>JAVTVX010000037.1:4082500-5331071 GCA_033439265.1 Dillenia suffruticosa | reverse complement strand
GCCTCTTGTTCTAAACACAGATATGTTGCAGCCTTTCTTCTTTTGAACACACAATGGAGGCTAGATATTCCAGACACAGATACGTCTTCTCTATTAAATAAATAAATAAATAAATAATAACTATTGTTGAAGGTGTATGGTGTCTGTGTTGTAACCTCTTGTCCTGAACACGCATGTGTTACAACCTTTGACCCTGAACACGTAATACAGCGTTGCAGAAATGGATCGCTGTTCTCTGTTATTAAATAAATAAATAAATAAATAAGAAAATGAAATAAGTATTCCTTCTTATATTTCTTTTGCCCAGAAATTTTATTTTGTTGGCAAATTGAGGTGATGAGAGTTGTTTGATTGTTATGATTGCGATACATGAAGCACACGTTTTCACTTTCGTACGAACTTGATATTGTTGGTATATATCTATGTAGATCAAATTCTTCTTTCTTTTGAGGATTTGTAGACGTCTTCTTCTCTTTCAACCAGGTTCTTTTTTTTTCTTGTTTATCTCTACTACAACGGTTTTTTTTTATTGTGTTTGTAATGATTTGGCTAATTAATTTTGCTTTGTTTTCTTGATCCATTTCTACTCTTTGTGCTTTCTACTAGCTATTCTCTTTTCTCTTGTGTCATTGTGTCTGTGGGATCCCAATTCTTGTACGCTTGTATGTTTGGGATTTACAATAACTATTATTGTTGTGATCCTCTAACGTTAACTTGCTGACAATGCAATTGGTCTGGGACTCCAAACAAAATATTTGGAGACTTTTTTATACAAGCATCTCAACTATTGTTTTGTTTCTCGATTGAACTTATTCATTTTGAAAAACCCGTTGTTGTGGGAAGTCAACATTTTTTTAGTAAATAAGCCAAATCAAATTGGTTGTTAAAGGAAAGAAAATCTTTTTGGGAATACGCATGCTCACGTAGCAGTGGATAGGACCATTAAGGAATGCCATGAAGGAGACTACGAAGCGTTTTTTAAACAAGCAAAATCCAAGAGGTCTGCCACCTTGTGGATTGTCACTTAGTAAACAGAATCGTCCTATTGTGTTGGTTAGGAACATGAACCCAATAGAGGTTTTGTGTAATGAGACAGGGTTGATATGCAAGCAATTAAGAGAGTATTCTATTTGTGCAGATATGATTTCTGAACACTATGTCAAAAAAAAGGTATCCATTTGTTGGATTCCTTTGCAGACTTCTAACAGTGAAGAAAAACCCAGATTCCCTTCATAAGGACACGGTTCACTGTCCGGTTATGCTTTGCTATGACAGAGAACAAATGTCAAGCACAGATATTGGATTACATTACGATTTATATACGTAAACCTTTTTTCCCTCATGGCCGACTCTATGTTGCATTAGCTAGAACTAGATCTACCTATTCGATTAAGGTTTTAATGGTTCCTGTAACATTTAATAATGTAAGATCGCACGGTAAAACAAAAAATATTGGTTTTTATTATAATGTTCAGTCTCCCTAAATTGTAGCGTTTTCTTCGTTCAGGTATATATGTTCATGATTTCCATCTTATTTGGCACTTTTTTCAGGATCTTTTTTTCTGCCTTCTTTTATTGCCGTTGCTTTATTTTTTTTAGGATGGACAATTATTCTCTTATAAAAGATATCACTCCTTATATACAAAACTGGACCTATAAGATCACAGTCCAAAAAAAGCGACATATTACAACATCAATTAATACCCTAACGAAGAAGCAGAAATACATCTTCGTGGATTCAGAAGTATGGATTTTTATTTTAGGATCTATTTGAAATCAATAACTTATCATGTATGTTTCTAACTTTTTTTTGCATAACTATGGATCTCCATCGTATTATATTTTTTGGAACCAAGAGTTTATTCCGTATTTTTACAACTTAATTATAATTTTTGGCATGCAGCGTTTTGAATATTGTTCTTATAAAATAAAATAATTTGCTCGAAAATAATATAAGGATGTATAACCTCATGCTTATCTCTCTTTTGGCATAGGGAACTCAAGTAGAAGGAATAATGTTTAATGCGACATCCCTAGAATGGGCCCCATGTTTCGGATCTACAAAACTTATCTTGTATCAAATGCCGCCGTAAGACCAATTCCTCCAAAGTTTCAGAACACTGATATTAAGACTCAATGGGTAATATCCACGAGAACACTTGTGGAGGAATTAAAGAACGAAGATGATGTAATGGCTGTAAGGTTTAATTATGCAAGATTTACAGATTTGGTACAGTATATGGATCGCAGGGACAAATCTGTAGGTATTTTTACTTTTGGATCCATTTTCCTTTTTCCTACACATTTTTTTTCCCAGATTATATATATTTTGCTTTTTACTCGGATGTTTATTTTTTTATTCTTTTCTGGGGTTACTTTTTGATCCAGATATTTTGGCCGTTGTCATTTCTGCATTGGATCCAACAAACATTGCTAGGCAAGAAAAGAATTCTGTTGTTCAAAAATTTGTGATTGTGAATGAAGAGTAAGGCCCCTTAGCTTTCCCATCTGTAACAAAATAATGATGCATTCCTAACCGATATCTCTTTTTGAAAAAACAGTTTTTAGAGCCTTAAGTTATCTTTTTGGGATGACTTCGTCCACAATGAAAGACAATAGATCTTGTAGAACCTCCGTACGTATCCTGTTATTGTTGGGAGAAGAATCAAAGTAAATTCTTATAACGGTATTAACAAGAAATCCATCATCGCTTTATCTTTTCATTTATTTTTTTCTATACCCATGGATTTTATCGATTTGATTTCTTTTTACAAGGTGTCGCACTGTCTACTTGGTTTGACTCAGCTATCCTTGTTGATCCTCCAATTCAAAAGGCACGATAACTAAAAAACTGGTAATTGTTGTAAATATAAGCTATGCAATGATTGTGCATTTTAAAAAAAACTTATTTGGATTTTAACCTATATAGCTATTAGATATTATATATTACTGAATTATTCCTTTCTTAGGGCTCTGAGAAATGATGGATTGCTTCAGGATATAATTCGGCATAAAAAGTACAATTACTACAATCCTGATATCTTTTTCACAGCAACTGAAAAAATAACCAGCATATGTAACCTAACAGCAGCACAAAACGTAAGGCATTTGCTCCAACAAAAAAAATCAAAAGGATTTTCCATATAAATGCTTCTTTGTAACCATCATATTTTGCTTATGTCTTCTATGAAGCAATTTCAGATAGCATGGGTAAAGGTGCAGCTCTCGTTTGAACACATTTTCCAAAAATATTAGTACATGGCCTGTAGCAATTGTTTCCACTCCACCTTAACTTCACTTGATGTTGATTTCTTGTGCAATTCGTGCAACCAAAGAGGAACGGCCAAACCAAGGTAACTTTTGATACCATTTAATCAGATTTATGTTATGGTTTGTGTTGTCCCGAATTGTTAGTCAGGACTTTTCCAGCCATTTTGCGATGATTCTACTTCTTTGTCTAATCTTCTTCCTGTATGTTTATACTTTGTGCTTTATAGATGTCGCTTTAATGTTGATTTACAACATGACACTGGCAAAATAACTACATCTATATTTGGAGAGTTAGCTGAGAAATTACTGAGCTTCACAGCTGTTCAAGCAATAGAACATTTTACCGAGGTTTTATTTATGTGGCTCGCGCATGATTTGTTTCAAATATTAGTATACTCATACTCTTTCTTCTTCATCTGAGCACAAAATGTATATCGTAGGCGTTCCCTTTCCAATTTGCTATACTAATCTTTTTTCTCGTTTTTTTACAAGAACATTGAACTCCTGCTCAATGATGTCCATGAAGCCCTTAAAGAAAAAACATTTGTTGCGCACATCAGACCTGTTCGCTCCGAATCAATGGATGTAAAACAGCGGTTCACAGTCATATATTATTGTGATGCGTCTGAATATAACCCTAATGGTCTATTCCTTTCTCGACAATCTACCGTTGGCCCTTCTTCTTCGTCTTTGGTTACTTTAACTGGATCTTTGGTTACTTTAACAGGATATGAACCAGGTGGTGTGCCCTCCCTTTCTGAACAATCTACCGTTGGCCCTTCTTCTTCCTCTTTCGTTACTTTAAGTGGATGTGAACCATGTACGCCCTCCCTTTCTCAACAATATACCGTTGGCCCTTCTTCTTCGTCTTTGGTTACTTTAAGTGGATGCCAACCAGGTGCGCCTTCTGTATTTTTTTGCAGCGTGGTGATTCTTCCTTCTTATTATTTTTACAATGTGATAACTTCACCGTTCTGCTTTACACATTTCAGAAACAATGGCTTCTTTATCCAGAGCCAAGGCTTCACTGCTTCGTAAGTTTGAAGATGTGGAAAATAATACCCTAGAGACCAGGGAACTTCCCCAACCCATACATGTAAACCTTCCTAAGAAAAAAAAAAACTAATCTGAACTGCTCTTATTTAAAAAAAAAAATGCGGCGTGATAAAATGTTTTTGTTGTGGTGGTGCCTGGAGAACCACCAAATCAACTTTGTTATTGTCTTTTTGTTATCTCCATAAAACCATGCCACTCCTTATGTACATATTAAAAGCAATCCTTTTTTGGTTTCTCAAGGCTGTGTCGGCAGATGTTTTGCTTATGGGTGAATACTTGTGTTTGTTATTTACATAAATATGTTTTTTCGTGATTAATATTGTGACGCCACTTAATTTGATTGTCCATTTCTGAAAAGAGGATGTTTTTACACGGAATAAATAAATAAATAAATTAAAGTTTTCTAACATAAATTAAATCGTAAAGAACTAATCCAATATTGCCTTGACCAGTTATCACCAAACGTAATATTTATTTTTTATGACGTCACAGGAATATTGATATTGGGAGAATTAGATATTTAATAAGCAAGAAACTTCATAAAAGAAAGAAATCAAAAATATAAATAAATGTTTGGAAGCTTATTAAAAAAATAGCCAAAAACATACAAGTGTAATCTTCTGTTCGTGTTTGAAGAATACGATTTTAACATTATTAATATTGATTAGTTGATTGCTTATGGTGCGGATTCGCTGTTTGCCTGGATAATTTAGCCTCTTTCCATGAAGGCATATAACTAGCACATGGTGGAAATATCAGGTCCTGCTATGTAACAAAAGCAATGGTTCTACCGTATCACAGAACTTATGATCTCCCACATGGCATAACAAAGCGGTTCTGCCACGTGGAAGGACTTGGTGGACCTGGTTTCTGGTCGAAGTAAATAAAAATTATTTTCTGTTCACGATACTACAAGAATAATAATATTGTGAACATTGCATATTTGATAAGCAACAAATTTCATGAAACAATCAGAGTAATGATATAAAAAAAATAAGGAAATCTGGAAGATTATTAAAAAGGGGCGAAAAACTTGTGATTTTAATATTGTGGATGACTTTTAAAATTATTATTTTGTCACAGTTAGTTTTCGGAAAATCATCATGATGGGATTTTCTCGCTAAAAAGAACAACTTACAAACTATGGGTTAGATTATAAAAATGTTGTCAATTCAAAAAATTATTAAAAAACATCGAAGAATTTAAAAAAAAAATGACCATTTTTAATATTGGTTCGTTGATAGCTTCTGATGTAAGCTTACGATATCCCTTAGGTATTCAGCGTTCATCCGCAAATTGGTGCAAGTGTCGCATGGCAGAAATGTGGGTTTCTACTATGTAAGAGAACATCATGGTTGTACTATGTAGGAGAATTACATGATTCTGCTGGCTATCAGAACCGTTCATTCTGCTGGATACCAGAACGAGAGAATCCTGCTATATAGCAAAACCTTCAAAGTAAAACTGCGTGGTTTTGCTACGCTACAGAACCGCATGGTCTTACTATTTAGCAGAACTACGCCGCAGAACCTGAGGTCCTACCACGTAGCAGACCATGTGGTTCTGCTGCGATGCAGAACTCATGGTTCTCCTACGTGGTAGAACCGTAACAGAACCGGCGTTCTGTTAGGTGGCAGAACTTGAAAGCTCTCCTAGATAATGGATTTTCCCAAGTAGAACAATGTGGTTCTGGTGCATATGAGAACTGTCTGGTAGAAGTAAAAAAAAAAAACTTTTAAATCACGCTTCAGGAATATCCATGTTAAAACAAGACGACTTTAAAAAATACAATTTTGCCATGATTAGTTTTCAGAAAATTATTGTGATCAGATTTTGCGGTTAAAAAGAGCAAGTTACAGACTATGGGTTAGATTATAAAAATGTTGTCAATTCAAAAAATTATTAAAACACATTGAAGAACTTAAAAAAAATTTACCGTTGTTAATATTGATTAGTTTATTGCTTCTGATGCAAGCTTACTATATCCTTTGGATATTCAGCATTCACCCACAGATCCGGGCAAGTGCCTCATGACAAAAGTGTGAGTTTCTGCTATGTAATAGGACATCGTAGTTGTACTATGTAGGAAAACTACATGATTTTGCTGGCTATCAGAATCGTCCGTTCTCCTGAATACCAGAACCAAAGAATCCGGCTATATAGCAAAACCTTCAGAGCAAAACCACGCGGATTTACTACCATGCAGAACCACATGGTTCTGCTATTTAGCATGACTACGGCTCGGAACCATGAGGTCCTCCCGCGTTGCAGAACCGTGTGGTTTTGCTACGATTCAGAACTCATGATTCTGCTGCCTAGCAGAACCATAATAGAACCGGACGTTTTGTTAGGTATTAGAACTGGAAAGCTCTCTTGCGCAAAGGATTTTCCCAAGTAGGACAATCTGGTTCTGGTACATACCAGAACTGTCAGGTAGAAGTAAAAAAAAAAATCACACTCGAGGAATATTCATGTTGAAACATTTAAATATTTAATAAGCAAGAAATTTCAAAAAAGAAATAAATTAAAGATATATAAAAAAATCAAAGATTTGTTAAATCAAAACTTATAATTTTAATATTGTGATTTCATTTGCTGCAAGACTATTAATATTGAAACAATAAGAGATTTAATAAACAAGAAAATTCATAAAAGAAAGAAATTAAAACTGTTAAAATAGTATTAGGAAATTTAAACAAACATATAATTTTAACGTTATTAATATTGATTGATTCGTTGCTTCTAATGCTGTCCGTAAAGGTTTGAGACTGCAACATAGCAGAAAATATGAGGATCTGCTATGCGACAGAACCACAGGGCTGTGCCCCATGGCAGAACCTGATGGTTTTACTGCACGACAAAACTTGATAGTCCAGCTACAAAGAAGAACTTTGTGATTTTGCTTCGTAGTGGAAATAATGACGTTGTAACGATTACATATCTAATGGCCCAAAAAAAACCATAAAAGAATGAGAATAAAGATATAAAAAAATTTATGTAACTTTTGAAAATTGTCTCCTACATGGCAGAACCATATGGATCTTCTACGTAGCGGAACCGGATGCCCAGCATACCTATATCGATCTACTGCATGGCAAACCTCGATTGTTCTGCTGGGTACCAGATCCCCGAAGCAGAGCATGCGCTTCTGCTACGTAGCAGAACTCTGTGGTCTAGCTTTACAGTAGAAAAAAAAATCGATTTGCTATTAACCATGCTACAAAAATATTAATGTTTACAAAATTAGACATCAGGTGCCATTTTATTATAGATGATACTTTAAATGGTGAGATAATTCTGGAATATCTTAGAAGAAAGAATCCACTTGCTGATATTTTTTACAGAACCTTTGGCTAAAGAAAGATTACAAAACATTAGAAATCATATAGAAGTATCTTTCCTGTTTTGGGATTTTGCTATATTTAAAAAAAACAAAATATAAAACATTAACTTAATAGAGTACCTAAACGATTTACATTACGTCTGAACTGTTTCTCTCTCTTCAAGAGCACCAACAGAGAACCCTAGACCGAAATTGATCATCGCTTCACGCAGATCTTCAAGAATTATGCAGAGAACATCAAAGAGCTCATCTTCTCGTCATATTAACATCTTGGATTTAACTCTTTGAATCTCAATTCTTGGAGTTTTCAGGTAGCTTATTATGCGCATGCTTTCAACTCAAGATCAAGTTTTGTGTTTGTCCATGGTTCTGATTCTCAATCAACTGAAAATCAAACTTATTTATCGAATCAAGAAGCCTATGAAAACTTCTGAGGAGAACGTATGCTTTGATCCCTTCCAATCCAAACTCCCTACACTGGTTGACAACGGATGCTATCTAAAATTGAATCTTCTAGGTTCGTTCACCTTAATTATTTTCACCGAATGGGTTTACAGATACAAAGTATCCTGGAAATGATTAGAAAAGTCAAATTATGTCACATAAACATAAACTGTAGGAGGAAGGTAATTTTAAATTTCTATGCTTCTGCTATCTAGCCAAGCTATATGTTCTTCTGTTTAGCAAAAGTATATATTGTCCCGTGTAGCGCAAGCTTGGAAGGAAACCGGTGTACTTATGCTAGATTGCACAACTAGGCGGTTCTACTTAGCACAGAAGGTGCAGAGTATTTTTCAGATGTTTACGATTAAAATAAAAAAATATGTATAGACACAAAAAATCGATAGCACTGATTGTTGTTGCGTGTTATCACCGATGCACAATGTTACCCTATCTTGTTGTTTCAAACCATTCGTGAAGATGTAACTGACAATTATAGGTATATATCGCCTGCGTTGCAGTGTTTCTTCTTATATTACTTAATAATAAATGAATGAATGAATAAATCAATCGTGTCAGATATAAAAATAGATAAATGATATTTATGTTCTAACGTGTGGTCATAAACACATATGTATTATCATTTGTATGCTGAACACGCAATCAACACTATACATTCAAGACAGGAATGTTCATTTTGTGCTCATAACTACAAAAAAAATAAAAAATAAAAAATAAAAATTGCAATGACCATTATCTTTTAAATAAATGCTTTTCTCCTAGAAGTAAATGTCTTTTTTTACATGCCTTGAAGTGATACGAGATTTGTTGAATTGTCATGATGTTGATGTATCCAAAAAAAAACACACGTTACTCAGGATTTAGTCTGATTGCTGTTTATTTATCTAGATACACTTGTTGTCTTTTTTTTTTTTAACGTTCCAAAGCTCCTTCCTTCTTGTTGTCTTCTTTTTTTGACAGGTGCTTTTCCCTTCCTCCCGGCCCTTGGAACCCCCTTTGCTTATTTTTCCCTGTTTCGTTTGAAATATCTATGATGATTTATCTGATAATAACTAGCTAATTTGTTTTCTTTAATTTTTTCTCCTTTGATCTTCTTTTCTTTTGTTTATGTGTTTTGTAGTGTCTGTACTCTCTTTTTCCTGTTATCTTTTTTTCTTCTTGTATACGGTTCAATATCCGCCCTCCGGATTCTTGTTAGACTTGTTTTCTACAACCAGGTAACTTTACTCCTATAGATTTTACAATACGATTGCATATTTTGAAATTTTTGTGCTCAAAATATCAATAGCGATATACACGTCTACAAATACTGTATGTTGTCTGACATTTGTCTTCGCCGTTTTTCCTTTTTCGTATTGCTCTGATTATATTCTTTATTTTATACTTTATGGCTCTTCTGACTTTAACTCTGCACTTTGTTATTTTCCTCTTTTATTTTGATGCTTTTGTGTTTTTCCTGATTCGATAGAAACATGGATAGAATCAATAAAAATGCAGAACGACGTAAGCGATATGCACAGATGACGCAATATAAAAAAGATGAACTTTTGCGTCATCGTCGAGAGGCCTATGCTACAAGACGAAATAGAAATAATAATGAAATTCATGTCCAGACAAATACAAACGCTTTTGTTAATGTTGAGGATACAGTTTACACCGTTGATGGTGCACACGATGACAACTCTGTTGAACCAATTAATCATGCCACCTCCGTTAATCAAAATGACCAGTCTTCTTTTGCTCCAGCACCTCACTTGGATCCAACGGTTCCATCGTCTTCTACCCCTATGGGTAAGTCTTTCAAATATCTTCAACTTTCTATTTTGTACTTTGTCCTCTTAATTTTAAACCTTTCAAATACTCTCAGATAAATTTAATCGTTTTATTCTCGCTTATATTTACTTTTCTTCTTCATACTTAGTGCTCACAGAATTATGCTTGTACTTATAGAATTGTGCTGGCTACTTTTCAAAATAGAAAAAACAAATGTTTTCGCATCTAACTAATTTCATCCTCCCTCATTTTTTTGGGTTTCCAAAAAAGCTTTTTGTGCCTTCTGATAGTTATCGATATCAAACTTATACCGTCTCACATTCTTGCGTCTACGGTTTGAATCCTATATAAACTGCCTCCATTGTTGTTCGTCCACACAGTTTTTCTCCTGAATTTACTCCCTCTTCGATTTAAGCCTAAAACCGTCTTTCAAATTAAAACAAATTGTAGCTCATCTTGTGAAGAAGACAACCTACTCTCTCTATTGGAGAATATTCCGTAGCAAACCTTTATACTTCATGCTCCACAATGTGAATTTTGTGCCACTAAATGATTTCATTTAGAACCCCCTTCATTTTGCTGTCGTACAGGAGAAATATCTATAGTGGCACCAACAATGCCTTATTCTCTTAAGCAACTGCTTGTTGGGTGTAATGAACAATGTGAACACTTTCGTAAAAATATCCGTACCTATAATAATAATCTGGCCTTTACATCGTATGTGGCAAAATATCATAAGGAGCTTACAAAAAACAAACATGGAGTTTATACTTTCCGCATACAGGGACAAGTTTATCATCTACTAGACAGGTTGGTACCATCAGGGGACAAAGCATGTGGAATTCAACTTTATTTTTATGATGCAGACGAAGCTGTCAGGAGGAGAACTGAAAACTCTGACAAATTGAGAAAAAACATTTTACAGTTCCTTCTCGACGTCCTTTCCCACAATCCTTATGCAAGGTTTTTTAGGGACTTAAGATATCTTCATGATCTATACGATTATTAAATTATTCTAAACTGTTATCCAACATTGGATCAACGAGTGTATAATCTTCCTACTGCTTCCTAGGTTGCTGCCATTTGGACCGAAACAGAAGAACCTCTTAATTTACTCCCTCGTATCCAGGTTTACAGTCATTCCAACTCGAGCTATCGAGTCCAACCATATTATGCATGCTATGATCCTTTGCAGTATCCTCTTTTGTTTCCTAAAGGGGAATCTGGATGGCATCATGGCATTAAGAGGTTATATAAAAATGGAAGATGTAGGGATTTCCCTGATTGTAACATTGATCCTTTCTCAATCGAATATCCAATGGATTTAATAAACTTGGAAGAAACAGGTAGGTGCTTTAATCTTTGTCTTACTATTCTCATTGTTCTAGCAGGGACATTTTCCCCTTATTTGCTTGTTTTTTTTAGTTGCTCAGAAAAATAGATATGGAGAGCGTGCTGTTTCAGCAAGAGAATACTACTACTACAGACTCCAAATAAGAAATAACGACTACTCTATGTTATTACATACTCTTAGACTGTTGCAACAGTTTGTGGTAGGTACCTACATTAAAATAGAAGCATCCAGACTTGAATTTTATAGAAACAAATAAAAAGAAATCATAACAGAGAATCTACAAGGAGTCTTGGACAGTATATCGCTTGGTTAGACGCAGGGTCGTCAGGTTGGTCGCAGGATAATACTGGCTACTTCTTTTATTGGTGGACCACGGGATATGAGACGACGATATTTAGATGCTATGACTTTGGTTCAAAAATATAGAAAACTTGACATTTTCTTGACAATGACATGTAATCCTATGTGGAAGGAAATTCAAGATAATTTGGAATATCAAGAAAAGCCACAAGATAGGCCGGATCTGTTGGTTCGTATTTTTGGAGCAAAATTTGAGATATTGAAATGTGAACTTCTAAAAAAACAAATCTTTGGAGAAGTTGCAGCATGTGTTTATGTTATCGAGTTTCAAAAGCGTGGATTCCCGCATGCTCACTTGTTGATATTGAAGCCGCAGTCTAAGTTACTTAATCCACAATCATATGATAAAATTGTGTGTGCTGAAATACCTCAAGAAAATGGTTACTTGTATTCCCTTTTTGTTAAGCACACGATTCATGGTCCTTGTGGCAATATGATATGGATTGTCCCTGCATGAAAAGTGGTATATGCAAGAATCATTATCCTAAAAATTTTTCTGATTACACAGTTCATGGAGAAGATACATATCTGTATTACAGAAGGAGAAATAACGAGAAAATGATTAGAGTACGAGGTTATGATTTAGACAATCGATGGGTCGTGCCTTATAATCCATATCTTCTTGCCTTGCTCAATTGTCACATAAATGTTGAGATATGTTCTACTGTGAAACTTGTAAAGTATCTCTACAAATATGTTTTTAAAGGCCATGACCTCGTGAGTTTTCAAATTGTTAACGAAGAATCTCTTGATGATATTGATGAGATAAAACAATTTCAGCAGACAAGGTGGATTTCTCCTCCGAGGCTTTATGGCGGATTTATGAATTTCAACTGAATGAAATGACCCCAGCATTTTATACTCTCCAGGTTCATCTCCCAGATCACCAACTTGTCTCATTCAACAATGGATCTGATTTGACCTATCTGCTAAGAAATGTCGACTTCTCCACAACCATGTTAACTGAATTTTTCAAAATGAATACAGATAATGAAAAAGCACAACAATTAAAATGCCTATATAAAGAATTCCCTGAACATTTTGTTTGGAATGCTGGGATAAAGGCATGGTTAGAAAGAAAACGACAGATGGTCATAGGAAGGTTAGTTACTGTGAGTCCGAAGGAAGGTGAACAATATTATCTAAGACTTTTACTTACTCATATTCGTGTGCCTACATGTTTTGATGATCTCTTGACTATTCAAGGAGAAAAAACTCATTCTTATAGAGAAGCAGCACTAAGGCTAGGACTATTAAGATATGATCAATATATTGAAGAAACTCTCTCTGAGGCTGTCATCTTTCAGATGCCATCATCTTTCAGATGCCATCATCTTTTAGGTTGTTATTTACTACTGTTTTGTGTTATTGTTCTCCTACAAACCCACCGTCTCTATGGGAGAAATTTAAAGGTGATCTTTCTACTGATTATAACCATGCTGTGAAACTGGGACAACTTAATTGTTACGAAATAAATCACAAGGTCCTATTTGACTTAAATAGACTACTCTATTCAATGGGAAAAAGTTTAACTGATTATCAAATAGAAAGCAATCCCGATGGATCTCACTATCAATAGCAACTGACAAGAGAAGCTGAGAGTGAAGCAAGCATCCAAATTGATCCGGAGGATCTGTTTCTTCCTTCAAGGCTAAATTCTGACCAAAAGTATGTATTTGATATCATTTTAGCTGCCGTTTTTGCTAACAAAAGTTAATCGTTTTTTATTGATGGCCCTGGTGGAACTGAAAAAACTTTTCTCTATCGATCACTGCTTGCTACCTTGAGATCTAAAGGTTATATCGCTATTGCTATTGCAACATCAGGTATTGCAGCATCTATTCTTCCGGGAGGTCAAACTGTACATTCTAGATTCAAGATGCCCTTGGATTTCTCAAAAGTTAAAACCTGTCAGTTAAGTAAACAAAGTAGTGTTGCTAGACTAATTGTTGAATCAAGACTAATCTTGTGGGATGAAACATCGATGGCAAAAAGACAATCCATTGAGGCATTTAATGATTTGCTTAAAGATCTAATGGATTGCGAAATCCCTTTTGGAGGAAAAGTTATTGTTTTTGGTGGAGATTTTATGCAAACATTGCCAGTCATAGAACAAGCTTTTAGACAGGTTCTGATTGACTCAAGCCTTTTAAATTCACCTTTATGGAAAGATATGTGTAGATTAGCATTGACACAAAATATGAGAGCTCTTTCAGATCCACAATTCTGTGATTTCTTATTGAGGATCGGTGAAGGGAAAGAACCAACTAATGTAAATGGAGAGGTCACACTTCTTTCTAATATTGTAATACCATATACTGATAGAAATGAGTCTTTAGACAGGTAATTTGTTCTCATCTACGCTAACATCCAATGACACAATATTATATTAATGATGTTTTCTATTTTTAATTTATCTGTTTTCGTTTGCAATAGATTGATACAATCTGTTTTCCATGACATAGCACTCTATTCGGATGATCCTTATGAGATGATAAATAGATGCATTCTTACTCCCAAGAATACTTCTGTTCATGAACTTAATGAACTCATAATTGAAAGATTTCCTGGAGATCTGCACACCTACATAGCATCGTATAGGACTGTTGACGAACGCCATCAGGGAGATTATGAAGACTTTTTAAACAGCCAAAATCCAAGAGGTCTATCGCCTTATAGATTATCACTTAAAAAAACTGTTCTGTTATGCTACTTAGAAATTTGAATCCAACAGAAGGCCTCTGCAATGGAACCAGACTGATATGCAAGGAATTAGGACAGTATTCTATTTGTGCTGAGATTGCTTGTGGCCAGTACACAGGAAAAACAGTTTTTATCCCTAAAATCCCACTACAAACCTCTGACAATGAAAGAAACAGAATTTCTTTCATAAAGACACAATTTCCTGTTCGATTATGCTTTGCTATGACAATCAACAAATCTCAAGGACAAACATTGGATTATGTTGGAATTTATATACGAGAACTTGTTTTCTCTCATGGTCAACTCTATGTTGCGTTGTCTAGAGCTAGATCAGTTGATGCGATTAAGGTACTAATAGTTCCTGGAACATTTGCTGGTGTAAAATTCGATGGGAAAACAAGAAATGTTGTGTTTACTGAAGTGTTTGCTCTTGCTAAATTATAGATTTCATGATTCAGGTGTATATAATTTTTTTTTGCTCTTATTTGGTAGTTTTTCCTCAATATCATATTCTAACATTTTCTGTTGTTGTTCCTTCATTTTTTTCAACACACACAGTTGTTCTGTCATGAAAGATATCACTCCTAATACGCAAAACTGGGCTTGCAAAACAACGGTCCACGAAAAGCAACATGTTGCAACGTCAATCAACCCCATAACGAAGAACGAAAAGTACATTTTCATGGATTCGGAGGTATGGATGTTAATTTTAGACTGTCAAGACCTTATCATATATGTTTCTAACTTTTTATTTTCATAAGCATGCATTTTCCTCATATAATGTTTTTGCGATCAAGAACCTATTGTGTATTTTTACAAGTTAAAATTTTTCCCATACAGTTTTACACTTTTGTTATCATGAAATAATATTTACTTGGAAAAAATATCATGATATATTACTTAATTTTTTTTTTCGCTTTGGACATAGGGAACTCAAATAGAAGGAATCATGTTTAACGCAAACATCTCTACAATGAGCCCGTTCTTACAAGTATACAGAACTTATCTAAAAAAAATACCACCGTAAGAACAATTCCCACAACTATTTTGGAATGCACACACATAAACTCAATAGATGATATACACAAGAACTCTTATAGAAAAATTAAAAAACAAGGATGATGTCAGATCAGTGAACTTTTACTATACAAAATTTACAAATTTCGTCTGCTACATCAACCACAGGGACAAATCTCTACGTCTGTTTTATTTTTGAAGAACTAACATTTTTCCCTTTTGGGTTTTTTTTCTCCCGTTCAAAAAGTATCTTGTGTTTTCTTTTTTTACTATAAATATTCATTGTGGCTTCTCTTATGAAATTGTTTTTGATATAGATATTTTGCACGTTCTCATTTATGCATTGCAAGCAGCAAATGTTGCTAGATAAAAGAAAATTTTGTTGTTCAAAATTTGTGATTATCAATGAAACGTAAAACTCTTAACTGTTGCCATCTGTAACAAAACAATAATGCGTTTATATGTCATATCTCCTTTTGATACACCGGTTTTCACACCCTTAACTTGTCTCTATGAGACCATTTCATTCATAATCAAGAACAACAAAAAATGGCAGATATGCGTCCATATCCTGTTGTTATTTATAAAAGAGTCAAGATGAATTCTTTCAATGGTATCAGAAAAAAAACTATCCTTCCTCCTTTATTTTTATTTTTCAATACAGTTTTATCTTATCTGTGTCACTTCTTCTTATAAGGTGTCAAACTCTGTACTTGATTTCATTCAGCTATTCTTGTTGATCCACCGATACAACAAGCACGGCAAATAAAGAACTTATACTTATGAATATATAAGAATAATAAATATATAATATGATGGCTATGAATTTATTTAAGACAGATCTTACTTTTAACATAATTTAATGTGTATACCATTATGGATTCTTCGATTCTTTCTTTTCTAGAGCACTAAGAAACAATAAATTGTTTTAATATGTAGTTGCAGATAATAGGTATAATTGCTAAAATGGATGTTCTAATAGGGGGCGTGTAAAACTTTTTCAGAGACAAATCAAATCGAACAAAAAAAATCCAAAAAAAAGTGTTCACGGGTTACTACAAAACAAAAAAAAAGGCAGAGAGGTCACGGGTTACTGCAGAACATAATATATTCTTTGCTTTACAGCTTCTTGTTATTCGTCCTTATCCTTTCTACTGGCAACGCTTGATAATTTATTGCAGCGTTTCTTCTTCAAGACTGAAAAAGAAAAATATCACCACTAAAACAACTAAGAGTGTGTTATAACTACTTGAATGAAAAAAAAAAAAAAAAAACAATGGCTTTGCTTTCAGATCCGTAGAATGCTGATTTACAATCATGCTGCTTTTTCCTACGCTGCAAGAAAAACCAAGTATCCACTTTTTGTGTGACACGTTTTGTATATTCATATAGCTTTTATCAGCTTACGTGAACCAGAAAAAAACATTTCTTGAATCTCTTTACCTAAAAAAGGCAGGTTTTACCTGTACAATTTCGGATGCTATTGGAGCGGCACAGCCAAAATAGAATTATATTCAGACACGGAATGTGTAATTGGCTCTTTCCTCTCACAAACAACCTCTATGAAGATGCCCCAGGGGAATACCTTGATAGTAATCTTATTAAAGAACACCACGCCTTATTTGTTAGACACGTTGGAAATCTTGTCTTTGATGTCCTCCATTTCTGTGAATTCCAAAAACAAGTTTACCTAAATTGGACAACTCCGTTACCCACTTTTCTAGAAGAGCAAGGTTTCAAATATTTAAAATTTTCCTTTATTAATCATGATACCATATGTATATATATGTAATTATATATATATATATATATATCTCCATATTAATCATTTAATTGAAAACTGATATGTAGGACAAGAAAATTGTTCCCTATTTGAAAGAAGTCATTTCTACATCACTGAAAGCTGATTGTGTTCAGGATATTTCCGATTCTGTGTGCTTTTATCAAGTATTTTCGGCGGCCGATCCATATAAATTAGTAATACATGTCTCCTTTTATAATTCATCGCCTACCTTTCTTCATATTGACATTTTCCTTCTTTCCCTCTTGAATGATCAGGAAATACCTCCATTCATCAACTATTTTATTAATGCTAAAAAAACTCCCACCCTCATTTTGAAGACTGGGACACAATCTCTTCAAGTTGGAATCCAAGGAAGACATATTAAGAAGAATTGGAACACTTTTGTTCTGAGACATAACCACAGTCATAACGATATCCTTGTTTTCATTCCAGAATCAGAAACAATATTTTGTGTTATCGGTTTTTATCCCTACGGAGTAAAGAAAATTTTCCCTTGGTATCATACATACTCTATGTATTCACAAATATAAACTAATGGCAGATTTCACATTTCATACCATTCCTTTGTTTTTTTTGTCCACGAGACATCAAAATCTATTCCAGTTCCCATGCCTCACCAAAATACAGAACTATTTTGTTGTTCTACGTGAAAAAATCCACTTATACTTTTACTAAAGATAATAAAGATTACAGATAGATAATTATGCTTAAAAATGAGAGAAATATTGAAATAAACGATATATAATAACTTTGCTATGATATTATAATAATGAAACCCTTCTAATTTTGCTACAATTGAAAATGCCACATTATATTTTTTTATCAGACCTAACCCCCTGTTACAACTCAGAAAAAAATGGAAAAACATTACTATATTTTTTCAACGCAGACAGATCCAATGTCAAATTTTACAAATCATTTACATGAAAACAGAGCAAAAAAAAAAAACTATTTAGGATGCTTAATACAAAACAAACAGAGGAAAGCAAAAACACATATGGTGAAACGTATTAAAAAAAACTCAATAAATTAATTTACTTTCTCTCGCTCTCTCTCGCACCATTTATTCTTCGCATTCATTATATCTCATCAATTCCATATTCTTAGTCTTTAGTTAAATGATCATTAAATTATTTTGTACTTCCGCACCATGATCTCATTCAGCAAAACGCAGAACCACTTCATGGTTCTACAACCCACAAAAACACGAGTTCTGCCCTCACAACGACTAAAAAATATTAAAAAAAGCAAATACATATAGGTATAACATTATGCCTTTATTTTTCTGTTTTTTTTACCCTGTAAACTTTATATGTTTCTTGTTAAATACACATATCAACATTCCATTTTAAAAAAATAGATTTAAGCAGTTTAAATCTAAATATAGTTAAGTATGACATATATTCTTTTCGATTTTCAAAATGTTATCAAAATATTTTAATACTTATGTGATTCCGCTATAGCATCGTTCCACCAGGGCGCTCAACTCCGTCCGATTTATTAGAACGAGGCCACGTTGTGGTTCTACTACGCACAGAACCATGCTGTGATTCTCCACCCCGTAGAACCATCCTGTGGATCTGCTCATCTAAGGACCACGTTCCACCCCACAGAACGAAGAACCACTTTATTGTTCCCTGACCCGCAGATCGACATCATTCTCCGCACACAGCGACAAAAAAAAAATTTACGAAAATAAAAAAACAAGCTTGACAATAACATTATTCAGGTGTATTTTAAACTTTTGCACACAAGCTAGATTTTCTAATGCTGTGATTCAAAAACTTTCCCATAAAAGACCATCCAGTGCAATATTAAATACGTTCTATTAAACGTTTACTAGAAGCAATAATCGGATCCTAGATATCAAAATACAAATATTCAAATATACCGTAGTTCGATTTATTTCCAATATCATTACATTATTTCAACAGTCAGATCGTTTAACAAATTTTTTTTTTTTTTTTTGCAGAACAACTCCACAAAGCAAAAAAATTGAACCTTTCGAGTTTATTTTATACAAACAAAAACAATGTGAAATTTTTTAAATCATTTACATAGATTTTCCGTATGAACCCTACAAAAAGCAACCAGCCAAAAAAAATAAATATATATATATATCATGGCTCATAAACCAGCGCACAGTCATCATTTTGGTTTTACTAGAATGGAGTCAAATTGGAATCCTGCTACACGCAGAACCACCCTGTGAATCTATCACCCCCGGAACCACAATATTGTTATGCTCGTTGGAAAACTCCCTGCTTCTAAGCGTACAATGACAAAAAAGTATTTTAGAAAAAAAAAGCTTTCCACCAATAATATTATTTGGGTACTTTTTCGCCTTTAGCACACAACCTGCATTTTCAAACACTTTGATTTAAAAATTCTATCGTTCAATACCAATCAATGAACTACTTAATCCATTCCATTATGCATTTAATCAAAGGACCAACTAGTGCACAGTAAACTACTTTGCAAACACATATCTAGAGAACCCTTACCAAACCAAGATTACAGAAAACTCAACCAGAAAAAAAGACAACTAGGATCACACAAAAAAAAACAACACTGCAGAACAAAATCATACAGAGTATAACTGACACAGGACTACCTTGCACAAACACCAAAAGGATAAACAAATAGCAGATGACAAAAAACGAATGACTCTTTGCTTCTCACTTCCAATATTCATCAGCTTCCCCTATGAATCACAACTAGCCACAACCAACTATACAAACATAAAAGAAAGAAAAAGCCAGAGATAGCTTTCTCCTCTTCTTTTCATATGTTCAGCATACAAAACAACCTAACATCCAGTTCGCTGATCGTAGCAACCCCTTTATACCACAAAGCAAAAAAAGCAAACCAAAAAAAAAAAAAACTCATAAAGAGAAGGCAAACAAAAAAAACGAAAACCTCAAAATAGTTTCCTGAAACTTTACACCATTGTCAAGAAATATGAAAGAGTGCAGGCCAAATTTATAGACAATCTGAACAATGTTCACGAAATCTGTCCAGATGGCGATCCATCAGATTTTTTCTTCAACCGATTCAAATCTTCTTGAAGAGAAGCAACACGAGAACCCATATCCTTGATTTCTTCACTGAGAAAACCAGCAAAACCTTCGGGCTGCGATCCAGATGAATTCTTATTTTCCTTGCCACCCAGAAAAGATTCCTCCAATCCGGCTCTACGGATAAATTCTTCCGCCTTTCACAGTTTGTCCACCAGTTCTTGATTCCTTCTTTCATATTCTTGCTGGATTTCTAAGATCCTTTTTTTTTTAAACTTTCAGAGACTCACCTCTCTCCTCTGCTAATTTTATAGCAGCTCGCCACTCCCCCTCAGTCTTACTCAATATAGCATTCAACTTCTCACATTCTGATATAGCTACACCGTTGATTTCATACGATGATTGAAGATCCACCTTCAATATTTCCAACATTCCTTCCTTCTTTTTTATCGTTGTGATAAGCTCTTCTATCCTTTCAGCATCAGCAGCAGTCACACCAGAATGCTCCTCCAACTTCCCATGCATCTCATTTATTATTCTTGTCTTTCGCAGTCTTTGAAATTTAAACGAATGTGGCGGCCTAATTTAAAAAAACACACACACACACACACAAGTAAAAAAATTCTTAATTCACGCATTCTATATTGTCATGCCAATATATCATGTACTATATTTCAAAAAATATTAACATCTTTGAAAAAACTACCTGAAGCAAAAAATTCATGACAGCATCATCTCCTTCTTCCAAGGATAACTGGTTCAATAGACTTTCCTTGTGACTAAAACTGATTCCATCCGCAAACTTTCTCGCTTCTTCCAAATCCAAATGGCAAAACTTTAGATGATCGCTACTTACAACAACTCCCTTTGTTCACATCTCTGGACCTATCAATGGGCGCACTGCTGGAGCCACTCTGAACAATTAACATTTTGGTTGCTAACTTTGTTTCTTTTTCTCCCAGCAATTCCATGGGCCCTGCAACAAATTCTTTTCCCAGATCTGCCTTCCTCTGACCATCGTTCTCTTCATCACTAACAATGACCAAATCCTTAAAGTTCTCACCAGCGGTCCCAACAGTCCCGCTCTCTTCCCTTCTTTTCTCACCTCCTCACTCTCATCCCCTTCATCACTCCCGAATCTGCAAACAAACTTTCTTTTTCTTCTAGAAAGACCATCTTCTGGTGTATGCTCATCAGGCTGACTTCCTTCCGCCTCCAACTTTTTTGCGTTATATTTCCTATTTCTTTATGGTCATCACTCTGTCCAGGTCATCAACTTCTGCAAACCTTAGAGAGTCCACAACTTCCATTGCTCTTTTCTCTACCAAGATTAACCTTTCAATCTTCACATTCTCATTTAACAAAAGACCAGCAAACATTAACATCTCATCATGGATGAGTGTATCCACCCAAATAGAACTCCCCTCCCAACACAGTATCTACCGACTGATTTCACAAAATCGGCATGCACAGAAGTAGGAGTGAATGGGTTGGAAGCCAATATGAGAGGTTCACCTTCTACTGGTATAAAAAGGCAGCAAACTTTCCTTTAGAAACTCCACAAAGAAAAACTTTCTCTTCCACGATCAATCGAGAGTCTCCCTATAATAAAACTTCCAGTTTGACTCTTTACGTGGTTGGACGCAGTCCAATCCTCATTGGCACCTCCTGTTGCACACTTTCTTAAAACGAAAACAGAGAGCAAAATTTCAAAATCAAATCTCACCGATAGAAACTTACTAAACTGACAACAGCTACTATCAACCTGCACGCACTAGGAATGAACATAGTTGGAAATATATTCCAACCTTTTAGGACAACCGACAAAGGACCTAAATACGGCACCCATACACCATATCTTACATACTCCTTATACATGGGCATGGATCTCTGTCCCACTTGATTCGCTCTTTTGTCCCCTCTGGGCAACCTCAAACGAAAATCAGAACCTAAACCCATTTCTTTCGCTATGGTTTCCAATTCTTTGCGCGTCATTATGCTCTTAATCTCGCCAATGCTTCCTGCTTTTTCCATTGTGCTGCAGCGATTAACCCGTACTATCCCTGAAACTAAACCGAAACTTTTTTACTTTTCTATACAATTTCTAACAGCAAAACAAACTACATGGTTAGGGATACCAACACCCATCATGAAAATACTAATACATTAATCCCATAATAAACAACTCAGATCACAGTACTTGCCTTAGACCATACTATCGTCCTCCTTCATAAGATATTTTTTGTCTATCACACAAAAAACCAAACAAAAAAAAAAACAACCAATCAAATTCCATCAACTCGACAATCCTGCCCATTACATACTTTCTGCGTTTATGCTATTTTCTTCCGGTGTGCTTTCTACAACAACAAAAAAAAAATCACTATATGTAACAAACAAAACAAAACAACAAAACAGATAGCAATAGATTAACTTAGCGTATTTAATAGATTTCGACATTCGTTTATCCCTTTTTCACCTCCCCGGTTGTTTTTCCCAAATGTTTGACTCTGTAAGGAAGGCGCCCAAACAATAACACTCTATATACTGCATAAACCTAACGATACTTGGAACTTGTTTTCGCAACCATTTTCTTAAAAATATTTGTTCTCTTCACTGTGTTCTGCTCTGGACAAACAAGGAATGAAACAAATAGAGCAAATTAGCAAAACAAGAGATGCTCTGTTAACAAAAAAACCAACCCAGCAAATAAAGGAATGCGCTCTGAAAAGAATACGATAAAGAAATACCAAAAGGATACAAATAAAACAAAGCAAGGAAGAAAAAAAGACAACAAGCCGAAAAAAACAAAAAGGCGTATCCCAAAAGATATAAAAGACTTCAAAAAACTCACGCCCTTTGCGTAACTCTCTTTCTTACCATTTATTGCGAACATTTATTACGACTGACCTACCCTGTTCTCCTAAGCCCTCGTTATTAGATTTACATCCATACCATCCTATCATGAACACTTCTTTTGGTTTTTTTTTTTTTTTTTTTTTTTTACATACGACATTCAACTTTTACATTTTATATCTTCTAAAATTAACTTTATCAAATATTTCCCTTACAAATTATTCATATTTATATAATTCCATTCTTATGCAAAT
Organism: Dillenia suffruticosa; assembly: GCA_033439265.1. Classification (NCBI taxonomy): domain Eukaryota; kingdom Viridiplantae; phylum Streptophyta; class Magnoliopsida; order Dilleniales; family Dilleniaceae; genus Dillenia; species Dillenia suffruticosa. The sequence goes on along the minus strand of JAVTVX010000037.1, from coordinate 5,307,802 downwards.
ATTAATATTATCTAACTATTTTTTTCACTTCATTTGAGATGCTTAATATTGGATAACTATTTCAAATTTAAATAATATGTACCCTACAAAATATCACAAAAAAAAAAAACTATAATTTCAAAAATACGACAACTCACTCCACAAACATCTGGTGCTTCCCTTCACAGGACCCACCACCGCTTCTCCCCGAACCACAACCACGATTCTACCAACCGCAGAACCACCTGGAGGTTCCACCAACCGCAGAGCCACAACAGTTCCACCAATCACACACACAATGGTTATACGTGTAGCTCCCCACGCCCAAGTTCTGCCAATCTCAAAATCACGACTTACAACAAAAATATAATAAAATATAACTGGCAAAAAACGATTATATCCTCTCAATATAACATTCCAAATATATATTTTTCCCGCATTTATTTAATTCCATATATATTTTACACAGTGTTAAATAAATACGTTTATATTTACTTTAAATATTCAATTATTTTTACTCTTATAAAATTTCACTTTTCCTAAAATACCGTAACCTTGTACTTCTCTCACGTAGTTCTGCTACATAACAGAACCACGACGTTCGGCTACCTAACAGAACCTCATGCCTGTGCCATATATTGCTACGTAGCAGAAACACGTGGTTCTCCTACGAGCAGAAACACGTGGTTCTCCTACGTAGCAGAACCACTGCTTCCAAGGTTCTGCTGCATAGCAGAACCCTCTCGTTTGATATGTAATTATTTTGGCTCTTATAAAATTTATTTTTTTTTAAATATTATCATTGTTATTCAAATCAACACTGTTTATTATTAAATGATTATTTAAATCCTATGGATCTGCCCTCCGGTTCTACGAAGTGTACGACAGCACAATAATATCGCATATCTTTGATTTAAATTACATAATATTAACTAATTACGTACATAAATTTCATTCTTAATTTCTTATTTTTATTTTTATGTTACCATTAACATTTTGTTCAAAACTGGAAATTATAATTTCTTCAATAGCCAAAAGATAAATCTGTAAAGCTTTTACACAAACAACAACTCTTAAAACCATTCCACCTCTGATTTAAATTATTTACTAAATTATCTTTTTTTATAATATCTCGCTCTTTCTTAAAAAATTTAATATATATAGAAAAGAAAATCTATATTTATTTTACAGAAATAAATCCGATTTAAACTTTTTTAAATTGTTTGGATGCAGTTTTTAAAAAATTTACACCATCACAACCCTAAAAAAAAAAAAACCTCCTCAAAAGATCATAATAAGATTTTCAAAGATAAAAAACGCTTTTGCTTTTTTGACGAAGAATTCAACAAGCTCGATTCTCCATAACAGAACCTTCAGGTTCTACATTCCAAAACCATGACATTCTGCATGACAAAACCTCTGGTTCTACATACCGACTTATTACTTGAATATTCTATTTTTTTAAATATTGAAAATAATTTAATTGGATATTCCATATTTATTTAAATAAAATAAAAATATGTTAATCGAAATGTGAATATATTAAAAGATGAACCACCAGATTCTGCATTGTAGAACCATATTGTTATGCTAGCACAACCATATTGTTCTGCTAGCACAACCATGAGGTTCTACATGGCAGAACAATGTGATTTTGCTAGCAGAACCACAGAACCTCAGAGTTCTAATAGCAGAACCATGTGGTTTTTTTCCACTTCTTTAAAAATAAATATAATATTTTGAAAGATAAAAAAGATTTTTTCTTTTTTTTTTATTGGGAACAATGGCAGAACTATGCAATTTGTATAATTTGTAAATTTCTGATTAAATATTAAAATTTATATATTCTTTAAATCAAAATTATTTAATGTTATAGTTTTAAAATAATATTATATATTCTAAATAAAATACATGTATTATGAAATTAATGTACAAATAGAACACCCCCAAGAAGATAAAGGTTTAATTTTTATCCACATTGTAACAGAATAACCATATTTCCATGGATATACAATCTCTCACATGTTATTCAATGTCAAAAACATAAATAGTTCTCTTAGTTATCTCCCCTCGCTGCGCCACACTTCTACGGCTATTCTTCCTCCTCCTACCTTGACTATAATTATTTTCTTATGAAAGCAAATTGGACTCTTTTTATTATTATTTTTCAAAAATAATGATAATAAAAAAAACAACGATAGCAATCAAAAGATAAAATATATAATAAAAACAAAAAAATAGTCAAATAAAATGCATATCCTCCTCTTACTATGGCCATTAGCTTTGCCAAAATTACTCTCCGTTATGAAATTGTTAAAATAAAACCAACACGACATTTTTAATACAGAAATTTACATGTAAATGTATTTAAATAAATATCCCAGATCTAAATATATTTAAATATAACATACATTTCTTCCAATTCTAATGTATTTTTTTATTATGATATAATATATTTAATGTTAAATGAAAATCTAACTATTTAAATTAAATATCTTCATATTGTTCTTCTTATGCGATTCTTACGTTAGATATTAAATAATAATTTACTTTTCATTTATTATTTAATATTATCACATCTTATTGCAATTTAATATTTCGATCAAATCTCAAATATCTAAACACCTCCTGGCCCTCCAAAACACAGAACCACCTTGTGGATCTCCAAAATGCAAAACTTCATTATCATTTTGTATACCACAGAATCATTTTAAAAAACTAAAACCGATAAAAAAACATATTTTATTCTGTTTTAAACACTTTTGTTTTTTATGATAACATATAACTTTTAATGTATAACACACAACACCACATATACTACATTTTTAATATATATATTTAAATCCAAACGTATATAAATAAACAACTTAAATCTAAATATATTTAAATATAACATGCTTTCTTTCCATTCCAATGTATTTTTATTATTATTATTATAATACATTAAATAAATATATTTAAAATATATTTCTCTTGGCATTTTTTTTATCATTTTTTTGGTATTATAAAAAACATTTATACATATTCCAAAACTAAAATTAATACGAATTTCATGAAACTACACTAGGTAACTCCCCTTATTTTACAATCAAAACCTAAACTCCACACCGGCAGGGCACGGTGTACACCTCTTAGTTCATTATACAACAATCTGAATCAACTACGAAAAATAAAATAAAATAAAAAATAAAAGAATGCGATGCTTTTCAGAAATTTTCAAACTTGAATTCAGCACCCAATTCCCCATTTCATTCTAGTCCTATACAAGAATCTCCATTTGGAGATCTAAATTGGGAATCCCATAGAATCAATAGCATATGAGTTGCTGCTGGCTTCCCAGAAGATGAACATCACATGTATCTCTTTATGCCGTAGTGAAATAGGGATGGTATCTCCTACAGACCACCGGCAGAGAAAACTCAACCACGTCACTGCAAAATTTTGGAAAATTATCAACACAGAGAAATTTATATGGTGAAGCAGCCAAAACATGCATGATGTAGGGGCTCTATCTTGCATGCTATGCTCAAAGTGATTAATTGAAACTGCCTTCATCTAAATGCTAATCCCACCATGAACATCGTCCAACAGTATACCGTGTCCAAAATTCGAACCACCATGATTTCACAGCAACTGAATATTCCTGAACCCTACAGCTAACGATAGGCACTAAAGAATACATTTGCAATTCCTCTACACCAGTATTATATTGAATCTCGTGTCTTTAGAAAGTTTAGTAATTTCAGAATAAAGTTAATTGTAAACTGCAGGCTTTACAACATCCCCCACCCCCAATAAAAAAAGAATGGGTGGGGAGATTTTCTCCACATCTCCCTAGCAATTCCTTCCTTTGGTGATATTATTGTCTTTCAACAAAGTGATACAGTACACTCTAGACGAACAATGTATTAAATCAATAGTTTTTAAGACAATTGCTAACTCAATCTTTTGCAACTTTTCTGTTGGTTCAAATAATCGTTTTAGAGGGATGAGTAACCTTTAGCCAGTCACTTTGATATGTTGGAAAAATGATCTTCACTTATAGATTTTGTTGGATTTAATCGTACATGCGGAAGCGTGAATTAAATAGATCGGAATTTTTGGGATAAATACCTCAATAGGGCAGTCTCCAAAATCCACCGTGTCGCGATGTCCCTCGAACGGATCGCACGGTCGATGGTGATCACGAGGTTAGTCGAATCACCACCACAGCATCACAACGCCGCAATCCTCATGTCCGATGAATCGTCTGACGATGGGAGATTTTCCTACGCGAAAATCTCCATCCCTTTAACTATTTTCTCTCTCTAGAGAAGTGCAGAACCCTAGCCACCTTCATGGTTGCCCATGGATGCTCTCCACTCACAAGGTAGGAGAATGAGAGTTTCCTCCATTGTTTCCTCTCCCAGAAGGAAGGTAAGACCAATATCACTTAATTGGTGGGGGGTTACCAAAATATTGGTTAATGGTAATTAAGGATGGGAGTTACCCCATTCCTTAATTACCCAAATGCCCATAATGGGCATCAATAACCAACATCTCCCACTTGCACATTAGGGCATTTCACTTCCGTCAATCACAAGATCGCAACTCATGCGATCTATCACATCACCCTACTGGACCTTCATACTGGATTGGGCGTCGTGCGACCGGCGAGTACACCTGCAAGCAAAGACTTCTCGATACACCTGTTAGGATGATCGAGTAGTCACTGTTAGTATAAAAAAATAACTCGCTATACCCCAGACTCAATGCATTTACATCCATCGAGCCACTTTCCTCATCGAAAGTGATCCCCAATCAATTTGCTCGACTATGTATTCATTATTATGTTTGAATCCCAACATGGATTAACACAATAGGTCGACCTATGAATACATGACAATGATGTAATGACTATTGGCCTTCCTTTTCCCAAACTCGAATCTATCGGTCTCAATTCAGCTGCTTTCCTAGACCTGCCCCTTAGACCTCAATTTATCTTCCGAGCTATAGGTAAACAGACTAAAGTAGCAACACTGAACCAAAACTTCTAGAGACAGCCGAAAATAATAAGGGTATAAGAGATCCCACCCAATGGATCTCAGGTCTCACACAGTGGGAACGGGGATCAAGATCAAACTATCGTCTCAAATAATAACTCCCACTATCCCATGGTCGTCTCATCACACGTGGTATGAAACACGTGCCACAGTGTTATTCCCCCATCTCTCAAAGGGCATATGTCAGATTTCTCTAACACTGTACAGGTACGGGACTCAGTCTACACATAAGACTTTACCAAGAGATCTCAGAGAGAGCAACTCAGAGACAATATCACAAATCGCAGGTGATATCTGAGATCTCATACCTGGCTGCTTACAGGCAACATGGATGTGGGTATTTCCATGTCGGTCATATCGCATATGATCTCATCCTGAACACATATCAGGGCGACTTATGTTCTAGTAGGGCTACTCTCAAAGCCTCTTACGACTAAAATCTGTCTCATCTCCGCTCACTCAGAGTCGGAGGTGGTCACTCATGTGAGAGAGTCGACCATGCCTGCCTGACACATCTTTTATCACAAAATCACAATATATGACAACAAATGATGCATAAAATAAATATGTGACTCAATTCTGCATGCATGTCATATATTAAAATAAGCATCTAAAACAGTATATAAGGAGAAATGTTAAAGTACACTAAACCCAATGATTCCTTACCTCACAAAGGAATCTCTCACAACGGGTTTTCTGAAGAGATCAGCTCTCATGCTGAGGTGTACTTAGATGTCACAATACCCTTCTCGGTAATATCTCTCATAGTGGTCTTCGATATTAATGTGGCTTTACTATTATACTTAGGGTCTCATTTGTTGACAGTGTCGGTCTGATTATCACAATAATCATCACTGACCTCCCACTATCTGTCACAACCTCTAAGTCTTCCAGAAAATTTCTGAAACCAACCATTCTCATGAACTGCAATTGAGCATACTACTAACTCAGTCTCTATCGTAAATAGAGATATACAGGTTCTCTTCTTACTGCTCTAAGAAGATAAAACCTTTTGCGTTTATTCAGATCACTACTCCCAGTCAGTATCTGAATCTCAACCACAAAACGCAAATCACCTCATCCGTAACACATGGAGAGCTCTGCAGTTCAAATGAGATATTTCGGAATCCTTTTTCACTGCTCTACAGTGATCCCTTCTAGGATTCTATTAATACCTACTCACTAGATCGACTGCTAAATAAACGTCTAGTCATGTATGCCTCATCGCATACATCAAATTGTATATCACACGTGTATACCTCATCGCATACACTAGAAATGTATTTTGCACTGGAATAAGGGATTCTACTCATCTCCCTTATTTCTTTATAAATTCTAGGGCATGTGTCAAGATTCAAGTCTTTTTATCTTTAGTGATAAGAGTATCTTTTAGGTTGTGTTTGTTATTCTCGAAATGATTAAGAATCTACCTGATGTAAAACTCTTGTTAAAGAGTCAACACCATTCTCAAGCGATCCCTATGGATCCAAAATCTGAGAATGAACAAAAACCTCATAACTATGTTACAATGGTCATTAGATACTCTCTGTTGTTCCCAGCCAACAGTATGTCACCTACATATGAGAACATGCTCATAAAGGAGTCATTGGAACGTATCAGATAGATGCAATGATCCTACTCGATCATTACAAAACCATAAGATATCACCTTCTCGTGAAATCCAAGTGCCGATGTCTAGATGATGGCTTAAGGTCGTATTTTGATTTCTAAAATCAATAGACCTTATCCACCTGATCTACTAGAACGAACCCAAAAGGATGCTCCATGTAGATCGTCTCATCTAGACTTCCACTACGAAAGCGGTCTTTACGTTCTTGTGCTGTGACTCTAGATACATGTTAATGACAATCGCTCTAAGATAAACGGATCGAGATAAATTGGACTATGACTTCTCGATAGTCCACCCCTCAGTCTAAGTGTAACCCTTGGTTACTAGACGGGTTCTTTATCTCTTCATCAATCCGTTGACCTTTATCTTGACTTTGAGAACCTACTTGTTCCCAATAGTCCTTCCGCCCTAAGCAAATCAACTAGGTCCCAGACCCCGTTGATTCTCATCAATTCCTTCTCTTCATTTATGGCCTTCATTAAATGGTCTTTTGCCTCTTTTGCAGAACCCTCGAGAGCCTCTCGAACTATTTTAGATTTTTCATCATCCTCTAAGTCGCAATGAGAGTCTCACCCTCAATCGAGAAAACAACGTTTAAATATACATACTCGATGCTCTTAGGAGGATAGAAAAATCTTTACCTTTTGATGGATCGCTCCCACTAAGATCAAGATCCATAGTGGATTCTTGTATCCCGCCGCTGGGCTCCTCGAACCGTTAGGCTCATCTATCGCATAAAATGTAAGGTCCAAATTGATTTCTCCTCTCTTAGGGAAATCATTCTCAAGAAATATGGTATTACGAGACTCAATCTCGATTATAGTGCCGTTCGTATTCGCCTATGAACACGTATTTTCTCGCGGGTCTAACTCACCGTGTGAATGCGAGAAATCGTGGCACAACCCCATAACATCAAGTGGCTAAGGTTAGGCTGCCTCCCTGTCCAAAGCTCAAATGGGGAACTGACTACTAGTCAGTAGTCTCGTAATACTCTTATCGAAACAGAGTCCCATGTGTAGTTTAGACGAATACTTGCGTCCTCGCTCAGTTCTTGAAAGTCTGTACTCTCAAATCTAACTGATTCTCAATCTCGCTTATGAACCTCCTGAAGCAGTCTAATGCCTCAAACTTGTGCGAGATCAGATAGATGAACCGAAACACACGTAAACATCTATAATTATCTACACAACTCCATTTCTGGCTCTCATGATCACGAGACCACAATAAAAAGAAGGAAAACACAATAGTTAACTGCAATGGAGTCCCAGCTCTCATTGCATCGCCAAATGGTTTTCTCGTCATTTTGCCCGGGTAACTCGAATTTGGTCAGCGGGTCCAATAAACCTCTCACTACTAACCGATTCATCATCTCTTACCCCATGTGTCTAAGTCTACTATGTCATTCATTTACATCATCATCTACGCAATCAGATGTAAAGACAATAGTAGAACGACAAGAAACCATTACAAGGAGTAGCACTCAGTGCATACATTCCATCATGGATTAAAACCAGAATTATTTAGAAAATTATCGTATTAAAAACAAGGGAATGATTTCACGCATATCGTAGTCAATTTTAGATAAGGTACTAAATTATAGATCCGTCGAATGCCTACAGTATTAAGAACGTCATGGCAAGTGTTGTTCCCTCGGACAACGACAAATGCTCTGTTCTTAACGTAAATCCTCCAAGTTTAAGGATTCACCTGATGGAACTATATTTACGCACTCCTGTCTCGAGTTACGTGGTCGGTTGCTCCTGATTTCAAAGGAGAGAAATCAGCGAATATTATAGTGAATGAGACAAATCTCAAACCACGTAAAGAAAAAAGAATATTAACTTCTGCTCGTCACACTCACGAGCGAAATGACCAAATCTACCTCAAACGTAGCAATTTACTTTGGTCTAATCAAATTCCTTCTTCTTGCGTTCTTGTACCTCGTTGTCGGTTTTGTCGGATGATTTTTATTACCTAGATCTCGAGTCTCGTTCGCTAGGCTTAGCGCCGGGGAAGTCCTTACTTGACTCCTCTGAATAAGCATGACTCGAGTGTGGCCTACTCGCCTCTAGGTGCTCCTCATCGAGCTCACAATATATACTCACGTCAACGAAAGTACGAATACTTTCGTCAAATGTGAGATAGGATTTCACGGTTTCCCATGAATCAGGTAAAAACTGGATCACATCCAGAACCTAAATTCCATCCGAAATTTACTCGTCCGTATATTTTAACTCGGTGATCATACTCGACATTTGTTTCATTGTATGATTAACCCTTTTCTTCTGCATCCTCACAGAAGAGCCGAAGAGAGCAACACTATACTCTTTTGGGACGAGTCGAACCGACATGTTCATAGAATATGACTCGAAAAACGAGACTAAGTCATCGTGTATGCCACTGTTAAGCGTTGCCCTAACTTGGCAAATCTTTTGTCCCATACACGATAGATCTCTTTATCTCGTATATTCTGAGGCGCGGTACCCACCCTGGGGCCCATCATCTCTTGCCTCAAATTCCCGTTAGATTTTTGTCTCTCGAGAATAAACCGAATCTACTGATAAAATCGCGCAGATCATATCATTCAGTTTACTCTCCTTGCAAAAATTTACAAAAAATTTAATACGACAGTTCTCAACGCATTAAGAGAGACATTTGTGACTTGGAAATGCTTATTATCACATTTTTGTACGTCCTACGAATCATCAAGACCAAAATGACTTGAGTACGACCCCAAAGCGAGCGTATGAGTCAACGGACACCATACACCACAACTTGGAATCGCATCTTACCATTTGGATTGCGATTCGGCACACAAAAACCCACAAAAAGTCACATTTATGGATATAGGACCCCCAAAAAATTGAAAAAATTTAATTTTTAGCGACTTCGCGCGCCGCCCGGGGCCCACACGCGCCGCCGCTCGCTGGCGGTGCGATCCACGCGCAGCCGCACGCCTCCACGCGCCGGCGGTGAGCCTCCACGCGCTGCCACGCGCCTTCACGCGCTGGCAGCAGTCTGGCTCACGCGCCAGACGCGCGGCGCGGCTCAGACGCGCTGCCACGCGCCTGGGGCGGCGCGGCTCACGCGCGCCCAGTCGCGACGCCGCCTTCACGCGCTGAGCCACGTTGAGCCGGGTTTTGACCGGGTTGGTCAACGGGTCAAGGTTGACCCGACTGACCCGGTCAACGGGTTCGGTCCGACCCGGTCAACGGTCCGGTTTGCGGGTCGGTCCGGGTCACGGTCCGACCCGATCCGCTGCCTCCCCGCTCCATGCGCCTGTGTGGCGCGTGAACTCCACGCGCCTTGCAGACGCTCCTCCTGGCGCGTCAGTGTCACGTGCCCGCGGGTCTGGGCCGGGTCTTCTTCGCCCGACGGGTTCTGCAAAGGGTTTTTCGACCCGTTTTCTGGAAAACTCGATTCCGGCTGTTGTTTCTTGCATTTTTCGACTGGAAAAAATTTGTGGGCATCCTCCAAACATCCTACACTCGATTTTAGGAGGATTCAAGCCAAAAAATGGTGGGACTCAACCACCCCAGTCGCGACCCTTCGCAGCCATTCGGAAATCCCAGTTTCCGGCACCCAAATCACACAATAAAATATATAAAACCGTAGATCTAGATGCAAGGAACTCATTTATATCATTTTCATGCATCGATCTGCCCTCTAAAGCCACAGATCTAAGGGTTTTATGTCCGTAGGGTCGCAAATTTCGACCGGACTTTTCATGGCCCAAACATGCTCGGAAAATTAAATAAAAAATATATTTGTAATCCTTGGGCCATGGGTATTCTTGCGGGCCATGGGTATTCTTGCAGTGTTCTCGGATTCACGAAACTCATCCGTGATCCGAACCCCAAAATTTTAAAAACCCCAAAAATAATTCCGAAAATTATTAAATTAAATCCAACGACTGCTCTAATACCAATGTTGGATTTAATCGCACATGCGGAAGCGTGAATTAAATAGATCGGAATTTTTGGGATAAATAACTCGATAGGGCAGTCTCCAAAATCTACCGTGTCGCGATGTCCCTCGAACGGATCGCACGGTCGGATGGTGATCACGAGATTAGTCGAATCACCACCACAGTATCACAACGCCGCAATCCTCATGTCCGGTGAATCGTCTGACGATGAGAGATTTTCCTACGCGAAAATCTCCATCCCTCTAACTATTTTCTCTCTCTAGAGAAGTACAGAACCCTAGCCACCTTCATGGTTGCCCATGGATGCTCTCCACTCACAAGGTAGGAGAAGGAGAGTTTCCTCCATTGTTTCCTCTCCCAGAAGGAAGGTAAGACCAATATCACTTAATTGGTGGGGGGTTACCAAAATATTGGTTAATGGTAATTGAGGATGGGAGTTACCCCATTCCTTAATTACCCAAATACCCATAATGGGCATCAATAACCAACAGATTTGGTCGAAAATCTTTATCTTGAATGTAATTGTTGCAAATTCTGTACCTTTTGTCAGAATGATTGTTTTAACACTCCTACCTTTTTGAAAGTCTAGTATAGCTAGCGCTTTTGTACAACTTAATTTAAAAAAATGCCTATTCTTTATCGCCAAGATTCAGACCAACCCTTAAAAAAAAAAAAGGCAGAGAGAGAGAGAGATTATTGTCTCCTTCCTTCACTTGCCCCCTTCACTTTAAATCCTCTAATTGTTCCACATTTTACTTCTAAACGTTAACAGTAAACGCTTTTTATTATCTCTTGAAAATTGAAGTCTTGAGTCTAAAATAGAATAAATCACTGTCAAGGAAGTTGCAGCTTTCCACCATCTAGAAAGCAGCATCTGGAAATTCTTGCCATTTTTATCCGATGAAAAATAGTCAAAACTGTAAAATAGGAATTTTAATTAGTTTTTTTTCTCAAAATTCACCTTTTCATACAACAATAACAACAAACTGATTCTTATTCCCAAAATTTAGAATCGACAATTTGAGAGACAAATTTATAAAAGATAGAAAAAATAGGAAAACAAGAATATATATATAGAGAGAGAGAGAGAGAGAGAGAGAGAAATAAAAAGAAAAAGAAAATAAAAAAAATAAAATAAGAGAAAAAAAAATAAATATATAAATCAACAGATAAATATCTAAAATATATTGGTTTAATTTATGCGGATTCTACTACGCCATCCATTCCTATCTAAAACCATTTTCTCTTCTAAACCCTTAAATTTTATGTTTTTACAGATAATTTACATCCAAGTTTTCAATAATTTATCTCTACGTTTTACTAAATCTCCTATATTTAAATTCTCAGCTCTCCTAACCAGTGTATCTTTAGGTATTCTTTGCACATAGCCGAACCACCTCAAGCGACATTTTCGTATTTTATCTACAATTGAACTAACTCCCAACTTGTTACGAATTTCATCATTTATAATTCTATTTTTTCTAGTTTTTCCATACATCCACATAAATATTCTCATTTCTGCAACAGTCATCTTTTATTCTTGTTGTTTAATATCCCAACACTCAGTACCATATAATAGTGTAGGTATAACCGTGATTCTATAGAACTTTCCCTTCAGGTGTAATGGTATCGTCCGATCGCAAAGAATTCTGGATACCTTTCTCCATTTCATCCAATCCGCTTGAATTTTATGATTCACATTTCCATCTATATTACTATCATTTTAAATGATAGAGTCTAAATATCTAAATCGTTCATTTTTTGGGACATTTTGCCCATCTAATCTAATCGTTTCTTCATCATTCCTATAACTATCGCTAAACCTACATCTCATATATTCGATTTTCAATCTACTCAATCTAAACCCTCTGGATTCTAGTATGAATCTCCATAACTCTAGTTTAGCATTAACATTTTCTCTAATTTCATCAACTAGCACTATATCATTTGCAAAAAGCATACACCATGGTATTTTATTTTGAATATTTTTTGTAATTTCATCTATCACTATTGCAAAAAGGAGGGGACTTAATACAGAACCTTGATGGAGTCCAATGTTAATGGGAAAACTATCGGTCAAACCCTTACAAGTTCTAACGCCGATTGTAGCTCTCTCATACATATCTCTAATGAAATTAATGTATCTCAAAGATATCTCTTTTTTTATCAACGCCTACCACAATAATTCTCTAAGAACCATATCATATGTTTTTTTCTAAATCAATGAATACCATGTATAGGTCTCTTTTTTGTATTCTATATGTCTCCATCAAATGTCTTAACAAGTAGATTGCTTCAGTGGTAGATCTCCTGGCATAAATCCGAATTAATTTTGAGATATATTTATCTCTAATCTCAATCTATACTCTATTGCTCTCTCCATAACTTCATGGTATGATTCATAAGTTTAATTCCTCTACAGTTAGAGCAATCATGTATGTCTTCTTTATTCTTATATAATGATACAATTACACTCTTTTTTCATATTTGAGGCATTCTCTCGGTTTGCCAAATTTTATTGAAAATATCCGTTAACACTTATAAACCAATTTCATCCAAACATTTCCATTCTTCTATAGGAATGTCATCAGTTCTTACGGCTTTATTATTTTTCATCCTCTTTAAAGTCTCTTTCACTTTATGATAATGAATTTTACGTTTAAAATCTCTATTAATTTCTTCTACAAATATCTCGATATTTCTTATATCTGTTGTACTCTTAACATTAAAAAAATCATCAAAATAATCAAACCAATTTGTCACTTGAAATAATTTATCTCTAAAAGCCGTTATCTTTTCTCTCTTCAAATTCTACCACTTAATTCTTGACTCTACAAATGGGCAGTACTTCTTTCGCCTTTTAGATATACACATATCTAAAACTAAAAGTTTATATTGAGTTGTCACACTCTCCCCCGAGATAACCTTACAATCCTTACAAGTCATTCTATCATCTCTTCTAGTGAGAAAGAAATCTATTTGGCTAGCATTAGATCCACTTCTATATGTAACTAAGTGTGCTTCTCTTTTCTTAAAAGTAGTGTTTATAACTATTAAATCGAATGCTGTAGCAAATTCTAAAATGATATCTCCTGCCTTATTCCTACTACCGAATCCAAAGTTGTCATGTACGATTTCGAATCCTTCGTTCTTTGCTCCTACATGTGCATTTAAATCTCCTCCAATAAATAGTTTCTCACTACTAGGTATGGTTTGTATAAATTTATCTAAATCCTCCCAAAATTGTATTTTACTAATTGTATCTACATATATTTGGGGCGTAAACACACTGACTATATTAACTATATTTTTCTCATCTACTAACTTGACAAATATAATTTTATCTCATTTTCTTCTTATCTCTATCACATCCTCTAACAGAGTTTCATGTACAATTATTCCAACCCCATTCTTACTCCTATCTCTTCCTATGTATCAAAATTTATGACCATACGACTCTACTACTCTAACTTTCTCCCCGACCCACTTAGTTTCTTGAATACACATGATATGAATTTTTCGTCTATCCATTGTTTCTCCAATCTCCCCTAACTAACCGGTCAAAGATCTTATATTCCAAGTGATTAAACGAATCATATCTTCATGGACTAACTTATTTACCCACACCCTAGTATCCCTTGTTAATTTATCGCTACATCCGGGATTTGATGTACCGCGTCGCTTGGGGGGAAACGCCCCAAAAGTATTTATATATATGTCTCTCATCTTTCATTTGACAAAAGATTTTACGCTGGCTGTCGATCTACCACAACCCTACTCCTTTACCCAAACTTGGGACCGGCCATGATGGAGTTCTTAAAATAATGATATATAAAAACGAACTAGATGAAAAGATAATTATTAGTAATAAGTAAATATATAAATGAATAAATAAATTGAAATTAAAATGATATGTATATATATGAATTAATAAGAGTAATAATAGTAATAATACAATTAAAAATAATACAAATAGTAATAAGAATAATAGTAATACTAGCGGTAATAATGAAATATTAATATTAATAGTAATGATAAGGACAATAATAATAATAATAATAATAATAATAATAATAATAATAATAGTAATAAATAATATTGGTAATAGTGATAATAGTAGTATTAATAGCAATAGTGTTAATATGTTAACGTAGATAGTAAGGTAACAAAAATAATAATAATAGTGTTAATAATAATAATAATAATAATATCTCCATGAGATGAGGGAGGTGGTCCGCACAGAGAAGACACGCCGGCGGAGAGAGAGAGAGAGAGAGAGGAGCACAGATGTGTGAGGAGGAGATCGGTAAGAAGAGAGATAAAGGAGAGTAGCAAGATGTTATCACAGAATTCTAATGTAACTCTAATGTACTAGAAGCCAAGCAAGTATTCAAGAATCAGCAAACTAAATCAGTTACAACTGTATCAAGATAGTTATCAAAATTAGTTAGAGCAGTTAAGGAAGTTAGGCAGACCAACATAGCCTATAGCTGATAGCCTATAAAAGAAACATACTGCAGAAGAAAAGAGGGCAGAAAAAATCCTGTAATTGTATCTTCCTGTTGAATCAATCAAGTACTATCTCTTCCTGAGTTTTCGAATTGTTTTCTTTCCAATTAACAGTTCCTGAGCCAGGTTAGTGAGTCTTCTACCTTCTGCATCAGTGGTATCAGAGCTTGGTTCCATTTCATCATGGCTGAAGGTACTAGATCACAAGATATAAAGAAAATGGAGGAAAGTATGAAGATGATGTTGAGAGAACAAAAAGAACAATTCGAGAAAGAAATGTCTTCCCTAAGATCATTGGTTCTGGAGCTGAGTGCACAAAAGAACCAAAATGTTACCAGTTCTTCACCTGTTGGTTCTGATTCTTCTGCAAGACAAGGTAACCATGCGGTGGCTACAAGATTTTCTCGGTTGGAGTTTCCCAAGTTTCATGGTGGTGACTTTAGAGGTTGGCTGTACAAATGTGATCAATTCTTTGAGATTGATGAGACCCCAAACAACACAAAAGTTAAGATTGCTGCAATGCACTTGGAAGGAAAGGCCTTGCAATGGCATCAGATCTTTATGCGATCAAGGTTGACTGGGGAGATGCCTAGTTGGGAAGAATATGTCAAGAAGATGTCAACAAGGTTTGGTGAGTTCTTGTATGATGATCCCATGGGTGAACTGAAGAGTCTTAGGCAAAAGGGATCTGTGACTGAGTATCAAGACCAATTTGAAGAGCTGCTGAATAGGGTTGAGTTACCTGAAGAATATGCTGTAAGTTGTTTCATAAGTGGTCTAAAAACAGAAGTGCAGTTGGGGGTAAGAATGTTCATGCCTAAAAACCTACAACATACATTAGTCTTAGCCAAATTAGAGGAAGCCAAACAAGAAAGCCTACTGCAAAAACCAAAACCCTCTTTTAAACCAACCCCTCTTCTCCATTCCACCAATTCTACAATCTCACAAAATTCTGCTTCTCCTATCAACACAATCAAAAAGCCCTTTAAACCACTCTTACCTTTACCTAACCTTCCCACTCTACCGGTTTCTGATTCCAGGGGAAAGAAGCCATTCAAAAAATTAACATCTGCAGAAATAGAGGAGAAGAGAATGAAAGGCCTGTGTTTTTGGTGTGATGAACCATATAATTTTGGGCATAAGTGTAAGCACAAGCACTTGTACAGGCTAGAGGTATGTGGAGAGGATGAGAGCTGTGAAGAAGATCATGACAAAATAAAAGAAAAAGCAGAAGAAGAAGAGGTTCAAGGCAATTTTGCTCATATTTCAGTCAGTGCCATGTCTATCATAGCCACCCCTCAATATAGAACTATGAGGGTGACCGGGCATTTTGGGAAAACAACACTGAACATTTTTATAGATTGTGGTAGCTCTCATAATTTTGTACACCCTGCAGTGGTAAAAAAACTGGGTTTGAGGGTGCAGAGAGTGAAAACTTTGATAGTGGAAGTTGCTGATGGAAACAAACTAACCACTTCTGAACTCTGTCCCAAGTTCTCTTGGAATATGCAAGGAGAGAAATTCATAGCTGACTTTATGGTCCTACCTGTGGGAGGATGTGAGGTGGTGTTGGGAATTCAATGGTTGTCTGTTCTTGGTGATGTTACATGGAATTTTCAGGAGCTGAGGATGGAATTTTTGCAGAACGGAAGAAGGGTAGTACTCAGGGGTTCTAAAAAACAAGCCATTCAACTAATCAAGCAAGGGAAAATGCAGAAGATGTTGCAGAAGCCAAAAACTATAGCAACAGCTCAGCTATGCTTCGTTCATGCAGCAGAGGAAAACAATGAAAGGCAGCTAGTTGGAATGGATAATATTTCAGAATCGAAGCAGGTACTCCCTCAAACTGATTTTATTGCATCTTTGAATACATTGCTAATGGAGTATGATCATTTGTTTCAAGAACCTGTGGAATTGCCTCCAAGTAGACTACATGATCATAAAATTTTCTTGAAGGAGGGTTCACAGCCTGTTAATATTAGGCCCTATAGATACCCTGCTTTCCAGAAAGGAGAAATAGAAAAACTGATCTCTGAAATGCTGCAAAGTGGGATCATTAGGGACAGCACTAGCCCTTACTCATCTCCCATAGTCTTGGTAAAAAAAAATGGTTCTTGGAGAATGTGTGTAGACTATAGAGAGTTGAACAAGGCAACAATCAAAGACAAATTTCCTATTCCTTTAATAGAAGAACTTCTGGATGAGCTATGTAGGGCTCAATATTTCTCCAAATTGGATCTTAGGTCTGGTTACCACCAGATCAGGATGTGTACTGAAAACATCCCAAAGACTGCCTTCCGAACTCATGATGGACATTATGAGTTTGTTGTCATGCCATTTGGGTTGACAAATGCTCCATCCACATTTCAAAACTTAATGAATGAAATGTTTAGGCCTTATTTGAGAAAATTTGTCTTGGTATTTTTTGATGACATTCTGGTTTTTAGCCCCTCTTGGGAGCAACACTTGCATCACTTAAAAATTGTATTGGAGTTGCTTAGACAACATAGCTTGAAGGTAAAGAAAAGTAAATGTTCTTTTGGACAACTACAAATTGAGTATTTGGGACATGTGATCAATAAGGAAGGTGTACATGCTGACCCTCAGAAGATTGCAGCCATACAGTCTAGGCCTGTTCCGAAAAATCTGAAAGAGTTAAGGGGTTTCCTGGGACTCACTGGCTATTATAGAAGGTTCATCAAGGATTATGGAAAGTTTGTGAAACCTCTGACTGAGTTGCTCAAGAAGAATAATTTTAAGTGGGCTGAGGAGGCCACTCAATCTTTTCAACAGCTGAAAAAAGTCATGAGCTCTTCTCCTGTGCTAGCCTTACCAGATTTTTCACAAGATTTTATAGTAGAGACTGATACCTCAGGGATTGGTATTGGAGTTGTGCTTCTACAAAAAGGGAGACCATTGGCTTATTTTAGTAAAGCCTTGTCTCCGAGGCATTTGACCTTTTCTGTCTATGAAAAGGAGCTGCTGGCTATTGTGACTGCAGTACAAAAATGGAGGTCATATTTGCTTGGGAGACATTTTGTGATCAAGACTGATCACCAAAGCTTAAAATACCTTATGGAACAAAAGGTATCTACTCCTATGCAGCAGAAATGGATGGCAAAGTTGATGGGATATGATTATGAAGTGGTCTACAAGAAGGGGGTAGACAATGTAGTTGCAGATGCTTTGTCTAGGAGACCAGTGACAGAAGGGCATGCATTCGCTATTTCTATAGTGAAAACTCCACTATTAATTGACATTCAGCAGAGTTGGCAACATGATCCTTTGCTATCAAAACTTATACAGAAACTATCCACTGTTGCTGATCACAACTCTTCTAAGTATACATGGGAAATGAGCAATTAAGAAGGATGGGCAAATTGGTGATTGGGAATGATGAAACTCTTAGAACCAAACTCATAAGCTTATGGCATTCTACTACAGCAGGGGGCCATTCAGGAGTACAGGTGACTTATAAAAGACTCAAAAGTGTGGTTTATTGGAAACACATGCTTAAAGATGTGCAACAATTCATTGCAGCCTGTGAGGTTTGTCAACGACACAAGATTGACAATGCTGCTTATCCAGGTCTACTTCAGCCATTACCAATTCCTCAAATGGTATGGATTGATATTTCATTAGACTTCATTGAAGGACTACCTAAGTCCAATGGCAAGGATGTTATTTTGGTGGTGGTAGACAGATTGAGCAAATATGCTCATTTCATAGGGATAGCTCACCCTTATACAGCCTTATCTGTGGCACAAGTCTTTATGGACCAGATTTACAGATTACATGGTCTACCTCAATCAATAGTGAGTGACAGGGATGCTATTTTCGTGAGCAGGTTTTGGCAGGAGCTATTCAGACTTCTGAAGGTACAATTACACTTATCTTCTTCCTACCATCCTCAGTCTGATGGGCAGACAGAGGTAGTAAATCGTTGTCTAGAAAACTATCTTAGATGCATGACAAGTGATCACCCTAAAGAATGGAGTTTTTGGCTTCCACTAGCTGAGTATTGGTATAACACCAATTTCCATTCAGCCACTCAGGTTACTTCTTTTGAAGTGGTATATGGACAACCTCATCCTCATCATATCCCTTACATGGCAGGAGACTCAATGATGGATAGGGTGGACAGAAGTTTGGCTGCCAGGGAGAACACCTTGCATTTACTTAAACACAACCTCCAAAGAGCACAAAACAGGATGAAAAGATTGGCTGACAAGCACAGATCTGAGAGGCATTTTGAGATTGGAGACTTAGTGTATGTTAAGCTACATCCCTATAGACAACACTCACTGAAAACTCATCACTGCCAAAAACTATCTGCAAGGTATTTTGGCCCTTTCCCAGTGATAGACAAAGTGGGACAGGTTGCATACAAGCTCCAATTACCAGCTACAGCAAGAATTCACTCCACCTTTCATGTGTCAATGTTAAAGAAACATGTGGGTATAAGGCCTATTCATACACATATACCTAGCAGACTAACAGACCAGGGTCACTTGATGATGGAACCAATAGCTATTTTGGACAGAAGGATGGTAAAGAGAGGTCGAGTAGTGGCAACTCATGTACTGGTACAATGGAGCAATAGTTTTCCGGAGGACTCTTCTTGGGAATTCTATCATGATTTACAGCAGCAATTTCCTAACTTTGATTTCAGTTCTTGAGGACAAGAACTCTTTAAAGGAGGGGCATTGTAATCACAGAATTCTAATGTAACTCTAATGTACTAGAAGCCAAGCAAGTATTCAAGAATCAGCAAACTAAATCAGTTACAACTGTATCAAGATAGTTATCAAAATTAGTTAGAGCAGTTAAGGAAGTTAGGCAGACCAACATAGCCTATAGCTGATAGCCTATAAAAGAAACATACTGCAGAAGAAAAGAGGGCAGAAAAAATCCTGTAATTGTATCTTCCTGTTGAATCAATCAAGTACTATCTCTTCCTGAGTTTTCGAATTGTTTTCTTTCCAATTAACAGTTCCTGAGCCAGGTTAGTGAGTCTTCTACCTTCTGCATCACAAGACAATGGACGAAGGGAGATATAGAGAGAGAGAGGAGAGGAGAGATAGAGAGAGAGAAACTACTTAATCTGGTAGGCAAGAGCCAGATCCGACGGGGTTGGAGCTTGCGAAGGACGGATTTGAACCGGGGAGGAACAGATCTAGGGTTTCTGAGGTACGGATCTAGGATCTGAAGCAAAGGAGAGAGAGATCTACCTTGCTAAATGGTCAGATCCGAAACGAAGGGAGAAAGAGAGATCTGAAGTGAAGGGAGAGATCTAGATCTGGGGCGACAAATGTTCAGATTCAGGCGGAAAGAGCAGAGCAAGGTCAGAAGCTAAGGTAGAGATAGAAGAGAAAGGAGGAAGAGGGAGAGAGAGAGAGAGAGAGAGAGCGAGAGAGGGGGGAGAGACTACTTACCTGGTTGAGCAGCGTAAGAGAGCTGCTCGAACAATCTGGCTAGAGGTTTGGGTGGGATGAGCACTCGGAGCTATCTCCCCGGATGTGTGTCATGTGTTACTCCAATTCTGAAACTAGAGATCATCTATTTCTATAATATACTACTGTGAAAAAGATGTGAAATTGTCTCTTTGCCATGTGTAATAATGATTGGGTATGCCATAATTTGCTTATTGGTACACGATGTGAAATCCACAATTTGCTCTAAAAGTAGAGATCATCTATTTCAATAATATGCTATTGCGAGAGAAATGTGTAATCATCTGTTTGATGATTGGGGCGATGCGAAATCCATAATTTGCTCATTAAAAGTTTTAAAGATTTTGGAAGGATTGTTCGATTGTTGTGGAAATGTGCTTTTTTTGCCAGTCCTTGGTGCATTTGGAAAGAGTGAAAGGTTAGAATTTTTCACAAATTAGACTACTAACCTTTCTCTTTTATGGGACAAAATTGTCTTTTAAACGTCTCTATTGGTTAACATATCAGGAATTTATAAAAATTATAGTATAGAAGAATTAAAAACGGATTAAAAAGCAATTGTGCATTGTATATTTTTTTTACATTTTACTTCCAAGGAGTTATTATTTTTAGAAGTTTTGTATATTCTTTCACTCATCTAATATATTATTATTTTTCTACATATATATACATATAATAAAAAGGCTAATAGAAGCAGGTGGATTAGTCAATTTATGTACCTCATGTCGGAAGTGAGGACATCTGAACTCTCTCCCCTAAAGGTCCATCTGACAGATATGAAATTTGAGAAGTTTTTTTCTTTGCACGATCCAAAGAAGTCGCTTCATATATGCCTGCAAAATGATGCATTTTCCCAATACATGAAGATTATAGAACTCTAACAATGGCTAACATATAAAAATCTACCAGAATGGTATTGGTCTTTACAAAAATAAAAAAGCACTGGTCCCACAAATTAATCTCTCTTGGTAAAAATTATCGTATCAGTACATTCCCAGAATAGAATTATCAAAGCGACATCATCAAGGGGCCCATATATCATATATGTGGAATATTAGTTGGACGCGCTCCAGCTTTCGAAATTCATAGTTTAAGAAATCACTTCTGGGATAAACAAATAATTCACCCGAATATTAACTATTTTTTTTCTTTTTGATAACAGACTGAAACTACTAATTTTTTGAAGTGTATAGAGGTAAATTTGTTGTGCAAAAATAGTAGCCTATAAATCACATCCACTTGGCAAGTATATTGCATAAACCTTGTGTAGGTTCAACCTCCCTAAGGCAATTTCTAAGTTTATCTTCTTGTTGGCCATACAAGTGCATATAGTAAACATTACAAGTTCTTGTTTCTTCATGAAGCTGAGTGAATGATAGATTCATGTGCATGGCTACGTTGTTACAGGAGTTTCAATTGATTCCCATGGACAGGCTAGGGCAATAGACTTGACATGATAGTAACCTAATGGAACATCACTACTCCAATTTCCATTGTAAATGGAGGTCCTAATGAATTTCATTTGCTTTCAATGTTATGAGTATATGCATGCAATAGATGGATGCATTATATCTTGGCAATACAGATTAAGTCTCGCACGTGAAGATGTTTCCCTGCCACCAGCATGTCAGAGAATTTACCAGCCCATTATCACTTTCAGGAAGTTCATAGTCACAGCTAATGCTAAGTCCAAGGGTGAAAAAGAGCCAAGGAATAGATTGTTCAAATAAACTTGAGTAGCTTGTTTAATTTCTATATACCAACAAGAGAGCCAAGTAGTACAATGTTGAGCTTGAATCATGTAAAATGGAAGAACAAAGAAATTTAGCACATACCAAAGCCCAGAAGTACACAGCATATAAGGAGACCTAATAGAGAAAAATCCATTTTGAACATCATTTCCATCACTATGACGCATCCTCCAGTAACCATTAAATGCCTTGGTGATGAAAAAACCATATGCAATCTGAAAATGGACAGCAGATGCATCAATCAGTTCACTGTCATAAGCTACCTGAATGAGATCCAATGATAACAAGTTGGCAAATTAGCCAACAATTTATGTACACATCTAATACAGAAATGAAAGACAAGACCGTTTGACTTCCAAGGAAATCAACTATAAATTTGTGATGCGTCATTTTTGAATAAAAAGATTCATTACAAAATCCATTACAGTAAAAGGAGTTGGTTAGGTTTTTGCCTCTCATCACAGGGAAGAGTAAATGTCTCATCTTATGAAATCTACTGGCAATGACGTTGATATGTAATCCTTCTCGGTTATTTATACTAACCCTTTCATAGAAAGTTCTCTGTTTTATTCTATTTTATATGGTGAGGGGTATCTGAAATCTCTCCTGAACATAGAATTTCCATAAATAAGAGCTGGTCAATCAGTGATTCAAAATGTTGCCACTGTTACTAAGAAGTCAAATCAACCAAATCTTGCACATGGTTTATGTTCAAAACATAATGATATTCAATTGCGTCATGGGTCTAATATTATCAATACTGGCACTTAAAATGAGATGAGTCACAGAATCTCCTTCGTCCATGACAAATTTGATGCAGACAAGTTCAAAACATCAGATCAGCAATCGACAAGTCGGAAACTCATAACATCATCACCAGCTTACAGAGAGAAATTAAAGATCACAGTCAGGTACCTCTCTTCTGCAATGCTGTCAATGTAGAACATAAGGATAATTCCAAATAGAATGGTACTTAAAAGAGCCCAAGAGAAATATGGCAACTCCATGCTACTATCAGAACTTGATCCCTGAAATATTCCAGTGGGATCAGAAAGAAGACAGATTTTAGTAACCAATTTAGAACCTACAAATTGAAACACAGGAATTTATACAAAAACTTACAATTATCAAGTCCCACATGGCTACTGGGAACATGAAACATGTAGCAGCAGCAATGGTAATGGCATGAAGTCGTCTTTTAAGTTGATTCTGAGATGGAAAATGCAAATTTCAAAGAAGTACAGAAATTAACTCTATTCAGCACATGATAATAAAAATCATGCATGACAAACATCAGTACCTTAAGTGAAACACGCCTTGCAATGACCCTTCTCAAAGCGGACAAGATTCCAGCAAAGATGGGAACTAACATTTCTTTCATTCCCAGAGCATGTTCTGTCCGAGTCTCACTATCAAGCCCCTCTGTTGATGGTATATTCTGGTTAAGAACACACCTAAAATTATCTTTTCTCCCAATTATCAAGAGAACAGAAAGAAGTTGTCTTTTGCTTAACAAAATGGTGGTGTAAGCAACCGATCTAACCCATGGTCTTATTTCCAAAAACATAAATTAAAGAATTCAATGACTAAAAAGGATATTGAAAGGAAAATATGTGGCAGTTGCCCAGCCTTGAGATAAGAAATAAAAAGATGCCAACATTGCAATGAGCCCACCAACCCGGTAAAGTAAATAAAGTAATTAGCCATCTTTTCTTTTTCCCTTTTATGGATAAGAAAATATACTAAAAGGGTTAAGGAGGTGACGCCATATATGCCATAAGCTTCTTAGAAGCAAGGAAAATATACAACAACAACAACCTAAATTTTAATTCCAACATTTGGAGTCGGCCATTTGAGAGACAAGCATGAAGATGATTTAAAAAAAAAAAAAAACACACAGCACAAATAAATATCTATATATATATAATATGTTGGTTTAATTTGTGCAGATTTTTCTACGCCACTCATTCCTATCCAAGGCTATCTTTTCGTCTAAACCCTTAACTATCATATTTTTACAGAGAAAAGCAAGAAAAATATTAAAAAAATAGTACAACAATTTAATCAATAACCCCTTCAATTTTCTTACTAAAAAAAATAAAAGATTTGAATCAAAAATCAGTAGAAGTAGACCAAAAGCTTTCCACACAACAACAAATCAATCAAGATTTATCTCTCCACACTAGACCCAATGCAATTTAACTTTAACCCCTCCATGCACAACATGCAAATAATCTTGTTGTTAACCAGGATTAATAAAGCTTTAAAAGGACAAGACCCCACAACTTCCTAATTCAATTACATCATGGCAGATGACATTCAAGATAGGACAAGGTTTTGCACTTTCTTTCATGTATCTATGGTTAATGACTTGTATCCTCTGTTTAAGTTTATCCAAGGTTCTAATCATATACCATGCTGCTTCAGAGTGAAAAAGCTTGCCCGTTTGGTGCACCTACAATCCATATAGCTCTCCAGGAAAAGGTAACATATGCCTGACAATCTCTCAATACAGTAAATGATACTGGAACTTTCTTGGAAACCTTCCATCTTACTTCCCATGGCAGTGGTCAAAGAGAGTCATAGATGATTCCAATCACCAGCCTTAGCAGTTAGACAGGATCAAAAGGAAAAGCACCCACTAAGGCCTTCTTTATCAATAACGATGGTCAAGCAGTCGCAGTGAACCATTCCCATGCATCATTGATGTTTTAGTTTGAAACACAATCACATCATTAAGTTGCCACTGCTGCTTGTTATTTAACTTCCACTGCTCAAGGTACAAGCCTAATACTTCCTTGTGAAGTACATAAAATAGATCATGGAAGGATCAACCATCAAAATCCTATGAAAAGATACTGATTGGAGATGTTTCTTGTCCTTTAACCCAGAGAAAAAAATGCAGAAAGCTCCATTAAGAAGTGAGATTCCATTTACTTCATCTAAGTGACAAGATTTAAGATTGAGGCATAATGAAAAAGTGCTCCGGTAATCCAAAATTATCGAGCTACTAAGGGATGTATAACAGTTCAAATGTATTTTCCTTGAAGCTACCTTTTTTCCAGAGGTGGCCCCTCCGTCCAAACAATACTGCAGATAATACTCCAAGAACGGCACCTGAATACTCTGCCAGTATGGCTCTGAAGGATAATAAAAGTAAAATATAATCATGGACTATAAATACAGATCCAAAATCCATTTAAAAAAAAAGAAAAGAAAAGAAACAACCACAATCCAACCCATTAATCATTGACACAGATATGAGTAATTGAACCGGACATGACATGGATACAACGAAATGGCAAAGTTAGTAATAATAAGACAGAACATATCATGGAAACAAATATAACAGAAGTATGCAAATTCCAAATACAGTCTATGTAGGGAACAAGTAATATGTTAATAAAAGTTAATAAGCACAACACAGCACGCATCCAGAGATAGAATTCATCAAATCATTGTTGGATCAAACACAGGTAACACTATTGTGTAGTTAAAACATATGATAAATTGCAGCAAGTGTATTCTTCATAAATTCTACTATTGGTTCCATCTCTACCATCTGTTACTCTTTCCACAGGGTATTTCCAGGAGACAACCGGACAGGCAAGTCCCAAATATTCAGATTTAAACATATATATATACACATATATATGAGATCCGTAACCCCCCCACCCCCCAAAAATATTTTACATAATGGTTCCTACTTCCCACCCCTAGTTAGCATGTATCTCCCGGGATCATAATTTAGTATCACAATGTAGACCCCTCACCCCAACTCTGTCTCCCTTATCAGTGAACTGGAACACAGTGCATAGGTACTCTTTGATGCAGTGGGGGCAAGATGACATGACATACTACAATTCCACACAGAAATGCTGCCCTCTGGCTCGGCAATATGGAACCTTTCAACACATATATGTCTCTCTCTGTGTGTGCACACGCAAATATATTATAACCATACCTACTCATTTCACATTTTCTTTTTGGATAGAAAAGAAGAATTCATTAAAAGCACAGAGTAGGTGCGACATGTAGAACCTAATTGAGAGAGAATAAATTTGCAAAAGACATAGGATCCTTTTCATTTCATCATTTATCAATAAGTTAAATTGCTAACCATGTTACTTCTAGATTTTAAATTTTCTACTCCAACCAATAGCATGTAGATGACATCTGTGTACAAGCTACAGGAAGTCTAATGATTACACACACACACACACACACAATTTTTTCTTTCAGATGTACAAAATCTACCTGACAGGGCCGCATGCTTTGAGGCCTTTCCCCCACAAGATAAAATATACTGCTGTTATGCCTCCATTTATAATAGACGGGACCACCTACGAAGAAACTGGAATTATAAAAATTGGAATTATAAAAATTATGTAACTAAAACTCATACCGAGGACATATACAAATACATGGATGTAATATCATAAGTTTCCCAATAAAAAGAAATAACAACTGAACCTGTGTGTTTGTAAGCGTTCTTCCCTTCCAAGGTTTTTGCAAAGCCAAAAATAGTAAACATGATGGAACCATGCAACTGAAGATAAAGAGCACAACCGAAGTCTCTTTCTGAGTCAAATACTGGTATAATGAATAAATTGACCATATTCTCATGAAATTGCCAATAATATGGATGATCTGTAACGGTATGTGCCTACAATGAAACACTCACCGAAATCAGTTGGTGCTATCAAAACAGGCATAAAACAGAAGAGGTAGCATTTTTTCCTCCAAAAACTAAATGGAAAACCCTGTAATTGCTAGCAGTTGAGCAGCATTTATCAGGTAAAACATCAAACTATTCACAATACACTGGTTAACATGCAAAAATAAGAAGCACGACAAGCACTTTCTTACTACAGTATATGAAGGTCTATAACTCTCTAAAGTTGCTCTCCTCTCATGGAATACTACCTTCGAGCAAATTTTGGCCATTGATGATGTTAAGAGACAAAATGTGATCCTAAAAAGATGAGTTATTGTGCACGATGCATGTTCTAAAATGAGAGTGAAACCTCATCCATGACAGGTGCGGAACCTAAGCCAAAAGAATTCGGGGTAGGGGTCATTTCTTTTCGGATGTGGAATATATAGGCTCAGGAGATGACTAAAAAGGAAGAGAAATTAACTGGGTCGGTTTCTAAATTTGGGTCATCGAATTTAACAATCCTTAGCATCAGCTTCACCATAAAAACATGTTAAACAAGACAGACCTTCATTAGTTTAGCTTTAGGATAGTTGCTCTGAGACTGGTCAATCAGACGATCATGTTCACTCCAGTGTAATACCAATCTGATTATATTTCCCACAAATGCCGCAGTTTTGGAAATCAAAATTCTATGGTCAAAGAACTAGTGGACTATTACATTGCTACCCAACTCCAACACACAGAAAGAGAGAGAGAGGGAGGCAAGTTCACTTGGCACTACCAATTTCGGGAACAATTAAATGCACATTGAGCTCGCCAGCTATGGAAGATTCTTTGAAACTAGGGAAAGAGGGGAGGCAAGTTCACACATTTGAAGAGAAAACTTAGCCCCTAAAAAGCACTCAATATAAGCCAAAGTGACAACACAACACAACAGGACGCATAATGCAGCTCTAATGCCTTCAGAAGGTGTTGGGCATTTAGGGTTTCCAACTGAAGCATGGCTAACCTCAAAGAACCGGTGCTAGTTGATCCTCGATCGTCTGGTATCTGCCTTGGGGACATCATCCTCTCTCTCCCTCTCTCTCTCTGGGTTACTGTATTGCTGACTTTTCGGTCTCCCTTCCCTCACCTGCGTTCAGAAACATATCAGGCCGTGGGTCTCATCCTTGAACCCAAACCAAGGTGGCCCGAGCTTGATGCATAACCCAACTGTCGCAGACCCAGGTATTGGACTCGAGTCAAATAAGAAAACTCAATCCAAAAAATCACCCTGTTGGATGAGAGAGTTTATTGGCTTTAAGTAGTATTTTATGATTTCTTGGGAATCCGATGTGGGATTCATAATATTACTCTTCTCTTAAGAAACCGGACATCCACGAACGATTTTTACTCTGAACGGTTTTCACTCTGACGGGTAACCCTTTTCTTCTTTGGGTAGCTCTCACTCTGACACCAGATAAACCTTTTCTATTTTGGATGGCTCACACTTTGGTAGCAGATATCTTTTTTTAGGTAGTCCTCTTTCAGGTAATCATTTTTCATATTAGATCAGAAGTTCTGATACCAATTTGTTATGGATCTAAGTAATGGACTCAATTCTAATAGGAGAACTCAATTCAAATGATCGACTTGTTGGATAAGAGATTCTGTTAGATTTAAGTGGTATTTTATCATTTTTTGAAAATCTGGTATGAGATTCATAAATACAACCTCTAGATGCAACTTTACACCGCTTGAGCCTAGACCTGACAGCCCCGGGACGTTCAGGCCGGAACCTATCCGGTCAAACTCTAGAACCGGATCAGGCTCTGTTTAACGGGGCTGGGGGGAAACCTCATGGATAAAGACTAAGATTGAGGTTTACCCAAACTGAATGTCCTAAAATGCAACTGTGATTGCCTACGGTTCAATGGGTCAAAAATAGAAGCAGGCACAGGGAGTGCAAATTATGTTAGAAAAATAAATTATGGGAAAAAAGATGGAATTAAGAACTCCTACAATAGTTAAGAAAAAAGATCTTGAGTTTGATTAAATCAGTTAATTAAGATTTTAAATTTGATTATCATTTAGATATAAAGCAAATTATATTAGAAAAGTATTCTCTTAAATGAGATATTTTAAATCTCAAATCGAATTAATTGAAATATAATTCTAAATACTAATTGGTATAATATAAAAAAAAAATTAAAAAGACTATCGGACAATTGCCCCTCCATTTAAAAAAAAAAATGTTAGTATAAAATTTTTCAATAACAAATCACTTTTGAGGATAAAACACGGCGTAAGCTCTTTTTCTTTGTTAACTACACAGGTATTTTTTTATTTTTTGAATATATAAAGTTGAAGGAAAATAGGATGATACCAATTAAGTCAAAATTTATCGATTCAAAATAAGGTAGCTTTGTTTCATTCAATTTTTGCACTTTCTTCAACACCCCCCCGCCCCCCACTTGACTATTCGCTTTGCTCCATTATGTGCCTTTAATCGAATCACTTGGGTAACTACAAATTTTGTACAATTTGAGAATTGAGATCTTATTCATCTGATAAAATATTGGAAACCAAAAAGAGGAGAAACAAAAATGGTTGACAATGATGTGATTAGCATGTTTAAGTTCCAGAAGGGAGTGCACGTGCACAAAAATTTGGTTCATGTCTATAGAATTTTATAATTATTATTTTTGAATGAAAACATAAGATTCTAAGAATTAAGTGTTTTTTTATAGTTATTAATTGTGGAGATAAATGCGAATGGTACTTTGTGCATGATGTCATGCGATGATCCATAAAAGAAAGAATAATGTTTAATATGATCATTTTTGTAAAAAAATAAGTGAAAAGAGAGTTGAGTAATTGTTGGATTAGATTATTATTGTATAAAACTAATGGATGTTCTCTCTCTTTTTTTTTCTTTCTTTATTTTTTTGGAAAAGTATTTAAAATTTATACATCCCATACATTTAATGCTCAAGAGCACCCTATTATTTTTTGGCTTTGTCCTTGCATTTAAGGGGTTTAAGGAGGTACCTTGTGAAAAGTCCAACAAGGAATGGCCACTAGGAAGAAGTGTTGTTCATCATGGTTCTACGAATATGCTAAACAAATAAAATCCAATCTTAATGAATTGGTTTAAAGTGAATTAGTGCACTTACGTGGACGGGTCTATGGACGATCAACAAGAGTCGTGCCCTAGGCTGGTGACATCCATTAAGATGTGTTAGTTTCAACATTTTTTTTTTTTTTTTTTTAATGTCATCCAAATTCAAGTACTTTTTAATGAAAGGTGTGTGATTTGCCTATTTAAATTCAAGAGTTGGTGCCAAACATTGATTTGGAGTAAATTTCATTTTTCTTGATTCTAGATTGGTAAACAAACACAACTAGATCTAACAACACCTACAAACTTCACTCTTTAATATTCTCAAGTTTTTGAGGTGGAATTAAGAACTCCTACAATAGTTAAGAAAAAAGATGAATTATAAAGTTCATATAACATTATTCAAAAGGGAGAAAAAATCATCTTGCCCTTATGTTTTGCCTGAAATCATTTTAATCTCTCAGTTTTAAAAGTATTAAATACTATTAAATTTTACTCTATTAATATTTTACCACTCTATCTATTTTATAGAGTTAAGTGTGATAAAATATAATAAAATGATAATATTTAAACTAAAAAATAAAATAGAAAAAAAATTAAAATTCTAAGTTTAAAATGTTGTCATTATTTTTAATTAGTATAAGTACAATTTTACCTTTGAACTTTGGACCGAATACAAATAACCCATTGAACCTTTTTTAACGCAACCACTACCCTTAACTATAAAAAGTTGTAAAACTTGTCATTCCATCCATCTCCCTTTGGTTGCAACGGAAAAGTAAAAATTTTTATTTTTATTTTTTTAAAGAATTCCAAACCTAATAGTGTCATGGTCTTCTTTTCTGTCTTTTCTTATATCCCTTCTCTCTCCTTCTCTCTCTCTCTCTCTCTCTCTCTCTCTCTCTCTCTCTCTCTCTCTCTCTCTCTCTCTCTCTCTCTCTCTCTCTCTCTCTCTCTCTCTCTTCACCTTAAAATGGAACAGGATTCTTTCTAGCATTTCCATCAAGTGCTTCCTAGCCTTTTCATTTCTCACCGGCTGAGGAAACGTCAGAAATATAGTTTTGGAAGCAAAAGTAACAAAAATATCATTGACAGAGAGAGAGACTCTGGGAAATATACTCACGAAATAGTATCTTCATTAGTGTTCGTTCTCGCGTATTAGGGTTGGCTTATACTTTGAGAAATTAAGGCGTTTTTTACGTGCCAAATTTCCCTATGAATTATATCAGTACGAGATATCCCCATTCTGGTACCTCATGTTGTTCCATAAGTGGAGACCTATAATTTTCTTTCTGTCTTCTCGCTTTGTCCATTTTAGTGAAATGCCAAAATTCGTCATCTGATCTTGCTGGACGTGATTAATTTCCCTCTCACTAGGGGCATCTGTTCCAAGTGAGTTTGCTCTCTACACATGATTTCCTCCAATATTTTTGATTTGTCTTCAGCTGCAAAAATAAATAGAAACTGTTAGAATGGTTTCTTCTACTCAAAGTAATAATCAAAGCCACAACAGGGAAACTCCTCATTCATTACCATACATATCCACTGTAGCCCCACCGAAAGGGGTTTTAGATCTTAGGTTTTTGTATTGCCCACTTGATCTTCAAAGTGCACCATATGTTCAGACCTCTATGTCCGATAAAGTTCTTAGATCCTCAGTTTCTCCTATGTATGTATTTTAACATAAAAGGGCTTGAATGTAATAGGTTCAGTATCCTAGTGCAGAAAGTAGGTTCTTTCTTTGGCAAAACGCGGCAAGACTGTAACTAAAGCCAAGCACCGAGATGATTTCGATCATTGTTAATCTGACCTTGTCTAGTTGTTGGATAATAAAAAGATATGAACTAAAGATTTCTCCATAGTAAGTACAAAAAAATGCTGTCAGACACTTG
Source organism: Dillenia suffruticosa (assembly GCA_033439265.1). Taxonomy (NCBI): domain Eukaryota; kingdom Viridiplantae; phylum Streptophyta; class Magnoliopsida; order Dilleniales; family Dilleniaceae; genus Dillenia; species Dillenia suffruticosa. The sequence goes on along the minus strand of JAVTVX010000037.1, from coordinate 5,275,858 downwards.
TGGGGGCATATACTACATAATGATAAACCTGCTGGTCCATTTGAATAGTCCAGCCTTTCTAATTGGATGACCATGCCTAGCATGTACTGCCATGTTTTATAGCTTATTTATTCCAAACTTGGCAACTAAGTTACTTACAAAATTTAAACAGTTTTCGAACTGGTTAAGCAGTATCATAGCCTTAGGAGAAGCAAATTAAGCATGATGAATTTGAAGCAGCAATGAAGCTAAAATGGTTTCTCAAAAGGTTGAGAAAAGGAGGGAAACAATTTGAAAACAAGAACAAAGAAAAGAAGAGTGGTTGCAAAGAGCATTACGATGTAAAAATAATCAACAAAAAGCGTGATGTACAAACTCTTTGAATTGAATAAATAATATTTGCTCAATTGTTAAAAACTTTGTGGGGGTAAGATCATTTAAGAAATGGAAAACTACAACGCATCTATCACTAAGTTGAGCAAGACATTATTTCACACTCCTGATATTTTAAACAACTAGAACAACTTGATAAAATCTTGAAAAAATGTATTGCCAAAATGAGAAGACCTTAATAGAATTATACAGAAAGAACCAGTGGGAAACGATAGACAGAAACTTCATCATATTCCCAATACTTCATCATATACCCAAAAGTACAACACCAAAGTTGATAGTCCCGATAGTGCAGGACACATACCTTGTGACAAGAGTCCATGCAAGGGCACAGTCATGATTTTTCAACTGGTGTCCCTCATCAGCGATCATATTGTGCGAATGAATTTTATACATAACACATGATTGTCAATCAATGATTTTCATTTTAAAAGCAATCAATTTGTCATCAGGGCTACATCTTCACAAGGAGTATATCAGAATTGTTCTTCTCAATCTAGGCATAATGCAAAGGAAAACATGCACACAGTACAAGTGTCTAGAATAGGAAGTGAAGGTGGTAGGACTCAAGGGAGAGAATCAAATTATTCTTCATAAAATAAACCTATTTTTTCTTAAATCCGAATCAAGGAAAATCTGAAATCTATGGAACTCCTACCTGAACCACTTTCACCTCTTCGATCGGCTCCCCCCTTTTTATCCCAATTCAGCCACTTTTGGGACAAGCATTGCAGGCGGTTAAGTAGACACGGAGTTAAATCTTACTCCAGCCACCGGACTTGCTGCAGTAGAAAATTATGAAGACTGTAGGACCGTATATCAAACCTATTCAAACTCCTTTTCACCATTACATTCAAGTCCTTTTCACACTCCTTTCCTTCGTACTGGTGCGGTCTTAGCTTTTGCTTTTCTCAAGAGTGGCTGAAATGGTTTGGAGATTGGTTTGATTGATTTTTTTTTGTTTCTATCTTTTGTTGCATCTTTTCCATGATCTCAGATCGAACCGTATTATGCTCTGACATTAAAAGTGTGAGAAAATATTCTTTTCTCATGAAATTTAGGTCCTGCCATGAGATAAAGTTATGAAATAAAATCATCACTCAGTCGAATAACACAATAATATTATTAATTTGAAGAAGAACATGAACATACTTCTTGAGTTGGAAGAGTCAGCAACATCCCCGGTTCCCAAATCTCCAAAAAGCGCATAAGAAATACTCCACAATCATTCCTGCACAATTTATGTTAGGTATGCATTTGTAGTGAAATTCGGATAACCATAGGTATAGTAATAGTAGCAGTACGCACGTGTTAGGCTGCTAAGGAACTTGAACATATATTATTTCGGAGATAACGAGGGAGTTTTCAAAAATCCTCTCAATGCAATTTTTCTACATAAGAAATATGAAAATTATCTACATAATAAATATAAAAATTATAGGTTTTAGTGAAAGAAAATTTGATATGTCAGTATATTAAGCAATTACCATCAAAGTTTGCACTACTTGGTCTTCATGCCCCCTAAAGCAAGAACCCAAGTCCAAAACGTACATTATATGCTTGTCATGCTTGTCGATGTGAAGAGCATAACAAAACCAGTGGTGTTTTAAAATGACGGGAATAAAAACCTATTATGAAATGAAATATAAATATGTACTCGTAAGCCAACTCCATAAAGGTAAAGTAACTCACTAGATTACACGATTTGAAATCGAATCCAAGTGTTGTTGCTGACAAACAGTTTTGAACCATTGAAATGTCTCACCCATTTTCATTGAATTTTTGTGTCTCATCCAAACCAGAGGCGTACACAATAGTCATCTACATTAGCATTAGTGCATAATTTGTAAAAGAAGGTTAAAACTAGGTGATAGAAAAAGTAGCAGACAAAACTATAACAAGCTGAGAAAATAATGTAGAGATTTGCCTAACTAAAAACCAGTGAGAAACTTACAAAAAAAAATTACTAAGGAATAAGGTATGCAATTACATTAAACAGTGCATGCATTTCTAAAAAACATTGCATGCTTGTCAAAGGATAATTCACTAATATTTCTGTCATCAGCGCAGGGCACATATCCAAATCCAATTGGAAGTCAAAATCGATTCCAAATTGATAAAGTGGATCAGTTAAGAGTATTGATACAAGAAGAACAAGTATAAGTATAGTGTCGATGAAAAAAAAATGATGTGCACAATGAATGAAAGAAAGAGTAATGAGATAAATAATACTTACCGAAAACCATAATGGTAAAACACATCTCCAGAATATGGGAGAGGTGTTCCGGCGGTAAGTATTGAGGAGCTCCATATAGCATTCCATGGTCTGTGCGTGTAGTACTACTCATTATGTCGTAAAGAAATATAATAAAAATAAAATAAATTTCTTACCAATGGCCAATTAGGCGGCAACAACTCGTGAGCATTAGTCCAAAACATGTATTTTCCAGCAATATTATATAAGATTGTTCTATGCATTGTCAAAAAAAAAATCATGAGGTTCTAGTAATGTATAAAAAACAAATTTGGGATGCATGAATACAAATTTGAAATGACAAATAAGAAAGGTATTAGTAAGATTTAACTTGCCTGGCTTCCTTTTTTAGGGGTTTTCGTTCAAAAAATTTCCAAACACTCTCCTCTTCACCTGAAAACGTTATAATGTTAGCAAAGGTAGAAATTGTGTTTGGATGAACCTCCTTTACCTCCTTCATTTTGGTTAAAGCATTTACAATTTCATATAATTGAGGATCTGGCTCCTCCTCTTCATCCAATGCCTCCTCCAAGTCCTCATCCTCCTCCCATACCTCTTCCGCCTCAACAAAATCATGCTTTCGCTTCTACTTATCCTCCTGTAGATCAAACTCCTCTGCATGATTAGAGTTGGACAATGTACGCAACAGATTGCAGTGCATTTGCAACAACTCTGACTGAATTTGAATTGAGCCCTTCAACATTCCGATTGACTTGTCCAAAAACATTTTAACTTTCTCATTGATCCCAATTCTCTACATAAGAAAATAGCTAGTTAAAAGATAGAGAGATGTTATAATCAGTGGGTAAGTGCTACTGGTTTGCCTTAGTTCATCTCCACCAGTGTCAGCTTCAACATGTTTGTTCCATGTATTGATTTCTTTATTGTTATCGGCTTTCTTTGACAACAAACCCTATATAATATATATATATATATGGCACAACATATTATCAAACAACTCACATTTAAGAGTTCAATCTTCAAAGAGAACTTACTTCAAAGTTGATGCTTACTTGAAATAAATAATAGTTGACACAACAATGTTACTTCAATTAACAATGCAATGTATTATTCATTATACATTAATATTCACAGTTCTGAGAATAAGAGATCTTGCATCAAATAAATCACAGAGATCATACTAATGCAACAATGTTGTTTCTTCCAACCATTGTTTTATCGAGAGTGCAGTTAACTTATGTTAACCCGCTCAAATCCAAGTCTCTGAATAACGCGATCCGTAGTCCAATAGCGAATGGGTTCTTTCTGTATTTCACCACCCAATCCACCAACTCTCACCTTCTCAAAGTAAAAAATCTATGCATGCAAATGACCAACAAAATTTGGTTAGCAAAAATCAAGATTTACAATAGTTATAAACAATGAAATAATATTTATAAACTTACCATAAGTAAAAATAAACAACCACCGATAGCTCTGATCTTCCTTTCCTCCTGTCCTCTTCTTCTCTTCAAAACACCTTTAAATTGCCAGACCTCATCAGCCAGCCATTGTAAAACAAATTTGGCCCAGTTGTATTGCCCAGCATTGTCCACATCAATGGTGGCTGCAAGGTGTCTCATAGTAGGGAAGATATTTGTGGACGGACATAAAAAGCATCCGAGAACGAACAACAAGAAGTATCGTTTAAACCTCATGGACGAGGGATCTTCCAATTGCATTTGTTCTTTGAATTAGCTATGCTTTAGTCTAGAAAACAACTTTGTCTCCAAGGATTCAATCAAAGATGAAGAGCCTAACATCACATCCGGTGCAGGGGATTCCCAGGATTCCCCCTACTTCTTCAGGTGTTAGTTTAAATGTTTTATTTGGACCGATACAAAGAAGTTTTTCCATAGGTTGGAACGTCATTATCAATTCGTCACATAATTTTCTACTCAGAGTATTGCATGAAAGATTCAAAAGCTTTCCGAACCCCATATGTTTTACTTGTTGTTTCATGTCTTCAGTGAGGGTAACAATTAACTCAATTAGTTGCTTTGGAGAACACCGAGTTTGAATCAGTAGCATTGCCTTAGATATGGCACGCATATCTTTTCTTTGCCTCGCAAAATTGTTGTACTTCTCCCTCTCAGCTTCACTTAATTCCCTCCAACTTTTATTGCATTCACTGATGGTCATATTGTTCTTCGAAAAAAATTCTTTTCTATAGTGGTCAATACATTCAAAGTTGGTGATATTACAGATATGTTTATATTAATTAAAAATATCTAAAACAGGACAAGATTTGAAATACTCAAAATCAAACAAAATAACAATGTAATGATATGAATCAAACAAAGTCATAAACAAAGTAACAATATAAACAACATAAACTAAGTAACAATATAATATAAACTAACATTAAAATATCAACAAAGAATGAAAGAAACAAAGATAACTATATAACAACGTAACAGTAGAATAAACAGAGAAAGTAACTATATAAAACACTCACTCTTTCCACGCCTGAAGTAACAATATCAAAAAATAGATAAAATCTCTGTACTCTCTTAACTAATAATAATAGAAGAGAAATTTTAAGTCAAAACAAAAAAAATAATTTCCCATTCAAATACCCCTCAAGTAACCAAAGAGAGTATTCCATGCATATTTAGCAAGTATTATATCACTATCATAATTAGTACACAATTGGAAATAGAAACAAATTTTTCCCTTTGGAAGTATGTAAGCAGACAAGGGAGTTGGCATAAATTGGCTCCATGTTCGCCACTTTCTTGGGATTTACGTTGTTGCTACGCACAAGCATGCAATGTTGAGTGTTCAGATTGAACTAAGCTAGCAAATTTGCAACAGTATTATGAGAAAAAGATCAAAATTAGGTGCTGGACACTTATTTTCCTTTGGATTGATAGCTTTTTTAGGATGAATGTCCATATGAAAGCATATTTAAAGGATTCACCCAATATCTATGATTCCTAAAGGGGTCAGTGTGTTCTCGTCGAGGGAATGAAAAATATGGTCGAAACAGATAATATCAATGAGATTGGACGAAATGCAACAAAATTTTGAAAGTGGACCACAAATTCAAAACATAGAAAAACATGAAAGCGAAGAGGTTACTTCTGCTGTTACTTTCCTCTTATCGTCCAAAGCAGAATTATTGGCATGTAATAGGTAATATAAATAAATAGTAAAGAAAAAAACACAAAACCCTAACCTAAAAAATTGTATTTGGAGAGATATTTCACCGATCTAGACGTAAAAGACTCGTTGGAAGGACCACTTCTATCTGCATCTGTGTTTCCCATTTGTGGTAAGAAATTAAAAATCTACCCATCTCTGCCCCCTTCCCTCTTCCCTCTTCCCTCCCGCCCTTCTGCCTGCTTTATCTTCATACGATATTCGTATTCGCCATTCTTCCTTCAACTTCCTTCCCTGCACAACCCTTCAATCGGTGCACAACCCGTTCTTCAAAAGCGAAAAGCTGCCTTCTTCGAAATATTCAAATTTGAAAAGATGGTTATTATTTCACAACCATCAGATGGTGGGGCATTAGAGATACGTGCTTACAAATTAACCCTAGCCATTGTATCAACAAACACTAAGTATATTATTATAAATATTATTTATATTTAATCTTAATTTTTCATTATTTGTTAATGTTACAATTATTTTTATAACTATATATCATACATAATACATACATATACATATACGAATATTAATATATTAATATATAAAATATAAGTATTATATTTACTACTATATTAAGATTATATACTATATGTTAGAATAATATTAATTATGACTATATATTACTATTTCTTACTATGTATTACTATTTATTACTATATACTGTATGTTACTATATTTTAGTATTAAATTATATATTATTGTAATATATATTATTAAAAAATTATCATACTTATTTTTATGACTATAGTAGTCTAACATATTATATATATTACTATGTAACATATATGTAAGATAAGTATTATATATTATGACTATATACTACCACCATATACTATATATTCCTTTACAATTTTATATTATATTTTACTATTTATTACTAACTATTAGTTGTGCATACTAATACATAATTATCAAATATTCTATATTTTTGTATTATATATTAATATATCCATGATTACTTGCTATATCTAATATATATTAATATAAATTATATATGAATATATCGATGCAAATGTTTACTACGATATACTATGATATATTAATAATTTATTTTACTAGTACATCCTTTTTATTATTATATATTATTATACATTACAATATATTACCATCTAGTACAATATTTTAGTATTATATTATATATTATTCAATTATATATTATATTTTGTTTTATTATTATACAACAAATTATATGGGTTATATTATAGTAAAGTATATTAATATTATATTCTACCATAAAATTTGTTCACCTACCTATTCTATTCCATTTACTTCCATTTACAAGACAATTCAATGGCAAGGTTACTATTCGATTGACTTCCATGTACACTCTGCACAACGAGAACGATGACAGCTCACTTTCACAACACTCCACTCCACTCCACTGACAATCCACTCCACAAACACAACAAACTTGACAAACACTATGCTACACTCCATACACAAATGATACAATAATATCAAGAATATTAAAATAATCTACCTATTTAACTCAACAGTCTCACTATCTCACCACCATCTTTTTCTCTCTCACCCGTCCACTCTCTATCTCTCTCTCTGTCTCCCACTCTCTCACTCACTGTGTTCAAACCCTCCTTCAATCTTCACATCACTCGCTCTCCCACTCTCTGTCAGCACACCTTCCTCAACCCTTCGTCAAAATATCATTCCGCTCAATCGGACGCACGCACTCTCTTAGTCTTGCAAATGGCGTCCAGCTCTAGAAAAGGGAAGGAAATTGTGGGAGCAGAAAAATTCAACAAGAGGGAATTTCGCTCTATCGACAGAAGCAAATCATTTTAAACCGTATACTGTTGACATAAGATTACTCATGGTCGTTTAATCGACTGGCATTTTCTTGAGAGCATAGATTATAGGTATACTAGTTACTTAAAGGAAGTGTGTCCTTGTTGGCTTCTAAATCTGAGTAAAAAAAATCTATGAAATGAAGTTAGAATGTTTTATAATAATATGGACCCAATTGATAACACTTCGATGGAAGAAACTAACGACGATGATGAGAATGTAGATAGGGAGTGTAATATAGTCATTGGTGATAAATATTGGTCATCATCATTTCAAACTTACTTTAATTGTGAAACAATCATAGTGAATCCTAGATTTATATGTAGATATGGTCGTTTGGAGTGGGTTGCCGATGAGGATTGTAAGCCATATTTGGAATCAAATATATTGGATGATGCTAGAGTAGTATTTGATAATGATCATTTAGAGACATTTAGCAGGGATGCGATGGAGTTACCTTTACAGGAAAGAATTTTGCACCTCTTCGTCATTCACGTCAAAAAGCCAAGAGCCAGTAAGAGCCGGTAATTATCAACACATCACGCGTGAAGACTTTTGGCTCATGACTTGTATCATGCAAAGAAGAAATCCAGGTTTGTATTTTTTGCTTCCTTACTTTATGATGACTACAAGAGTTTCGAAGTCTAATTTGTCGTTCTGTAGTGTGATCACTAGTATTTTAAAAAGTGTTGGGATAAGTTTAATAAGAAAAAACAAAGTGGAACTAAGTTCGAGGGATGGAAGTATAAATCTGCGAATGCTACAAAGAGCACAATGGATTTTGCAAGATGATGTGTGGGTTCATCCAAAGTACAGATTTCTTAGGGAGGATAGGGAAGAAGAAGCAAGGAATGGAGAAGAATTGAATGAAGGAGGAATTGTTAATGAAGCTAAAGAAGAAGAAGAAGAAGATCAACGGAATGAAGGAGGAGATGGGAATGAAAATAAAGGAAATGAGGGAGGAGATGGAGGATCGAATGACTACCATCGGAATGCCAATGACGAGGCAAGGTGGAAAGATTTGTTTCAATGTATTTATGGTCTGAAAACAGACATTGGCATGCTTAATGAGCAAGTTGGAGGACTTGGGATGGAAATGCGAGAACATAGGATAGAAATGGGAGAAACAAAGACAGATATGGGTCGACTGAGTAGTGAAGTGGAATCAATTGAGAGATGACTGTTTGGAATGCAACAATATACACATGAATTTGCAAATCAGAATGCAGAGTAGCATCGCAAAATGATATGTCAAATGTTGAATATCAGAGCAGACCTTGGGGCAAATTTTAAATCTATTGAATGTATCAGAGATCATTTGCAGATAGGCAACCCGGCCCGACCTTCATGCTCTACTGCTCAACCTTCTTAATCTCCCAGTCCTTTCATTCAACCTTCTTCCTCTGCCACTCCTACACCACCACGTCGCTTTGGCTTTGCCCACCTATTTGTTTTACACCCACCTTTTACATTTGATTCTTCTCCTCCTGATACTCACCCTCATGCTCCTGGGCAATCTTGCTCCTAGGCATCCGTTTCTGACATTTGGTTCTCCTCACACACCCACAACAACTACCTTGGGTAACACTTCTACCCCTACTACTACTCCCAATCCTTTTACCATTGAGCAAGTTGTTAATGCTGTAATAGCAAATCCAGAGTCGAAAGATGCTACAAGAAAGAGTGTCAAAAAATTTAGACCAAAAGTTAAAAATAACAATTTGAAGTAATTATGTGTACTTGCCTTCCTTCCCTTGCTTTTTGCATTTGTATTTGTAGTTTTGTTCATTTTGTATTTTCATGTGTATTTCAATGTTGATATATTGATCTCTTATGTTTGTTTTTCAATGTTAAAAAATTCTAGTAATTATATCTATTGTGTATTTTTCTATTTGTATTTTGATATGTTTTGTAATTATTTTATTCTCATTGTATTTTGATTTGTAATGTAATGTTTAATTGTATTTGTAAGTATCTCAATTTTAATTTTCTAACGTATTGATATGTTGTAGTTGTAATATTTATTAAGAACGTGAGATTGGTCGTGGTTAAATTTTGTTGATCAACCAAGCTGTTAGGTCAGTTAGGACAGTATAAGGAGTGTTAAACAAAATGTATAAAAAGGGATAAGCTCTAAAAGAAAGAGGAAAAAATGATTGTTTTCTTAATTTGTTCCGAGTCTTCTCTCTGTCTCTCTATCTCTCTCCCTATCTGTCTCTATTTCTCATCTTCTCAATCTCTGCAACTCCTTCTTTATGCTCTCCTCAAATTTTCCTTTCAATCTCTAACCTTTCTTCTATGGCCCCTATGAACTCTATCAGAATGCACAAACCAACCATTCTTTGTTTTGACTTCTTACTCTGTTTTTTAGTTCCATTTCATGTGCATACCTGCTCTTTTTTGATTTCCATTTGGGTTTGAAACCAATGTCATTAATGTTCTAGTCCTATGCCACCTGAGCAATGGGTCGCAGGGTGAGCACCCGTGCAAGCCGCCGTGCTTCCGTGCACCATGGGCGGAGGCCCCTGCTAGCCGTACAAGCCCGGAATCCCTCGCGGGTGCAATCTCCTCTCATGCGGGCACAGTCTCCTGCTCATGCTGCCCCCGCCCATGTATGGGCATAAGCCCGAGAACCCCTTTGCGGGCACAACCTCCTGATCATGCTGCCCCCACCCAGGCATGGGCATAAGCCCGGCAACCCTTACCGGGCACAGCTTGGTGCTCATGTTACCCCCGCGTAGTCATGGGCATAAACCCTGCAATAATAATCAACAGTAGTGGTAAGTATGATAAGTAGTAGTAAATAATTATAAGCAGTGGTAAGTAATTATAAGCAGTGGTAAATAATTTCAATTTTCATCTAAATACTTCTCATCAATACAATCTGAATTCCATACATCTCAAATCTATCCGTTCAAAGTTTATTTACGATTTTTTTGGCTTTGTTTTGATTAGTTTGCTTTGCGGTGCTGATGGTCGTGAGATCTTCTCCATAATATCGCTTCGAACACTATTATGCTCAGACATTCAAAGTTTTAAAAAATATTCTTTTCTAAAAAGATTTAGCTCCTGAAACCATCCAGTCATGAAAATTCATAAATTAATCATATAAGTCCAATTAAAATAAAAATGATGAAATACAATAAGAAAATATATATACTTCCAGAGTTGGTGTAGTCATTATTATATCTGGTTCCCAACTCTCCAAAAACCGCATAACAAATATTCCACAATCATGCCTGTCAATATAATTTATTTTATTTTAGTATGCATTTCAATTCCTCTTCTTCTTTTTTTTTTTTTTTTTGCATCTGTACGGAATTTTAGAAATAGACGACAATATACTTACGGATTAGGTTGTTGTGGAACTTTAACGTGTACAATTTGGGAGATACCCTAGGAGTTTTGATAAACCCTCTCAATACAATTTCTCTATAAAAAAAAGATAATTTTTCAAAAACATGTATAAACAGTATGCAACTCTGTTCGATGATTAAGTATATTAAGAAAATACCATCAAACTATGTATTTCCCGATCTTCACGTGCCCGAAAGCTATAACCTAAGTCTAAAACATACATGATCCGCTTCTCCATGCAAATAGAGTAACAAAACCAGTGTTCTTTGAATATTACAGGTATGAAAACCTATTATGACAATATAATAGTACGTCAATGGTTGATAGAAATAGATATAGTGTAATAGAAATATTAAGTGAGCTAAAGTAAATACACACCAGATTGCATGATTTAAAATCGAACCCAAGTGCATTTGGTGACAAGCAATGGTCAACCATCGAAACATCCCAATCGCTTTCATTGATTTTTTGCTTTGTATCCAATCTATCCAATCCAGTTGCAGAAACCACAGTCATCTAATATTAGAGGTTAAAACAAGTTAGGAAAAAAATATGGAAATTAACAAGTTCTTCTTATTTACCAAATAATAATACTATGTATAGATGACAAAATAAGAAGTGAATAAGAGACTGATAGTATGACAATTAGTGTTCATTAGTGTTCAGTCAGCAAGATTCATGTGTGTGCACTCAGGAAGAGTAAATGCATATGCATTTGTAAGGTGTAAAGTGATGTATGTGCACTCAGGAAGAGTATATGCATATGCATTTATAAGGTCTAAAGTGACAACTATGGAGAAATCAAATATTGCTAATTCCTACATGTATTGAAACACTAAACAACTTGAATTAAGAACAATATAAAGATTAAAGATTGTAAAGATTAAAAATGGTGACAAAATCTAAAACAATAAAAATTTACCGAAAACCATAAGGGAAGAATGCATCTCAAGAAAAATGGAGATGAGTTCCGATTGTAGGTATTAAGAAACCTGATATAGCAATCCATTGTCTATAAATATAATCAAAATCATTACAATCATTAAGTCAACTATTGCAAATATAACCAAAGTCATTATCATTATGTAAGCTATTGCAAATATAACCAAATTCATTAGTAATCCTGTTTGAAGGTAATAGTAAGAAAAAAAATTCGTACGCTAGGTTAAATATTTCAAATAATTAAAGATAAGATCAAAATTTTTTAATTTAAAAATTTTGATACACACCAATGTCCCAACCCACTAAGGGGGTACGAACTCATGAGCATCAATCAATGTGATATAATTTCCACTGATATTACACAAAATCGTTCTGTCATTCTCAATAATTTTATATATTAGTAATAATCAAAATTAAAAATTTTCATGAAATTATATAACTTGTATAGGTAAACCATAACTTGCCTGGCTTTATTTGGTATGGGTTTTCTTCCAAAAAAATTCCATACACTCTCCTCTTTAGTGGAAAAATTTCTAACCTTAGCAAAGATTAAAATTGCATTTGTCTTCACGTCCTCCACCTCCAACTCCTTGCCCTCCTTCATTTCAGTTAAAACATTAACGACTTCACACAATTCGCCCACCTCCGCCTCCAAACCTTTGTCCCCTTTCTCCTCTTCCTCTGCTACCTTTTCCTCATCATCATTCCTTCGCTTCTTTTGAATGTTGTCTTCTTCATCCAATGATGCCTCAACCTTATCACCAGAATTGTTGCAGAGTTTTGTTAACATAACAGAGTATATTTGCAATAGATGAGACTGAATTTGAATTGACTCCTCCAACATTCGACTTGACTTTTGTATAAACATTTTCATTTCTTGTTTGGTGCCAATTTTCTATACAAACTTATAAACATTGTAACATTGAAAAATTACGGGATATGATAATAACTAGTAAATTGTACCATCATTTCTTCTCCGGTTCTATCAGGATAATACAATTGCATTTCCTTCACTTTTTTGTTTTTTTCATCTTTTGATGACAACAAACCCTATGGAAGAATAATGCAACATATATGAATATGGAACAATAATGCAACATATATGAATTATATACGGAGACAATGCAGTTAACTTAATTAACTTACCTCTGCACGCTTAAAGACAAGCATCCTATTTACACGCTCACTAGTCCAACAGGCAATTGGTAGTTTGTTTTCTTCACCACCCAAATTGCCAACTCTCACCTTCTCAAAGTAAAATATCTATATATACACATAATTCATATAAAACAAATTTCAATATTTAAAAACCGTGAATTCATATTAATAACATTAAATTAATTTTATTCAATATTGAAATTATAATTATGAACATACCATAAGTAAGAATATGCATCCACCAATTGCCTTCTTCTTCCTCTTCTCGTCTTCTCTTTCTCCTGTTTGAAGAGCTTGAAATTGGCAAATCTCATCACATAACCATTTTAATACAAAATAAGCCTAGTTATATAGACCCGCTTTATCCACATCAATGGTTGCCTTTAGGTGTTTGGAAGAAGGGAAGACTCTTGTGGTAGGACATAAAAAGCATCTGAGAAGGAAGAGCAAGAAGTAGCGTTTAAATTTTGGGGAGGAGGCATCTTCCATGTGCATGTTCAGTTTCAACTCCATATGTTTTAGTTTCGAAAAATACTTTCTGATGTATGGAGACTCAACCAAAGATGAAGAGCCCAAAACTTCACGTCCAGTTGAAGTGATTCCTAGGATTCGTTCTACTTCCATAGGTGTCAGCTTAAAGTTTTGGTTTAGACAAACACAAAGAAGTTTTTCAATCGGTTCGAATCTCATTATCAATTCTTCACACAATTTTCGGCTTAATGTATCACAGCTGAGCTTAAAAATATTGCCAAACTCCATATGTTTTACCTCTTCTTTCATCTCATGACTAAGTGAAAGAATTACCTCCTTTAATTGCTTTGGAGAGCACCTCGTTTGAATCGGTGCCGGTGCAGGTGATGCCATTGCTCTACTTAGTGTAAGTAATTTCTTTGTTTCTTTCACTTTGTTGTAGTTGTCCCTCTTCCCTTCCTTTAATTCCATCCATTCTTCAATATTTTAACTCTATTCTTGTAATAATTTTTACATTATTGTTAGTAATAATAATAAAATTATTAATATATGCAGACGAGATTAGATTTCATTACCTTACTCGCACGCAAGGCACTCCTCTTCTTCTTGTTCTTAGCCACTCCTTTCTTCTTCTCTTCTGTATCTAGAAACGTAAATAACGTATATTAAATTTCTAAAATTTATAACATAAATCATTAGATCTCAAATCAATTACTAAAAGTCCCTAAATACTCTAATAACCAATAACCTAAATAAGCTCAAATAAAGGATAAATATATTGGCAGACGAACCTGTAAAAGCCTCATTATCTGAATAAACTGCCATTTGTAGTTTTGGTTCGAAATTTTCAAAATATTCAAAAATAATATCTTCAAATCTCTGCTCTTGGCCTCTCTATTTTCAGAAATAGTTCTCTATTCTTATTCTCTGCCCTATCCTTATCTTCACTCTTCAGTCTTCACTCTTTACTCCTCTTACTTTTTTCTTCTCCTCCTCGCTGTTCTCTCTTTCTCCTCCTCCTCCGTCGTTCTCTATTTCTCGTCCTCCTCCCTCGTTCTCTCCCTCTCTCTGACTCAGTTCTTGCAACAAGTATTGTTATGCAAATCTAACTTCGATGAACCATCAAAGTGAGTAATTTCATGGAGCAATGGTAGGAAATGCCAAAAAAACTGAAATGGTGACAACATGTTACCGAGAAATGCTGAGCAATGCGAGACATTACCATTATTTCACCACCATGGGATGAAATGCCTTTCACCGAATCAAATGGCTATCGTTGATGGGGTTCATAGGGTGTTGTGCTCGTGGGTGTTGTGAGCTGTGCGTGCTTTGGAACTCTTTGTTGAAAAGACGTGTGAGTGACATGTCTCCTCTTCTGATGACTTTTGGCCATTGGATCAAGCAAGATAATCAACAACCAACCCTAACCATTGATACTTTGTCCACTAACTTACCATCCATTACCATGACTTACTATCAATTAATACTAACCATCAATTACCATCGATTACCGCATCCATCAATTGCTATTGGACAAAGCTTCTTGGCGCAAATATAGGCACCAACGCCATATTTCCTTCTTTTTCTATTTCTTTTTTTTGGGTCAAAAAATCAAATCAAAAATCACAAGTTATTTCATATGTCATTTCATTCATTTATTTGACATATACAAATACTTCTCTAATATTTCTATCTTTACTTCTACAAAACAGAAAAAATGGAGAGGTCGTGGATGTATTCTAAATTAAGAGATAGTGATGAATATATTGGAAGAGTTAATGCATTTCTTGAATTTGTATCGGTAAATATTCAATCTATAGATGACAAGATATCATGTCCTTGTGTTAAATGCTTCAACACAATGAGATTCCCTACATACACAGTATTCAACCACTTATTACGCCATGGATTTCAACGTGGTTATCAGAAATGGATATTTCATGGAGAGAGTGTTGCAACGTCAAAATCTCATCAATCTGAGGAGACCAACCACAATCCATCCTACGTAACCAACCATGATCCATTGATTAGTAAGACTGGCATTTTGTTTGATCACAACATGTATGGCATGCTACATGATGCATTCACACATTTACATAATCCTCAACCAAATTCTGATGAAACTGAACCAACTAAACAGTTGCATTTTTATGAATTACTAAAAAATGCCAAAAAACCAGTCTATCCAAATTCTAAATATACCATGCTTACAACTATTGTGCACTTATACCATTTAAAGTGTTTGTCCGGGTGGAATAATAAATCCTTCTCTTTACTGTTAGCGTTTCTAGGAGAATTGTTGCCTGATGGAAACATATTGCCAAAAAGTTACCCTCAAGTGAAGAAAGCAATTTCAGCTTTAGGGTTGGGATATGAGAAAATATATACTTGTTCTAATGATTGTATGTTGTACTGGAAAGATAGAGATAAAGACGATGTTTGTTATATATGTGGTACTTCCAGATGGAAACGAAATGGAGATAAAGCAGATGGAGATCAATGAGATCAAGATGGGGAAAAAATTCAGCCAAAATATTGAGATGGTTTCCATTGATTCCTAGATTGCAAAGACTATTTACGTTTGCAAAAACTGCTGCTTCGATGAGATGGCATTATGATCAGAGAATAGAGGATGGACTTTTAAGACACCCAGCTGATTCACCTGCATGGAAAAAGTTTGATTCCTTGTACCCACATTTCTCAGCTGACTCAAGAAATATTCACTTAGGATTAGCAGCAGACGGTTTCAATCCATTCAAAACAATCAATGTTACATATAACACTTGGCCAGTGGTAATGATACCATATAATCTACCTCCTTGGTTGTGCATGAAATCTACCAACTTTATATTCACATTACTTATTCCTGGTCCTAAAAGTCCCGGTGATAAGATAGATGTATATATACAACCACTCATGGCGGAGCTAAAAGAATTATGGTACAAAGGAGTTAATACTTTTGATTCTTCAGTTGGGGAAAACTTTAAAATGTATGCGGCATTGTTGTGGACCATTAATGACTTCCCGACATATGCTAATTTGTCTGGATGGAGTACAAAAGGTAGATTTGCATGTCCAATATGTGGATACGATACATGTTCTAAATGATTATATCATGGCCAGAAGTATTTTTATATGGGGCATAGAAGATGGTTGGAGTTAACTCATCCATTCAGATATGATAAACACTCTTTCGATGGGACAAAGGAATTTAGAATTGCTCCCAAACCACGAACCAAAGCCAATGTTTTGCAAGAATTAGATGAGATTGACTTAACATGTCCTAATGAAATGCGAAGATGGAAAAAGAATAGTATATTGTTTGATTTTCCTTACTGGTATAACGTTTTGATCAGACACAATATTGACACGATGCATATAGAGAAGAATTGTTCTGATGCAATTGTTGGCACAATTCTTGGATGACAAGGAAAGTCTAAGGATAATTATAAGACTAGATTTGATCTTGAAGATGTGTGAATAAGAAGGGATCTACATGTACGTAGACAACCTAACTCTACGAACTTGTTTCTACCCAAAGCATGTTACCAAATAACTGTGCACGAGAAAGATGCATTTTTGAAGGTTTTGAAGAATTTAAAACTTCCTGACGAATGCTCCACTAATATATCCAGATGTGTTCAACTTAAGCAGAGGAGCTGATAGGTTTAAAGAGTTATGACTGTTATGTTTTAATGCAAGAGTTTATTCCCATAGCAATTTGTGGATCACTACCCGATAATGTTGCCTCTGTTATCATTAAAGTTTGTAACATTTTTAAATGCCTTTGCTCTAGGGTTCTAGACCCACAAGAATTTGAACGATTAAAGGCATTGGTTCCACAAATTATGTGTGAACTTGAAATGATTTTCCCTCCTTCATTTTTTACCAACATGATATACTTGATTGTGCACTTGATAAATGAAGCAAGGATTGGTAGACCAGTGACATATAGGTGGATGTATTCGGTAGAAATGTAATTTTTTAATATTTTATTTTAAACTGTTCATTTCATGTAATTGACTGTATGTAATATTACATTTATATATATGTATATATGTAGATATTTGCTTCAACTCAAGTCCTATGTCCGTAACAGAGCACAGCCTGAAGGTTCAATTGCAGAAGGGTACATAGCAAACGAATGCTTGTTGTTCTGTTCAAGATATTTAGAGGGAGTTGAAACAAGATTTAATCGTCCATTGCGGAATGATGACAACCAAATTTCATTTCCAGAAGAAAAGTTCACTATTGGAAGACCTTTGGGAATAAGGACACGTAAAAGACATAAAAGAAAAAAAGAATCTCGAATTCATCTTGATGAGAAATCATTGGAGCAATGTCATAGATACATACTATTCAACAGTGCATCAATTGCCATATTTGGAGTGTAAGTATACATTGTAACAATATTATAATAATAATGTATATCTATTTTAAAGTCTAATATTATCTATTGTTTTATGTGAAGGGAATATTTGTAACATGTTCGAAGAATGAATCGTGAGAAGAAATTGAATACTTTCTAAATTAACAAACATCTTGCCAAAGACTTTAGTAGTTGGTTCAGTCGTCGTGTAAATATATCAATGTCAATAGCCAATCATTTGTATTGTTCTGAATTTCAGTCTTTTCGTATTTTTAAGTTTAAACATTTTCTTTTCCAGGTTCTGAATCCAAAATAGCCTGAAGAGATTACAGATGAAATTAAATGGATTGCTTGTGGACCATATCCATTGGTTAGAAGTTACAATGGATATTTAATCAATGGATATCGATTTCATGTAAAAGATCACGAGAACTGTCTTCAAACTCAGAATTCAGGTATTATTGTGGTAGTGGATGACATTAATTATGCAAGTGCAAATGACAAAAGGTCCACCGAAGGTAAAGTTAATTATTATGGACTAGTACGACAAATTATTCAAGTAAACTATAATGGGATGTATACCTTTGTGTTATTTCGCTATGATTGGGTCGATTTTCAACGAGGATGCAAAAATGATAGATTTGGTTCTACACTTTTGATTTTTCCTATCTAAATCATACGGGTGCGGATTTGCTAGACGATCCTTATGTGCTGGCATTCCAGGCAAAGAAGGTATTTTATGTGGCTGATAAAAGAAATAAAGGATGGCTTGTTGTAAAACCTGTCAAAGTTAGAATGAATTCGACATAGGTGATGCAAACCTGAATCAACATCTAAATTCGGAAAGCAACCCTTCAGCCAACCAGGTTTGGGTTCGGACTAATCTTGAAGATGAAGATGGAGGAGATGAATTAACACACATGAATGACGATGATGATGATGAGGTTGATAGAGTAGGATCGGATGCCTATATGTATGAAATGTAATGTAATGTAACGACATTTTATTAATGTGATCATTTATTTTATTTTTCCTCTTTTCTTATTCTTATTCTGATTCATAATAAAAATAAGAAATATTAAGTCTAATATGAAACCACGATTTTTTTTATATGATAATAATATATGCATGATAACAAGTGATAATAATTGAATGATATGATAACAAGTGATAATAGGTAAATAAGTGGGCAATAATAACAGAGAGATCGCCTATAATTGATGGTAACAAGTGATAATAACGTGTAATTGATGGTAACAAATGATAATAACATGTAATTGATAGTAACAAGTGATAAAGCAAGGTAACAACTGATAATAACAGGTAATTGATGGTAATAAGTGATAAAGTAAGATAACAAGTGGTAACAACTCCTAAAATTAAATATAGTAATAGTTTACCTTATGATATATTATTAATTACATGATTTCATATTAATAATTATGAATATTATATAAGTCAATGTTAATTAATATTAACAATTGAAAAATTAAAAATAAAACAATATGTCTATGTGCCCAAGCCCATTACTACATATTACTATATATTACAATCTATTATTATATTATATTTTATATTATAGTTTTAAATATTGTTATTGGTATAGGTATATTAGTATTATTTAACTATTAGCATATACATAATCTGACACATTTTATACTCATACAATTATATAGTTAAGAATGAAATACTATTCACCATATATATTACTATTACATTCTAAAATCACTACATGTTTTATTACGATGTATTACTATATATTGTTATATATGACTATATGTTACTATACATTACTACTATGTACTATGGAATTTGCCCAATTTGAAATAATCACACAAGTGATATTTAAAATAAGCAATTTGGATAACTAAAGTGATATTTTTATATGAATCAACAAATTTTCACAAAAATTGAAGGATTTTTATTCAGTATCAATATTATATAATTATATATAAATTAATTTATACAAAACCAAATGACAACATTATTATTATTTTGAATTTCAAAGTTCATATTTAAATTACACACACATTAATTAATTATTAAATTATTAAAAAAAATTAGGTAATTACGCTATCTCGTAAAATTTTGGGTATATTAGCTTTTGGTGATAAAAATTTAAATGGAAATTAATCAAATCATAAATTTTAATTTAAATGTTTGATCAGGTAAAAATCCTAAAAATTCCATTAATTTACATGGTAACGAGTTATAAAAAAATATATAAATTCAAGACATATGACCAACTAAAAAATTTAAAAGAATTTAATGACTAAAAGTATGAAAATTATGAGCAAATATGATATACCGTCTCCACTTGAAAGAATTCTAATGTGAAAAAAATGCGGGTGAAAAAGTGCAGACAAATTATCAAAAGTTAATTCCCGTTAATGAAAAAAGTATGATAAATTGATTAGCAGTAATGATTTCTAATGACCAAAAAAAGTGCGGTAAATTGATCGGCAGTAATGATTTCTAATGACAAAAAAAAAATGCGGTCAAACAATTGGTTTGACGATTTAGTTTGGCGGTTTATTTGATTGTTAATATATTATATTTATTTTAAAACTTTTCCTCAAATTGCATGACTTCAAATGTTGAAAATTTAAATGTAGTATTAGTTTAGATAATGATATTTATCTAAACTTACATAATTATATTATATAATATATTATTAATTAATATTAATTTGCTATGAACATTTTTTCAAACTTAAAGAACTAATAATAATTATTAATAGTCAACCAATCGTCACCTCTATGTTACTATATGTATTACTATCTATTAATATATGTTAGTATATATTACTATATGTTACTACACATTACTACTATGAACTACACATTACTATTATTATATAAACTTAAGTGATATTTGATATGAATCAATGAAATTTTACAAAAATTGGAAGAATTTATATTAATTATCAATATTATATAATTATATACAAATTATTTATACAAAACTAAATTACAAGTGATAAAGTATTGTTGTAACAACTAATAAAGCATAGTAATAAATTATAGGTACCAAATCCCGAAATTGTATTGTATCAAATCTTGAAATTTTATATGTACTATTACTTTAGATAATGATATATTATCTATTACATAATTTATTAAGAATATTATACAATACAATATTAATTAGTATTAATTTCTGTCAGAAATTTTTTCAAAATTAAAGAAAGAATCTTAATTATCAACCAAACCAATCGACAACTCTATATACACACGTTACTAATATTACTACATGTTACTATATATTACAATCTATTACTATTTATTACAATCTGTTACTATATACTACTATATATTACAACGTTACTATGTGTTACTATATATTACTATATATTACAATCTATAGTATATTTTTTAATTACAATTACTATATACTTACTATTAAATAACTATCACTATTACATAATAGTATTACATACTAATATAAATTATTATATATTAATATACATTACCATACTAGGTTATATTTGTTGGAGTGTCAATGTATTATTATCTATTACTATATATTACTCTTGCCCGTATATTACTATTTTATTATATAATCTTGTTCTAATTTATTAGTGTTTTTTTTTAATTATAATTACTATTTTATTATAGATTACTATTATATTATTAATATATACCACTATTATAGATACATTTAATCTAATATTGGCATGCTACTTCTATTACCGATTTTATATACTAAGTTACATAAATAAAATTAATATTTAAACAAAATTTCTTATTATCAATATTATATGAACCCATAAAATTTTAAAGAAAAAGGGAGGAATTCTTATTATTTATTCATATTATATAATTTTATATAAATTTCAAATTAAACGAATGACAACATTAATATTAATTAAATTATTCAACACCATTCAACTCGATATAAATATATTCTATATATTTCTTTAATTTAATTTACATGTAATTTCATTTAATTTGGTTCATAAACATATATTTTGAATAGATGAAAAATTTTGAGATATGTGTTATCAGTTTTATTTAATTGCTATTTGCAATTATGCATACTAACCAATAGTAATAAAGTGGTAGCAACTAAGTCATGATGAAATCTAATTTAAAAAGAATTTAATAATAAATTTTAGATTGAGTGACTTTTTCACTGTTCTAAGTTCTCGACATGAAATTAAAAATTATTTAAAATCAATATGCAACAAATCTTACCGATTTAAAAATATAAAAATAAGAAATATATGAAAGAAGAAAAAGGCAGTGGTAAGAATTTTAATTTAAAAAATGCGGTAAGAAGTGTGGAAAAAATACGGGTGAAGAGAAAAAATAGCGGTATAAAATGGCACTCTTTGTAATTGGATTCTAATCTAAAAATATTATATTAAGTATGAAATATTTCTTTCCTCAAAACTCCTCAGAACTCTTACTTTGAAAGCATCTGCTCTGCGAACCACCGTAACATGGGACGAACTAAACACCGGATGAATATTGTTACTCAGCATGAAGAATCACAACAATCCCAACAACAAGTTCAATATGAAGAAACCCAATCTTGCGACAATGTTATCCCCGGTATTATTTTGATTTGAGGTTTGACATTACGATGGTATCAACTGACAATTCATGTTTATTTTTCAGTAGTTGTGAAGAAATGTAGAAGTCCAACACGCTGTCAAGATGTTTGGGACTTAGAAAAAGGAAAACGTATGCTGGTTGAAATGAACGAATTAAATTAATCAATAGAAATTGATAGTACAATTTTTACCAAATTTCTTGGTTCTATAGTTAGAGTCCATGCCATTGCTCCAATCAACTATAAAACTTTGCGTGATATGCCAACGAACTATAAAGCTGATATATGGAACATTGTACAGGTCTCTATTTTTTTACTCAATACTAGATAGAAAAGCTTATCTATAAAATTTTATTTCAATTGAAATCAATGACCATAAAGATGATATATTTTCTTTATTTCGATTGTAGTTGAAGATTACCTTCAAGCCACTCAGGGAAGAGACTAAGAAATGGGTTATTAGAAATTTGAGTGAAAAATGAAAGAGTTTTAAAAATTCTTTGAAATCAAAATGGTTCGATGATTCACTGGAAATAGATGAAAATATCAAGAGGATAGAAGATGAAAGAGTTGATCCACATCAATATAAGGAGCTTATTACTTTTTGGTTGAGTGATAAAGAAAAGGTGCAAATGTAATCCACTATACAACCCATTTTTTCTCTGTGCCATTCTTATACATTTTTCCATGTTCCAGGAAATTAGTAAAAGAAATTCCGAATGTCGTTCCAAGTTTATTGATCCACATTGCTTAGAATCGAAATCATTTGCAAAAGTCATACATGAGCAGGTATAAATAATTCATCTCTCATTTACTTTTAAACATTTCAAACTCTTTTGTTTTATTTTTTTTCATTATAGTTGACACAATCTGGGAGAAAATCTTCTAGAGCTGAACTTTATATTACAAGCAGAACACGATTAGATGGCAGTTTGGTTTCTACAAAAGTATCAAAAGTTGTGGTATGGATGATTATCCTTTTATGTGTAATTGTAACTGTTTTATTTATGCGACTTCGACATTTTACTTTTTACTTTTTACAGGAAATGATGACAACTGGAATGGAGTCTACAGAAGATGTGCAAATGGAAAGTTCCGGTTTATCTTGGGAAAGTGATTTTGTATCTAAAGTTAAAGGGTCTGATTCTAGGGGAAGAATTAGATGCGTGGGAAATGTTATAACTCCCGGCATGTATTCAACGAAAGCTAAGAAGCAAGAAATGACTACTATGATGGAACGTTTAATGGAACAAAATCACAATCTTAGTAATTTGGTCCGCAATGTTCTTATGCATGTTGCTACACGGGCCCCTGTGAGGCATATGCTTACGCCCGTCCATCATGCGAGGGCCCCTGTGAGGCGTATGCTTGTGCCCTTCTTGCGCCCGTCCGCCCCTGTGAGGCGTATGCTTGTGCTTGTCTGCCCCTGTGAGGCGTATGCTTGCGCCCTTCTTACGCCCTCAGGCATATGCTTACGCCCGTCAGGCGTATGCTTGCGCCCTTCTTGCGCTCGTCCGCCCCTCTGAGGCGTATGCTTGCGCCCTTCTTGCGCCCGTCCATGAAGTAATTCTAGTAACCCATAGTAACGCATAGTAAGACACGGTAAGGGACGGTAACCAACGATAAAAGTGGTAACATTTTATAACATATAGTAACTGATGATAGATCAATAACATTTTCCAACTCAATCGTAACCGACAATGAAAGTTACAACATCCAATAACACATAGTAAGCGATATTAACACAAAGTAACACATAATATGGTAACACAAAGTAACACATAGTAACTGTATTTTGTCACTCAATGCTAACTATGTTTCGTAACACTTTTCACCCGTCAATATTTGACACCATTTTATAACTCAATAGTAATCGATCATAAAAAACTAATTTTACTAACACTTTTCTATCGTCAATATTTTAAAACATTTTGTAATTTAATAACAACCGACGTTAAAATAAAAAATTTTACTAACACTGTTCTACCGTCAACAACCATTTTGTAACTCAGTGATAACCGATGACAAAGTAGTAAGATCTCTTAACACATGATAAGTGACTATAAAACCACCAATTTGACTGACACTTTTTTACCATGAACATTATATACAATTTCATTACTGAATGGTAACCGTCAATATTTAGTACAATTTTATAAATCATTGGTAAGTGTCAATATTTTCTAACATTTTCTATCTCAATAACAATCCATGCAAATGCTAGTAACATATGGTAACATATAATAACCGACCATAAAACCACAAATTTTACTAATATTTTGCACCGTCAACATTTTGTATCATGTGATAACACATGGTGATTGTAACATGGGTAACATATAGTAACACATAGTAACTGACGGTGAAGTCACTAATTCTACTAACATTTTCTAATGTCAATATGTTGTGACATTTTGTCACTCAACAGTAACTGTCAATTTTGTAATGTCTCATAACACTTTTCTACTGTCCACATATTACACAATTTTGTAATTCAATAATAACCGACAACACTAATTTTACTAACACTTTTCTACCGTCAATATTTTGTAACATTTTGTAATTCAATGGTAACCGATGATGGAGTAGTAATATCTTCTAACGCATGATAAGTGACTATACAAACCACTAATTTCACTAACACTTTCCTACCGTTGACAATTTGTATAATTTTGTAACTCAATAGTAATCGTCAATATTTGATACAATTTTCTAACTCATTCCTAACCGTCAACATTTTCTAATATTTTCTATCTCAATCGCAACCGAAGATAAATATAGTAACATATGGTAATCATCACAAGTTTTACCATTTGATAATACATAGTAACTGACAATATATCACTAGTTTTACCAACTCTATCCTTCCGTCAGTATACATATGTGATATACTCCAACAGTAGCCTATAATGTCATGATATATCTATCCTGACTGTTATATATCTAACTGAATGTGCTTCCGTTAGAGAAAGTTGCTGACGGATTTGATGAGTTATGCAGACAGTTTTTGACCGTCATCTCAATGTTCTAATTTTGTAGTGTCACGAATGTTTTAGAAAAGAATACTCTAATTTGATGGAGCAATGGGCCATTTGGAACTGGTAGCTTTGTTAAAAAAATGTAAAAATCTAATATATTTGAATTGTTGACCTCCCAAAGTGATGGGTACAAAGTTGAAGATGGATTTTTAAGAGCAATTCATGGTTGTATGATCCTAATGCATAGAAGTTGTATCAGAATACATGATCGGGGATTTAAATCTCATGTTAAAAAAAAAAAGAGCAAAGGTTGGTGTCTTAGACCACGCTTGGCCATCCTTTTGATTGTTCTAATCGGTGCTAACTTGGCTCCTTAATTTTCTTTAATTGTTCTAGAATGCGGGAGCATATTTTGAGATTGTGAAATGATGCAAATGAGCGTTTGGATTTGGGTCTATTTTCAAACTAAACATTTCTAATTGTATGAATTTATTTTCATAATAAAAGAATTTAAATCTTGCCGAATTACATAACACAATTGTCATTCTTTATTTATTTTTTATTTAGTTGCGGTTGTTACATCTGTTAATTTCTTAGTATTTTTAGACTTATTTCCAACACCAAGTAGGTCAATTATAAAATTTAATTGAGGAACAGCACTTTTACTGGAAACCAAGGTGTTTTTTGTCGATATTTGCACAAAGATGCACCCAATGTTCAAAGTGTATGTTACAATCAATTTAATTGTATGTTTCTTAATCTTTGAGACCCTACAATCAATTTAATTCTAATTTTTTGGAAAGGTATATTATAAAATATTTATTTATTAAATTTGTAAAAGGTTAAATATACCTTAATTTCTTAATTTTAAAATTAATATTTTTTTTATATAAAATTTGTTAATGTAGTTTAGTTAGTAGAGACTTATTATGAATTTAAGATAATATTTTGGGAATTTTTAGATTTAATGTTATTTTCTTTCAATTTGAAAGACATTAAAAATATTAAAATTTATCCAATTATTTTTAGTTATAAAAGTTATTACATTAATCCTGAATTTTAAGAAATTATTAAAAATTATTATGAATTTTAGAATTATTATACAACTTTTAAAACAATTTAACTTAAATTTTTTAATTTTTATATATAGAGTTAAATCCTAAAATTTCCAAAATTAATCTACACTCTTCCTTACGGATAAACATCATTGCGAACAAATCTCCACTATTCCTGAGATACTTAAATCCTAGCCGTTAATTTAACAGTATATCTCATTCGCCTATCTCTTTTATAAACACTTCGGTTTAAGAAAATACGCATGATCTCTTTAATTATGTTTATTGTTTTCTTTCCAACCACTACACTTTGATCAAATCTTAAGTATACATCATGTTAGAGAAGTTGAAATGACTTTGAGATAAACAAAATGAAAGGACTTGCACGTGAAACAATCACTGTCCTTAAGGAAATTATGCCCCCACTATGTTGCTGGCTGGGTTGATGGCAAACTCCTTCAGGATATGCAAATCGAAAATAAAAATTTGAGACAACAAAATCTCAAATTTCTCCCAAGAACGAAATAGAGCCCTTTTGCTTCAGTGCACGAAAATTGCCAATGACAGAAAATCTAGAAAAGAACATTCCATAATGGTGAGAGGGAATATTTATAGAACATGAAGGATTGCAATAATAAGAAATCCTTTCATTCAAAGGTCATAACAAATATGTCCTTTTGAATTTAAAATAACAACCGTTTATTCAATAGGCTTCACTTGGTTAACATTTTAATTAAAAGATATCAATTTATTTAATTTCCAAATTGTGTCTTTTAAATAAAAATGAAATAACCGAAAATACTTATTTTCTAATGCCCAAGGCCCAAGTGTCCTATCTTTGACCATTAAATAAATAATTAAATAATTAATATTCATTATTGAAAATTCTATTTTCCCTCCAACACACAATTTCAATCAAATTCAAATGGTTTCAAATTTGATGGGTTATATACCCATCACATTCTTTTCAACTTTTCAATATGGGACAAATGCTCATAACATATTACAAACTATATTTAACAGTCCCCCACTTAGTTTGTAATATTCATTAGCAATACAATTTCTTTTTGGAATTATCTCCGCAATTGGTGTTTCTCGACTTAAACCTAAAGGGTAGTATAATATTTTCAAAATCTTGTCAAAATTCAAGGTGAGTAATTATTAAACCTTAATTTCTCATGACAAGATCATAAAATTTAATACTTATAATTCTTTACAAAGCTCTAATACGTTCACCGTGAGCTTTAGCACCATAATATGACCGTGTGCTACCTCCTGAATTCATAAACACTTATAAAGTTTTATTCCCAAACTTTATTAGAAACGGCACCACTTCTCGTGATTATATAGGTGAAGTTTGAAAATCTCAGATTTGGATTTTCCTTGTTCTTGAACCGAACAAAACTCCTTTAAGAATAATTATTATTCACCCTCCTTTTCTTAAGCATTAATGTTCCAATACTTGTTGTCTATCACTAGAGTAACTTGTTGCTACCTTTTAAACCTTTAGAATTGCTAAACAATAAGAAAGGTAAGGTTGCTGTTACAGGTGATAAATTAGAATTGCTTTAAACCCATTTCATTTGTAGTAATTTTGATTCTATCTCTCGAAAGTCCTTTGGTTAGTGGGTCAGCAAGATTACTACTAGATCTCACATAGACAACTGTGATGATACCATCAGAAATCAATTGTCTAACATATTTATGTCTTAAAGCAATATGTCTAGATTTACCATTGTAAATTTTGTTAAATGCCCTAGACATAGTTGTTTCGCTGTCATAGTGTAAAGAGACCGCTGGCATTGGTTGTGGCCACAACTCTATTTCTATCAATAAGTTTCTTAGCCATTCTGCCTCTTTACCGGCTACTGCTAATGCAACAAATTCTAACTCCATAGTCGAATGAGTAATGCACGTCTGTTTCTTAGAGGCCCAAGAAATTGCTCCTCCACCAAGTTTAAATATCCAACCAGACATCGATTTGTTATCGCTAACACTAGTTATCCAACTAGCATCAGTGTAACCTTCTAGTACCGAAGGGAATTTGTTATAAAATAATCCCAAAAAATTGGTTCTTTTAAGATAGCCAAGGACCCTTCCAATGGCTCTCCAATGATCTGCACTGGGATTATGTGTAAATCTTGAAAGTTTACATACTGCAAAAGCAATATCAGGCCTAGTGCAATGCATAGAATACATCAAACTACCAATTGCACTAGTATAGTCTAATTGACTTATGGACCTTCCTGAATTTTCTATCAGCTTGTTAGAAACATCAAATGGGGTATTAACTTCCTTAATTCCCAAGTAGTCAAATTTTGAAAGTATTTTATCCACATAATGTGATTGACACAAAGTGTAACCCCCACTATGTTTCTTAATTTTGATTCCTAAAATAGTATCGACTTCTCCCAAATCTTTAATTTTGAAATGTTGAGTCAGATACCTTTTAGTATCATTTATACCTTGCATATTAGTCCCAAAGATTAGTAAGTCATCCACATAAAGACATATGATCACTCCAAAATATGTAGTGAATTTAGAATAAATGCACTTATCTGCTCCATTATATTTAAATCCATTTGATAGTATCACATTATCAAATTTTTCGTGACATTGTTTCGGAGCCTGCTTTAAACCATACAGAGATTTTACCAGTTTACAAACTTTATTTTCATTACCAGGAAGGACAAATCCTTCTGGTTGCTTCATATATACCTCTTCATCAAGATCACCATTTAAAAATGCTGTTTTAACATCCATTTGATGGACATATAAATCATAGATTGATGCTAAAGGAAACAACACTCTTATAGAAGTAATCCTAGCAACAGGAGCATATGTATCAAAGTAATCTATCCCTTCCTTTTGTCTGAAACCTTTAGCAACTAATCTCGCTTTAAAGGTTTGCATAGTATTGTCAGTATTATTCTTTTTCTTGAATATCCACTTACATCCAATTGGTTTTGATCCCGGAGGTAAATCTACCAGTACCCATGTACCATTTGCTAAAAGAGAATCCATTTCATCATTTATTGCTTCTTTCCAAAAGGCAGAATCTCTTGAAGCTAATGCTTTGTTATACGATTTGGGATCATGCTCCACGTGTAATACAATGGGTATTTTATTCAGTACCTCAATTCTATTTCCTTCAACCAAGAATGTTAGTGCTTGTGAAGAAATAAAGTCAAAACCAAAATTCTTTTCTTTACGTACCCTTTTGCTTCTTCTAGGATCTGCTAACAAGTCAATTGATTTTCGTTTATGGAAAGAATTAGGGTGAATAGCAGTATCCTGCGCCAAAGTGGGAGAACAAATTCCTTCATTTGATTGTGGATTTGTTATCCTGCGCCAAAGTGGGAGAACAAATTCCTTCATTTGATTGTGGATTTGTAGTTCGATCACCTAGAAATGTAGTTTCTAGAAACTCAACATCTCTTGACTCTATAATTACATTAGAGTCTAAATCCAACAATCTATATGCCTCCTCAAATAACCCAAATTTGGTTTTCTTCTTTTCAAAGTCTCGTATGGAGAACTTATCGTTTTCTTTGAAGGTATTCAGTTGTGTACGTGACAAACCGTTAATAAAACTTCTCCCCATAAATTTGTTCCCAATTTGGCATGCATTAACATGGAATTGACCATGTCAACTAATGTTCTCTTTTTTCTTTCTGCCAAACCATTTTGTTGTGGAGTATATGGTGCACTTGTTTGATGAATCAAACCATTTTCTTCACAGAAATTAGAAAATTCAGTTGGAAAATATTCGCCACCACAATCATTTCGTAGCATTTTAATTTTCTTTTCCAACTGATTTTCCATCAGAACTTTGTAACGTTTAAACATATCAAATGCTTGATCTTTTGTTTTCATCAAATAAACATGAGTGAATCTAGAACAGTCATCTATAAAAGTTATAAAATATCTATTTCCACCTCAAGTTAAATGACCATTTAATTCACATATATCAGAATGCACAAGTTCAAGTAACTCTGAAATCCTTTCATTTTTTGGGAATGGTTTCTTAGTCATCTTGGCTTGTATGCATATTTCGCATTTTCTTGATTCTTTGTTGGCACATGAAATAAAACCATGTCTAAACATAAATTTAATTGAATTAAAATTAACATGAGATAAACGTGCATGCCATAAATCAAAAGAAGGTTCAACAATATAAGCAGAAACTTCAACTTTATTAATATTTAATTTGAACATGCCATCACTTGAATATCCTTGTCCTATAAATACACTATTTTTAGATACAATGAGTTTTTCTGCCTCTATGACAACTTTCAAGCCTTTCTTACAAAGTACACTTCCAGAAATCAGATTCTTTCTCACATCCGGAACATGGAAAACATTTGTCAAGATCAACTTCTTTCCTATAGTAAACAACAATTCGACGGTTCCCTTTCCCATAACTTTGGCTATGTCATGATTTCTCATAAGAACCTTTTCATCCTTGGTTGCCACTGTGTAAATTTTGAAGAGATCTTTATTATTACAAACATGCATAGTAGCACCAGAATCATACTACCAATCAGAAGATTTTTCTATTACTGTCATATTACATTTTGTAACCATACTGATATTAAGTGCTGCAATCATGGTAATAATTTCTGCAGTGGTGGATTGATGTTCAACCATATTTACCTTTTTGTTCCCAGTGTTTTCCTCCAATTTCAATTTCTTGTAGAATCTGCATTCTTTCTTAAAATGACCTTTCTTTCTACAGAAAAAACACGACTTGTTTTTCTTGTTGTTGTTCTTGCTATTGGTACTAAAAAAGTTGTCATATTTTCTTTTCTTTCCTCCACTCTTAATGCTAGACTCAACTTGATTTATCTTATTTTTAGACTCCAAAGCATATTTATTTTCACGATTTCGAGTTTCCTCTTCAATTCAAATATGCTTTAAGAGTTGGTCTATAGTAAAATCTTCATAAGTGTGCAATAATTTCTTTCGATAATTATTCCAAGTGGTTGGTAATTTTGAAATAATTGCAGCCACTTATAATTGTTCAGACACTTCTACTTTTAAATCATTGAGTCTAGACACCAAGACCAATAACTCATCCACTTGATCCATGATCGATTTATTATCCACCATTTGAAACTCAAAACATTTCATGCTAAGAAATCTGTCTGTACCTTGTTTTACAGAATTATACTTGTTCTCCAATGCTTTCCATATTTCTTGTGGAGTCTTGAGCGGACGAAACAAATCATACAATCGATCAGATAGAGAATTCAGAATGAATCCTCTACAACGAACTTCAACATCTTGACGTTTCTGACGAAGGATTCTGATTTCATCAGTATCACTTTCACTCGATTCTGGAATGGGTGGTCTATTCGGACTCAGAAGATAGACAACATTCAACTCAGTAAGAAGGAACAGTAGTTTATCCTTCCAGCGAGTGAAATTTGTCCCATCAAAGCGATCAAGTTTGAACATATTCGGGTTGATCATCTTGTTGAAAACAGATTCAGATCCAGTAGCCTCCATTGTAGAATAATTTCCTTAAGATTGTTAGAGAAGTTGAAATGACTTTGAGATAAACAAAATGAAAGGACTTGCACATGAAACAATCACTGTCCTTAAGAAAATTATGCCCCCACTATGTTGCTGGCTGGGTTGATGGCAAACTCCTTCAGAATATGCAAATCGAAAACAGAAATTTGAGACAGCAAAATCTCAAATTTCTCCCAAGAACGAAATAGAGCCATTTTGCTTCAGTGCATGAAAATT
Organism: Dillenia suffruticosa; assembly: GCA_033439265.1. Lineage (NCBI taxonomy): Eukaryota > Viridiplantae > Streptophyta > Magnoliopsida > Dilleniales > Dilleniaceae > Dillenia > Dillenia suffruticosa. The sequence continues at coordinate 5,243,629 of JAVTVX010000037.1, read as the reverse complement.
GCCAATGATAGAAAATCTAAAAAAGAACATTCCATAATGGTGAGAGGGAATATTTATAGAACATGAAGGATTGCAATAATGAGAAATCCTTTCATTCAAAAGTCATTACAAATATGTCCTTTTGAATTTAAAATAACAACCGTTTATTCAATAGGTATTACTTAAACATTTTAATTAAAAGATATCAATTTATTTAATTTTCAAATTATGTCTTTTAAATAAAAATGAAATAACCGAAAATACTATTTTCTAATGCCCAAGGCCCAAGTGCCCTGTGCCCTATCTTTGACCATTAAATAAATAATTAAATAATTAATTATTTAATTATTTAATTAATTCATTATTGAAAATTCTATTTTCCCTCCAACACACCATTTCAACCAAATTCAAATGGTTTCAAATTTGATGGGTTATAAACCCATCACATTCTTTTCAACTTTTCAATATGGGACAAATGTCCATAACATATTACAAACTATATTTAACACATCAGGTTTATCAAGACAATTTGTGTGGTTTGCCGTTGATGTTGTCTGTGCATTTTTTTTAAAAAAAAAAGCCAATTCCCTTTTCAAGCTATCTCATGTGCATTTTTACATTATGAAATAATTGTGGTGTCTAGTCACCAAATTTTCTAGTATCTATGCATTATTTTTTTTTGTTGATGCATTTAAGGTTTTTACATGATCCTTTTAGATTAAGATATCCATTTATATGTTTATGCATTTCACATGTTTAAATGATTTTTTCATATTAATATTTGAATCGTCTTTATATTTTTGAAATAATTTGTTCGACCTGTTGTCAAATTATCTTTATTTTTTTTTTATTTATAGTAAAATTCAAATCGAAGTCTATTATAAAGGAGAGAGAGATTGGTGCCACTTGACCTGAAACTCATTGGCGTCAAATTATCTTTATATGCATTTCACATTTTTAGACGATTTATTTTGTCTTAACCTCGGATTGTGTCTAGGTTTGATTGTCCTTATATTTATACATCTTACATCTTTAGATGATCCGTTTTGATTTACCTCAAAATTATTGATTTATTCATTCCTCTTAATAATAAAGTTTAATTTGATAACAAAATACACTTGGAAGCTCACTTTTCAAATTCAAGCACCTACTCACCTTATCTTCAAATATGCTAGCTTGTGCGTACAGGCTTGAGCTCTTCCCCCACTCCAACTTTTTCAAATAATTAACCAAGAATTGCTAGCTTATGTTCTACTACAGCGTTGGCATATATCCACAAGTTTATTAAGGAAGATAATTAAAATCATTATTGTTTCCTTTGAGTTGATTTGAAATGAATTCGTGACGTTCAGGGATGCCGTGATGATTGTATATGTACTATGTAATATTTAGTTAGAAACTAATTCTTACAAAATCCTACTTGCATATTCTTCCTCTTTCCTCATGTTACTGAGAAAGTATTGTGGGGATGGGCTCCAAGGCAACACAACCATACTCGTCATCTTAAAAATTAGAGCTTCTATTTATGGCGGGTCCAATTGGAAAGGAAATTCTATACAGATTCTTGTGAGATAAAATAATTTTTTTCTCTCAAGAATTGGATAATACAGGCTCAACATATATAAATAAATTTGTCGTAGGTGAATCACTACAAAAAAAACAGTCTTATAGTTATAAATTTAGTGACGAAAATTTAAAAAAAATTCGTCTCTAAAAATATTAGCAACGAAAAATTTTTCGTCGCTAATAATGCATTGCAAAAATTTAGCGACAAAAATTAGAAATCCGTCACTAAATTTAGCGATAAAAATCTGAAATCCGTTGCTAAATTTAGCAACAAATAAGTTTTCGTCGCTAAAATTCATCACAAAATTTAGCGACGAAAAATTATCCGTCGCTAAATTAGCAACATAAAAAATCTGTTGCTAAATTTAGCGACAAAAATCTAAAATTTGTTGCTAAATTTAGCGACATATAATTTTTGTCGCTAAAATCCATCGCTAATTTAGGAAAAAAAATATCCGTCGAAAAATTATCCGTTCCTAATTTAGCGACAAATAAAAAAATATGTTGCTAAATTCAGCGACGGATTCCAAATCCGTCGCTGATTCCAAATTCGTTCCAGAGAGCACACGTGCCGCCCTTACCCACCCGAGCCAGCACGTCCCTTGCCCACCCGAGCCAACACGCCCCTTGCCCTCCCTTGCCCACCCGAGCCAGCACGTGCCTGGATGGCCCCGCCCACCCGAGCCAACACCAGCCTGCAACTTGCCCGTCCGCCCGAGCCGGCACCCCCGCGCAAGCGCTCCAGCATTCAACTCTTAATTGCTGGAAAATGCCACTTTGCCTTCTGCCTCCACCGTGGTTCAAACTCCGAACTCCTGCACGCACACGCAACCTGTAAACCACCAAAGTCAAAAAATATTATGTGATATAAATTTTTTTTATTATTTAATATCTTTCCTTCATATTTTTCTAATAATAATAAAATAATATATAATAACAATTTAAAATAATAAATATATTAACTTTTTTTATTTATACCACCAACCTAAAATAATATTAATTAAAAATAATAAATATGATAATTTTTAATAAAATAAAAAATAATAAAATACTAATTTAAAATAAAATAATAAATTAATTAAAAAATATATTAATATTATATTTTGATTTCTTCTTTTTTCTTTTATTTTATTATTTTATTATTCTTTTTCATTTTTATTTTATTTTTTTAATCCATAGTTTAAAAAGGATTACAACATCTCAAAACTATAAAATTATTATATATAAGAAATGAGAATAGAAAGAAAAAAAACCTAAAAATAGAGATAAAGAAAAAAATAAGTGAGAATAAAAAACAAATGAAGAGGAAGAAAGAAAAAAAATATTATTACATAATACTAAATGGTGGTGCAGTGATAATATGTCTTTTGTTCAAATCTGAGTTCCAAAATTCGAATCCCTTCAACTGCATTTTATCAATTTTTTTAGTATTAAAACAATGAAGGGCGCCTGGCTGGGCGCCTGCACGCCTGCCTAGGCGCCCAGGCAGGCACACCCCAGCAGGAGCGGGTGCCCACACCTGCCTGCCTAGGCGCCCAGGGTGCGGGCGCCCAGCCAGGCGCGCGCAGGGTGCGGGCGCCCAGGTAGGCAGGCACCCGTTCGTGCATGCGCCACGGTCCTGACGGATTAATATTTAATTAAAAAATTTATATTATTGAATAAAATAATAAAAATAAAATAAAAGTTACCTATACAATAATAAAAAATATTAAATCAAAAAAAAATAATAATAATAAATTAATTAAAAAATATATATATTTTAAATAAAATAAAATATATGGTTTTTTTTAAGAATTAAATAATATTATTCTTCTAAAAAAATGAAATACAATATAATAAAATAAAATGTAAATTAAAATATTATAAAATAATAATATGATTTGTTAATATAAATTAATAAAATAAAATAAAATTCGAATTAAAAAAAGATAAAATTCAGTGACGGATTTGGAATCTGTCGTTAAAATTATTAAAATAAAATAAAAATAAAATAAAATTTTAATTAAAAAAAGATTAAATTCAGCGACGAATTTTAATCCGTCGCTAAATTACCAACGGATAAATTTCGTCGTTGCTAAATTAATTTTTTAATTTAAATATTATATTAATAGTATATTTTATTTAATTATATATAAAAAACTTAGCGACGGATTGGAATTTTGAACTAGCGATGGAAAACAAATCCGTCGCTAAATTAATTTTTAACTTAAATATTACATATTAATAAAATAAAAAGAAAAATAAAAAAATAAAATTCTATTTAAAAAAGATTAAATTTTGCGACGGATTTTAAATCCGTGGTAAAATTTAGTCACGAAATATTATTCGTCGCTATTTAACGACGGAATTTGTAATGAAAAATTTTTTGTCGCCAATTAGTGACGAATTTAGCCACGAAAATTTTTTCGTCACTAATTAGTGACGAATTTAGCCATAAAAATTTTTTTGTCACTAATTAACGACGAATTTTACTACGAATGATGTGTCCGTCACTAAATTAGCCATGACTTCCTTTTCGTTGCAAATTTTGTGACAAATTAGCGACAAAAAAGTTTTTGTCGCTAAATTCGTCACAAAATAGAAACGAATTTTTTCTGTCGCGAAAATCTGTCGTTAAAACCGTGTTTTTTTTGTAGTGAATGTGTCTGTTAGTTAAACTAACCTTTTGATAGTTGGTATGCTTTGTGAGTAATTTATAATAGCTCTATTTATAAATAAAGAAGTCTTGTTTTATCCATAAGCTTAATTTATATGATACCGCTGTACTACCAGGCTCACATCTGCGGGTTGTTGTAGTAAGAGTACATTGCTTGTAGTCATGTTACTGTCGGAACAAATTTGAAGAAACTACAGTGTTCACTACTAAATCGTACTGCTCCATTGAAACAAACTCAAGACCTAATATGCTTATCTGAAATACAAAAATAATAATAACTAAATTAATGAGTGATGGTTGCAACAATATTTAATCTTTTTAACAAAATCAGTCGATCCGAATAGATAATTTCAAATTCTTCATAATGAAAAATTAAAATTGGAATTAAACTTTATAAATACAGTTTCAATTCCAAATCTAGAATCACGAACTGATCAATACTTTTTTAAACTATTGATGATGGTTCAGATTGTACCATGGATGTGTCTAGATTTGATGGACATGATGATTGACTTTAATGGTGGACAGGAGGAAATTGTGACAAAGCTTAAAATTAAAGACCACTGGAATCGATTTATTGAGAAAAGACCCATAATCATGTTTACAAATGGAGAAATGAAGGATTTAATGCTTCAATTTGAAGGAAGAGACTCTTATCACGAACAGAGAAGATGCGGAGGCCATTGGCAGTAGCGGATCACGACATAGAAACAAATTGGTGGTGGATCATGTTTTTAATAGTGCAGAGATTATTTTTTAGGGTTAAAATTCAAGAAAAACTTGAAAACTTGTGTTGGAGGCGAGTTTTACTACAAAGATAGTAGTTCTGCAAACCCGAACGGGATGAATAGCTGTTGGACAGTTTGGTTGATAGGATCTGCCAAAAATCGCTAGAGAGCGCTCTGATGGAGCCAGCGAAAAAGATTTTGACGCTCAAGTTAAAAACCAATTTTAAAAATAGAAAAGACTGAAAGAGATAAAGAACTTTGTAATACCTTTTGTGTGTTATGTGTAGAGTCTAGAACACATACTTGATCGATGGCCATTACGGCGTATATATAACTTGCTTGACCAATTAGTTACATATGCCTCTGAGGTATAGAAATCTTAGTTTTCTTATGAAAGTGTCACGAGATCATGGAGATTATGGTGAAAGATTTTTAAGAGATTTAGAATTTTACCAGTTAAGAAAGTCGTGGTTGTTGCAAATATTCTTTTCCATATCGATAATAATTAAAGATCTTCTTCCTTATTGTGGAAGGTTGTTTTCGTGATTTATAAAAAGATGAATATCACTTTAGTTGATCAATTAGTCATATCAAGGACCAAGAGGGTATTGAAACTGATCAGCCGACTAATTGAGAAGAATTGTGTTGATAAGTATCGAGAAAGTGGGCCGTGTCTATCTGACCAAGAGATACATCCCATATCAACAACATGTTTTGATGCGTTCCATCTATTGGACTATAGACTTGGTGGATCTTAAATTTTATGATAATAGACCTTTAGACCATACTCCATCACTTGCACCCATTGTTGGTATCGTTCCCAAAGAAGGGCCTTAGAAGTAGTGTGAAATCGATAGGAAGTCGAAAAAGTGCTAGTGCGGTACATTACATGCAGTTTTGCTAGTATCATTGTTTGGCATTAATGGTAGAGTAAATATTGTAGCAACTGAGAAATTTGAGTTAACACGAAGTATTATGGGTGAGCAGAAAAGGCATAATGGGAAGTGTTGTGGTTATTAAATACTAAACGTTTCTCCGATTTTCAAGGGGAATTGACAATAAGGTTTCCACTTTTGAGCTATATATATATGTAGATCGTAACAAAAGGTTGGGTTCAATATGGTCGTTTGTAGGCAAAGAGTGAGGAAAAACTTTGCTTTCTAGGGGTTCAAGGTTTGAAAGGGTTCTTCTTTTCTCGACGTGTTTGGTTTCTAAGGGAGTTGTGGCAGCAAAAGCCACAGGTACAAGGTCCTATCAATGAAGGAACCACAGGTGCAAGGTTCCGTCATGATAGTAGGAAAGTCATAGCTTGCTGTTGTAATGGGTCCATCATGCAAGGTTCCATCATGGTTCTAAGAGCTCATCATTGCTCTTATACTTTTTAAGGGCTTGGTTCAATGATCTGTGGGGTCCGTTTTTATTTTTTCCTTTCAACTTCTATTTAACATCTAGCTATTTTTTTAATTTAAATATCTTACTAAGTGTTAAATTAGAGTTATTCAACCCATAGTCAAATGTGTAAGACTGTTCACAAAAATATTAGACGGCTCATCAAAGGGAAGAAATGAAGATTTGGTGGTTCAATTTGCTTGGAGAAGCTGAAGTACAAACTTCTTTGAATTGTATTTTTTATTCAACCATTGTGTAATTTTTCTTTGAAATAAGCCAGCCAAGATATATATTGGCATATAAATGTTTAAATGCAAACACTGTATTCATATGCATATTGTGACGTACATTCATAGTATTGAATTAAAATTTTTATTACTTACTTGTTGGTCTTATCATTGTTGAGAGAGGACTGCCTTATATGTTTAAACGAGTGATGGGGCCATGTCTATCCAAATGGGGGTTAATTCTTTTATTGACAACACATTTCATTCTACAAAAGAAAGAATAATAGGCTAGGGTTTCTCGGGTGTGTTGGCCAGTCTGTTCATTAACCTGATGATTATCCACCATGCAAAAGAAATAATATTCTCATTGATAAGCAAATGCCAAAACAAATAAGGATGATAAAATTACTAACAAAAGATGCGCAAATTCTCTGAATTCCATCTTCTTGGCAAGACCGAACTGTCTAAATGGTTGAGTAGGTACATCCTTGGGTGAACTACCCAGCGTACTTGATATGAACCTTCCCAATTAGACATTACCTTCCACCCCAGTTAAGGTTGAAGGGTGGCTTTTACTATTCAAAGAACCAAATCCCCTTGATTTGAACACTTTAGTTTTGACCCGTCTGTTGTAATATCGGGCTGTCTACTATAGATAAGTGGCCATTCGAGCAGATAGAGTTTCTTGTAGTTCTGGGAGCAAGTCCAACCATTCACGTAATGCACGCTCATTCTATTTATGCTCGTATGGACCTACTCAAAATGAATGAATTGCAATCTCCACTGGTATTATCGCTTTATAGGCATATGTTATACTGAACTGTGCTTCTCCTGTTGCCCTTTGGGGTGTTATTTGGTAAGCCTAGAGGATACCGTAGAAGTTATCTACCTAGCGACTTTTGACTTTATCTAGTATGGCCTTAAATTTTTGTAAGATTGTTTGGGTTATTTTTTCGGTAAGACCATTAACTTGCGGGTATGTGACGGAGGTGAAGCAGTGCTGGATTTTTAGTTTATTGCAGAAGTCCTAAAAACTCTTGTTATCAAATAGTTTGCTATTGTCAATAGTTAGAATATGACGCACACCAAATCTAATGATGATGGACGTCCATACGAAATTTATATCTTGCCGGTGGTGATTTGAGTTAACAGTTTGACATCTACCCACTTAGTAAAGTAGTCAATCACTACGATTAGAATTTTTTGCTATCCAGTAGCAGGTGGGAATGACCCAAAAATATCCATTCCCCATTGTGTAAATGGACATGTGCTTGTTATAAGGCAGAGCTCAATGGAGGGGTGGCGTGGTACCAATGAGAAGCCTTGCATTTGTTGCATTTTTTTTACATAGTCATCAATGTCGGCCTTCATGGTTGGCCAAAAGTATCCTTGTCATAAAGTTTTATTGGCTAAATTTCGAGTGTCTAAGTGGTTGCCATATACCCCATCATGGATTTCTCTGAGCACATAATTTTCTTCTTTAGGTGTCAGGCACTTTAGGTATGGATACGTGAAGAATTTCTTGTAAAGATCCCCATTGATAATAGCATAGTCTCAACTTAGTCACCTCTAAAGGTGAACTCGACAGTTGCCCATGTTTTAAATAACCTTCTATGGGGTATTTCTAGCTTGGTGAATCATTTACTAATAGGATCTATTCAGATTCATCGATACTTAATATGGCAATCTTTCGATATAGACTATTTGGCTGATCGAGACCAAGTCAAAGCTGGCCAACTTGGAAAGTATGTCGACTTGCACGATCTCCGATCGGGGGATTTGCTATTTGTCCATCTTTTTGAATTTGTTTATCGCTACGTGTAACTTGAATAAGAATTTTATTATCGTCGGTTTCTTAATTTCATAGACTCCTTGACTTGTTTGACAACCAGTTTGCTATCCATGAAGACTCAGATGTTTCAAGCTCCCAGTGACGTTATGATTCATAGACTAGCTAGGAGGGCCTCATATTCAGCTTGGTTGTCAGTTGGTTGAAAGTCAAATTGGGGTGTGTGCTTAGCTTTAAAATCATCCGGACCACATGTATAAGCGTAGCACCGCTTCCTGAGGAGTTTGATGACCCATCCATGTGGAGTGTCCATTTCAATAATGAGCATTCTTCTCAGTCATCAACAAGATCTTGCTCAGAGGAGGTCGAAAATGTACATTCGAGAATGAAATCAATGAGAGCTTGGCCTTTCATTCCCGGCCTCAATTGATATTTGATGTCAAATTCAGCTAATTCGATACTCCACTTAATGAGCCGATCTGAGATGTCCCTATTTTGCAAGATTTATTTCAAAGACTGATTGGTCAATACTATAATAGTGTTGGCTTGAAAATAAGGTCGGAGATGCCTAGTTGTTATAACTAGGGCAAGTGCCATTTTCTCGATGGGTCTATAGTTAACTTCTGCCTCTTAAAGTATGCAACTGACATAGTATACTGACTTTTGTGTGGTGGATTTCTGTCTCACAAGAACAGACTAGAGTGTTTGGTCAGAAATAGAGAGATAAAGGTGGAGATTCTTACCAGAAATGGGCCAAGAGAGTAACGGGGGTGATGTAAGAAACTTTTTGAGCTGTCCGAATACTGTTTGGCACTCCGACGTCTATAAAAATCTCTGAGACTTCTTCAAAATGTCATAGAAGGACTTGTATTTCTCCCCTACTTACATGAACCAATTTAAAGCTGCAATTCTCCCCGTGAGCCGTTGCATTTCATTTAGCGTCCTGGGCAGTGTCATGTCCAGTATGGCTTATATATTTTCTAGATTTGTTTTAATTCCCTGGTTGGTAATTAAAAAGCCTAAAAATTTCCCTAATGTGATCACAAAGGAACACTTTGCCGGATTCAACCTCATGTTGTAGCGCTCAAACATTCAAAATGTTTCTTCTAAGTCTGTAACATGATCTTCAACATTAATACCCTTGACAAGCATGTCGTCGACATAGACTTCTATATTCTTGCCTAGCTATTCACTAAAAATCTTGTTAACCAATCGTTAAAAAGTCACCCTTATATTTTTCAGGCCAAAAGGCATGACTTATAAGAATAAGTTCTAAATTTCTTGATGAAGTTAGTCTTCTCCTCGTTTTCTGAGGCCATACGTATTTGATTATAACTGGAATAAGAGACAATGAAACTTAAGAGCAATTTGTCAATATTAGAGAATGGATAACTGTCTTTCAGGTATACCTTGTTGAAATCGGTGAAATTTACACACATTCTCCACTTACTGTTAGTTTTTTCACCATAACCACATTGGCTAACCATTTGGAATATTTTACTTTTCGAATACTTTTCAAATAAATCCTACTATCAAGAGCTTTGAATCGCCTCTTGTATTACACGTTGGAGTTTTAGTGCGAATACCCTCTTTTCTGCTTCATAAGCTTATGACTCACATCTATAATTAGTTTGTGGACTATAACCAAGAGGTAAATACTTGACATGTCTTTTGGGGACCATGCAAAGACTTTGGAATCCCGGCGAAGACAATCCACAATTGCCTTTTGAAGAGATGGTGGTAGGTGGGTTCTAACTTGAACCATTTGTCCGAATACAATCATGACGGGGACTTCAATCACTTTCTTTCCAGGTTAAGGTTTGGACAATTACTCAGTGTCATCTCTAAGTTCCAAGGAATCTATTGAAAAACTTTCTCTTTCCCATCTACCACATAGATGGGTTATGGGTCAAGATTACCGTGAAGTGTTGTGATACTGAGAGGTGTTCTAAACTTAATATTCATGCGTTTAATGCTTGGTAATACTTCTAGATAGTCTAAACTAGAACGACCTAGGATGACGTTATAAGAGATGGAAGTTTAACCACGTAAAAAGTGGTTTTGTTGATAGTATGATGGGGAGGTGTTCTTAAAGTTACAGTAAGCGAGATAGTATCTTTCAGAAGTATGTACTCATCAAAGAGTCCCTTAGGGGTCTGTCAGGAAGTTGAAGGTGAAACTGTGTGAGGCCTATTCATTGGAAGGTATCCCAAAAGAGAAGATCTCAGTTTGCTCCTTGATCGATAAAAGTTCTTTTAACGACATACGATCCAATTCCAACAGTAATAACCAATGAGTCGTTTCAGTTCATGTCGGCTCTCACCAAGTTGTTATCATCAAAACTGATTGTTGGTCTTTTCCTTTTGATGATTGTGAAAGAAGGGAGTAGGATGAGAAGTACATTTGACTGAAAAGTTAGTTTGTTCTCACATACGGTGCCAATCTATTAGTGACAGGTTTTACTTTATAGATAATAACTCCGCTGACTCGAACGGGATGAATAGCTATTGGACCGTCTAGTTAATGAGATTTGCAAAAAACCACCGGAGGGTATTTCAATAGAGAAGATTCAGACGCTCAAATCAGAGAGTGGTTTTTAGAATAGATACAAACTGAAAAAGAAAGAGAACTCTCTAATGCCTTTTGTGTGCTATGTGTGGAGTCCAGAGAATGTATCTGGCCGATGGCCTTTATGATGTATATACAGCTTGCATGTCCAATCTATTACGTATGCCTCTGGAATACAGAAACCTTAGTTTTCTTATTAAAGTATTTCGAGATTACAAGGATCGTGGCGAAGGATTCTCAAGAGATTAGAATTTTTCTGGTTAGAAAAGTCATGGTTGTCACAGATGTTGGAAAATAACAATTAAAAACAAATCGAGTACTGAGGAGGTGCCGCCTCAGCCCCAAGATCCGGCCGCAGTGGCCAGATCTTGGGAGGGCCTCTCCCCGAGATCCGCCCGTAGCGGCAGGATCTGCAGAGGGCCTCCCCCCCGATCTGGTAGCAAGCGGCCAGATCCGGGGAGGGGCTAGCCCCTCCCTCCCCTTCTGCCTCGGTGAACCAGTTCGCCGAGGCAAACAGACGGGGGAGGGTTCCCCCTTGGCCCCGATCCAACGACAGCGCTGTCGGATCTGGGTGGGGGAGGCTCCCTCCTCCACGGGCCTTGGCGAAGGACCTCGCCAAGGCCCACAGGGGGACGGTCCTCCCCCTGACCTGATCCGGTGGTACTACCTCCAGATCTGGGCAGGGGGCGTCTCCCCGTCCCCAAGTCCAGCGGCAGTAGCCGCTGGGCCGATTTTTTTTATATAATATATTTTTTATTATAAATTTTATATTATATATATATATATTTATATATTATTTATTATAAAATATTATATATTATAATTTTAATAATATTATAACATTATATATTATAAATTTAATATCTAATTTTAACATATATAATTTAATATATTATATATATTATAATGTATTATATATTATATTTTAAACATTATATCATATATGTAAAATTCTAATATTAATGTTCTATATTATGTTAATGTATAATATATATAATGTTAATGTATAATAAATAGTTAATGCTATATAATATATATAATTATTGTTTTATATATTATTATATGTAATGTTATATATATTTAACAATATATATTATGTATAATATTCTATTATATATATTAAATAGTGGTAATTAAATATAATTTATATAATGCAGAATTTTATGTTGCATTAAATATTTTTTCTAGCATTAACATTATAATTATATATTTTATTGTATTTTATTTATTTTATTTTAATTAATGTCAAATATTTTATTATATATTTTAATATTAGATTTATTATAAATAACATTAAAGGTTTTGTGTGGCAGATATGTTTGCTCTAATTAGACCTGTTGTTCAAGTAGAGGGGAGAAAAGTAAATATTGAAGCGGTTGAGTTATATATTTTTTCATCACATTTATTCTTTTCATTTCATTTTTTTTATCCCTTGTTCCTAGTATGCATGTATGTATATTGTATTTTTATAAATTGCAATAGTTATAAATTATTTATACATTTTTTTGTAAGCAAATGTAAAAAAAATTATATTTACTTTTTATTATTTTGCGTAAATAGTATATGTTAATAATTTCTATTAACGTTTTTATATTTGTTAAATTATCTTAATATATGTTAATAATTTTTAAATGTTTTGTTATTAAATGTTAATTATTTCTTATTAACGTTTTTTTTCAATATCATCTACATTTTGTGAATATTTTTATTTATTAGTATTTTATAAATTTTATTTTTGTAAGCAGCGACAATGCAAAACGAAAGAGATTGGATGTATAATAAGAATTTATCTGATCGTTGTAGTTTAACTGATGAGTTTATTTGTGAGGTGAAACAATTCTTGAATTTCGCTACTAGTAAAGTTGAGTTTATGGATGAAAATAAGTTAAGGTATTCTTGTAAAAAGTGTGGTAATGATAAATTTTATGTATGTGATAAAGTTAGGGAATAGATTTGATTTTACTCTAAATTACTACAATTAAACTTGTCATAGTGAACTGTTTATATCTGATGAAGAGTATGTTCGAAATATGCAGTTTTCAGTTAGAGGAAATCACAATTATTATGATCAGTTAAATCCATATCAGTAGATGGTATTTGATGCAGCGGGTCAAAATTTGGTCCCCCAATCAAACTATGCAAGTTCTAGTTTTGCACCAACAAATGAAGATGTACATACAAGTTATGCATCACCATTGGAGGGGATAGAAGTAACATGTGTAGATGAGAATGTGCAAGATGAAAATTATTTGTCTAACCAATTTCAAGAAATGTTGAGAGCTGCAGATGAACTTTTATGGGTTGGTTGTGACACCCACACTAAGTTGTCATTAACGGCTAGAATGTTGAATGTCAAGACAGAGCATAATTTGTCTGAGAATTGCTTCAATGATATTGTTAAAGTAATGATAGAAGTATTGTCTCGTGATCATATAATGCCACACTGTAGGATATTTGTTGCATGAAGATAAAATCTGTAAAATTTGGTATGTATCTGATGAGTTCATTATGAGATATTGTAAAGCCTAACCGAAATTTAATGTACTCGGATTTGAAAAATTATTGTGTTTCATGACATTAAATATATTGATAGATTTCTCTTGAAAAATGTTTTCCAACCATATAAAGAACACTAAAAATGGTTAAGAATTGAGAGAGATATAACTATTCGAAATTTGGATCGAAAACCAGAAAAATGAAGAAAATGATGAACAGTATCTGGCCAATCCCACTCTCGGTTACGGCAAGTGAGATCCACCCTCTAGGCTAGAGACCTCCGATTGAAAATCTAAGAAAACCGTTGAACTCAGAAATATAAAAAATGTGGAGTGGCCAAAATTTCGGAGTCATCTATTGCCGGGAATGTGGCGCCTGAGATGCACGTGCCACCCATAGAGAGTAGGCACATATCTATTGTGGATAGCCCACTTCGGTGGCGCATAGGGGAGCATGCAGCCTCCGTTTTGGCCGAAATTTTTATCAGGATAATTTTTTGCCCTTTTGGATTTTTATGTAATTTTTAATTTATTTTTTAGATTAGAAAATTAATTTTTAAACTAGGAAATTGTATAAAATTATAGAAAAATTATTTCCGATGCACAAAAAATTTTTATATATGTTAGAAAATTATTTTCTTAATTTTGGCTATCTGGGTGAAGATTTGTTTTTCACTTATCATTTGTTTGAATTTTTTGCTCAATTATTTATGTCTGAAAAATTAGTTTTTCTAATATAAAATTATTTTAAATTTGAGCAAATATTTGTAAAATAAATACTCTGAGATTTGTTTTAATATTATGGTTGGCTGCGTGTCTAACATAATATTGTTTCCCTTTTCAGGAAAAATGGTGATAATTTGATGTCTTTTTAAAAGTCTTCCGGGCCTTTAGGGAAAGGAAAGAGATTTGAGAAGTTCAGAATATTTGATAAAATTGGGTCCAATGTTGACTTACAGAATAAACCCATCTCATACTTTGTCGGATCATCTAGAGATCATGGAAGTAAAACATTTGGAACTTATTCAGTTAGGTCATGCCTTTTGGGGGGATGACGTGTACATACTGAGAAACTTTTTTGCCTCCTTATTAGGCTAGCGTAGTTGATGAGTTGCTTGTCGAGAATAGACACATGATTCTGGATGATGTGATGCCATTATTAATAGAAAAGTGGGAAGTAAAAAATATAGAGACCTAAGTGAAGAAACGACTATCCCAAAATATAATTAGTTTTCCATAAGCCTGTAGAGATTTGTGCTCAAAGATAGACCATCTAAGAGAATTGTAAATATGATATCCCAAATGGTTTGCCATCAACAAGATGATTTATTTACATGTTTTCTTTTGGGTATTATGACTGTTGGGTAAGAGCATGATCATGTAATAGAGAAATTTTTAATTTTTGTTTAATGCAAAGTTTCTTTTTAGCAATTGTTGACTTTATTTATTAAAGTGAATGATCATGTAGGGAAAACTAGGATCCCTTAACTGAAAATTTTGGATTGGTAAAATTTGAATAATTTTCATTCGAAATTAAAATGGTATTTAAATAATTTGTATATTTAAATGAAAATTTTGGATTGATAGAATTTGAATAATTCTCATCTACAATTATAATATTATTTAAATATTTTGTATATTTAAGTGGGAGGTTTTTTGGTTTGTAGAATTTGAGTAATTTTCATCTAAAACCTATTGAATTTTGTAATTTTAAATTAAATTTATGATGGTGATGTATTAGGACCATAGATGATGATTGGGAATACAGTGAACTTTCGATTCTATATCTCATGAATGTTAATTTTTGAAACACAAAGTTATATATATGATATGAGCATTAGAATAAGTGTCCACTCTTTTAGAAAGTCAAACCATGGCATCAAAATCTATTATTAGGGATTTTGAATAGAAATGACAAATTTAATGGTGATAATCATGAGATATGACACCATAAAATTTGATATATACTAAAAGAACAAGATACCTTAGAAAGTATCAAACATATCATGTAAGATCTTAATGTGGACAATGTTACTTCGTAAAGGAGAGAACAAGAGCTTTACCAGGTGTAGAAAATGATAGATTCCACTATTCGTGCAAGCCTTGTTAGCTCTGTGATTGATGACATGATACCCGAATATGAACAATATGCGACTACTCATGATATCTAGGTGCACCTCATGGTAAAGCACGAAGGTACTAGTGACTCATCTTAGACAAATGACCATAATATTTGATATCTATGAAAAGTGATATTGTTACAGTATCAAACAATATTTAAAGGTCATGTCTAACTTAATTAGAGAGTAGTAGTTAGCTGGTCATGTTCTCTCCGATAAACAAAAAATTCAAACCTTGATCCGATCCCTTCCTGTCAAGTGGAAGCAACTGAAAGTCAGTTTGACTCACAATGATAGTGTGAAAACTTTCTCAGATGTTCCTCGCCATGTTGAGCTTGAGGATGAGAGCTTAGTGCTGTAAAATCTACAGCTTATGCTTTTGTTATAGAGTTTAGTTTCAAAAGAGTTTCGGATTCTAAGTGTGAAAGGGATTAGAACGAAAGCAAGAAAGGAAATGAGAATGGAGAAAGATTACAAAAGAGCAACTCTAGAGATAAGAATAGACTAAGAGACACTTGAAGGTTTTCGTCGAATGTCTTCTACTTGGAGATAGATCGGTGTGGAGAACAATACAAAAATGGAGGTTAGAGAAACAAACACTTATAAATTGAAATTATAAAGTAACTGAACTCTTATTTTGCATGATATTCTCTGCATACCTGAAATATGACGGAATCTTATTAGTTCTTGTTCTTTTAGAACTTGGCTATATGTTTGAACTTTCAGATAGACAAAGTAAATTTGCACTTGCATGACATGTGTTGGTTCTGGATGATTTGCAAATAGTTTTATAATTTTGCAATATATTGGATGAATATTTAACTATTAAATTAAACTTTGTCATGCTTGCAAAATAATGAGAAAACCATTTGGAAAAGCCATTTGGACTAAATTTTATTACTGTTTGTCCATTCGGATATTTGTGATTCAATTGAGTATGAAGGTAAGAAAACATGGAATTTTATATTTTATTACGTTCATAAATGACTTCATGTCATTTGGTTATGTCTATTTTATTTTTCACAAGTCTGAAACACTTGAGTGTCTTAGACACTATATGAGCAAGTTAGAGAATCTAATAAATAGATGGCGTGAATATTTATTATATCAAATTAAGGATTTGTGTAGTGAAAGTAATATAATCTGACATTTGACTATTCCTTAAACACATCAGTAAAGTGGTGTTATAGTAAAAAGGAATAGAATATTGTTGGATATGACAAAATCTATGATAGTACAGGTTAACTTATCGATTTTCTTTTGAGAAAATATCTTATTAACTGCTGGTTATATTATGAACAAACTGTCTTCAAAATTAGTATCATTGACATTATATGAACTTTGAATAGGTAGAAAACCGAGTCTGAATAACCTCAAACCTTGGGGATCGACCGATTGTATTTAAGGTTTTTTTAATAAGTTTAGAAAATTGGATCCCTGTGAAAGTAAGAGTATCTTATAAAATACTCAAATCAGTCCAAAAGTTAAGTGTTCATTGGTCAACGAGAAAATGGTACTATAGTAGAGATTGGATCACAGATATCGCATTTTTTAGAAAATGAATTTCCTAACAAAGATGACATGAAAGACATAGAACTTTTATTTAAATTAGTTAATTCAAAAGATGGTTCTGTTTTATAATGGATCATTAGAATAATATTAATTGCAGTGGGAGAGATTTAAATTCTAACGATCTAACTAAATTACAGACTCAGAAAAGTGTTAGAAAAGTAGTGTTCATCTGTTATTTTGAGAATAAATGGCACGTATTTATTATTTCTCCAGAAACTGAAGAAAAGCCTAAAATATAGATTAGGCTTCGTCTGGTCTTACCAAGGATAAGTGGATAAAAGCAATGGAAGAAAAAGAATCGGAGTTATTGAGTTCTAACCATCATTGGAATTGGTTGAACTTCTATTAAGGCGCAAGATTATTAGGAACAAGTGAGTTCTCAAAATCAAGTATAGAGTATATTGAACTATTTATAGGTAAAAGATTCAACTGGTAGTAAGAGATTACACTCTAAAAGAGTGTTGATTATGAGGAAACATTTTTTCCTGTAGTGAGATTTATCTTCTTTCGCTTATTGTTAGCAATAGTGATCAATTTAGATTTAGAATTATGTTACATGGACGTGAAAACTAACTTTCTCAATTGAGAATTTGAGGAAGAAGTCTATATGGCACAACCAAAGGGTTTTTTTTATCATTAAAGGCCAGGAAAACAGAGTATGTAAATTGAGTAGATCAATTTATGGCCTTAAACAGTCTTCTGGACAATGGTATTTAAGATTTCACGAACGTGTGATCTCTTATGATTCCATCATGATAGATGAAAACCATTGTGTCCATGTTGAGATTTCCGATGACAATTTTGTAATTCTATTCCTATATCTCGAAAATATATTGCTAGTCACGAATAAGAAGGAGTAAGTCTTTCGGATCTTAAAATGATTATGTTTCAATTTTGAGATCAAAGATATGGGTTAAGGCAGATTGAGAATTAAAAACCCTATAAAAATCATTCCAATAGATTATTGAGATTATTTCAAGAGTTTTATATTATAAAAACTTTGGAACGATACAAAGTTGAAAACTACAAAACCATTAATACTCTTGTGGTTAAAGGCAATGGTTCAAGCGATGCAATGCCCTAAAACTCCATATGAATAAATGAAATGTCCAAAATATAATATATTCGCACAGTTGGGAGCTAGAAGGACGCTATGATGTGTACTCGTCCCGATATTTGTCATGCTATGGGTTTGGTCAACATATGTCTGTTCAATTCATGAAATAATAATTGGATTGATATAAATTAGATATTGAGATACCTTAATGGAACTGTAGATTATTTCCTTTGTAATTAAGGAAACGATTTAATATTGAAATAATACATGATAGTGATGGCGAGGTGATTTAGATGAGAGAAAATCTACCTCTGCTTATATTTGCTTACTCAATAATAGCGCTATCTCATGGAGTAGCATCAAACAAAACTGTGAATCTATTTTTACAGTGAAAGTAGACTTTGTGGTCTGTACTTTCGCAGTTCAGGAGATATTTGGTTGCATAGATTTTTTCAATATTTGGGGATAGTAAGCACTTCTGTGGGAGCTATGACTTAGTGACAATAAGTCAGCCGTTGGTTACGCTAAAGACTCCAAATATGATGGCAAAACCAACCATATAGACACAAAGATCAATCTTATTAGAGACATGATTGAAAAGAGGAAAACAAGACTAAATTACATGTCTATGCATTTGATGGTGGCTGATCCGTTTATAAAACCGGCACTTAAAGACATATTTGTATAACGCGTTGGATTTTTTGAGTTGTATAGTTATTATGATAGTACTGTGATTATGATTGTAATCATATACAGAATATATATGATGTAATACTCATATTCAATGACATTTGAATTTTGTTTTTTTGTGTCCAAAATTCTGATGTCTATATTA
This sequence comes from Dillenia suffruticosa, assembly GCA_033439265.1. NCBI lineage: Eukaryota > Viridiplantae > Streptophyta > Magnoliopsida > Dilleniales > Dilleniaceae > Dillenia > Dillenia suffruticosa. The sequence continues at coordinate 5,224,648 of JAVTVX010000037.1, read as the reverse complement.
AAAGTATGTCAAACAAGTTTGACATTGACTCTCTCACACGAGCAGTCATCTCTAATATCTGTGTGATATGTAGAGATGAGGCTGTGTTAATTTGTGGTGGATTAACACACATATGTGCCGTCTTTATTAAGTACTAAGATGAGATTACCCGCTGAGTATACATATGTGGTAATCGAAATGGATTCCCCACAATCTATTGAACTTGTCGAATAGCCAAGTGTGAGTTTTTTTCCTTGATATTGTGAGATTTTCTAGGATATGTAAGAAGGAAAACTCAAATCAGGTGTTGTATGCACTTGGACTAAAATATGTACGATACCTATTTTTTTAGAAATAAGACATACGCTTCCAACTGGAAAGATAACGCATCGTATCACGTGTTTCATACTACGTGAGCTTTTGTGACCATATGGGTAATGAGATGATACATCCCTCTTTATCTTATTATGTGAGATCTGATATTCATATTTAATCTCAATTTATACCCTTAGGACTTTCGTCTGTCTCTTGAGATTTTATTTTAGTATTGCTACTTTAGTATGTCACCAGAAAATTATGGTTGATTTGGTTTGGCGGTGCATGTCTAGAAAAGCAGCTAAGATAAGATTAAAAGTTAGTAGTATGAAAGAAAGACTGTCTTTGACCGACACATTGTTCTGTATTCACAGACCGGTTAATTATGTCTATAACTTAGTGTTTAGAGACGTAATTATAAATATATGAATGAATTCGAGTTAAGTATGCTCTTATATTGTTTTTGAAGGATGAGAGATACGCTGACTGTGTCGAGTCTAAGAGGTCTGGGGTATAGCGAGAAATGACGTCCTCATCACTACATTGATATTGAACTACTGTATATCCGTAACCGATATATAGTTCTAAAGCTCTTGGTATTCTCATAGGTCACACGATATATTTGTCAGTATAAAATTGGTGATATTCGATAGTAATGATCACACTATGTGTGAGTTTAGCCCTCATATGCGAGTATGAGATATTGGAAAATGGGGTGGGTTTGCCCATGAGGTTAGACCCGACCCATACTATTGTTTAAATTTAAAAACGGGTTGGGATAGTTTTTGGTAACCACCCCTCAACCTCCCAACTCCCCTCTCTTCTCTATTAAACAAAAGACACCCAAAAAGACACCCTTTTGTTTTCCCCATAAATGAAGAAACGTGAATTGAGAAAACAACAACAAGAAAAAGGGGAAGGCCATTTTTCTTAAGTATAAAAAAATGAGAGCAAAGAAAATGGAGAGAGAGAGTTCACATTTTGAGAAATAAAAGACAAAGGGCTTGAAGAAGTTTGATCATTTCATCATCAAGGTATTTTGATTGTGCAACATACAGAAGGTGATCCAATTTCGTGACATTTTCTAGATCTAGGATACCCAACCATCGGAAAGAGGTAAATGATTCTGACCTAATTTAGATTCGGCAATTTCCGCATGCAACAATCATTTGTCGGTTTATATGAAAACCATCACTTTTCTCTGATTGTTGAAACATAGAAGCAATGAGTCAACTGAAATTTGACAGGATACGGAGGGACTAAGCAAAACGGGTAGGTTTTATGGTGTTCCACCCGTTCGCGTTGAAGGTGTTGCCCATGACATGATGTTGGACCATTCATGGGAAAAGGTACAAAAGTAATTCCATCATGGCTGCAGAATTTAAGCTAAAGAAGCCGTCTTTTTATATTAGGAAAGTTTGGCCATTGGCCAAGGAATGCAACTCATCCCTTTGCAGATGAACAGTCTGTTTCACTTCTTACATTTGGCATTTGGGGCATGATAATGAGATATTGGACACATGTAGTAGGAAGACCAAAATAGATAGAGCAGAGTGATACATGTTTGTGTTCCACAGTAGGATGGAATTTCCATCTCATATTTGCAGACAGACCTTCATTTCTTCCCACGATGGCATGTATTTTATATGTTCTGGCAATTTAAATGTGGCAGTGATTTGATAAGCCAGTTTCCTTTGAAGATATTGAATTGTTTATTTGTCCTGGTTCTCCATTAGCACTTCGATTTCTTGTGCATTTTTTAGAAAGGTAGTTGAAGTATGAAAGGTTCTTGGTCAAAAAATTTGAAAATATAAATTATTTCATATATAATTTTCAAATTGTGCCATTATTTAGACCTTTTCAACAATCATAAACATAATTCTTGTTGCTTGGAATAAACCAGAATGTTGCCAATATTTATTGCAGTGTCTGGGAAAATTGAGGTCGAGTTGTGTTGTGTTAGATTTAATATGCGCTGCAGAAGTATGATAAATTTTTTGGAATAAATTAAAGGAATAAAAATTTAAGGTATATCTCGATAAATGAAATGTAACAATCCCGGGAACCATGATACTTTTTGAATGCTCTCATCGTTGGGATAATAACCATGCTAAGGGAATTATTACCACAGTGTTACAACACTGCAACCCTTAATCTGGTGACGAAAGTGTCGTGAAAAAATTTCCTGCTTTGAATTTTCTTTAGCCCTCTATCAATATCTCTCTCTCTAGAGACTTTCTCATTCAAAATGAAAGTATGTTTTTTCTATATTGTTCATCCTCTGTTAAAAAAAAAAAAGAGGTTCTCCTTCTCTCAAAAATTTTAAGAATAAGGGTTGAGTTCACGAAGGTTAATTGGGGAGAGGTTTTAGGGAGAAGTTAGGGGAGTTAGGGATAATAAGTTAACCGCCCATTATCCCTTAACTCAAATTTAAACTCAATTTTAAGGTAAATGTCCTATGTAGGCACTATTTACATACATCTCCTACTTGTACACGCGAATATTTTACATCCGTCACAAGATCACAACTCATTCGATTTTCTACATCACTCTATTGGATTTTCATACAGGAGGTTATCGTGCGACTAGCGAGTACACTTGCAAGTAAAAAACTTCTCGATACATCTGTTAGGATAATCGAGGAATTAACGTTAGTACAAAAAAAAACTCGTTGTATCCCAAACTCAATACAATTACATCTATCGAGTCACTTTTGTCATCGAAAATGATCAACAATTAATACTCGAATGTGTATTCACTATTATATTTGAATCCTAATATGGATAAATATAACAGACTGGTCGATAAATACTATATAATAATGTAATGCCTATTGATCTTCCTTTTCCCAAAGTCGAATCCATCAGTCTCAATTCAGCTGCTTTCCTAAATATGCCCCTTATACCTCAAGTTATCTTCTGAATCATAGGCAAACAGATTAAAGTAGCAAACATTAAACCAAGATTTCTAGAAATAGCTGAAAGTAATAAGGATAAAAGAGATCTCACCTATTAGATCTCGGATCTCACACAGTGGGAACGGAGATCAACATCACACTATTATCTTAAATAAATGGCTCCCACTATACCTAGTCATTTTATCACATGCGATATGAAACACGTGCCACAATATTATTCCCCATCTCTCAAAATGGCATATGTCATATTTCTCTAATATTGTGCAGATATGAGAATCAGTTAACACATAAAACTTTATCCAAAAATCTTAGAGATAATATCTTAGAGACAATATTACTAAATGCAGATGATATCTGAGATCTCAAATCTTGCTATTTACAGGTAATTGGATGTGGGTATTTCCATGTCAGTCATAATGCATATGCCCTTATCCTAAACACATATCAAGACGACTTATATTCTAGTAGGATCACTCTCAAAGTCTCTTACAACTAAAAACCGTCTCAACTCCGCTTACTCAGAGTTAGAGGTGGTCACTCGTGTAAGAGAGTCAATCTCGTCTGCCTGACATATCTTTTTCTCACAGCATATCACAAAATATATGGTAAAAACAAGTGCATTATATAAGAAATAACTCAAGTGTGACTGAATAATGCACAAAAATCATATATGTATATATATATATATATATATATATAAGTATCATATCGTCAATTTGGTACAAATAAGAAATGTTAAAATACACGCAAACCTAGTAACTCTCTATATCCTACAAATGAGTCTCTAGCAATAGGTTTGGTGAAGGCCATCATGTTGTGTGTCGAATGTACTTGACGGTCACTTTACTCTTTTCGATAATGTCTCTTATAAAATTATATCTGGTATCGGTGTGTTTGATTCTACTATAGCACTTAACGTCTCGAGTGTAAATGATAGCAGCTTGATTATCATAGTAAATTATCACTAACCTCCTACTGTCAGTTACAATCCCTAAGTCATCCAATAGTTTTCGGAGCCAAACGCTCTCTTGAATTATGATTGAGCAAGCCATGAATTCAACCTCCATCGTAGATACAGGATACATGTTTGGTTCTTATTGCTCCAAGAAATTGTATCAATATTGAGTAAGAAGGCAAAACCTGACATCGATTTACGTTTATCAATATCACTATCCCAATCGGCATCTGAATACCCCATAAAGTGTAAATCTCCTTTTTCCATAACACAAAGAGAAGCTCGTAGTTCCTTTGAAATATCTCAAAATCCTTTTCACTACTCTCCACTGACCCTTTCCCAGATTTGATTGATATCTGCTTACCAGATCAACTGTATAACATATGTCTGGTTATGTATACAGCATCGCATATATTAAATTATCTACTGCATTAGAATAAGGAATTTTACTCATTTTCCTTATTTCTTCCTGAGTTTTGGGGCACATCTCAAAACTTGGGCCATTACACTTAGCAAAAGGAGTATCCACAAGATTACAATCACTCAACGCAAATCGCTCAAGAATCTTTCTAATATAGATCTCTTGTGAGAGAGCCGATATTTGTCTTGAGCGATCCCTCTGAATCTTAACTCTAAATATGAATTCAGCTTCACCCATATCTTTCATGTTGAAACTCGATGACAACTATGTTTTAATAGTTATCAGATATTGAATGTTGTTACCAGTCAACATTATATTGTCCACGTATAGGGATATGATCACAAAAAGCTATCAAATTGTATCAGATATACACAATGATTCCCATCGATCATTGTAAAACTATAACATATCACCTTCTCGTGAAATCTCAGCTACCATCGCCTAAATGATTGCTTTAGGCCGTATATCGATTTTTGAAATTAATAAACTTTATCCTCCTAACCTACTAAAACAAACCCGGGGGGCTGCTTAATGTAAATCTCTCATCCAAATTTCTATTAAGGAAGGCAGTCTTCACGCCTATCTGGTGTAACTCTAGATCCGTACTCACGACAATCATTAAGAGTAAATGGATCGATATAAATTTGACTACAGGAGAGAAAGTCTCCTCATGGTCAATGCTCTTTGTCTGCGTGTAACCCTTAACTATTAGAAGAGTCTTATATTTCTTTACCGATCCGTCGGCCTTTCTTTTGATTTTGGGAACCCACTTGTTCCCAATTACCTTTTTATTCTCAAGTAAGTCAACTAAGTCACAGACCCTGTTGACTCTCATAGATTCCATCTCCTTTGTATGGTCTTTAACCATTGGTTTTTCATAGAATTCTTAAGAGCCTTCTCAAATGTCCTGGGTTTCTCATAGTCCTCAGGAGTTACAATGATGATTTCATCCTTAATCAGAAAACGACATTGAGGTATTTGTCCCCGACTACTCCTACGAGGAAGAGGAGCCTCCTCACCTCTAGATAGGCCACTCGCACTAGGACCAAAATTCGTAAAGAGTTTTTGAGTCTCACCACTGGATTCAACTGAACTATTAAGCTCACTCATCTTATAGAAGGTGAAGTTCCGACCGATTTAGCCTCCCTTAGGGAAATCTTTTTTCAGGATCGTGGCATCACGAGAATCAATCTCAATGACTATGTCACCTATATGTTTACCTAGGAGCAAATGTCACTTGAAATGTTTAGAATATCTTATAAAAATACACTTCTTTTCTCACAGGTCTAACTTGTCGCGTGAGTGCAAGGAATCGTGAACATATGCGGCACGATCTCAAGTAGCTAAGATTAGGCTGCTTTTCTATTCAAAACTCGTAAGGGGTACTAACCACGAACTTTGTTGGAACTCGATTGAGAGTGTAGGCTGTAGTCAATAATATATCTCTCTAATAGGAAATAGACAAATTGGTTTGCACCATCATAGATCTCACCATCTCCAATAGAGTTCTATTTTTTCTCTCGACTACTCTGTTTTACTGGAAAGTAGCAGAAATAGTCAATTGTCTTGTAATACTCTTCTCGAAATAGAGCTCTTTGAACTAATCAGACAAATACCCGTGCCCTCAATCGGTTCTGAGAGTTTTCGCTCTCAAGTCTAACTGACTTTCAATATCGTTGATAAACCTTCTGAAGCACTTCAGTATCTTAGATTTGTGCGAGTTCAAATAGATGTAACCGAAATACGTGCAATCATCTATAAACATAATGAAATACGTAACTCCGTTTCGGTTTCTCATATTCTTAGGTCCACAAATATCAGAGCAGATCAACTGCAATAGAGTCTCAACTCTCATTGTCTTTCCAAATGTTTCCTAATTGCTTTGCCGGGTAAACAAAACTCACATAGAGACAACTCGACCTTACTTAACAGGCCCAATAGGCCACTCGCAGCTAATCGATTCATCCTCTATTACCCTATGTGGCCATGTCTACTATGCTAAACAGTGATAGCATTAACTACGCTATCAGATGTATATGCAATAGAAGATAAATGAGAAATTTCATTAAAAAAAAACATATCCAGTGCATATAGTTTATCATGGACTTAAACCAGTATATATCAAAGAATTGTCATATGAAATAGAAACATTCAAATTTCCAAACAAAACAAAATATCCTAAACGATTTATACAAAGAATAGATACGAGATTACACCGAATTTCGGGAGTATACAATACATCATGTAGATATAGGACTTGGTTACTTCATAGCATCAGCTTACATGTATCAATCCCTCTTACGGCCACAAATGCTCCGTTCCCCACATACAACCTTCTCGCATGGGGACCCAATCAGTAGAATTTCACGTATGCGCTCATATCACGAGCTACATGGTCGATGACTCCTGAGTTTACAATCTACAAAGTAGAGAAGTTAGTGAGCATCACAGTAAATGAAACATAACTCAAACCATATAAGGAAGAAGGACTTACCTTCCGCTTACCACACTCACGAGCGAAATGTCCAAACTTGCCACATACGTAACACTTGACTTTGCTCTTACTGAGCTCTTTCTTCCTGTGCTTCGGTCCTTTGTTATTGGTCTTAACAGATAACTTCTTACCTTGGCCTTTGGTCTTCCTGTCATGCTTGCGCCACTTACGCTTGGAACCCGGGAACCCTTACTCGACTCCGCCACATAAGTATAACACGAAACAGATCTAGCATCCTCTTGACACTCCTCCTCATGCTTACAATGACCACTCAAATCCATGAAAGTATGAATACTCTCAGTGTGTCTGAGATAAATCTTAACAACATTCCAAGAGTCAGTAAAGACTATATCACTCCTAGCACTAATATGTTATTTCATAGTATAATTCAGTCTCTTCTTATAGGTAATAAACTTATAGGTCAGCATCCTCAGCTTAGGAGCTGACCGGGAGTCAAAATACTCTTTAAGAGTAACCCAGACGGACATTACATTAGAATATTGTTCATAAACCGAGATCATGTCATCATGCATGCTGCTCAAAAGGATTGCCCTAGTCTGGCCATCATTTTTCTTTCATGTACGATATGCCTCTTGATTCCGTCTTGCCTGAGGCATAATACCTTCTCTGGGATCTGTCATCTCATGCTTTAGAACCTTTGCTAGATCCTGTTCCTCGAAAACAAACTGAACCTTTGAGTGCTAAATATCATAATTGTCACCGTTCAGTTTGTCTCCCTTTATGAGATCAAGTACGACAGTGTTTGTAGCAGCTATTGTCTCTATTATACAGAAAAAGAGATGATAGTGACTAATGATACTTATTATTATAATTTTATGTATCCTATAAATCAACAAATCTTAAATGATTCGAATATTGATCCAAAAGCGAGCGTATAAGTCAACGGACACATACACCATAACCTGAGATCATATCTTACCATTCGGATTTGGATTCGGTACACAAAAACCTATAAATAGTCACAAATATAGATATAGGACCCTTAGAAAATTGAAAAAATCCAAATTCCACACAATCTAATGTACTGTCGGGATCCTCACGCAGTGTTACGCACCAGCGGCACGTCTCCACACGCTGCTACGCGCCTTCATGCGCTGGTAGAAGTCTGGTGCATGCACCAGACACACAGCGCATCTCTCACGTGCCTGACCCGTGTCACTCGGGTTACTGAAAGAGTCAAAACACAGGTCGGACTCGGTTCCAGGTCTAACCTAATCCTGCTACTTACTGCTTCACGCGCCTTTCGCATGTGCGAAGCACACGGCCTGCAACTTGCTCCTGGATACTTCTCTCCACGCGTATGGCATATGCGCCTGCAGGACTGGAGCGGTTCTTCCTCACCCGACGGGTCTGCAACCTGGTCTTTTGACTCGGATTTTGGAAAACTCATTTCAGATACCTTTTCGATGGTGATTTCAACTGGAAAATAAAATTGAACTTCTCAAAAACATTCTAAACTGGATTTTTGGGAGATTTACGTCCTAATTTCTACGAATTAAATGTCCAAAATTTTGGCCATTCTTGGCCATGTCAGAAAACTCAATTTCCGTCAATTGCAATGCACAATATATATGCCAAAATATAGATCATCACACAATGAACACATTTACGCCTTTTTCACAAATCAATTTATCTTCTAACTTGACAGATCTAACATTTTAAGTTTTGGGTTCCATTAGAGGCCGAAATTTTGATTTTATATTTCATGATCAAAATATACTCCAAAAATTACGAAAAAAATATATTTATGATCTACAAAACATGGGTAACATCATGGTATAATCGGATTTACGAAATTTATCCGTAATCAGAATTCCAAAGTTTTAACCCTATATATTTTTATATTCAAAAAATTCAAAATTTTATTTAATAAATTCAACACGTTTTGATACCAATGTTAAATTTAATATGCGTAGCGAAAGTATGATGAATTTTTTGAAATAAATTAAAAGAATAAAAATTTAGGATATAACTCTGTGAATGAAATGTAACAATTCCGGAAACCATGATACTTTTTTGAACATTCTCGCCATCGAGATAATAACTACGCTAAGCGAATTATTATCACAGTATCACAACGTCACAACCTCTCTAGAGATTTTCTCACTTAAAAATAAAAGTTTGCTCTATATTATTCACCCTCTGAAAAAAAAAAAAAAAAGGGAAGAAGAAGAAGAGGTTCTCCTTCTCTCAAAAATTTTAAGAAGAATGGTTGAGTTCATGTAAGTTAATTGGTGTGAGGTTCTAGGGGGAAGTTAGGGATAATGAATTAACCATCCATTATGCATTAACTCAAATTTAAATTCAATTTTAAGGTAAATGCTCCACGTGGGTACTATTTACCTACAAGTTGGATAGATGTCAGGTTAGTTTCACTATGCAAAAAATTATTAATGTTGTTATAATTAGTAGTCCTTTTATTTGAAAAGAAAAATCTAATTACATGTAAAATCTTATATTTTTCTACTATATATATTACTTTAGTTGAAAATGACGCAACTAAAATTATACATAATAATGATCCGTAGAGAAGAGAACAGAAAGTCCTGGTTTCTCAAAGTGGACCTAGAAACAAAATTAAACATTTTTTAAGAAATACAAAATTAATAATAATTTATATTTCTGTGATATGAACCTATTACCAACCCTAATAATCTAGTCATACCCTTTTATTTTTTTACCAAGAGATCAATGTCCTACCATTTTCGTAAGTATCGAAAGAAGGTATAGGCATGGTTCGGGCAGGGTTTTGTGTCGTTTGCCTCATTTGGCTAGAAAATTATGTCATTGCGGGACAATTATACTAAAAAAAAGTTAAAAACAATTTACCATGGTTGAAAGGAGGGAAACTGATAATATGAGCCGAGACGATTATATATTGGATTGCATGAAAATAGAAACGAGTAAACTGAAACGATACAAAATGATATAATAAAATAATATTTTATAAAAATATAGAAAACAAAAACATAGACAAAGGTATAAATAGAAAAAACATATGGTTTTTTGTATAAATATTAATTATCTTATAAAAATAATAAAATAGTTATCTTTTATAATAAAAATATAAAATGATTAAATATGTTATAATTAATTATAAAACAGATAATATAAAAATAAAAATTATAAATTTAAAAAAATAATTCATTAAATATGAAAAATATATAAATAGAAAAAATGTAAATATTTTTGTGTAAATATAATTAATTTATTATATAATTATATTGAAATGTGTAAGAAACGATAAATGTTAGTGTTGAAAATTTTACTTGCATCATGGATTAAGAAGGTTTTTGATGAATCCTAACGCCATTATAATGGAGCTGGGATGTTTATAAATGTACGAAAACAAGTTAAAATTTTTTTATTTAAAATTTTAAGGGGTTTCGAATGGATTTTGTAGTTGGTTTCGAATATCTAAATTTATATATTTACTTTTTAAATTAAAAATTATTTTTGTAATTCAATATTTTTTTCCATTTTTATATGTTTTTTCTTATAAATCCTGTCACGCCCCGAACCGAAATCATGAGCAACCGCCCGTTATCCTGAGTGTCGATTGTATTTTTATAGAAAATCGGGTAGAATCTCCCTACATATCAGAGGTTTCCCATATAGCAATCAACCTGCTACCTGTATAATATGGCCAACCCGGCCTCACAATACATAAATCCAATCTCAATATCAGACAAACACATCCATACTGCACAATTTAGGACAACGCAAGGCTAACAAAACGAATTTACACAGTTCTAACCACAGACCTCTACTGCCATGCCCCCGTCAAAGGCATAAACAGCCGTCAGTCGCCCCTCCTACGATTTAGAGGTGGTACCAAACGGTTCTAAAATACACTTCTAAGACATGACACATTCCCAAGTAACATACACAATGAATAGAAATTACCTCAATGCAAGTGTTATGCAATAACATGAGAGTTTCGCAATTTAAATATCCATATTTGTACAGTCATCCCAGAATTATACAATGGTCATCTATAGATCTCAAAATACATATACATCATCAATATAATTTTTAACTCACGAAATTGTAGCAAAAATATACAATAACTCTTCAAGTTCAGACCAGATCTCCCAATGATACTAAGCGTCCTAAAAGCAACGCTTCTTGCCCAATACTATCTCTGAAACAAGAAGGGAAATGAGGGGTGAGTACTCAGGGAAAGAATACTCAGTGAGTGAGTGGATCAATGCAATTGTCTAATAAAAATTGTGAAACTGGAGTATCAAAGCGTAAGTATACAAATCATACTTCAAATCATCATATTTTTCATTTCAACAATATATCATTTGCACGCATTATCAAGTCAAATATACATCTAAAACACTGTCATTAAAATCATAGAGCTGCCAGCCGAAAGTATCCTGGCAAAGGTCTACCTCGATCTATGACAGGCGCACCGGGGGTGTTATATGCAAATTTCTTTAAAGTGCTTTCTACCCCAGCGTTGGCGACGGACCTTGTCCTGGTGCTAAACTTGGAGAGAGTATCCAAATTCTCCCCCTTTTCGGGTTTAACCTGACTAATACCGTGTCGTTAATAAAATCACAATAACTCGTGGGATACCCCAGACCTAGGCATATCCGGACGCCACCTAAGCGCCTCTCACGGTGTTTTTCGTAGCTACGGAACAATACATACTAAAACCCTCAAGGCCAAAATCAATATCATATCAAGAATGTGTTGTAATCAGGTTCACAAACCAAATGCAATATATAGCGTTTAATGGCACATTATACATTTCAATCACATGGATGCATAATTTCATAATTCAACCCAATTTTTTGACACTCCATCGGTTCACAAAACGTCAGTTCCAAAACCAGTCGAAACATTTCAAACACACGACAAATCATGCTCATTTATCAAAATGTTATAAAATAGGGTTTACATATTAAACAAAGGTATTGAAATAAATTTCACTCACTGTATGGGGGAGGGTAACGCACTCTCCAATAATACTACGAGTGAAAAAAAAGTGTTCCCCTAAATCAAGACACCTAACACCTACGAATGTATATATATATATAAATCAACACGTTTCAAACCTATGCAGTTACAGGAAATAGGTTATCACTTTTAATACAAGTATGTAAATCAGGTAGTTCGAATCCTTTAGAATTCTACACACAGGGCTCACACCAATTCAATCTCTCGCTCGTACCCAAGGGCCATCAGGGCCATAGCCTAGCGCTCCTTTGTGTAGCACGCAGCGCCCATGTGTAAGGCACGCAGTGCCCATGTGCAGGGACCATAAGTAGGGCGCACAGCGCTTGCACTCTAACCATTGCTCCTCATTTCTAAAATTAACCCTAACATTCATTCAAATAAATCGAATGTCTAAGAAATTTTTTTCACCTAGGGTTTTTTAGGAGTGCAGACCTTCGTCTGAATGTTTTCTCGATCACTCCAAAATATACAATGCTCCCTATCAAGACAAAATTTATTAGTTATGTCATAAATACTTAGAACAAAATCAAAACCCTGAGTCAGTTACCTACGTAGAGACACGCAGGCTATCACGGGCTATCGCGGGCTGCGGGCCGTAGTGGGCTTCGCGACCGCAGTGGGTTCGCGGGCTGCGAGGGCTCATGGGCTATCTCGGACTGGTGGGCTCGCGGGCTTGCGGGCTCGTGGGCTAGCTGGCAGGCACGCTCGTGAGCTCACGGGCTCGTACGTGCACTCGCAAGCTGGACTGCAGTCGTGCACTAGTGGGTTGTGCGCTATGGGCTAGAGCGCGCTCGTGCGCAGGTACGCTCCCAAGTAGGCGCTAACACTATGGCACGGTCGCACGCTCGCGCTTATGCTGTGGCGCGCTTGCGTAGGGAAGCGAATGCTGGGCGCACTCCCGCTCATGCAAGGAGGATCGCGCTAGCAGGAGGGAGGAGCTGCAGCGGCTGGGGTGCGCTCATGGGGGTGGCGGATCGCGGTGGAAGCTTGCGGCAGAGTGCGATCGAGAGAAAGGGAAATCGCGAGAGATAGAGAGAGAGAGTGAGCAACGGAGAGAGAGAGAAATAGTGAGAGAGAGACCGTGAGTGAAGTAGAGAGAGAGAAGGAGATGGTGGTGGTGATGGTGGTTGCTCGCGGTGGAGAGAGGTGGCGAGGCAAGTGACCAATCGCGGCGGAGGAAGAACAGCCGCGGGAAGTGAAGAGTCGGGGAGAGAGAGAAAGAGGAAGAGAGAGAGAGAGAAGTAATTTAGGGGTTCCAACCCTAATTGGGAAAGGGGGAGGTGCTGCGTTTCACTCCAAAACACAGCATCTCCTCTCTCTCTTCTTTTTTTTTTGTCTTCACACCCACATTTTACTAAAATTTAATTTTTTTGTAAAAATGGGGTTTATTTCGATTCGTAGATTCGACAAATTAAAATATATCAAAAATTTAATTTTAATACCCCAAAATCAAAAATCAATTTAAATAAATAAAATTTCTTTCTAAACAATTAAATTACAGACACCGCAGTATCGGTGTTACATTTTCTAACCCCCTAAAAATAAGTTTCGTTCTCCAAACTAAAAGAGAACTAAACAGTAAACAAATGGGGGTGTTGTCTCCTCATAGCCTCCTTGTGCTCCCAGGTCTCCTTCTCGACCTGATCACTCCTCTACAAGACTCTGACCAACGAGACTTCCTTACTCCGCAACTTCCTAACCTGTTGATTTAGAATAGCCACGGGTTGAACTGGAAGACTGAGATCCTCTCATAACTCAACAGGTGGAGGCTCTAAAATATGCGAAAGATCTGGGATGTACTTTCTCAACACTGATACATGGAAAATATCATGGATCCGAGATAACTCGTCTGGTAGCTCTAGTCTGTATGCCACGCTCCCAACCTTATTGAGGATACGGAACGGGTCAATGTACCTGGAGCTCCATTTGCCCCGCTACCGATGTCGAATGAGTCCCCTCAAGAGAGAAATTCTCAAAAACACCATATCACCCACCTCAAACTCTAAAGGCCGGCGTCTCCGATCCGTATATGTCCTCTGTCTATCTTGGGCGGCTTTCAACCTTTCGCGGATCACCCTGACCTTTTCCTTAGTTTCCTCGACTAACTCAACATTGGTAAGGTGTCTTTTGCCTACCTCATCCCAGTACAATGGGGTGCGACACTTCCTGCCGTAGAGTACCTCATAGGGTGGCATACCGATACTGGTCTGATAGCTATTATTAAATGCAAACTTCACCAGCGGTAAATGCCTGTCCCAACTACCCCAAAAATCCATGACATAAGCCCGAAGCAAATCTTCGAGCGTCTGAATGGTCCTCTCAGATTGACCATCTGTCTGTAGGTGATATGTTGTACTAAAACTGAGCCGCGTGCCCAAAGTTTCCTGTAACTTGGGCCAAAATCGAGAAGTGAATCTCGGATCTCTATCTGAGACTATGGACACGAGAACTCCATGTAGTCTGACTATTTTGTCAATATACAGACGTGTCAATGTCTCCAATAGAGAGATGTTACGCATCGGGATGAAATGGGCGGACTTGGTGAGTCGATCGACTACCACCCAAATGGAATCATATCTGGCCTGAGTCCGCGACAATCCCATAACAAAGTTCATAGTCACATGTTTCTACTTCCAAACGGGAATGGGAAGAGGCTGTAGTAAACCCGCTGGTCTCTGATGCTCAGTCTTCACCTGTTGACAGACTAAACATCTAGCGACAAATTCCATAATGTTCCTCTTCATACCTGGCCACCAATAGCTGTCCCGAATAATTCGATACATCATTGTACTACCCGGGTGCAAGACATAGGCCGAGAAGTGTGTCTCCTCTAATACGGACTTGTAGAGATCCTCATCGGCGGGTATAGTCACTTTATCTCGATAAGTCAGAAGTCCATCACTACGGATTCTGAAATCATCTATATCACCTTTACGGGCTCTCTCAGTAAGAGCTTGGTATCAGTGCCCTGAAGCTCCCTAATAGGGTCCAACAGCGTCGACCTGACCTCAAACCTGGCTAGCAGAGTGTCCTGATCATCACTAGCCAATCTGACTCCCAAATCCTAGAGTCTCATCAAACAAATGAGGTATGTCATATAGTTTTACTGAGACGATGAAGCTGATTTCCAGCTTAAGGCATCAGCAACCACATTGGCCTTGCCCGGATGATAATCAATGACAAGATCATAATCTTTGAGAAGTTCCAACCATCTCCTCTGTCTCAGGTTAAGTTCTCGCTGGGTGAATAAATATTTCAAACTTTTATGATCCGTATACATCTGGCAAGTCACCCCGTACAAGTAATGATGTCATATCTTCAGTGCGAATACTATGACTGCAAGCTCCAGATCATGTGTCGGATAATTCACCTCATGTTTTTTCAACTGTTTAGAAGCATAGGTAATCACCCGACTATTTTGCATCAAAACACAACCCAACCCTTGTCGGCTAGTATCACTGTATACTGTGTACTCCCGACTGCTAATGGGAAGTGTCAAAATCAGAGTTGTAGTTAACCGTTGTTTGAACTCTTGAAAACTCGCCTCACAACGGTTATCCTATACAAACTTGACACCCTTTCGCGTCAATCTAGACAATGGTGCAGCTATCCGGGAAAATCCATCAACAAATCTGCTGTAATACCCGGCCAGACCAAAAAAACTCCTGATCTTAGTCACTGTCTATGGCTGCTCTCATCTCATAATGGCATTGACCTTCTGCGGATCCACAAAAATCCCCTCTGCAGAAACGATATGCCCCAAAAATCTAACCTGTCTTAATCAAAATTCATATTTTATGAATTTGGTATACAGCTGCTCATCACGGAGGATCTGTAAAACGGTACGAAAATATTGAACATGATACTCGTCACTCCGTGAATACACTAGTATATCGTCTATGAAGACTATGATAAACTGGTCCAGATAGTCATGAAAAACTCTGTTCATCAGGTCCATGAACGCAACTGGGGTATTAATCAGCCCAAACGGCATGACAAGGAATTCATAGTACCCATATCGAGTGCGGAAAGCTGTCTTTGACATATCTTGAGTTCTAATCCGCAACTGATGATATCCCGATGGAAGATCAATCTTCGAGAAAACTCGGGCACCTTGTAATTGATCAAACAAATCATCTATGTGAGGCAGTGGATATCTGTTCTTCATAGTCACCCGATTAAGCTGCCTGTTATCCACACACAATCTCAATGAGCCGTCTTTTTTCTTTACAAATAGCACTGGAGCACCCCAAGGTGACGTGTTAGGATGGATAAACCCCTTATCCAGCAACTCCTGCAATTGAACCTTGAGCTCTCTCAACTTAGCCGGTGCCATCTTGTATGGCGGCATAGAGATAGGGGTAGTCCCCGGAGCTAAATCGATCTCAAAATCGAACTCCTGAACCGGTGGTAATCCGGGTAGCTCCTCAGAAAAAATATCAGTAAACTCTTGTACCACTGGAACATCCTTAAGTCATGGTCCCTGAGCAGTGGTATCTATGATGTGAGCCAGATATGCCGCACACCCGCGGTGAATCATGCGTTTGACCTCCAAAACTGAAATGACATAGCGGGATAAAACCCGCCTCTCGCCCTCAAAAATCAACACTGGCTGATCGGGTCTTCGAAACTCTACCTACTTCTTAAAGCAGTCAACTGAAACCCGATACATATGTAGCCAATTCATCCCCAAGATGGCATCAAAATCAGTCGTGGCGAGAGAGATTAGATCTACCTTCAGCACTGTATCCCCAACTTTGATCTCACATTCTCTATACATTGTGCTACACATAATCTGCTCACCCAGAGGAGTGATGACCAATATCTCCTCATCCAAAGGTGAGAGCGGCCTATCAGAATGTCAGGAGAATTGATCGCTCACATACAAATAGTTAGATCCCGTGTCAATAAGGATACGAGCATTTATTCCGAAGATAGGTAGAGTACCTATCATTGAACAAAATGCACATAGATTTAGAATAATTTCAAATTATATATATATATATATATATATGTCAAAATAGTTGAATCTCTAAGGCTTTACAACTTCTGTGTACAAAGATGTCAGAGTAGTTTCATATCGACAAAAGGGTACACAACATAAAATACCTATACAACTATCATGATACAACGCTGACATCCCCAAAAGAAGTGAAAATACCAATAGAAATCATATTCTATAGGATCAGAAGGAAGAGTACCCATGATGATGTCGGGGTTCGCCTTGGCGCCCTCCAACGTTATGGCATAAACCCAGGTCTGAGTCCTAGACTGCTGTCGTGCCTAGGTCTGCACTGTGTTACTCCCAGTGGTCACCTAGGAGTAGAAGATGCTGGCCGAGTAGCCTGCCCCTGCTGACCCATATGAGGAGTACTAGTGTGAATCTGTGAACTCTGTCCTCCGAATCCTAACTCAAGGCAGGAACTCCTGATATACCCCGGTTTCTCACAGTGGAAGCAAGTGACCGACACTAAACAAACTCCTATCGAATAGGACCTATTGCACCTGCGGCAATAAGGATGCCGCTGAGTAGTATACTGTGTAGGGTGAGTCGGAGCGGGCTGTCTGAACCCCTGGGAGTACTGTCCCCGTCCCAGATTAGAAGATCCAGATCCAAATCCGTTTCTATGCGAATTGGATCCCCTGCCCCTCTTGGAGTTTTGCACAGAATGAGACTTCTCTTTCTTTCTCTTTAGCTCTTTGTTCTCTCTCTGCCTAGTCTCGGCGCAGACCAAAGTCTCCATGGGGTGAGCAGAGTCTATCACCTCGACCAATGTAAACTGTGGAGTAACAGTCATATACTTCTTTATGTTGAGACTAAGACCGTCTTCGAATTTGAAGTGCAAATGCTGAGGTGTAGCCAGATCCGGTACAAATGCGGTAAGTCTCCGTATGTCTGCCTCATACTCTAAGATAGATCTGGACCCCTATGCAAGCTGTCTCAGCTCTGACTTCATCCGGTCCTACTAGTAAAGTAGGAAGAATTTGTGGTCAAACTCCCGAAGGAAGTCGTCCCACCGCAGTGGCTCTGTCACCTCATCAGTGAGGGCCTCCCACCATAAGAGGGTCTCTCCTAATAATCGCTGTGCCACTTTCAGGCAGAGCTCCTCTCCAATTCCTAGATTGGTCAAAATCCTGCGGGTACGGTTGATCCAATACTTGGCTGCTGTAGTATCACCAAGCCTTGTGAAATCAATGCACCCCAGCTGACGGGCCTCCTTAACCAACTGAGTCAACTCATGTACCCGTCTAAGAGTAGCCGATGTGATCTCACTCAACTCTGACAAGATAGAAAGACCGGCCACCAGCGGTGAAACCGAAGCCGAAGAAACTGGCGCTACGGCAGGTGTAGGCGCAGGCGCAGGGGCCGCTGTAGGAGGTGGTGGGGGAAGAATCTGGACCCCATGCGAAGCGTACCATTTGTACACCTGTCGAAAGGCGTTGAGTGTGGGTACAGGAGTCTCAGCCTGAGCAGCTGGCTGAGTAGGTACCGGGGTGGCACGCGAGTCGAGGAACGGTCCTCTGGCTCGTCTAATTCCTCTAGTGGGGCAAAACGGGTGCTCTATCGGGTCGTCATACTTCTGCAAGAGAAGGATCCTTATAGGTATCTTTTAAAGAATAGGCATGGTTCAAGAAATTTGGACTAGTCACATCTTGACTACCCTCACAAAGAATGAAATCTTAAAAAAAAGCATGATAGATTAGATACAACTGTATCTAACCCCCTAAAATGGATGAACTTATAAACCTATGACCATGTACTGGGATTTCATGACTGTATGAAACTCTCATGCATTGAGGACTTTAAACACAAACACACTAGGGAATGTTTTTAAGACTCTCTTCCACATAGCTCTCAACCTAGGACTCTGATACCAAGTCAACTGTCACGTCCCGAACTGGGATCGTGAGCAGCCGCCCGTTGTCCTGAATACTGACTATATTTTTACAAAAAATCGGGTAAAAGCTCCCCGCATATCGAAGGCATGAATAGGGCCAACCTGGCCTCACAATACATAAATCCAATCTTAACATCAGACCAACACATCCATACCGCATAATCCAAGACAACGCAAGGCTAACAAAATGAATTTCCACAGTCCTAACCACTGACCTCTACTGCCATACCCCCGTCAAAGGCATGAATAGCTACCAGTCGCCCTTCCTGTGATTTAGAGGTGGCACCGAGTGATCCTAAAATACACTTCTAGGACATGACACATTCCTAAGTAACATACACAATGAATAGAAATTGACTTAATGCAAGTGTTATGCAATAACATGAGAGTTTCGCAATTTAAATATCTATATTTGTACAGTCATTCCAGAATTATACAATGGTCATCTATAAATCTCAAAATACATATACATTATCAATATAAATTTTAACTCACGAAATTGTAACGAAAATATACAATGACTCCTCAATTCCAGACCAGATCTTCCAATGATACTAAGCGTCCTAAAAGCAACGCTCTTTGCCAAATACTATCTCTGAAACAAAAAGGGAAAATAGGGGTGAGTATTTAAGGAAAGAATACTTAGTGAGTGTGTGTGTCAATGCAATCGTCTAATAAGAATTGTGAAATTGGAGTGTCAAAGCATAAATATACAAATCATACTTCAAATCATCATACTTTTCATTTCAACAATATATCATTTGCATGCATTATCAAGTCAAATATGCATCCAAAGCACTGTCATTAAAATCATAGAGCTGTCAGCCGAAAGTGTTCTGGAAGAAGTCTACCTCGACCTATAACAGGCGCACCGGGAGTGTTATATGCAAATTTCTTTAAAGTGCTCTCTACCCCGGTGTTGGCGATGGAACTCGTCCAGGTGCTAGACTTGGAGAGAGCATCCAAATCGTCCTCCTTTTCGGGTTCAAACTGACTAGTACCGTGTGTTTAATAAAATCATGACAATTTGTAGAATACCCCAGGCCTAAACATATCCGGACGCCACCTAAGCGCCTCTCACGGTATCCTTCGTAGCTATGGAACAATACATACCAAAACCCTCAAGGCCAAAATCAATATCATATCAAGAATGTGCCGTAATCAGGTTCACAAACCAAATGCAATATATAGCGTAAAATGACACATTATACATTTCAACCACATGGATACATAATTTCATAATTTAATCCAATTTTAGGATATTCCATCGGTTCACAAAAAGTCAGTTCTAAAACCAGTCAAAACATTTCAAGCATACGACAAATCATGCTCATTTATCAAAATGTTGTAAAACAGGGTTTACATATTAAACAAAGACATTGAAATAAATCTCACTCACTGTATAGGGGAGGGTAACGCACTCCCCAATAATACCACAAAGCGAAGAAAAGTGTTCTCCTAAATCAAGGCACCCAACACCTACGTATGTATATATATATATAAATCAACAAGTTTCAAACCTATGCAGTTATAGGAAATATGTTATCACTTCTAATACATGTATGCAAATCAGGTAGTTCGAATTCTTTAGAACCCCTACCCTGATTCCTCATATTTTGTTCATGTATACATGTGTACAAGACTCAAGTTTTGGTACTCAACTAATCTCGCACAGGGATCATACCAATTCAATCTCTTGCTCGCATCCAATGGCCAGCAGGGCCACAGCCCAGCGCTCCTCTGTGCAGCGCGCAGCGCCCATGTACAGGGCCTATGCGCAGGGCGCACAGTGCCTGCACTTTAGCCATTGCTCTTCATTTCTAAATTTAACTTTAACATTCATTCAAATAAATCGAATGTGTAAGAAATTTTTTTCACCTAGGGTTTTCTTGGAGCGTAGACCTTCATCCGAATGTCTCATTGATTACTCCAAAATGTACAATACTCCCTATCAAGACAAGATTTATTAGTTAGGACATAAATATTTAAAACAAAATCAAAACCCTAAGTCAGTTACCTACGTAGAGACTCACGGGCTGTCACGGGCTATCGTGGGTTACGGGCCGCAATGGGCTTCGCGGCCGCAATAGGCTCGCTGGCTGTGCAGGCTCGTGGGCTGTCGCGGGCTGGTGGGCTCGCGGGCTGGCACGTGCACTCGCGGGCTGGACTGCAGTCGCACGCTCGCGGGTTGCGCCATAGTGGGCTGGAGCGCGCTCGTGCGCAGGTGTGCTCCCGAGCGAGTGCTTTCACGCTGTGGCATGGTCGCGCGCTCGTGCTTGAGCTGTGGCTCGCTCGCCTGGGGAAGCGCGCACTACGGCGCGCTTGCACTCGCGCTCGTGCAGGGAGGATCGCGCTGCAGCACCCTCGCGGGAAGGAGGAGCTGCAGCGACTGGGGTGCGCTCGTGGTGGTGGCAGATCACGGTGGAATCTTGCAGCAGAGTGTGATCAAGAGAGAGGGAGATCGCGAGAGATAGACAGAGAGTGAGCAACAGAGAGAGAGAGAAACAGTGAGAGAGAGACCGTGAGTGAAGTAGAGAGAGAAAGAAGGAGATTGATGGTGGTGGTGGTGGTTGCTCGCGGTGGAGAGAGGTGGCGGGGCGAGCGACTGATCGCGGTAGAGGAAGAACAGCCGCGAGAAGTAAAGAGTCGGGGAGAGAGAGAAAGAGAAAGAGAGAGAGAGAGAGAGAGAGAGAGAGAGAGAAGTAATTTAGGGTTTCCAACCCAAATTGGGAAAGGGGGGATGTGCTGCGTTTCACTCCAAAACGCAGTATTTCTACTCTCTCTTTTTTTTTTTTTTTCATACCCACACTTCACTAAAATTTAATTTTTTTTTTTGTAAAAACGGAATTTATTTCGATTCGCAAATTCGGCAAATTAAAATATACAAAAAATTTAATTTAAATACCAAAAAATCAAAAATCAATTTAAATAAATAAAATTTCTCTCTATATAATTAAATTAGAGACACCGCAGTGTCGATATTACAAACCCTAATTATGAGATTTATTCTTTGAATTTTCTTAAACTTTTAGTATTGTATTTATGAAATAAGTATTCTGAATTTTATTAACACTTGTAAAATGATAATTAATTTGATTTAGGTTGGAAATTGGGTTTGGGGATAAATATGTCTTTTTGGTCCCCAAACCCGCCCACTAAGAAAGAACTTAGGAGGGGGCGAAGCCATGTCATGGCCCATGAACATATCCCGACCCGACCCAATGACAAGTTCAATAATAAGGCCAATCCGATGGTAATAAAGACGACACGTGTTGAGATAATCTGGACCGTCCAGACCTAGGTTGAGAGTTGAGAGAACTTGTTATAAACCCTAGTTGGAATTCAGTGTCGTCTCCTTCGCCCTCCGTTTGCCGAAAGCAGAGCTAGGGTTCTTCATCCTCTGCTTTCTCACTCTCAGGTTCTCTCTCTCTCTCTCTCTCTCTCTCTCTCTTTGTTGAAGTAATCAGCTTTAACCTTGAATGTCAATTTAACGGAGTTGTGTCTCTTGAGTGTCAATATCTTTGTCGCGTTATTGTGTTGATCTATGGCCTTGAATCCATCACTGAGTTGGCTTTTGATTAGACATGACAAGTTTCGATTTTGGTTAATGTTTCTTGAGATTGTTTTGTTATCTTATGATTATGATTAGGTTTTAGAGTTTTATGATTTATGTTTATTGGGTACTAGTGTTTTGTCTGGTTGTTCAACATCAAGCTTAAAAAAAAAGTTAAGATCAGGAAAATTATTAATCCAAATTACCAAATGGTTTTTAACATTTATTTCTCAGAAAAAATGAAGCTTTATTTTTCAGCAGATCAAAGAGTGGCATGCTTCTAGGAAATATTGAGGTTTATGCAGTGGAAAAATGAAATATAAACATCAAGTTTGTATGCAGGTCTTTTTATTCTGGAAAGACCCATTTGTCGTCTTTGCTTGATATGCATATATTTCTTTCAGTGGAATCACTAATTTTCGGAAATAACTAAATTTCTAGCTTTATGCATCCAATGACTTTCATCAGCATTTGAGTAATAATGATTTGAAAATCTTGAGACCCCCCCCCCAAAAAAAAGAAATAGATAGTACAAACCTAATAATGTGGCCTCTAATTATGGTATTGTTAGAAGTGTTGCAGTCATTCATAAAAAGGAGTTTCATGATAATTAGAAAAGTTATTTGTACAATGTGAATTGTTTTGGTGAGCCCATAAAACTGATCTCAAAGTTCCCATGGTTATAACCCTTCATCAATTGAAAGCTATATTGCAATGCAACAACACTTCTATATATGGCAGTGTCCTTGTTGTGTCGATATCTGCATTGTTCTTACACTACATGCCATAACACTTTGTAGCTTATAGTTGTATAAGATTTTTATAAGTTCACTGTGTCACCATCTCCGGGTTGTCTCCTGTGTAAGGTGTACGTGTTTCATAGATTGCAAGTACTGGATGTAACTTTTTTACATGAATAATATCCATGAAAACATATGAAAGATTGTGTGTTCCTATTAACACTTTTATGCTACATGTTATAATTCTATCAGCATGATATAAAAGTTATGTTACTGGCTCATAAAAATGCCATGGCTGTTCATGCATGTATAGGTGTAAATTCAAATAGAGGACCTCTTAATTTCTGTCAGTTGAAATGCTTCAAACATAATCTTGTACAGATGTTAACTTAGAAATTTAGACCCGGTTTGTCTATGGAGATGTTGTTCTTGACTGAATTTTATTCTAACCTATCACTTTTTTGTCACTTTTCCACTTACTAGGAAGGATGTTTACTGCAAGGAGAAAGATCCAAAAGGACAAGGATGTTGAACCCTCTGAATTTGAGGAGACTGTTGCGCAGGTATATTATTTTTACTTATACTATTTGTAGCTTTGTTCCTTAATGTGTTAGATTTTTCAATTTCTGTTAAAACTAAAGCTAATTCATGCTTGCAGTCATTGTTTGATCTAGAAAACACCAACCAGGAGCTTAAGAGTGATTTGAAGGATCTGTTCATTAACTCTGCAATGTAAGGATGCCCTTTCTGTTCTTTATTTAATATTGGCCTTTCTTGTTTTGAATGGGACTCAACCTTATATTTCTTATGCAGTCAAGTTGATGTGTCTGGAAACCGCAAGGCTGTTGTTATCCATATCCCCTATAGATTGAGGAAAGCTTACCACAAGATTCACATTAAGCTTGTGAGAGAGCTTGAGAAGAAGTTCAGTGGGAAGGTAAACTATGCTCATTTTTATCAATTATCATTAAGTGCTCCTCTTGCTGTGATCTCTCGAAAAATGTGGGATATTTTTTCTCATAATGCCTTTAATTCTTGGGCCATTACTTTTTGCAAAATATTTCATTAAGGAACATTTTTAACAATACATTGAATAACTACTTTCTAGTTTTGGATAAGCTACCTTTTTCTTTGATTATATTTCACACTGTTCTCTCCTTTCCTCTCTCTCTCTCTCTCTCACTCTCTCTATGTGCCCTGCTGACAAAGTCTAATTCTACTTGATATCAAGATAACATATGCGATTTTCAACATAAAAGAAATATTAATCCACATGTGCTACATGGGTTTAGGCACAAGTTTCTGGTGTGGATGTGTTCGACCTGGTCATGGCCCTCATTTTGATTAAATTTCCTTTGAAATAAGCTGCTCAACAGCTGTATGCAGAACTTGGTATGTTGTAGGCAATGCGAAAGCTAATCAATAAGAGTCTGTTTAACATGTATGCCTACAGACATAAGTGACCGGCCAGTTGATCAATTTCTTCATGTTACTGCTATTTTCTTTATCTTAATGTCCTTAATATTACATTGCAGGATGTGATTCTGATTGCCACCCGCAGAATACTGAGGCCACCAAAGAAAGGTTCTGCTGTCCAGCGACCACGAACCCGCACACTAACAGCTGTGCATGATGCCATGCTGGAAGACATTGTTCAGCCTGCTGAAATTGTTGGGAAACGTATCAGATATAGACTTGATGGTTCCAAAATAATGAAGGTATTTGCAATTTGTTGCATAGTGAATTTCTCTCATTGTTCTCTATAGCGGTTCACTCCTTATTTCACAATCATCCATGGCAGGTTTATCTGGACCCAAAGGAGCGGAACAATACCGAATACAAGCTAGAAACCTTTTCAGCCGTTTACAAGAAGCTTGCAGGAAAAGATGTTGTCTTCGAATATCCTATTACTGAGCCCTGAAAAACTGAAATGGCATTTACCTGTTTCATTGCGGCGCTCTTCTATTTCTTTGTTTTTGTACTTGAGATGGATCCCTTAAAATTTTGGCAAGTTTAAATTGTTCCAGATGGAAAGAGGATTAACTAGTCTGGGGTGGTTTGGTTTTATTCTCATGTGACCGATTCGTAATTTTTAGGTATGTTTGGATGTGGACCTAATTGTTACCGCTCATCTTAATTTTAATCCTAGTTTGATGAATGTCAAATTGGTTATTTAATCTCTTGTTGGATGTTTTATTTTTACTGTTTGTGTGAGAGACCTAGTTAGTCTAGTGGCTGGATATTGGTATTTATTATGCAGCTGGATATTGGTATTTCGTATGCAAAGTTTTGGGTTTGAGGGTTTATGTTTGGTGTTTGTGTGGAGAGATAACTTGGGTGAGAGAGAGAGAGAGAGAGAGAGAGACCTAGTTAGTCTAGTGGCTTGATATTGGTATTTCTTATTTAAAGTTTTGGGTGTGAGAGTACGAGTTTTGTATTGTATTTGGAGAGGGGGAGAGTTGTGTGTTTTAAATGTTCAATCCGATTCGAAAGAGAGAAGAATCGGAAGGAGTAGATTCGATTATTTTTAGAACTTCTGATGCAATTTTAGAATATTTTTGTTTTTAAATATTTATTGTCCAAAAATATTTTATTCGTTTTTTTAAGTAATAAAAAAAAATCCCCAATTCAAGAATTTGATATTTTGATGGGCCAGTTATAATTTCGTAAGAAGCTTTTGAGATATGGGTATATTTCCTTTTTAAGATGTAAAATTTTCAATGTTTACCGAACAAGATACATCGCTATTAACTCAAACGAACGAGGTTCATTTGACACTACACACACCATTTTCTTTCTTGGAGCCTCGTCAAACGCCATGATTATCTGAAACGCAGGGTAAAAATCTAAAATCTCAAAATGTACTTTGGTTGAAATTACCAAGTTATGGTGAAGCTCGTTTGATGGGGGGTGTGCGAAGGGGAGGGTTTTAGGTTGACCCTTCTTTTTTTGAAATGCGTAAGGAGTGGTTAGGTACAAATTGAGGTAAAAGCCCATTTATAAAGAAATTTGAATTTTTACTTTCTAAATCACTTATTTAATGTGAAAAATTCTTAATTTAAGAAAATGTGACAAATGAAATAATATAGAATAAAAACAAATTAAAACAAATTGAGCCAAATTAAGATATTTTTCTAAAGCAAAGTTTCGCTAGGTCAAGTAAGGCTAGATTAGATTAAGCTTACCAGTTATATAAATATATATATGCTACACTTGAAGAGTTAAGATTAAGTAAAACAAATAGAGGCTAATTAAGGTAACCAAGATTTGCAACAAAAGATGAACCTTAAACACCATGACAACTTGAGTCTAAGTGGGCAAAAATAATAATAACACCATTTCTTTCATTTTTTTTTTGGGGGGGGGGGGGGGAGGGTGGAGTGTTATAATAGAGAAGGTAACATTAATCAACAATTGAAAGAAAGAACAAATATATATTTTTTTATTGTACAAGAATGAATCTGGGATTACCAGCTTAGGGGAGGGGGTTTATACCACTAGTCTGTCCCCTTGAGGACAAGAAAGAACCAATATGTGAATCATTTGGTCAGCCGAAGGGCGAAAGGACGACATAGAACAAGGGAAAAGATTATACAACAATTGCCCGGAGATGGACGGATTTCTGGCGCATGATGTTTTCACATGCTCAATGTCTTTGCTTTCCTTAAATGGTTCTTGATGGTATGACCTGAGCTATGTGGGGCCCAAAGGCAGCCAGGTCCGTGAGCGACAACAAACCCTCTCGATGTTTACCGATCTCCCCTCTCTCGATAAACCAACTTCTTAATACCTCAACTGATTGGCCCCGAATTCTTCTTGGTATTCGGTGTCAACTGATCAATTCGTTAAGAAAATATCCACTTCCCTAAAAAGACTAGAATAATCATACGTAAATAGAAAATAGATCTACAACTGTAAGTAGAAGAACCTCCGTGACAATCTAGACATCCTAAACTGGTAAAGTTCCATAATCTTTGAGAATCTTACAATTGGATTATCCGAAATCTCATAACACTTTCATAAGAAAACTAGGGTTTTACTACTGTATGCACACAGCTCTCACAAGAGAAAAATATAAATTTCAACACGCCTACCTCCCCGGTAAGTCCTTTTAACCCACACAAAGCACACAAGTATACAAAGTTTCATTGCTTTCTTTAGTTATCAGTTTGCTTTCTTTTTTTCGAAAATTGCTCTCTAACTTGAGTATTGGAATCTATCCCGTCAGAACACCCTCCGACCATTTCTTTTGCAGGTCTCATCTATTGAGATAACCTGTCAACTAAGCAATCCCGTTTGATTTAGCAGAGCCATCATCTGTGAAACCAAACCCACCTCCAATAAATTGGTGTCGTTTATGGGAACAGATTGATTTCCCGATTTAATTAGTTCTTGCCACTTTCTTTTTCTCTTCATCATCACATTAGTCAAAAGAATGAGACCAACAATTAGTTTCAATGATGACGATTTGATAGGAGTTGATGCCCACTAAAGCGATCCACTAATCATTATAGTAAAAATCGGCTCTTACCTTGTTAAGAGGACCTTCATGGATCGAGGAGCAAAATGTGATATCCTCTTCTGAGATGCCTTCCAACAGGTGGGTTTCACTCCATCTCAACTTCAATCCTCCAATTAGCCCATTAGAGGGCTCGCTGGTGAATGCATACAGTCAGAAGACCTCATTTTGTTTGCCGTATCACTAGGAATACCTACTCATCACACTATTACGTAGACCACTTTTTACGTGGTAAAGCTTCAGTCCCCTTATAATGTTATCCTGGGTCGTCCCAGTCTAAACGGCCTCGAAACACTACCAAGCACTAGACACATGAAGGTCAAGTTTAGAATACCCTTAAGAATTGCTACACTTCATGGTAACCAATCCATTAATCGCCTCCATGGTGGAAAGAGAAGGGGAAATCTTAGCAATAGATACTATGGAACTTCAAGATGACATCGAGCAACAGTCAAAACCTCAACCTGAGAAGGTAATTGAGGTTCCCATCACCGATACGCCTTGTCAAACTGTTCAGGTCGATGCCCACCTACCGACATCCCTTTATAAAGCAATCGTGGATTGCCTACGATGTCATTTCAAAGTTTTCGCTTGGTCTCCCGAGAACATGTCAGACATTCACCCCTCCATAAGTTGATTATCGACAAAAATCGCAAGCCTATCAAGTAAAAGAAATGGGTATTCACACTAGAATGCCAGCGCACGATACAAGAAAAAGTTTAAAAACTTTTAATGGCAGAGTTCATCCAAAAAATGAAATATCTCGAGTGGTTGGCCAAAATGGTCATGGTGAAAAAAGCGAACAGGAAGCGGAGAATGTACATAAACTTCACCGATCTTAACAAGACATGCTTTAAAAATAGCTACTAGCTTCCCACAATTGATGAACTGGTTGACAATTCGTCTGGTCACTAGCTCCTGAGTTTTATGGATGTATACTCAGTTACAATCTGTATGTATGGCCTCCAACGATGAAGCAAAAACCAGTTTCATTATGGAGTTTAGTACCTACTGTTACAAAGTCATGTTGTTCGGCCTCAAAAATGTTGGGACAACCTTTCAACTCCTGGTTAATAAAGTTTTCAGTGAACAACTCGGTAGGAATGTGGAGGTCTATGTCGATGACATGCTTCTCAAATGACCTAATGCCGAGAACCATGTCGCAGACCTTGAAAAGACATTCTAAACGCTAGAAAGGTACAATATGAGATTCAACTCCCCTAAATGCACTTTCGGGATCACATCCGGGAAGTTCCTGGGCTTCCTAATTACCCACCGAGGAATTGAGCCAAATCCAGAGAAGATATAAGCTATCTTAAACATGACACCGCCAAGAATATTGAAAGACGTGCAACATCTTACTGGCAGGAATGCAACCCTGAACCGATTCATGTTGAAGGTGGGAGAAAAGTATGAACCCTTTTTTGATACCCTAAAGAAGTTTCAAAAGTTTGCTTGGACGCCTGAATGCCAGGTTGCATTCGAAAGGCTCAAGCAACACCTTATGTCGCCCCCACTTCTCTCCCAATCGGTCCTAGGTGAAAAACTCTATATCTACCTCTCCATCCCTGACCAAGTGTTCTGCTCTGTTCTTGTAAGGCAGGAATCCACCGCACAAAGGTCAATATACTATGTCAGCCACATACTTCACGAGTCTGAAATGAACTACAGATCCATCAAGAAGATAGCTTTCGTATTGGTCGTCACCACCAGGCGTCTTCGGCCGTACTTTCAAGCTCACACTATTGTGCTCCTGACCAACCAGCACTTGAAGCAATCTTACAAAGAGGGATACCTCAACACGACTCATCAAGTGAAGTATTGAATTAGGCAAATTTGACATTAAATATCAGTCGAGACCGGCCATCAAAGGCCAAGCTCTCGCAGAGTTTATTCTCGAGTGCACATTTTCGGCATCCATCGAGCAGCCCCTCATCGATGACCAAGAAGAACATTTGTAGCTCGAGTGGACCCTTCACATCAATGAGTCTTTTAACTCCTTAGGAAACGAAGCCGTGCTCATCTTAGTAGGACCGGATGATTTTAAGGTAGAATACGCCCTTCGTTTCGACTTTCGAGTGAACAACAACCAAGTAGAATACAAAACCCTCTTAATTGGATTACGAATCGCAGCATCGTAGGGGCCCGAAGCCTGTGGGTTTTCACCGATAGCTAGTTGGTTGTTAAGCAAATCAAAGGAGTCTACAAGACCAAAGAACCAATGATGGCGAAATATCTATTCAAAATACATTAAGCGGTGGACAAGTTTGACAAAATAGACAAATAGTAGATCCCCCCGTCCGAAAACGCTCGAGCCGAAATACTCTCGAAGTTAGCCAGCTCTGACTCAGCGGTAACCAACCATACCGTCTACATAGAGAGCCTACCGTACCTAAGTATCGAGGAGCCTGAACAGATACTAACAGCAAACAGTTTGCTAAGTTAGAAAGACCCCTATAAAAGCTTATTTAAAGTACGAATAACTTTTGAACTCACCCCTGAATCTAATAGGTTGAGGTGCAAGGCTACACATTATACCATCATAAATGGTGACCTCTACAAGAAATCTTATAGTCCCTATCTGAAGTGTCTGACACCCTAAAAAGGGGATTACATTCTTAGAGAAATCCATGAGGGAATATACGACAATCACTTAGGCACCCAAAATTTGGCAAATATAGCCCTTCGGAAAGGACACTATTGGCCAAACATTAAAGTCGATATGGATAACTATGTCAAAAAATGAGACAGGTGTCAACGCTTCTCAATGGTGCCACAACAACCCTCCATAGAATTCTGCCCGATAATCAGTCCTTGGTCATTAGTCCAATGGCAGATGGACATTCTATGACCATTCCCCCCGACAACTGGATAACGCAAATTCTTGATTATGGCCATACATTATTTCACAAAGTTGGTAGAAACCGAACCACTAGCTCAGATGACTGCAGACAAGATGCAACACTTCATGTGGACACCCATCGTTACCCAGTTCAACATACCCACCTTCTAACCACGGATAATGACAAACAGTTCAACAGCAGAAGCTTCCAAGACTTCTACAGTGGGTTGGAGACCCAACATTGCTCTACCTCGGTCGCTTACCCACAAACCAATGGTCTCGCAGAAATAACCAATCGGATAATTCTACAAGAACTAAAAGCTATGCTAGACAATGTCAAAAGTCGATGGGTAGATGAACTTTACAACATCCTCTGGGTTTACTAAACAACCCTCGACAGGCAATAGGAGAGACACCGTTCATTCTGACATACCTCCCAGTCAAAATTATGATTCATTTACTAAGAATAGACCAATATAAAGAAGGGCAGAACAAATCCACATTACGCGAATGTCTGAACCTACTCTCAAAGCTCAGATAAACTGCATCCGTCTGAACGGCCGCTTATCAACAGCAAACGACAAAATACTACAACCAACGGGTTAGAGCCAAGACGTTCAAATATGGCGACTTGGTACTCAGGAAGGTGGAAACTACTAGTCAACCCCAACCTGGGGTAAGCTGGCATCCAATTGGGAAGGTCCTTACAGAATACGCTCAAAAGTTCATCTAAGCACCTATCGCCTCGACCACCTAGATGGCTAGGCCATGCCCCGCATATGGAACTCTGAGAACCCACATATCTATTATCAGTAAGGATTAGTGCTCAAACAAACAAACACATGGTCAATGATCAGGTAAGGCGCCTATAGTTCTCTACTTTGTCGTGCTAACCACTTAATTTACTCATATGCTTCCCAAGACATACCAACAATAAGGGATCTATCTCTCTAAACAGACCAGTGTTGTCTAATCCTTTTTAACAGAGTCTACTGAATAGGCCATTGTTGCCTAGTCCTCCTAAACAAAGTCTACCGATAGAGACCTATCTCCTTGAACGGGTCAATGATGCTTAGTCCTCCTGAATGGAGTTTGGTATCTATCTCTCTAAATGGGCCAATGATACCCAATCCTCTCGAATGGAGTCCTAACTTGGGATCTATCTCTCTGGATGGGCCAATGATGTCTAGTCCTCTTGAATGGAGTCTACCAATCGGGATATATCTCTCTGAACGGAGCAGTGTCGCCCATTCCTCATAGAAAGCTTACCGTACCTAAGCATCGAGGAGCTTAAACAGGTACTAATGGCAAAAAGTTCGCTAAGTTATAAAGACCCCCATAGAATCCTACTTGGATTGCGAGTAACTTTCGAATTCACCCCCTGAAGCCAATAGGTTGAGGCGTAAGACTGCTCATTACACCATCATAAATGGCGACCTCTACAAGAAGTCTTACAGTCCCTATTTAAAGTGCCTAGCACCCAAAAAAGGGAACTATATTCTCAGAGAAATCCATGAGGGGATATTCAACAATCACTTAGGCACCCAAAATCTGGCAAATAAAGCCCTTCGACAAGGACACTTTTGGCTGACCATGAAAGCCGATACGAATAATTATGTCAAAAGATGAGACAGGTGTCAACACTTCTCGATGGTGCCACAACAACCCTCCATAGAACTCTGCCTGATAACTAGTCATTGGTCGTTAGCCCAATGGCGGATGGGCATTCTATGACCGTTCCCCCAATAACCGGATAATGCAAATTCTTGATCATGGCTGTAGATTATTTCACAAAATGGGTAGAAGCTAAACCATTAGCCCAGATGACCATAGACAAGATACAACACTTTGTGTGGATATCCATCATCACCCGATTCAACATACCTCATGTCCTAACCACGGATAATGGCAAACTGTTCGACAGCAGAAGCTTCCAAGACTTCTGTAGTGGGTTGGAGATCCAATATCACTTCACCTCGATCACTTACCCACAAACCGATGCTCTCATAGAAATAACCAATCAAACAATTCTATAAGAACTAAAAGCTACGCTAAACAATGTCAAAAGTTAATGAGTAGATGAACTTTACAGCATCCTCCGGGTTTACTAAACAATCCCCCTGCAGGCAATAGGGAAGACATCGTTCAGTTTGATATGCAATTACGAGACAGTCCTCCTAGTCAAAATTGGGATTCATTCACTAAGAATAAACCAATATAAGAAATGACAGAACAAATCCGCACTACGTGAATGTCTGGACCTACACCTAGAGCTCAGAGAAACCGCATCCGTTCAAACAGCTGCTTATCAACAACAAACGAAAAAATACTACAACCAATAGGTTAGAGCCAGGACATTCAAATATGGCAACTTGGTACTCAAGAAGGTGGAAGCTACTAGTCAACCTTAACTCGGGGATAAGTTGGCACCCAATTGGGAAGGTTCTTACAGAATACACTCGAAAGTTCACCTAGGTACCTATCGCCTCGACCACCTAAATGGTTCGGTCATGCCCTGCATATAGAACTCTGAGAACTTGCACGTCTATTATCAATAAGGATTAGTGCTCAAACGAACGAACAAATGGTCAATGATCAGGTAAGGCCCCTATGGCTCTCTACCTTGTCATGCTAACCACTATATTTACTCTTATGCTTCCCAGGACATACCGACAATAAGGGATGAATCTCTCCAAACAGGCCTGTGTTGTCCAATCCTCTCGAATAGAGTCTACCGAATAGGCCACTGTTGCTTAGTCATCCTAAACAGAGTCTACCGATAGGGACCTATCTCCTTAAATGAGCCAATGATGCTCAGTTCTCCCAAATGGAGTCCTACCGTTGGTATCTATCTCTCTAAATGGGCCAATGATGCCCAATTCTCTCGAATGGAGTCCTACCTTGGGATCTACTCTCTCGCCGAGCCAATGATACCTAGTTCTCCCGAATGGAGTCTACCAATAGGGATATATCTCCCTGAACGGACCAGTGTCACCCAGTTCTCTCAAATTGAGTCTTATATCGGGATTTATCTCCCTGAATGGGTTAATAACATCCGATCCTCCCGAATAGAGTTTTATCATTGGGATATATCTCCCCGATTAGGCAAGTACCATCCTATCTAATGAATAAACGCGTTAAAAGATGAGTCTCATGAACAAAATATACATGGCCTTCTTACTCGAGCAAACTTACCCTCTCAGTCGAAGATTGCACGAAGGATGAAAGAATGGCATCGAGTCAGCAAAAAAGCAAGCCGGAAATGAATCCCCCTATTGGTCAAATCCTATCGGTCAAGTTATTTATCTAACGACACTCGACTTTCACATCGGCGGACTACAAATAGATAGATGATTACTCAAAGGATATATCGAGAAGTAAATAACGAAAACTTTTCTTTTATTTGAATACGTATCAAGATACAAAGTCGGTTACACTTTACCAGTCCCAAAGTCAGACCAATTATACTGAAAGAAACCCATGAGGGATCTATAGTAGAAGACTAATCTAATACCAGCCAAGAATTGGAAAAGGCTCTACAACACGACAACGTTATATACTTGGCACCAGAAGACTGCAGAAGGATCCACAACTTACCAAACCGCCTTTGAGCGGTGGAATTGAGGAGGGTAAAAATTGCAAACCCTTCCCAACAAAAGTTGGTAAAGAGTTCGAGAAGGTAAGAGTTGGTTAAAAAGAGATTGAAATGATGCATCAGTTCCAAAACCTCTACATTGCCCAAGCCTCCAACCAACTCCCAACTCCTATCACCCAACCCATTAGAGCACCGAGAAGTGTCTCAGACAACCTCTGCTACATCTATGCAATTGGGCGATGATTCTGACCTCGGAAGAGAGCCTCCAAAACAAATATCACTCCCTTCATAAGGTCGAGAACTCTTATGAGAGCCTGAACGGCCTCCACCATGATGCCCAAATATCGAAC
Source organism: Dillenia suffruticosa (assembly GCA_033439265.1). Lineage (NCBI taxonomy): Eukaryota > Viridiplantae > Streptophyta > Magnoliopsida > Dilleniales > Dilleniaceae > Dillenia > Dillenia suffruticosa. Next base: position 5,190,077 of record JAVTVX010000037.1, on the reverse strand, counting down.
GACATGATGGGACCTCGCATCAGCAGCCTCATCTCTGATAGAATCTCGCATCGACAGAAGTTTCCTAAACTATAGGGTTTTGTGGCTCAAAACCCATAATTGGGTTGTCTCTTTGGAATGCAGATGCTTAACAATAGAAATCTACAGAATCACTCATGGCAGTACACAAAATCTCTTTGAGACGATGTTAAGTCATACAACCCCTATTTATAGCCGCGGAGACATGATTTTCATGATCTTGAATAGATAGAACGATCCAATAAGAAATGTGCACAATGAATGAGTCTTAACCTCTTCAACTCTCCACAAAGCATTTATTTTGGAATCATGTATTCAGAAATTATACTCATGAACACTCTCGCAGTTTTTTAAATATCAACCCTTAGTTTACTCCTTACGCCTCTTCTACGAAGTAACATAAGGATTAGGAGACAAATGATGGTATATTACCCAAGTTATATGGGACCCAAAGGCAACCAGGTCCATGAGCGACAACAAACCCTTTCGGTGTTTATCGATCACCCCCTTTCTCAATATGCCAACTGTTCGGTATCTCAATCGGTCGACCCCCAGATCTCCTCTGTACTTGTCAACTGCTCAATTTGTTAAGAAAATATCTACTTCCCTAAAAAGACGAGAATAATCATACATAAATGAAAAAGAGATCTATAACTGTGAGGAGAAGAAACATCATGACGATCTGGATTTTCTAAACAGGTAAGATTTTGTAATTTTTGGGAATTCTACGATTGGATTCCCCGAAATCTCAGAACACTCTCATAACAAAATTAAGCTTTTACCACCCATGTACACGGCTCTCACAAACAAAAAATATATAAAGTTCAATTCACCTACCGGTTAGTTAAGTCCTCTTGACCTACACAGAACACATAAGTATACAGAATCTTCTCTCTCTCTTTGGTTATCATTCTGTTTCCTTTCTTTTGAAAATCGTTTTTTAACTTGAACGTCAGAGCATCCCTCGTAGGAGCACCTTTTGGCGGTCTTTTTACAGGTTTCATCGATTAAGATAACCAATTGACCAAGCAATCTCATTCGAGTTAATAGAACCTTCATTTGTGGAGTTAAACCCATTTCTAACAGTTTCCATGAAGATTATCAGCTTGCAAGCAATGAAATTCAAGAATTGTACTCGGAAATGAAAGACTAAAATGAGACATATTGAGGGTTGAGTAGCCAAAAAAAAAAGAAAGATTAAAACCATATTGAACGCAGATAAAAAGAACAATGCTGGAAGAGACCCTCAAGCAAGCAGAGCCAGAGGTCATTGGTTCAAATTATAAACAGACTTTGCTTGCAAGCATAAGGATTTCCACTATTCATCCCTCCCTCAAGGATGGGAACCTCGTCAATTAGGTTGCCCCTCTAACTCCCGTACATTTTTTTCTCTTCTTTATCCAGTAAAATGGTTAGGCCTTGTTGGCGGCTCTCAGAGGTTTCCCCCTCCCTCCACTCTCAGAAGAAACAACAAGCTTAATAATGCGCCAATGTTATCGTTCATTTTGGGCAATCAAAACCGGTCCATAATTTATATATAGCCTTTAAAGTTTCAAAGAACTCAGAGTAAGAAATGTTGTCTGTTAACATATATATTACCGTATATACATTCACATATATATTGTGAATATTCTCTACTAACACCATTATATCGACTAATTATTACCATTAATTAACAGCATATCTCTATATATATTATGTTACTCTAAATATCATAACATGTCAATATTTTATCATAATATATTGACATTTTATATATTTGGAAACATATTTGATTTACTTGATTTTAAGATTTTTTTATATATAATATCCAAAATTATATAAAAACCCATTTTATTCAATATATTAAACATATAATAAAATGTAAAGAATTTTCTCTTTCTCGTTATCTCTCACAATTTTTACATCATCTTTGTACTCTAACTTTTTTCTTTAATATTAGTAAAAGATATCAACTACGCCTTCTTCATAAATGTCTAAAAAGCTAATCAAGAAAATAAAATAGTTCTCACCTTTTTGGCACTCTCTCTCTCATAAAAAGCCAATTAAGAAAATAAAATAGTTCTCACCTTTTTGGCATTCTCTCTCATACGGCGATTTGGGATTGTGGATAAACTCTAGGTTTGTGTCATGAACCAACTAAAGAAAGAGAGGAAGAGAGAATCAGATCAAGAGAAGGAGAGAGATTAGGGGGAGAAAATAGAGAGGGAGAGAGATTTAGAGAGAAAGAGAATACAAGAGAGAGAGATTTCAATAGCATTTCAATATCCATTATATATTGTAAAGACTACTATTTATACTAATTCTACTACTAACCAAACTTGTTAACTACTAATTAATCTAACAATCACAATTAACCACTAACTATTCTTATTAACTATGATTAACTACTAACCCTATAGTTAGTATTTGTTACAATACTTCCCTCCTTGAATACACCCTTGTCCTCAAGGACGGAAAACCAAGAATTGAGATTTGGAATCACTGAATCTTGAACCAAGGTTTACATTTGTGTTGAGAGATAAGGTGATGGAGACGAACAATGCATGAAATTTGAGTTGTAATAAGAATAGTTGAAGAAAATAAGAGATGAATAAGCTTGAAAGACACTTTTCTTGAACTTCTTCTTAGTGAAAAATTTTGTCCGATGAATACCGAAAATTCAACCCTTGAAGGAATTGGCAAGAACCCACCATTAACAACTTCTTTCTTGGACATGCAAGACTTTTTTTTCTTGATCATGCAAAACCCTTCTTTCTTGATCATGCAAGATCCTTCTTTTTTGGACATTTGAAATTCTTTTACTCTCAACATTTCTTCATTAGGAGTAGATAAAATGAGGGGTTTAGAAAGTGATTCAATACCTTGCTTTTCCATGGGTTTTGGCATTACTTCTTCTACCATTTGATTTGTTTTGTTGATTTCCAATATTTTTTCATTTTCTTGCTCTTTTTCCACCCAAGTTTGGATATGTTCATCGATACCAAACATTTTCATTATAATGTTGAATTTGTCATCAATGCGTGCCATAATAGCGTCAATTCTTTTGCTCCAATCATCTTCCACCATGGATTATACCAAAAATCGTATATTCTGATACCAATTTGTCATGAACCAATTAAAGAAAGAGAGGAAGAGAGAATGAGATCAAGAGAAGGAGAGAGATTAGGGGGAGAAAATAGAGAGAGAGAGAGATTTAGAGAGAAAGAGAATACAAGAGAGAGAGATTTCAATAGCATTTCAATATCCATTATATGTTGTAAAGACTACTATTTATACTAATTCTACTACTAACCAAACTTGTTAACTACTAACTAATCTAATAATCACAATTAACCACTAACTATTCTTATTAACTATGATTAACTACTAACCCTATGGTTAGTATTTGTTACAGTTTGCGAATATCTCCAACTCGACATCGGGTTTGACTAGGTGCCTAGAAAGCATAAGAAAGGAATAAGTGTAATCAAGGTTGGGTGAATGTAGATATGCAAGATGATTCAAGTGCGATATTCATGATGGATTCCTTTTTCCTTTTTGTGAATTATAATTTATTTGGCCTGTAGCTTTCAAATTTTATCTTGCACCTCAGCAATTTATTGTTACTAAATAGCTGTACCATGTTCACCATTACTCTTTGCATTCCAAGAAATTACATTTTGGACTTTCATAATATTCAAAGCAAATTATTAATGTCTGTTTTTTACTATTTTAAAATTTAAAATAGATAATAGTTACAAAATATATAAGATGGTACGCAGACTCCGTTAAAAATTTTAACTGATTGGATAATTATTCAACACATGAAACAGTGTTAATATACAAAACAGTTGATATCACCGATTCCAAATAACTTCAATTTTTTTTAAGTATAATTTTTTTTTTAATTTTAAATTTAATATTTAATTAAAATATTAATATTTTATTCTATTAAATTAGCCGTGGATCGGTTAAACTTTTAGAATAGATGATACTTACAAAACAAACAACTTAACGTTTTGGTTCTAATGATACCATGCACAAACAACTTAATAAGGTTAAAAAAGATTCCTTTACTTCTTTTATGAAAATATAAAAATATCCCATATAATTTTCACATCGAGCAAAAAAAATAAATAAAAACAAAACTCGGCGTTATCTCGTAAATGATGGGACGCAACATATTGTCGGATATAAAATGTTATGGTACAACTTGCAATTTAATTTTCTATTAGAACAAACTCAAATTTCATACCAAATCATTTTGTAAACTTTTATTAACCAATGATAAGCTTGCCCAGTCTCCTACAAGTCGGAGAGTACCAACCACATGGTAATATCCAAATGCAACGTTTGTCTCGAGTCTAAGTGCTAGTTTTATTACACAGCATGCATATCCGGAAGTATATAAATTAAAATTTTTAAATTTTTAAATAAATATCCTGATATATAGGTTTCTAAAATTTATCAGAACCACGTAATCTCTCTTATATGGATCGTTCGGTCGGGATGGTGATCACGAGATCAAACTACCACCGCAATGTTTCAACACCTCAACTCAAAATTCGATGAATCCTTTGACGAGAGAAATTTTCCTTCATCCATTTATATTTCTCTCTCAAGAGATTGTGATCCCTCTCACTTTCTCTCTCTAACTCAAAAAATGTTTAGAACATTTTGGCTTTCCGAAGACAACGTAATGGTTGGCCGCAGAACCAAATCTGGGGTTGCTTGATGGAGAGATATGGGCATCGAAACAGTAATTAACCGGATACTTTAAAATAACTTCTTCACCATTGTGTCCTCCTCATTATGGAGAGAGAGAGAGTCATCTTATTAGGGAGGTTAATGGGTTATTAAAAATAAAAAAAAACTAACACACTATAAAAACTACCACAATGTGGGTACAACTATCAATATCTCCCACTTGCATACGAAGCCATTTTACGTCTGACACAATATCACAATTCAAGCAATCTATCACATCACCGACTGGACTTCATACAGGATTGGGCGTTGTACGACTAGCGAGTACACCTGCAAGTAAAGATTTCTCGATACACCTGTTAGGATGACCGAGAAACTACCGTTAATACAAAAAAGAACTCGCTACTTTCCTAGACATGCATCGTCAAATCGAATCAACCATGATTTATTGGTAACATGTTAAAATAACAACATCAAAATAAAATCTTAAGAGACAAACAAAAGTCTTAAGGGTATTAGAGATCTCATCCAATGAATCTCGGGTCTCACACAGTAACAAAAGGGATCATAATTATACTATCATATCAAATAGTAGCTCCCACTATCGCTTAGTCGTCTTATCACACGCGGTATGAAATATGTGCCACAATGTTATTCCAACATCTCTCAAAATGGTATATGTCAGATTTTTCTTATACTGTATAGGCATAGAACTCAATTTACATATAAAAGTTTAACTAGAGATTTTAGAGAAAGTATCTTAGAGACGATATCACTTGACGTATGTGATATCTAAAATCTCAACCTAGCTACTCACTAGTAACATGGATGTGGGTATGTTCATGTCGGTCATGTTGCATATGACCTGATCCTAAACATATGTTAGGATAATTTATATTCTAGTAGGGTCACTCTCAAAGTCCATTATGACTAGAAACCATCTCATTTCTGCTTACTCAGAACTGGAGGTGGTCACTTTTGTGTGAGAGTCGACTATGTCTATCTGACATATCTTTTATCAAAACACACTACAAAATATATGACAATAAACAAGTGTATCAAATAAACTTATGACTGAATAATGTACATATATCATATATATCAATAAGAATAAAAAATTTCAATATAGTACAGAAGAGAAATATCATATTACATGTAAACCCAATGATTCCATATATCTTTCAAAGGAATCTCTCACGCTGGGTTTGTTGAAAGGATAAGCCATCATGCTGTGTGTAAAAATATATTTAATCATTACTACACCCTTCTCAGTGATATCTCTCACAAAATAATATCTAGTATTAATGTGTTTGATCTTATTATGATATTTAGAGTTTCAGTTAGTGGTAATGATGGTCTGATTATCAAAATAAATCATTACTGGTATTCCACTATTTGCCACAACCCCTAACTCATCCAGAAATCTCTAGAGTCAAATACTCTCCTGAACTGCCGCTGGGCATGCCATAAACTCAATCTCTATCGTATATAAAGATACACAAATTTACTTCTTACTCCTCCAAGATATGACACCATTATTGAACAAGATAGCAGATCTTGATTTTAATTCGCTTTTATCCAGATCGCCACCCCTGGTCAGCGTTTAAATATCCAATGAAACGCGAATCACCTCATTCTTAATACAATGAGAGGTTCGCAATTCTCTTGAAATATTTCAGAATCTTTTTTACTACTCTCCAGTAATCCATTTCAGGATTTGATTAATAGCTACTCACCAGATCGACTGCAAAATAAATATCTAGTCGTGTATGTCTCATCGCATACACTAGATTGTACATTACATGGCATAAGGGACTCTACTCATCTTCCTTATTTTTTCCTGAATTATATGGCACGTATCAAGACTTAATTCTTCACCTTTAGCAATAAGAATATCTAAAGGGTTGTAATCGCTGATCTTGAAATATTCAAGAATCTTCCTAATATAAAACTCTTGTTAAAGAGTCAATATCCTTCTCAAGTGATCCCTTTAGATTCTAATTTTGAGAATGAATTAAACTTTACCCATTTCTTTCATCTCAAAACTCGACAATAACCATGTTTCAATAGTTATTAGATACTCTCTATTATTCCCGACCAATAGAATATCACCCACATATGAGAACATGATCACATAAAAGTCACTAAAACATATCAAATAGACAATGATTCTCCTCGATCATTATAAAATCATAAGATATCACCTACTCAAGAAATCTTAAATACCACTACCTAGATAACTGTTTAGACCATATATCGACTTCCAAAATCGACAGATTTTCTACTCATGAACTATTAGAATGAGTCAAGAGGGTTGCTCTATGTAGATCTCCTCATCCAAACTTCCGTTAAGAAATGCAGTTTTTTACGTTCTTCCAGTGTGACTCTATATTATATTCGTGACAATCGCTAAAAGTAAATGGATCGAGATAAATTTGGACTCTTTCTCCCTGATAGTCCATGCCCTTAGTCTGAATATAATCGTGGCTACCAAACGGGATTTATACCTCTCAACCGATTCGTCGCCCTTTTCTCTTGATCTGTAGAACCTATTTGTTTCCAATGGTTCTTCTATCTTCAGGCAAATCAACTAGATCGTAGACCCCACTGATTCTCATCGACTCCTTTTCTTCATATATGGCCTCTAATAAATGGTCATTCGTAGAACCCTCGAGAGCCTAACACCTAACAAATAACATAAGTATAAGAAGAAGACTCGATGTCTAGGCAAGAACCATTCGAGAAATCTGATAGCAAAGTACAAAAGCGCAGGAAGAAGGAATTTGATAAGACAAATGTGGAGTGCTACATCTGTGGTAGATTTGGCTCGTGAGTGTGATTAGCAGAAGAAATATCCTTCTCTTTTACGTGAATTGAGTTTTGTCTCATTTATTGTGATACTCACTGTTTTCTCTCATTTGTGGATTATAAACTCAAAAACCACCGATCACGTAGCTCGAGACAGGAACGCGTACGTAGAGTTCCGCTGAATGAGTTGTCATGCTAGGAGGATTCATATGAGGAATGGAACATTTGTTATCGTCAATAGACGGATCAACACTTGCAAGTTAGAGTTGTAATGTGCACAGACTCTGTATTTAAATGACGTTCTTTGCACTCCGAATGTTTGATGGAACTTAATTTCAGTACTTTGTTTGGATTGCCGTGAATATGTTTTACCTTTTTAGATAGGGAGGTTTGAGATTTGGATAGGGAGATAGTCTGACCTTAGCCACTTGAAGTCATGGAGTTGTGCCGCGTATGATTATGATTTTTCTCATCCATACGATAAATTAGACCCGCAATAAAAGAAGTGTATCTTTATAAGATATTCAGAATACTCCAGATGGTATATGTTCTTGGTGAACATACGAATGACACTATCACTAAAATTTAGTCTCGTGATACCACATCTCTTAAGAATGATTTCCCTAAAAGAGGTGAAATCAATTTGGACTTTACCTTCTATGAGATAGATAGGATTGATAGCTTAGGTGAGCCCGATAGTTCAGGTGAGCTTCGCGGTAGGATACAAGAATCCATGATAGATTTTGATCCCAGTAGGAGTGATCCATCGAGAGGTGAAATCGATCGGGACTTTAACTTCTATGAGATGAATGAGTCTAATGACTCAAGTAAGCCTTCGGCGGGATACAAGAATTTATTATGGATTTTGGTCCTAGTAAGAGCGATCCATCGAGAGATAAAATCGATTGAGACTTTATATTTTATGAGATGGATGAATCTAGTGACTCAGGTGAGCCTAGCGGTGGAACACAACAATCCATTACGGATCTTGGTACTAGCGGGAGTGATCGATCTAGAAGTGAAGAGGTTCTTTCTCCTCGTACGACTCCGTTGATAAGCATGACTTGAATGCGGCCTATTCGTCTCCAGGTACTCTTTCTCGAGTTCGCAATGCCTACTCACATCATTAAAAGTATAAATACTTTTGTCATGCATAAGATAGGTTTTCATGGACTCCCATGAATCAAATAAAAGACTGGATTACACACAGTAACTGAAATTCATCCGAAATGGGCTCGTCCACGTCCCATTTACTCAGCGATCATACTCGGCATTTGCATCAAATATTGTATCATTGTATGATCATCCATTTTCTTATAAGTTATAAACTTATAAATCAGCATCCTCACCTCGTAAGCTGAAAGAGCACTATAATGCTCTTTTAGGGGCAAACCAAACCGATAAAACCATAGGATATTGTTCATAAATCAGGATCATGTCATCGTGCATACCACTGATAAGAATTGCCTTAACTCGGCTATTCTTTTTTTCCATGCATGATAAATCTTTTTATTCCACATATATTGAGGTGTGGTACCCTCCTTGGGACCCACTATCTCGTACCTTAGAATCTCATACAGATCTTGCTCCTCGAAAATAAGCTGAATCTTTTGGTATTGTCAAAATTCGCTGCTAGAGGTCCTACGCGTTGGCGGCGCAAAGCCAGGCGCCTTCGCGCGCCAGAGGTACACGTGTCTAACACGCATCTGTACGCGCGGGGTAGCAAGCTACTGCACGTGCAGGATGTTGAGCGCGTTCGGCACACACCTGTACACGCTAAGCGGGTCTGACCCGGGTCGCGGAGTGGGTCGGGCTCGGATCCGGGTCAACTCGACCTAGAAACAGCCTCTATTGTTCACGTGCCACACTCGTGCGTGAACTGCACGCGCTCTCTCTTCTACGAGTCACGTGCCTTCTCGTGCATGTGCTACATGTGCCAGCGAGTTAGGCCGGTTCTTCACCCAATGGGTCTACAACTGAGTGCCAGAAATCTCATTTCCGATCTATTTATGACACGAATTTTTCTGGAGAATTATAATTGAACATCATCCATCATCTTCGACTCGATTTTAGTTGGATTTAGGCCCTAATCTCGGCAAATCAAGCGTTCAAAGTTTCGGACCTTTGCGACCATTTTTGAAACTTGATTTCCGATAACCAAAATATGCAATATATATGTCAAAATGTAGATCACCACATGAAGAATACATTTATACCAATTTTATAGATCAATTTGTTCTCTAACTCGACAAATCTAAGGTTTTATGTCTCGACCACTATTAATGGCCGGGAACTTCGACTTTGCATTTCAAGTTCTAAACATACTCCAAAAATTACGAAAAAAATTATATTTGTGATCTACAAATCATGAGTAACATCATGGTATTCTTGAATTCATGAAATTTATCTGTAATCCGAACTCTAAATTTTTTACTCTACATATTTTATATCCAAAAAATTCCAAAATTTTTTTTAATAAATCTAACGATTGCTCTGATACCAATATTAGATTTATTATACCACATGTGCATATGGAAGCGTATAAATTAAAAGTTTAAAATTTTTGAATAAATATCTAGACATGTAGGTCTCTAAAATTAATCGGAACCATGTAATCTCCCTTGTACGGATCGCTCTGTCGGGATGGTGATCACGAGATCGAACCACCACCGTAATGCCACGATACTTAAACCAAAGTTTGTGAATCCTTTTACGAGAGAAATTTTCCTACTCGAAAATTTCTCATCCCTCTATATTTCTCTCTCAAGAGAATGTGATCCCTCTCACTTTCTCTCTCTAACTCAAAAAATGTTGAGAACATTTTGGCTTTCCGAAGACAATGTAATGGTCGGCCGTACAACCAAATTTGGGGTTGCTTGATGGAGAGATATAGGCATTGAAATAGTAATTAACCAGATACTCTAAAATAACTTCATCACCATTGTGTCCTCACTATGGAGAGAGAGAGAAAGAGAGAGTCATCTTATTAGGGAGGTTAAGGGGTTATAAAAAAAACTAACCTTCCGTAAAAACTGCCCCAATGTAGGCACCACTACCAATACTAAGAAATATGTATATCATTTTTTTTACAAGAAAATGTAATCAAACAAAATTAAATCGAAAAATGGAAGCTAAAGTGGAAACACTCACCAATTGAGCTATCCCTAAAAGACTAAGAAATATGTATATCAATCAGCTATATTTTGGATTTTTATTAATCCGAGCTAGAGAAGCTCACTAGAATTTCTCTATGCAAGCAGGAGCCATATATTATTAACTGCATCTTTTTTTTTGTTATAAATCACCACTGATTATATATTATTAACTACATCTATGATGACAACTAAAGAGAGACATAAATCACCACTGCCCCATCAGATTTACAAAAACTAAACTACAACAACAACTATAAACTAAACTTTAATCCCAATATTTGGAATCAGTTATTTGAGAGACAAATTTGAAAAAAATAGAGAAAAAAATGAAATAAAAAATATATATATATAATAAAAATAAAAAGAAAATAAAAAGAAAAAAAAAAGTAAATAAATAAATCAATAGATAAATATCTAAAATATATTTGTTTAATTTGCGCGGATTTTTCTACACTATCCATTCATATCAAAGACTATTTTCTTTTCTAAACTCTTAATTTTCATGTCTTTACAAATAATTTGTATCTAAATTTTCAACAGTTTAACTTTACATTTTACTAAATCTCCTATATTTAACTTCTCTCTTCTCCTAACCGGTACATCTTTGATCTTTCTTTACACATGTCCGAACCACCTCAGATGGTACTCTCACATCTTATCCACAATTGAACTAACTCCCAACTTGTTACAAAATTTTTTATTTCTAATTTTATCTTTTCTAATTTTTTCACACATCCACCTAAATATTCTCATTTTTGCTACAACTATCTTTTATTCATGTTGTTGTTTAATAGTCTAATATTTAGTACCGTATAATACTGTAGGTCTAACCGTAGTTCTATAAAACTTTTCCTTCAAATGTAAAGGTATTGTGCGATTGCAAAGAATTCCGAATACTTTTCTCCATTTCATCCAACCCGCTTGAATCCTATAGTTTATATCCCGTCTATATTATTATCATTTTGAATGATAGAATCTAGATATTTAAATCATTCTCTTTTGGATATATCTTACCCATCTAACCTAATCGTTTTTTCATCATTCTGATAAATTTCTCTAAACCTACATTTCATGTATTCGGCTTTCAATCTACTCAATCTAAACCTTTTGGACTCCAGTGTAGGTCTCCATAACTCTAATTTAGCACTAGCACTCTCTCTCGTTTCATCAACTAATACTATATCATCTGTGAAAAGCATATATCACGATATTTCATTTTGAATATTTTTTGTTATTTCGTCTATTACTATTATAAAGAATAGGGGACTTAATGCCGAATCTTGGTGGAGCCCAATGTTAATAGAGAAACAATCGCTCAAACTCCCACAAGTTCTTACACCAGTTACAGCTCTCTCATATATATTTCTAATTAAATTGACATATCTCAATGATATCTCAATGATATCTCTTTCTTCATCAGTGTCCACCACAATAAGTTTCTAGGGACCCTATCATATTTTTTTTTAGGTCAATGAATACCATATGTAGGTCTCTCTTCTGTACTCATATGTTTACATCAAATGTCTTAACAGGTGGATTGTTTTCGTGGTGAATCTTTCTAGTATAAATCCAAATTGATTTTAAGACACATTTATCTTCAATCTCAATTTATACTCTATTGCTCTCTCCCATAGTTTATAGTATGACTCATAAATTTAATTTCTGTATAGTTGGAGCAATCATGTATATCTCTTTTATTCTTATATAGCAATACAATTACATTCGTCCTCCATATTTTGGGCATTCTCTTTGTTTGCCAGACTTTATTATTCTTCATTCCCTTTAAAGTCTCCGTCATTTCATGAGGACGAATCTTATACTTAAAATCTCTATTAATCTCTTCTATACGTATCTCGATATTTTCTATATCTGTTGTAATCTTAACATTAAAGAGATCGTCAAAATAATCATGCAAACGTTTTCTTACGTCTTCATCTTTTACAAGTATATTATTGGTTTCATTCTTAATGCACCTAACACTATTTAGATCTTTACTCTTTCTTTCTCTTAGTTTTGCAATTCTGTAGATCTCTCTCTCCGTCTTTAGTTTATAATCTCTTATACAGTCCATTATACACCTTACTCTTTTACTTTTGGATAATCTTTTTTACACTACCAGAAAAAGCGCCAACACCGATAGAAATTTACCGTTGGACTAAATCCGTCGGTAATGCCGACGGATTACAGACCGAATAACGTCAAAACATGGAAAATGAGAAAAGTTAGAATTTATGACGGATTAGCGATGGTCGTGGGATGATATATCCGTCGGTAATTCAGATGGAAATAATTGCTCGTATGTTTTTTTTCTTACGAAAAAGTTTACCGAAAGATTAGCGTGAAGTTAGCGACGGAAATCACCGACGTAATAATATCCAACGAAAATCCGTTGGAATTGGATTTTAGGTCAAATTAATGCGACAAGCCTTCCTCATCCATTCACTTCTCTGTCTCCCTCCCTCAACTGGTGTCGGTGGAGGACGTTGGTCATCGTCTCTGGTGGAGAGATTCGTCGTCGTCAGCTTCACCGTCACCGTCGGCATCACCTTCTGTGGTCTCTTCAAGTTAGTCTCACTGTCTATTTCTGTCTCTCTCTCTGTCTCTCTCTCTCTCTCTCTCTCTGTTTCTGTCTCTCAGATTAGTGTTTGTCCATTAGAATATGGTTTCTTTGGGAAGGATCCGATAGAAGAGATCTAGGGTTTCTGTCTCTGAGAAGACTAATTTAAGTTGTGAATCAGGTTTGTGTCGGCTCTGCAGATACATGGTTGTCTCTCAACAAAAAGGTGAACTTCATTTTCCTTTAGGTTCTTTGATCTAGATTTTGTCAATGTTCATGAGAGGCGTGTTCTTTCTTTTGTTCTTCATATTGTTGTTTGAAATAGTTGTTAAATTAGAAAATTCACCGCTTATCAATCAATGGACACAGTCAATGTATATTTGGGAGATGATTTCTCACTGTTAGTTGTTGTGATTGGCACAATCTAAATTGAAATGTTGATAGTGTCATGAAAACACTAGAAGTTCGTCACGTTTTAGAGATAAAAAAGAATCTTATATCCTTGATCTCTTTGATTAAAAAGGTAGCAGATACTTTGGCAAGAACGGTATCTGGAAGGTGTTCAAGGGTGCCATTGTAGTAGTAAGTTATCTGACAGTGTTTACCATTTCTTCGTAAGCACAGTTTTTGTGACTGTTGTTGTGTGCTCATTTGTAAATTCTAATGATAATATTACACGGTTATGTTACAAGGGGTTGGGTCATATAAGTGAGAGTGACATTGAAGAGCTGAGCAAGTAAGGCTTGTTGTGTAGTTAAAAAACTAGAAAGTTAGATTTCTATGAGCACTGCCTCTATGGGAAACAATGTAAAGTTCAGTATGGTAGTTCATCAAACCAAGGGGACAATAGATTATATCCATTTAGATGTCAGGTCATATGCATGAGAAGATGAGTCATTTTGCATAATCTCTTTAACGACATTTGTGATTTATAACTTTTGAACAAGACAATCAATCACTAACATGAGAGATCATGTTCTTACTTTTGGAGAAGTGAATTTCATGCTAAAAGTGAGTAATTTGACTAACGAGAATGACTGCATGGTCATTTACTTGAAGTTAAACTTTGTTATCTATGTCATAGTAGTGTTTATAATCATTTGAAAAAAAATTATTACTAAAGGGGTAATATGACACGTTATGCTAGGTGTCAATAAAGCTTATGAAAATTAAGTGTAGTTTGGTAATATTTTGCTAAGTGTTATGAAAAGTATTCAATTAGAAAATTCATAAACTTAAACAATTTTTTTAAGAGTATATGAGTTTAAATGTTTTATTTTTTTTACTGAACCTAAAAGAATGGATGAACAATTCATAATTTAATTGATTACACTTGCAATCTTAGTCTCTCTCTCTCTCTCTCTCTCTCTCTCTCTCTCTCTCTCTCTCTCTCTCTCTCTCTCTCTCTCTCTCTCTCTCGCTCTGACCTCATTTCTTTCATTTAAAGCAAGAGGGGCTTTTATGGCTCAACAGGTTTGCAAATTGCAAGGCTAGACAAGTAGTTTCATGAATTAAATTTTAATTTAAATTTGTATTTCCATATATACAAAAATAATTTACTTGCGGATACTCAAAGCAACCGTGACATCTTCATTTGGTAAGCTTTGCATATTATCTATGTAGCAGTATTTGTGTGATGCTGAGTGGATTTCCAAATTTTATGAAAGTTGAAAGGAAAGAGGATTGCTTATAAACGATGAAGGTAAATGTAAATTAAAAAATGTGAAGGTAGTTTTGCCCAAGTAGATGCCTTAGTGCAATAATCACCATGTCAATTATTAATTTGGTCAAAGTGAGCTTTGGTATTCCATTAAATTTGACAAAACCGAGTATGAAGGTTGACCATACATAAAATGAGTATATTATTGTTCATTCATAATTACATCCCTCATGTTATACCCTCATGTTACTATTATTTAGTTCCCTAATACTAAAATTACATCCCAAGTAAAATATTACAAAATTATCTTATTTTTTAAAATTGTATTATTTGTTATATAGTTTGTACTTACAAATGGGGTCCAATGATCGTAGTTGGATATTTCGTCGATTAGCGAATGGATACTTAACAGATAAATTTGTTGAGGGTGTTAATGACCTTTTGAATTATGTATGTTGTCAACATAACTTCATGGATGGATTAAATATTAGATGTCCTTGTCAGAAATGTCAGAATCGAAGGTTTTTAAGTCGAGATGATATCGCAGTGCACTTGTTTTCCAGAGAGTTTGTAAATGGTTACACCATATGGGACTATCACGGAGAGGTCAGAAATATATAATCAAATGAAGGGCAATCGTCTAGATATAGAGAAGATGTTGAGGCTCCTTATAGATCCATGGTTGTGGAAGGTTTACGTCCTCTATTTGATTGGAATTGTAATTATGATAATATGAATTTGGACAATAACGAGGAACCGAATCCGGAGGCAGTATTGTTTTATGAGTTGTTAAAAAAGGCTGTAGAACCATTATGGAATGGGTGCAAACAGCAGACAACATTGTCTGCTGTATCACAATTGTTAAATTGTAAGTTAGAATCCAACATGAATGAGGCATGTTATGATCGCATGAATGTGATTATACAAAGTATGTTATCCAAAAATTCAAATTTGACAACCAATTTCTATATAGCAAAGAAGATGTTGAAAAAACTTGGGCTTGGGTATGAGAAGATTGATATTTGTGAGAATGATTGTATGTTATATTATCAAGAAAATTGGGATAGGACCGAGTGTGTGGTATGTGATCATTCTCGATATAAGAGAACAACTATAGGTTGTCGAAGACAAAATAACGTACCAAACAAGGTATTATGATACTTGTCTCTAACACCAAGACTTCAAAAGCTTTACATGTCAAGAACTACATCAGAGCACATGACCTAGCATTATAGAAATCAACGTACTGATCGTGATGTTGTTACTCACCCTACCCATAGTGAAGCTTGGAAGCATTTTGATTTTGGTCATCCATCATTTGCCTCAGAATATCAAAATGTGTGTTTAGGGTTATGCACAGATAGATTTAACCCTTTTAGTTCGGTAAACATTCCTTACTCTTGTTGGCCAGTATTTATTATTGTATACAATTTGCCGCCCTCAATGTGTATGAAGTAGCCGTTTATTTATCTTAGCCTTATTATCCCGGGTCCAAGAAATCTGAATAAGCATATTGATGTATTCTTGAGATCTTTAATTGAAGAATTGAAAATGCTATGGGCTGAAGGGGTTAACACGTATGATATTTCAAGAAAACAAAACTTTCAAATAAGGGCAGCACTGCTATGGACAATAAGTGATTTTCCTGCTTATGGGATGTTATCTAGATGGAGCACTCATGGAAAGTTAGCATGCCCTTATTGCATGGAGCACACAAAAGTCTTTTTATCTTGCTAATAGTTGAAGATTTCATTTTTTGATTGTTATCATCAATTTCTTCCTACTTATCATTCATATCGAAAGCAAAGGGATAAATTTGGGAAAGGAAAAGTCAAGATGGATGCGCCTCCTCCTCGATTATCTAGTGAAGAGATGTTTTATCTAGTCTCTTATTTTCCTGATATTACCTTTGGTACAAAATGCGGCAAACAGATGATTAAAGGTTTTGGGGTCAAACACAATTGGGTTAAAAGAAGTATATTTTGGGAGTTGCCATATTGGAAAATACTTCTTATTCGGCATAATTTAAATGTGATGCATATAGAGAAAAATATGTTTGATAATATTTTTAACACTGTTATGGATGTCAAAGGAAAAACGAAGGATAGTGTTAGGGGGAGACTTGATTTGGGATTGTATTGCAAACGCCCTGAATTAGAATTGAAAGAAATTAATGGCTGGACTTGGAAGCCTCAAGATTCATACACATAAAATAGGGATCAAGTATTGGAGGTATGTTGGTGGGTAAAAAATTTGAAATTCCCTGATGCGTATGTTTCGAACTTGGCTCGATGTGTGAGCTTAGAGAAATATACTTTTTATGGGATGAAGAGTCATGATTGCCACATCTTCATGCAGAGATTGTTCCCTATTGCCTTTCGCGACCTTCTACCAACGCTGTTTGGGATGCTCTTACAGAACTCAGTCATTTCTTTAGGGACTTATGTGCGTCTGAATTACGTATCACGCATATGGAATTATTGAATCATAATATAGTAGAGACGTTATACAAACTTGAGAAAATCTTCCCACCCTCTTTGTTTGATAGTATGGAGCATTTTCCCATTCACTTAGCTTATGAAGCGAAGGTTGGAGGACCCGTGTAATATAGATGGATGTACCCATTTGAGAGATACTGTTTGGCCCTCTATTAAATAGACATTTTATATTCATCTTATAATTTTAATGACTTATTTTGGTAGGTGTATGTCTCGATTGAAAAAGAAAGCGCGAAATCAAGAACGTTTTGAAGCTTCAATATGTGAGAACTATATAATTGAGGAGATTTCTACATTTTGCTACTTCTATTTCGAACCGCATATTGAAACAAAGTTGAACCAAGTTTCTCGGAATGATGATGGGGGAGCCATTCAATTGTGGGGAGATTATCAATATTTTCTCTTCCAGATCGACCACTTGGGGAATGTCATTGGAGATTTCTAAATGAAGCGGAATACAAGACTGCAGTCATATATGTCTTGTTGAATTGTATTAAGCTAAATGAATTGATAGAGTATGTATGTGGATAACATTTTACTTTTTAAGTTCATTGCAAGCCAAAAGGTCATGACGTCTTACATTATTGTTTGTAATAGGATTTACGATGATGTTGTTAGGCAACAAACTTCAAGCATTATAGAGGAACAACTAGAGAAGAAACATGAACAAGAATTTGAGGGTTGGTTGAGGAGATTTGTACGTATACTATTCACTTTACAATTATTGACGAATTTATGATGTATAAGTATATTAATATAACACCTAACTATGTTGTATTATTTATTTTTTTAATTAGGTCTCCGATGAGAGAAATTCTGTAACTAGAAATATAAATGATATAGCACAAAGCCCATCATGTTCAGTGAAATGTTTCAAAGGATATTTTGTCAACGGTTTCAAGTTTCACATGGCCGAGTATGGACATGATAGAGCAACAATGAATAGCGGCGTATGTGTTAAAGGAGTTGTTACAATGATTTGGAATGTGATTTCTATGGCATATTGATTGATATCATTGAATTGGAGTATTTTGAAATTGGTAACAAAGTTATCTTATTTAAGAGCATTTGGTATGATACTGAAAAAGGAGTTCGGGTGCACGCTCGTCATGGACTTATTGAAGTTAATCATAAATCAAGACTGCATTCTAATGAGTCTTTGGTTTTGGCAATACAAGTACAACAAGTTTATTATACATCATACCCTTTTAACAAGAGAGAGAGAAGGAATTGGTAGGTTGTATGTAAAACAAAGGCTCGAGGGTCAGCAATGATGGTGTTACGCATCTGATGGGAGCTAAAATATTTTACCAAGTAGATGAACCATCAATTCCTATACTTGTAGAGCCAACTACTGAACTTGATGATGCAGCTATTCTTATTGGTCCTAATATGGAACAGGTAAATCCAACTGATATACTTGAAGAATGACATAACATCTTCAAATTGTCACTAGTTGTTGAAGGTGAAGAAGAAGAAGAAGAAGAAGAAGAAGAAGAAGAAGAAGAAGAAGAAGAAGAAGAAGAAGAAGAAGAAGAAGACGAAGAAGACGAAGAGTTTGATTCTTCAGAAACCGAAGAAATTGAAGAAGTTGATAGTGATGGTGGTGATGTTGACATGCAATGATTGGATATTTAGTGGACTTATGTAATTGCACATTTCAAATATAACACTAACATATAATATATGTTAAGTCATGTGGAATCAATTAATTGGTTCGGTTCCTTAAATTTTGTATTATATATTTTGCTAAATGTTATGGTGTAGTTTCCTAACATTCTGTGCTTACAATTACCAATCTCTTCTTCTGCACATTTGCTGCATCATATCATGCTTTTGTGCTTACAATTACCAACCCCTTCTTCTGCATATTTGCTGCATCACATCATGTGGAGTCCAAATTTGAATTCATAAACATTTGTCAACCTAGCATTTATTTTAGAAATTTGATCACAATAAATTGATTTGACATTTATGGCGAGCCATGTTCAATGATCTGTGATTTATTATAACACTAACATGTATTATAACACTTACCGATGTTAGTTCAATGCATGTTACCACATGACTTTTCCTATTAAATATTTATTAACTAATCTTTTCAGGTCTACAAATATGGTACGAGGCAGAGGTTCTAGCTCTAGGGGAAGCTCTAGGAGAAGCAACGAGAGCGGTCGAGAGTCTATCAATATATGTGATCTCCCTAGGATAATTGCTCCGCATCAAGATCCCAATCTTGAAGATGATGCTATTGTTGGTTCCTCCTCCGCTCGAAGTAGAGGGCCAAACCATGGCACCCCCGTGCCTCTCAATGCGGATGGTCGAACATTTATTGAAGCGGCGAACCATACGTAAGTCGATTTGATGTTACAAATTCAATTTTCATATTGTTATGTCTTATTATGACTACAATTACATTATTTTATTTGAAAATAGCTTTCTTGATCCTAAAGTTAGAGATATGTACCAAAATAACCTAAAAAAAAAAAAATTTAAATAACCCAAGCGGGAAAAAATTTTCCCAAATAACCCGAATTTGTCGCGGGTTGGATCCGTGACCGTATTTGTCGTAGGTTCAACCCGCGACAAAGCCATGCGTAACCTGTTGGTAGGTTGCACGGGGTTCCACGTCTTGAAGACGCAAAATACTAGCATTCCGTGTTTGGGAAACGCGGGAAGCTGGCTTTTCCGAGTTTTGGAAACGCGGGAAGCTAGATTTTCCGCGTCTTGAGAATGCCGAAAGCCTGGCCGACGCGCCACGTGGAAAGTCTGGCCGACATGGAAATCAAGTCCACCTATCATAGCGCAACAAGTAGCATATTGGGTTTGAAGACGGAGACATGTACCGAAATAAACTAAAAAAAATTAAATAACCCAAGCGGGAAAAAATTTTCCCAAATAACCCGAATTTGTCGCGGGTTGGATCCGTGACCGTATTTATCACGGGTTCAACCTGCGACAAAGCCACGCGTAACCTGTTGGTAGGCTGCATGGGGTTCCGCATCTTGAAGACGCGGAATACTGGCATTCCGCGTTTTGGAAACGCGGGAAGCTGGCTTTTCCGCGTTTTGGAAACGCGGAAAGCTGGCTTTTTCGTGTTTTGGCCAAAACGCGGAAAAGCCAACTTCTTCGTGTTTTGGGGGTGTTTTATTTTCTGATAAGAGTGGTTATTATGTATATTTACAGTATTTATTAGTATTAGAGGATTTAGATTACTCTAGTCGTAGTAGTTGGGATTCTGCGTGCTTGGCTTATTTGTACAGATAACTTTTTATAGCATCGCACGCAGACTCGCATGAGATTTGTGGGGCTCTGATTCTTTTACATATTTGGGTATGGGAGAGATTTTCATGTATAGCTCCTATTAAGCGATCTTTATATGTAGAGGGGGATGGCCCATTAGCTTTGCGGTGGAGGACAGAATTTGATGTCACTTCCCTTTCTACACACGTTGTCATCGTGTATAAGGAGGCATTAGATATATTGACGAGCAATGACGTCGTGTGGAAGCCTTACATTGAGGACGTGTTATCTTCCCTCCCCGATTATTGTCATGTGGGTAGGGATATTTGGCTGGCTCGGGTACCGCTTATCTGTTTTTTTATTGTGGAGTGGTACTTTCCAGATCGAGTGATCCGTCAGTACAAAGGATTTCAGATCATTCCAGATCACTGCGATACTGAGAATCGATTACACGAGATTAGCTAACGTGGTTCACAGGAGATAGATTGGTCAGTCGAGTATACCGGTTACATCGAGATTTGGAATCACTGACGCGATCATGTAGTCCCTATTGACACCTCAGTTGGACCCACTGTCCATCATTCTTATACCGCATGGTACCGCACCATCTCTCGTATATTTATTAGTCGGCATGGAGTTTGTTTGGGATATGTGGTAAGTGTATAATTTAATTTTTCTATTTATTTCATTTATTTTTTTCTTTAACTAACATGTATCGAGATCTTTATAACTTGATTCACTACATCAGATTCGAGAAGACTCTGAGGATGTTCATATTCGTGGAATAGCAGATACAGCCATGTCAGCTTTGAATGATGACATGGCATATCTCCTGAGACCTAGACATCCTAGAGGTCGTGTTGAGAGAGGTGACGAGGAGCATCGACCTCGACGGAGCCGAGCGCGACTACGTCCGAGACCATCATCTCATGATGCGTCACCATTTCCATCTTAGCATCCAGAGGACGTCGCAGGACCTTTGAATACATTTAAGGACTCCTCTTCTTTCTACACACCAGTGTTTGAGTTCCCTCATTTCTCTACTCCTGACGCCCCACAGAGGGGCATTCGTATAGTTGAGGGACAGACACAGTTTCAGAGAGATGATGCACGCACGATGTACCATGTTTCTCCTCCATGTTTTAGTGACGTAAGATCCTCACAGATCACACAATTACATGATATGGGTTTATCGTTCCAGGACGACACTACAGATATTAGGAAAGATTTAGATGTTAGACGTTATAATATAAGAATGCGACGACGACGTTAGTTATATATTATGTACTTTGTATCCTATATTATATTAATAATAATTCGATTCATTTATATATATTCATTTTTCTGATTTTATTTGTTTCGTTTCTCCTTTCTGTTTTATTTATAAGAAATTAGTTTTTTTTTTCAAATTTTTATTTTTCTTTAACTGTTTAGAAAATATACATATATCGATGATATGGTGGGCCCGGCCCATTGGCCCGCGGGTTGACCGTTGACTCGCGGGCGGGTCTGGTGGATATACATTTAATTATTTTGATTTATCAAACCACCATTACGAGTATTATAAGGGATAGCATGCAAAAATATATATATAGATAGATGACAAAACAATAAATTATTATTAGTTGACTTCTCTAAAAAATCTAATATTTATTTTGGACTGTAATTTTAATTATTTTGTATAATTATTTATAATTTTAATAATTTTAATATAACTAATGGTTAGCGGATTATGTTATAATTGTTTTAAAAATCAAAATAAATATGTTATATATTTATTCTCTAGTTTAAAACTCGATTGGTATTGATTATTTATGCAATATGATATTATTTTTATGTTAAATTAATCAAAAATGAAAAATAATATATTAAAAGATATTGAATCTTAAAAAGTAATTTTTAGATACTAATACTAACATTTTGTAATGTTACAATTGTTTGCAATTATGGGAATTCTTTGTGACTATTTTGTAATTTTTAAAAATTGTCAGGATTATTTTATAATTTTGAAAATTTTTATAAAATTATAAAGGCAAACTAGCCTGATTTTTTTTTAATCATTATAATACACAATTTTGAGTCGTCTAATCTCTCTCTAAACTTTTATTTTCATTTATAATTAAAACACATATAGTTATAAATTGGAATTTTAAATACATATAATAAATATATTCATAAATATATCTACCTAGAGAGATTGAGAAACAAAATGAGTAAATTAGGAATAGAGAAAAAAAAATATTTATATGAAGTCTTATGCTAGACTTCAGATTTCTTTAGAAGAAAACAAATCATGATACACTTGGAGCAAATTAGATATCATTAGAAAAATCAAAATATCAAATTAGAGAAAAAAAAGGAAAATTTACCCACGGGCATGATTTCCTTGCGCTGGAGGGGGCTTTCCGCGTTTCCAAAACGCGGAAAAGCCATTTCCGCATTTCCAAAACGCAGAAAAGCCATCATTCGGCGTTTCCAAAACGCGGAAAAGCCACCATTCCGCGTTTCCAAAACGCGAAAAAGCCACCATTCCGCGTTTCGAAAACGCGGAATGCCTGCCAGGAGAAGCATGACTTTGTCGAGAGTTGAACCCGCGACAAATTCGGGTTATTTGGAGAAATTTTTTTCGGTTTAGGTTATTTTAAATTTTTTTTATGTTATTTCGGTACATGTCTCCCTAAAGTTATCCGTTCTATTACTGAGGACATTAAAGGACATTTTACGGGGGGGCATGGCCGACTTGACAGATGGTGCAAAGGAGACAAAAGATGGATTTTATGAGAAGTTTTAGGTTAGTAATTATTAAGAATTTTTTTTCCTCATTCTTACATATTCTGGATTATTTTCTGAAAATAGGTTTCTTGATCCTCATTGTTACATATATTTGAAACCTAAAAAACATGGCTCCTAAGAAATAAAAATGAATTTAAGTTTTTTAAGGGGAGGAACATTTTCTAATGTGAATCCAACTCCAGATCAAGTGTCGCTAGGGCTACATCTTCCTATTAGAGACTTAACAGTGCCTAATGTTTAATTTTGTTGACAAATTATTTCCATTTGACTTAACTGTTCCTTGAGAATGTCCAGACAGATGCTTCCATTGCTGTTGATGTTGGGATGGAAAACTTTTGTAAAATGATACTTGCACAAAAAAGTGGTATCCACTGGTATTGTAATCAAAATTTGTAAATTTCTTTGTTTGTGTCAATTTTTTTCCCTCTGGAGGTATTGCATAGATTGTGACGAAAATGGACAATCTTTTGTTAAGATGCTTCCAACTATACAACGTATGCTTATTCCGACAACTTAAACGAAAATATTTTGTTAAGTGAAAATGGTACCCACCATATGAAAATGTCTGAATGTATTTGGAGTTATACAAATGGAAGTAGTGGTCATGTGCTCCTTGGGAGTTGTTGGCAGGTACTTTACAATGAAAGTTTTTGTAGTCTGCATTTTCGAGTTGCCAATATCTTAGAATACTTGCCAATATCCCATCAGTGGTATCCTACAATACATGCACTAAAATTTACAATACTTGCATAAAAGGAAAGTTCGTACTTTTAGATTTTATATCTTAGAATCACTTTAATTTAGTTTATAATAGAAGAAAAAAAATGATATCCACTGGTATTGTTTGAAACAAGATGTCAATGTAAATTTACCAGCGGTATACCATTCTATAATATCTATTGTTTGTCATATTGATTTTTTTCCTACCCACCGGTACGAACATTCTATTACATATTGCTTTTTTCCTATCTTACAGTAAGTTAAGATTTTTGTCATCAAAATTAAACAAAGAATGTGTTGGGGTAGGAGAGGTAGTACACAAAAAGATCATCCATCTACTTGTGGGCCATTCCCCTTTCGACTTTTTTAGAAAATGTCAATCCCGAGATGTGAATGGGTTTGCTGGTTTTTTGCGGTCCATGAGGCAAGGATCCCAAAACCAACTCCTTGTCCTTTTATTCTGGATTTTTCTTATACAAAAGATGAATTAGTTGTCCACATATATTTCGCTTGCCTTGTGTTCATGAGGACATATATTTCACATGCTCATTCTCACTTCATTATATACAACAAAAATTTACTTGGAGAGATGAGAATTCAGCATTGATCTACCGTGCATGGAAAGTTTCATGCACAAGGAACAATGCGGATATGCTTGGTGCAGTAAGGAAGCATGCCATGCAAACTGTTGGTGCTACAAATTTGTTATAAACGAAAGGCCATCCCCCACAATTTTTGACATCTACTGTGTGGAACGAATTAATTGATAAATATTAGAATACGTCAAAATGGTAACAGAAATCAAATGCTGCGAAGCAAAATCGGAATATGGAAAAGGATGGAGATATTACGAAACACACATCCGGTTTAATTCCCTTTGCGACACATATGAAAATTATGGTTAGTAAAAATTTTTACAAATTTTGTTCAAGCTACTTCTCATAAAAGTATAGTTATTAATGACTTTTTTGTTTTTTCATTTTTCCAGATAGAAGAAAGCAGCCACTCGGTTTCACATCTTGAACTCTTCAATCGCACTCATAGGTGGGATAAAGGAAAATGCGACTTTGTTGACAAGAAATAAAAAGCAATTAGTGTAAGGCAAAAATGTTTTTTTTTCCTTTATATAACATTTCAAACATCCTCTATTAAATTGAGGAACGTAATTATATATGGTTGTTACAGGACAAGTACAAACAATTGCTTGACGAGAAATATGGCTCAAATAGTGCTTCTTAGCCAAGATATGAGGCGACATCATGGTGTGAGGTTACTGGAGTCCAATGAAGGGACGTCTATATGGTTTTGGAGAGGGAGTTGATGACAGACCGAGCAGAAATTCCTTCGGCACCACTTCATCTCCATCTCTGACTTTGACTCAGATGTACACTAAAGAGGAGGTTGACAAAATAATTGTAGACATGAGAAATCAAATGAGGTCGCAAGTGAGAGAGGAATTGCATGCAGAAATTCGTCAAATACTTGGACAAGTAGGTATATCGCCTACACCACCTGACCTTGATAGCACTTAGTCACCTGACTCTGATCCCCCATGTCTGTGATATTGATGATTTTTTTTTATATCTTTGATGTCTTTGATTATATATCGATTGTCCATTCTTGTTATGAGAATTTATGTATTATATCGTACTTGATGTATTTGATTATATTTATATTATGTTATGAGAATTTATTATCTTTTATGTATAAAGTCGTACAAAATATGGTCATTTCTTTCCTCTGTTGAAGTGGAGTATACTCTAGTATATTTGGTGGTACAACAAATCGATTGAAACAGGTTCTTTGAAATGAATATTACAGGTGTACAGGTTTACTAGTTAATGGGTCCAATGACAATATTGAATCTGCCAAACGATAACATAGTCAGTGACGGATTACCATCAGATTGAGTCACCGGCCAATCAAACCCGTCGGTAATCCATCTCTGAATTTCTTTAGTCAGAGCAATTTTCACCAACGGATTTCCGTTACCGACGGATTTAAGAAACCGTCGGAAATCCGTCAGTAACATGACATACAATCTCCGTCGGATCACCGACGGATTATTAATCCATCGCAAAAGTTCCGTCGCCAACCTTTCAGCAATTCGTCGCTGATATGAATCAATTATCGATGGAATTCAGACGGAAATTACCGACAAGAATAATCCATCGGTAATTTCCGTCGGTGAATTTAGCGTCAGATTATAAATTCCTCGGAAAAAATTAGCAGGGCTCTTTTTTGCGACAGAACTCACCGACGGAACTATCCATCGCTGATAGTCTTCACCGACGGAAATATTTGTATCAGCGATAGATTTTTTCATTACTAAAACCATGCTTTCTAGTAGTGTTATCTTTTTTTTTGCGTTTTTGTATTTGTTATATGCAAAAACTAAACTATAGATGCCAAAAACGAAAGGATCTTCAAATTTTCAGGGGCCAAAATAGGAGGCATGAGGGATTTTTATGTTTTTTATGGGTATCAACACTTACAAGGTTGGCGGGCATTGACTTATAACAACCACTCTTCTCATGGGACGGGGGTGTATTTATGTACAAGAATTTCTGATAGCACGAAATAAATTTTCTATAATTTTTTCGATATAGCTCCAAATTTTATATTGGAAACCAGACTTGGGAGCTTTCCAATAATATGTAATTAGAATATACTTATACATGATAAAGTAGGATTTAGGTCTCCTAAAGCTAGAATTTGAACTGAATTTCAAGAAAGACAGGAGCCATTTGTTGGAATTTGAAGACACCAAGCATAAGTGTTTTCATTATAGAGTTATGGTACCAACGGTCAGTTGATATAGTAAGATATGATGGTAAATCTCTTAATTAAGGTCATTAGTTCGACTAACGACTTGGACATGGAATAGATTACGTTGGGAGAATAACTCTCTTAAATAGGTCACTGTAAATTTCGAACTGAATTAGTCGGAATATAAATCCAGATACCAATTGGTATAAAAAAAATTATAGACTTATGGCGGTCACTTGAGTTTTATGATACACTAGGAAGATTGCAACATAAATATGGTGTTCAAAGCTTACCCCAAATGGAGTTGTGAAAAATATTTAACCTTAGTTTATTTAATAAATCGAGTTTAAAGTTGAGTTTAAACTAGAGTTGCAATCGGGCTGGGCCGGGCCGGGTCTGGTCGGGTTCAAGGGCGGATCTCGGAACCGCGGGCCGAGCTAGCTGCGATTCCTAGGCCAGTCCGGTCCGGGTCAGCCCAGTTTAAAAAATTTTTTAGTTGAACCGGCCCAGCCCACTGAACCGAAACTTGCGGGCTGGTTCACACTAGGCTGGGTCCGGTTCAACCGAAATTTTTTTTCTCTATTGACTTTTTTTAACTCTCTTTTTTTTTGTAACTCTATTTTTTAATTTTATTTTACTTTTGAAACTCCATTTTTTTAACTTCGTTGTTTTTTTTAACTCTTTTGTAATGATTTATTTCTTCATTTTGTTTTTTTTAATTCTCTTTTTATAAAAAAATAAATTAAAAATTAGAAACACAAAATTTTTAGAGTGGTTCCACCGAATTCGGTGTACGTTCACTACCAAACTCATCATTTGGATTTTAAAATCTACTATTTTTTATTACATTATTTTGATTTTTACATCATTTGATTTTCTTTCTATTTATAATGATTTTTATACAAAAAAATTATTATTATTGTTATTATTATTATTATTATTATTATTCTACTTCTTGTTCATCATCTTCCGAGATCTTGATAATTTTTTGCATTCTTTTTTCTGCATCCTTCTAATTTTTAATGCAAATTAAGACTTCTAAAGTGTCGTCCGCTAAATTTGTACGTTTCTCGATTAACACTCGATCACTTATACTAAAAGTACTTTTCGATGGCACTGTGGATACCGGAGGGGTTAGTACATCTTTAGTCACTTGAGCCAAAATTAGATAATACGATACATTATTTTTCTATCAATCTAATATATCATATAAATCTGTATTATCAAAAACTTATAATCTACGTGTTTGTTTATATAAAAGTAATTTATTAAATGATAATGATGAAATTTTTTGTTTTTTTCCTAACATGTGTAAAGGATCAAAAACTGTCCATATATTAATATCATCATTTTCAGTCCATATTGTGTTAGATTTTGTGTTATTAAGTTCAGTTTCTTCCAAAAAAGTTTCAATATCTATATTATCAGGGATTTCATCTTTAAAAAAATGGAGGAAGAGGAGATTGTTGAGAAGATTGGGAAAAGTGTGTTCTGACCATTTTATTAAAAAATTAAGAATAGATTTTTAAAATAAAATATATGATTAAATTTTTAAAAGAAAATTTAAGATTAATTTTTTTAAAAAAATTTTAAGATTTAATTTTTTTAAAAAAAAAAGTAATGCAAATGCAAAAAAATAAAGATGCAAAAAAATTAAATATAACAACTTGACGGATATCGCAGTTGTTTTTTGCAAAATCTTGAATTTGAACTCCCAATCTTAAAATATTATTAAATCTTGATCAATGTTGAAGATTGTGGAAAATTTGTAATTCTCCCTTCTCCACCATACCGTTTTGTAGCAAGAGTACCAAAAAAGTTATCAGGTAAGAGGTGGAGATTGTTTGTTCTCGTTTAAGTACATCTTTTCTTCAATAATTAGTTGTCCCCAGACAAAACTTTCCTAAACATACTATACCGTTGCATACTGATTCAATGGATTTCACAAAAGTTTAGAATACAAATTTGAGAATATGTTTAATGAATAAATTGATGGAAATAAAGATAATAGTGGAAATGTAGATAATTGTGAAAATGATAATGGAAATAGAAATTGGTAGAAATGGTATAGAAAATGATAATGAAAATTGTATAGAGAATTGTAAAAATTGTGAAAAGGAAATGATAATAAAAATAATAATAAAAATTGAGAGAATATAATAATATTGAGAGAATGTAGATGTAAAAGAGGGAGAAATATTTTGTTGTGGAGATTTTGGAAATGGGGTATAAGGTATTTATAGGAAAATTTTTTTACCTTATGGATCAAAATACTCTCAAAATTAGCCGTTTTATAATTATTGGGAGGGGTAAAATTGGAAAAAAAATAAAAAAAAGGAGAGACAATAAACCGTTGGAACCGGCTGGGCCAGGCCGGTTCCCGGTTCCAAAATCGGTTGAACCGGTCCGGATCGTTACAATACCCGATTCGGGCCGGGCAGGGTTACTGTAACTCCAGTCCGGTTCACGGACTAGCTTTTTCCAGGCCGACTGGACCGATTTTCAGATCCAAATCAGTCCGGACACATATCTAGTTTAAACGTGATAAGTTAGTATTATAAGTCATCGGTATATATATCTTTTTTTTACTCAATCGAGTAGTTTTTTTTTATTTTTGAGAAAAATTACTTATATAAAAATGACTCAAATTATGAAGCAGATTCAAATAATTTATAAACTGTGGTTTTATTTCTTGGATGATTTCAAGATTCTAAGAGAACACAATAACATAGTTTTTGTTCAAATTAGTTCCTTTCAACACCCTTCATGAAAATGAATAAAATTTAGAGTGATTTAATAGTTGCAGAAAAGAATAAATTTTGAACACAAAATTAAATTCACTTGGTGTTTTATTTTATCCTATTATGAATTTGTTTATATATATATATATTTTATATAAATAACATATATAATATTTCGACATATAATTTGTAATATATTATACACAATATTATTACATATATTATACATAATTTTTACTATAAAAGTCTTAAATGTCATCCTATAAAGTCGAGGCGAGTCTAAATATTTTAAGTTTGGCCGATTAATTTAAACAAGCTTTTTCTAAAAATCTTGGCCTTCCTTGTTTAGCTAAAAAGGGTGTCCCTGGTTGGACTCCGGATGAGGTCATTTCCTAATAAAATATTGGTAAATTATATATCAATAAAAAAAGTTCTGGAAGTATACTTCCTAACGTAATAAGAATCAATTTAATCACAACTCTGTAGAAAAATCAACGTACAGTTAACGTAATAAATAGATTATTATGTCCCTTAATAAAGGTCACAAATTTGACTCGTGATTTGAGTATGGAGTTAACTACGTTAGGAGATCCCTACCCCTAAGAAGGACCTCAGTCAAGTCGATCCAGATTAATCGGATGAAGATTCAGATACCGAGTGGTGGACCAAGTCCAAGGATATCTAAAAAAAAAAAAAAAAAAAAAAAAAAAACTCTGCAGAAATCGTTATGACCAATATCTGTCAACCCGAGGAAAAAAATTAGAATTCAAGGCCATGACTTCAAATTTGCATCAAACAGGTCGAAATCCCGTCCAAAGTAGAAGGGTCACTTTGTAATCTTCATATAAACTTGTTTAGATGAAATAAGAAGATAGACTATGAGAGGCTTTTTATTAAATTAATCAAGTATCCCCGTGTATTCCCCCTAGAAACGCCAGCAGTAGAATGATAGTAATTAATTTTGATTCTTGGTTATGCTTGGTATTAAGTACAGTAAAAAATTACAAAGAACAAGATATAGGCACGGAAATATCATGTTAGAATTTATGAATCAATTGCAGAAAACAGTAGTAGGAAAAGAAAAGGGATAGAAAAAAAAAAATAACATTGACAATAATATATTTCCTTGTCAAACATAGAGCACGTCTGAAGACACAAGAGTTTCCTTTTCAGCGTAAAAACATATGAAAATGACAATTTGACATTCATAAATTTATTTTTTTTTTAGAAGAAAAATTACCCTTTTATTCTGTCTCCTTGTACCAAGCATGCCCTTAAAAGCCTGTGACTATTCTCCTTGAACTGAAATTGAATTAGAATCGATTTATGGCAACATGCAAAACCATATGCAAAACCATACTTCTTCCAAAATGGTATACCTCTTCCGTTCTATTCTATTCTACTACAGACTTTTACTATATGTAATACTAGTACATGTACACGGCAAGTGCTATTGTACATGTCTTTGCTCTCCGAATCAGGAGGCAAGGAGAAACCTACTACTCACTCCGGCCCTATAAAGATGCAATTCACTTGCACTTGTCACGCTAATCTCAACATTGGCAGGAGCAAACAAGACATCTCCCTCAGTCACTGCATCATCTCCTTCCATCGACTCTGTACGAAGTCTTCCCTCCCCAGAAATTACTACAATGATAGAGGGCCCAGGGATCGCAGGAAAAACTGAAGAAGCCCCATTTGGGAGAAGGCATTGTTCAACCTCAAATTCATCGAAAGGGGGAAGGTACTTTCTCATGTATGGACTCGAAGGAACTCCTGGCAGGATATCTGGGAAACCCTGTAATAAGAACTAACTTAGAAACACTATGGAGCAAAAATAACAAAATTACCACTATCTCCACACTATACGGTTGAATCAATTATGTGATTTACATGGTGATAGAATCCATAAACATGTATCACCATAGAGACAAAAGTCATGAATGTTTGTAAACATAAATGATATTCTGTACTCCACTATAACTACATTGACCATAAAGACAAATTATATCTATGCTAATCGCTGGGATTTAATGTTACTTGGCCTCGGAACTGAATTAACATTTCACGGTATACCTGTCAGTATTAAAATTTTTAATTTTTCTACTTTCTAGTGCATGTGCCCATAATACAACTATGCAGGTAGCTAATTTGATTTCAACAATATATTCTAACTCAAAATTTTGATACAATCATGGCATTTGAAAATGTACTTCCTCCTATGAAAACAAAAACAGGACGAGCTCAGCACACCACAGGCATCAAAATTTCTACAACCTTTGAATAGATCTCATGAATCCATCAGCACCAAAAATATAAAGCAAAGAGAAATTTTCTGGATAGCTAACTTGCGCACATGCAAGAAGCTTTATAAAGAAGAAAAAGTAATTTCAGCCATCTACAACAAGGCTTACCTGTTTGTATGTGAGCATGGAACAAAGAGTAGGAACATCCCGATGCTTGGGGGTAAGGCCAGCACGGACAACATTGTCTGAAGTTGCCATAATTTCTATGCATTCACCACATATATATGCATGAGGCTCATTTGCCCCCAAGTACAGTGCTTCACCAGGATTAAGCTTCATGTAATTGAACAAGAAGGCTGACATGACACCCACATCTGAAGGATATTGCTTTTCCAACTGCAAAACTAGCCGCTCTTTTTCTGATAGCTCTCTCACCTGATGTAGAGAAAGGAACAAAACTTTCAGATAGCAGAATAGCACAATGCACATATACATTTTCTGGGAAAAATATACAACAACTACAAGCCCATCTAGAAGAAAGCAAACCATGATTCTAGTTTAAATAATAACAATAATAATAAAGCTTTTAATATATTGCCATCGCATGTTCAATGGTTTCTTATAATGTTTGAGAAAGAAAGACCAAGAATGAAGAACTCCATTTTTTTTGGGGGGGGAGGGAGAAAAGTCCATCTGGTTCTCATCTGCGGGGCCATTTTGATAAAGTTTTGCACAGGTTTCCAGGATGAATTTACTTTTGTAAAATGAAAACAATTAATGCCATAAGGATCATACTATGTTTCAACCATCATGCCAGGATAACATATTTTCATCATGTCATAAACTTCCAGAGAACAAAACAGATTAGATGTTTTATTCAGGTAATAAAATGATATGTCAAAACAAGTAACAATGGGGAGTAACCACAACTTCAGCTCATATTAAGACCCCAAAACCAAAAGTATAGCAAGCATGATATTGTTCAAAAAGCAAAAGAGGGCGAGAGAGAGAGACACCATTTTCCCTCTTACCTCGCTTTCTGAAGCCAAACGACTCTTCAGTCCGGATATCAACCCAGAAACCACATCTGTACTAGCAGAAATGAGTTGAGTGAAAGCCAACTGTAAAAGAGCTCTGACTCTTTCCTCTCCATCTTTTTCATCAACATGTAAGAGCTGGTCCGCATTTGTGCTGCCGACCAATTCCACAACTTCGGGAACATTGCGAAGCACATCTTTGAGTTCCTGGAAAACACTTATGACTAGAGTAAAAATAGATGCATATAGATGCACAACTGCAAAAATTGAAAGGAGAAATGCAAGAGGAAAAAAAGCCCTTCAGCCATATCAGTATGCGGTAAAATATGCATCAAAGGAAGTAGCAAATCCATGTTCACCAAAGCCTTCCAAAATCTCTAACCCATGGCATTATCAAATCCTTTACTTTCATTCATCAGCTTCCCCTCCCCTTTCTTTGTGAGCAGCTTTTTAAATGAGCTAAGCCAAAAGGCAGAAACGCCGGTGAGATACCTCTCCACAAGGCACTAATCAATAACAATTCCAACTATTCAATACTTAAACCATTTAACTTGTTACCTACCACTAACTAATCAAGCATTCACTCTGTCATGCGGTAGACTAAATTTCTTAAAGACCAATATGACGTAAACAATGAATAAAATATCCTACTGCCGACTCAAAAAAATGACACACTTCTGATTAAGCCAACTTTGTTATATAACAAAAGAACAAGACTGACAGTAGTCTCACCTCAAGTGGAATAAACCCACAAAGAGCCTCAAACTTAGTTAATGCCAAAGCCATCTCAGGCTTGTGATTATCATCTTTGTACATGTCAGGCTGTGTCTTATGTAGCTTTCTAGCCAACTCTTTATCTGGATGAGCCTGTATTGACAATGCCTTTGCCACTGAAAGTACCTAAAAACCACAGCAAAAAACCAAACAAAAGTAAAAAAAAAAAAACAAAAAACAAAAGCAATAAAAATTCAGTTTCTTTTCTTACCAGTTTGCACCTTAACATATTATGGGGTGTTTAATAATAAGCTTTTTACAAAACCCTGAACTCAGTACTAAATTTGTTCGAAAACACATTAACTAAGAACTGCCCAATAACCACGATGATGGAATGACTCAGGTCAGACATTTTACATTGGTGGGGAAGCCTACATGACTATTTAGTATGCCCTCCACCATTTTTTATTAGCCAAATAAAATAACCCTGCTAAATTGAACTCATGAAAAATATGAAAATATATATATTGAGGCCAAAAAAAAAAAAAAATCAAGACACGATATGTTTTAGGCATAATTTTAAGGTTAGCAAACATGCCCTTAGTTCTAGGAATTCGCAAAACCAAAACACAATGCGAGAACAAAGACAAAGCCTTAATTTCACTGTTCAATGTAAAACAGAATTGGAGTTACCTTGAACAAGAAAGGAAGATCAGAGCCCCAATTGCGCAAAACCTTGTCGCCAAGCACAGTAGGATTTTGCGAAATAAAGGTCTTAAGACTGAGAGATTGATGAGAATCAACCGAAACTCCATTGTCGGTAGGGGATTGAAATAGAAAAGAAGGAGCAGAAGCATGAGTTCCCATCCAAAACTCGGCGTACGGTTTGTGCTCTTCAACAGCGGAGCCAGAATTCAGGGAATGCAATCTGGCAACACGCGATTCACTCCCGAGAATACCCCAATCGTACTTCTGAACGCAGCATTTCAGCCTCTGAATCTTCTTCTCCATTAGAACAGAAAGAAAAATCGTGGTCAAGACAAACACCGGGGGGAGAGAGAGAGAGAATAGAAATTGAGGAAGGTGGGGGATAAGAGAGGAATTTATGCGCCGTTGTGTAAAGCGCTCCCTCTGCTGCTTTTTGAAACCTTGAGAGGGCAACCGTGCTTGAGAGGGAAGGAGAGAAGGACAACAGATTTGGGAATACAAGTTTTTGTTGCTGACGTGTGAAGGTGAATTAATAGAATTTGGGTCTTATTTGGAAAAATTGACAAATTTCATTTTAAATAATGCCACCTATTCAAATTTTATAATTTTGGAAAATATTTGTATTTACATATTTAAATTTTGTAAAAAGGTTGTAGTAATTTTCGAGGAAGAAAGACAACCGAGAGGGAATGGAGTTGTGATTAGGATGGAATTTTGAGTCGAAATCAGTCGGTTATTTTGGGAGGAGGTGACGTGGACCCACAGCAACTGCGTCTCACATGGATGTGTATGATTGGTCGGATGACGATGTTCGAGCGTGTCACTTTCATAGTCCTTTCTTCCTTTCTCCCCACTTGCCCATGATTTGCCTCGCCTTGCCTCTTGCCTTGTATCTCTCTACCTACCCCCCACCCATACATTTATTATTTATTTATTTTTAAAAAAGAATAAATTTAAAAAATTCATCTCATATATTGTTTGAAAAAATATAAACTATAGAAGTCATACCTTGAAACTTTAAAAAATGTAAATTTGTCCACACAAGTTTTATTGATTTTTTTTTCATGACTAGTGACGTAATCAATATGGTATTATTAGAAGAAATTCCACAAAATCACGCTAATTGATTACTATATGCAGGAGATTATTCAAAGTTTCCCACCAACGATTTACAGTCATCCTTTTATCACCTATCACAAGTTGAATACATAATTGCTACATTTTTTTTTTATTTTTTTTTTAATATACTACAATAGTTTCCGTAAAAAATGATTCCTTGAATATATATATATATATATATATAAGTATTTCTGTTATTCATATTAATTACTAGTTTACCAAAAATAGAGTATTTTTATAAACAGCAAGTGGTATTATATAAATGGTTCTGCGTATATTTGTTATTCTCTTGGAAGGAGTAAAAAAGAAAGTACAACGTTATAGGAGCAAAGAATCAAATAGGTGAAAGAAATTTCTTAGCAATTCTAGTAACTTGACTAAAAACAAATAATACATAAAAAAAGACATTCTCCTTTCGTGCCCGCCACGGTGTTTAAAGTATTCGTCAATATTTGTCTTTAAAACTCTCTTTTTCTGTGTTCAATAATACAAGGCTACTCTATTTAAAGTAGTGGAGGTGTCACTACCAGCAAAAAAAGGTTCAATGAAAACTTACAAATCACAGAAGTAGTCGTTCGGAGAGATAACCATGCTGACGACGGCGACGACGACGACAATCGTATTAAAAGAATTAATGCTTACACAGTGCCAAAACCCAATGTCGCCATTACTGTCACAAACTGTATCGCTATTTTAACATCTATTGGTATGAAAAAAGGGCATCGCATGAATTTGAGGAATGAAAAGATTAAATTAAAAGAGAACCTTTCATAAAAAAATATGATCGTATATCGATACAAATTAATCAGAATATGATCACAAATACTGATTAACTAAGACAAAAGAAAAATAAAAACACGCGACACTGCTTAAGTCGCTATATATATCTTGTTTAAGTTGCTATATATATCTTATTGATTTGCATATGTTTGATTTTTAGAAAACTGTAATTTCAAATTACCGATTTTTAAAAACCAAATTAAAATGAATATCTATTCGTGTTATGTTAGAGTGGAATTGGCTATTTAAATGTAATATATAACTCAATTAATTAATTATATATTATTATTGATTACGTGTACATTACATATACATGAGAAAATGGAAGTAAGTAAAAGTTGGATATACGATACCAACTTACCTGACTGTTGAGGGATTACACCTGAATTTGATATTGGACTGCATCAGTTTTTGAAGTTTGCGACCAATCAACCTGATTTTATGGACGGAATGTTATTTGATGTTCATGTAAAAAGTGTTGCAACACAAAATCTGTGGATACAAAAACAGTTATCGATCACCTTCAAAAGCTTCACATGACACTACTATAATTGGATTTGTCAATGGGGGAAGCATTGTTAATAGCTGAACAGACATGGGATGAGGTTGTTGCAATAAGGGAACTGTAGTTACCCTAATTATGACCAACTGAACCCTTACCAACAAATGGTCGCTGATGCTACTATTAATAATTTGGTTTCACTATGGGAACCTACAACTTCATTATGGCACGAAACATCTAAAAATTCTTTTCTAATCTTTGTTAAGGCGGGTCCTAGTGGTGCAGTTAACAACGACGATTGGGAGTTATATCTTGTGGATTAGTACATGGATGTGTTATATGCTGCTAAAAACTTTTACACGAAAAGATTGCAAGAATCATACCATGGTATCAATGCCAACGCATATGTCAAACATTAAAGGCGAGTAGAACTATATGAGTGAATTCAACGTAATGGCGAAGATCATAAGGATGAAGACTTGCCAGGCAACTATCAGATCACTTGACTATATCTCATCCTTAAAATCAAGGAAATGAAGTCTAAATTATGTGAAAATTTGGGGAACAAAGACTAAAATCATAATGAACAAGCTGATATTAGTTCTTTATCTATAAATAGACTTAAAGAATAGCATTGAAAACATGACTAGTTTTTATTTTCCTTATTGTCTTTATTTTATTTCTTTAGTACGTAGTTTAGTAACTTTTAAAGTCTACGATTATTTAGTTAGAGTTTAATGGAGTTTGTAGTATTTCTTTCTTTCTCTTCATAAATGCATATATCTGAATGTATATATTGATTAATAATAAAATCTAAATTTTTATTTCATCCAAAATCAGATACCATCCATCATACGCCATCTTTGTGGGACATTTTCTTGGAGTAGCGGGGGACGAATTGTCAAGATATAATACGAAGTATTTTATTTTGGTTACAAAATATTATAAGTACCATTTCTTCGTTATTTAATAAAAATATTATAAATTAAATGGAGACAAAGGAATATTTCCCAAGCGAGGCCTTGGAGTCATTAAATAGTTATATTCATTTGTAAGTAGTTAAATTGAGAGAAAGGAATAAGTACCTCATTGCATCTTGTCTCGTAAAAGGGTATTCAAGTTGTCACCACTTCACAGCAATAAAAAAGATTCAAAAGTGTTTTTTTTTTTTTTTTTACGGGAAAAAAAAAGTTTTTGTCCACTTAAATAAATATAATTTTATTTGTCGGAATAAACCTCGGATAATCCACCTCCAGGCTTTGCGTTTCCTCGTGAATCGTTATATTCGATGTCTGGATCAGTATTGTGTCTCTCGTCATAAAGCAAATCTTTCAGTCCGTTTGGACGGCTCTCCCAACGGCTATAGGTCCACTCGAATCAATTCCTAGAGCAAGCCAAAGCCAACTTTCACTCTCGAAGATTCCACAGCCCCCTCAAAACTCAGGTGACACTTTTCCTAAATTGTGATTTTCCAAACAACATGATTCATGTTTTGACCCCATCTCAAAAAAATGCAATAATATCAAGGTTTTCATGAGTGGTGTTGTGGAATAGACGGAAACAAAAAAAAATGTCAATTTCATCGGATAGAATTGTCTCGCTATAATTATCACTTTACAATAAAAATAAATCAATATAATAACAATTATTATAATTTTCATGGATTCAAACCATTACAATATAATTGTGCTCTTAGGATTTCAAATTTTTGAATAATTTGTACTCTATTATTTAATACTACACATACAAACTCAAATTTCTCTAGGATAATTATTATTTTTTTTACAGATTGGAACCATGGGTTTTAGTAATAAATGTGAATTTATCACAAATAAACGATGGTGTAGATGAATAACGGTATCTTTATCCTTTAATCATGCGGATACGAAGAATTTTTTATTGGGAGATCCCCCCACATAAGTGGATCTCACAACCTGTCGATTCGAATTAATCAAAACGAAATCTCATATATCAGAGAGTGATTAAGTTAAGACACCAAAAAATAATATGTTAATTTATTGATCATAAAATATAATTAGAGTAAAAAATAAAAAGAAGTGATACACGTATTAATAATTTTCTTTAATGTTTATAATATCCGGGGTTTATGTAATTAACGTAAAAGACTTCAAATTATAATTACTATTAAAAGGTCAAATTTATCTTCATAATTTTAATCAAAATTTCAATCAAACTATAATTAATAGACAGAATACTACCGTAAATAATTACTTCTTCTCACATTTTTTGGATTTTTTAGTGAAATTAATTAACATACAAACAACGGAATAACGTAGACCCATGTCGAGGCCCTATAAGTACCCTTTTCATCGGGATTACAACCTGAGACAATTGAGTGGCACGCCAAAAGAGAAATTTATTTATGTGGCTGAGAAGCAAGCAGGGCGTCAGGCCAATTGCATTTACTTGATGGGTGTGTCTTTAATTTGCTTATAGATATCAGATGGTAGAAGATCCAATCAAGGTCAAATCAATACCTTCCAAAACCCACTTATTTTAATTTGATTAATGCCCCCCCCAGACTAATTTTTAACTCGCTATTTTGCTTATAATGCGATATAATGACATGGAATGGGAAGGTCAATGATTCTCTCCAAACCTTGCGTCACGATTTTGGAATGTTAACTTTTCCAAAGCTTGTTATCTTGGAATATTATTTTCGAATTTTCAAGCTTAGAATAATGTGTGTGCACATGTACAAATGACCAAACCTCAAATTTTTTATTTAGACACAACCTTCTCAAAGATGTATGTGATTTCTTTGAATTGTTTAAACAAGTCAAATACTTAACAAATTGTCTGAAAATTTTTTCTTTTCCTTTTTCGTTTTCAATGAACTAAAGCCTCAAGCAAGCTTGTGCGCACCAGCACCTATCCTAATTTTGGCAAAAGCAGATGTGGACTCAGAGTGAGTTTGTTACGGTTCATCGTGGTGACAGTAGGGAACCCAATAAAAATAAGAACAACGATGAAGTTAGAATATTCTTTTATTACGTAGAAGGAAGGCTAACAAAGACCGTAATGGAATGATATTAAGTAGACATAATTTGTCGATTAGTATATTCAGTATTTTTTTTAAAAGAGAGAATTACTCTTATTGAACAAAAAAAAAAATATATATATATATATATATATATATATATATATCAATTAACCAAATAATCAAATTAAATGATACATTATGGGGTCAACTTTACTTGCTTTTACGAAATAACCAATTAAGGGATTTGTAATAAGTTAGCTAATTAATGATTAGAAGAATTGTTTGGGACACTTAGAAACATGGTCAAGTTGCTCTTTTACCCCCTTCATGCTCGAAACAAGCCTTAGCCCTCCTATGATAAAGTTAAAGAAAGCACTTCTCTTTTTCTTGCTGATATCAACCAAAGCATGACTGAGAGCCGGAAGTAACAAAAGAACAGACGGCAAAGCAACTTCTGAGGACACTAATTGTAAATTTTTAGTTCTCTACAAACGTGTGGTATGAAAAATAGGCTCATGCATCATTCGATAGATATTGGGATATCTCACGAAAGATTGAGATTTTGTGATAACATCGACATATGATGACGAGAATATTGAAATCGGATTAATAAACTGTTAGCCTATAAGTAAGAATATTAGATTTTTTATTCAAATATCGAATTTAAAATTTAAGAATGGAAAAAAATTATGTTCAAAAGATTTTTTCCTAAATTGAACTCTACAACACTCGAAATAAATTAATCAAAATATAGAGATATCGATCGATTATTACAAAATAATATTGAAATCGGAAGTACCCTTTGAAAAAATAATGATAGAAATATTTAAAAATTTTAAATATTTTGACCCATTTCGAGCAATATAATGATTAAGTATCATTGATATTCGTGAAAAAGAAAAGAAAGTTGACAAAATTAATGATGAAAATTTGAGATATCACAAATTGACAAAAAAGGAAAAAAAGTGAAACAGCAAGAGTATCTTTGTCATTGAGGAGCAACAAGAAACTTGCAAGAACCATGTCGTGTGTCGAAGCTTCATACGGTTTCAATGTTGTACATTCAAGCATTATGAGATCTAGTCCAAGCAAAACAAGAAAAACATTTTGAATATATGAGAACTAGTTCTAGTTATTTGGGCACTTCTGCAATGAAACTTCCCATGATTCTATCAAGTTTATTTTTTTTTCATT
The DNA here is from genome assembly GCA_033439265.1 of Dillenia suffruticosa. NCBI lineage: Eukaryota > Viridiplantae > Streptophyta > Magnoliopsida > Dilleniales > Dilleniaceae > Dillenia > Dillenia suffruticosa. The sequence goes on along the minus strand of JAVTVX010000037.1, from coordinate 5,149,122 downwards.
TTTTATTCTATTATTACTTTTTTTTTATTACATAAAAATTTGAATTCGGAATCACCAGATTAGGGGAAGAGATTTGTGACTACTAGGCTGTTTTCTTGGGAACACTTTTTTTTTTTTTTTTGACAAAGCTAAAACCTAAATAACACCTGGAGTCTCGCTGGAACTAAATCTTTTAGCAAATATTTTTATTATTTCAATATTTAATTTTATTTTTACAAAAATAATGGAACAATCTTAACATTGTAATAAATGAAATAATTTCCCTGTGAGAGTTAACCCCGTGATGAACTTTATAATATTCGGGTTAGATTAATCGAAGCAATCCGGATACCGGTGAAAACCAAAAAAAAAAAAAAAAGAAATCTCATGCTGTGCCGTTCTATTACAATGGGCTGGACCAAGGCACGCGCACATCATCATAGGGCCCAAACTTAGCCACTCGATCTCATTTGGCATTTCTATTATTTGTTTAAATGTTGATGTCAAAGGATAATGTTTTCTTCATTTACAACCAAAAACAAAATAATGTTTTCTTCATTTTTATTAATCAAAAAATACACCAACACCTAATTAGTCAAGTGGCTGAACATGAGTTCTCCTTAAATAAGGTGTTAAGTCGAGTTTTGTATACAAAAAAAATAGAGATCGGAAGAGTTTTACTTCTAAAAAATTTAATTCATTTTGAATTAAATTTAGTAGAATTCGATATAATTATCGGAGACTGTTGGTTTATAAAAAAATAATAATAAAAAAATACACGCATATTTCATGTTACAAGTATTTAATTGAAAAAAATATCAACCATGTATTTTACACGTTACATTCATCAAAATTTCTACAAAATTTATAATTAAAATTGTTATTAAAATATATGCAAAAACATAGTGTATGAAATAAAACTCCTATTCAATTCTTCCGTGAAACTTACTCAATACTACCAATGAACAATGGATCTAGTAGGATAGAATACTAGATCCTTAAATCCCTTAATCAAGTTTGAGGTTTAAAACTTGAAAATAAATAACTATGTTGAAAAAGTCATCCACTAAATAAGACTCTATAAACACTCAAATTGAATAAGTCGGAATATAACTCCAGAAAAACTTACTCAATACTCAAAAAAAAAAAAAAAGAATCATGAAATTGAATGACCACAAAATAAGAGATTTATTCATTTCAAGAAAACTTAAGAAATTAAAATACATTAAAAATCAATTAATTAACAAAATAAAAATAAAATACGCATCTAATACAATAGGGAAAATATTAAGGCCGGCCCATGTGACATGTGCCTTAGTTGAACTTGGGCCACTCCTGGTATGGCTCGATATCGCTTCTGTTTTTTTTTTTTTTGGTACTGCGGCCTGATATCCCTTCGTGTCTCTCTCTCTCTCTCCCCCGTGCAAAATTCAGAATCTTTATCGAGCTAGTTAGGGTTTTTGCTCAACTTCGAAGGGGTTGAAGCTTTTAGCAACGTAATATGGCGGAATCGGTGTGTAGAGCCCTTAGAGACGGATCATTGGAAGGGGAACATGCAGTAGCGCTTACAATCAAGGATTCAATCAAGTGTCCATACGGGCTCAATGTGTTCAATCACGTTCTCACCCAACTTTCATCAAACATTTTGTCTTCAAAATCACAGTCCAAGTAATTTGAAGCCTTTGTATTTAAACTAACTATTTTGTAGTTCTCAAAATTGTGAACCTTTGTCTTTTGCATCTTCACAGGGGTCTCGTGCTCGTTGCACTGTCTCAGAGTCCTTCCTTCTATTATAATTCGTTAAGAAGTCGAGGAATTGATGACTTTGTGACAAATAAATGGTGAATGATCTCTTCATTTCTTTTTAATTAAGTAGAATTAACGGTTTACAAGCAATAAATTTGACAACAACGATCCACTGGTTTCAGGATTCGGATATTGGATGGTTATACTGATCCTCTTGGTTGGAAAAAATGGCTTTCTGGGCATGACCAAATTGGCAGTACTTCTTTTGAAATTTCTGCTTCAACTACCATATTTAGGAATATAAAGAATTTTGATCAGTTACTTTCATTGATTCTTGACGTGGGGAAAGGTATTGCTGTCTCTACTTGCTGGGTTCTTGAAATTTTGGTTTTGTCAGTTTTTGTTCATTATGATAGTCCTTACTTGCAGGATTGGTTGGACAAGGGAAGGGTCGATTCTCTGTGGCAATTGATTCGGTATTTGCTTGCTTAATTTACTTTAGGTTCCTGCTAGAAATGATTCATTGTGTAACTGCTAAATAGTTGTAATATTTGTACAAATAGAGTTAAACTTAAAGGGCTTTTCATGCAACAAGCACACACTGTTGGCGTCTGCTGCAACTGTTTATTGCTTCACATTCTCTGGCGTTTGATTCATATTGATTCTTGTCGACCAAGCTCAACGTCAAACCAAATGGCGTTGCTTATGTTAGGTCTTTTTTACCACTATGGATGGCTAAAGTTAAAAACAAGCCGTATGATAAGTACTTACGTCTTCCATTAGATAATGGGGAAATATCAACCTAAACATGATTGGGAGAGCATTGCTTAAAAAGCATTACAAGCAAGCATTGAGGAAATCTACATCCGAACTTTCATTCTTGCTGCATTATGGGAACTAGGGTTAGAAGTACAAACAAAGATATCTAGTCACTGAGAAGCAAGAATCAATCATGAGAGGAAACTTCCTGTCAGGTTCTGGTTTTGTACAGAAAAGCATCATGAGAACTAGACTGGGGTTTAGAAAATAGAAAATGTTCTTCTTGCTGGTGTTATGAGGAATCAACATGTGAGTAACTTCCTAGTTTTATTTTTGGCATGAAGCGTGTTTAAGGCCTAGGTAAATTGATATCAACAAAAAGCAACCTATTTAATAGTATGGCTAAAGTTGATTAAGTAACTATTGCAGAGTATGTTGGTAAGGAACTGCTGTATGCTATAGATTTGTACATATCATGAAAATTTAAGGTTGGATACATCGGGAATTTTCCTGCTTCATTGCAATCTAAATGGCTCTAGAACCACTTAACCAAACTTCTTTGTAGTAAAACTTGTTGGTTTTGGTAATTCTTTTCCTTCCTTTCCCAATGGTTGAAACATTCACCTTCTCTGTTTCAATGATCATATCCTGGTTTTTATTCTCTACTTGTCCTTGCAGCTACTTGGTCTCTATCTCTAAACTCTTCTCTTTATATTACTAGACTTGTACCGTCATAAACTGTAGTGATATTTATAATTATTTGAAGAATCATGGTGCAATTTGACTTCCATTGACAGCTTTAATTTCAATATTGAAGATATATTAAAAATTTGAGCACGAATGATTTTGAACTTCTTACAATGTCTGGAACTTTGATTGTGTTTGTGTGGAGTGGAGGTCATGTTAATTAGCAAGAAGTCATGTGAAGTATGCTTGGTCTTATCACACACAAAGTTTCATAAAAATACCTCTCTTATAATTCCTTATCCTCACTGAATGCATAATAATAATGAAAAACCACTCCCACTCTCAAGCAATATATCAGGGACATGGACGTCAAATATGGATACGGCATTCATATTGAATTCAAGGGCTCATATCTTAGAATAGTGGAGGATATTGTTATTATACCCTGCCCTCATAACAAGGGAACAACATGCTGATCCAACCTATAAATGGGCATAGCAATTAGCTCCTTGGGTCTTGGTGGTAGGACAAGGGAGGTAGGCAGTACATTGTAAACTTCCTGCTTACGATAACCTATATACGACATACATATTAAATATCTTAAGAGTTGTAATTTTCCAACTAGCTATTGGTGACGGCAAGAATTGCGGAAAGCTGAATTGCTAGCATGAAAAGTGTATACAACTTCTAAACTTCAAATGCTAAATAACATGGGGTTTATTTGTTAGTACGTTGAAAATAATCTATAATGTAGTCACAGAATTTTATTGTTTCTTTTTCTTTTTGCTTTTGGTTTTTTGGTTTTTTTCAAGTTCAGTAGTATCAGTCGATTCCACTAAATTTAACTTAAATCCAGCCTTTCATGTAATGTGCCTTTATCAAACTTGACAGGTGAGTGAAATGTTGAGACATGTGTCATTGTCATCACTTGCAGGCCTTTTAAGCAAACTCCGTGGCCATGGTATGTAACTTCTTTCTCTTTTTTTGACCCTAAATTAAGCTTCATATACTTTCAACTGCCTTAAGTACATTAAAATAAAGGGATGTTTGGCTATGTTTATAAGCTCTTCATAATATTTTCTATAAGATGTTTGAGAGTTTACAATCTCATGAAATTTATTTGGTAATTATTTTTCTAAAAGAGTTTATAAACTCTAATTTTTAAGCTTATAAGCTGAATATCACCCAACTTTTTTTTCTATACATCTTATAAACTATTTTATTTTGATGCATAAACAAAATAAAATACCCTTATTAATTTTTCATCATCCCACATTTATGCTTCTTATGTATCAATATGTAGCTATTTATATAATATTAATAGCACCATGTCCTTTTTAGTTATTTCAACACTAAAATAGCTTATAAGCATTTGTTATTACTAAGCACAACACTTATAAGCTACAAAATATTTTATAAATAATTGAATTTTATTTTATTCAAACACTTTAACTACTTATTTTAAAAATAAGATATAGGAACTTATAAATTCAAAAAAAAAATGTCTTATAAGTTTTATGAGTTTAAAAGTTGTTCAAAATAAGTTTAGTCAAACAGCCTTTTAATTAATTCATTGACAAGCTATGAGGATGTTGCGTGTTTCTTGCGGTTGGAAAACATCAGTAGATTTGACTTACTGCATTAGCTGACCATGCATCTTTTGTTAGAATGGACTGGACTTTCTGCAGAATAGGGCTGAAATTGATTGTGGGGCATTTTAGGTGCATAACAACTGATCTAGTATGAACTAATCAGGAATTTTAGTTTCTTAAGCTCGAGACCTTTGCGTTGCGGTGGTCTTAGATATCCATCACCAGCCAGTTGGTCAAAGCATTTTTGAGGAATTATAACAAGCAATTAATTAGAGAGTATTGATGACTTGGGTTTGGGTATAAATTTGCATATTGTTCTTGTTGTATTGTGTCTGTCCATACCTCATGGCAATCTTTTATATGTTTAACCATACATTTATATTACGTGCCTTGTAAGTAATCAGGAAACCTCAAAAAGAAAACTTGAAATCTTTGGAGGTCATCGAAGGATAGTTTAATAATATTTAACCCCCTCACATGCAAATTCCCCGATATGGTTAAACCTGGGAGTAACATAACCGGAAATTCCTCAGATGAAATTGAGAAGCCAAGGTTCACTGGCCTAGTTTTGTTGCAGATGGATCTGACAAGAAACCTAGTATGTATAGTCAAACGAGAAATGGAGCAATAGAGATTTTTACTGAAAGTGGCAAGAATAAGAAGAAAAGGAGTTTTAGTTTATGTCCTGTAAATGATTGGAGTTGTCAAAAGTTGAAGCAATCAATTGTTTGCCATATTCTGGCAGTTAAGAAACATTGTTTGCCCTGGAAGCTCTGCTAGGTTGACAGACCAGCAAATCAGACAGCCTGGTTGTAGCGGTTGTTTTTTTCAATCTATTAATTTTTTGTATTAGTGCAGATTTGGAATCATATTGACCTGAAAAACTCTAGCCTAATTCTAACGTTGTCTAATATTTTAGATATTTGTTTATTTTTCCTGGTGGCTGAGCTGTTTTGCAGATCAAATTTCTAGTACATTTTGGTTGTTGCATTCTGATCTTCATGACATCAAGGCCACTGCGGTTCTCGAATATATGTCCACTATGGTCATTAGTTTAGAGCCAACCAGTGAATCATTTGATCAACAGCGAACTATATCGGAGAACTTGTCTCTGCATGAACAGAATTCTTGCAAAGGCAAAATACAAGTACGAATGAAGCGCAGAAATGGACGTGTTAGAGTAACAGTAATCTCTCTCTCTCTCTACCTACCTCCCCACTCCCCCACCAGAATATGTTGAACTGATTCACATGCTATCAACCTTGCTAATCTCTTTTGACATGATTCAGTGGGAAGAGTTTGACATTGCCCAATCTAGCATGAAATTTTCATCTGCTTCTCCAGAAAGTGCAACAATCAATCAAAGCCTTTTGCCAAAGGTGAGCATGTCTCTATGTTCTTAACCTGTTGCAGTCATTTCCTTACCTTCTTCTCACTGTGAACTGGTGTTCCATTTTGACAGGTGCAATTCAATTTACAGTTAACAGAGAAAGAAAGAGTAGACAAGGAAAACGTTGTGCTTCCCTTTGAACACCAAGGTTTGTTACGTCTCATATTTAACTCACTTCTAGTGGAATACTTACAATGGTGCCTTTATCTGATGCTTGCGTTCTCTTGTTATAGGCAATGGCAAAACCATACACATCTATGATGGCCGGAGGTCTCTCACTGAGGGCAAAAAAGGGACAGAGCCCACTCCTACCCAGCAGTTGCCAGCAGTTGAGGATTCTGGTAAGGGGGAGATAATATATTTTCGTGACTCAGATGACGAAATGCCTGATTCGGATGAGGATCCTGATGATGACTTAGATATATAACAAAGTCACCTCTATACTCACCATATCCAAGTATCCCGCACTGAGCTCAGTTATATACTTTCATGATACTGCCTGAAAATCATTTCCAAGGTGGACAGTAAAGTGAATGAAGAAGGATCATGTCAGCATTGCTAGTAAAATCTCAAACTATCAGTTGGACTAGCAAATAATCATTACTTGGTAGTCATGAAGAAACACTTTGAAGCTTCAAGGATAATGTTCAGTGATTTGTTGTTCGAGGGCACAAGCTAATCTAGCACAGACTGGAGTACATGATGGTGCTTTTAGAGGCTTCAAATTATCAACTGGATGGGAGTTCAGCCCTCTAAGACCATCTCTTCTTGTCAGTGTTGTTGCTGGTCATATCTGCTTGCGCCACATGATTGGTTTCTTAGAGATAATGTATGCTATTTTGTTTTCATTGCTCATCCAATTATGAGGCTTAAATTCTCCTTTCATGACCAAGCCAGAGGTTTAGTGTCCATTTTTAGAATGTGCTTCACTGTCCATTTTGTGTCCATTTTTAGAATCAGCTTTAGTCGCTTTAACAGCATTGTCCAACCAAAGGGCATATAAGGTAGAAGCCAGTGGAAAATGTCAATCAGTTGAGCAACATCTGATCATGTTCCTTTTTTTTTTCAATTCTTTTGTTTAAAATTGAATAAGGTCAATCACGTACGATTTACGGAGACAGCCTCATTATGTACACTGATTGATGACGAACAAATATTGTGAACCCCAAGCTAGAAAAAGGGTTCAAAGAATGAAGCCCCCGAGTTGATATCAGAAAATTAAATTCAAGTAATGTCAAATAGCAGAAGCTCCAACGAGGAGACAGAAGTGGTGTAACAGCAAAAAGAATAAGTCTCCAAGAGCCTGAACCTGAAAAGGAGGAATAAGAATGTTGTTTTAGACACCCCAAAAAATGTACGCAATAATTCCTAGTTTGCTGAAACAAGCTCTAGAAGTGTGGTTCGTGGCAGAAAAGAGAAATATAGAACAAGAAGATGATTTGAACATTACTTGCCATCTTGCATACTGGGTAGTAGCTTACATAAGTTTTGTTGAACCCAATTATTTCACCGGCAGACTACACAAGCCACATCTTGTTTTATCTTGGACTAGTATTCTATGAATTATATTTATGGGACCCTGTACCTCATAAAAATACATTTTATATCTGGTCCGGAAAGCTGTACCAACGTATCTCTGTCCCCAACCCCCCGCGCCCCCCCCCCCCACCCCCCAAAAAAAATACAGAAAACAAAACAAAAAGACAAAAAGATAAAAACAAAACAAAACACAGATTCTGCCATAAGTATTATATGGTTTACTTTACTGGCGAACAGCCTTTCGAGTTTCCAACCAAAAAAACAAGGAAAAAAAGGAGAAAAGAAATCAAACCCTTGTCTCCTTACTAACATTGGTCACATATAACGGAGGTTGAGAACTTCAAGCAGCAAGACAATAAAATAAGCAAAATTTAGTGTTCATTTGTTAAGATTTTTTTTTAACTTATCTTGTCCTTTTAAGAAAAAATAAAAATTAATTTCTTTAAAAAAAGTTAAAACTTGATTGATTTTTTTATTTTTGAAATAAAGTTAAAAATTAAAAGTTAATTCCATTTTTATTCTTTTATTTTTGAAATAAAATTAAAAATTAAAAGTTAATGATCATATTTGAAATTTTATATCATTTAAATAATGATATTAATGGAATAAAATTAATTGTGTGAGAATATAAATAGAATAAAAAATTTTAAATTTTTGAAAAAACTAGAGCATTAAAAAAAAAGGAGAAAAAAAAGCTCGTCCCAAGAATTTTTTCTTAAAAGTTACTTTAATTTTTTTTATATATATATAAAAAAAAAAAGCTCAAAAATTGTTTGGTAGGATTTTTTATTATGAGGAGAAGTTAAAATAAAATTCCGTTAAACAGACACTTAGCAACAACTTATCTTTTAAAACCATATTTGGGCAAGTTTCCGAAATGCAACAAAACCATGCACCATTTTTACATTGACATCCAATTAAATGCACAAAAGCCACACATGTACCTCCCATCATGCCGGAGACCATAAGGAAGTTGACACAACATAAATTCACTCTTAAGCAATTCGGACCTGACATAAAGAGAATCTTGACGTATGTCTACTAAAACGAAGATAAGGAAGCATATCACAAATAAGGTGCAGCTCATCCTGAGATCAACTCTAAATCTCAGGAAGTACATACGTGGCTGAAATATAAAGGCACTTCATCCTCTCTGCTGGAGAAAAACATATGAAAACAAAATAATAATAATAATAATAATAATAATAATAATAATAATAACAGCCATTTACTTGGTGCACTGCTTGCTAGGTCTTAACTTGCACAGGCAAATTCCTAACACCAATGCAGAAGTCATTATGATGGTGGGAAAAATATCTACTGCTGGACTTCTTTTCTAGAACTATCATTTTCTAAACAAAAAAGATAAATAGTTTATAAATGATATTTAGTTGCATTTGTTGATCATCTGACCCCAAAACAAATAACTGAGGGAGGAGTAGTGAGAGATTACCTCAAGACAAAATAACAAGCCCAAGATACACAGCCGTAGCAAGGAATACTAGTGATATCATTCCCCTGAATGTAGAGCCAACAAAAAATTACAAGAAAGCAACAAAGAATAAAACATAGTATGAACTATAGCATATAGCTGTTAGGTCCTCGCAATTGCTATATTGTGGCTCACCAGATGACTCCCCATGCAAAACCATTGCAAGGGCAGTGGCAAACTTCTGCAAACTTCTCGGCATCACTGGAATGAACTCTTCGTGAAATCAAGTCATCATAGATATCTACATCATGATGTTGAAATTATCATGATATATGTGATAATATATGTGTGTGCATTTGTGTTCTGAAAGTCATAAGTCGATGTTGTTGAGAAAAAGAATAACAGGTGATACCATAAACTGAAAACAAACTGTTCATGACACCTGCAATTTTCCCGGGGGGAAAAAAAGAAGAAAAGCTTAACATGTCAACCAACTGATAAAAGACGGGTCAAAAAGGTCATATGGCAAGTCCATTCAGAACAAGAGAAATACAGGATTTATTTGTATATACCAATGAATAGAATGATGTACCGCAGAATATGAATCTTTGTCAACTCTTGCAAAAGCCAAATCACAGCAAGGAAAATAATAAATCCTGCAAGGTCAAGCAAAGGATATCGAGTATAAACTTAAGAACAGGAACTCATGCCATAAAAATGTCAGAATGGACCATAACACTTACCAATACAAAGTCCTCGAAGCGTCCACTTTTAACATCAAGTGACAGAGAAAGCAAAAGCAATTAGATTACACAGGAAATTTACAATTCCACTTTACTCAAAAATATATTATATGACAAAAAGCAACTCAAAAAATGAAACTTACATTCCTAGCAACAAAAAGGACAATCAACAATGCCACAGCCAAACAACCAGCAGCAATCCTTGCAGTGAGAAGATATGTGGAAGCAAGAATGAGAACCATACCCCAAAATGAAGAACCAAGATCTGGAAGAAATGCAATAAATGCGAATACCAGGTGCCAATTAGAAGTGATTGAAATTGACTTTGAGGTAGCAAAGTTATTAAAGAAAAGAGCGAGCATGTGAGATGTGCACAAACGGACAAAAAGTTGATTATAATGCTTGGTTTCATGGTTTCTTTGGACTTCAATATAATAGTAAAGGAGAACAAATTAAGAGAAAAGTGAAGTTCTCATAGGATAAGGGTAGTACATCCAGCAGGCAAGATCAACCAATATATTTTCTAATGCTTGGTTTCATGGTTTATTTGGACTTCAATATAATATTAAAGGAGAAAAACAATTAAGAGAAAAGTGAAGTTCTCATAGGATAAGGGTAGTACATCCAGCAGGTAAGATCAACCAATATACTCCTCCACGTGTTTGTGTCACCCCTCCTTCATTAGCATGGACCTGGATCCCGTCAACCTGCATATAACAGCAGGAAAAATCCTCTGCTTGAGCATATAAGAAGAACAAGGACTTCCATCCTGTTCCAGTAACTCATTTGATTATGAGGATGCAATGACAAAAGATGCTCACAAGACTGGACATAAAAATGGAAGCCTTTCGCAGAAACATCCTAGAAATTTGTTGATATGATATGAACAATTTATCCAAATAAAATATGATTTACCTAACAAAACACAAAGATAATTCTTCCTGGATGCATCACTAACAAGCATAAAGACAGTTGGCATCACTTGCCCTTTCTGGTAATACACAATATCAATGTTGGACATCTTGCATAGACTTAAGTGGAGGGTTCATTCCCATCAAAGATATAATTAAAAGGTAATTGGATGATCTTTGCACTTTAGGAGCTGCAAACAGCCTCTTTAAAATCAACTAAAATTTTTACTTGCTAAAAATCGTGATTTGACAGATAGTACATAATCAATATTCTTCCCATTTGGCTGCTCCTTATAAGGCAAAAAGTAATTGTCATCAGGAGCACTTTTCTCCTAAACCACAAGATTGAGTTATTCCTTTAGGTCCCATTGCCATTCTCACTATACACTGTCTCTTACCAGCATATTCTGTCTCTGGAATAACCAAATGAACAACTTCACTAGGACAGCAGGAGTAGTGATTCGCACCTCCTATACAAGTATATTCTTTGAAATTCCAGAGGGGGTCAAGATAAATCTGAGCATGGAAGACATGGTGGTTTGAAGGGGTTCACCAACAGGAACCTTGAAGTCAAGAGATACCATAACATGCTTTGATTAAACGGTAGTCTTAACCCCCTAAAAACAAATTTCGTCTCCGAAATTCTAAGATACAATTATACATCAAAGAGTTACGGGTATTGTTTCCGCATTAATTCTTCGGTTTTCCAAGTTTTCGACTTGATTGTTTCTCCATAGCACCTTAACAATAGGAATCTGCTTATTCCTCAACTGCTTGATTTGCCTATCAATGATTTTCACTGATTGTACCTTGAAACTCAAATTCTCATCCAATTCCACTGGAGGTGTTTTTAATATGTGTAAGGGATCCGGTAAATACTTCTTCAATATGGAAACGTGAAAAACGTCATGGATTCTCTATAACTCCGATGGTAATTCTAGTCGGTATGCCACTTGCCCAATCCTTTTAAGAATTCTGAACGGACCGATATAGCGAGAATTTAGCTTTCCCCATTTCTGAAAATGGATTACGCCCTTCCACGGAGATATCTTCAAAAATATCATATCTCCTTTTTTAAATTCCAAAGGTCTTCTTCTCTTGTCGGCATAGCTCTTTTGTCGATTTTGAGCTGCCTTCATTCTTTCCCGAATCAACTTCACTTTTTTTTTAGTGTTTCGATCATTTCTACATTTTCAATTTTTCTCTCTCTAATCTCGTTCCAACACAATGGGGTACGGCACTTTCTTCCATAAAGGATTTCATAAGGAGGCATCCCTATAGTAGCTTGGTAACTGTTGTTGTAGGCAAATTCAACAAACGGAATATGCCTATTCCAACTGCCTTGAAAGTCCAGAAAACATGCCCTAAGCATGTCTTCCAATATTTGAATTGTACGCTCGGATTGCCCATCAGTTTGAGGATGAAAAACAATGTTGAATTTTAAATTAGTCCCTAAGGACTCTTATAGCTTTGGGCAGAATCTAGAAGTAAATCAAGGATCACGATCCGATTCAGAACACCTATTCCTTGGAAAGATCGGCAAAGCTGTACATTGATGAGATGTACTGCTGATATGTTTTCTTATTTGGGATGAATTTTGAATTGAAAAAAAAATTGTTGTATTGATTTGGAACCTTGCGGAGTCTCGGTATATGGAGAGGTTCAGCCCGTATATCGAGACAACGCGGCGGCTGTTACGTGGTCGATCAGAGGATCGGGACGTGATAGATAGGATGAGAGGAAGCTTCTTTTTCCCTCGAAGGTTATTTGGAATTCTTCCCCCCGCCCCTCAAGCGGTTGCCTTTTTTGCAAGGGAAGCGGCTTGGGAAAGGATTTCAACTTAGATAATGTTCAAACTACAAAGGAGAGATATTGCCTTAGTAGATAGCTGCTCGTTATGCAAAAGAGAGCTTGTGGCTATTGATCCTTTGCTTCTTCATCGCAGATGGACTCAATCCTTGTCAGAAATTTCTATCTTTTGCATGTAATTTGGGTGACTTCATGTTCAGAGTGAGTCATGGTTTTGGTATGATGTGAAGGCTTGTACAGCATTAGAGAAGAGTTGTTGAAAGGCTCCCATTAGCAATTTGGTTGACGTGGATGGCAAGAAATAGAAGAATTTTGAGGGAGTAGAAATCCTTGACGGCTTTTGTGGTCAATTTTCTGAAATCCTTTTTTTTTTTTTTTGTGGACTTCGAACTTCTAGGTCCTTTGCATCTTTTATGTACGTTATTATTTCACAAATTCTCTTTTATTGTAGTCTTAGAGACCATTATCGTGCTCTTCCCTTGGTTTTGTTTTTCATTTGTTTTTCCAAAAAAAAAAAGAAAAATTATTTCACACAATTGACACCATCAATGGCATCAACAATCTTTCCTGGTCTATTCATTAATTACTAGGCATACAATCATGTCATTTTTTTTAATCTTTTTTACACATGCATAAAACATGAAATACCTTCCTAAAATAATGATCCTAGCACAAGCAAGCTATTTTTCTTCACAAAAGACAAACTTTTAATATTGCCCAAACCATGACATGTTTTGGTTTGCCGTGTACTAGGAAGCATGGATACTGATGTCATATCCAAAATGATAGACGGGGATATGACACAAGTGACATATAAATTAATATATATATATATATGATATACATAAATTTTTAAGAATTGTATAACAATAAATATTAATCACTTGTCATAGATAATAATGTTTTCTTGATTAAATCTTTGATTTTGACCCACCCTGAATAGCCCTATAAAATTACATTAAAAAAAGCTTGAGGCGTGTGTGAGTGAGATACAGCAGAGACAAAGAGAAGGGTAGAAACAAAAGTGAGATTGAAAAAAAAAAGGTTGTCTCTCTAAACCCTACGTAGAGAGAGGCAGAGGAAAATAGATGAGTAGCTAAGAAGAGAAATGAAAAAGTTGCAGAAGAGAACTTTCAAGAAAATAAAAAGAACAACAACTAGCCACAATCAAAAGATTCTTCCTTTTTCATCTTCAAGCATGATTGAAGGTCTTTCTTTTCATTTTCCTCTTTCCCGTGCCTAGAATCTAGAGAAAGCTCCAAGCTCTTCCTTCTTCTCAAATCCACCTTCTCTTCATCCTTCTTCCTCTCAGATGCTTAAATCACATTGATGAAGAGATATGAAGAGCTTCTATCTCCATTCTTTTCTTTTTTATTTTTATTTTTTTTGTTTCACCATATAATTTTTAGATTTTACACTTAACACTCACTTTTCTCGAAGGAATTGCATATTAGGTCCCCAACTGTCTAATCACGTTTCCCAGTCGTATCTAATATGTACCCTGCAACTTCAATAAAATAATCAGACACAAAATGTGGCGTACTCAATATGTATTCGAGGCATATCTGGCCATATATGTGTCTGATGCGCATCCAAAATCAGTAGTGAGGGATTTTTAAGTATTCATGCTTCCTAGATCATGCAAGACTACAGGTACCAAATAAGAAAAGCTCCCACATCTAGTGCATCGACCAACCAAACACATATTCCTCTTTCCAATGAAAATTCATACACATCTTTCCAATATGGAGATGCCATGGAATCAGAAGTTTTACAATTAGTAGGAAAAAAGTACATGGACTGCAATTTTAGAATAAAGTAAAGATTTGCTCAAAGACATGGTAAAAATTGAAGGAGAAGAGGTGCCTAAAAATGATAGCTATCATTATTTGTGACCTATTCAAAATTATGGAAATAGTAATGAAATATCACACACAGGATTAGAGCACAGTGAATGAAATGAAAAAGTGCATCCAACGAATTAGTTGATCATAAAATTGTCCATAATGAAAAAGCAAGTTTTATAAAACCATAATAACACAAGCAATGCTTTATGGCATGCAAAGTGTTGAGTTATTAAAAATCAAAATACGTGAAAGATGATCATAACAGAGATAAGAATGTTACGATGGATGAGTGAAGAGATAAGAAAAGAGAGTTTAGAACTGAGTAAGTTAGGTTAAACCTAGAAGTAATTCCCACTTTGAATAAGATAAGAAAAAAGGATTAAGAAGATTTAGGAATCGAAAAGACAACCTAATGCTCATGTCAGAAGTGATAATACAAATTAAAGGTGCACAAATAACAAGATGAAATCCTAAGAAAACTCTAAGAGAGCTGATAAAACATGACATGTCATATGCAGTTCTTATTAGTGACATAACTTCTGATAGAGTTGAATCAAACTCAATGCATGACTTTGTTTTTCACTTTTTCACTTTGAGAAATAAAAATTTGCTCTACAATAGCAAACCAAAAAATTTATGACATTTTAATATTTGGAAAGATGAATCATTTGTCATCGCTAAAAATTTAGGACCCCTTATACTTGGATTAGGCTTGTTTTGCAGTTGCGAGTTATTGCTAGGCCAAAGCCTAAATTGCTAGTTATGCAGTATTCAAATGCTAATGGATACTGTTCGCATCCCAATTCTGGAGGCCTTAAAGTTATACATGAAGTAGGTTTACTAAATTTGAAAATTCGAGTCTTTTCCTTTTTTTTTTGTTTGATTTCTTTCGCATATTTGGTGTTTTCTGATTGTTAGCTTAGTTCTTTCTTGCTCCCATCCTAAATTTTGGGTTTCCTTCTGCCTGAACCTATCAGTGTAACAAGATTTTAAACTTTAGATTGGACATACGTCCACATTCTACATCCTCTCAGTAATAGAATAGATTGGACATACGTCCACATTCTACATCCTCTCAGTAATAGAAAGGCCCTACGATTTATAGGAGACTGATGAATACATCAATATTTTAGAATTACTTAATATTTAAATTGACAAAATTCCTATATTTAGTATCAAAACTTTAAATGTTTCTAATCACTATCAAATATATATATACATATATATATTTCACCTAAAAACCAAATTGGGTATTTCATGAATGGCTTTGTCTAATCAATTAAAATATTATTATTTAATTGCAAATATTAAGTCCTATGCTACAAACTGTCCAAGTCTTGAAGCGTGCCATGGTAATAAAAGCATGACACATTTAAAAAAGTGAAAAGAGGAGGGCAGGCCTACAAGTAAATTGAGATATTCTATAATGTCCTTAAAAAATCATTATTCACGAAATGTAAACTTACATGACCACAAGTGAGTTTACATGCTAGTGCATGGCTTGCTTCATGAAGAAATACAGTGATCAGCTTGAAAGGTGTCAGAAGTATCGTTCTCCAAAGCTGTTATCACCAAAGCAAAATAAACCATCAGAATATTTCTGCGAACCTACTAACATAGTACAAGTATTTAGTACAAGGACTAAATAACTTTCCCACAAAGAAGCAATTTAAAACACACTAGAACGCTATCTTGAGTTAAATTTCTCACTGACATTCAGCTTTATTTATTTATCTAATAAGTTTCAGGTGACAATAATTATTTTTTGTTCAAACTTAAGGATCATTGTGACCTTATAAGCTAATTACTCCCATTCCCATACATTCTCCTACTAGCTCCCCTTTAATTCCTTTTACTTTCTGCCCAATCTAATTGCTTAAGAGCTGCCTTACACCTTGCATAGGTCTTTAATCCAATCAAACTGTCAAGAAAATAATGGATAAATATTATCACAATAAATACGATTCCAAGGAAGTTGAGGGCTTCTAAGTGAATCTCATCATCTTGAAATGATCTATTTTTCAATGCTTCCCAAAAATAAATCAGATTGTCCAATTTTACACTTATTTTGGTGAAGATCTCAATGATATCCGTGTTTCTAGGAACTAAGGTTGTAAAACTTTAAGGTTTATTTTATATGCAGAAGGCGTGCTTGAGTAATATAGAAATCCTAGAAGCAACAAGAGGTGATAAAAGATAGCTATCTTTCCTCACATTTTGTTCCCAAAAATATCCATGAGGGCTAGCTAGTTGACATCCTCCATCACTCACAAGAGAAAAGCATGTGCAGGTGCATATTCAAAGGCAAGGCTAATCTCCATGACCATTTTAATAATTTATGTGGCATTTATTAGGTAAAATAGTATGCATGGTTCTGTCGTCCTTAGAATTATCGATTGTTGTCCAACAGATCTTTTCTGCATAGAAACATGGAGCTCTCCATGGTCAAAGTAGTCATGAATAATGACATTTTTTAATGTAGACTATCTGTCAATGTAGTAGTGTGTCCTTGACCACAAAGACATCCGAGTTCAAAACTTACCATTGGTTAGTTATTTAGCCATTTACTATTAATGCTGAAATTGTCCTACAAACACTCTGCAGGAAACAGCTTCACCCAAGGGCATCATTCTTATTCTTATTATTTTATAGAAAAAGAATTGTAGTAGATGTAAAAGAGAACATATATGAAGCTTAAAAAAGAGAGAAAAACTGAAGGCTGAAATAAGCAAAGAATAAAAAAAATGAAATTAGCTATCATGGGGAAATCTTGGGATAAGAGAGCATCATGATGTCACTATTTTATAAGGCCGTAATAAGATTTCTTATAAGGGTTTTCCAGATTATGGAAGTAGCTAAGATTTAGTCATTTCTAGGTTGGAAGAAATTCTTTTGTCATGGTAGCTCTGACATGGTTTATATACATGCATAACTTGTGACATCATAATGCTTTTGCGGGTTAAATTTGTTAAAGTTATCAACATCAGCCCCTAGTTATCAGTACCTAATTGTGAGGGTGTTTTGTTGCTAATTTGTTTCTATTTAATTTTTTAAATAAGCTAAGGGTAGTTCTAACTTTTAGGGAGTTGTTGCAGTAAGTTTGTTACTGCACATAGTAGTTCCTATTTTTTTTTCATCAGTCTGTTGGTGGCTTTGCCTATATAGATATGTGTCAGTCATTTTCAACAATAAGAAAGTGTTTTTCTTTCTTCTTCCTCTGTGGGTTCAATTTGCAACAGTGGTATCAGAGCCTTGAGAGTGCTTGAGAGTCAAACACGTGAGGAAAATAGGGACAACAGTAGGAGTCTCATACTTATTGTATTAAGTTAAGCTCAACAACCAAAATTACAATGCTTGGTCGACCTGTATGATGTCTTACATGCAAGGCCAAGAATTGTGGGAGGTTGTGGACGGAAGTGAAATTAATCAGCCGGAGGCTGAGGATGCCAATGGTTCATTGCGGAAATGGAAGATAAAAGCAGGCAAAGCGATGTTTGTCTTGAAGACAACAATCGAAGAAGACCTGCTAGAGCACATTCGAGATGCCAAAACTCCTCACGAAGCTTGGAATACGTTTGCGAAACTATTCTCAAAGAAGAATGACACCAGGCTCCAACTTATCGAGAGCGAGTTGTTGTCAGTCGCACAACGTGACTTGACGATCGCTCAGTACTTTCACAAAGTGAAGTCGTTATGTCGAGAAATTTCTAAGTTAGATCCACAAGCACCAATCGGAGAAACCAGGATGAAAAGAATAATCATCCATGGTCTTAGACCAGAGTATAGAGGCTTTGTTGCTGCAGTACAGGGATGGCCAAATCAACCATCACTTGTTGAGTTCGAGAATTTGCTTGCTGGTCAGGAAGCCTTGGCAAAACAAATGGGAGGAGTTTCACTTAAGGGTGAAGAGGAAGCGCTTTACGCCAACAAAAGCAAATGGACTTCCAAGCAGCATATCATCAGCACAACTAAAAAGAATGAGAATAAGACAAATTACAGTCAAGGTGAAAAGAATGCCCGTGTAGAGGGAGCCTGGAAAAACTCTGGCAACAAGAGAAAATTTGCAAGGAAATGTTATAATTGCGGAAAGAAGGGTCACATGGCTAAAGATTGCTGGTTCAAAAAGGGGTCTATGGAGAGTAATGCTGTTACTTCCAAAAATGAGGAAGCTTGGGATGCTGAACCATTTTTTGCTGCAAAAGAGGAATCAGCTCTTACAGCAACAACATCTGAACAGATTGACTATGAGAAAGATTGGATCATTGACTCACGCTGCTCAAATCATATGACAGGTGATAAAGAAAAGCTGCAAGATTTATCAGAATACAAGGGAAAACGTGTGTGGTGACAGCGAACAACTCAAAGCTACCGATTGCTCACACCGGTAATACTGTAGTTTCTTCCAAAAATAATACTAATGATGTGGCACTTCAAAATGTCTATCACGTCCCAGGTATGAAGAAAAATCTTCTCTCGGTAGCACAATTAACATCTTTAGGCCATTTTGTTTTGTTTGGTCCGCAAGATGTAAAAGTTTATCGTGATCTTGAGATTATGGAAGGACCAATGATGAAGGGACGAAGATTGGAATCAGTGTATGTGATGTCCGTAGAAATTGCATATGTAGACAAGGCAAGAAACAATGAGACAGCAAACCTATGGCATATGCGGTTAAGTCACGTTAGTTACTCCAAATTAGCTGTGATGATGAAAAGGTCAATGCTGAAGGGACGTCCCCAACTTGAAGTCAGAGAAGATACAATATATGCAGGATGTCAGTATGGCAAAGCACATCATTTGCCGTATGAAGAGTCAAAGTGGAAAGCACAGGAACCATTAGAGTTAATTCACTCTGATGTGTTCGGACCTGTTAAACAAGCTTCTCTCAGTGGGATGAAGTACATGGTGACCTTCATTGATGATTTTTCCAGGTATGTATGGGTGTCTTTTATGAAAGAAAAATCTGAAGTTTTCTAAAAATTTAAAGAATTCAAGGCAATGACAGAAGCAGAAGTTGGTAAAAGAATTCGTTGTCTATGTTCTGACAATGGGGGAGAGTATAGCTTAGATGAGTTCCTCTACTTCCTCCGAGAATGCCAAGTACACCATCAGTTCACATGTGCCTACACTCCTCAGCAAAACGACGTTGCAGAAAGGAAGAACCGGCACCTTGCAGAAATTTGTCGAAGTATGCTTCTTGCAAAGAACATTCCAGGATGTTTTTGGGCTGAAGCAATGAAGACTGCAGCCTTTGTGATCAATAGACTCCCTCAACAAAGGTTAAGTTTTCTATCACCCTTTGAAAAATTGTGGAACATGAAGCCTTCAATTAGTTATTTTCGAGTTTTCGGATGTGTTTGCTATGTCTTTGTACCTAACCATTTACGTAACAAAATGGACAAGAAGGCTATGAGGTGTGTTTTTGTAGGATATGATAGTCAAAGAAAAGGTTGGAGGTGTTGTGATCCTACAACTGGTAAGTGTTACACATCCCGAAATGTGGTGTTTGATGAATCATCTTCATGGTGGTCCTCAAAAAGGGAGATATTGTCAGATTCAGAAATTTTTAAGGAGTTACAGTCTGCTCAAATTCAATTAAGCTTAGGAGAAGCTGAAAATGCAGCTGATGGTGATGGCCAACCTCAAAGTCCGTGGCAAACTGGTGTGAATGGACAGCCAAGTGAACAAGGTGAACCTAGTGGAACCGAAGCACCAATTCCATACAGAAGATCAATCAGAACCAGAAGGCTAAATCTCAAATATACTAATGTTGCCACAGTAGAAGATGCAAACACAAAAGAACCGGAGACATTTGTAGAAGCATTGCAGGTTCCAAAGTGGAATAAAGCTATGAAAGAGGAAATTGCAACATTAAAACAAAATCAAACTTGGGAACTCGTACCAAAGCCAAGAGATGTAGAGCTTATTTCTTATAAATGGGTTTATAAGATAAAGCGTTGCACGGATGGATCAATTGAAAGGCACAAGGCTCGGTTGGTAGCTCAAGGATTCTCTCAACAATATGGACTAGACTATGATGAAACGTTTAGTCCAATTGCAAAGATCACAACTATATGAGTCTTATTGGCACTTGTAGCTAGCAAAGATTGGAACTTATGACAATTGGACGTGAAAAATGCGTTTCTGCATGGGGAGTTGGATCGGGAGATCTATATGACTCAACCGATGGGCTTTCAGAGTCAAGATCATCCTGAATTTGTGTGTAAGCTACAAAAGGCACTCTATGGGTTAAAGCAAGCACCGAGGGCTTGGTATGGTAAGATTGCTGAATTTTTGACTTATAGTGGTTATTCGGTGACGCCTGCAAATTGTAGCTTATTTGTCAAAAATAATGGAGGAAAGCTAGCTATTGTGCTAGTGTATGTGGATGATTTAATCATAACAGGGGATTGTGAAGAAGAAATTCGTCAAACAACGGAGAATTTGTCAATACGTTTTCAGATGAAAGATCTTGGACAACTAAAGCACTTCCTTGGTCTTGAGATTGATCATACTCAAGAAGGAATAATTCTCCATCAACAAAGTATTCCATAGACTTATTACAGAAATTTGGAATACTTAATTGCAAGCCAATCTCAACACCAATGGAGCCCAATGTCAGAATATGTGCTCACGAAGGGAAAGATCTCGAAGATGCAACAATGTATTGACAGTTGGTGGGTGGTCTGCTTTACTTAACTTTAACTAGACCCGATATCTCTTATGTAGTTGGTGTGATGAGTCGATACATGCAACATCCAAAGAAGCCTCATCTGGAAGCAATTCGACGAATTTTGAAATATGTGAAGAACACGCTTGGCTATGGTATCATCTATAAAAAGGCTGGAGATTGCAAGCTAGTTGGTTATTGTGATGCCGACTATGCAAGTGATTCTGATACTCGACATTCAACTACTGGTTATGTCTTTATGCTTGGGTCAGGAGCAATTTCTTGGTGTGGCAAAAGGCAGCCAACTGTGTCTTTATCAACAACAGAAGCAGAGTATCGAGCCGCAGCAATGGTAGCTCAAGAAAGTGTGTGGCTTATGCAATTGCTGAACGACTTGCATCAACAAATAGATTATGCAATTCCACTGTACTGTGACAACCAATCAGCAATACGATTGGCAGAGAATCCAATCTTCCATGCTAGAACTAAGCATGTGGAGGTGCATTATCATTTTATCAGAGAAAAAGTTTTAAAAGAAGAGGTTGAGCTGACGCAAATTAAGTCAGAAGACCAAATTGCTGATATATTCACAAAAGGACTGAGTGGAAGCAAGTTTGAAAGATTTCGTCATCAGCTTGGCAAGGTGAAAAGTATGGAAGCTGATGTTGGGGGAGAGTGTTAAAGTTATCAACATCAGTCCCTAGTTATCAGCACCTAATTGTGAGGGTGTTTTGTTGCTAATTTATTTTTATTTAATTTTTTAAATAAGCTAAGGGTAGTTCTAGCTTTTAGGGAGTTGTTGCAGTAAGTTTGTTACTGCACATAGTAGTTCCTATTTTTTTTTCATCGGTCTATTGGTGGCTTTGCCTATATAGATATGTGTCGGTCATTTTCAACAATAAGAAAGTGTTTTTCTTTCTTCTTCCTCTGTGGGTTCAATTTGCAACAAAATTGACTTTCAAGCATCAAACTGCTCCTTCTCTTCATTCTAGGACAAAGGCTAAGAGGTCTACGAATATGAACTTATAAGTCAATCAACAAACAGCTGGAAAAAGAATTTGTTGGAATTATTAGTCAAACCCATTGTTGCTTTTAACTCCACTTAAGGAAAAGAGGGGGAAAATAAAGGGCCCATAACCTAATCCCCAGTCCAGAAGAGGGCAGGATATAATTTCAGATGATGAATATGAACTAGTTTGATAACTAGGACTCTTTACAATAGTATTGTATTAATCACAAAATCAATCAATGCTTATTAGCCACTAATATCCATCTCAATATCACCGTCTTATCCTAGTAGTCAACGAAAAGTCGATTAATCCTTAATTCGAAACTAGTTGGGGAAAAGTTATAAGTCTGCTCCTTCCATTCAACTGTATACATAGTTTCACCCTCCATGGAGCTTCCCGGTGAGTATTATCGACTAAATTAGTTACATAATCCTAGATTTGATGGAAATTCTAAGAGTAACCCCTTTACGTAGAAATCAGAGAAAATTGCAATATTGTATATAGATCAACAAAAAGCAATATAGGGGAGTTTTGGAGAAGAAATGAGGAAGGGGGTGAAAAGCGTACCACGAGAATGATGACAGTGAAGACACCAACAGTAACCAAGAATGCCACCTGATCATTCTTACAACAATTCTTGAGTTCCCAATTGCGCGTCATCTCTTCTTCCCAACCCCAAACGTTATCTTTGCTTTGTTTTATCCGAGTTTGGAATTGGGCAAAGACAAAACAATCAGGTTCTGTTTTGAGGTTAGGTTAGCATGCATGCCTACTTCACTAAAGAGGGTTGGGGTTGCTTGGTGTGAAAGGCTGGAATGTCGACCGTAATGTGAACCGCCAATAGCGCGTGGGGAGTATTCAAAAAGAAAAGAAAAGAAAAGAAAAGAAAAGAAAAGAAAAGAAAAGAAAAGGAAAGACTGTTTTTGTGTGTCCAAATCAAAAACAAAGATAAAGTTGGGTAATGGTACATGAGGGGTTGGACGAGTTCTAACCTTTGTCGATGACTGTTGTCCTTGCTAGAGTTGGAGAGGTTTTCACGTGACATTCGTTAATAACCCAATTTGTCAACTAAATAGTTTGGAAAATAATAATAATATAAATGTTTAGGCTGAGTTCAAAAAAAAAAAAAAAAAAAAAAAGAGAGAGAGAGAGGGAGAGAGATATTTTTTAAATTTGTCACAATACCCTTACTAAAAATATCTTCTTGAAATATATTTTATATCAAAATCAAATTAATTAATAATTTATTTTTGAAAGTATTTAAGTTTATTTAATTTTATATTTATAATAATTATTTATATATTTGTAACAATAGACTTTTTTAATATATACTCTCAATATATATATTACAATGAAAGAATGGAACACTAGATTTAACATCTTTATATTGCTTCCAACATCTTTAACATGATATCAAAGTCATGTTCACCTATTATAATATGTTATTAGAACCATATTTAAATATTTTTCATCATGATATCATAATCAAAAGTCTGAACTGGAATCAAGATTCAGATCCGAATCCAGAGGCAAAGTAAAAGCCAAGGTCGTCTATCCAAATTTTCTTTCAAATTTAAGTCGTTTTCATTATATTAGATTGAATTTAAAAGAATATTTGAAAATATATTATATGTTAAAAATCAAATCAATTATTGATTTGATTTTAAAAATATTTGATTTTATTTATTTCTATATTTATAATTATTATATTTATATTTGTAACAATCAAATTTTTGTATAAATCTAATATATTGTAATATTTATTTATTTCCACTTTGAGTTTGTAATAGTTGTAATTATTTCTATATTCAGAGCCAAAGGCAAAGTCAAAATCAAAGTTCCACCTCTGGCATTGACTCAAACAAGTGAATTTATAAGAACCTTGGTTTTGACTCAGACTCTGACTTTGAATCTGGATTTGGTGCTGACTCCGTGCTCTACCTCCCGGCTCTAAGCTCTGGTTTTGGCTTAAACAAGTGATTTTTATTATATTAAATTAGTGGATATTATGAAATATATTATATATCAAAATTAAATCAATTACTTATTTAATTTTGAAAATTTTTTACATTATTTGTTTCCATATTTATAATAATTATTTGTAATGATTTTTTTATATAAACCTAATATATTATAAAATTTCAATAAAATAATGAAATATTAGATTTTCGTATTATTATATTGCTTTCTATGATTAACATGGTATCAAAATCATATTCAAATCTATTTTTAATACTCCAAAATATGTTCTAAGGCCAAAGGGGATCTATTTAATCATAGTTGAATTCAATACTTTTTGTTAAAAATACTTGAATTTAATACTTTTTTGTTGAAAATAAGTGTACCATTGATTCAATTAATATAGGTATGTTTAAGATTTCGAAATGAATTAAAACTAAACTAGAACTGAATAATTTTTTATTTGATAAAAAAAGAATCAAAACTAGAATCAGGATTATTATTCTGGTTTTAATTTCGGAATCAAAACGATTTCAATTTAGTGATGATTTTAGAGTAAATGATTTTGATTATAATTTGATTCTAACTTGACCACGATTCTTCTAAATTTTTTTTTTGAGCTATTCATATTCTAAAATTGGGTTAGAACTATTTTCATTACTATTGTTCAATTTCGATTAAAAATTGAAATCTTATACATGTGTTCCTTGATCCATTTCAACAGTGTTTTTAAATTTATATTTCAAGTTTATTGGTCCAACATTTTCTTAGTTTTTCTATATATAAAAAAAAAATGGTTTGATTCGATATTTTGATATATTCAAGCTTTTTGAAATTTTCTTCCTTATGAATTATAAATTATAATGGTAAAAGGATAACTATTTGCCATTTGTTTCTTATAAATTCACAACTTAGCTGGAGGATTTTTTTTCTTTCAACGAAATTTGGTTAATATATTTGTTTGGAATACCATTACATCCGACTAGGCCATTTTTACTTTATCATTCTATTCTTACAATAATACTTATAAATTAATAATAATTTCTTTTTTCTTTTTTTTTAGAAAAAAGTTATGAATTTGGAAAAAGAAACACAAAATTTTGTTTTATGACTTTGTAATTTGAACTCCTGATTTGGGCTTAGAGTTAAATTCGGGCTTGGACTTTTCAGATGACAAGAATTCAAAGGCCCACAGCCCATTACCGCAGGGAACCAGGATGCCGATTATTGAGTTTTTGTTTTTTAAATAAATTGCCGGTACATATGATAATCACGTTAAATCTAACTAAATCTGTTAGAACTGTATTGGACTCTTAAGCAGGCAAACATCTCTCAACACCTATTTTTTTCTTTTTTTCTTTTTTTTTTTTACATACATAAAATTCCAACAATGTACTATGATTCAAATGTAACTATGATTTAAAATGATAAATTTATTACAATAGGGCAAGTAAAGTAACCATGGTGTCCAATAGAGCAATGAGAACAACTGGGAGTGATGCAGTATTACGTGTTCCTCCAAATCAAATGAAAGAAGTAGATAACTATTATTATAACTTCGTGTAGGGAATCTATTAATCATTATAACTTCGTGTCTGGGTTGGAATCCAAGATGTGGAAGAAAATGATAGATACGGAAGTTTTAGATGAAAAATGGGTGTCTAAATTTTTATACACACAGTCACACATAAGATTAATAAACGATTAAGATAAATATGAATGAAACACTTGTATTTCGTTACTATGTGTATGCGTATTTATAGGTAAAAGTTTTAGTTTTAAAAAGAGAAGAGACAATTAATTGTTTTTTATTCTTAAATTTTAGGCATTTGAAATTTATTCAAATTTTGACTTTTCCTGTTATATATTCCTTGATTTCCTCCCTTACGCCCCCTGTAAGATGGTGCTCTCATCCGAAAAATCAATTCTGGACCGAAGGCTTAGCTAAGGCATCTGCGAGTTGGCCTTTGGAGTAGATGTGAGAAACTTGAAATTGACCGTTACTGACTTTATCTCCAACAATATGATCGTCCAAAGCAAGATCTTTCATTCTGAAATGGAAGATAGGAATGACAAAGAAGCAAGTTGCCCCAATATTTTATGATGGGTGAGGATATTGGTGAGAGGCCAAGCACAAGTTCTTCTAGGAGAGATCAAACCCAAACAAGTTCAACTCTGTGATGACGACAACTGCACTATATTCAGCTTCTATAAAGTGTTGAGCAACAAATCATTTTTTAGAACTGCAACAGATGGGATTGACACCCAAATATATAATATAAGTAGATGGGCAGTTTTGGCCAAGGCAATAAGCAACACAACACTTTCTAGTTCAGAAGAAATAATGGTATATAAGAGGAGTTGATTTTGATGATACCTTAAAGTGTGGGATGGATTTATGGTTATTTTATTATTTTTAAGTTATAATTTTGGGTGGACATAGAAAGAGTGTCATCAATATAGTCAGCCAAATCATAACCAAAGATGAGAGAATTAAACTAAAAATGAGAGCCGAGTTTGTAATTGAGAAGAAACTTCGATGGATATTAAGGTTTCTTATAGAAGTATAGTGTTGAAGAGTATTTGTGGTTTTTGACTATAATTGTTGGGAGATCCATTGATACTCATGGCATTTTTTTTAAGGCTTGATTAACTACCATAAAATAAATAAATAAAGAGGATAAATACGAGGAGAGGAGAGCAGGCCTGCACCCCACCCCACCCCACCCCACCCCAATGATATTCCCTGACATGTGAAAGAAAGATCAAAATAATCACTCACTCTCTTTCTCTCTGCTGTAAAAAAGTTAAAAGGATGCCACACAAACAAAATTTTGATGCATCCGCAAAATTAGTAACAGGTTTTTTGTCATTGCTTTTGATGATATGCCCCTTTCCATCCCTATCCACCTCACCTTTTCTCTTCCTACCTATCTATATATCTTTTTCTTGATAAATTTTTCTAATATTAATATTTATAGAATTTATCAGTGATATCATTATCTAATAATTACCGATTTTTCTACTATTTCATCTCATAAGAAAATGATACCCTTTGAATAATAATTCAACAATCACAAAAGTTATCGTATTAATACTTACAAAAACTATTGAATGACAGTTTGTGGGTTTGTTATTTTGAAAATCT
Organism: Dillenia suffruticosa; assembly: GCA_033439265.1. Taxonomy (NCBI): domain Eukaryota; kingdom Viridiplantae; phylum Streptophyta; class Magnoliopsida; order Dilleniales; family Dilleniaceae; genus Dillenia; species Dillenia suffruticosa. The sequence continues at coordinate 5,121,901 of JAVTVX010000037.1, read as the reverse complement.
TTGAATATCGAAAATCTACAAGCCCTAATGTTAAATGTACAAAAATTTTTCATTTTAATCATAGTAAAGGTTCTCACTTGAGCATACCAATAAATTTGTAGATTGTATATAATGTTACCCGTTTTATTATTTATATAAAATTCTTCTGTTTTTAATTGTTTTATTTTTATTTTTATTTTTACACACATGAAAAGGGGGAAATGAAATGATTGAAGGAAAATATGCTTTGTATATGTAGGGCCTTTTTAAGTTAGCTTCACGCATCTTCCGGTGGTAAGAGCCAATGTTCCCTTCAAAGGTTACAAAAACCTAAGGGATTATCTGCAAGGCACAACAACATTCTTCTGTGGCTTTCACAACTCACCCTATGGTTATTGGAGTATGAAAATATTATTTGTCTGTTGGCATTATTGTCTATTTAATTATCACTAAACCCATATAATTTAATATTTTTTTTTTATTTTTTTCCTTTACTTGGCGTACTTTATATTTATATAGGATAATGTAATTGGAAGAATTATACAACTTGCAATAAAATTATTTCCCCCCTCTCCATCTCTCATGACTCTCAAGCTGTCCTCAGTTCCAAAGTTCTTTCAGGCCTGTTGGCTCAAAATTTCTTCCATTCTTTTATTTTGTTGGGGGAGGGAGGGGAGGGTAGCTAATAAATCAATCAAAATGAGTTTGAAAATGGAAGTGACATCTGGCAATGTCATGAGATTTGAGTGTTTTTTCTTCAAAATATTGCACCTTCTTACAAAATCGACTCTGACCAAGACTACATGTTGTAACAAACACATAGTAAAAATACAGGAATTATTTACTTTAATAGAAGAAAACTAAGCAGGAACAAATCAATTCTAAGATTGGATCGACCAGCATTATATATAGTAGGATTAGAGGATTAATGGTAAGAAGAAAATTACTCTTATAGATATAAAGAAAATAGCGAAAAATTACAACTATATGAAAGAAAATTGTTCAAGATCAGAAATTTGAAACAAAATAAATTTGATAAAAATGTGTATGTTATGCATTGTATTGATTTCAGTTACATTTATTAATATATTGGCACTTTAGGATTATAAGATAAAGTAGCTTATTGAACATGGATAGCAAGGATAGTGTGACAAGAGACCTCAGGGTTCGTGCACTGTCAAATGGGGGTCCATTTTGGACTAAAGTGTGGATACCCTTTCGTCCTCTTGGATCCATCTTTTAGAATCAGCTTACATGGCAAAAGGTCACAGACGTAAAAAAAGAAGAAGAGATTTTAAAAGATGGGAAGAAAATTCAGTGGGTGCATTTCTCTCTCTCTCTCTCTCTCTCTCTCTCTCAAAGATAGGTAGGAGGAACTTTGCCAGCAATCCCATATGAACTGGTGGTAGGCAAAGGCAATCATAATGGAAGATGCAAGAGGTAGAGGTGTTGATATTTCTGATAAAGTCGGCAGATCTTTAAGAAAAATAAAAATGGAACTTTTTCATCTTATTATAAATTAAAATGGCATGCTCAATCAAAAGTCATGAATAATTGATTTAATAAATAGAGCCCTTTTGATTTTTATGCTCTAAATTTCATTATCATGCATGGTTGCATCTATTTCATTTGACTCCATAAGTGTATGCATGAAGGAGGGTTGATGAATAATTCATTTGACCCACATTACACTTTTTGTGTATTTGTTCACTTTCATATTAGCTGTCTCCAAAAGGTTCTTTTCTTTAATCAAATCTCCACATTCTGTAGACCATATAATTGTATTAATGCTCCTTTAATTCATTGTTTGTTTGACGCAAAATTTTAGTCTCTTCACTCTTTATCTTTAAATTATTGTGCTCATGAGTTTTTTTTTTTTTAATTTTTAATTTTTAATTTTTAAGTTTTAATAATACTAGTGGAGAGGTTTTAAGTCATTACACACTATCATTGTATGTAAGTAATAGGTTATTATAAGTAACTCATGAATATACTCATACACAATAGTTTATGGGTAATAAATAAAAAATAGTAATATTTTTAAAACAATTCATAAACTAAATTACATATAACGATTTATATTAATATATGTTGATCAATTTTTAATCAAATTATCAACATATTTTAATTAATTTAAATAAATATATAATCAAGAATCCATCCGAACATGTTGACATGAAGTATTGCATAAAAGTTTACTATATTTAATCTTTGATAAAATTGGTCCATCTAAAATTACGGTGTTGCATGCTCTTTGGGGGAGGGGGCATAATTGGTGTAACTTGGTTGATGATTATGCATTAATAGCTTTTTATTTGACTCTCCAACTCTAATTATAATGTTTAATTAGGAATACTTATGCCCCCATAAGGTACCAAACCTACAAAGCTCATGCCACATTGATAACACCTATCTAGTCTTCCTACCCTAGACCGACCTGTACTCCAAACTTTTCTTCAATTTATTTATTTGTTTATTTATTTATTTTTATTTTTTATTATTTTTTTTTTTGGCAAAGTAACATTTCTGTACATTTATGAGTGAGAAGATGATCTACAACTCAATGAAAGATGGTATGCCATAAGAGCAACTGAGATTTTGTAACCCAGATTTATGATGAACCACTTTGCAATCATAGTAAACTTATTTCTCTCTCTCTTCTTTTAGGTTTCAGCCTAACCCAAGAAAAAAAAATAAAACAAAATCAATAATTTTTATTTTGAGTTAAAATTTGTGAATTATTATAATTATTTTCAATTTTTTGGTGTCCTTGAAATGATAAATACGCACCAGACAGACAAAAGAGGATGGATGAAATTGAAGAGAGAGAGTGACCTCACAAATTGGAACGATCTAGGATAGAGAACTAGTCTTTGACATTTGTGATGCTAAAATATTTTTGTGTGTGCTTGTGTTTTTGTGTTCACGGGGACATTTGTTAATTGGTTAGGAATAGGATCAATCTCTTTGACTATTACATTATACCCTCCAAAAAACAAAGAAGAGGACTTCTTTTCCCTATTTTTAGAATATTTTTGGGACCGAGCTTTTTGGACTAAATAGAAATTATCAAATTCTATAATTCTAGTGTTTTCCACATTCTCTTTGTCTTCATGAATGTACAATTGAATGACTATATAACATAGATCCATTTGGTATTAGACATAAGTTGATTAATAATATAGGATAGAGAAAAAGGACAATGCTAACTTTCCAAGTATTGTTGCCAAATGTCTACTTCAAAGGGTGAAAAGAGGGGAAAAAACCCATCAACACAAAATGCTAAAAGAGTAACACCAGTGAATAAACTTGTCAATCGGTGCCGCCGTTCCCTTTTCTCTTAAAAATTTTAAATTCTAAGTCTTTTTATGTAGCAAAAAAAAAAAAAAATGAAAGAATGACACTAGGATCCTAGGTAGATTTTTGCCATACATTATTAGTAATTAAGGTTTGAAACCTCACATATATCCTTCTTGTGTAGATATTATTCTCCTCCCTTGATTGGAATTGTTGTTATATATATATATATATTTACATGTATACCCCAAAAAACAATATAATTTATAATATTTCCATATTTTGTGTTTCTTTTAGTTGAGCTAGACAAAATATTATCAATATGTTGTTATATATCATGTATTTCTACGAATATAAGATCCATTGATGTAATGCACATAACTTATGTCTATGATCGAATTTGCGGTGCATAAAGTATATATACTTCATAGTTATATTGAAATTTATATTTCATGTGTATAAAGCTATAACATTTTGAAAAAATTCTGCTAAAAAGTGAAAATTTACATAGATTATCAGATAAAAGTTTAGGCTCAATAATAGCCCATGTCGATGATTAACACTCAACAGGATACCGTAGCGTGATTTCTTTAGAGGTACTATCAAAAATAGAATTCAATACTCTACTATTATATATACTATTTTGACATCTCACAAGTGAGATTTTTTACTGACTCTTCGTAAGTTCGGCTGTATAGTTTTAGCTTTTTGAGGTATGCATATATAAATAAATATGTTCTTGATGGGATAGTTTAATGATACAAATCTCTATCCCTAATATGATGATCTCATATTCAAATTCTTATACAATAAAAAAAAAAAAAAAAAAACAAATATGGGTTAAGGATAAAGTAATAAATACACATATTTGTTGATTTATGTAAATAATAGAGTATTTATTTTCTAATACAGCTCTACTTATTTAGCGGATTTAATTGAAATTAAAATATTATATAATATTTTGAGAACTAAAATAAATATTGCATGAGTTCCTCTTTCATACATTATTGATTCATTAATCTACTCATGGTATACTTATTTTATATCAGGGATGGTGATATTGGTGAGTCTTAAGGAAATAAAAAAAAAAAAAAAATGAGAGTTTCTTGCCCAAATACCACCTACTTGTTGTAACCTTTCAACAGACAAGTAGGAGAGGTCTTTCTGCTACATCAAAAAGTTTAGAGCAGAATTACAAATTCATATGAGTTCAGCATGCTTTTCTCAACCTCCAAATCTTTCTCTGATCTCTTTAAAATAGGATAATTTTTGAATATAACTAATTTAAAATTAATTAAGAATAATGAATTATCTTAATTTTAAACTAATTTAAAATTCTAGACTTTTATTTAATTTGTTTAGATAAGAATAAAAAAATTGATCCTATTCCTAAATTATTCAAATTTTGATTTTAATTTTATTTACAATTTTATTAGAAGAAGAAGAAGAAGAAGAAGAAGAAGAAGAAGAAGAAGAAGAAGAAGGCATGCCTCTGTATCTATATTGCTTTTGTAACGAGTTTTTGTTTCATTCATTACCCTAATACCATGCGAACATTGTTTTCTAATGTGTTTTGGGTAATTGGATCATACGCAATTGTCTCCACACCCTTCTTCTTCAACGTGTCCACTTGGAATTGATCATATGAGATTGAGTTGGGGATAGAAGCGTAGATTTACGTTAGTGGTATAAAATTACAGAACCATTCAAATCCATAGAGAAAAGAAAGAAGATAATATCAATAATAAAAGAGTAGTTTTATTTATTTTTTATTTTTTTCATCATTAATATTATCCATTTAGTTATATTTCTGTTATAAAAATATTTTTTAAAATAAATTTAATATGTTTAAAATTTAAAAGAATCGGTATTTTCCCACACTCTCTAGCATTCACTCTTCTCCACCCTAAGAATATACCAAAGCCAAAAATTCCAAAAATAAACAAATTAATGATGCAAGCCATCGAAAAGAAAATAAATAAATAAATAAAAGAATTTTCCCTTTTTTAGTGGAACTATAAAACTTCATTTTCGAAAAAGAATATTGAGAAGTTGGTGTAACAAAAATAATCATTTGCATGAAGTTTTTGCAGAGTGTAATTTAGTTTTAGATAACTCTAAAAACAGAAGTTACTTCAGGAAAATTATTTATGCTAAAAAGGTTCTGACTCAATTTGAAAACACTGAACACAAATCTGAGGTCCGAAATTAGCAGTATACATCATTATTAGATTCCAATAGTTGGATTGAGCGTCCCGCGTTGCTTTGTCCCCACAGTACCGCCAAGACCTATTTCTATTTCTCAACCAACTCTTTCAGGGGTGAAACGTATTCCTCTCTCCCTCCCTCCCTCTCTCTCTCTCTCTCTCTCTCTCTCCAGGTCTCTTGACCTGGCCTTGAGTAAACCAAGAACCTTCACTTGTTAGTTTTTTCCAAGCTATCTCCTTTTCGTTCAACAGAACTTCCCATGGAAACCTAACCCAAAAAAATAGAACTCATCTTTGCCTTTTCCTCCCCCGTTCTGTTTCCGCAAAATTTTCAGTTCCAAATCGTTGAAAATCAAATCAACCTTTGTTGTTGCTTTTTGACCTCAAAGAAATTAATAAAAGAACAGAAAAAACTTCACAATGGCGATTGAATTGTGTTCGGAGAGTCCGGGGTTTGGAATGAGTCCGAGAATTTCATTTTCCTATGATTTCATCGACTCTGTTTCCGTACAACAACAATTGCAAAACCGTCCATTAAATCCAAATTCATCAGTTTTCGAACAAACCCATGATTTTGATTTCAACATTTGCCAGAGTTTCGAGCTTGAATCTTCCACTGCGGATGAGCTTTTCTCAGATGGCAAAATTCTCCCAACTGAAATCAAGAAAAAAGTCAATCCCCCAAAACCAATCAATCAAATCCAAAATCATGTAGTTCCGATTGCAGAACAGGAAACAAATTGTGGGTCGTCTCAAATTGTCGTTAATTCCGAGGATATGAAAGAGAATTTGAAGTCCGAAACAGAAGAAAAACAGAGTGAGAAGACATCATTTTGGAGATTCAAGAGAAGCAGTAGCTTAAATTGCGGAATCAGGTACAACTTGTGTCCAATACCACTTCTGTCAAGAAGCAATTCAACTGGGTCTGAAGGGAAAAAATCGAAAATTTCGAAGTTGAATTTGCAGAAACAGCCATTGATTTCACCATTAAAACCTGAACAAAATTCTTTTTCTTCTTCGTCCTCTGTTTCCTCTGTTTATTGTAAGCCCCCATTGAAGAAAAAATATGGGTCTTATGGAAATGTTGTTCCCGTTCTGAACGTGCCTTCTGGGAGTATGTTTCGGTTGGGCTCCGTTCTCTTCAAGGACAAGCATCTTCGGCATTGGATTCAGTAGCTATGGTTAAATCCGTGCATTTGGCATCATTAGTGAGTGGGAAAAAAAGGAAAAAAAAAAAAAGAACTTATTGATGTTCTGTAAATTGGGCAAAAGAAAGTGTTTATTCTACGCTGATTTTGCAGATTTTTAAAATTTGTGATTTTAGGGGAAAACGGAATTATGGTGAAACGGAGTGATGAACAGAGAAGTGGGGTTTGAAGTGAATTGATTTGGTTTTGATGTTTTTTGTGGTTAATAGCGTGTGGTGGTCTGTAATGGCTTAGTCATGGTTTATTTGATTTAGTTGTATTAAACGACTCTGACAAGGTTGTTTATTTGTTTTTAATGACTAATTTTTATTATGAATTTTATTCAATATTTCGCTTTCTTAGGTTTTCTTTTAACTATTTCTAATTTTCTTCAATATTTTGCTAAGCTTTGGTTTTTCTTTTTCTTTTTCTTTTTTAAATGGTTGTTTTGGTTTTGAATTCTGCTGTTGTTAATATAAGTGGTTGGCATACTGTGTGTCTCCTTCAATTTAATTTAGCCAGCCTTCATTTATTTCTTTAATTATTATTTATTTTGGTTAATTTAGTTGCGTATTGATTCCCTCAACAGAAAAATAAACAAATTTATGGAAAATAAATAAATTGTCTGATGTAGTTCTTGGCTTTCATAATTTAATTGTTGAAAGGTTTCTGACTAGTTTACTCTGGCAATTAGCTCAACTCCCTACTGACAATGGAAACTTGTCATCTTCCACCGGATCATTTTTTTTTTTTCCTTTTAAATTTCTTATGCTGATTATCATAAATATTTATAATAATTCAAAATATATAAAATTTATTAATAATAAATCACAAAAATTAGAAATGGAGAACTGGGTTCTATACACCATAAAAGATGAGCTTTTCTAACTAATTCACAACCAAAACCAATGGTAAACCTCCACTGGGACAGGAGGAAGTTTCCTTCTAGGGCAAGAAGGGATCACAACAAGGAGAAGGACAACCAACCATATTAAAAAGTTTTGGGGTTGTATTGAGTTCAATTCAAACGCAATTTTTATTTAATTTATTATTATTTTTTAAAAAAAAATAGCAGATAGAATTCCATTGGCCCAAAACAGAGACAAAATTTGATTGTGGCAGTTGTCGGTTGCCTTGGTTGAAATTGAAGCGTGTTTGTTGGAGGTATTTAATATAAGTACTTCAATCATTTATGATTAAGATAAAGTCATTAATTAATTGTTGTGTCGGAGACTATGACATGGAAGCTTAATTAGTTTATTATGTCATCATGTGGGTCATAATAAACTCATCCCTCCACAACTGTTGTGACATTATTTTCATGATTTTCCTTAACTACGATGGAGATCGTTGTCTGTCTTCTCGTACTTGGCTGTGAAAATTAATAGCTTAATAACTAAAATAGAATTAGATGTATTAATATATGATTTATATACGCAATTTTTATGTGTTTTTTTTTTTGAATCGTTAATACATACTTCTTAACAAAATCATTTACATTGCATACCAATCCTATGTGCTAGTTAGATCAAAAAAAAAAATATATCCTATGCGCCAGTCACAACATTCAAATTTTTTTCATCAAAATAATAGTAGTAATAATAATAACAACGACAACAACAACATTGAAATGTTACACTCATGTTAATCATACAAAAATGATTTCCAATGCACCAAATATTTGCATTTCATCTGGCTCAAAGAACCAATCGGGCTAACGTAGTGGATTATTAGAGAATATGGAAACCTCATAATCATTTATTTAAAAAAAAAAAAATGAAATCTAAGAGGTTTAACTAAAAGATTGCGTAATATCGTTGGTCTTGGATAATTAGATCAAATCTTGGGATAGAACCTAGAAAACTTGAGATTGACCGACCTGTCGATATACCATTTATGGGCAGTCACTTATATTTGATTTTTTTGGCGGGTAGGGGGGGGGGGCGTGGCATCGGCATGTTGCTTGTGAAGACAATTGATTTCCTTTCAAGAGCCAAGATTTGCCTGTAATATCTCATAAGTGCCAACCCTCCACAACAATATCCCACCCCAACACTATACTTCTCTGTGTTATGTTTGTTATAGCCTTACAAAGTTTCCTTTAGAATCAAACAGTGTTAGATGAAAACCAACTACTTGTTTTATGTTACTAAAAGAATTCTTGAATATGTTGCTCTCTTGCTGTCCAATAGACTCGGATCTTCGCATATCTTGTGTGGAGTGCCTGGATACCTGAACATGGTATGGGCATTAAAGTAGAGAAATATGTTTTAAACCCTTTTTCTAATACGTCTTTCTACTTTCACATACCAGTTAAAGTGGGTCACTGGTCCCTGCGGTACCGACTCCTACTTATGAGTTTCTTGATTGAGTACACGTAGCGACAACATGCATGACTTGAAAAGAGTAACCATTGCCGATTATTGAAATTGATGAAAGCCATGTCACGCAACCGCACGGTGAACACAGAACTATTCTTTCGCGTTTTACTAAACATAAGAGCCATGTCAAACTAATTTATAATAAGCACAGCAGACCTTTGGCACGGGCCGTTTAGCTTTTCAAGCAAGGAGCGAGTTCAAAACCCAAAGACCTTCTAAGAACAAACTCGACTCTCTCAATATAAGAAGCAAACTTAATATTTAGAAAAACATATTCCTTTGCGAGTGATCGAAATATTAAGTTTTTGATAACATGAAGATCAGTCAAGTGTTTGTTAATCCATTTGATGGACACTACTTAATACGATCGAAAGAATACAACCTACACAAAACCGGAGACTGAAAAATTTGGAAGAATATCGGAAAAAGCAAAGTGAAAAAGAGAAACTTGCTACATTTCTTTAGAGCATCGATTATGCTAATCTTGGAACTGCTTAATGAGATCGAAAGAATACAACTTAGACAAAACTGGAGACTGAAAAATTCAGAAGAATATCGGAAAAAGCAAAGTGAAAAAGAGATAAACTTGCTAAATTTCTTTAAAGCATCGATTATGCTAATCTATCTATACATAAAATGGTGACAGGGTACACAGGAAAAGATCAACCAAACAATAATTGATGGCTGGTCATTCCAAGGTTTTAAGGAGCCTAAATAACCCAGCTGCTTCCCTTATGCGTGAGAACTCGATGCAGAAGGCCTGGACTTCAATGAAAAGATCTTGAACTACGTGGCCATAAGATCATATATTCAAAAATCAGTAAGTTGCCCCATGAGCAGTCATTCATATCAATAGTGCAATGTGTTTCAAAACAGTAAGAAGGCAATTTCCAACTCCAGCTACCAAAGATTATAGCATCAAATTGATTTTGGAGTTTTTGTATCTATACCATACAATATATATACATGCCAACTCCAAAATGTAAGTGTAGCTGAGGCCATTAAAATAAAACAAAGCCACTTGATATCACCAACGAGAGACTGAAAATCTGGTTTTGATCTGGTCAAAGGAGTTGACTAGACCAAACAGACAGAAATGTCGCCCCAACACAGTGACACACCCCCAGACACAGCCCACATAACTTTTTTTTTTTTTTTTTTTTTTTTTTTGAAGTTGTAGGGTCATGTTCCTATGTCAAGACAACACGTCCCGACTAGCTGGATCCAAGCAACTTCCCTTTAGTATTGAACCATGTTAATGCAAAATTTGCACCATGTCGTCTATCAAGCCCAAAAAAGAAGCGCGAGACTCGAGTTTTGGATAGAGCTAGGCTACCGCAGCCACTACCCAAAACTCTTGAGCCATGGCAATGCAAAAACTATACCATGTCCTCTTTAAAGCCCAAAAAAGAAGCAAGAGAATCATGTTTTGAGTAGAGCTTAGGCTCCTCTAAGTTGAATCATGAGATGATGTAAAGGAAAGCTTTACTTTTGACAAGAAAGCTTTCTCCACTCAAAATCTCTGAACTGCACAAAACTAGCTCAACTGAATCATTTGCATTTTAACAAATAGAAAGACAAGAAGAATTAGAGAACTCGCGTACAATTTTCACGTGCATGAAGTTTACCCCTCCAAACAGAATAGAGATCAAATCCCATAAGAAGCATCTGTGACACTAACTGCACAATGTACCACCCTTATACCCAGTAAACTTAACTGGCCTTTCGGGCTAAGGAAACTGAAATACTAAGTCCAACTAGATCTGCTAAACTCATGCCAGGAAACTGGCTCACAAATACTTGCAAGTGCAACAAAGAGACCAAGACGACCAGATATCTAAGAAGCAATTATAGTGACAGTTTTAGGACTCCAGGCATTAAGCAGGGTAGGGATATCCAAATTCAGCCGAAGAGCATCATCACAGTTATAGATTTTGGAAATTGGCACGAGACTAAAGCATGTGCTGAGATCAGCAGCAAATTCTAAGCCAAAGCCTGAAGGTCTTTTATGAAAGCTTTAGGCATGTCATCCAGCACATAATTGGTCAATTTATAATGAGCAAAAACCTCATTTACTTTTAATATTGAAAAACATGCCCAAAGTTAGACGCTGAAGGCTTCGTTTGGGAGTAGGGAAACAGGCAGAAAGGAAAAGCAATTAAATTCCTTGGTTTGAGACCCGCAGGGGGGGGGGAGGATTAAGGCAGAAAGAAAATCCTTCCAAAAGTTTAAAATTCCAAAAATGGGAAGAAATGGCGGGAAAAGCTGATGGGCAGGAATAGAAATTTCAATATATCAATTATACTCTTAAAAAACTAACACAAAATAAATTTATACCCAATGTAGCCTATAGATAGTAAAAAAAACATTTTCATTACTCATCACCCTGAAGCTATTGGGAGCAGAAAGATATTTGGCCATCCAATTCTTCATCAACTATCAACAAAACAATATTTATAGAACTGTGAAGATCACATAGTGTAGGGTTTCATGCCATTTCCCCATTGGCAAAACTTCTTGAATTTTAAAATTAAAAGGGCATAGAGGTAAAAATAGTATGTTCTTAAATATTTTCTTCTTATTTCTCCGACTCCCAGACAAAAGAAATTTGTTTTCTTTCTTTTCTTTCTTGAAGTTCCAAATAAAATGATACATCTTTTCTATTCTTTTCTTTTCACTCATACCATATCTTTCCTTTTCTTTTCTTTTCTTTTCTTCCCTAAACTCCCAAACAAAGCCTAAGAGAAAAGGAATGAGGGAAAGAACCGATGACAATGATAAAAAGAAAAAAAGAAGTTCAAATGAATGAACTTGAACTTTTGTTTTCTTTGTAATTAAACAGCATCCTTCAAGCGATAAGAGGGGAGTGATAGAACACAGGGAAACAAGTATGAGGACGATTGTGCTAAGATTCACCAAAACAACAACAAATAATGGGTGCTCCCCTGAGATAGAGATGACTATTCTATGAAATGAATAAGGGAATGTAGCTAGAAACTGGGCAGGATATGTTTGAAGCTGCAAAATCACTGGGTTCATGGATTTGCTGAAAGATTCTGGCAAAGAAGATAAAATCCGGGAAAACAAGAATTTCCTTTATTTGTTCTCTTGAATTCTATTCAAATCATGGATAACAAATTCCTCAGCTCAAGGAATTTGGGGCTCAATTTTTAGTTTCCGAAAGTGAAAAAGAAACAAGTAATCATAAATTCCCTAAACAAAAGATCCAAAGTTGGCAACGTAAGAGTATCTAATAGTAAAAACCTATCAGATGAATACAATAATACGTTCCGACTAAGAGTTCAAATAGTCCCAAAGAAGTAGAGAACCTCAGGAAATGAACTTTTTCCAAGGAAGTTTATTTCAATAAACTATTTTCTCAATGCAGAATATTTTCCAGTAATCAAACACAATGAACACAGTTGGTTTTTGTATGCTAGAAAATATTATTGATGTCCTGTAAAAGGTTGATTTTTCCAAGATTTTCCACTTACTTGGAACTGATAGGAATTCTCCTAAAAATTATTTTCATTCCTCTTGTTCGAAATGTCTCTTTAATTGGATTCTCCAACTTTTGGTCTTTCATTTTTAGTTTCCTAAGCTGAAATAACCTCCATGAAAAATCTCGGACATTATTTTTGACGATTTTCCTCCACTTTTGGATATTATTTACCGACATTTAGGAGATTTCAAGAAAACTAACAATGGAAGTCGTTTTTTCCCAGATTCTATTTTACATTCCGGAATATTTAGACAAACAAACAAAGCCAAAGGACTATTAGTAGGCTCTTCGAGATTCCGAAATGATTTTCACAAATTTCTTATCTACCAGAACTCGTCCCATGACTATTGCGCACAATGTACAACAAAAGATAAGGATTCAAAAGTATGTCAAGATGCCATATATCATGAGACAATGTTATCAAACCATGAGAATCATAATCAATGTTATCAAACCTTGAGAATCATAATCAATGTTGAGACACTTTGGCTATAAGTATGGTACAAACCTTTTGGTTAAAAAGGTGTACCACCTAGATCAAGATGTCCAGTACATGTGGAACATTAAAACAACCAGCTTTTGGTACATAGAGCATTGTTGGGATGCACCATGCAGAGACCATAGTGTTCTAGAGTGTGATAGCAACAACAGTGAAATAAAAAATCCCAGCAAATAATGCTAAAATTACAGATTCAAAGTAACACTATAGTTAAAATGGACTAGAAGCAACATGATTAAATATCAAATTGTTCTTTTTCTCCCTCTTGGATTAAGTTAAGTTAATTTGAGGATTTGATGCAGCAGACAGAGTGAGCTTAAAAAACATGTGGCAACCCTTTTGCAAAAACAAACTACAATAAGTCTACAAATGAAACAATTAAAATCCAGATGCTTATCATACAAAAAAAAGCAAAGGAATGCATTTCAGGTGGAGGGACAGGTAGAAGACTCACCGTTTATAATTTTGTTTCGGATTAGGCTCTGCAAGAAAACGCAGACAAGTCTCACAAGTCTATTTTGCATGTACTTGTCCTACAAAAGGAGAAACAAGAAGCTAAGTTTGTAGCCGTAACATATAAATATATATATATATATAAATAAATAAACAACAAAAGCACGTTGATGACATTGAAAAGATCACACGTCATTCTTATGTATTGCAAGAACAAAAAAGATTATCAAAAATTATAAATCAAGCTCCTAAGAATATGCACCTACAAAAACACATATAGTGGAAAAAATCAAGCTTACACATAATGCCTTACAAATCCTTGCCAACAAGTAAAATCAAGCACCCTTTAGCATGTTTCTCTCTCTCCAGATTCCTTACCCTTAGCCCACAAAAAATACAACACCATCCTATATTGTGTTGCAATGTATGTTACCATCCTACAATGTGTAGAATGTTATGCCAGGAAGCTGAACTCCATAGGTAAAACTACCTCATTCAGGGGTATTTCCTATAAATGCTAACAACCAGCATGGAATGCTTTTCTCCCTTCAGCATAACCTACTGCACCACTTTTTAACTTTTCCATGCTGTTAAGCAATATACAATAGCTATCGTCCAGGTATATACAACACAATATCAAAAGAACATGAATCCAAGACAGGTAGATGGAACACAATTGCATATGGAAGTCTGCAATGATGAAAGCAATAGAGTATCCAATGAATTTGTGATGTCGAGCAACAACCTAGTAATAGATCAATCTGTATAAACATAAGTTTGATAGCCCCATGATCAGCAAAAACAAAAGTCTAAACATATGATAATATCATCTACTTGGATGAGTAAAACACAAATCCCTACACCCCCCCACTCGCTTCATGGTTCTCTTTCAATTTTATGATTCTCCATAATGTTTAAAGATTACCAGATTAAAAATTGGCCAGCAATAATGTGCTTCATAACATCCCAGTTTTATCTCTTCCTTTTTTCACTATATAATATCTAAAATTAGTTTAGCACTGTCAAACCCCAAAACATCTCCCTCTTTTATCATACTTTAGGCAACCAATACTTACAACCATGCAAATTCTACCAAAATAACCACAGCGAATTTCTGTTTCAAACTTATGGCCTCAAAGATGATGCAAGAAAGCACATTAAATGGGCATAAATTTGTAGAAGATGTCTCTTTATAGTTTTTTTTTTTCACCAACCAGTATCCAGCCTTTGTCCGACTAATATGGTTTAAGCACTGTGGGGCTATCAAGGGATTGGCTCTCCCAAATCTCATTTCTCCATTCTCATGGTTCAAACCCGAGACTTATGGTTAAGGAAGTGCAACGACCTACCACTACGCTCATGGGAGTTTGGTGCTCTTTATAGTTTTGATTCACCAGGGTCAGCAATTGAAAGGCCACAGGGTCAATTAATACTCCTATCACAATAATCCATTCACCTTAACGTACCAAAACCCATTATGCTTCCTGTTGCCTCTTTCTCAGCTTGGACAATAAAACACAATCTATAGATAATTCCATTGATTTTTTAATGTGACAAAGTTAAAGTTATCCTAGTTATGCCACCCTTCCTCTGGCCTAGACCAGTTGGCTGACTTAAGTATTGTCAAACGCCGAGGCCTTATACCATATGTAGTCCTTATATTCCCAATTACTACAAGTGAGAAGGCCAACCAAGACATAGTTACTAAATGTTATTGTTGTCTCTCCCAAAGAATCAAATCTTGTGACCAGCTATTTCAATACTGCTTTGGCAACTTGCAGTAAGTGTCATGAGTTTGAGGAAAAATAGGTTTATCCAAAATTTTGGAAACCTTCCTTTCGATGTAAAAATTGAAGCATTTGAAAAGAAGTGGAATACAGAGAACTTGTGCAGATGATTCCAGATGGCATTTCCTTGACACCCTCATGTTTTGCTTCTGGGAAATTTAGAAGCATATCAATAGCTTATGTTTACTCTGACAGCAATACTCCACCTAATTTTTTCATTGCTCTCTTGTAACTTTCCTATACACCCAGAAAGCCACCATATTATCTTGCATGACATTGATTCTGCCCGCACTCCATTTTTTCTCTATGTTTCTAAATCATAAAAAGTTGGAAGTTTTTGACAAAGTAAAATATGATAACCAGAGGTCCTTAGCACCATAAGCTAAATTAAAACCCAGATAGAAGAGATCGATATAAGTATGATCCATGATCAAATGACTACAAGAAACACTCCTCATCAATTACCAGTAACAAGTGGGGCATCTTTGTAATGACCGGCTGGGTGCTTATCAAAAGTCAAAATTAAAATGTTGGTGCAACAAGTTATCTTCTTTTTTCCAAAGCCACACACTCAACTCATTATAGCATCAATGATATATGCACACATACACACAAGCATTAAAATAGAGAAAGAAAATTGCAATTAGAAATCAAAGTGCAAGAAGAGACCTTAATATTCTCGCAGGATGATATACAATTTGTTATGTACATGTGTACAAACTCAGTGGGAAGTTCAACAGCTTGGGTAAGCCGGTTCACAACTTCCATAGAATGTAGACTCATGTCCATGTTGACAAGAACAGTAAAATATCTGCATCCACAAATCAAATCAATTCAATGTAAAAAAAAAAAAACATCAGCACATCAAGATGGTAACAGTACTAAACTTACTCTGCTATTTCAGCTGAATTCATCAACTTGATGAGCACTTCAACTGCAATGAGAGGATTATTTTCCACCAGCTCCTACAACAAAATAAGAGGCCTTCTGTAAACATAGCAATACAGATGTTATTTCATAATAAATGTACGATTGGAGCACACAGGAATTACCGGTAGCTTTCGTGGAGTCAGACCACAGTGGTATACAAGTTTCGGGTCATTTGCCAACTCCAGAAAAACTTGCTAAGGAACATTCAGAAGAAATGCAAATAAGAGGAAAGCATAGTCACATCAGTGAGGGAATGTAAGAACAAAGTTCCCCCGTTAATATGTAATTGAAGTTAGTTAAATGCATCATGCTATTTATCTTCTCATGATCCACAGAATTGCCATAATATGTTTCTAGACCCATACCATGGATCAACACCTACTCTAGATATCAAGGACACATCAACAACAAAGTCCAGTCCTGCTGAAAAATCTACAATGATGGAGGGAGACACTTGTTCATGTTCATGCATCTGGTCAACAAGCACCATTCCACGGCTTCCATATAATAAATGTCAAATAGGCTCTTGTATAATCCTTTCAACTCAACTAAGGGACGCATGATCCCTTGAGGGCTCATCCCACCAGGAACAAGGAGTTTACTAGACTAAACATGGACTGTCATTTGGCCATCCATATCCACAGAGCTGGTGTGGATATACACTTTTATACACAAGCTCAACATATGAAGATGCATAAATATGACTTTGTATGGGAAATACTCAATCTCCTTTCAATCAATTTTCCATGCTTGCTTTGTCTGTTACATATAATCTTCTTTTCCTACATCCATGTCCACACAACATGGATGTAGGTGATTTCACTTGAATTAAAAAGAGGGAGAGCCCCAAACCCAGCAAGTTCTCAACCATCTGCTTTTAATGCTGTAATTTCATTTCAACCTTTCTATAGGTGATTTCATCTCAAACAGGAAATCAACTTGCAATCAACATTTCTATTAACTCCGGAATGGCATAAGTACAGTCTATCTGAAGTATAATTGACAGTCAAGAACAAATTCATTAATAGTATCTTACTTAAAGAGAAATATAATACTAGAATATCAACAGTGCATAAACATTTTATTTTGGGGGTGGGAGAAGAAAAAAGAAACAAGACAGCACCTCTTGTTGTGCAGGTGCAAGTGCTCCTTTCAAAGCCTTTGCAATTAAATCTTTAACTGCTGTCCCTCTACTCGTATCAGCACACATACCAAAATCCCATAATAGCTCATGACTATTATCAGGGTTGAGCCACACTAGCTACAAAAGACATGGAAAGTGTAAGTAACTGCCAAAGTGTGTATTTCACACCTCCGATGGAATTGAAACATACCTCCCCATCTTGTACAGGAAGCCTGGGAGGAACAGGTCTCATCCACCGAGGACCTAACCCTTCTAATGACAAATTCTGCAAAAGACCACTTATCGTCCCATCCGTGTCTCCAGAACCGATCTTAGACTTAGCTCCCAAGTCAAATCTAGAGGGAGGGAAAATCCTTTAGCAAATACAAGGGCAAAACTAAAATTTTGTAACAACGTAACAAGAACAGCAACTATGAAAAGAAAGCAAAGTTTAACGGGAAGAAAGAAATGAAAACATAAACAAACAACAGTACTCTCAAAAATGATCATAAAGCATCAGAACTTTCCCTAGATTAACATGAACCATACTCTGGTGAATTTGCATCACAGCCAAGAGGTAAGTCAGGGTCTGATATAACATTTTTCACAGAAGTATTCTTCAATAAGCATTTGTATGGTTCTGGATGCACTTTATCAGAGTACTGCTGCTGCAACTGTTCGAACTGTGGGAACACCTGAAGATCCGACAAAAACATCAAGATCAACATTAATAGATAATCAAAATCATCAATCAACAAAGAACAAGTATAAAAATCTAACTCACAAGTGATGAAGGATCAAAATACTTGATGTAATCTGCAGCGGACTGTTTAATAAACTGTTTCAAACAATTCCAGAGCACGATTAGCACAGCCAAAAAGAAGTGCATGATATGAAAAGACTCAGGAAATTCATACCCATTAACAGATCATTTCTCATATGACAGATCATTTCTCAGTGTATGATAGCAAAATGGCCTACAGGTTCCAAAGACTATATTTGAATTTTGTTCTAACAAAAATCATAATTAAGTGCCAATCTATAAGCATGCCACATATTCAGCAAAATGCATGAAACATCTACATTGTATTCCATGTCCCCCACCCCTTTCTTCACTCCCCAATCAAACTGCATGTTTTTACATTAAACTGCATTATTAGACAAATATCATACGAGGTTTCAATGCATTTTTCATCCTCATACACATTTACTAGTCGTTTATGAATCTTGAGTGTAATAACAATAATCAGAAATAATTTCATTTTTTTAGAATACCATGGCTCAAGCCGTGCCAAATGAGGATTAGGCACTTTTCAAGGCCTTCCCCATAACTACTGTTAACATCCAAGCTTTTGTAATCTCAATTTTAATTACCTTGGTCGTGTATCAAAAATAACAAAATCAAATTTTCAATAAGAAAATATTCTTTAGTCAAAAAGAGACGGACAAGAATAAAGCAACACCTCTTTACTATTACTGGCTCCAGCAGCACCTAATAACTGGAGAATGAAAGCCCTTTCAACTTTGTCTGCCTCCTCATCGCATGCAGCCTGAGAAGAATACATTACATCAGGAAGCACAAAAATTTTAATGCAATCAAATAACTACATATATATATATATATCAAGAATTAAAGCATCCATGACCACGTGAATTCCTAGCTTAAAATGGAAAGTGATGGCTCCTCTCTGGCTACAGTATGCAGTATTATAGCACAAACATGGGAAGTTTCATAGGTCAAGTGGCAAAGCCAAATACTAGAAAGGGTATTCATTAACACTCAAGTTCTCTTTCTATAGAATACAATAAACATCAGAATCCACAATATAGAAAATAAAGAACTTTATACTTTTACTTACTTTTAGCAGGAAACAAATATAAGGGTTTGTAGAAGGTTGCTGGGAAGAATAAGAGTGGTGAAGAATGGTGAATGCAACCAGGCGCTGATGAGGTTTAAGCAATTGTTTGTTCTGCAAAAACATATAAATAGGAGATCAGGAATTGATACTGAACATCCTCGAGTATAAGGCAAAGGATACATGGACGATATCATCATAGCATGTTTTTCAATCAAGTGAAGTACCTAGATTCTCCAAGAAAGCCAGAAGAATAGAACATGGAAAGAAGAATAAAAAAAAATTACCTTAATGCACATAAAGCCAACAAAATCAACAACTTTTCATTCTTTTTTTTTGCTTTGGAGGGGGGTAATCAAAAAGTTGACAACTAGTATATCTTATATTGATAGTACATATCCCTTCACCACTTTTTTTTTATCTTTTACACTATAGATCTGCAAGGAAGGAAATAACAAAAATTCTGTCAAATCAACAAATGAGTTTCCACTCCTTGAAATCATTTTAACCACGCTTGCCAAGGTTTTACAACAATGCATCTAAAGCACTTATGAACTCCAATGCAGAAAATCCAGAATTTCAAAAATACTTGAAAGAGAATATGAAGCAACTCCCATTTGTATAAGTTCCCCTTCCAAGAAAAATACCTAAAAAATCAAAAGAATTTCGCCACAGGCACGATCAGCACGTAAATATCAGAAAGAACATGTAAAATTCTCAAAAAGTGAAGAAAAGGACAAGTAACTAAATGCCAACCCCCAAAATCTTTCCTGAAGATGAGTTGTATGTGACAAGAGGGAATGATTTCAGGAGCAAATGATCAAATCCAAAAGGAAATCATATCCAAGAATCTTCACTAAACTCATTACAAGCACTTAAAACAGTTCAAATCAACAGTAAATGAATCATAAAAGAGAATCGAGAACCTCTAAGAGCATGGAGAGAGAATAGCAAGCGTTGAAAGCATTCCTATTCCCGAATTTGGAGTTGAAATCCATCACGATTTCATCTAAAGTCCGTTGTTCTCCATCATTTAGTAAAGCCAAAAGCACTCTCGTTTCTTCAATTCCGATCATCGTTGCCCAGCCCCCAAAACACTACACACCATTGAATAATCAAATCTGAGATAGTGATTTTGAGAAGAGATGAAGATACTGAAAAACCCTAACCCCAAACCTAACCCTAGGAAGGAATAGAGAAGGAAAAAGACGGAGATTGAGGAACTTGCCTTATAATACAGTTCGTCCTCGACTTCGACTTCGACTTCGAATTCTGAGCCTGATGTTGCTGCTCACTAATCCATCCCTTCCTCCCCTTTTTATTCAAATCGAGCAAAAAACAGGAGAGAGAGAGAGAGAGAGAGAGAGATACCTTTTACGTTTTGGGGAAGGTGCATGCTCGGCCCGGCCCGGCCCGGCCCCTTAGACCCAAACTGAGAAAAGTTGCTTCATTTATTATTATTGTATGTGTAATTGTATATATACTATGAGGGTTCCGGCCGCATAAGGTGTGATCTTGGCCTTGATTTTTTTTTATGTGTATTATAATTATTAAAAGAAAAAATTGAAGGGTAAAAAATAAGAAATAAAAAAAAAAGAAACCATAACAAAAGAAGTAAAAAAAGGGAATAGTAAAAAATCGGTAATAGTAGAATAAAAAAAATGAGTGAAAAAAAAAGAAAAATGAAGGGTGGAAAAAAAGTAAAAAGAAGAAGAAAAAGAAGAAATCTAAAAAAAATTAAAAAAAAGGAATGGTGAAAAGTAAAAAAAAAAAAAAAAAAAAAAAAAAAAAAAAAAAAAGAAGAAGCAAAAAAAAAGAAGGGTAAAGGGTGTAAAAAAAAAAAGAAAAAAAAAAGGAAAAAAAAAACAGTAGCAAGCTATACCCATCCAAGGTGACAATTCCTCCCACCTCCTCTTCCCACTAAATTTTTTAAAAAAAACATTCAATAGTATGTAACTGTACATGCACACAGTTTTTTTATCGGAAAATATTTTAATAAATTTGCAATCAAAAAAGGTCCAAAAAAAAAGTAAATGACTCAAAAAAACCAAATTGCACCAAGTAGCATCAAGAGAAGGAGGGACTTCCAAAGAGAGTAGTGAAAATAGTGAAACGCACAAAAAATAGGAGTGAAAAAAAAACGAAAGGAGGAGAAGAGATAGATTAATAAGTAAAAAAGGATGAAGGGTGAAAAAAAAGTAAAAAAGAAAAAGAAGAAATAAAAAAAAGAATAGTAGCATACTGGTAACAGTAGAACCGAAAAAAAAAGGTAAAGAGTAAAAAAAAAAAGTAAAATAAAAAAGAAAAAGAAAAAGAATTCCAAAAAAAGTTTAAAAAAAAAAGGGGGGAAGGTTAAGGGTGGGGAAAAAAAGAAAAAAAAAAGAAGGAAAAAAAGAAGAAGAAGAAGAAGAAGAAATCCAAAAAAAAGTAGAAAAAAATGAGGAAGAGTGATTGATGGAAACAAAAAGTAAAAAAAGAAGAAGGGTGAATGGTAAAAAAAATGAAGAAGAAATCCCAAAAAAAAGGGGAAAAAAAGGAATATTAGCAAATTGTTCTCATCCGATGTGACAATCCCTTACACTTCCCCCTCCCCATTTGTTTCATTATATAAAAGTTAAGAAAATTAAAATTAAGATAAGAAATAAGAAAAAAATTTGTATCATTATCGAGTCATTTGAGTACGAAAGTGATAAAAAAATATCTTCTAACTCTCATCCATTTTTTTCTAAATTCGTTGGCCACGTGTCATATTCCAAGAAGAACATGTGGCTGAATACGGAAGAAATCTTCTAAGTTTTTATATATATAATATATGTAAAAAAAAATGAAAACAGTAAAACCCACAAAAAAAGAAGTGAAAAAAAAAGTGGAGATAAGAGAAAAGATAGATTAATAAAAGAGAGAAGAAAAGATCGATTAATAAGAGCTGCAAACTGTTCCCATCTAAGGTGGCAACTCCTCCTACTCCCCGCCTTCCACTTGTTTCTTTATATGTGATAAGATATAATATATATATATAGTGAATGGTGGAAAAAAAAGTAAAAAACAAAAATAAAAAACAAAAAAAAAAGAAATAAAAAAAGGAATAGTAGTAAAGCGATAACAGTAGAACCCAAAAAAAGAGTGAAAAAAATTGGTGAAGGGTAAAAAAAAAAAGGAAGAGTAAAGAGTGAAAAAAAAAAGAAATAAAAAAAGAAGCAAAAAAAAAGAGTACATGGATGAAAAAAAATAAGTAAAGAAAAATGATAGTAGCAAACTGATAACAGTGAAACAAAAAAAAATAAGTAAAAAAAGAATAAAGGGTGAAAAAAAAGAACTAAAAAAGAAGAAGAAGAAATCCAAAAAAATGGAAGAGTGAAGGGTGGAAAAAAGTAAAAAAAAAAAAAAAAAGCAAAAAAAAGATAAATGGGTGAAAAAGAAGAAGTAAGAAAAAAAAAGTAAAAACCCCAAAAAAAGAAAAAAAAAAAGGGAACAGTAGCCAACTATTTCCATCTGATGTGATATTCCCCCTTGCTCCCCTAGGAGTGAAGGGTGGAAAAAAAATAAAAGAAAAAAAGAAAAAAATCCAAAAAAAAAACAATAGCAAACCGATAACAGTGGAATCAAAAATAAAAAAGGAGCAAAAAAAAGAAGAAGAAGAAACCCAAAAAAAAAGGAAGGGTGAATGGTGAAAAAAATGCTAAATGGGTGGAAAAAAAAAGTAAAAAAAAATGAACAGTAACAAATCGTTAATAGTGAAACCAAAAAACAAGAGTGAAAAAAAGATGAAGGGTGAAAAAAAAAGAAGAAGAATAAATCCGAAAAAAGTAAAAAAAAAAAGGTAGACTAAAGGGTGAAAAAAATTAAAAAAAGAATCAAAAAATGGTAAATGGGTAAAAAAAAGTAAAAAAAAAACGAACAGTAACAAAGCGATAACAGAAGAACAAAAAAAAGCGTGAAAAAAAAGAAAAGTAGGTAAAAGGTGAAAAAAGAACTTAAAAAAAAAAAAGAAACCCAAAAAAAGTTAAAAAAAAATTAGAGTAAAGGGTGAAAAAAAAAGAAGTAAAAAAAAAGGTAAATGGTTAAAAAAAAACTAGAAAAAAAATGAAGAAGAATCTCCCAAAAAAAAAAAAAAAAGGGAACAGTTGCCAATTGTTCCCATTGTTCCCATCTGACATGGCATGCCCCCCGCACCCTCTCCCCTAAACAAAGTAAAAAAAAAAAATAGTAACAAACAGGCGCGAAATAAAAAAAAGAGTTAAAAAAAAAAGAATAAGAAGAAATCAAAAAAAAAGTAAAAAAAAAAAAGAGGTGGGGTGAAATGTGAAAGGTGAAAAAAAAAGAAGTAAAAAAAAGTAAATGAGTAAAAAAATATAAAAAGAAAGGAAAAAGAAAATAAAAAACAAAAAAGAGAACAGTTTGCCATTATTCCTGTTCGACATGGCATGCTCCCCCACACCCACTCCCCTAGTTATTCTTTTCTATTATAGTATGATATACTAGGAGGTATACACCGCGCGCTGTGCGGTGTAGAGTTTTTATTTTGACTGCAAAATGAGAGGAATTGTCCGGTGTGGTTTAATAAAATTCGCATTAATTTCAGTTTTGGGACACATATAATATTTTTTAATAGTACCAAAGAAATGAAACAAAAAAAAAGGCCGAAAGAAATATATATTAATTATATTCATTTAACATTATATATATATCAAAATAAAAAAAATACATTAGAATGGAAAAAAAGTATGTTATATTTAAATATATTTATATTTAACTTGTTTATTTAAATATGTCTGCATTTAAATGTATATATTAAAAATGTAGTGTGCAGGGTATGTGTGTGTTATATATTAAAAATTATACGTTAACTCCCAAAAAGTGTTTAAAATAGAATTAAATATGTTTCTTCATTTTTTTAAATTTTTTTATCGGTTTTAATTTTTTAAAATATTTCTACGCTGCGCAGGATGACAACGAAGTTCTGCGTTTTTGAGAACCAGAAGGTGGTTCTGCGTTTGGCAAAACTACGTGCGATATATTTGAATATGTATATTTAAATATTTGAGATTGGATTAGAATAGTAAATTGAAATAAAATGTGATAATTTTAAATAATAAATCAAAACTAAATTATTATTTAATAATTAATGTAATTCAAGTAGAGTTATACAAATCTTTATCTAATCTAGAATCGTATAAGGAGAAAAATATGAAAATATTTAATTTAAATAGTTAGATTTTCATTTAACATTAAATATATTATACGACAATAAAAAAATATATTAGAATGTGAAAAAACGTATGTTATATTTAAATATATTTAGATCTGAGTTGTTTATTTAAATATATATGGATTTAAATTTCTATATTAAAAATATATTGTCCGTGGTGTGCATATTATATATTAAAAGTTATTTATTAAAATAAAATTAAATATTATTGGTTAATTTTTTTTATGCCTTTATGGTTTTTAATTTTTTTAGTAGTTTTGCGCTAAACAAAACCATAAAGTAGTTCTACGGCTCTTGAAACTACAAGATGGTTCTATATTTTGTAGAACTACAATGTAGTTCTATTCTTAGCATAACCATAAAGTGAAGAACGACAAGATGGTTCTGTATTTCGTAGAACGATAATGTGGTTCCGCACAATACAGAACTATAAAATATTTGAATAATCATTTAACGTTAAGTACTTTATCTATTAAATTATAATTTTTACTCATTGTATGTATATTATACACACTATTTAAATATTTAAATAATTATTTAATATTTAGTATTTTAAATCAAGAGGGAAAAAATACCTAAATAATATTAATATTTGTGTAAAAATTAAAATATGTAAATATTAATTTGAAACTATAATGTTTAATAATTTTGATCTAAAGGATACATAAATTTTAATGTTTAATTAAAAGTTCGTAAAATATACAAAATATTGAAAATAATTTAGTTATTTAAATATTTAATAGAATAAATTAAGTATTCTATTGGTTGGTATTCAATCGTAAAGTTTTTAAATCAGAGTTTGAATGATTTTAAGAATCATTATTTATGTAGAAGCTTAATGGATTTATTTTTTGTTATTTGAAAACCTTTATAAATTATAGTTTTGAATAAAATGTTAATAGTAATATAAAATATAAAATATAAAAATATTAAATAACAAATCAAAACTAAAACTTATAAATATTAATATGTAATTTAAAATTTTGTAAGAGTAAAAAAATTTAAATATTTAATGTAAATATGTACATATTTATTTAACACTATCTAAATTATATATTAAATTAAATATATGTTTACCACAATGTGATTCTGCACTTCACAAAACTGTAATGTGGTTTTGCATTTAGGAGAACTCAAAGCACAGAACCGTAACGTGGTTCTGCTGGTCGCAGAACGAAAAGGTGGTTCTGTGCTTAGCAGAACCACAAGACGCACAACCACAACATTATTTTGCGGATCGCAGAACGACAAGATGTTCTATATTTCACAGAACGACAATGTGGTTCTGTGCAGTGCATAACTATAAAATATTTAAATAATTATTTAACAATAAGTACGCTAAATTATCTATTAAAGTATATTTTTTTACTGATTGTTTGTAAACTATACACACTATTTAAATATTAAAATAATTATTTAACATTCAGTATTCTAAATCAAAAGGGAAAAATTATCTGCATAATATTAATTTTTATGTGAAAATTAAAATATGTAAATATTAATTTGAAACTATAATATTTAATAATTTTGATCTAAAGAATATATAAAATTTAATATTTAATTAAAAGTTCATAAAATATACAAAATATTGAAAATAATTTAGTTATTTAAATATTTAATAGAATAAATTAAGTATTTTATTGGTTGGTATTGAATCACAAAGTTTTTAAATCAGAGTTTGAATGATTTTAAGAATCATTGTCTATGAAAAGCTGAATGGATTTATTTTTTGTTTATCAAAAATCTTTATAAATTATAATTTTGAATAAAATGTTAATTATAATATAAATTATAAAAATATTAAATAACAAACAAAGACTAAAACTTATAGATACTAACACGTAATTTTAAAATTTATAAGAGTAAAAATATTTAAATATTTAATGTAAATATGTACATATTTATTTAACACTATCTAAATTATATATTAAATTAAATATATGTGGAACTAGAAGATGGTTCTGCGCTTAGCAGAACCACAAGGTGCAGAATTATAACGTGATTCTGTTGGTCGCAGAACGAGAAGGTAGTTCTGTGGTTAGGAGAAACACAAGATGCAAAATAACAACGTCGTTTTGTGGGTCGCAGAACGACAACGTGGTTTCGTGCATTGTAGAACCACGAAATATTTAAATAATCATTTAACAATAAATATTCTAAATTATCTATTAAATTATATTTTTTAATGATTGCATGTATATTTAAATATTTAAATAATTTTTTAACATTAAGTATTTTAAATCAAAAGGGAAAAAATATTTGGATAATATTAATTTTTGTGTAAAAATTAAAATAAGTAAATATTAATTCGAAACTATAATATCTAATAATTTTGATTTAAAGAATACATAAATTTTAATATTTAATTAAAAGTTCGTAAAATATACAAAATGTTGAAAATAATTTAACTATTTAAATATTTAATAGAATAAATCAAGCATTGTATTGGTTGATAATCAATCGCAATGTTTTTAAATCATATTGGTTGGCAGAACCACCACGTGGTTCTGCAAAGGGAAGCACGAGAGCTTTGTGTAGTAAGTTCTGGTATTTTTCAATTTTAGTTTTTATTCCTTATTTTTCTATCATCCATATTATTTAAATATTTAAATAATTATTTAAGATTAAGTATGCTAAATAAAGATGAAAAAATAATTGGATAATATTAATATTTATGTAAAAATTGAATTATATAAATATTAATAATTTGAAACTATAATATTTAATAATTTAAATTTTTAAAACACACAAAATTTTAATCAAATATGATAATATTAAATAATAAACTAAAACTAAATTATGATTTAATACCTAATGTAATTTAAGTTGAGGTACAATTGTTCTTATTTTATCTAGAATTGTATAAAAATAAAAATATTTAGATATTTAATTTAAGTAGTTAGAATTTGATTTAACACTGAATATATTATATTAAAATAGAAAATACATCGAAATAGGAAAAAATATATGTTATATTTAAATATATTTAGATTTAAGCTGTGTATTCGAATACATTTGGATTTAAATTTAAATTATCTCGGTTAGTTTTATAAAAGAAATATAATTCTTTTAAAATGAAATCTCAATATTTTAATTTAACAGAAAATATATAATATTAAAACCCTAAAAAATACTTGTATAATTTTATACCTAAACATGTTCATATTTTTTTTTTAATTTTTTTATGTCGTTCTGCTTGCAGAACCATGTAGTTCAGTGGCTCGCATAACAGTGAAGTGGTTCTGCGATTAGCAGAAGGATAACATGGTTCTACGGGTTACAGAACCATATGGTGATTTTGCGTTTCGCCGAACATCATCATGGCTTTGTTCTACTAAAAATTTAAATAATTTTTTAATATTAATTATCCTAAATAATTGACTAAATTGTAAATTTCATTGATCGTAAACATTAAGTATCTTATTTTTTAATTCAACCAACTTTTTTAATCTTCCAAAAATTTATTTTGAAAGCATGAGAATTTTTTTTTTGGTGTTGTTTTCATGTAAACAATTTTTAAAATTTTATATTAGATTTGTTTATGTAAAATAAAAATAATATTCTTTTTTCAAAAATTTTAGAGTTGTGAGAGAGAGTTAGGTATTATTAAAAAATATAATTGGTAAGTAATTTAACTGTTGAAATATTTTGATAACATTAAAAATAAGTTGAATTGTGGTATATTTGTTTATGTAATTCAAGTAGACTTATATAAGTCTATTTGAATTATATTAAATATTATGCGGGTTGCAGAACACAAGGTGGTTCTCTGCTTCTCCGAACCACTACATGGTTTTGTTCTGCGTAGAACCTCTAAATATTTAAATAACTATTTAATAATAAGTATTCTAAATTATTTACTAAATCATAATTTCTACCGAATGTAATTCTACTATACACAATATTTAAATATTAAAATAATTATTTAGGATTGACTACGCCAAATATTTAAATTTGAACATTTAATTTATGGTTTGTAAAATATACAAAATTTAATACCGAAGGCATGCTGCATTGTCGACGAAGGATGCTCCTTCGCCGACGAGAGCATTCTCCATCGTCGACGTAGGAGCAGCCTTCGTTGAGGAAGGCAGGAACTTTCATCATCAAAAGTTCATGCCTTCGTCAACGAACGCATGTAGCTTTGTCGACGAAGGTTCCTCCCTTTGTCAACGTATGCAATGTTTTTTTAAATATGCGATTTGTTCGGAAAAAAAAACCTTTTGTTGTTTTAAATTAAAAAAACCTTTTAATTTGTTAATTTTTATTCTTATACAATTTTAAATGATAAAAATATTTAATAGTCTATTTAACTAAAAATATCAATAACATCGTTTTGGTTTATCATTTAACATTTTCATATTTTATATTACAATTTCATATTTTATTTAAATAAATATCAAATATCCAAATAAATTATTTTTAATATTCAAAAAAATTTAATATTTAAATAATAAAGTGGTATGCAGAACAATATATTTCAGCTACGCAGAACAACGGGTTCTGTTATAGTTCTGGTATGCAGAATTATATAGTTTTGCGATACAGTTCTACTCACCTTCAGCGACGAAGGTTCATGCTTTCATTGATGAAGGCATGCTCTTTCGTCGACGAAGATTCCTACCTTCGTTGACGAATATTAATTTTTTTTTTTTAAATCCGAAAGGTTATCCCAAAAATATTTTTTTTTTGTTTTTTTAAATAAAACATGTTAGTGTAATTAATTTTAAATAGTTTATTTATAAATGACAAATGAAATTTTTAATTCAACGGAGTTTTTCATCTTTCAAAATATTATTATTATTTTTAAAGTATCCGAAAACATTTTTTTGTTTTGTTTAGGGTTGTGATGGTGTAAATGATATAGAAACTACATCTAAATGATTTTAAAAAGTTTAAATTGGAATTGTTTATGTAAAATAACTATAGTATTTCATTTAAAATTTTATACAATTTAAAATTTAAAATGAAATACAATTTAAAATGAAACTACATCTAAATAAACCAATACTAAAACTTATAAGTATGAATATACAATTTAAAATTTTATAAGAATGAAAATATTTAAATATTTAATTTAAATATGTAGATATTTATTTAAAACTAACTAAATTAGATATTAAATAAATTATATGTGGAAAAAAATACTTCTGGTTTCATAATAAAATATTACATATTTTAAATATTTAATTCTTACAACATTAATATTTTTTTAGTATTAATACTAATTTGTAATATTAAAAATTTAGTTGATTATTTGTAATATTAAATTAAAATATAAAAATTTGTAAAATATTAAATTATCTTAGTAGTTTCGCATTTGACAGAACTATCTTGATAGTTCTACACTTCGCATGCAGTTCTATTAATTTTGATACCTATCTGTATTTTTTTAATTTAAAAATATGTGCAAAATATTTTTTATTTAGTATTTTTAAAATTATAACTTTTCTGATATCATAATATTAAATCAAAATATTTTTATATATGCACTTAAAATTTTGCATAACATTAAAACAAAAATATAGATCATCACTATTTTACTCAAATATTAATATTATATAAAATTTTTTATTTTAATTTCATATATTTAATATTAAATAAATATTTAGATATTTTTATTTTTATAAAATTTTAAATTAAATTATAATATTTATAATTTTACTTAAATTAAATTATTCAATAATATAGTTATAGTTTATTATCTAATATTTTAATGTTTTATATTACAATTTAATATTTTATTTAAATATCAAATATCTTAAAATTAATATTTAAATAATTGATATTTCAAATTATTATTTAATATTATATACATATTTAAAAATTTTACCCTTCATCTATTTGAATCTCCTGCCTATCACGTTGTGGTTTTGCCCCTTGTGGTTCTGCTAAGTGCAGAACCACCTTATCGTTCTGCGCTGCGCAGAACTAAAAAAAAATAAAAACAATAAAAAATTAGAAAAAGGTGAACAATGATATTTAATTCTGTTTTAAACACTTTTTTAGAGTTAACATATAATTTTTAATATATAACAAGCACACCAGGACTCAAGCTACATTTTGTCATGTCTCTTAAAAATCTATCAACCCCTCTCTATATAAAAAAGAACATATCAGAACCTAGAACAAAAAAAAAAAAAAAAAAACAAAGCAAAATTATACAAGCAGTCAAAAATAATTATGTCTTCCAAACATAACATTACATAACATTGCATAGGTACATTTTTTCCAGATATATTTAGTTGAATATATAATTTGGTTAGTATTAAATAAATATGTACATATTTACATTAAATATTTAAATAAATATCTACATAAATATCAAATTTTAAATTGCATATTAATATTTATAAGTTTTGGTTTTGGTTTGTTATTTAATACTTTTATATATTATATTACGATTAAAATTTTATTCTAAACTCTAATTTCTATTAAATATTTAAATAACTAAATTATTTTTTATATTTTGAATATTTTATAAACTTTAAACTAAATATTAATATTTAAGTATTTTTTAGATTTAAATTATTAAATATTATAGTTTCAAATTAATGTTTACATATTTTAATTTTTACACAAATATTAATATTATTTAGATATTTTTTTCCTTTTAATTTAGGATATTTAATGTTAAATAATTATTTAAATATTTAAATAGTGTGTAGAGTGGAAATACAATCAGTAAAAATTATGATTTACTAAATAATTTAGAATACTTAATATTAAATAATTATTTAAATATTTAGTAGTTCTACGCTGCGCAGCACCAGATTGTCATTCGGCGAAGCGCAGAACTACCTTATCATTCTGCTACCCGCAGAATCACATTGTGGTTCTACTAAGCATATATATATCAAATTAATTATAAAACTTATAAAATCAAGTTTCTTAGGCAAAATAATTTTTTCCTTTTTTGTTTTAGGTAAAATATGTCTCCGAAGACAAGAATTCATTTTTTTAATATTAAAAACGTTATTATGGAAATTTTTTTAATATTAAAATTCTAACTTGCTAGTGGCGGTGGATATATATAACAAATCATTTATAGAATAATTTAAATTAATTTATAAAGTGTTGGCACATTAATTAGGTAAGCAGATTAGCTAGTATAATGATAATAGCAAAAATTACTGACAAAATCAAAAAAGAACATAGGCATCCATAACAGAACGTAAAATATCTCAACGGTCATCACCATCTCCATCTTCCTCACTTATAGAGAGACAAAAAAAGTGAGAAAGAGTACGGTATGTTTTTGTTTCCATTTTGGGTTTTAATTTTTTTTAATGATTTATAATTTCTAAAATTATATACATTAAATCTTTTTCTTAAAATTTTAGAAACAAATGTCTCTCTTTCCCATAAAGGTTTTGGTATCTTAAAAATATAATTCATTCAATAAATTTTTAATCATCAATTTGAATTTTCCACTACTTTGTTATTATGCTCGGCCGTTTTAAATAGAGTCACAATTTTAAAATAATTAATATTTATATAAAATTTTTATATTTATATTTTTATATTTATATGTTTACTTTGTGCCCGGCAAGGACGCGGGGTTTGGAACCTTAAATTTCAAAATATTATATTTTAGTATTATATAATTATAATTTTAGTAGTATTATAATACTATAGTAATCTTGGTATATGCAAAAACATTTTGTACATAATAAAATCATCTATATAATACTTTTTCGTATTTTTAGCATAATTGAAAATTTTTATAATACCATTATCATTATATTAATAACACATGATCCAAGGAAAAAATATATTTTTAGTATAAAAACATCTTCAAATATTTTTATTTAATATTTTTACAGTATTATAATATTATAGCAAATTTATTATATATCATTGATTTCAAATATTTTTTATATTTTTAGTATAATCATAAAATTTTTTAATAAAAGTTTTGGTAGTTAGAACTACTTGATAGTTCAGCACCAAGTAACTCTGCGAGAAAGAGTATAATATCTTCTTGTATCCATGGGAGATAAAAAAGAAGGAGAAATACTGTGAAAACACTTAATTGTGTCAACTCAATTCTTTAAAACTCTCAAAATCAAAACAAAATATCAAATTTTAAATTGTATATTAATATTTATAAGTTTTAGTGTTGGTTTGTTATTTAATATTGTTATATTTTATATTACGATTAACATTTTATTGCAAATTCTAATTTCTATTAAATATCTAAATAACTAAATTATTTTTGATATTTTGTAAATTTTACTAACTTTAAACTAAATATTAATATTTAAGTATTTTTTAGATTTAAATTATTAAATATTATGGTTTCAAATTAATATTTACATATTTTAATTTTTACACAAACATTAATATTATCCAGATATTTTTTTCCTTTTAATTTAGAATACTTAATGTTAAATAATTATTTAAATATTTAAATAGTGTGTATAGTGGAAATACAATCAGTAAAAATTATGATTTAGTAAATAATTTAGGATACTTAATATTAAATAATTATTTAAATATTTAGTAGTTCTGCAAGTTGTCATTCAACGAATTGCAGAACTACCTTGTTGTGCAACCTGCAAAATCACGTTGTGGTTCTGTGCGTTATGGTTCTATTAACCGTAGAACCATGTTGTTATTCTACGAAACACAGAACCACTTTGTCAATCTCTGAACTGCAGAACCACTAGCACAGAACTACTAAAAAAAATTAAAAACAATAAAAAAAATAAAAAAGAGTGAATAATGATATTTAATTCTATTTTAAACACTTTTTTTGAATTAACATATAATTTTAAATATATAACACGCATACCACGCACACTACATTTTTAATATATAAAAAATCTAACTAAAGTGAAAATATATTTATTGGTAGTTCTGTAATTTAGCACAGTGAAAATTTTTTTTTCTAGCTCAGAACTACTTTTTTTTATATTTTTTTATAAATTTTTTTAGTTTTTTTATAGTTTTGTAGCTGCAGAATTACTTTTTTTTTATATTTTAATATAATGATATTCTTATAATATTGGTAGTTCTGCAGTTTTGTACAATGAAGAATTTTTTTTTAATTTTTTTCTACCTTTGGTAGTTCTGTAGTTCCGCAAAACTATCTTTTTATTTTTTTACAATTTTTTCCTTCAGTTTTGCTTTTGGTAGTTCTGTAGCTGCAGAACTAACTTTTTTTTATTTTTTAATATTATGACATTCTTCTGATATTGATAGTTCTAAATTCTGTATACTGAAGAATTTTTTTTTATTTTTTTTACGTTAGGTAGTTCAGTTGTTTTGTAGAACTTCTTTTGTTTCTTTTTTTTTTTTAAATTATTTTTTTCTACATTGTAGAACTACACTTTTTTGTTTTATTTTTTAATATAATAGCATGTAGTTCCGCGGTTCAAAACGGTGAAGAATTTTATTTTATTTTTTTCTAACTTTGGTAGTTTTGTGGTTCTACAGAACAACATTTTTTATTTTTTTATAATTTTTTTTCTATAGTTAGTTCTATAACTGTAGAACCACTTTTTTTTTATTTTTTAATAATTTTTATAATATCATTATGCTTTTGGTAGTTTGTAACTATAGAACTGCACTTTTTTTTTTATCTTTTTACTATAATGGTATTCTTATAATATTGGTAATTCTAGAGTTCTACACAAGAATTTTTTTTTATTTTTTTCTACTTTTGGTAGTTCTGCAGTTTCGTAGAACTACTACCCATTTTTTTTATTTTGTTAATCATTTTTTATAATGACATTTTTGTAATATTGCTAAGTCTTTTTTATTTTTAAATAATTTTTTATAATAGCATTCTCTTTTTTTAATAATTTTTTATAACACCGTTTTTTGTAATATTGATAGCTTTTTATATTTTAATATAGCGCGATCCTTGTAATATTGGTAGTTCTGCAGTTCTATACCAGATTTTTTAAAAATTTCTTTTCTATCTTTGGTAGTTTTGCGGTTGTGTAGAACTACTACTCTTTTTTTTATTAATTTTTTATACTGGTATTGTTGTAATATTGGTAACTCTTTTTTATTTTTAATTATTTTTTATTATAGAATTCTAACAGTAAGTTGAATTGATAGATCTGTAATTACAGAACTATATATTTTTTTTAATATAATGGTATTCTTGTAATTTAGTAGTTCTGTAGTTTTACACAAGAATTTTTTTTTTCTTTACCTTTGGTAGTTCTGCGGTTGTGCAGAACTATTATTTCTTTTTTTATTTCTTATTAGTTTTTTATAATGATATTTGTAATATTGGTGACTCTTTTTTATTATTTTTTAATAATTTTTTATAATAGCATTTTAATAGTGAGTTGAATTGTAGTTCTGTATTACTGGACATATGCCATACAATCAAACAATGGTTTTTATTTTTATTTTTTTGTATTTTTTTAAGGTTGTTCCTTTTTTTGTCTGTATTGATTGTTCTTCGAGAATTCTATATTTAGTTTAGATAACGATGCTAAATGCTCGTTATAATAAATAATAAATAGACTATTTTGGGTAAAAATCTTTCATTAAACATAACAGATTCAAAGCTTGTTTCTTCCTCTTAATAAATCCAATACAAAATATCATTGATAGTAACAAAAGTTTTAATTTTTAAATTTATTGAATATTTTCTATCATATTATTTTAATTTAAAAATATTATGAATAAAAAATATTATTAAAAAAATTCTACATCAATGTTTGATGGTTTTTTTTTTATTTTTTAAGTTTTTCTTTAGTGATTTCATACGTTGTGACTTTTTTGACTTTTAAAATTCCAAAAACTTTTTTGACTTCATTCTTGCAAAATTATGGAATAACTTCATACGTGTGTTCTCAAGTCATACTTTACAAAATGCTTAGTTATACAGCCATAAAAAGAGTGACTTCATTCATGCTATTTAAAATTCAAAAAAGTCATAACCACGTTGCACAAAATATAACCATGTTGTCGTTTTGCACAGAACAGCGTAGGACCACGTTGTAACGCAGAACCACAATGTCATTCTGTGCAATGCTGAACCACTAAAAAAAAATAAAAAACAATATACAAGAATATCTATGAACCTAGGACAAAATTTATCGTAACATTTAGGTATATATATACAGGTATATATTTACTTCTGTAGTGTAGTTCTACAGTTCTGCACAGAACTTGCAGAACCAAAATTCTACACTGCAAAACCACACTTTTGCAAAATCACAGTTCCGTTGTTCCGTGAAATAGTAGCTCTGTGATTGTAAAACCACAGAACAGTTGTTCTGCAAAACAACAATTCTAGTTCTATGAATTCACAATTCTATGAAATCATAGTTTTTCTATGAAAGAGCTGATTGTGCTCATGTGGTTCTATGATTGCAGTTTTGTGATGTGAAATCATATTTTTTTATTGCGAAACCACAATTTTATTAACCAATTCAAAGAACTGTGTCAAAAAGTAAATGAAAAAACTTTTCAAATAGAATAAAAAATAAAATTTGCAATAAATAACGTAAAATAGTAATCAAACACAAAAACCTCAACCGAACAAAGCAATGAAATTCCACCAAGTAGACTTCAGTAACCGACTCAATGACTTAAACATAGTCATCAAATGAGCTCCCAAAAAAAATCCAACCCAAAAAACAAACTCTACATTGATATTTAAATCAACTGTTCTCGTATATCTACAAAATACAAAAATCATATATATAGAGTTAACACGTAAACGATTTTTTACAATCAACACGAAAATCGAATTTTCCAATATCAAATAATTAGAAACAGGAAAAAGCAAACACAAGTTTTTATATGATCACTTCCATACATCAGATTATCATCGTAAACAACACAACTCTTCAGCAGCTGAAAAAAAAAACTTTCAGCAGTAAACATGAAGAGTGGTAAAACAAACACCAAGTAAAACAAATGCTTAGAGACTCAAACCTTCAAAATAGAGAAATCGCAACCATACACCACAATCATCATCATTAAGCACACCACCCTCCTCAACAGGAACAAAAAAAGTAAAATTTTTGAATTAAAAATAAACATGAAGAGCAGCAAATAAAATAAAGGTAAAATCAAGGAGAACAAAGTAAATGTTTAGAAACAATAAAGACAAACACAAACTTTCACAGTAGAGAGCAATCAAACAAACGCTTAGAAACACAAACTTTTAGAATAGAGGAATCGCTGCCTTACACCACAATTATCATCATTGGGCATATCACTCTCCTCAACAAGAACTAAAAAAGGTAACATTTTTAAGCAGAAATAAATACAAAGAGCAGTAAGCAGAATAAAGGTGGAATAAAGTGGAACAAAGTAAATGTTAAGAAGCGAGAAAAACAAACACAAACCTTCATAGCAGAGAGCAATCACTTCCATAATAAGCAGTTGAATGTCTCCATTTGATAACTTCCATATACCATATCATCATCACAAACAACATCACTCTCCAGGAGTTTAAAAAAAAAACCCCTCAACAGTAAACATGAAGAGTAGAAAACAAATACCGAACAGAATAAATGCTTAGAAACACAAACCTTTAGAATAGAGAAATCGCCACCATTTACCACAATCATTATCATCAGGCACACCATTCTCATTAACAAAAACTAAAGAAAGTAATATTTTTGAATTAGAAATAAATACGAAGAAAGCAGAATAAATGTGGAATAAAGTGGAGCAAAGTAAATGTTAAGAAATGAGAAAGACAAACACAAACCTTCATAACAGAGAGCAATTACTTCCATAATAAGCAGCTGAACATCTCCATTGGCCCCACTTAGAGAGTGATAAGAAAGAGACAGAGAGCGCATTTGCCCCCTTTTTATAATGATTAACAAAATCACACTACTTTATCTATACAGTGAATAAAATGAGAAGAGAAAGTCTAATTATAGAAGGCAAAGTCTAATCATAGAAGGCAAGCAATGAGTACCAAAAGGAATGGCCTCATTTACTTTTTTTTCCCAAAAGTATAAAGGTAGGTAAATTGACAGAAATATCCAAAGTCCTAAATCATCACAGCAGCGCAATATAAAAGTCCATCCTAAAAAAAGTAGGGGCAAAAAAGTAAATTAATAAAGAGTCCTTCCGTGAAATTAGCAACAAAATCTACCCCATTAATGTTTCTGAAAAATGAAAATGAAAATAAGTGATGGCAGGAGGGTTGTTGACACTTATATTGTTAAAAAAAAAAAAACTAAAAAGATATTAAATGAAGAGAGAAAAACACAAGACCGCT
Organism: Dillenia suffruticosa; assembly: GCA_033439265.1. Taxonomy (NCBI): domain Eukaryota; kingdom Viridiplantae; phylum Streptophyta; class Magnoliopsida; order Dilleniales; family Dilleniaceae; genus Dillenia; species Dillenia suffruticosa. The sequence goes on along the minus strand of JAVTVX010000037.1, from coordinate 5,084,275 downwards.
TCAGCTCCATCTCACCAACGAGCAATCACCTTCTGCCAGTTGGAGGATGACGAAATCTAGGTGGCACGGGGTTTTTCACACTTATATCTATATTATTAATGAATTAATTACATGTTCAATCCCAAAATTTTACCTAAATTTTATAAATTAGTCAGTACAGTTAGAAATATTATCTTGTGATCCTCAGACTTTCAAAACCATAACAAGTTGGTCTTTTTGTTACAAAACGGTGACAGAATGTCCATTAAGTGCTGACGTGACAGCCTCTCGCTGAACATACAGATAGTGACGAATCATTGCTATGACAACACAAGAAGACTTCTCATCTTGCCACATCAGCATATGTTGACGTGACAGTGCCACATCGTTTTCTTGGCTAACGTGGCACTTTCTGGTCTTTCCACTATGTAGCTTTACCTTTCCACGCCATCATGGACATGCTTGGGAAATTTCTAATTTGTCACGATTTGTGCCTATTTTTGTACTATTAACCCAAATGAATTTTTTTTAGAAAAATGTAAAATTTTACAAATATAAATCAAATTTCTTTCAAAAAATTCAAACATTCAATATATTAAAATTTTTTTAAAAATTAGAAAAAAATGTAAAAAAAAAAATCCTGTTAACCACCATATATATATATATATATATATATAAATTTTCCCACAACTATAAAAAATTATAATTTTAATACTTATGTTGACATTTTATTAATTTTTTCATTAAATGATAAAATATTATTAAAATAATCAAAAAAACCAAATTAAAAAAAAAAATCGTTTCTTCTCCGTACCTATTCGCTCCACAAGAGAAAGAGGGAGAGGGAGGGAGGGAGAGAGAGAGAGAGATAATCAGCCTTGATCCTGTATTTTCTGCATCCCAACTTCAATTAAGAAAAAAGAATTTTCCTGTAAGCCTTTATCCTATATTTTCTCAAGAGTAGTGACAAAGTTTAAATGTGAAAAAAAAATACCTCGTTTTCAAGCTCATCAAAAGTGTTGAGAAAGAGTCAATAGCCTCATCTAGAAAATCGTCTCAAAACCCACTTGTGCATGGGTAGAGAATTACACCCTGAACAAAAGAACGAAGATCCTCCAAACCCAACCAAGGTAACCCAGGAAAAGAGAGAGAGAGCGTGCATTTTTATTCCAACAGAGGGAAGAGCTTTTTGCTAATGTGGCATGGTTACATGGCATGCCACATCAACATATTGATGACAAGTGAGAAGTCTTTTGGTACTGACATGGCAATGATACGTCAGTATCCATAAGTCAAACAAAACTGCCACATCACTCCACGTCCACACTTAATGGATATCCTGTCATTGTCTATAACGGAAGGATCAATCCGTTATGATTTTAAAAGTTTAAGGATCATAAGATTGTATTTCTAACTATAGGAGCTAATTTGTGAAATTTAGATAAAATTCAAGGATCGGATATGTAATTAACTCATATATTATACACACACATATGGATTCCATGCGTATATACGGGTAAAAATAATGAATTTATTTTGTGGATAAAAAATAAGTAGAATATAAGTTGTTGAAATTATTAATTCAAGAGGAAAAAATGAAGAGTTAATGATTAGTAAAAAATTAATACGTTTTCTATTAATATGTAATATAATTTTATTAGTAGGTATTCTTTTTATATATATATTATCATTGATAAATATGACTATTTAATATGTAATACATATTTTAAAGATTCATATATTTGACTTTTTTCCTACATTTTAAAGATTCTTTTTATATATATATTATCATTGTATAAAAATATTTTCAAATGTTTCGAAAAACATATAAAACATGTTAACATTAAAACATTTTATTTTGTAAAACATCTATTAACAAAAATCTATGTTATTTATCAAAATATAATTTGTTTTTACAATCGTATTATATCCAAATGTACCCATTAAATTTACCGGGCTAGAAAAAGATAAAATCTCATAAATTGATGGCACATAATCGCACAACAATCATGCAACATCATCATATATCATACATTCACCGATCAATAAATAGAATATCAACAAGACAACAATTACTCTATTTAATGCTGGCTTCCCCAGCCTATTAAGGCCAAATATAGTAAAGTAAGGTGGATTGGGTCAAGCCAGATCAAGTTAAGTCGACTTTGTTCAAAATATGTCAATGAAAATTCTATGTCAAACTGAACCAGATAAAGTCAAAAGATCAACAATTAGTGTTTCAATTTCAAGTTGTCGCCATAACTATGATATATAATAATCATCACAGTTATGATGAGAAGCAACAACATACAAAGAGCTTATCACAACTGTGATAGGTCATTGTAATTACGATGAGAAGCAACGACATATTATCATCATTATTGTAAGTACTAGGAGGTGTACACCGTGCGCTATGCGGTGTAGAGTTTTGATTTTGACTGCAAAATGAGAGGAGTTTCTCGGTTTTAAATAGTAAAATTCGCATTAGTTTGAGTTTTTGGAACACGTATAATTTTTTGTTTATAATACCAAAAAAATGAAATCGCAAAAAAAAAAAGACGGAGAGAAATAGATTTTAAATATATTTATTTAACATTAAATATATTATATCAAAATAAAAAAAAATAGATTAGAATGGAAAATAACGTATGTTATATTTAAATATGTTTAGATTTAAGTTATTTATTTAAAAACATTTGGATCTAAATGTATATATTAAAAATGAAGTGTGCATGGTGTGTATGTGTTATATACTAAAAATTATATGTTAACTCAAAAAAGTGTTTAAAACAGAATTAAATATGTTTTTTCATTTTTTTATGATTTTTTTATTGGTTTTAATTTTTTAAAATAGTTTTGCGCTTGCGCGGTGCAAGGTTCAAAGTTTGGTTTCAAATATGAGGCTATGTGCGTTGTGTCCTGTGCATGGTGTTAGGATTGGTGTTGGAATTGTAATTGAGATTGTATTTATAATAAGTGTTATGAAATGTAGATATTTCTCTTGATATTTATTTGCTCGTGCTATGATTACCGTAGTTATGTGAATATTAGGTTTTGTATCAATGTTGAAAAATTTGAATCTAAAGGTTCAAAAATTCAAATTATATAAGAGAAAAAAACAAAGAAGGATAATTTTAAAAAGTTTTTGCTTTAACCTCCCAAATTTGATCATATGAGAGTCATAACAAGAAAGTTTTTTTTTTAATCAGAGGAAGTCAATAATAAGAGTTTTCATTTCGTAATATAATATATCTATTTATACACATACACAAAAAACAAAGCTGAGATGTGTAGTTTTAAATTGGTTGCATGTGGAGAGGAAGAGACCGGCGGTGCATAAGTCCTATTCTGATTCAAGAACCAGAATTGCATGATTTTATAATTGATTGTTACCGATTAGTCTGCTGATACTATCAACTGCAGAATAATTTTTGAGAGAGAGAGAAAGAGAGAATATGTCTGGAGTGGATGCAAACTTCATCATGACACAATTTCTTATGGAATAATGCAAACTTCATCCCGTTTTAGGATATCAGTCGGATCAGTACTGCCCATAAGGTAATAACAATCGCTAATAGGAAGTCGTCCTCCCTTCAGCACTTTCCTCTCCTCATTCATTAGGATTGACAACCGATTCTGTAAATAAGGTTCTTCGAGAGGTATTTTAGATAAAATCATTCTGGCAACAGTAAAAATGTCCATCTTTCCATACCTCAACAAAACTGCTAAAATATTGGTGCGTTGGTTCTCTTTTTTTTTTTTTCTCTTCTTACCTCACTCCTTATTAATTTTTCCTTTTTGATTTATTCGAATGATATCATTGAATTATTTTTTATTAATATTAATAAAATTTGAAATTAAGGATTTTAAATAAAAAATAATAACATAATAATAAATTGATTAAAATAATTAAATAATTAAAATAATATAATATTAAATTAGACATCATAAAAGAAATTAAATAATTTAAAGAAAGAAAACAAATCTAGTAAGGAAGAAAAAAGAAAAAGAAAAGTGGAAATTTGACCCAAGATTGCCATTATTTATGATATATATATATATATAACAAATTAATTATAAAATTATATAGTTCTGCTATATTTTAGAATTAAAATTATATATAACAAATCGAGTAAATAAGAAAAAAGAAAAAGAACGACATGGTTCTGCTATGCAGAATGACATGGTTATGCTATAGTTCTGGTATACAAAATTATATAGCTCTGCTATATAGTTCTGCACGCCTTTGTTGATGAAGGTTCATGCTTTCGTTGACGAAGGCATGCTCTTTCATCGATGAAGATTCCTGTTTTCGTTGATAAATATTGATTTTTCTTTTTTTAATTCCAAAGGCTATCCCAAAAATAATTTTTTTATTTTTCTAAATAAAACATATTGGTATAATTAATTTTAAATAGTTTGTTTATAAATAACAAATAAAAATTTTAATTCAATGGAGTTTTTTATTCTTTCAAAATATTATTATTATTTTTAAAGGACCTGAAAATATTTTTTTTCTTGATTAATATATTTATAGTTACAATTTTGAAGTTGAATTTGTGTTTTTTTCATAATAATATGTTTTAGTTAAAAAAAATCTATTTTCTTTTTCAAGCAATCCAAAACTAACGATAACTATGTGAATCATGGAATACAGAACCACGTAATCCGCAGAGTCTAGCAAAACTATAAGAATGAGAACTATGAAAGTATAACAGAGTTTCAATGTCTAGCAGAACTACATGTAAATCATTAAAAAATATTTTGAACGTGATGACATAAAATATTTTTATAATATAAAAAATAATCTCAAACCTGAAATAATTAGGTATTAATATTTAGATATTGGAAATCATGATAAAATCTTAAACTGTAAAGTGAAATGTAAAAATATTAATTCAAAAGTAGAATATTCAAGCATTAATATTTAAATACGTTGGAATCATAAATTTCAAAGTATTATATTTCATAATTATATAATTATAATTTTAATAGAATTATAATACTGTAGTATTTTTGCTATATGCAAAAACATTTTGCATATAATAAAATCACCTAGATAATACTTTTTTTGTATTTTTAGTATAATAGAAAATTTTTGTAATACCATTATCATTATATTAATAACATATCACCCAAGAGAAAAATAATTTCTTAAAATGAAAATATATTAAAATATATTGTATTTAATATTTTTATAATTATAATTTTTACATTATTATAATATTATAGAAAATGTATTATACATCATTTATTTTAAATATTTCTGATATTTTTAGTGCAATCATATATTTTTTTAATAAAAGTATTGACAGTTCTGTAACATGTAGAACTACAAAATAGTTAGACGCTATGTAGAACTATAGTAGTTCTGTGCTATACACAACGATCTGGTTCTGCACCGTATAAAACCATGTCACTCTACACTTTGTGGTTCTGTGCTGTGCAGAACCAAGTCGTTCGGCCCTTTGTGATTCTGTACTGTATCAACTCCAATTTCAGTAGTTTTACATAATTGCATGTGCACTTGTAGTTTTGCACTTATATTAATAACACATGACCTAATAATTGAAAAAAATATTTTTTTAATATAAAGATACTTTCTAATATTTTTTATTTAATATTTTATAATTATAATTTTTATGGTATTATAATATAAGAGTATTTTTACTGTGTATTTGTTTTCAATATTTTTGATATTTTTAGTATAATCATAATTTTTTAAAAAAAAAATAAAAGTATCATTTATTTTGATTCAAAATATTTTAATTGTACCACATTATAAAATAAATTATTTGTATTATATAATATTATAATATGATAGTTCGAAATATTTTTTTAATAAAAAATATTTTGAAATCATTTTTTTACTATTTATTTTTAAAATTATATTTTTTCTAGTATTATAATATTAATATTATAGTATTTTTATATATGCACAAATATTTTGCATATAATAAGATTAAAGTTTTTTTTAACATTATATATTTCAAATATTAATTTTTTAATATAAAAATATTTTCAAATAGTTTTTTACTTAATATTTTTTGCCTAGTATTTTATGAAGAAAACCGTTTCCTTTGCCTACTGAAACGCTCATGCCTTCTCGGTTCGATGCTGATACAAGGCCCACTTTTCTTTCGAATCATTTTGCCTCCCACGTAGTATACAAATTAATTAATCTATAACAATGTCCGACTATCACATCTTTTATAATATTTTTATAATATGTTCAGTTGAATACTGTGTACTTGAACATTCAATTCAATCCTCTATCTATGTCTTTGTTTGTTCAATGCTCTTTGAGCCTTTGCTTAGCATGATAATATATAGCTCTGCATGAATGCGACACTACTAATCATCCATACTGTGCATAATCTAAATCAATAATTTCAATAACATTAATAATCTAAATGAATAATTTCATATCATTATATTATTTAACATCAAATATATTAAATTAAAATGAAAAAAATATATATTTGTATAATGTTAGATTCAAATATTTAAAGGGTCTTGTTGTTTTTTTATATAATGGAACGGAAAACTATCCATTTGAAATTATTAAAGTAGAGCAACAGAACTATGCATAATCATGCCGCAGAACTACTTCCATGCAAATCATTTAATAAAACATCTTTCCTTTGTTAAATTAAATGGGACAACTTAATTCCAATTTTGGTTAGCAGAACGACATGGTTTTGCACTGTGTACTTGAACATTCAATTCAATCCTCTATTTATGTCTTTGTTTGTTCAATGCTCTTTGAGTCTTTGCTTAGCATGATAATATATAACTCTGCATGAATGCGACGCTACTAATCATCCATACTATGCATAATCTAAATCAATAATTTCAATAACATTAATAATCTAAATGAATAATTTCATATCATTATATTATTTAACATCAAATATATTAAATTAAAATGAAAAAACATATATTTGTATAATGTTAGATTCAAATATTTAAAGGGTCTTGTTTTTTTTATATAATGGAATGGAAAACTATTCATTTGAAATTATTAAAATAGAGCAACAAAACTATGCATAATCATGCCGCAGAACTACTTCCATGCAAATCATTTAATAAAACATCTTTCCTTTGTTAAATTAAATGGGACAATTTAATTCCAATTTTGGTTAGCAGAACGACATGGTTCTACTAGCAAAACGACATGGTTCTGCTGTAGTTCTAGTATACAAAATTATATACTTTTGCTATGCAGTTTTGCACATCTTTATCGACGATGGTTCATACTTTCGTCGACGAAGGCATGCTGTTTCGTTGATTCGTTGATGAAGGTTTCTGTCTTTGTTGGCGAATATTATTATTTTTTTAATTCCAAAGGCTGTCCCAAAAATAATTTTTTTTTTTTTGCTTTTCTAAATAAAACATATTGGTGTAATTAATTTTAAATAGTTTGTTTATAAATAACAAATGAAAATTTTAATTCAACAGAGTTTTTTATTCTTTCAAAATATTATTATTATTTTTAAAGGACCTGAAAATATATTTTTTCATGATTAATATATTTATAATTATCATTTTAAAGTTGAATTTGTGTTTCTTCATAATAATGTGTTGTAGTTAAAAAAAAGAAAATCTATTTTCTTTTTCCAGCAATCCAAAACTAACGATAACTAAGCAAATCATGGAACACAGAACCACATAATCCGTAGAGTGTAGCTGAACTATAAGATGAGAACTATGAAAGTATTCAGAACTTCAATCTCAAGCAGAACTACATGTAAATCATTAAAAAATGCTTTGAACGTGATGACGTAAAATATTTTTATAATATCAAAAATAATCTCAAATCTGAAATAATTAAGTATTAATATTTAGATATTGGAAATAATGATAAAATCTTAAACTGTAAAGTGAAATATAAAAATATTAATTCAAAGGTAGAATATTTAAGTATTAATATTTAAATACGTTGGAACCATAAATTTCAAAGTATTATATTTTAGAATTATATAATTATAAATTTAATAGTATATAATACTGTAGTATTTTTGTTATATGAAAAACATTTTGCATATAATAAAATCACCTATATAATACTTTTTTGTATTTTTAGTATAGTAGAAATTTTTTGTAATACCATTATCATTATATTAATAACATATCATGCAAGAGAAAAATAATTTCTTAATATAAAAATATCTTAAAATATATTGTATTTAATATTTTTATAATTATAATTTTTACATTATTATAATATTACAACAAATGTATTATACATCATTTATTTCAAACATTTCTGATATTTTTAGTGCAATCATATATTTTTTTAATAAAAGTATCGATAGTTCCTCAACATGTAGAACTACCACACAGTTCGTGCTATGTAGAACTATGGTAGTTCTGTGCTATACACAATGATCTAGTTCTGCGCCACACAGAACCATGTCGCTCTGCACTTTGTGGTTTTGTACTTTACAGAACCATGTGTTCTGCACTTTGTGATTCTGCACTTTGTGGTTCTGCGCTGTATCAATTCCAAATTCGGTAGTTTTGCATAATTGTATGTGCACTTGTAGTTCTGCACTTATATTAATAACACATAACCTAATATTTGAAAAAAATATTTTTTAAATATAAAGATACTTTCCAATATTTTTTCATTTAATATTTTATAATTATAATTTTTACGATATTAAAATATTATAGTATTTTTACTGTACATTTATTTTAAATATTTTTTATATTTTTAGTATAATCATAAATTTTTTAAAATAAAAGTATCAGTTATTTTGATTCAAAATATTTTAATTGTACCACATTATAAAATAAATTATTTGTATTATATAATATTATAATCTGATAGTTCTAAATATTTTTTTAATAAAAAATATTTGGAAATCATTTTTTTACTTATTATTTTTAAAATTATATTTTTTCTATTATTATAATATTAATATTATAGGATTTTTATATATGCCCAAATATTTTGCATATTATAAGATTAAAGTTTTTTTTAACATTATATATTTCAAATATTAATTTTTTAATATAAAAATATTTTCAAATAGTTTTTTACTTAATATTTTTTCCCTAGTATTTTACGAAGAAAACCGTTTCCTTCGTCGACCAATGTCATGCCTTCGTACACTGAAACGCTCATGCCTTCTCGGTTCAATGCTGATACAAACCCCTCTTTTCTTTCGAATCATTTCACCTCTCATGTAGTATACAAATTAATTAATCTATAACAATGTTCGACCATTATATCTTTTATAATATTTTTATAATATGTTCTGTTGAATATTGTATACTTGAGCATTCAATTCAATACTTTATCTGTTCAATACTCTATGAGTCTTTGCACAGCATGATAATATGTAGCTCTGCATGAATGCAACGCTACTAATCATCGACACTGTGCACAATCTAAATCAATAATTTCAATAACATTAATAATCTAAATGAATAATTTCATATTATTATATTATTTAATATTAAATATATTAAATTAAAATGAAAAAAAATATTTGTATAATGTTAGATTCAAATATTTAAAGGGTCTTGTTGTTTTTTTTTTATAATAGCGCGGAGAACTATACATTTGAAATTATCAAAATAGAGCAGCAGAACTATTCATAATCATGTAGCAGAACTACTTCCATGCAAATCATTTAATAAAAAATCTTTCCTTTGTTAAATTAAATGGGACAATTTAAATCCTACTTTGGCTGGTTATACTAGCAAAATGACATGTTTTGATATGCAGATCCACAAGGTTTTGCTATGCAGAAAGACATGGTTCTGCTATGCAGAACGACATGGTTCTGTTGTTGTTCTGGCATCCAAAATTATATAGTTCTGCTATACAGTTCTGCACTCCTTTATCGTGAAGGTTCAAGCTTTTGTCGACGAAGGTATGCTCTTTCGTCAATGAAGGTTTTTGTCTTCGTTGATGAATATTGTTTTTTTATTTTTTAATTCGAATGGCTATCTCAAAAATAATTTTTTTTGTTTTTCTAAATAAAATATATTGGTGTAATTAATTTTAAATAGTTTGTTTATAAATAACAAGTGAAATTTTTAATTCAACGGAGTTTTTTATTTTTTCAAAATATTATTATTATTTTTAAAGGACCTGAAAATATTTTTTTTCATGATTAATATATTTGTAATTACCATTTTAAAGTTGAATTTGTGGTTTTTCATAATAATGTGTTTTAGTAAAAAAAAAAATCTATTTCTTTTTCAAGCAATTCAAAACTAACGATACCTATGCGAATCATGAAATACAGAACCACATAATCTGCAGAGTCTAGCTGAACTATAAGAATGAGAACTATGAAAGTATAGCAGAACTTCAATCTCTAGTAGAACTACATGTAAATCATTAAAAAATGTTTTGAACATGATGACGTAAAATATTTTTATAATATAAAAAATAGTCTCAAACCTGAAATAATTAGGTATTAATATTTAGATATTAGAAATCATGATAAAATCTTAAACTGTAAAGTAAAATGTAAAAAATATTAATTCAAAAGAAGAATAATTAAGTATTAATATGAAAATACGTTGGAGCTATAAATTTCAAAGTATTATATTTCAGCATTATATATTTATAATTTTAATAGTATTATAATACTGTAGTATTTTTGCTATATGCAAAAACATTTTGCATATAATAAAATCACATATATAATACTTTTTTGTATTTTTAGTATAATAGAAATTTTTTATAATACTATTATCATTATATTAATAACATATCACCCAAGAGAAAAATAATTTCTTAATATAAAAATATCTTAAAATGTATTGTATTTAATATTTTTATTAAAAACCATAGTTTTGTAAATATTTTAAATGTTAAAATATTTTGATAATATTAAAAGCAATCTGAAGTGCAAATGCAGAATCATGAATACAGAGCAATGAAATGCACAAAACAATGGAATAGCGCAAAACGTTGTAGTTTTGCGTGCGGAGAACAGGACGTTGTAGTTCTTTGGAGTGGATTGACATAATATGCATAATATTAATATTCGTATGAAAGTTAAAATATATAAATATTAATTTGAAATTATAATATTTAATAATTTAAATCTAAAAACACACAATATTAATATTTAGTTTAAAGTTTGTAAAATATACAAAATATTAAAAATAATTTAGTTATTTAAAGATTTCAGACAATAAATTAAATATTCTTTTGGTTGGTACTCAATATGAGTTTGCGCTGATCATTTTATGTATAAATGATCTAACTCTATAAGTTAAAACTCCCTTTATTCTTTTTCAAGTAATCTAGGAATTGCCTAGAGTTAACCATAGAGTTTTTAAATTAGAGTTTTAATGTTTTTAAGAAATATTGTCCATCTAAAACATTTACTCTAGTAGTTTTAATTTTTGTCTTACTAAAACCTTTTAAATTGGAGTTTCAAATAAAATGTTACTCGTAATATAAAATATAAAAATATTAAATAATAAACCAAAACAAAAACTTATAAATATTAATATGCAATTTAAATTTTATAAGGATAAAAATATTTATAAATATATTTATAAAAAAATATTTATAAATCTATTTATAAAAAATTATTATAATATTGTTTTGATTCATCATTTAATATTTTCACATTTTATATTACAATTTTATATTTTATTTAAATAAATATCAAATATCCAAATAAATTATTTTTTAAATTCAAAAAAATTGAATATTCGAATAATACGGTGGTACGTAGAGCTATGGAATTCTGCATAGCAAAACTATGTAGTTCTGTTATGTAGTTATGCATAGTTCTACTGAACAGAACGACAATGTTCTGCTATGCAGCAGAATTATATAGTTCTAGTTCTGTTGCTCAGCAGAACCATGTGGTTCTGTAGCATAGCAGAACAACATTGTTCTGTTGTAGTTTTGCTGAGCAGAATCACACGCCTCCGTTGATGAAGTTGCCTGCTTTCGTTGACAAGCATTAATTTTTTTTTTTTTTTAAATCCGAAATGTTGTCTAAAAAAAAAACTTTTTTTCTTCTTTTAAATAAGACATGTTGGAATAATTAATTTTAAATAGTTTGCTTATAAATAACAAATGAAATTTTTAATTCAATGGAGTTTTTTAATTTTCCAAAATATTATTATTATTTTTAAAACACCCAAAAACATTTGTTTTTGTTTTGTTTAGATGCGGAAATGAAGGTCGACGATGGAAAGCATCGGTAGTTTTACACTATGCAGAACCAATTAGTAGTTCTGCACAATGCAGAATTACGGTAGTTCTGCACAATGCAGAATTACGGCAGTTCTACACCGCATAACCATCAAACTTTTGTCAGCAACACTCTATATAATAAAAAAAAATAATGATAAAAAATGATCTATATAATTCTTTTTTGTATTTTTACTATAATAAGAAAAATTTATAATAAAATCCCAACACATGGCCCAAAGAAATAATATTTTTTTAATATTTAAAAATTTCCACCTTTTTAATTAATATTTTTATAATTATATTTTTTATATTATTTAATATCATGAAAAATTTATCATAGATCATTTTTTTTTCAAATATTTCAAATATTTCTAGCGTAATCATATAATTTTTTTTAATAAAAGGATCGGTAGTTCTGCACCATGCATAATTATGGTGGTTCTTCACTGCAAAACAACCCATTTTTTTGTTAGCAAAGCTCGTACCTGTAACTCTAGGATAACTAAACAATGGAACACTGAATTTGTTCAATCATAAAAATAAAATAAAATAATCACAATGCATGCATTCTTACAACCGCACACCAAGATAAATAGATAAATAGAGGAGGAGAAAAAAAAAAGAAAGAAAGTGGTTTTGAATAGCGTACATAGTTCTGCAGTTTCGCACTCCTGCACAGTATAGAACTTCGGAGTTTTACACGATGCAGAGCTACTTAGTTCTATACAGTGTCCATTTTTCTTTCCCTTTTTCATTCCTATTTATCTCAACTGGATCAAAATCGTATAATCTTATATCATTATATTATTTTTAAAAAATACTATTAATAATATTATTATATTATTCGAATCCGCCATCACAAAGAACCACCTTTTTTTATATGTTGTGACATTCCTGTGACATTATATACTATATCAATATTGAATATAAATACTCACATATTTATCTAACATTAAATACATCATTACAAGTACTATTCTTTGGCTCTTCAGCTTAAACCCATCAATAAAAAAATCTAGATTTTAGACGCCATTATTAAAAAAAAATGCACTTTGAATCCACCTTATACATTATAACACACCAACATCAACGACATATTAAGAAACCAAACGATAACGGTGTACTTACACCATGCGCAGAACAATATAGTTCAGTACAATGAAGTTCTATACTATACTGAATTATCTAGTTCTGCAATGTTGCAATGCGCAGAACCACATAGTTTTGCAGTTCCGCACTTCTGTATTGCGCAGAACTTCGGAGTTCTGCACTGCACAGAACCACAGAGTTCTACACTGCACAGAACCACTCAGTTCTGCGCCATCTCCCTTTTTCATTCTTATATGCACTATGAAGTTCTACACTGTGCAGAACTATGGAGTTCTGCAGTTTTGTAATGCGCTCAACCACACGGTTCTACAGTTCCATACTTCTGCGTACATTAGATATTAAATAAATTATATCTGAAAAAAAAAATTATCTGTGTAATGTTATGTAATGTTATATTTAAACGACATAATTATTTTTGAGTGCTTGTATATTCTTTTTTTTTTTTTGTTTTTGAGGCCTTTTTTTTATATAAAAAGAGGCATGACAAAATGTTGCTATAGTGTGGTGGTGTGCATGCTATATATTAAAAATTATATATCTAATTTGTTAATTTTTATTCTTATACAATTTTAAATGATAAAAATATTTATAAATCTATTTTAAAAAATATTAATAATATTGTTTTGGTTCATCATTTAATATTTTCATATTTTATATTACAATTTCATATTTTAGTTAAATAAATATCAAATATCCAAATAAATTATTTTTAAAATTCAAAAAAATTGAATATTCGAATAATACGGTGGTATGCAGAGTTATGGAGTTCTGCATAGCAAAACTATATAGTTCCACTATAGTTTTACTGAGCAGAATCACATGGTTCTACTCAGCAAAACCCAATAGAACCACACGCCTTTGTCAACGAGGGTGCCTACTTTCGTTGACAAACATTAATTTTTTTCTTTTTAAAAATCCGAAAGGTTGTCCAAAAAAAATTTTTTTTTCTTCTTCTAAATAAAACATGTTGGTGTAATTAATTTTAAATAGTTTGCATATAAATAACTAATGAAATTTTTAATTCAATGGAGTTTTTTAATCTTCCAAAATACCCGAAAACATTTTTTTTTTGTTTTGTTTAGGGTTGTGATGGTGTAAATGATTTAGAATGATATCCAAATGATTTTAAAAAGTTTAAATTGGATTTGTTTCTATAAAACAAATATAGTTTTTCTCCTTTTATGTAAAATTTTTTGACAAGAATGAGATATTATTAAAAATCATAGTTTTGTAAATATTTTAAATGTTAAAATATTTTGATAATATTAAAAGCAAACTGAAGTGCAAATGCAAAACCATGAATTCAGAACAATAAAATGCACAGAACTATGGAATAGTGCAGAACATTGTAGTTTTGCGTGCGGAGAGCAGGACGTTGTAGTTCTTTGGAGTGGATCGACATAATATGCATAATATTAATATCCGTGTGAAAGTTAAAATATATAAATATTAATTTGAAATTATAATATTTAATAATTTAAATCTAAAAACACACAATATTAATATTTAGTTTAAAGTTTGTAAAATATACAAAATATTAAAAATAATTTAGTTATTTAAAGATTTCATACAATAAATTAAATATTCTTTTGGTTGGTGCTCAATATGAGTTTACGTTGATCTATTTATGTATAAATGATCTAACTCTATAAATTAAAACTCTCTTTATTCTTTTTCAAGTAATCTAGGAAATGCCTCGAGTTAACCACAGAGTTTTCAAATTAGAGTTTTAATGTTTTTAAGAAATATTGTTTATCTAAAATATTTACTCTAGTAGTTTTAATTTTTGTTTTACTAAAACCTTTTAAATTGGAGTTTCAAATAAAATGTTACTCGCAATATAAAATATAAAAATATTAAATAATAAACCAAAACAAAAACTTATAAATATTAATATGCAATTTAAAATTTTATAAGAATAAAAATATTTATAAATCCATTTATAAAAAAATATTAATAATATTGTTTTGATTCATCATTTAATATTTTTACATTTTATATTACAATTTTATATTTTATTTAAATAAATATTAAATATCCAAATAAATTATTTTTTAAATTAAAAAAATTGAATATTCGAATGATACGGTGGTACGTAGAGCTATGGAATTCTGCATAGCAAAACTATGTAGTTCTGCTATGTAGTTCTGTATAGTTCTACCGAACGGAACGACAATGTTCTGCTATGCAGCAAAACTATATAGTTCTAGTTCTACTGATCAGTAGAATCATGTGGTTCTGCAGTATAACAGAACTACATTGTTCTATTGTAGTTCTGCTGAGCAGAACCACATGCCTTCGTTGATGAAGTTGTCTACTTTCGTTGACAAGCATTAATTTTTTTTTTAAATCCGAAAGGTTGTCCAAAAAAAACTTTTTTTCTTCTTTTAAATAAGACATGTTGATGTAATTAATTTTAAATAGTTTGTTTATAAATAACAAATGAAAAATTTAAATCAATGGAGTTTTTTAATCTTTCAAAATATTATTATTATTTTTAAAACACCCGAAAACATTTGTTTTTGTTTTGTTTAGATGCCCGAGTAAAGGTCGATGATGGAAAGTATTGGTAGTTCTTCACTATGCAGAACCAATAATTAGTTCTACACTATGTAGAATTACAGTAGTTCTGCACCACAAAACCACCAAATTTTTGTCAGCAACACTCGCATATAATAAAAAAAATAATGATAAAAAACAAAACAATCTATATAATTATTTTGTGTATTTTTACTATAATCAGAAAAATTAATAATAAAATCATCATTATACGAACAACACATGACCCAAAGCAATAATATTTTTTTAATATTTAAAAATTTCAGCCTTTTTAATTAATATTTTTATAATTATATTTTTTACATTATTATAATATCATGGAAAATTTGTCATAGATCATTTATTTTTTTCAAATATTTCTAATATTCCTAGTGTAATCATCGGTAGTCCTGTACTATGCAGAACTATCCAATAGTTCTGCACCATGGATAATTATGGTGATTCTGCACTGTAAAACAACCTATTTTTTTGTTAGCAATACTCGTACCTGTAGTTCAACCATAAAAATAAAATAAAATTATCACATTGCATGCATTCTTACAACCGCATACCAAGATAAATAGATAAATAGAGGAGGAGAAAAAAAGAAAGAAAGTGGTTTTGAATAGCGCATATAGTTCTGCAGTTCAGCACTCCTGCACAGCACAGAACTTCGGAGTTCTACACGATGCTGAGCTGATTAGTTTTGACCGTGTCCCTTTTTTTTCCCTTTTTCATTCCTATTTATTCGAATCCACTATCACAAAGAACCATCTTTTTTTTATATGTTATGGCATTCCTGTGACGTTAAAGACTATATTAATATTAAATGTAAATATTCACATGTTTATCTAACATTAAATACATCATTACAAGTACTATTCTTCGGCTCTCCAACTTAAACTCATCAATCAAAAAATTGAGATTTTAGACGCCATTATTAAAAACAAAAATGCACTTCTACATCTTTATATAGTTGTTCTGCATATTCAGTAGCTTTGAAATATCAATTGTAAATCTACCATATATATTATAACACACCAACATCCACGACATATCAAAAAACCAAACGATAACGGTGTACCTACACCATGCGCAGAACAATGCAGTTCAACATAATGAAGTTCTACACTGTGTTGAACTATACAGTTCTGTATTCCGCAATGTGCAGAACCATATAGTTCTGCCATTCTGCACTTTTGCATTGCGCAGAATTTTGGAATTCTGCACTGTACAGAACCACTCAGTTTTGCGCCATCTTCCTTTTTCATTCTTATATGCAATATGAAGTTCTACACTGCAGTTCTGCAATGTACAGAACCACACAGTTCTGCATTTCTGCACTTCTGCATTGCGCAAAACTTCGGAGTTCTGCACTGCACAGAACCACTCAGTTCTGCACCATCTCCTTTTTTCATTCTTATTTGTTTAAATCAGATCTAATCATAAATTTTGATATATCTCAACCTAATTTCTTAATCAATGATCTCATATCATTATATTACATAAAATAATAATATTAACATCAATATTAATATTATATTATTCGAATTCTCCATCACATAGAACGACCTTTTTTTATATGTCATGGCATTCCTGTAACATTAAATATTATATTAATATTGAATGTAAATATTCACATATTTATCTAATACTAAATACATTATTTCAACTGTTATTCTTTGCCTCTCCAACTCAAATCCATCTCCAACTCAAATCCATCAATCAAAATTTTCAGACTTTTGATGCCATTATTAAAAAAAAATTGTACTTCTGCAACTCCTTATAATTGTTTTGCAAAATCAATAGCCTTGAAGCATCAATTGTAAATCCACCTTATATATTATAACACACAAAGTTCCACGACATATGCAGAAACCAAACGATAACGATGGCCTGTATAGAAAACAATATAAAGAAAAATAATACAAAGAGCAACCAAACAAGTTTTTAACAAAACAACCAAACAAACTATGGAGTTCCGCAGACCCAAGACTCACAATTGTAGAACAACCGAGTGAACCTATTGCAAAACTAAAAGTGCTATTGCAGAACTACCCTAAAAAGCAACATTTTTTAATTAGAAACAAATACAAAGAGCAACAATAAAATAAGCATCGAACAAAGTAAATGTTTAGAAGTAAAGACAAAGACAAACCTTCACAAGAGAGAGGAATACTCTCATAATCAGTACCTGAACCTAAACGTCTCCATTTGCCCTACTCAGAGAGTGAGAGAGAGAGAGAGCGCATGTGTCCAACCTTTATAGAGAGATAAAGAGAGAGACAGAGACAGAGAGCGGAAAGCACAGAGGAATTGTTTGCATACACCATAATCATTAAGATCATGGCACACTACTCTCTATCTAAATCGTCAATAAAAAAGGAGAACATCTAATCATGCAGAACGCAATGAGTACTCAAGGGATGGCCTCCATTGACCTATTTTTTTTCAAAAGTACAAAGAGAAGGTAATTTTACAAAAATCTCCAAATCCCTTAATCGTCACACAAGAGCAAAAAAAATGAAGTCATTCTGAAATATAAACAGGGACAAAAAGGTAAATCATGACAAAGTCCTCCCAACCACCCCAAACATGTCTTCAGTGAAATCGGCCACAAAATCTACTCCATTAATGTTTCTGAAATGACAAGAGAGAAAGAAAGAAAGAGAAAGAAAAAAAAACATTAATATTTCTGAAATGAAATAAAAAGAAAAAAAAGGGAGGGAACAAAAGAAAACAACGGGCCACATCAGCTCCATCTCACCAACGACCAATCACTCTGCGTCAATTAGAGGACGATGAAATCCAGGTGACAATGGGTCTTTCACTCTTATATCTATATGGTTAATAAAGTATCATAATTATGATATGATAGCCTTGTATAGGTTTTATCATAAATATGATTAGTTCATTTTAGTTATGATAATTCTACCAAAATACAAGAACTCGATTTTCAAGCCTGTAATTCATTTTAAATTCAAGGGTCTCAATTCTTAGACCATTGTGAACACTAAAGGGCATAAGGTTAGGGTTTTACCATAGGTCAATTGGATAAAGATGGATGGTGGAGATCTCTAGAAGCAATCACAAACATTATAAATATGAACAACAGCATAGCAAGCAACAAGAAAATGGATCTAAAATGAGAACATGAAACTAAAACAAAAAAGTACAGAGAGAAAGAGATTTACTTTGAATTCATAAGCAGATAGAGTTTAAGAGATTCAACAATGGAGGTTAGGGTTTGAGATGATGAAAAAGGGAGAAGAGAGAAGGAAGAGTCAACTAAGGGAAGGGAAAAAAAGAGAAAATGTAATAAAAATCTAATTAGGTCAAATCTATGAGTATTCACAAAGTGCCTTTCATGTGGTATTATATGTAAGTAATTATAGATTTTTTGTATAAGACACATTAGAACGTTACATTGAGGTCTTGATAAGAAAAAATAGGACCGCAAATGAGTCTCTAGGGGGAGGAAAGGAAGTGCTCTGACCTGTCAAATGAGAATTAATGCACAAGACGATACAAAAAACGGTAAAAGGGATAAAAGCATGACTTGTCTTGGGGCTCTAGACAAGGTAGCGGTTTCTAAACTCGAAAAACATCTCAAAACAAATGGAGTGATATTCTTAAACTCTCATGTATGCCCCTGGGTATCGCATCTAGCTTTTCTCTATAGGCAACTCACTATTTATTGGTTAGACTAAACCTTGAACAAAAATGTTATTTTTTCTTTGTTTTCAACTAATTGTTATCTCTATTTTATCACCACAAAAACACACGGTTTTAGAAACAGATTTTCGCGACGGAAAAAATTCGTCGCTATTTTATGACAAATTTAGCGACAAAAACTTTTTCATCGCTAATTTGCCACAAAATTTGTGACGAAAATGAAGTCGTGGCTAAATTAGCGACGAACACATCATTCGTAGTTAAATTCGTCTAGTGACGAAAAAATTTTTATAGCTAAATTTGCCGCTAATTAGCAATAAAAAATTTTTCGTTGTAAATTTCGTCGCTAATTAGCGACGAATAATATTTCGTGGCTAATGTTTTTAGCGACGAATTTTTTTAAAATTTTCGTCCTAAATTTGTGGTTAAAAGACTATTTTTTTGTAGTGTATCCTTCCGGTCTTCAACTTTCAAGTTGCGTGAACTTCTTTTTGTACGGAGATAATATTGTTTGGAATTTTTCATAAAATTCAAATTCCATGTGGTCAATGAATTCAAAATTAAGTTAATGAGAAAAACAAATTGAAATAAATTAAATGTAATAAAGAATGAAAAAAAATTGAATTATGTTGAATTTGCCCTGATTTTAGTGCTTCACACAATTAATCATTATTTCCCATTTTGAATGTTTAATTGTTTACCCATAACATTTAGCAATAATTTAGGATGACAATTATAGGATTTTAATAATCTTTTGATGGTTGAGAGCCTATATAAATTCCTTTTTAGTATATTGGATCCTTAAATTCAAATTTCGTAAATCTGCACCATCTATTGAGTAAAACTAAGAGTTTAAAAGGTTTGTGAATGTTCCGAGGAATAGATTGGAGGCATTACAATCATTGAAACTTGTCGGAATTGCGAATAACCATAGGTACATTCAATTTTGTCTTGAATTATTCTAATTTGTGTTCAATTTAAATTGCATTGGGTGCACAATATTTTATTTTATTTTATATCAGAGTATCTTTGTTCTCTACCCTCAAGATTCTAACGAATTTCAAAATTTTTCAAAAATTACGATTTTTGGATTTTTAAATATTTTGTCTAAAATCTTAATTTTTTTTTTTGAAAAAAGAGCCCAAAATTGGAATCCTTGCATCATTATGATCAAAACCATATTTTCATAAATCATTTTAGAGTATTCTTACATTTTACAGCAAAGCTCCGGTCGTTGGAGATTCGCCGGATCGGATCGGGACCCTCAGGGTCTTCCGAGTGAAGAAGACCCTGAACAACATCTCCTTAAATAAATAATCAAAAAAAAAATTGGGAGTGGACATGGTTGAAGATCCACATGGGGTTGAACATTAATATTTGTAGTCACATGATCATTCAATTTTGAAACACAGGTGGTCACGTGGACATTGAATTTTTTTTTTAAGATTTGGATATTCAATTTTTTAATAAAAAATATATATATATTGTTGCAATCTAGTCCTTACAACATTTCTTTTTCAAAAAGGCCCAATAAACTTTAAAATATTATATATTGGTCCTTTGAACTTATAAAACAAAAAATACAAAATTGGTAAATTTTTTTGAAAATTTTTAAACAAATTTTTTTACATAAGAAAGCATACAAAATTATTAAATTTTTTTGGTCAAAAAATTTTTGAAAAAATTTTCAAAGTATCTTACAAATCTAAGTTTTGAAAAATCATACATAAAATTAATTTTAGGTATAATTTTGCATATAAGGGAGATACAAAATTTTTAAAAAATGTATTAAATAATTTGGTTATATTTTTATATTAAAATTTTATGCACTTTGGCATGACAAAATTAAATAATATTATTATCCTCGTGATCAATATTGTTGGTCCTTATGTAATCAATAATGGAGGTTGAATTGGTTGGTTTCAAGTTTTAGATTTTACTCTATTTAAAATCTTAATTAAATTTATGATCAAACTACATAAAATATGCAAATGTAAATGCATAAATTAAAGAGTAGAGATCGAGAGATCAATCCCAATATATAGTGATTTAGTCTTGTATCTACGTCCACTCCTCTAGCTCAGCAAGGCAGGGTCTAGCGATAGTTAATTTCCATTATACACAAAGAGTTACAAACATGAGTACAATTTTTCTTTGTTGACGACCTACTCCTTCCCTTGAAAATGGTTTAGTGCAATAAGAAAATGATTTTAACTCTTATCTAACTAGTCCATTTACCCGGAACAGTGTTCCTCACACTCTCCCCAAGCATACTAAAACTTTACGGTACAAACAAATATAAAACAATATCACAAAAACTCTAGTAGACAGATTCACAGGCTGTTAAGATAGCATACTTTCAGATCTAATTTCTCACTCCCAAGACATTAAAATTGCTTTATAAAATATGATGAATATTCTCTATATATTGCACTTAAATTCCAGAAAGTGTGTTTGCAAAATTGCTCACCAATGTGCAGATATAATGCTGTAAAGTTGGCTTCCCAGCACATTTATTGCTGTAAAAAATATGGTTAAATTGCTCACTTTGAGTTTGATCTTCTCCATCAAAATCTCTGATTTTTACTGCTATTATTTTTCAAATTTAAACATCAGTAATCCCCTTAAAGTGCAAAAAATCCAAATTTCAGAAATATTAACTCATGAAAAAGATAAATTCAAACAAATCGCTCCTGAAAACCTGCTTGTAGTTCCAAAAAAAATACGTCAAAATCTGAAATATCTTTTTACCTCTAGTAAAAGATTTTATTTAATTTTTTCAAAAAAATTGAATTTAAATCACCAATTTGAATAAGTTTAAGATTTAAGTACATGCAAGGTTAGACTTTTGATTGAGATAAATTCACATTCTAACCAAATTCTACAGTTTCTGAAAACTATTTCTATAGAAGCATGATACTTCTACGCTAATAGCTTCTATATAGCTGTTGTGTTATGAAAATTTTTACAAAATCTGAACTTTAAAAATCTGTATATTTAGTAAATTGATTAGTAATACATGTAAGATTTTGTTATTATCAAAATATTAAGGTTCGACAATAATTGTTTTAACAAATATAATTTCTAAAATTAATTAGATTCCAATCATAGTAGCATACTTAATTAGAAAATTATGTATAAAAACATGATCACATAAGGAAAAGAATAATATGTTATAAATATTATTTTTATATAATGAATTTTATCTCAGATGAACTTTTGTTACATAAAATAATATAATTGGTGATAACACTTCAAGATAGATATTTTCATATGATAATTTGTTTGATATTAAATCCTATTTCTGTAAAATACTATAAGTACGGTTGATTAGTGAATTGTTTAGAAAGATTCTGTCAAAACGATGAGAATAAGTCTAAAGCTGGATTCTTCTAAAGCGGTCCCATGTAATCTACCACATATATGGGAGGGTGCATTTGTAAGGTCATCTTATAGGGCTTATTAGAAAAAGATAAACTGATCAGAGACAATTTAGCTATATAGTAATTTTCTAATTAGGCCATATGTATTAGAGAATAAGTTAATCTTCAAAATTTTATCATAAAACTAAATAAATCTAATAGAATTAAAAATTTAGTGTACAGACAATTTCTATATTTTAGATTTATTTTTATATATTTGCATTAGTAGACATATAGTAAATGTCTTATATATATTAGTAAATATATTTATTTATTTTGCATTATTCAAATCATAAATTTGAAATCCGATATTTTCAATTTAAATAGAGAGAGTTATAAGGAATAAAGAGAAATTGTACTTCTACATTTGTGCTGTTTGGATATTGATTATGCTATTATGAAAGACAAGCCACCTCCGGTGACTGATACTGGTTCTGAGAATGATAAACCTCTTTATAAACGTTGGGAGCGAATAAGTTTTTTGCTAGTACCCTCATTATGCAGTTCTCCTCCATGAGACTTTCTATCATCCGCTATATGCGCGAGCATATCATACAGATGTGAGATATAGCGGCTCACTTAAAAACTCAAGAAGTTGAGATACTCTATGGTCCTTTTAATATCTCCTACAACAAATATAAAAAAAAATGGTCTATCAATGAGTTTGATGGCCATGTGTGCGCAGGAGGAAGGAAGACTACTAATAGAGATGAAATAGGGTTTTGCAAGTGCATGTGTGGCAGTGCAAGGGAATAAAAAGGGCAAGTTCAAGCCAAACAAATGAGAACAAAACCGAAAGCGGTCATAAAGAAAGAGTCGAAGTATTTTTTCTATAAAAAGAAGAGACATATGAATCAGAATTGTGCCAAGTACAAGTGCTGATTTAATAATAAATGTACGAAAATATCATTAGTTTGTTATGAAAATTGCATGATTGAGATTTCTTATGATACATGACAGATTGATTTTGGTTGTATCATCTATATTACAAATGTATCAAATAAAGTCAAGTTTGGTCAATGATAATAAAGATCAAACCAAGGAGAAATGTATCGAGAGCTATTGGAAGACAACCTCCAAAATTACAAGTGTACCGAGAGGTTCTCGACGATATCGAGAGATTCCCATGACTATAGGGGAATACTGAGAGATAATTTGGAAGATTGTACCCAAGAATTTCATAATGGATACACTGAGAAGGTGGAGGAAATGTACCGAGAGTTATATGGAATCGAGCAATATACGAAAATTGTAAGACAATGGGTGTATGATGGGTACCCAGTTGTTTACTGAGAGGTAAACATATACTGAGATATTTAGTGTAGATGTTCTCCTATCGAGAGGTGATTGGAAAATTTTTACTGACAGATAAGTGAAAAAATATATTGGAAGGTAACAATCACCAAGAGATGGTGGAATGTATAGAATCTACCGAGCACCGGCTAGAAAATTAAAATTAGAGGAACAATCCACTAAGTTAAAGTTCTACTGAGCAAATAAAATTTCTCACAGAAAAATCAATTCCTTCTGAGCACTAAGCACTCTAATAATCAAGCAATCTACAAATTGAGAATTTAAAAATTTAAGGTCTACTAACCAAGTGTTTAAGGGATTCCTGGATAGCCCAAAGAGCCAAATTCACATTTATATATAAATTAATTATTCTTCCACATTTTCACAAAATATAATTTTTTTAAATAGTTCATTTAGAGTTAACATCGCAAACTAGACTTATCCTGTGTTACATATAATATTACTTTACAAGACAATGTTTACATGAACGTAACACATACAAGGGTTAAAAGAAGTGTCATTGAGGGAAACTTTTTTCACGTTGTGACACTGAAGATTATGACACATCTGCATAAAGATGATAGAAAAGTTAGTAAATGATGAGATACTTAGATACCTTAAACTTTAAGGATTTTGATATTTGTATGGACTATATTAAAGAAAGAAGACTAACAATACTAAAAAAATGTCAGGAAAAGTTCAGAATTAATTGAAATCATATATATGAACATTTGTACTCCAAGTACATATTCATATGGTCATAGTTATTTTATCTCATTTATAGATAAGTACTCACGATATATTTATCTTTATATCGTTCACCATAAAAATGAGATGCTGGATGCTTTTAAAATTTTCAAGACAAAAGTAGAAAACAAATGCGATAAACAAATAAAGGTCAAGAAGTCAGACAGAGGTGGAGAATACTATAGAAAGTATATAGAGAATAGACAATTATTAGATTCATTTGAAAATTTTCTTTAGGAAAATGAAATTGTTACTCAATATACTATATTTGATTCATTTTACCAGAATAGGGTAGTTGAAAAAAGAAATAGAATCTTAATTGATATAATTAAGAGTATAATAGTTAACTCCAAACTGTTTAAGTTTTTGTGAACTGAATCTCTTATTATAAATAGAGTTCAACCAATACTGCAATCAAAACTCCCTTCAAGTAATTTAAGGGTTATAAATTTAGTTTAAGACATAGACATATTTGGGGTTGTCTTACAAAGATAAAGATCTACAATCCATGAGAAAAGAAACCACACTCAAGAACTGCGAGTGGATATTTTGTCGGTTATGCCAATAAATCAAAGGGATATTGATTTTATCATGTATCCTACCATGCTAGATTTCTAGAGAATGACTTGGTGTCACAATTTCGAGCAAGTATATCATAGTCGAGTGTTGAGTATAATATGAGTAAATATCGTTCTCACGAGAATATTTTATATTATTGACTAAAAATTATCCGACCTAAATCGAATATGATGAAACCCAAATATGAATAAAAGAAATCCCATAAAATGAAATATTAAAGAAGTAAACTCAATGGAAATTAAACCCTAATACATTAATTTTATCTATTTTTAATTTTTCACATGAGTAAATCTTTTTAAACCCTTAAGATTATTGAATAAAGAATTATGATTTATGATGGCAGATTTTTCAAAATTAGATTCATCCTATAGTCATATAATGAAATTCTAATTCGACTAACTAAAATCTAATGAGCATGTAATTTCGATTAAGTCGGATTGCATTAAGTTCTGTAAAAAATCTGTAATTTAGAGTTTCTCATAAAATTCCACACACAAAATTAATCTTCCATCAATTCCATAACTACATGTAGATTTTATTGTATTAGACTAATCCTTGCAATTATATTGGTTCTGTATGTATTCAATTTCAGATTATACAAATGCATAATCCTATTCATTTGAAGTATTAAGATTAACAATAAAATCTCATTAAACAATAATTATGTCAATAAAACTTAAGAAAAGAAATAAATTCAGTTTATGCAATTACTTAAAAGATAAAATCCTTTTAGTTCTAGGAATAAGAAAATTAGCAAGACCTAATAAAGAAAATCAAAAACATTGAGAAATTCATGTAGAGATAATGTGGTCTACTTATGCCTTTGGGATGCTTTCTTATTTATAGGACTAAAACCCTAATTAGTAGAATCTTAAAAACTTGGTGTTGCTTTATTTGAAAACTTGTTCTTATTATGATAAACATTATCTTTTTTCTTTTCCAAAATTTGAAAACTTCTTTTTTATCCTTGAATTTGAAAACTCATGGAGCATCAAAACTTTATCCAATGAGTCAGCAACTTTATCCCCTAAATCTCTCATTGGATAAAGTTGTCTTCTTTAATAAGAACTTGTCTTTTTAGTACTGTAGCAATTTCAACTCAATTTTTGAATAAGTTCTGATTTGAATTAACTTATAGACTCTTCACAAGATTTGTATATCTTGAAGTCTAGTTTCCAACTCAATAAGAATCATTTCAATCGGATATCGAAAAAAAACATTATGCCAAAAATATTAACAGTTGTTTGTTCAGTCCAAAATTCCTTAATTAAATCCAAAGTTTCCTAAATCACAACCCACGAATTTAATCAGTAGAATACCACAAAATCATGTTTAAAATAGTCTTATAATTCATATATATAGACTAAAATAATATAATTCATATGCATAAAAATATTGCTATTATTCGCCATAAGGACGAGATATTGGATATGTTTAAAATTTTCAAAACAGAACTAGAAAAACAATGTAGTAAGTAAATAAAGTTCGTGAGATCAGATAGAGATAGAAAATACAATGGAAAGTATATAGAGAATGGGTAAATACTAAATTTATTTATAAAATTTCTTTACGAAAATGAAATTGTTGTCCAATATACCATGTTTGGTTCACCCGATTAAAATGAGATAACTAAAAGAAGAAATAAGATCTTACTTGATATAATTATAAGCATGATGGCTAACTCCAAATGGTCTAAATTTTTGTAAACTAAAACTCTTAAAACGGCAGTATACATCCAAAATAGAGTTCCAACCAAATCTGTAGCCAAAACTCCCTCCGAGTTATTTAAAGGTTGGAAATCTAGTTTAAAATATGTACGCATTTGGGTTTGTCTTGTAGAAATAGGGGTTTACAATGCACTAAAAATTAAACTGGATTCAAGAATCGTAAGTGGATATTTTATCGGTTATGTTGATAAGTCTAAGAGATATTGGTTTTATTGTCCATCCTATCACACCAGATTTAATCTAGAAATACTATATTTCTAAAGAATGACATGGCCAGTGGAAGAGATTACTTTCGAGACCTATCTTCTAGGGACCCATTAAGTATCCCATCAAGTTCAAGTATTAAGTTAGTTGTCATTCAAAATAGCTCTCAAGTGCCTAAGGATATAAATCAAGATACGGATGACAATCAACAAATTTCACAAGTAGCTGATCAAAATCAAATTGGTCAACCTTCTCCTATAAAGCATGTTGAATCAATATTAAGGAGATCTACTCAAAAAAGAAGGTCAGTTATACTTGATGATTATGTGCTATATTTTAAGAGTTTGAGTATAACTCGGAGGCATAGAGAACCTAAAAATATTTTCACAAGCCACGAGCTCTAAGGATTCGAAATTATAGCTAAATGTCATGAAAGATAAAATGGACTTCGAACACATTTTCTCCAATATCTAAGAAAAATTCTCTCCGCATCATTTTGATACTTATTGCACATTTTGACCTAGAGTTACAACAAATGGATGTGAAAATAATTTTTTTTAAATGGGGAATTAGAGGAAGAGGTTTACATAAGTCAATCTGAAAGATTCTTCTGTAGTGGTAAGAAACATGTGATGTGTAAATTCAAGAAATTCATATATGGGTCAAAATAAGCTCCTGTCACTTGTATTTGATTTCATAATATAGTTACTTCATTAAGTTTTGAAGAGAATATTATGAATCAATGTATATATCTCAAGGTCAATAGGAGAAAATTTTGTTCCCTTATCTTGCATGTGGATGACATACCATGTGCTACAAATAATAAGAGAATGCTATATGATGTGACATAATTTCTCTTTAAGAATTTTCAAATGAAAAATTTAGATGATTCATCTTTTTATTATCGGCATAAAAATATATTGATATAGATCCCATAAGATCGTACAACTATCTCAAGAGATTTATATTAATAAAGTGTTTAAGAGATATAGAATAGAGAACTATTCATCAAATATAGCTCGAAAGTCAAATGTCATAAGTTCAATTCGGACTAATCCCTAAAACAAATTTGGAAAGGAAACATACGACTAACATCTCATATACGTCTGTTGTTGGAAGCCTCATTTATACATAGGTTTGTACAAAATTTGATATAGTGCATGTTGTAGGGATATTGGATAGATATCAAAATAAACTAAGTTTGGAACATTGGAAGATTGTAAAGAAGGTGTTGCGGTATCTACAAAACACCAAGAGACACATGTTTACATTCAAAAGAACCGATTGTCTGGAAGTAATTGGGTACTCGGATTCAAATTTTGCCAACTATGTCAATATATTCCCGAAAATCAACGTCGAATTATATCTTCATCGATGGCCGGTGGAGCTGTATTGTGATATGACTCAAAAATTTCATATATGGATTTAGAGTTTTAGATTTTGTACCTAAACCATTATATATATTTTGTGACAATTTAACTGTTATATTTTTTGTTATGAATAATAAGAGCGTTAGTCAAAATAAATACATCGATATAAAGTATTTAATTATTAGAAAAAATTATTGGAAAATAAAGTTGTAATCTAATACATTAGTACTGATTATATATTGACTGATTCTATAACCAAAGATATGCTATCATATAGATTCAGAGATCATGTTGTAAATATAAGTTTATTACCTTATTTAAATAAAATTTAGAGTTAAATTTTCTCAATAAAGTTGTACACACATTTTTTTTTTGTTTTGAGATTTTCCGAATAAATATAGAGTTTATTCATAAAGCAAATATCACCATAAAATTAAAAAAAAAAAAAAAAAGAATGCATTGTAGTACATGAAAGATAATACTCATTCTTTGAGCACTTATCATCATGATTCATGTACTTCATTTTCATAAGAATTTGACTTGGTTTTGACATCAAATCCGTTTGCTGGTCAAGTAGGAGATTATTAGAAATTTTTCATAAAATTCAAATTCCATACATTCAAAATTAAGTTAATGAGAAAAATATAACTGAAAGAAATTAAATGCGATAAAAATTGAAGAATTTTGAATTGAGTTGTATTTGGTCGGATTTGATGGTCTATTCAAATCTCTACACAATTAATCAATATTTTCCATTTTGAATATTTAATTATCTTCTTGTAACATTTATCAATAATTTAGGATGATAATTATAGGGTTTTAATGACTTTTTGATTGTGAAATGTTATATAAACCCCGTCTTAGTGCATTGATCCATAAGTCCAAATTTCATGACTCTACATCATCTATTGAGTGAAATTGAGGGTTTAGAAAACTTGTGCATACTCCAAAAAATCGATTGGAGTCATTACAGTCATTAGAGTTTGTTAGAATCGCTAATAGCTACATGTACATTCGATCTCTTGTCTCGAATTATTCTAATTTGTGTTTAATTTTTATTGTATTTGGTGCACAATATTTTATTTAAGATGTTTTCTATGTTTTGATCAAAAAAACATATAGATTGTGATGACATGTTTTTGAAAACATAGATAAAATATTTGACTACTGTATGAATCATAATTGCAATCGTTTAAATTTGAACTACGATTTTATTGAATTTTCTTTATATCAGTCCAACTTTATTATATTTTTATGTAATTCTTCATTATATTTTAGATAAAGCCACATATATTATCAGTCTAAGGAAAAAAATACAAAATAAGCAATTCATTAATTAATAGGCGTGTATTTTTAATGTGACAAAATATAATTTATTGTTAGTCCAATATTAGCGACCGAAAACCAAATTAAGGACCACATTAAATAATAAGAAAGCATATATTACAATTAAATATAATTTTACAAAATTTATTTTCTTTTCTCAACCTGCATATGGCATTCACATAGTTTTAGCAAAGCGCAACATCTAGCCAAGTGCAGGAAAAGCAAGTTATAACATCATGCTTATATTATAACCAATTATTAATTTAGAAACTTTTTCTTCAATACATAAGGCGGATTATACCCGGCTAAGAAATCATAGGGGGATAGCCGACCCCAATTACATCATAAAGCAAATACTGAAGGGTAGAAGGAGGATTTTCCAAAATGCATAATCCTAGGCCTAAAGTAAGTGCTAGACTTGCAACCATTGCACCATTGGCTTCTCTTTGATATATATGTTGAAGATGGCAAGGCCATTGTCTTTGCAAAAGAGATCTACAAGAGGCTATCACCGCAAAATCCAGATCCGATGGCTCTGGTGGCCTTTCCAACTTGTCAACTGCTAGCTTGGAATCCGAATCCACTAGGACATTGCGATATCCTGCATCACATGCCATGGTTGGCCCATAGAAAATGCCTAGCAAAGTGATCTGCTTGAAAGATGAATACTTTCAGCCAGGAGCCACTAGACTCATGAAAAAGACCAGTCGCAGAGGATATAGTTTGACTTCTCGACCGATCAGTATTGATCTTAATCTAGCGAGGGGGAGGAAAAATCCAGTTTATCAAGTGTTCAAGTCACTGTTGTTCCGATGCTCGGCCTATTGCATTAAGATGTTCACGAGCTCTAAACATCACCTGTATATATGCACATCTAAAGGCTAGACCCTTATCCTCTTGACGACTATTTTATTCCGCCAACACCATAGAGTCCAACAAGTTTAGGGAAAAATAGCTAGCCAACTCATAAAATTTTGCTTCAAAAAGTAAGCAACCTTCATATCAGTATCCAACCAAGAGAAATCAGGAAGATTGGAGATAGTGGACCAATATTTTTTTGGTAGTAGATTACGCCATAGTAACATGGGTCCCAGGAAATTGCAAAGTAGGTACAAGACCGTCTCTGATTGAATATAGCAACGAGGGCAGAGAGGGGATGAGGCTAAGATGTATACCAAAGATTGTTTGTGACCAAGTGGTTGTGTTTTGCCAACCAAAGAAAGTTTTTAAGCTTTTCTGGACAAGCCAGATTCTAGATTTTGCTCCACATATGGTTCGTTTCATGAGTTGGGGGATGGAAGACTCTGGACATTGCTTCGGACGAAAACTCTTCTCCGTGTACACCGTGCTACGTAATGTGATCTAAATTATTTAGAGATAGGCTAATCCAAGTGGAAGCAAAAGTGAGAATCATTTTTGTAGAGAGATATGCTGATATCTGATTTCATTTCCACAAGCCATTTTCATCATAGTAGCTGGCCAGCAATGCCGTCAGCTATTCAGGTGGAGGAGGATGAATAGCCATGGAGAGCAGCAAACTGGAAGGTCCCAACCAACAATCTGTCCAGAAGCGTATTTGCTGGTCACTAACTACAGTATGTCGTAGTCGTGATCGAAAAGCATCGCGCGTGGGGCATGATACTCTTCCATACATGGGAGCAACCATGTTTGCAAGGCAAGCAATAAAATTACTATTCTTCATCTACTTGGCCCGTAGAACGCGAGCCGAAAGCCCCTCATTTTCTTGGAAAAGAGCCCGGTCTAACTTCCTCTCATTTTTTAGAAATTTTTTCTGCAAGCACTTTAAAGATTTTTAAATTAAATATATTTGTATACCCTTTTATCAAATTAACAATTGCAAATAGTGAAAGTAAATTTATGTATAACAATGAATTGAATCCTAAGCTCGAATGAGTTCAATGTCAAGCTTAAGCTACTAGTTAATTAAGCTCACTGTCAATAGGTTAAACTCAAATTCATAATGAACTCTACGTAAATTTGAGTTCAAACTCGGTTAATATTAAATAAGTCAAATCTTCAAAATTAAGCTCTTTTAATAAAGCTCTTTCAATAATTACTTATGGTCTCTTGGATGGCAAAATCTTTTTTGACATAATTATTCTAATTATACTAATTTTGTCTATTTAAAAAATCAGCTCTTTAAATTCATTAATTTTAAGTTTGCTCTCTTAAAAAAAATCAAAATTAGTTTTTCTCTGTCTACCACTAATCACATTAATTTTCTCCCACTAAAATAAACAATTTAGCTCACATTTTCTCTTTAAGTACATTTATTTTAACTTGGTTTTCAAAAAAATTAATTTCTCTTTTCAAAACTAAATATATTAATTTTTCTCTGAAAATTGGTTTAATTTATATTTTATCTCTCAAAATATATTGGTTTAACTCTATCTAAAAAAACCAAATTAGTTTTTCTCTCTTTGAAACTAAATATATTAATTTTTTTACAAAAAATCAATTTAATTTAAATTTTCTTTTTTTAAATACATTAATTTTAATTTTTTTTAACTATACACATTAATTTTCTCTTGAAAATGGTTAAATTATTTAAAATTTTTTCTTTAAATTTTATAATTTTTTCTCTCTAAAAATAAATTTTCTAGATTAATGTATATGTGTTAAAAGTTTTATTTCTTCACGGATTACCCGACATTTACCCCAAGAAAATCGAAGAGGTAAAAATATAAATACCGAACACGTGGACTTCAGGGGGTAACTTTTCCCCCATATTATTTCCTACCGAGCATAACGTAAGATTTATCGGGTAAAGTTCAATCGTGTCCATGAGCACAGAAAATAACACCATGCCTGCAGGGGGCGAACATACGTTGGCATAAAAGATAGCCTTTCTAATAAACCAATAAATTAAAATTAAAAAAAAAAAAAAAAAGCATTTGTAACAAAGAACCAAGTAGGGCATAATCCCCTCCAACCCCCCCTCCCCCACCCCACCCCCGGGGAGGGCCCACACGGAAACAGGGGAGCAAGGAGTGAAACACTTGATGTGCACACAAAAATGCAAAAAGCTCACCCATGCCTTGTCACCCACCCTACAGGTAGGGCGTATGGACGAAAATCAGCTTCTAAAATTCCACTTGGAGGCCCCGAAACCAAAATTAGACAGTACAAATATAGCTAAAAGAGATTTGACTTTTAGCCCTGAATTTACTGTAATTAGTAATAGAAATTCGTTTAACTTAATGCATCTATTTACCTTTCGTTTTACGGGGAAGTCAAAAGGAAAAATCAAAAAGTGCAATTGAATAAAGCTAGAAGATGTGACCGAAGCACCCATCCTTGGGTCAGCAACCGCATAGGGCATAGGGCCGCAGAATCATTCCCTTGGTTTGCTGAAGCTTTGCCCGTCACGTGTCTTGCTATACAAACTAAAACTAAAACTTCTATTTTATTCCCCGTTTGGAGTGGTGGGTGGTTAACACGCGGTATGATCCTGTGTGCTCGGGTTGGCTTGTAAAGGAAATCAACGGTGAGAGATGACCGCTTCTTACCGGATATGCTTACTGGCTCTATCTTAATAATTTATGCATTTTTGGTATGACCTGATTGCAGGATTTACGTTGGAAGTCGATTTTGTTTATTATTCTTATTCCGAATTTCAAACTAAATTTAAAAAAAAAAAAAAAAAAGTGATCGTTTGTTTTATCTAAAGATGTGTGGACAAGGCAAAATGGCCACCCTACAAAAGAATTACGCGCTTGGAGAGAGATACACATGTTTTTTTCATCACATCTATTCAATCATTGAATATTATAAGTTGATTGGTTACGTTAACAGTTTCTTTAGTTTTCGTAGGTTGCCACTGAGAAATTTTTCCTTTTACCAGAAGGTCAGTGTATAAAGGGGATAAATCCATTTAATTCATGAAATTGTATTGATTGACACCGTTATTTTAATTCATATATTTATGATTTCTGACATTTTATTCTAGCTTTAACCACTGTGTCGTCGCGTAATTATTTCATTAGGACTTTTTATTAATTATGTCAAAAAATTACAAACAGATGGGGTAAAGTAATAATTTTAAAACTTCAAGAGGTTACTCCAAAAACTTGTATTTAATTTTTAAACAATATTATTTGATTTCTAAAAATTATAATATCCCTGCTTTCTACATGTTGTATTTTACTCCCTGTATGGCATTAGGAACGAGTTTCTTTATCCGTAAAAACCACGACAATTACACCAATAGGTATAATTTGAGGCTGATATATTATTACATAATTTCTTTTGATGGAGCATGTTGAAATAATAGTAGTGATTTCGAAAGGAATGGTTATTGGTATTATGTAATGATAGTTTCATGGATCTTCTATTGAATAAAAAAAATTAAAATATCGGTTACAAGTTTAAGAACCCATTTGACTAATCTTATTTTAATAGCTTATAAACTCATGAAGATTATATGATATTTTTTGAGTTTATAAAATCTTATATCTTATTTTCAAAATAAGTTGTTAGAGTATTTGAATAAAATAACATGAAACAGGTTATAATATATTCTAAGAGATTATAAGTTGTTGTCTATGGAGTTTATAACCTTTTATATTTTATTTCTAAAATACATTATTAAAATTTAATTAGATTTTCTTTGCTTAAAGTTTTGATTCTTTTGGCAATATCGCGTCAATTAAAAGAAATCAATTAATCTGTGATAACAACAGTAAATTTTATCAAATTCTACTTATGTTATGGACATAGACTCCACTATTTTTAGAGTTAAATTGGGAATAAAATCTTAATTATGAAACTAAAAAAATAATATTTTTATTTTAAATTATTTTTTAATGAAAAAGCCATATGCCCAATTGAAAATTAAATTTTTAATAGGTTTAAAGTTGGGCAAATGGCCAATGCAATCCGCCCAGCGGTGCTCGGTTGTCGGGGGTAATTTTTAATAAAAATAAAAAATGATACAAAAGATTTATTAAATTAAATAAATCAAAATATGAAACTAATCTTATTTATTACATCGGATTGATATTTACGCGAACAACGAATTTTATGCAGAATGACGTGACACGTCCGATGTGACGTTTCGGATTGGGCGGACCAGAAAAGTCGAATCTAGCGAGTAGAGTGTAGAATCACACCCGGCGCGCGTGGAAATAAGCAAATGTACCGGATTTTGAAAAAATACGGTGCAAGGAAGTCCAAATCCCCACCTAACCCATACTGACAACGCACAATAGTAGCAGACAGACCGACGTAGACTCCACGATTTCCATTCTCTCCTCCCCTGTCCCCATGCTTCTAAGGACGTGTTTGGTCACATTTTTTTCTTCATCCCGGGCATGTGGTTTGCGTATTGTCACGTAATTCTAATGTATTTATAATTTATACGTATTTAAAAATTTGTGACTGAAATATTTTAAAAGAATTTTTTGACAATTATTTTTCCAATTACTTATTGCTATTTTTGTGAAAATGATGTATAGAAAGATATAATCTTAATTAATGGGGTTGCTTGACCCAGGAGAAGTTTCTTAATTTGTCTCTTAATTTAAAAATTATTTTTTTAATATAGTTAATCGGATGTAGTTTAAGTAGAAATTTACAACTTATGACATTAGCAAATATTTAATAAATTTTTGAGCATGTAAGGATGTTAATTTTTATTAATATTTTAGATGACTTATGAATGTATTTATCTTATGCACCTAATAAAATACTATTTTGCATGTTTTATCAAACTATATGTAATAATAATATATTTCAAATTTAAATAATTTTAAATTACTTAAAATATTTTTAAATCAACTAACAAAATTTAAAAATATATTAAGATGATTGTTACATAAAATTTTAAAATGGATCCATTAGATTTTTGACATAATGCATTACTCGAAGTTGTATGGTAATAGCAATATTTAAACCATTTTTGTTCTAAGAAAATATTTTTGAAAGAAGATAAATATTTTCCATGGTTATTTATCTTATCATAGAAACAAACGAAGCCTTAATCTCTCTCTCTCTCTCTCTCTCTCTTGTCTCTGTCTCTCTTCATTTTGTCTCTCACTTCCCATCGGTTGACCGTCGCCTTACTGCGCGTGGCGTGGGTTGCTTACTCTGTCCCATCTCCCCCTTCTGTCTGCCTATCCTGCGCGCTCCTCGTCCTCTTCACTTATTGTAAAACACAGCCATCAAGCATAGCTTGTCAGAAAGGGGAGAGAGAAAGAGAGAGAGAAAACCTTTTTCTTTTTCGTATTGGTATACAATAATCTCTGCCATTGCAGAGGCCTCGAGCTGTAATAAAATTTTCTGGGGTTTCTAATAGAATAGGAAAAAACAGTTTAAACAAAAAATGCAAGTAAAAGCCTCTTCTCTCGGTTTCTATGATTGGATAACGTCGTCGTAACAGTGCCTTTCAAGCTTCACTGTTTCCTGCTCTGTATCGTCATTTTCTTCCCACAGTGTTTTCTGTATTTTTCTGATTGTTCTTTTCTCGTGAAGATTGTACGGCATTCCGATTCCCGAATCTTGAGAGATCCAAACTTGAGATTTCGATGCGACATTGCTTCAGATTTTAAGGGTTTCTGGTTTTCTTGGAGATTTGATTTGATGTAGAACGATTGGAAAATTAGTGTTTCTGATTGTGCATTTTGGTTTGGATTAGGGTTTTGGTTTGTAAATTAGGGGTTATTTGTTGTTAAAGAAGAAATGAGCGATGCTAACGCAAAAAACGCATCGTCTTCATCGACATCGATGAGCTTAGTGGTGGCAGAGAAGAAGCCAAGTAGACCTGGAGGTTGTGTAGGAATTTTCTTTCAGCTTTTTGATTGGAATCGGAGGTTTGCCAAGAAGAAGCTTTTCTCCAAGAAATTACTGGCTCCTGGTTAGTGTTCTCTACTAATCTTTTTTCTAACAAAAGAGAAAAAGGATGATACATTGCTGAGGTTATTTCGTCTTTTAAAATTTCTTTGGATCTTCGTTAGACAAATGTTGCCTATTTGGTTTTTTCTTTTGTGTAGAAAAGGCATAATGGATTTTCCTATTTCTCTGCCCTAATTATCATTATTATGTTTTGGGCATTGTTATCATTTTAGCTCGTACAAAACAGAAGTTTGAGGGAGATGAGAAGATGCCAAGGCCCAAGCTTCTTTTGGTAAGTGAATTCAGTGTTGTGGTTTTTTTCTTTTTTGTTGGTGTGTATTGTGCTTGAATGGATCTGCGCTTATTTCCTTTTGGTTCTCTTTGTTTTTCCTTTAATGTTTGCATAGAAGATTGCAGATGAAAATAGTGGGGGTTCTCCAAGTGTGAAGAAAAATGGAGTCACAGGTGTTGAGAGTGGGCAAGGCCAGGAGATGCGCACACCGAGTTTGATTGCACGGCTTATGGGTCTAGAATCGATGCCAGCCATAAAAAGAGAAAAATTAAAAAAGGGTTCATTTTCTGAAGGTAAAATTGAGAATGTGAAAAGTGGTCATGGTGAATCTGATAAAGAAAAAATGAGCTTGGAGGAGCATACTAAGAATGAATTGAGGCCTCAGAAGCTTCAGAAAACGGGGCCGGAAGAGAGACGGTCTGTGACTCGGTTTAGTGCAGAGGCATTGCAATGTAAGAGTGTTTTGTCACGGTCGAGGAAGCATCACCCAAAACTTGCTTCGCCAGTCAAGGGTCCAAGAATTGCATCTGGAAAAAAAGCATCTAGGTTATTAGGTGCTGCGACTAGAATTTTGGAGCCTGGATTGCAGGCCAC
Source organism: Dillenia suffruticosa (assembly GCA_033439265.1). Taxonomy (NCBI): domain Eukaryota; kingdom Viridiplantae; phylum Streptophyta; class Magnoliopsida; order Dilleniales; family Dilleniaceae; genus Dillenia; species Dillenia suffruticosa. The sequence goes on along the minus strand of JAVTVX010000037.1, from coordinate 5,046,380 downwards.
GAATAGAGCAAAATGTGCTCTTGCATATACCAACTCTTTGCATCATTACTCCAACGATGAGGTTTTGGTGGGCGCCTTCAGTCCTTCAGTGGAAATGCAGAGACAGTCAAGGTATTGTGAGAGTGCGGCCAAGTCCTTAAAAGGCCAGACTTGCAAAAATTGTGGTAACTTGTTTGATGTTGCTGAATCAAAGAAAGGTGCCAGTGGACAAACATCAGTGGTTGATTCAAAACCAAACTTTGCCAATATATCCGATCATGAGTTCAGGAGTATTCTGAAACTGCCCTTGTCCTCCGAGAAAGAAACTAATGTGACTAATATAAATGAAAAGCAATCTGCATGTTTTGCTTCTCAGGTTACAAATTATCAAGAGCACAGGGAATCTCTCAGGGACAGTAAGCCTCTATTTCAAGAAGGTCGAGAGCAATCACACCTGTCAGACCAGCTCAAGCCTCAAAAGAATGTATCAGCTTCTGCTGCGGTAAGAAATAGAAGCACAAGGCCAAATCAGAAGATGATATTTAGGGAGAAGGAACCTCCAAGACCTAAATTGAGTTATGCAGGGTCGAGCAGTAGTCCGTCTCCAGTAAAGCCTGTCAATGAAATCAAGGATTTTGTCTCACTGAATCAAAGTCTAAGTAGTCGCATCCGCCCACGGACACCGATCAAAGATGTTACGTGTAAACCTCAGAGAGAAAGGAAACTGTATAATAGGAAAGAAGGTGATTTACCGGGGCTTAGGACTCCAGTAGGAAAAAGAAGAATGATGAATGCTGCAAGACAAGTTGCTTGCACCGATGCTGTCAGTTCTACCATTTCAAAGCAGCAGAACTTTGGTTGCAATGTAATGAAAGGAAAAGGAATGGTGCAGAATGCTCAGTCTATGACCCAGAGCTCTGTTTCTAGCAGATTTGCCTGCCAAGGAGAAAGCCACGACATTAATGTTGTTTCTTTCATATTTAGTTCCCCAGCGAGGAGTGAGACCAGAAGTGTCTCCCACAAGGTAATGGAGAACAACAGAAGTGACAGATTTAATATAGGAGGGAATTGTTTGCCAATGCAAAAAGAGGTTATATTAGATAAAAATGACAATAAGGGATCTTTTCAGGGACCATTTTTAGTAAGAGGAGATACTATTAATGCCCTGTTGGAGCAAAAATTGAAGGAGCTAACTTGTGGAGAAGATGACTTGGCAGGAGGTACTAGAAAATCTACTGCCTTAATTCTTCAAGAGTTAATATCTGCCCCGACTGCAGAAGGATCTGCTTCGCTGTGTGATGCTGAATTGGGGGTCAACCAACATAAATTTTCTTGTGGCAGTCAGATGCTTGATGTGAGCACACCTTTCCAGGTTAGTGGCTCTATTAAAATTTTCATCTGAATGTAGATTTATAGAATTTAAGATAATATTATAATAATGCTTTCTCTGTCATAACCCTCAATGCCTTGGATTTATTTATTTATTTTTTATTTTTAACGACCTTTTGGCTGAACATAGTAGTCCTCGTCAAGCAGCATAGTTTCTGCAGTTTATGATTTATTTATTTGTTTATTTTAAGTTTTATAGTTGGCAAACTTGCTGCAATGAATTTTTTTTTCATGGCTATGAGTTGGATTGTACAGTTGCCAAAATTTTGGACAAGAGTTAGTGGAGCACATTCTTTACTTACACTTTATTTTTCATTTTTTTAAAAGTTATTTATATATACGTATATTTTTTTTGGGGGGGGTGGAGGTGACGCTAAATCCATTCCTAAGGGAACAAAATGTGGAAAGTGATCTTAGGGCCATTATCATTTGATCCATGCTAAGATTGATGAATTGTAGCTCTTTTTTTGTTATTTTTAATTTTTATTCTTTCTTTTTATTGAACAAGCCGGATATTAAATATTTTCACAAATTTTTTGTGAATGAGGTTTCAAACTAGGATAATTCTTATAAGATTGAAGGTGGCCAAATGCATAACATGATTCAAACACATGCATCGTATGGGTGGGATTTTATTTTTTGAAAAAGAAAAATAAAACCAAAATGTCTTGAACATATGTTGAATTGTCTCGTCTGTTTAATTCATTATGACATGTTTGTTCACCCCTTTTTTAGTAGTGGATCTTGTGGCCTAGCTCGTTTGACATCTATCAGGGATTAGTGTGATATTTGGTACTAGTGGAAGGATAGATGGGTAAATTCCTTCCCTAAACACTGTTGCACGTTTTTCCTGTATCAAATACATCTGTTAGTGAAAGAGAAGAGGAGGGAGGGGGAGGGCTGGTATGTTACTCTTCCTTCTAAGGATATCACAACCATTTTTTTTGTTGGCATATATAGCATGCAAAAATATGATCAGACATGTACTGTTGTTTCCTAAAGATTATCACTTAGCGTGTGTGCTTGCATTCTGCAGTAGATGTTAATCCTAACCTCTCCCATTTTGTGCTGTGTAACATTGTTCCTGATGTTATAAGCTCCAAATGGATGCTCTTCCTTTTGACTTTACTGGTTCAAATTCTCAATCTGATGCATCTGCCTTTTCGTTTTTTTTCCCAGAAGGAAACTAGGTCAAATTTGCCTTCCTGTGTGATTCCTTTTGATGGTGATCATCTTAGCCCGGGATCTGTTCTAGAAGCTTCATTTTCAAATGATAGTTGCTTTTCTGGCAGTGTGGATGAGTGTTCAGGTAAGGATTCAAAGCTAGTCTATGAGTTGCATACATATGTTAGCGTGTCTTAATGTCTATTTCTGCAACGACTGTCTTTGTATTTAAACGTGATCATATTTCTGCTTCATTTAGGTGTCTCTATTGTTTAACCTCTTGTTCCAATTCCAGGACATCAGCTGCCACATGATTACATGGATTACTTCTATGGTCAGTCACAACCGCCACAATCTGATGCTGAGCTTTTCGATTCTGCAGCATCATGGAACAAAATGTGGACTGGTTTCTGGATCTCTGTTGATCTTCTTAACCGAGTTGCCAAGTTTATGCGCAGCTTTAACCTTGCCAATGGAAGAGTATTAGAGTGCAAGCTCCTGCATGCAAAGGAAGTTATCTTGAATGCTGAACTGTTATTTGGAATTGTTTTGATGGGTGATTCAGATGGATTGAGAGACTTTCTGATCAGCCCTTTTCTTCTTGATGAGTTGGAAGCTCTTCCTGGTGGCATGTGGACAACTCCCAACTTCCTTGGTTTTGAGGGAACCAAAGATAAGAATCAACTTAAGTGTTTCCTTTTTGACTGCCTAGTAGAATTCCTCGACTCAAACTATTGCCATTACTCCAAATCTGGATTCAAGGCATGGGGAAGAGTTGTTTCTCGCTTGAACAAGAAGCTGCTGATCCAAGAGGTTAACAAGGAAATTAAAAGATGGACGGATGTGACTGGAAAGATCATGGATGAGATCATGGAGAGGGAGATGAGTTATGCTTTAGGGAAATGGACAGACTTTGAGATTGAAGCATTTGAAGCTGGTGCTGACATTGGCACGGGTCTACTGCAGCTATTGGTAGATGAAGTCGTGGAAGACTTAATGCAAAGTGAGTCTGTTCTCTTGAATCTTTGACAAATTTTCCCATTTTGAGCCTATTATAGGTGTCTTCTGGGACACCTCAAAGTGTTAAATTGACTATTTTACCTTGTACAAATTTCTGGGGTTGTCTCAGTGGGTAATAGAATTATGTCAGGAGAGCATATGTCATTTATAGATCAAAATGTCGATCTTTATTGTGAAAATCTTTTTTTTTTTTTGTTAGTAGATCGAGCACTTTAACCAAAGGGGATACACGATGTACTCTAATCGAGTAACGTGAAAGAGGTGAATCGTATGTTTTGTTGACTTTCAAGAAAAAGTAAATGAAAACCAAGTGGTGTACTTACGCATGAATGGAATTGTATCACAGGCAAGGGAGCAGGTTTGCTAATTCAGATCAGCCGCCCCCCTCCCCTCAGGAAATATAACACAAATTGATCGACTCATAAGGCATCCCTCGCTCAATAGTTTCTTGATCTAATAGTACATAACAATTTTTGTCCCAAAGGGGACAGTCTAGCGGTACAAATATCCTTTCTCCAACATGATAATCTCAGATTCAAATCCATATATAAATAAAAATTTTTAACATTGAAACTTGATGTTGATTCTCCTGAAAATTTGCTGATCAAGGTTAAAAGAAAATCACTAATTTCTTCAGCTGTGGTTTGGGGAGGTATTTCATCCCCGGAGAGGTATATCTTATCATCATATTGCAGCTAGTTGTTTGCAGTCCAGAACTAGTAACAGCTTTTCCCTACTCCCTACGATCAATAAATGAATTGAGGTTGTGGTTTCTCATTTTGTAGAATAGGCTGTGGTTAGACTTCCAGAATTTGAGATCTGATTTTCACAGAGAATAGAAAGATCCGCTGCCGCAAAAGTTTTCAACAGTAACTTTTTTTTTTGACCTTTCTAACCTATTGCTCAAAAACTGATTCTCGGATCATCATAAATTTATGTTACCTTCAAAAAAGGCCATTGAGAACCCAATTCCAATCCTTAGGCAACTTCCCCCCCCCCCAACAAAAAAAAAATTCTAACAAGAAGACATCCCAAATTTCCAAAGTTCCAGAGCTATATTATCAGTCTCTCCACCAGCCTGGAAAAACCAGTAAGCTACCTCAAAAGTCCCTGCTCTATCGAAGCAGTGCAAATGTGAAAAAAGGGAAAAAGTTAAAAAGAAAAATTCACATACAATTGGGCACCATGTTCTTGAACCAAGGAGCAACAACTTGCAAATACAATCAGAACCAAACAGGCCCAGGGCAGAATCTCGCCATTTTTAATGAGTCTAAATCAAGAAACAAGGTTTCCATTCAAAATCTTTACAACCTAACAGAGGCCACCAAAAAAAAAAAAAAAAGATGAACCCTAAAAGAAGTGGAAATAACAGTCAGAAAAACCTCATAACCTCCTCCTCCATCAATCAACAGTTATTATTATCATCGTCATCGTCATCGTCATCATCATCATTAAAAATAGCGGTGGCAATTTCATGAAACAAATCAAACCAAAAAAAACCTTCATACGGTACTATGATCTTACGATGCAGTAACTTCGAAAGGACAAAAAAAAAAGAACAAACCCCAGTAGAAATCTTCACTAGTGTAATAAAAAAAAAAATCCAAAATAAAATCAAATTAGTACTGTCTACAGCCCAGAACAGACTTCCCTGTTTTCCTCCCTCTGTTTTCGCCATTAATATTCATAGCCGCCGTCGAATTCAGGCTCTTCAATTCATCAATACAAGCATAACTCTTTCTAGCCAACAAACCCCCATTAAACCTCTTGTTATCCCCCGAATTTGCAGACTTAGCCCCTCCGGATTTCGGCAAAACCCCGAAGAATTTCGAGGATTGTGAAGGCGGAGGAGTTAGTTCCAGCATTGAAGGCAGAGTAGAGGCCGGTTTCCGGTTCTCCTTCCGCAGTGCTGAAGAGAAATCTGGGACAGATTGCGTCAAAGTTGAAGGCCCTTTTCGGGAAAGTGTTGGTTTGAGAGTTTTCTTTGGTGGGGTTAGTCTAGATTCGATTTGGGGTTGCTCTTGAATCTTCATGTTCTTCATTCTGAGCCTTGATTCTCTCAATTCTGCGTAGGCTTTGTATCTATGTCCTCTTTCCATGGTGTAGAAATCCGTGATTAAATGGGGTTGATTTGGGTGAGATTGAGATGGATTTGAAATTTGTGATAGGATTTGGTATTTGGGATCTAGGGCTTTGAAGAGAGATTCAAGAACAGGGTTAGAGTTTGATTGGTGAGTGCTTTGCAGAGAGAAACTATAGTTCCCTCCCATTGTTGATGAATTAATTTCTCTGTTTCTTCTTATTTTCTTTTGGTGTGATTTGTTTGATAACTGCTGTCACCCGATCGTCCTTGTGCTTTTTGTTATAGAAAATTCAATTTCCACAACGGTCCAATTTTGAGAGAGAGAGAGAGCTTTTTGTATTTGTGGACGTGGCTCTAGTCTAACGTTTTTCTTGAAATGGACACACATTAGTTATGTATGGGTGGGACCGTTGGATGAACAAGATGTGGACCGTCTGAGAGTGATGAACTCTTGTGTCCACCGAAAAGTCAAAAAATGGATTAAATACTATTTGATTCCTCCTTTTTTTTTTCTCTTTTTGTACTAAAATATATTATTCACATATAATTTTTTACATATTACGAATATCAATTAAGCACGTAGGTTATAAGTAATACAATTAAAAAAATAAAATAAAATAAAATTGAAACTTATTTAATTAGAGGTATTTTGGATTCCACTTGAACCAGCAAAATTTTCAGACAAGTGGATTTGTGGGTTTTGCCTTTAATGTTTGTTTTTGTTGGACAGTGTAGCATTTATGACAAAAGTCTAATCCCAAATGTTAATGGGAGCGGCTATAGGAGAGCTTTACATGTGTATTAAGGGTGCAAATTCATAAGACAATTTCAGACGTCCAATGGTAAGAGCAATTGTCAATATGCATCTTGTGGGGAAAAACCTACTCCAAAAGTCGAGGGGTTTGGAGATGTCGTCTTACTCTTCTCATTCAGTCAGACGTATGGATTTGGTCATGACAGTCGTGATATTGAGCATGGTGTTAGAACCAAAGAAAGATACATATTGATGCTAATACTTCTATCATATACTTGAATTTTTGAGTAAGATCGATAATGAGAGGGGAAAAGAGTATTTCAGCACGTAAGTTCTGTAACTTAAACACCACGAAATGCAGAAAAGAAAAAAGGGTTCCTAAAACACTTCATAATACTTGTAGGTTACCATCGAAACATGCCCGAATGAATGCGGCTACATGGAGAAAAATCACCATGAAGGTGGAAATTGGGCTATTGGCATTTTGATGAGTTTCAAAACTTTGTGCAGAAAATTTCTGTTACGATCCCATTATTAAAAATCTAATAAATACATGAATCTAATGTCTCATAAGCACCACATAATTCTAACTTCTGCCTCAAATCGGACAATGGAAGGGAGACCTCAGCACCTGTTTCATATTTCTTCTTGGTAGAATATTCAAACTTTGTGGTATTTGTATTTCTGCCCCAGATTGAATCTATTGATAGTGCTGTTAAATCCATTAAGAATCAGAGTCCTTACAGCTTCAGGGCCTTGCTCAAGTGCTGCATCAATCTACTCGGATGGGCAAATAAGTATTAGATAAATCACTAGATATGTAAGTCATACAAATGCAATTTATTTACAATTTTGTTCATCATGTATGCCTGCCTTAAAAATAGCTAGATTCAATCTGTTCATACGAGTTAGAACCTAAGGATGCTCCAGATAAGTATAGCTTAAAATGAGTTGGATTCTACCATTGTAGAACACTGCAACTTACCTGCTTTCTTCTAGTGTGCTAAACTTCTGCAGAAGGAAAGCTTTCATGTCCATTGTACCAGGTGGGTTTCCAATGCCTGCAATAATGAGCAAAAGCTGTTATCTTTCACACTTTTTCACAAATGCCATGTAGTTCTACAACTTCAAAGGGACGATATGTCAAGGTCAGCTCTAAAGGGGAGGAAACAAAACTATGCACATGCAAGGGAAGTCTCGACAACCATCCAAGTGGCCCATAACACTCCTCAATCTGTACCATGATATCAACAATTAAGTTCAAACTTGAAGGTATGAATTATTTTTGCATCTGTTGGATTCAAAAAATGAGTATTTCAGTATAAAGTGTCAACTTTTATGAATCCAACAGAGGCATATTTCAAGCAGTAAGGAGCAACACAAATCATGATATCAACCATCCAAGTGGCCCATAACACTCCTCAATCTGTACCATGATATCAACAATTAAGTTCAAACCTGAAGGTATGTATTATTTTTGCATCTGTTGGATTCATAAAATGAGCATTTCAGTATAAAGTGTCAATTTTTATGAATCCAACAGAGGCATATTTCAAGCAGTAAGGAGCAACACAAATCATAAAATCAGGAGCAACACAAATCATGATATCAACAATTAAGTGTTTGATTTTTTTCCTCCTATGTTTATTTGTTACGGTTTTGGTTAACTCAACCAGTAAGGAGCAACACAAATCATAAAATCAGGGAATCTGATACTCTGGGGAAAAAAATTTAATAATAATAAAAAAAAAAACAGATGCAATGTTGTACAAAGTTAGGAAGTTAGCAAAACGAAGCAATGGCATGTGTTCAGTGGACTTCAAACTTATGCAGACAGGAATGGTGAAATAAAAGGTATGCAGTACCAGTGACCCAACACAACTGGAAAATGCCTTGCCCAATTGAATGGATGGTTGGCCTGAGTTAACAGGAGAAGTATTATTTACAATCTAAGTCAACTGGTACCAAATAAAAGAATGTTAAAAGAAAATGCTGATGAATAGTGATTTCTTGTCATATGTATTCCTAAATTATGGAGGAACTGAGGGGATGAATCCATGGCAAGGTCCAGTAGGACGGAGAGAAGGAAAGCTAGAGGACTAGGCTCACAGCCTAATTTTGATTGTATGAGAGAGAGAGAGAGAGAGAGAGAGAGAGAGAGAGAGCAATCCCTGGGAGGAAAACCCTTAACAGAATAATTTCACCCCATGTTTTCTAGTTTAACAGACGCTTCCCCTCGCCTCCCCCCCCCCCAAAGAAAAAAAAACTAAGGAAAAGAAAAGGACCATAGCTGTTTACATGACAACAGCTGCCTTCAATTTTTGTGCGCAAACCCAAGAATGAGCTTTCACAAGAGAAAATACTTGAGTGAACTACATTTGCTTATTTTCCTTTTCATTCTTTGTCATTTTCTTGCCTAAGGTATAAAATGGTAGCTACCTCAAGTGGCAGCAACATGGTGTCTTTGCATTAGAGACCTTCAGTACTACTTGTTTAATCATCTGAAAATTTACTAAAGTCTCATATCATTGCAACTCCATATAGCAGAGATATCTTAGGTAATCTTGATTTGATTGTGCTCAAATTATAAGATATCAAGATCATGCTTCTGGCTTAGATTAAGGCCATGCTTTTTCATGCAGCAAATCAATTCCTAATATGTTGATGATTTAACAACAAACATGATCTTGGTTAAAAAAAAAAAAAAAAAGAGCATTATTGAGATAAAATCTCAATTATGAAGTAGAAAATCATAAGCTTATGCACGAATCTGAGGAACCAGACTCAAGATCTACCATGATAACAATAAATACATGCAAACACATACATACATACATATATATAATATGAAAGTTTATGTAATGTTGGAAAACATAAATCAAGAAACTTACCCATTGTGATGTCCATGCCCACCTTTTGGCTGAAGCCTCATAACACCATTTGGTAAACTCATCTCATAATATACCTAAAATGAAAAGTTTGAGAGACTTGAATCCCAATGATATCTGGGATAATAGATTTTCCTTTTTCCTTTTTTTCCCAATCCAATAAAGTTTATGTTAAAGCATGCATGTAATAGGTTCACTTAAAATTTAGGAAATTCATACCACTGATATATGTCACAGAGGCACCTGGTAATAAGCAGCCAGTGCTCCAACCTGTGATAAATATCCAAAGTTTGTGTGATTTACCACATGAGCAAGATGAATATGGACTAAAATCCAAAATCAATAAATGAATACGCAAATTTATTATGCCAGAAAAAGAAAGAAAAATCAAATAACTCTTTATGGTCACAGTCAGTAAGTTAATACACAGGATTTTTTCTCCCCCTGAAAAAGAGATATAATTTGCAAAAGAAAAATTACAAAATGATAGAAGCACCAAGAAAGTGTTAGGCCACAAAAGCAACAAAGGCAAAGACTATAAGATCAACTACCTCAGCAAAATATTTGAAAGACTTAAAGGAAGACCATAAAACAGGCACTTAAGAAAATTCTCAGCAAAATTTAAGCAAGGGCCTCTCTGCACTGCTCCCTCCAAACCAACAACAACAGCATTAGAGGAATCCTCCAAAAAATTCTTCACTTTGCTGTACAAACTCTCATTTCAACCCAAGCCCATTATTCGCTGTGCATGCTTTCGAAGTCACCCAGTGAATGTTATATGTTAATACCCAGATGAATGGAGCAAAGACAATAACTTGAAAATGAGCAGGCATTACAAGTATACAAATCTCAGACGGATAGTAAAACGATGTTCAGGTGATTATAAATCAACAGAGTTAGAAACCTATTTTCAGCCTTTAAACAAAAAAGACTTGCTTAGTTTGTGAGAGTGAAGCAGCAGTTGGCTTACAGAATTCTACGGTACTGTGCTATATTTTATCATGTGGACTTCAATTATGAGGTGGTTTTCTATTCTTATATTTTTCTCCCCCTCTTGAATGCGATAGACAGAATGGCAAAAACATGTGATTTGAAATTTTCACAGCAGATAATTACATCACCAGGATCTAGTTAAGTTAGCCTGGTGGAGAGATTCGTGCCAGGAAAGGACATAATCCAAGAAAAAGACGAATGTCAGAGAAATTCTAAAATTGGCATTATGAAATCAGTTTCCTCCCAGAAAATCCCTTTTCTGACTACAAAAATTCCTGAATTAGTCAAAAGATTGTAACTAAGTAGCTACTTTGGCAATGTTTCGAATATTAAGGTCATTGGGTTCCTTAATCCACTATTGTGTAGTTAAAATAATATGCAGCAAACTTTCCAAGAAAATATTTATCCACAAATCCTCGTGAAGGCAGGTCATGAACATGCAAATCTCAATACATTTCGGTCATAAAGGCGCTTGCTGATAGCTGTCACCTATCACTTAGGTCATTTAGCGTATCCTCTATATGACATGCATTTCGGCCTCTATGGTTTTGTCCCTGAAGCATGGATACATTATGGACTAACATGACAGAGGCGGAAGTCAACATGTCAACCAAATTATTCTATTTGCCTATCTGCTGCAAGCAGAAACCAAGATAAGAGCTCAACAAAAAAGGTAAAAGCAAACCAATTCCCCACGAAAGTTCATGTATGCTTGAGGTTTTGCTAAAAGAATTGGTACATCTCCAATGCAACCTGTACTGATCGCACAAAGAATCTGAATTAATATGAATCTGACTACAATACAAGAGCTCACCAAACAAACAGAGAGATAATAAACATAGAGCAGAATAAGCACCTATTCCAATTAAGGCTTTTGACTGTATAGTGTTCAACACAATGCCTTCTTCTTCAGCGATGCAATCAATCATTTCAAATTCAACATGTTATAAAAGAAAAGAAACACTAAAAATAACACAAATGGGGAAATTTAGGAAATGGGATTTCAAGAAAAGAGGTTGGATTACATTGTGCCTAGTTCCATGATACTTATTTCCGGGATTCCCCAGTCCAACAATCAGCCAGGGCGTATACTCCACTTTAATTCCATTTGTATCCGACAATGATGCAGAAATGCGAATTCTTGATGGATTTAGGAGCCTTCTTCTTCTAAATTGAAGCCTTTGTGGATGGAATATGCTAGTGTTAACAGGGGCGGAAACTGCATAAACCATTGACCTAAAAAGATAAAAAGGGCCACAATTTCAGTGTTCGAAGAGAGAGTTACACTTTGCAAATGAACACAATGAGAGTTTCTTCAATAATAGTCATTCAGGAAATATAAGTTGATAATTCTATAGGGACTTTCTGAAGTGCTGAAAGGTAGGAAGATACCAAAACAGGGTACCCATAACTCAAAATGAGTGCACAAACATTTCTTTCACACACACAGAGAGACAGAGTTAAAGTCCGTTCAAATATCAAAAGTTCATCATTTAAAGCAATTCAACAAACATATAGAGTTCAGAGAATAGGGAAGTCCAAAGCGGCTAAAGATTGACATAAAACCTTACTCAAAAATATGGGAATGGCCAAATTCAGAAGGTTTTATCTGTCACCGGCACGAGAGAGAGAGAGAGAAACGGTGGTTTGATGAAATCTTGGGATGGCCAATACATGGCGCTCGTTTGTAAATATCTTTCGAGTTTCGCAATTCTGAGTTACATAGAGAAGTGATGTAAACGAGAAGTTTGGTGGTGTTTGGTTCAATTTTGGCAATTGAAATTAAAATTGAAATCATATCCTCTAATTATTTGAAATGGATCGAAACATTTTAATTCATTTGTTTGGTTTAGTATACTAGAATGGATATTGTTGGAGATAGATTTGACTCCACAAATAATAGTTATACTAACTCGAATGGGATAGCTTAACTGTCTGGTGATCTCAATCGAATAGACCTACAAAAACACTGTCGGAGGATATTCTAACGGGAAGACATCGATGCTCAAGTTAGAGAGCGATTTTCAAAAGAGAAAAAACAGATTGATGTCGAAAGAGAAAGACATCGAGAGAGCTTTGTATACTTTTTGTACTCTCTGTAGGTCAAGAGAATTTACCTAAACGATGGACGTATTAAATCTTATATATCTTTCACTTGTGAGTGTTATGTGCATGAGGGGTGATAAAACTATAATTTTCTTATGAGAATGTTCTAAGATTTTGGGAAATCAGATCATAGGATTGTCAAAATTTGCAAAATCTTACTAGTTTAGAAAGTCTAGATTGTCATAGAGATTTTTTTTCTTATTGACTACAGTTATAGATTTTTATTCCATTTATATAAAATTCTTCCATTTTTTTTTAGAGAAGTGAACATTGTCTTAACAAGTTGAGTAGCTCATACCGGGCATCGAGGAGGTCTAGGGATCTATCAATCAAGATACCAAACAGTTGGCTATCGAGAGAGAGAAATGATCGGTGAGCATAGAGAGGGTCTATTGACATTCATGGACCTGGTTGCCTTTGCGCCTACATGATTTGGACCACATACTATCTCTACCCCTACTCCTTATGTCACTTCAAAGAAGAGGCATTAAGAGTAAGTCAAGAGTTGTAACTGAGAAGGTCATAAGAGTGTAAATACACTTATCCTTTGAGTAATGATCCCGAAATAAATGCTTCATAGGGGAGTCGAAGAGGTTAAGACTCTTCATTCATTACGCACGTTTCCCATTGGATCCTTTCGTCTGCTCAAGATCACGAGAATCACATCTCCACGACTATAAATAAGGCTTGTATGACCTAACACATCCCAGAGAGATCTTGCGTACTTTTATGAGTGATTCTGTGAGTTTTCACTATTGAAAATCTACATTTCTGAAAGATATCTTAATTAAGAGTTTTGAGCTACAAAACCTTGTAGTTTAGGAAACTTCTGCCGATGCGAGATTTTATCAAAGATGGAGTTGTTGACGTGAGGTTTCATCATGTCATTTGGTGTTCGGGTATCATGGTAGAAACCGTCAGAGCTCTTATCAAAGTTCTTGACCTTATGAAAGAAGAGATATTTACCCATGGACGAAACTCTTTTTCTAAGGTCAGAACCATCGTCCGATCGATCGGTATAGCAGAGACTGTCTAAAAGACTTTTTGGCACTCCGTTAGGTTAGGCGATAAAAGGAGTTGGGAGTTATTGGAGGCTTGGGCAAGGCAGAGAGTTTGAAACCTTATGCATCATTTTAGTCTATTTTTTGGCCAACTCCTATCTTCTCAAAGTTCTTTTCAGCTTCGGTTGGAAAGGGTTAGTAGTTTTAACCTCCTTAGCTCCACTGCTCAAAAGTGGTTCGGCAAACTGCGGAGGCTTTTGTGGTCTTCTTGTCCTGGTCGTGTAACATCGATGAGTCGTGGAGCTTCATCTAGTTCTTGGTTGACTTTCTACTGTAGATTGCTGATGTATTTCTTTCGATGTAACACGGTCCAACTTAGAGTCTTGTAAATTCTCTTCGTATTGTATCCGACTGTGTATCCTGATATGTGTTTATCGTATTGAAATAAAAGAAGAGTTTTTGGTTACATACTTGTCGATCTTGCTTTTGAATGATCATCTCATCATTAGTAGTCTGCTAACGTATATGATGAGCATTGGAACGTTGAGCAAATGACTTAATCGATAGGATATGACCGATAGGAGGCTTCACGGTCAGTTGGCTTTCTTGTTTGGACGACGTTGTTCTGTTGTCCTTCATGTAATCCTTGATTGAGGGAGTGAATTCGTTTGAGTAAGGGGTTTTATTATTTTGAGAGCTTAACTAAGTAGAAGGCCATGTACATCTTGTGTGGGAGACTCATTCTTTAACACGTTCGTTCATTAGACGGGACGATACTTGCCCATCGGGGAGATGAATCTCAATGATAGACTCCGTTCGGGAGCACTGAATGATATTTGTCCATTCGGGGAAATAGATCCCAATGATAGACTTTGTTCGGAAGGAACGGATGATATTTGTCCATTTGCGAAGATAGATTCTAACGATAGACTTCGTTCGGAAGGACTGAGTATGTTTGTCCATTCGAAGAGATAGATCCCAATGATAGTCTCCGTTCGGGAGGACTAGGCAACGATTGCCCATTCGGAAAAATAGATCCCAAAGATAAGCTCCGTTTGGAATGACTGGGCAACGTTTGCTCATTTAGGGAGATAGATCCCAATAATAGGCTCCGTTAAGGAGAACTAAGTGATATTTGCCTATTCAAGGAGATAGATCCCTTATTGACAGCACGTTCTAGGAAGTGCAAGAGCATATCAATAGGTTAGCACAACAAAATAGAGTACTGCAAGAGTTTTACCTGATCGTTTGATTATACGCAGAATGAGATGTGTTCGTTCGATAGAGTATTGATCCTTATTGATAATAGATACACAAGTTTTTAGAGTTCCACATTCTGGGTACGGTCGTGCCGTTTAGGTGGTTGAGATGATAAGTGTCTGGGCGAACTTTTGAGTGTTTTCTGTAAGAACCTTCTTAATTGGGCTCTAACTTGCCCCTGGTTGGGGTTGACCGGTGACTTCTACCTTCCTGAATACCAAGTCACCTGGTTTGAATTGCTTGTTGAACTACTTGCCATTGTCTGTGATTAGGAATTGTAATATGCCGCACTTGGCGATGATAGATGTCCACACGAAGTGCTATATCTTGTCACTGGTGATCTAAGCCAATGGTTCGGCTTTCACCCAATTCGTGAAATAATCCACGGTTATGATTAAGAACTTTCATTGTCAGATCGTTGGGGGACCGGTCCTAGGATATCCATTCCCTATTGGACGAATGGCTATAAACTGGCTATCGGGCAAAGTTCAGTGGAGGGTTGGCATGGCACCGACGAGAAGCACTGATACTTGTCGCATCTTTTGACATAGAAGTCCGCATAAGCTTTTATGGTCGACTAGTAGTACCCTTGCGAAGAGTTTTATTCGCCAAATTTCGAACGTCCAAGTGACTGTTGCATATTCACTAGTGAATTTCTCTAAGAACGTAGTCCCCTTCTTCTGGTGTCAGGCATTTCAGATACAGATGAGTATAGAACTTCTTGTAAAGGTCACCATTGATGATGGTATAATGGGTGGCCTTGCGTCTCAATTTGTTGGTTTTGGAGGGTGAGTTGGACAATTGCTCGTGTTTTAGATAGACTTCTATGCTGGTTTCTAACTTGGTTAGCTGTTCGCTGATAAGATCTGTTCGGACTCTTCAATGGTGGGGCATGGTAGGCTTTTTATGTAGACAATGCAAATGGTCACCACTGAGATAAAGTTGATTAACTTCTAAAGTGTATCGGTTCATACATTCTCGAACCGAGAGATTTGTTGTACGTCCACTTTGTTGAATTTGTCCACCACTTGATGTATTTTGGATAGATATTTCGCCATCGCCTGCTCTTTAGCCTCATAAATCCCCTTGATCTGTTTGACGACCAACTGACAGTCGATGAAAATGTGTATACTTTGGCCCCGGTTGGTTGCTCGAAAGTCAAAATGGAGGGCGTATTCAACTTTAAAATTATTTGGTTCTACCAAGATGAGTCTGGCACTACTTTCTGAAGAATTGGATGACCCGTGGACATAGAGAGTGCATTCGGGTTGCGAGTATTCTTCTTTGTCATTGGATAGATGTCGGGAATGTGCACTCGAGGATAAAGTCCGCAAGGGTTTGCCCCTTGATAGTCGGTCTCGGCTAATATTCAATGTCGAACTCTTTTAGTTTAATACTTCACTTAATGAGTCGACCTGAGATATCCCTCTTTTATAAAATTTGCTTTAGGATCTGGTTGATCAGCACCACGATAGTGTGGGTCTGGAAGTAAGGCCGAAAATGCCTGGCGGTGATGATCAAGGCAAAAGTTATCTTTTCGATGGGTCTGTAGTTTACCTCGGACTCATGGAGTATGAGGTTGACATAGTATACCGGTTTTTGTACTGTGAATTTCTGCCTTACAAGGACAGAGTAGAGTACGTGGTCAGAAATATAAAGGTAAAGGTATAATTTCTCACTAGGGACCGGTCGGGAGAAGAACGGGGGGACATGAGATATTCTTTGAGCCTTTTGAATGTGGTTAGGCATTCAAGCGTTCATGCGAATTTCGGAGATTTCTTCATGGTATCATAGATGGGTTTATACTTTTTCTCCACTTTCGATATGAATCGATTTAGGGCTGCAATATTACTCGTGATGCGTTGCACATTTTTTACTGTCCTCGGTGGTGTCATGTTCAGTATAACTTAAATTTTCTTCAGATTTGCATCAATTCCCTTGTGGGTAATTAGAAAGCCCAGTAATTTTTCAGATGTGATCCCCGAATATGCACTTCGCAGGTTCACCTCATGTTATATTGTTCTAACATTTGGAATGTCTCCTTTAGATCTGCGACGTGATTGTCAACATTTGAGCTTTTGATGAGCATGTCGTTGATATAGGCCTCCACATTTCTGCCGAGTTGTTCATTGAAAATCTTGTTGACCAGGTGTTGAAAGATTGCCCTAGCGTTCTTGAAGCCGAGCGGCATGACTTTGTAATAATAGATACCAAACTCCGTAATAAAACTGATTTTTTCCTCATCTTTAGGGCCCATATGTATTTGGTTGTAACCGCAATATGCGTCTATGAAACTCAAGAGTTAGTGACAAGACAAATTGTCAACCAACTTATCGATGTTGGGGAGTGGATAGTTATCCTTTGGATACGCTTTATTGAGATTAATGAAGTTTATACATATTCTCCATTTTCCGTTTGTTTTTTTCACCATAACTACGTTAACTAACCACTCGGAGTATTCTATCTCTTGGATAAACCCTGTTGTTAAAAGTTTGTGAATCTCTTCTTGTATTGCATATTGATATTCTATTGTGAATACCTTTTCTTTTGCTTGACGGGCTTGCAATTGATATCTACAGATGACCAAGGGGTAAATGCCTGACATATATTCGGAGGACCACACGAAAACTCTGGAATGACATCGTAGACAGTCTACATTGCCTTCTAAAAGGATGTTGGTTAGTGGGCACCGACTTGGATCATTTGATCTGGTGTTTTAGTGACGAGAATTTCAATTATCTACTCTCTAGGTTGAGGTTTTGATTGTTGCTTGGTGTTGTCCCTAAGTTCCATAGTGTCCACTACTAAGACTTCCTCTTCTTCTTCCACTATAAGGATAGTTAATAGATCAGGGTCGCCGTGAAGTGTCGCATTTGCCAATCGCATTTTGAATTTGACTTTCATGTGTCCAGTACTCGATAGTGGTTTGAGACCATTTAGGCTAAGATGACCTAGGATGACATTATAGGGGACGAAAGCTTTATCACGTAAAAAGTGGTTCTAATAGCAGCATGATGGGGAGATGTTCATAGTGATACAAGGAGCAAAATAAGACCTTCTGATTGTATGCATTCACCAGCAAGCCCTCTAATGGACTGATTAAAGGATTGAAATTGAGATGAGATGAAATCCATCTATTGAAAGACATCCTTGAAGAGGATGTCGCGTTCCGCTCATTGATCTACGAAGGTCTTTTTGACGAATAAGAGTGAATTCTTACTGTGATGATTAGTGGATCATTTCAGCAAGTATTAACTCATGTCAAATTGTCATCATCAAAACCAATTGTTGGTGTCTTTCTTTTGACTGATGTCATGATGGAGAGAAGAAAATGGTAGAAAGGATTAATTTGGTTGAGAAATCAGTCTGTTTCCCATGGAAGACGTCAATCCTTTGGATGTGGGTTTGACTCCATAGATAATGGCTTTACTAATTCGAACGAAATGGTTTGACCGTTTGGTGATTTTGATCGAAGAGACCTACAAAAAGACCGTCAGAGGTTGTTTTGGCAGGAGAAATTCTGATATTCAAGTTAGAAAACAGTTTTCGAAAGGGAAGAAACAGACTGATACCGAAAGAGAGAGTACGAGAGAGATCTGTATACTTTTTGTACTTTATGTAGGTCAAGAGAATTTATTTGGACGGTAGATGTATTATATATCTTTCACTTGGAGAGTCGTGTGCATACGGGGTGATAAAACGTTAGTTTTCTTATGAAAGTATCCCGAGATTTTGAGAAATTAGATCGTAAAATTCTCAGAGATTGCGAAATCTTACTGATTTGGAAAGTTCAGATCGTTATGGAGATTTTTTACCTTATCGGCTACAGTTGCAAATTTCTATTTCATTTACATAAAATTCTTCCAATCTTTTTAGGTAAGTGAATATTGTCTTAACAAGTTGGGTAGCTCATACTAGGTGTTGAGGAGGTCTAGGGACCGATCAGTCGAGATGTCGAATAGTTGGTTATCGAGAGAGAAAAATGATCGGTGAGTACCGAGAGAGTCTATTGACATTCGTGGGTTTGGTTGCCTTTGACCCTCACATGATTTGGACCACATATCATCAGGTATTATTACCGTATATGATGTTTGGTTGTTTTTTTTTTTTGTTTTTTTGAATAGAAATTAAGAATTTTTTAATTTTATGCTTATTTCAATATACAATAAAAATTATAAATAACTTAAAATAAATTATTTTAAAATATTATATAAAATTATTTTCCCTTGAAAAAAGTAAATATTATATGAATTTATTAAGTAAACTTTATATTTGTTTTCAAAAATTAAAAAAAGAAAATAACTAAATGATGAAAATTTTTATATTTTTTCATTTGTTTAGTTTATATATATATATATATATATATATATATATATATATATATATATATATATGAAATCTTGAACTCGAAATTTTAGAAAAAGGAATGAGATTTTGCATTAATATCTATCTTATAAAATTAGTTATAATTTCATTTATTAAAATTTGAAATCTAATTTTACAAAATTTTGAATTGATCAAGTGTTTTAACAAAAAATTGATCTAAAAGTATTATTCAATTAATGATCCGAATTTTGGGTATTGTCTTTTTAAATGTGAAAAGACAAGGAAGTGTAAGAGTAGAGAATAATTGATAATTTGAGTAAGTGTAAAAATAAATAGTTATTTGAAAATAAGATGTGATTTCCAACAAAATCTACCAATTTATTTGGATTTTGTGAATTTTTAAATTTTTAGATATGAATTTAAAATATTCATTCCTATAGCTTTTGATTTTATTTTCATTCCTTGTTCTCGTACCCTCTTATCAAACACCCCATTTAGGATAAATGATGTAGCAAAGTCGAGAGGATGAGTAGACCAATCCACTCATACATAAATAAATAATATTTTGAGTATCACTTGTACAATTATAATTTTTTACGAATAAAATTTAATTTCAAATTTTGATAAATTACTTTTGAGGGATATGTACCTGTGCATAATGATTTTATTTGCCTGTCTAATATTTTTAATTTATAAATTATTATTTACTTAAAAGTTGTGCTTCATTTTTTTGTATCACCATTTAAGATAAAAAATGTAACAAAAGATGGTGACCTCCCTTAAGTCATTACCCTTTTTTAGGCCACAGCTATAAGAATGATTAAATTATATCTTCTCAGCTAAGGAGCTTGAGTTGTTGATTTTTTTTTTTTTTTGGGGGTAATTTATTGGTCCTAAACTATTCGATTTAGGTTAACTGTCAAGACCATTAAGGAGTAAGTTCTCTTAGTATTTATTTTTTATTTTTAAAAATTAAATTTAAAAATTTGATCAAAAGAATTTAATAATTTTACTCGTGAATAAAGAAAACGTCAAATGTCTCGTTGATATTGGAAAATGGAAAATAGCAAGCGGGATTGGAAGAGAACCGAATTCCAAATTATTGGGATATAAGAATAGTGGCTTAAAATTGAAGCTAAGCATAATATACACATATATCAACATATGTAAGAAATCATCCTTTCTTCATTTGGCATCTCAAAAAGAAGAAACAATTTGGACCATTACCCTCTAATAATTTAATATACTCATCACAAATCTATTAAATTGTTATAATAATAATAATTTAATTTAATAAAGGTGGCACCATTAATCCCCTCGAAAAATCAGATGAACCAAGAAGCTCTTTGTGTCCTTTAGCGCATGGAATATCCTTAGCCTTTTGCTTATGATATTTATTTTTTGATACATCAGGAAAGTTTGAACTTAAGATTTTTAAGGAAAAAGTGATAGTATCAATTGAGTTAAAATGCATTCGTTATAATATTGTCAACAAATCATAATATAAACATTAGTTTGTCCGATATGAATATATATTTAGATAATTTAAAAAATTTAGATGGAGAAAAAGACGAGAGGGTGAATAGTTTTTAAATATTTTATTCGGTAAGCTTAGTTACTCGATTATGGTTACTTGAGTTTTAAAATTTCTTGTTAAGATAATGTGTAATATAATATTAATTAAATCAAGTAAATGTGATATTGAAATATATATCGAAACCATATGTAATTTTGGTAAATTTTTAAATTTTAGTCTTACGAAAAATTGCTATATCAAAATTCAGAAGCCATTTCTGCCAGGAATACTATGGAAAATGCTTTTAGGTCTTCCGCTAAGTCGAGATCAGTTAGAGCTCATGCTTCAGGTCTCACCTTTTATTTTAGTCTACAAATTAATTTAGTATTTGTCTGAATTTTATGTACTTTGATGTGTGCTGGGTTTTCTTTATTCTATGCAAATTTATGTTTTTCTGATTGCAAAAATGTCTAATAACATATGCTTGGGGTCCTTTCCAATGTTGTAGAGATTACAATCCATATTTTGAAACTTATGTTGTACACACTTTTGAAATAATAAGAATGTAAGTTGCTTTAGACCCGATTTAATAAAATACTTTTGTAATCTTCATGTCCCATGTCCTCTGTCCATATTACTATGGAAAAACTACTCTGCCACTAGTTTCGCATTCTTTGAAACCCCGTATTATTGACTGGTTAAATGGATGAAGAACACAGAGCAATCATAAATAACATTCTTTTTATTTTGGTAAACCTATTATGCTTGGTTCTATATTGCGGATTTAAGTGTTTTGATCTCTCACAGATTGTTTTAGTGTTGCTTTGTTATTGAGCCCTCGAAATCGATTTGTTAGTTTTAATGAAATGATGTGGGTTCTTCCATATTTTGACATTTGCTTTCAACTAAGTTCTAAACATTGTGTTGTAGAAGGAGATATAGAGGATGTTTTTCCTGCCAAAGTTCAACCTGAGTCATCGGGGACTGTTTTACCGTTCGTAGGAGTGGCTTGTTTGGGAGCAGTCCTCTTTGGTTACCATCTTGGGTAGGTGTTCATTATCTACACAATGTAATTCAATTTCCTTCTTGCTTCTCTCTTATGAGTGCAAGAATAATCTTTTCAAGTAGTACTTGGAGCTGTTCACGAGTATTAAGCATGTTAGCTATTTTGCTTGATTGTTGTTACTATTAATCTTATCCAGAGGCATGCGAATCGATGTTCTTGTTATGCTAATGCTAAAATCCATCATCCGGTTATTTTTTCTATGCTCCAAGTCCAGCATTGATTTGTGTATGTTTCTGCATCATCCATTCACCTTTGTAATATCATAGATTTCAATGTTCATTGCAGGGTGGTGAATGGTGCTCTTGAATTCCTATCCAAGGATCTCGGCATTGCTGAAAACATTGCTCTGCAAGGCAAGTGGAATACATCTGCTTGATGTGTGCAGAGAGATAGTCTGGACTCCATCTGATTATATCGGCAGTAATTTGCAATGCATACCTGCATTGGCATGTACATTTAAATAATTTATTTCCGATATTAATCTGTAATTTCATTTCCTCATCTTTAACTGGTATTTGAGAGAGTTCTTTATGTCATGCTATATTTATGACTTCTTTCTTCGTGGCAACCTTAACAAATCTTGAAAAATGTGATTTATTTTAATAGGGTGGGTAGTGAGCACCACGCTTGCTGGGGCAACTCTTGGTTCATTTACTGGCGGATCATTGGCAGACAAGTTTGGCAGAACAAAGACATTTATATTAGATGCCATCCCACTTGCAGTTGGTGCATATCTCTGGTATGTTCCTCAGATTATGATATATGCTTCTAATTTATTTATTTATTTTAATCTTTATTTATTTATCTTAATCTTCTTACTTTCTTAGTGCCTATATAACCATTTCAAATGAATTCACGTTATCAGTGCAACTGCAAGTACTGTAGTAACAATGATAGTTGGCCGGTTTCTTTGTGGCATTGGAATTGGGATTTCATCTGCTATTGTTCCTCTCTACATATCTGAGGTAATTACCTTCTACACTACTCTAGCAACACTGGAATGGTTTCTCTTTTGGGTTTATTGATTTAAAATGCATTCTATTAATCAGATCTCACCAACTGAAATTCGTGGTGCACTTGGATCCATCAATCAGCTTTTTATTTGTATTGGAATTCTTGCAGCATTAGTTGCTGGATTACCCTTGGGAGGAGATCCCCTATGGAATGTTTTCTATGTTCTATATGTTCTAGGAAGAAATTTTGAGCAATTTCTAAGACATAGATTACCGAATAATCCCCCTAAGTTCAATTGAAGATGGTGCCTTCTCCTCATCTCTATTTGATGCAAGCAAGTATAGATCATCTGATGCTTTGTTTCATAGTCATATTTCTGTGCATTTAGTGAGAGATTCTTTTCCATCATGACTCTCCCAAAAAATACACACACAAAGAGGCAACTATTGCTTCTCATAGCTTTTAAGGCAGAATTTTATTTTATTTTTTTTTGAGTTAGATTTTCTGTGAGGTACTTTTCTTAAAATGATACATTTGTTTAGTTCCTAGAGATTTATAATATAAAAAAATATGCTTATATTATGAAAAACCGAATGTAGTTTCAAGTTTGTTATTACTTGGTTTAAACTACTAAGATTTGCCTAAAGTGTGTAAGTTGGTAACTAATGGAGAATGCGGCCTCGGCATACAGGATTTCTGTTCTGGGTAGATCCCTAACTTGAATCTGGTATGCAATTTGAATGATTAATTGAATCACTAGAATTTGGTGATTCCATGAAAGAGATATGTCTAAGACCTTACTTTTGTTGTATAACAGTAATTCCACAGATCTATTAAAATTGGGACCATCTGGACAAATTTCTTAAGGTGACGTGTGGTTCCATTCCTATTTTTAGTTTCCTTTTTTTGAAAAAACCAAAAGCTGTTTTTTCTACATATCTATTTTGTTTTTCAAAACCTGTTTAAAAAGTAACTACACCAACTATAAAATACTTGAAAACATGACTATGATCGAAGTTATGGAGATTTTGAATAGGTAATAATGAATATGATGCTCGAAGATATAATTAATTTTTCATTTTTCTATCAGAGATCAAGTCTGTATTCCATGATGAAGAATCTGAATAGTGGTTCGTCTTGGGCCTGTTGACTGCCACCTATTAAGCATATTGATTCCCATAGTTTTTGGCCTTTGAATTCTCCAACAATGCAATATTGTCAAATAGTAAAATCCATTTAATCCATCAAAATTCATTTAATTGGTCAAAGCCAAAGGAACAGTCACTTTTCGAGTGATGTAAGCAATCCAGTTTTGGATTGCACAGCCTATATATAGACTATCAAAATTTTTCTCAAGCAAAACAAATTACCAGTCCAAAATCCCACAGCATTGAACAAAAAGAGGAAAAGATTAACACAAATTGAAATTATGAGCAGTCAAAGCTGTTGCTCCTCGACGAGCATTTCTCCTCGGATTGCTTCACGGTTCCAGAGAGGATTCTGAGCCCTAGAAATTCCTTCCTAAATATTTTCCCTATCAAGTCCATTCGCATGCTATTTTTTTTTATTTGAAGAATGAGGAAACCGTGATCAATCCCCCGGCTTCAAAATATTGTACCTGTGTTTTGCTAGGGTTTTGTCCATGCCTATTGTACCCATGTTCCTCCTTTTCCTGTCCAATCCAATCTGTGTTCCCTTTCATGAGGAGAGAGAGAGAGAGAGAGAGAGAGAGAGAGAGAGAGCATGGGGAGGAGAGAAAATAGAGTTATTAACAGAAAAAAGAAAGGATGCTCTAAGCATGAAAAAAAGAAAAACATAAAAAGCTAAAACCACTTTTTAACATTTTTGAGAAACAGATAGCTTGCATTTTTTTTAATGTTACATTAATTGGAAAATGCTAATCACAACCTAACATTATTTGGGGGAAAAATGGAAAAACACACACACACACACACACACACACACACAAACACACACACACACACACACACACACACACATGTTGATACTAAATACCACCTAGTATTTTTTTTTTCACTTTTGTTGGGGTGGGGGGAGGTGGATCATCTTACAAGTTAACATGGATTTTTTTTTAAAATTTTTATTATTATTTTATCTTTGAAGACTTCAAAGTACTCATTATTCTAGTAACTAATTGTTTCTGGCTTATGCTACACATCATCAGGCATTTTATGTGAAAGATGGGTGCAAATTAAACTAACCCAAATAAGGCCCACAATGATATGATGTAGTGTAATGCTCTTTACAGGCCCAACCATGAAATATACTTTTTGCTTGCCATTAAAAGATTGTCAAGCCACTGACAATATCCATTCAAGTGCAAATTCTATACTAGAATAACTAAAGAGCAACTTGTTGGGGCCAGTTTCTTTGGGAAAAAAGAAAAAAAGTAAAGAGACGGTTTGATTGGGCCATCTGTGACCAGACTTGGGTAACTCTTATGCGCATAAACTGAAAGTTCTTGGTCAATGCAAAGTGTAGCTTTGAGCCTTTCCTGTCAATATTGGCTTTGTTTTATTTTAATCTCTACTTTTGTTTTAATTTAGAGGTTTGGGGAGCAGAATCTTCTATGGTGGATTTGATTGGAGAGGAATGCTAGGATTTTCAAGACTTAGTTATATTTCATCTTTTTTTGCGAGGAAATATGTTCTTGCCCTGTGTGCTGTTCTGTTATCAATTCATAATGAGTTCCTATATTCAACTTGATTAAAGGCTAGTTTATTAAACATTTTCAGGTCAAGATTTTTTAGGTGTTTCGGATCAAAGCATTTGTATACTGTAAGATTCCGAATTGAACAAATTATGTTGGAGAGTCTTGTTTGCTAGGTTTTGTCCTTTAATTTTGTATGATTCTTTTGAGAGGATGCTTCATTTATTCTCCTTTGTTTTTTCCTTTTCTAACCAACCAAATGTGTCTTTATCAGCAAGAAGATGACAAAATATATAAGAAAGCTGTGTCTTGCATGTTCCTTGGGATTTTTTCCCCTGCAAGTTGACTTTTGTGGGTTCAACTGAAAGCCCTATTGAATATTTGATTTTTTGTTCACTGTGCACTTTATTCCTCCAACACATTACTGCTCTCTCTCTCTCTCTCTCTCTCTCACGTAGCTATTTGAATTCATTATCAGGTGGAGGACAATGTTTGGCATTGCAGTTGTCCCTTCTGTATTATTGACTCTGGGAATGTTCTTTTCACCAGAAAGTCCACGTTGGCTTTTTCAGGTTCTTATTTCCTGACTTTTCAATGACATTGTTATGTATGGTTATGTCATTTCAGTACTTTTAGAGGAAATGTGCATGTTTATTAGCTTTATAAAAAAGATTTAAGTTTTCTCATTTTGGTTTGCAGCAAGGAAAAACATTAGAGGCTGAAAAAGCTATAAAAACACTATATGGAAAAGCGAGAGTCTCTGAGGTCATGCTCAATTTAAGAACAGCGAGTCAAGGCACTGCAGAACCAGAAGCTGGGTGGTTTGATCTATTTAGTAGCCGCTACTGGAAAGGTATAGGAGGCATTTGAATGTCCTTTACTTCCCTTCTCTCCTCTACAGATGTGGCATGTTATCTTATTCTATATAGCATTTATCAACTAGGACAAAAAGTCTTTTACGTATAAACAACATTGGGCTTTTTAAAGAATCATAAGCTTTCTCCCAAAACGATATATCCAGAAATTATGCCATTGGGATCTAAAATTCATGGCAGGGAGGTTGTCTCTGTTATTCCTAAAAGTTGTCATAATAAACAACTACGTAAGTAGCTTTCTTTGAATCAACTCCAACATAAATGCAGATTTGGGTCTGTACACTGGGAGCCAGAACAATACATGATTGTAGGGCTTCTCTTTTAATATTTCATTGTGGTTCAAATTCTAACCAAATTATACCTTTATAAGCATGGCTATAATATTTACTTTTCAAATGAAAGGCACTTTTCTGGTATTGAGCTCATCTTGTTTTTGAAGAAAGCTTTTCAACTGATGTCCGAAGCACTGCCAATGCCTTTTCTTTTATTTTGTATGATTAACTGCTTTACATTAATGTAGTTGTTAATCAAGTAACTTTCATGTTAGTTGAATCCAATAGGTTCCATGCAATTGTCATAACATGGAACTGAGAAAACATTTGTTTGCCATACAATTTAAAGCTCAACCTTTTCTGTTTATTGCTTTGATATTCTTTGTATCTTTGGACCTCTAATTTTATTTTATTTTTTTAAAACAAATTTTACATGTTACTTCTTACCTCGTTCTTTGATGTCTGAAGCTGAAATTTTGTTTTCTTGCTTATGCCTTACTTCAGTTGTGAGCATTGGAGCTGCCTTATTCCTATTCCAGCAATTGGCTGGAATAAATGCTGTTGTGTATTATTCCACTTCTGTTTTCCGTAATGCTGGTGTTGCTTCTGATATACTTGCTAGTGCTTTTGTTGGGATGTCAAATGTCTTGGGTAAGTCTTTTTAAACCATGAGTATTTAGTCCCATAATTTGCAATAGCATGTTTATTAACTTGGGATAATCTCTTCACAGGAACAACTGTTGCATCCTCTTTAATGGATCGTCAAGGGAGGAAAAGCCTTCTTATTCTGAGCTTTGCTGGAATGGTAATGTTTCTGGTGTCAGAATTGTTGGTCCATATGAGTGATCAGGGGTAAAATAAAATATTCCCATGCATTGATTTAATAACATGAACTTGGAGATTCTGATGTTGGCTTTAGAGAGAACCATGTTTGACCACAAGGAAGATGTTATTTTTATTGTCCTGTTCTATGTTATCTACAGCAGTAGGATGTGTCTGTCATCTGAATATTTAAAATCAACTTATTCTGACAGTGTACTTCTATAACATGGTGATGCTCTTAATGTATTGCTTTCCTATAATATGATTGTTCCCTGGCAGTGAATAAATACCAAAATGCTACTAAAATGTGAAAGCATATTATTCATTCATCTCAGTGGCTTCATGTGCATAACTTTTAGTCTAAAGAACTTGTAGATGTGAACTAGGGAGGGAATAACATGATTTTTTTTCCCTTTATATTTCTTCCTTATCCTTGGCTGGTTTCACTTTGTATGATCTGCTTTTCATCCTGAACTTGAAGGCAGCTTTGATGTTACTTCTTGCTTTGTCCTTCACTTTGCCGGTGCTAGCTCCATATTCCGGCCCCATTGCTGTTATTGGAACTGTTCTGTAAGTTGAATACTGTTTATTAGGTGCATCTATATCATTCTTTGTACCTTTAGAATATGCAATGCATGAACTTTTCTCTGTAAATCAGGTACGTATTATCCTTCTCACTTGGTGCTGGCCCTGTGCCTGCTCTCCTACTACCAGAGATATTTGCTTCGAGAATTAGAGCAAAAGCTGTTGCATTGTCTTTAGCCATGCACTGGGTAAGTTATCCAATTGTGATATTTTTTTGATAGCATATATGGCTAGTAATGCTTGCATATGCATACACTTGTGGCCAATGCACTCATCCATAGACATGTGATCCTTTTTGTTTCCTCAGGTGTCCAACTTTGTTATCGGCCTGTACTTCTTGAGTTTTGTTGACAAATATGGTATCAGTACAGTGTACCTCGGGTTCTCGATGATCTGTATGCTTGCTGTCTTGTACATATCTGCTAACATGGTGGAAACAAAGGGACGATCCTTGGAGGAAATTGAGGTTGCTCTTAATGCTGCAACTTAAAGCAGGAAATCCTTTGGCATCCTTGTAGAAAATGTCAATAATGTTTTGCAGCACCTGGGAATAAATGTGACATGGGTTCCTTCTGTCGAGCAGTTAATCATTCTCTCTCGATTGTTGGTGGTGTGCCATTATAGTCTTTATCCTCAAGCCTTCATGTTTTAAGCTTTTAGTCGATTGAAAGAAATGAAAGTCTAGCTTCGTGTACTTTAGGGGCCTTTACTAATAAGTTGGCAAATTTTTTGTATTCAGGCTCTTGGTTATGTTTCTCTTGTGAGAGCAAAAATAACATACCAATTGGAGCTCTGGAAACCTCTACCTAAGGTGCCACTTTTTTTGTTAATAATCTTAGAGGCTCTAGTTTAATGTAATTCACATTGTATAGTACAGTGAGCAGGCATTTGAGACAGGAATGGATGAGGACGGTCTTAGATTAGGTCATCTTCAGGCGCACACAGCAAAATGGTCTTGTTCATTTGCTCTGATTGTCTCGCCGATGAAAGTTGAACGTTGAAAGCTTTCAGGTTTGGGGCAATACATGGTCCTCAGCTGGTTTACGCATCAAAAAGCCATTCGTCCATGTTCCTTGTCACATTGCCTCGGTTTCACTGTTATAACTCCTTTCAATTTGTGGCTCCATCAGATTGGCCGGTTCAATCAATTGGCAATAATAGCTATTTCCAGACTGCATCCTTCCCACAGGTTCTGCATGCCCAGGACAGGAATTCTTGGCATATTTGACTCTACTTTTTTTTTTTATGGTATTATATCTTGGACATCGTCTGTTATCCGGGGCTTCATTCCAATGTTATCCGGGGCTTCATTCCAACTAATCCGGACGGAATGTTGCAGTAGTTCCTTTCAGAAGGTGGGTCTGCAACAGGAAACGCTCAATACACGTGAGGGCTCAATCCTCCCGGCGGGAGTCGAATCTCGGTCGTTTAAGGATACTCAACTCCACATCGAGTTGAGTCAACCCACGTTGGTTACTCTACTTACTCCACTCAGGTAGTCATGACTATTCACAAGATGTGTTGAAATCTAGAAAACGTGTAACATCACAGATGTCTTACACTTCACAGATTAATAGATGATAATTCATAATCATAATGGCAACATTGTGAGGGCATTTTTAAGCCATATTTAGGGGATAGGGAAAAATATTGAACACAATTTAATTAAAATCATGTTGATTACATGGCTCCTTTTAAAGGGTTTATAAGCCGGGGCAGCTTCCCTAAAAATTTCTGAACAAAAATTTGCACATGGAAGCTGACAACGTTTACAAATCTCTCATGCTCAAAGGACCACTCGTGCTCAAAGGACCATGTACTGGGGATTTCACCAACAGAAACCCCAGCAAGGCAACTATTACATATTAGCTTTCCTTTCCCACCTTTCCTTTGTGTCAAGCCTGATAACAGAAGACATAATTAAGGTAATAAAGTCAATGCAGTAAAAGAAGAAAGAAAAAGAGAACCACTTTGCCATCAGTTGCCAAATAAAAGATTTGAATGCTTTTTATCCTAAGGCTCTTATCATTGTTTCTGCTTCTCGGAGATATAAATGATGAAGCTGATGTTCATGCATTTCAATTTATAGTTTTTGATGATCAATAGTTTGATTTGTTTGACTATATCCCCTTCAAAGTTTCGATCCTTGTCTAGTGATCTAATTCCTTGTCTAGTGATCTAATTCGGGGGAGTTGTTTTTGGTTGACAGTCCTTCTGACTTGCCTTCGGCCACTATGTATGCACGTACTATACACATGGACACAGGAAAATAAGAAGTGAATCAGGCACCTGTTTGCAGCATATCGTGTATTTCTTATCTATTTAATTGCAAATATGTCACTATAGTCTGTATAAATAAGAAATTACCCCCAATGTAATTTCTGGTGTTTCTTTGGTGCAATGCCTACCACTTCATTGCATGTCTTCACTCCGAGAGAGAGTCCGTGATACTTCTATCATGTGCCATTGAAATGTTGGGAACTTCATTTTCAAGACTGGAATTTTGTGTGTAGTTGTGGCCGCAAGGTCAATCTTGTAAGATTTTCCCGGCTATTCTGTGGACCCTAGAGCAAGGCTTTTTCATGTTAGAAATGAAATAATAAAAAAAAAAAAGGGTATACTAACAGAATAAAAACAGCCATGAAGGAACCTTTTGGTTTCTTATGAACTTTTGATCTTGATTTAATCTGTAAACGTTGTCTGTGCAGTTCCTACATGGGAGAAAAAAAAAAGATTATAATATGGCATGGGCAAGGCATAATAACGAAGCAGGAAAAAGCTTAAAGAATTTCTGATCTGTTTACAGTACATCTGGGTGCAATGAAGCAAATTTTACCTGATGGAAATATTTCGAGACAACCTAGATTTCATTCCACCAGCTATTTCTATGTTTACTGACCTGAGCTTTACAGATATTAACCTAGCCAAACTAGCTCAGCTCATAGTGGATAAAGCTGACAAATGTCAATGCAACTAGGAATAAGCCTTTTCTAGCCCCACATGATATCTACAGTCTCAATTGAGAATCAGATTTTCCTTCTCCTGTTCTGATGCATGATTTGCAACACACAATGCATCCAAGCAGTCAGCCACTAATCTATTGATGTCAAGCAACTTACACCACGCCATTCACAAGAAAAATAAACAAATATGTAAAGCAGCAAAAGCACAGCCACTAAACGTACAACAGGGTGGCAAAAGTCCTAGCTTAAAATTAGTAAAGTCCTAACTATATATGTATATATATATAATTAGGTGCCCCAGATAGTTTCATCGAAAGGCTGACCCCTTAAGGCGTTCAATGTAGAAGAAAATCAGGGTTTGGCCGATGTAGAAAAGACCACTTTGCAGCTCTCATCAAAACAAATCCAAGAATCAAAATCATTTGGTTCCGAATGGCGATTCCGAATAAGAGGGTTTTGCTTGTATAATGTTTACATGGTTGCTATTTATGTACCTTAAAAATTACTCAAAATTTGATTTAAATCATCGTACTCAAATTATATATGGAAGTTCACCCGAAATAAATAACTGAAATCTGGCTTGAAATTGAAAAGGGGGTGGAGGAGTGGGTTACTTGAAACTTGGAGAGCTGAGATTGGATGATGCCATTGCCACCAGAAGGCTTGAAATTTGGCTGCAATGATGCTGCTTCTCTCCTCTCCTCCTCTTCTTTTAACTCTTCTTCCATATATCCCCCCACCGGGCAAAACCCACCCCCTCCAATTGAAAAAAAATTACCCTAGGTCAAAGGTCATCCAATTTTCCCGTGGTCGCCTGATGTTGCAAAACGACGACGTTTCTGTCTTCAAGTGGCCGATGAGCTCCGGTCAGTTCATACTCACGGGTGGCTCGACCCGAACACATTGCAAAGCCGGATTACCAAGTTCCAGTCCGATCGGTTCTGTGATGGCTAAAGAAAAAGGACGTGTTCATAAAATGAGAAAATTTACCGAACTCCAGGTATAGTATGGTAGTAAGACGGTACGTTCTTTTAATTATAGATTTCATATTCGAGTCATGAAATAAAAAAATGAAATTTAGAAGAGTTAATTTCTTAATGAGTTCTACGATACTCACGATCATCGGTGAAAATAAAAAAAATAATATGGGAAAATTTCCCATGTTTCATGTCTTCTGACAAGCTTTTCCAAATAGCGAAATTAAAAACCGAGAAAACTCGGAGTGAAATTGGAGAGAGATTGAAGCTATCTTTTCCATTAATAGAGATTCAATTAGGAAAATTGCTATGTTTTCCTTTTAAGGTTTTTTATTCCACTCCCTCTTTCATCACATGGATTTCATCAAAGACATGATGGACTTCGTCACTTTTCCATCTCTCGTCTTTTCACCCCCCTTCTCTCTCTCTCTCTCTGGATATTTTTACTTAAAAGTTTGTTGAAGAAAAAAGGTAAACACTCCGAAGGGCTCTATTAAAATAACATTAGATCGAGCTTAAGCTTTTAATTCACTCAAATCACATTTGACTTTTTTGGTCAGAACAAAAATCCGAGTGCAAGTTAACTTAGATTAGACGATGAGGACTTTATGGGAGTACTAGGATTAGTATGAAAAGTCATTTCTGTTCTGTTACTCAATCACTTTTGATTGAACCAAAATAAGCAGAACGGACAAATGCCTAAACATATGAGTTTTATTATTACAGTTTAGCGATGGAGGACTCCCATTCTAATTCTTATCTTTTTCTTGCAAATTAACAAAAAAATAATAATATAAAAATCACATATACAATTTCTTTGGTCAAGGAACTATATGAATGGTCAAAAAGATTGGCGGTGATGAGGATCCTAGAATCCCAAGTTCGCCTCCCACAGAGAGTGTTAGGTCCAAGTCCAACCTCATTTTGCTTCGAGTGTTAGGCATTCAAGCAATGGAACCTGCTTTAGAATAAGAGTTGCAACGCATGCAAGCAGCCCTAACTTGCGGTCTAAGTGTAGTAAAACTGGCTTTCGAAATATATATTGTGATCCAACATGCAACTTAGAGCAGAGCATAGAACAACCAAACATCTCTCTCTCTCTCTCTCTTTCTCTCTCTCCATGGGGAATGAACAACATCCATTTCAATCAACATCCAAGCTCTCCAACCCAATCAAACAAGTAAACCATATCTTTAAATTCCTTTTCTTTGTCATCGGCTTCTCGCTTGGAATTCTCTCCAGTTTTTATTTCAAGAGCCTCACAATCACCTGGAAAGACTCCGTAGGCTCCATATCTCCGCAACTACCACCACCACCGTCACCACCACCCCAAACACCATCTCCATCTCAACCACGAGAGCTACTAAAAGAGTTGTCACAACCACAACCACAACCAAAACCATCATTACCCTCATTGTCAATGCCATCATTTTCATCAAATGAGACTTCAAATTATACATGCGTGTCGTCCACGGAACAAATGTACGTAATGCACAATATGAGTGATGAGGAATTGCTGTGGAGAGCTTCAATGGTTCCTAGAATTCAAGAAATACCATACAAGTTTGTTCCCAAAGTGGCTTTTATGTTCTTGACAAAAGGCCCTTTGCCTATGGCACCACTGTGGGACAAATTCTTTATAGGTCATGAAGGACTCTACTCCATTTATGTGCACTCCGATCCTAACTATAACGTATCAGTGCCTGAATACTCTGTGTTCTATGGAAGAAGAATTCCTAGTCAGGTCAGCTAAAAATTTCTAGTACTTTGCTCACCTCATTTTCCTTTATATCCTTGCCCTTTTTATCTTTTAAAACTATATGTGAATCAATAAATCTGTACAATATCTCAACTTGGATAAGGACGTGCACTTTTCACTCTTTATTGTTAGGCCATCCATCTCAATAATGTGGAAGATGACTTTCACTCCCAAACAAGGGAGACAATAATTCGATAAATAGAAAAGGCTAATGTGCTCATTAGTGCAAAGTGGCCTAAACATTAATTGGACGAAAGTTCCAAGCATTATCCCCGGGGAAACTCTTCCTCTCCTTCTAGAGGTTCGATTGGGCTTCTTTAGTAATTAACTCTCCTACGTAAAGACAAGATTACAAAATCACTTTAGTTTTGAACCCGCCACGACTAGACCAAAAAAAAAAAAAAAGAAAAGGAACTTCATACTGGGATATGTAATTTGTGAACTTTATTAATAAAATCACTACTTTATACTTTATTTAAAAAAAAAAATTACGGTTCTTTGATAAATCATCTCTTCTGATCTATACAGATTATAAATTTTATATTATTCTATTTCTATTAATTCTCAACTAAGAAAATAAAATTTTTTAAAATTTTAAAAGAAAACTTATTAAAATTTTTGAATATTAATATAAAGTGGTCATTATTTGAATATATTTTAGTTGAAACCAACGTTGTAGAGGTTCATCCTCAGCTAACAGAATTTCCAAACCAAACGACATATATAGGTGTATAACTATGGTGTAAAAATCTGTAAATTATCACTTGATTTTACTAATTTTCTCACCACAAACACTACCTAGATTTTCGGTTAATATAAATAAACAAAATAAAATGGCACAAGTTCCTTGTAAATCCTTCTTGTTTCTCGGATTTGATACTCATGATCATAGAGTGAAATTGCTAGCATAATTTTTCTTCTCTCTCTCTCTCTTTCTCTACTATGTTTCTAAACATTGACTGAAGTATGCAATGCAGCAAGTGATTTGGGGAACATCCAGCATGATTGATGCAGAGAGACGCCTTTTGGGTAATGCCTTACTAGACTTCTCCAACCAGAGATTTGTTCTACTCTCGGAATCCTGCATCCCCCTGTTTAACTTCACCACAACTTACAACTATCTCATGCAATCAAATCTCAGCTTCCTCGCTTCATTCGATGACCCTAGAAAATCGGGTCGGGGCAGATACAACCCGAACATGTATCCTACCATAAACATATCCGACTGGCGAAAGGGGTCACAGTGGTTCGAGCTCCATCGTGAGCTCGCGATGCATGTCGTGTCGGATCTCAAGTACTACCCGATCTTTAAGGAGTTATGTCACCCTCCCTGTTATAACGATGAACATTATATCCCTACTTTAATTAATTTGATCGACCCAGGTAAGAATTCCAACCGGAGTGTTACGTGGGTCGACTGGTCCAAAGTAGGCCCGCATCCTGCCCGCTTTGGACGGGGCGATGTGACCGATGAACTTTTGAACCGGGTCCGGTTCGGATCCAATTGTGAGTATAAGGGAAATGCCACGTCTATCTGTTTTCTATTTGCTAGGAAGTTTGTGCCTAGTGCATTGGAGGAGTTGTTGCGGGTAGCCCCAATGTTACTAGGGTTTGATCCATAAAGTTAGGGTGTTTTTTGTTTTTTTTTTTTGTTTTTCCCGCATACAATGGTGGACCCAAGAGTTAGCGCTGGGGAGTCAAACTTAAGTGTAAAGAAAAGAACTTTATTTTGCTTTCTTCTATCCTCCAATTAAACAATATAGCAAGAATAAACGATTTTAAACAGTTGGTCAATGGTCGAGCAGGTAGAATACTATTTTAAACATTTTCCTTAGCTCTTCTCCTTGCCCCTTGTTGATGCAAAAAAATGATTTCAACATATCGTTCTTCTATCTCAAATGAGAAACCGTTGGTTGAGAATTTTTCGGATGATCTTTAATGTAGAGATCTGAAAAAAACTTGTCAGAGGAGATTTCGACGGAGGAGGATCCAAAACTCAAGTCAGAGAGAGTGGTTTTAAAAAGAAAGATTGTGAGAGTTTGAATCATGTGTATCTTTGTGTATAGTGTGTAGAGAGAGATGCATATTTGGTATGTTACCTCTGTTTAATATAAATATGGCATATATGGTGGTGCCGTATGCGCTTGAAGTGTCAAAATCTTACTTGTCTTGCGAAAAGATCGTATGATATATTCAGAGATTACATGAGTTGTATTGGTAAACTTTTTATAAATTCGAGGTCACTCAAGATAGGAAAGTTTTTCTGGTTATCCTGGAGATCTGTGAAGGTTTGAATCACTAAGAGATTTACTTCTTTATTAAAAGAGATTACAATGAACTCGTATTAGATTTGAGAAGGTTTAAATACGCCAAAGATTTTCTTTCTTAGCAAGTAGTTACAACTAAAGCTCATATGTGACAAGGGTAAGCTCGATAAAGACCGGAATGGTTGAGAGGCCGATAGATATTCAACCTTTTCTAGGTTTGATCGTAACCTAGTAGGCCCATTAAAATATGAGTTTCAGGTTGTTTGATCAAGGGTCTTTATGTCTCATATCATCATTTGCCCCCACTCTTAATGTACTTTTGAGAAAATGGCGTTAGGAGTAGATTAAATACAATAGTAATTAGGAGATTTGAGAAGGCACAAAGTGTCGTGGTTCAGTAGAAAAGTCATAATGGGAAACGTTAGAGACATAATACGATTATTAAATATCTAATACTTCTTCGATTTTCGAGGGATTGTGATGATACGGTTTCTACTCTTCTACTACATATACATATCACAAGCTGTGGTGGGTGCAGTATGGTTGTTTGCAAGGAGTGAGTCTGGAAAAGATTGTTTTTGAGGAGGGTTCAAGGTTTGAGAGTATTTATGTTCTTTTGCGGGTTTGGCTTACAAGGAAGATCTGGTGGCTAAAGTCGCGGGTGAAGGGCTCCGTTAGTAAAGGAATTGTGGGTATAAGGTTCCATCATGATAGTAGGAAAGTCATAGTCTGTTGTTAAGATGTGTTTGTATCGAAGTGTTCTGACTGGGTTCTTGCAGCTTATCATTACTCTTATGCTCCTTACTACCAGAGCGTAGGTGTAGTTTGGTAGGCTGCAAGGCCTTTTCCAGTTTCTGTTTGGAATCTAGCTGTTTTTCTAGTTTTAATATTTTATTAGGTGCTAAATAGGAGGTTATGATTTGTAGAGTTCATCTACGAATTTATCTGGGGATCTAGTTGTGTTTGTATCGAAAAGAAGATGCCCGAACTAGAAGAGCTAACTTGTTTGGGAAGACAAAGATATTCATCATCACACCCTATGGAGTTGTGCTTTTTGGTTTTATGATTTTCATTTGATGTAATTTACTCAATATTTTTATTTTAATATGTAAATGCAAGCTCTCTATTGTATTCAAACGTATATTTTAATGTGGTATTGAAATAAAATTTTCATTTACTTACTTGTCAATCTTGCTGTTGTCAAGAGAGGAGTGCTTAATTTGTATGTAGCCAAAGTAATTTTTACTTAAAACGTGTAATCGATATATTGACTTAAGTAATGAGGCAGAGTGGGCTGGTTAGGATGTTAGAGCCGAGACAACAACTTTGTTTACTTACTCGGCAATCCCATTATGTCTTCAAAAGTATAACTTCAGGCCGTGAATTTGGTAGGATGTCGCAGCATGTGACTAAAAGGATACTATAGAAAGTGTGGGGCCGAAAGATTGTTGGCAACCGCTTGAGATATGACAGGAACTAAGAGCCCACAAGCAGTATTCACAGGATGGAGTTCAGAGATAGTTGAGTGGGAAACCCGTGTGAGGCATAAGGCAGGGAGATGGTTGAGAGCCACCCGCTTAGGAGTTAGATCCCATATAGAGGTTAATGATGGGCGTAGGACCTATGTGAGGCGTAAAGCTGGGAGATAGTTAGGAGTTACCCGGTAGGGAGTTAGATCCCATATAAAGACTAAAGATGGGTAGAGGACCCATGTAAAGCGTAGAGCTGAGAAATAGTTTGGGAGCCATCGGCTCGGAAGTTAAATCTCATATAGAGGTTAAAGATGGGTGCGAGATATATGTAAGGCGGAGAGTTGAGAGATAGTTTGGAGTCACTCTTTTGAGAGTTATATCCCATATAGAGGTTAAAGATGGGTACAAAACTCAAGTGAGGTGGAGAGTTGAGAAATAGTTGCTGCATTGAGTAGAGTAAGAATGTAGGGGATCTAATTGACTTGACTGATAAAATCATGTAAAAAGAAAAACAATATTATTACTAACAAATTGGAACATATATCAAAACTGGAGAAATGACAAAGTTTACTGACAGTAGATACACAAATTGTGTGAGTTCTAAGTTGTGGGTATAGCATAGCCGATTAGATGGCAGAGTCGATATGCTCTTGGCTGATTTACCAAACATACCTGGTATGGGCCTTTCTAGTTTGGTGTGAGCTTCCCCTCAGGGGCCGTAGCGCCTATTTTGCGAAGGACTAGATCTCCTGGTTTGAGCATTTTGAACTTCACATTTCTGTTATAATATCGGGTTATCTGTTATTGATAGGAGGCCATGCAAGCAGATGCAACATCTCGTAGTTTAGGCAATAGGTCTATCTTTTTATGTAGCGCGGAGTAATTTGTATATGGTTGATATTATTCCACACGGAATGAATGAATACCTATTTCTACCACAAGCCTACTTCGTACCCATAGGTTAGACTGAACGGTATTTCCCTTGTGGCTGTTCTAGGTGTGGTTTGATAAGCTTGAAGGATCCTATAGAGTATTCACCCAACAACCCTTGGTTTCGTCTAATGTTATTTTGAGTCCTTGGACGATTGTTCAATTCATGATTTTGGCAAGGCCGTTTACCTGGGGATAGCAACAGAGGTAAAACGGTATTGTATCTCTAGTTTGTTGCAGAATTCTCTGACATTTTTGTTGTCAAACTATTTACTGTTGTTAGTAACAAAAACATGGGGGAGGCCAAATCTGATAATGATAGACGTCCAGACAAACATTTGTATTTTGCCTACTGTTATTTGAGTCAATATTCGGATTTCACCCATTTTGTGAAGTAATCGATGGCAACGATAAAAAAATTCCATTCTCTGGTTGCTTGTAGGAATAGTCCCACTATGTCCATCTCCCATTATACGAATGGTCATGGGCTGAGAGGACTGAGGTCAGAAGAAAGTTGATGAGGAACTGAGGAGAAACGTTGGCACTTGTCGCAACATTTGATGTAAGTCTCTACGTCGGTCCTCATAGTAGGCTAGTAGTATCCATGTTGTAAGGCCTTATTCACTAGACTCAGAGCGCCAAGATGGTTGCCACATATTCCTTCGTAAATTTCTTGGAAAACATAATCTCCCTCTCTTTGTGTCAGATACTTGAGATATGGATGAGTAAAGGATTTTTTTTAGAGTCTGTTGATGATGGCATAATGTAAGACTCTGCGCTTTTCTTTCATCGCTTCTTGTGGGGAGTCTGGTAATTGGCCGTTTTCAAGGTAGGCAAAAATTGGATCCTTCCAACTTGGTGGGCTGTCAGTGATCATGATCTGCTCCAGTTTGTTTATGCTCGGTATGAGAGACTCTCAATGTAGACGGTCCGACTGGTTTTGATAGATTTTGAACTTACAATCTTGGAGAGCGTGTCTGCTCTTGCGTTCTCGGACTTAGGGATTTGTTATGTGTTGACTGTATTGAAGTTTGCCTTACCTACTAGAGCTGGGAGAGATACTTCACTATCATTGGTTCTTTTG
Organism: Dillenia suffruticosa; assembly: GCA_033439265.1. Classification (NCBI taxonomy): domain Eukaryota; kingdom Viridiplantae; phylum Streptophyta; class Magnoliopsida; order Dilleniales; family Dilleniaceae; genus Dillenia; species Dillenia suffruticosa. Next base: position 5,007,204 of record JAVTVX010000037.1, on the reverse strand, counting down.
TGTCATAGGTCCCCTTGATTTACTTGACCATAAGTTGACTATTGGTGAAAGTTAAATGTCTCGAGCTCTTAATAATGCAGCGATTCGTAGGCCTATCGGGAGTGCTTCATATTCAGTTTGGTTATTTGTGGCTTGGAAGTCGAAACGAAATGCGTACTCTGCTTTAAAATCTTCAGGACCCATTAAGATGAGTCCGACTCCACTCCCTAAAGAGTTGGTGGAGCCGTCTATGCGTAAAGTCCATGATGGGATTGACTAGATTCCTAGGAGGCTATCAGTAGCTAGCTCGACAACGTTTGGGATGGTGTATTCGAGAGTAAAATCTGCTAAGGTCTAGCATTTGATACTAGATTTCAATTGATATTCGATGTCAAATTCTCCAAACTTGATACTCCATTTGATGAGGCGGCCCGAAGTGTTCCTCTTCTGTAAGATGGGCTTCAAGGGTTGATTAGTTAGCACTATTGGAAATAGGGTCGGAGGCGACAAATAGTTATGACGAGAGCAAACGCCATTTTCTCGATGGGTCTATAGTTGATTTCAGAATCTTGGAGCACCCGACTAACATAGTATACATGTTTTCATACAGTTGCCTCCTGTTTTACAAGCATGAAGCAGAGAGTTTGGTTAGATATAGACAAGTAGAGAAGAGTTTCTCACCAGGTACGGGTCGAGAGAGTAAAGGCGATGATGAGAGATGCTCCATGAGCCCGTCGAAAGCTGCCTGACATTCAGGCATCCATGCAAATCTCGGTGACTTCTTTAGGGTGTAGAAGAAAGGATTATATTTTTCCTCATACTTTTGACATAAACCGATTCAAGGTCACGATCCGTCCGGTGAGGCATCAGATTTCTTTCAGTGTTCTAAGTGGGGCTATGCTTAAAATAGTTTGAATTTTCTCTGGGCTAGCTTTGATCCCCCGGCTGGTGATTAAAAAACCCACGAACTTTTCAAAAGTAATTCCAAAGGTACACTTGGTTAGGTTTGGTTTCATGTTGAAGCATTCGAGTATCTAGAATGTTTCTTCCAGATTCGCTACTTGACTCTCCTGTTTAGTACTTTTGACGAGCATATTGTTCTGATAGGTTTTGATGTTCCTATCAAGTTATTCACTAAAGACTTTGTTGACCAGTCGCTAAAAGGTTGCTCTGGCATTATTGCGGCTGAATGATATGACTTTATAGCAATTGGTGCCGAACTCTATAATAAAACTGGTTTTTCCTCGTCATCGGGGCCATGTGACTCTAGTTGTAGTTTTAGTACGCAACCATGAAATTCAAGAGTTTGTATCCCGACGAATTGCCCAAGAGCTTGTCGATATTCAGAAGGGGATAACTGTCTTTTGGGCAAACTTTGTTGAGGTCGGTAAAGTTGACACATATCCTCCATTAGCCATTCGCTTTTTTCACCATAACCGCTTTCACTAGGTATTCAGGATATTTTATCTCTCGGATGAAGTTTGCTTCTAATAATTTATGTACTTGTTCTTGTATCGCTCGCTGGTGTTTGAACGTAAATATCCTTTTCTTTTGCTTTATGAGTTTGCGGCTAAGATCCACTGTTAGCATGTGTACAATCACCAAAGGATGTATTCCTGGCATGTCCTCGGGTTTCCATGTGAAGACACTAGAATGCTGTCACAAGCACTCGATCAGGGCATCCCGAAGAGGGGTTGGTATATGGACTCTAATTTGGATATTCTGGATTGGGACATTGGTTATCTGGATCTCTATTACCTCTTTGTCAAGCTTCGGTTTAGTGAACTGATCGATGTCATCTTTGAATTCTTTAGTGCCTATGCTGGGATTCTTCTTTTCCTCTACTAGTACAAAGACATTTTGGAGGTCTAGGTTGAAAGTGAGTATTGTGATACTTAAGGGTGTTTTGAATTTGACTTTCATGTATTTAATATTCGGCAGTGCTTCTAGCTCGTTCAGGTCGGGCCAGCCCAGTATGGCATTGTATAAGGACGATAATTTGATAACATTAAAAGAAGTTATAGAGGAAGTGTGGTTGGGTGGTATTTCCAAAGTTATAAGGAGGGAGATAGTACCTTCAAAGTAAAGTCGTTCATTCGAAAACCTTGTCAAGGAGCCGACGGGGGGTTGCAAATGTGTTTGTTGAAAACCCATTTGGGAGAAAATGTCCCAATAAAGGAGATTGCATTCTACTCTCTGGTCAACTAGAATTATCTTCATGAGGTAGTGGCCTATTTTGGCCATGATGATGTGGGGGTCATGCTGAGTTGGGTCGGCCCCTTGTAAGTCATCATCATCAAAGCCAATCATTGACCTTCTTCTCTTTAGTGGTATGTTGATAGTAGAAACACAACGCGTGAAGTGCTTTTGGACTCGTCAGTCAGTCGTACCTACAAACGGTGCCAATCTGTTGATACCAAAAAATAACTTCAATAGATCGCCCTTTTATCTCAAATGGGGAACCGGTGGATGAGAATCTTCAAGATGATCTTCGATGGTGGTCACATATGCGCTTGGGGTATTGAAACTCCACTTCCATTGCGGAGAGATCATATGAGATCTTGCTAGATCACAGGAGCTGCATTGGTAGATTTTCTATAAATTCAAGGTCTCTCAAGATTGGAAATTTACCTAACTATCTTGGAGACCCATGAAGTTTTGAATCACTAAGAGATTTACTTCTTTATTAGAAGAGATTGCAATGAATCCGTATCAGATTTGGAAAGATTTAAATTCATCATAGATTTCCTTACTAGCAAGTAGTTACAACTATGGCTCATATATGACAAGGGTCGGCTCAATAAAGACCGGAAGGTCGAGGGGCCGACAGATAGTTCAGCCTCTTCTAGGTTTGATCATAACCTAGTAGATCATCAAAATTTGAGATTTAGGCCATTTGATCAAAGGCTGTTATGGCCGGTATCACCATGCTCAATTCTTAATTGACTTGACCACTTGGGTCTAGCTCTATTTCTGGGTTTCCTCTATACTACTCAACCATCGGAGCCAAGCATAACAATGAAGTTATTTTTTTTTATTGCACAACGATTTGAACTTGGAATCACCAGGTTAGGGAGGAAAGTTTATACCATTAGACTGTCCCTTTGGTGACACAATGAAGCTATCTTACTTGCTCAGTCACTTGTGTCCAAAACAAAATGCATACCGGAGCTAAGTAAAGAGCCGTTAATTTTAAATGGCAACGTAAACACTTCTCAACAACAAAAGTTTAATCTACACATGTACTTTTTTTTTTTTAATAACTAGTCGGTATTCGGATCATATTTTTATTAATCCGATTTGCATATTGTCATACTCATTTTAGAGAAAACTTTCTCAATATAATTTTTTTTACATTTTTAAATTTCAAATTTGAGACTTGATTAATCGACCTAATTTGGTTATAATCTAAAAAAAGAAAATAAAATAAAATAAAAGAAGCAGATCATTTAGTTTTGGAGCAAACAGATGCTAAAATTGTTTTTGGTTGATGGTTCACAATTTAATTAGACAGTGTATATCTATTACAATGACTTTTTTCTTTTAGCCATCCCCATAAATTTCACATATAGAATTTTGGTTTAATCAAATGAAGTACTTATTTCATAGTTTGGTGATTACCCATTTACAAATTTTCTTGGGATTTCAAAGTTCGAATAACTTAGTTTGCGTTTTGTGTATGGGCGGGGTGCAGTTGCATATTCACCTCCTCTTGAAGTTTCTATTTTTTTTTATCTACCCAATTGCTCCATAATTTATGTTTCTTGTAAATCTTGAACGAAGATTCCCTTTTTTTTTGGTTGAATTTGGAGAGTTATTAATTTGATCTTTTATGATTTCCTAGTTAAAATTCAATCTAAGTTTTTGTAAATTTAAAGTAACAAATACCGATTCAAATTGAAAAAGGGAGAGTATGACTTGAATGGTTCCAAACAGAGGGCAAATCAAAGACCAATATCGAATTAAATGTCGATTCGAGAATTAAGTTAAATATCAAAGGAGAATTCGAAAATTAGATCCAATGTAAAGATTGTCTCAAAAAATGAGTCAAAGGTTGTCTCACAGAACAGGTCAAAATTTCGTCTTTAAGTCAAGAGTCACTTAAAAAAAAAAAAAAAAAAAAAAAATCAAATGTCAAAATGTTAGCATAGTTTAGATGACCCCAAGCAGAGTGAAAAATAAGTATCACATAAGTAAATTATTTGAAAAAAATTAAAATTTCAAGTTTTTACTTTTAAAATAATCACGAATTCTCACATATAGTTGTTTCAAATATCATGATAAAAAAATACAGAGAGAAATTCATAGATCATTATAACTTGCAAAGAAAAATGTGCAGCAAACAAAATGGCACGGCTCAATACTTACAAATATAGACAAAAATAAGTAAAAGTGGTGTTACTTGACATTTACTCCCTGTAAAGTTAGACATTTTTTCTGAAATTCTCGTTTGTTGAGACGGTTCATATTTTTTTACCATTTCTCAAAATTGGATAGCCTTTTGTCTCTCTCTCGTGAAGTCTGTTTTTTCTTCACATCTACAGAAACATAGCATCAAATGTCATATGTTTCTTTCTCTTTCCCTTTCTTTCTTTTTCTCTCTCATTTTTATGTTTCTCTCATTCCTTCTCTCTCTCTCTCTCTCTCTCTCCCTCCTCCCCTTCTTCGCAAAACAAAGCACACTCTCTAACTCCTCTCTAGCCCCTTTTTGTTTCTTCTCTTTAAGAGTGGTGTAATCTCAAAGCTTGGAGCACCCCTCCTTTTATAGCTACCATTAAGTTGTGATCTGCTTACTTAAAAATTATAATTTATCTTTAAAAATTGAAAAACAATTAAATATTATTTTCTTGTCAAAATTTTATTTTAGAAAAATTAAAAGCCAATCAAATAATATCCTAAACCATTCTTCTTGATTCATCATCATACCCGGAATTCTTTTTTCCTTTTTTAATTTTTACACAAATTCTACACTTTCACTCCATATAAATTCTTTTATTATTTTTAACTATATCTCATTACGATTAAATCATATATTGTTCATTTCATTGGAATATGAATTTTGTTAAAGAGTCAACTTTGGGTAATTTTTATTTTAAGTCGTCTCAAATATCCTTTTTTTTTTATTCAATCTACAATTTGCAAGGGGGGAGATCATGAATGGATTGGTTGCAAGTAAGTCAGAGATTGAATTGAATCAAACAAATAGGTTGCTTTTTTGATATACCCAATGAACTGGCTTCTTGTTTCTAGGGGCCCCAAGAGCCAAAACCAGCGGTTGTTTTGTTTCTGGTCCCGTGACGCTTGTCCAGAAGTTGTTTTCCATTACCACCGACAAATAAATTAGAGAAGAGCGCAGCTGTCTGTTGATGATGTGTCAATACATCACGCTTGCAAACGCTATATGCTTCTGTTTCCTATTTACACGTTGTTATAAAATTTTTTATTATAACATATTTATTTTAAGTTATAATTGGGTTTATTATTTTCCTGTTTAGGGCATTGCTTTCCTTATATATATTCAAACAAAGATTGAATTAGACATGCCCGCAAGTTCTTATTCTAAATCAAAGCCAACTTTGCAAAATTGAATTAGGACTATAAAAATAGTTTCGTTCCAACTTTGAAACCTGAAAGCATTCTCTCATACATTTACAACGAAATAAATATTTAATATCCTAAGATTTAGGGTCGAATCACTAACATTTTCGATATACGAGTCCGAACAATGTCACCAATGGATCAATCTTCTTTTTCGTTCACAATCCAAGAGTCTTTTTTATGCAATAGAATTATTGTGTAGATTTATTTTTCTTTCTCACAATTTTCTTATTCTCTCTCAACCTCCAAGCATCATGGATGGTTATTGGGGAGTTGGAGTTGGTTTTTCTCTTAAAAAACCACTCCCTCCCTTCCCTCCTTTTAAAAATTCAAGTGGGCTTAAGGAAATGGGTTTGGGTCAAACCCACATGAACGACCCGACCCAGCACCCATAACTTACATCTCACACTCGCACATGAGAGTTAGACCTACATTTTGCTCAATCACTTCCATATACCATCGATTTCATATAGACAAATAGATCGTGTGACCAGCGAGTACATCGAGAGCTCATAGCTATACACCGATTAAGAATATATAGCAGCTCAAGATCTAATATAATGAGAACATTAAGTCTCGCTATACCCCAGACCTCTTTTACTGTATATATACAGAGTCACCGTGTCTCTTATCCCTCTATTAATAAGCAAGAGCATACTTGACTCATCTCAACTATGCATTCACATTTATATTTCAGAATATCAAGTTAAAAAACATAACTGTACAAAAATTACGTACAATCTTTAAGACAATCTTCCTTTCGCACTACTATCTTTCCACTTTATTTTACCTGCTTCCTAGTCATGCACCGCAAAATCGAATCAATCATGATCTATTGGTTACATGATAAAATAGTAATACTAAAATAAAATTTCAAGAAACAGGCGAAAGTCTTAAGGGTATTAAATGAGGTTAATTACAAATCTCTGAGTTTCACACAATGAGATAGAGGGATTTATTAACTTATTTTCCATAGGGTCACTGAAAGCACACGTGGTATGAACACGTACTACGATACCTTTTCTATTTATTTAGAAACGTATGTCTATTTCAAAATTATAATATATCGTACAGGTTTTAGTCTAAGTATATCACGATACTGACTTGATTCTCTCTTCTTATAAATCCTCCAAAAAAATCACTTTTCCAAGAGAGAACCACCCCTGACTTCTAGACAAGTATAATGGATTGTAGGAAATCCATTTCGATTATCAAATAAGTAAATATCAAGGATAATCTCATCTTAGTTCTGTACTAAGGTGACTAATTTATGTTAATTATCCAAAATTAATATTGTCTCATCTCTACATATCACACAGATATTAGAGACGATTGCTCGTATGAGAGAGCCAATCTTCCAAACTTGTTTGACATACTTTTTAATCAAGACATAAAAATTTACAAATGCAAACAAATTCAAATGTCATTAATAATGAGCATTACATCACGTTCATTGCATATGCATACAATTACACTCTACGCAATCCTAAAGATTTTACATGTTTCAGAAATATATCTCTAGGTATTGGTTTCGTGAATGGATCAACCACCATTAAATGCATAGATAAATACTTCAATGTCACATCTCTCTTCTCAACAATATCTCGAATAAAGTTGAATTTCGTATCAATGTGTTTAGTTTTCCCATGATATTTGGGATCCTTCGTGCAAGCGATAGCTAATTGACTATCACTATAAATTGTCATAGCTCCCACTTTGTTGCTTACGATCCCCAGATATTGTAAAAATCGTTTTAACCAAACACACTCCTGAACTGCTGAAACATAAGCTACAAACTCTACTTCCATCGTGGACAGTGATACACATGCTTGTTTCTTACTTCTCCAAGAGATGACGCTTTTATTTAGAGATGACGCTTTTATTTAGTAAGAAAACATAATCTGAGGTGGACTTACGTTCATCTAAGTCACCACCCCAATCAGCATTGTGTATTCGCTCAATAACAAGTCATTTCCTTGATAACAAAGGGAATAATTCGCAGTTCCTTTCAGGTATTTTAGAATCCTCTTCACAGCTGTCCAGTGACCTTTACTTGGATTGGATTGATACCTGCTGACCAAACCCACGGCATAGTAGATGTCAGGGTGAGTACACGTTATAGCGTACATCAGACTCCCAACAGCGCTGGAATACGGTACTTTTGACATCTCGTGTTTTTCTTCAACGGTCTTTGGGTACATTGCTAAACTTAAACCTTCGCCCTTAGCCACATGAGTATCAATAGATTTACAGCTATCCATCCTAAATTGTTCCAAAATCTTTTTAATATAAGATTCTTGAGATAAGGCTAACAATCTCTTGGAATGATCTCTGTAGATCTTAACACCCAATATGTACTCTGCTTCGCCCATGTCCTTCATTTCAAAACTTAATGATAACCAACTCTTGATATTCAGGATATACTCCATATCATTTCCGACTAACAATATGTCATCGACATACAGATTTAGAATTACAAACTTATCATTGGACTTTTTCACGTAAACACAATGGTCTTCGTCTATCATTACGAAATTGTAAGAGATTTCGGATGTATGAAATCTCAAATACCATTGTCTTGAAAACTGTTTGAGACCATAAATTGATCTATTCAATTTACAAACTTTATTTTCTTGACCTTTAACTATGAAACCTACTGGTTGTTCCATATAGATTTCTTCTTTAAGTTCTCCGTTATCCATTTGATGTAATTTTAGATCTAAATTGGCTACAATAGCTAACAATAGGCGAATAGAGACAAATCTCACTACTGGTGAAAATGTTTCTTCATAATCAATACCCTTTTGTTGGGTATAACCTTTTGCTACCAACCGAGTTTTGTACCTCTCAATTGTTCCATCAGCTTTACGTTTAATCTTGAGAACCCATTTGTTCCCAATAGGTTTGCACCCAAGTGGAAGATCAACCAGTTCCCAAACATGGTTGGAATCCATCGACTCTATTTCTTCTTCCATTGCTTTTACCCACTCATCCTTTGCAGGACAAGATAAAGTCTTGTTCACATTTTTCGGCTCATCCTTGTCCTGTGGAGAAATGATAAAAGTGTGCCCTTCAATTTTGTAATGACATTTGGGCACACGTTTCCTAGAACTTTTCCGAATTGACGATTCGGTTGGATCGTTAGAATTTGAATCCCTCACACTGGGATCATCTAAGGATTCAACTTCTTGTAGTTCCCTTGATCCATCCTGTACGGAACCATCATTTGAATTATTTAATTCAAACAAAGGTTCTCCTTTTGTTATATCACCTTTACTAGGAAAATCATTTTCCAAAAATGTCACATTTCGTGATTCAATTTCGGTTACAATACCATCTTCTCTTTCACCGATGAATACATAACCTTTTGACTGATGAGAATATCTAATAAAAATACATTTCTTCCCCTGGGGACCAAACTTTCCAAATTTATTAGAATGGTCATGAACATATGCTGCCGATCCCCAAGGTCTAAGATCAGTCAGACTTGGTGTCCTACCAGTCCAAAGTTTGCACGGTGTTGTGGGTACTGTTTTTGAAGGCACTCTATTTAAGATATAGGTCGCAATTAACAATATATCTCCCCAAAAAGAAATTGGTAAGTTAGCCTGCGTCATCATAGATCTTGTCATTTCCAACAACGTCTTATTCCTCCTCTCAGCAACACCATTTTGTTGAGTCGTGTGGGGGAATAGTCAATTGTCTAATTATTCCCTTTTCATTACACAGATCATTGAACTGATTTGATAGATATTCACGCCCTCGATCTGTCTTTAAGGCTTTAATCGTTCTATCCATTTGATTCTCTACTTCATTCATATAACGTCGAAAGCACTCAAGTGTTTCAGACTTGTGAGTAATCAAATAGACATGACCAAAAAGCGTGAAATCATCAATAAAAGTAATGAAATATGACGCTCCATGCCTAGCCTTCACATTCATTGGACCACAAATGTCAGAGTGAACCAATTGTAATGGAAGTTCAGCCCTCACGGCTTTTCCAAATGGTTTTCGAGTCATCTTCCCGGCAAGACAATATTCACAATTCGATAAATCAATTTTAGTAAGCGAACCCAATAGTCCTGCTTTCAGAAGTCGATTTATCTTGTCCTGCCCTATGTGACCAAGTCTAGCATGCCATACTTTGTCATCTATATTAGCATTATTAGAAGAACAAACATTTAACGAAATATAACGATCAGTATAATAGTTAAACATTTGTCTGTCACAATCCAAAGTAAGAAATCTATTTAACAGATGTCCAGTACCATAAAACACACCACTATTATAAATACAAACCCTATTACGAGTAAAGTTTAAGTTATAGCCTAATTTATGAAGAACAATAACAGAGACTAAATTTCGTCGAATTTTCGGTGTAAAGAGAACATCATGTAAGATTAGGGTTTGGCCACTTCGTAACTCCAGTTTGCAAGTGCCAATCCCTTTGACTTCTACTTTTGTATTGTTTCCTACGTATATCCATCTTATATTATGAGGAACTCGACGAAAGTCCACGAACGCTTCTCGATCTCTCGTTACATGGTCTGTTGCTCCTGAGTCTATAATCCATATAGGATAAGATTCAGAAAGTAAAACAGTGCTAGAGACATATATAACACTTAGAGAAGCGTTACAGGGTGCTACCTTTTTTGGCTCGAGATATTCTCGAGCGAAATGACCAAGAGTTTTACAATTGTAGCATTTCAGTTTGCTCTTATCATTCTTTTTCCAAAACCACTTGCGCTTGTTCTTGCGGTTGGAATTGTTCTTCTTAAATCCTTCCGCAATTTTCTTCCCTTTCTTGTCCTTGTTCTTGTTCCCCTTCCGTTTAAAGTCTGAAACTTTTTGGGAACTTGACTCAGCTACAAAGGCATTAGAAATCGATTTTGCAGCACCAAGCCGCTCATCTTCGAGTTCTATGTAGCGAGTAGTATCAGCGAAAGTTTTAATACTATCATTGTGAGTCAGATTGACCTTCAAGTGCTCCCACTGGTCTGGAAGAGATCGGATTAAAGTTTGAACCTGTTGCTCATCAGATAAAACATGACCTGTTGACTTCAATTCCCTTATCATGTTTGACATAATTCTGAGGTGTAGTTTGATATTGTGATCAGATTTCTTTTTGTACGTGTCAAATTTAATAGTCAACTGCCTCAGACGGTGCACACTGGTACCTCCATACTTCTCTCTGAGGTACACCCATAAGTCATGAGCAGTAGTGAATTGCTCACATTCATGTATGAGATCATCAACTACAGAACTAACCAGGATGCCACGTGTAGTGGAATTTTTTTTCTTCCATGCCTGATAGGCTTCTTGATCTCTTCTCTGTTGAGCAGTGTTTCCAATTCCAGGGTCTTACATGATATGGTTGATACCCTCTAAGGCATCTTGCTCTTCCAGCACATACCATATCTTATGGCGCCAAATATCATAATTGTCGCCATTAAACTTATCACCTTTATTCAAATCTGCTATTATTGATTTCGATGCCATGGTCTGGGTTTTCAAAGAGAGATTATTGTAAGTATCATGCTCATTCATTCATATAATTTTGAATATGAAATCTAATAAATTTATCATAAACGAACATAAGGTGTAAACTTGAAAGATCACTAAGTTCCCAATCATCATTTATCATCCAAATGTTTGATTATCATAAATTTGATTTCAAAGTAGCAAAATTCTTTAAATCTTAGGTGTGAATTACTTAAATTCTACCAACCTAAAAACTCCCACTAAAATCATGTGAATTTAGAACATATCTCTTCACATGCTCGCATAAATATACAAAATATGCACATTGTTGATATATATATAAAAAAATTATATCATATGTTCATGACATTATTCTCATCACAGTAGATAACTATGTAAAAAGAAAAACAATATATATATACAATCAAATTTCTTTTTTCTTATCTTTCTTATCTTCCATATACATGCGAGTGACCATATTGACCATCCCAATTGAAAGTCTATCTCTCGGAGTGAATCTCCTAACAGCTTGGGGTGTAAAGCCATTGATCTTTAATGATAACGCCTTTTACATTTTAATCTCTATCTCCCTAGCTCTCCACATCCTAAGCAATTTTAGTGTGAAATCCTTGAGGTAGAGCCATTTATTATCCTCTAATATTTTGTCAGCCATTCCAACCAAATGATCAGGGAGGGAGTTTCTTAAATTTTAATCTCGTTTTCGTCGCCTCCAAACCAGTGACTCCAAACGCCAAAATTCATAATATTTTCGACTCATAACCCATAAATGTTGCGGCAAAGTATACGTTGCTTTCATCTTATAATGTAACATCATATATAATTTTGCTAAACGTTTCGGGGTCCTCTCATCTCTGTATCTCCCCCGGAGAGGTGCAGGGGTACGTCTAATTCTCACCATATCTCTAAAATGGGGTAAACATTAGATTGGATACGAAGCCAACCAAAAAATTTTAAAACACCATCCACAATTTATACTTAAATCAACGAGTACAAATCAAATATGTATTATAAAAATTTAATTCAGGTAGGCATAAACTAGAAAATGTTTTTTCAAACATGTGAGAAATTTTTAGAAATTTGTCTCATTTGTTAATTGATTTTTCTGTAATTTTCAAATAAAATTTACTAATTTAAACTTAATGGATACTTTCAGTCAAAAAACTAATAATTTAAAAATACAGAAAAAACAATCAAAAAATAATAAAAAAATTTTAAAAAAAATATAAATATATATATATATAATCAAATTTCTTTTTATTTTATCTTTCTTATCTTCCATATACATGCGAGTGACCATATTGACCATCCCAACTGAAAGTCTATCTCTCGAAGTGAATCTCCTAATAGCTTGGGGTGTAGAGCCATTGATCTTTAGAGACAACGCCCTTTTCATTTTAATCTCTATCTCCCTAACTCTCCACATCCTAAGCAATTTTAGTCTGAAATCATTGAGCTAAAGCCACTTATTATTCTCTAATATTTTGTCAGCCATTCCAACCAAATGATCAGGGAGAGAGTTTCTTATAATTTTAATCTCGGCTTCGTCGCCTCCAAACCAGTGACCCAAACGCCGAAATTCATAACGTTTTCGACTCATAACCCACAAATGTTGCGGCAAAATATGCGTTACTTTCATCTTATAATACAATATCATATATAACTTTGTCAAACATTCCGGGGTCCTCTCATCTCTGCATCTCCCCCGGAGAGGTGCAAGGGTACGTCTGATTCTCACCATATCCCTAAAATGGGATAAATATTAGATTGGACACGAAGCCAACTGATAATGTACAAATTGTCATTTTTATTGTTAATATTATGATTTGAATTTGGATTGTTTAATACCCTAATGGTTGTGTTTATTGAATTTTATTTTTAGGAGATTGAAATTGAAAACTTGGAGTAAATTGGGCTTAATGAGGCAATTTTGGAACTAATTGGGTCAAGATATCTTATTGGGTTTTGAAGAAGTGGAGCTTGAATTCTAATTTCAACATTTAGTAATATTTTTACTTTTAGTAAAAATATTTTAGTGGGAGAAAAGTTTTGTAATTTACCTAATTTTAGATCTCCTAGTTGATTTAGAAGTTTACATGGAAGGAAAGAGCACATTCTCTCATTCCAAGAGGGCCGGTTGCCCTTGCTTATTTAAACACAAGAAGTTGCATATTCAACCATTCTACTTCATATATATTTTTTCCAAAGAAGGTGGGCTGTACATTCACACATTTTCATTCCAAAAAAAGGGCAGGCGGCTGCATCTTGAAGAAAGAGAAGTCACATAAGCCAAGGACTCATTCTCTTCATTAGGTTTTTATTTTTTTTCTTAGGTACATTTATTTTTCTTTAATTTTTTTGTGTTGATACTTACCACCATGAGTGGGTAGTTCGTTTATTCTGATTCAAAGGCAATTTTAATCGATTGTTTTTCATTGTGAGCTTATGTTCTTAATTTAATTTCTTACCTTTTATTCAAGTATTCGTTGATTCTTGATTTATTTTTAGAGAAACCTAATATTGGTTAATCTGACAATTTAATTCAATATTAGTTTTCCTATTACTATCTAGGATTTCAGTGATCCGTAATTGTCATGAATGAATGGTACAAGTAGTAAATAGGTTATTTATATTTATGGGTCGTTGCCGATATTCATGTTAACCTAAGAAATCGATGGAACAAAATCGAATAATTGTACGGCTATCCTGGTTATTTGTATTTTGGTTTAACTGTTTTCACAGAACTTAATGATGTCATTATTTGATATGGAACGCTATCGTGCCCAGTCGATTAATGATAAATTTTGACTGAATGCTGGGTTTTGTCAATTATTTTAGGAAAACATAAGATTTATTATGGCTATCCTAATAGATCTAAGGTTAAATGCTTGAATTGTGAGAATAATACTTTCAACCAATGATCAATAAGATAATCGAATATATGAACCCTTGAATCGGAGTTTGGTAAATTGAATTTCTTAAATTTTAGTATTTTGCATTGTTGATTTGTTTCTTATTTTTAGATTATTAATTTTTATTCGACAAATTTTATTTTAGCAATTTGTTTGAAAACCCCCAACTTTATTTTTTTTCATTAACTAAGAGATTGAATTAATTAGTTCCCTTGGAATTCGACCTGATAACCACTATTGCTACAGTTTGTTGCATTGGGGAAATCAGTATTAATTTGAGGGTTTCGACAACCTGACCAAATTTTGGCGCCGTTGCCGGGGAACTATTTTGATTTCTTAGTTGTGTTATCTTTATTATTCGTTTTGCTGACCTCTTTTATTTTATGACCCGTTCTTCTCAAGGAAGTGAATTGGAATATATTCCTGAAATTGAGAAAACTGCTCGCCGATTGAGAAAGGAGGCCAGACAGAGGAAAGGTAAGTTACATCGAAAACCAATTTTTGACATTGATTTGACAATTTGTGACAGATCTGTTTTTGAAGAAAAAAAGGAAAAGATGGTTGATCGTGAGAGAACCTTGAAGGAATTGGCTGCACCCAATCTGCATCAACAACCTTTGTGCATCGAATACCCAACTCTTGAGGTAGCATTCGAACTTAAATCTGGTTTAATTCACTTACTGCCTACTTTTTGTGGTCTCCCAGGTGAGGATCCACATAAACATTTAAAGGAATTTCATGTTGTCTGTTCGAGTATGAAACCCCAAGGAGTGACTGAGGAACAGATTAAGCTAAGAGCCTTTCCCTTTTCCCTGAAATATAAGGCAAAGGATTGGTTGTACTACCTACCTCCGGGTTCAATAAATACATGGAATGGGATGCAGAGATTATTTTTAGAAAAATTTTTCCCTACATCTAGAGCTGCCAACATTCGAAAGGAGATATGTGGGATCAGACAGATTAGCGAAGAGACGCTATATGAGTACTTTGAGAGGTTCAAACAGCTCTGTGCCAGCTATCCACATCATCAAATACCGGAACAGCTCTTGATTCAGTATTTCTATGAAGGACTTTTACCCATGGATAGAAGTATGGTAGATGCGGCCAGCGGAGGAGCGTTGGTAAATAAAACACCTGAAGAAGCCAGACAATTGATCACCAACATGGCAGAAAATTCTCAACAATTTGGATTGAGAACAGATGGAGTTATGAAATGTGTCAATGAGGTAAGTCACTCGAATATTGAAAATCAAATTTCTGAATTGACTGCTTTGGTTCGTCAGATGGCTGTAGGGCAAATACATGCAACCAAAGTTTGCGGTATATGCTCAATACCCGGACATCCTACAGATATGTGTCCATCTCTGCAAGAAGATTCTATTCATCAAGCAAATGCTGTAGGAGGATTTCCTAGCCAACCTCAGAAGAAGTACGACCCCTACTCTAATCATTATAACCCTGGATGGAGAGAGCATCCAAACCTAAGTTACGGGAATCAAGGAGGACAAACAAGATATTCTCCTCAGCAATTCAATAGGCCAACACATGCACCGACACGATCGTCTAATTCAGGAATGTCCCTAGAAGATATTGTGAAAGCTCTCGAGACTAACACTCAACAATTTCAACAAGAAACGAGAGCTAGCATTCAAAACTTGGGAAATCAAATCACTCAGCTAGCCACTTCAGTTAGCAATTTGGAGCGTCAAAATTCAAGGAAATTACCTTCATAAACGGTAATAAACCCTAAGTAAAATGCTAGTGCAATGGTATTGAGGAGTGGAAACGAAGTGCAATCAAAACCACCATCACCCAAAAAGAGAAATGAGAAGAAAGATGAAGAGGAAGAAACCGAAGTTGCCAATGAAAATCCAAACAAGGTAAATTCCGATTCTCTTTTACCTATGAGTTCTAACATAGTTGTACCACCTTTTCCTAGCATGTTTGAAAGATCCAAAAAGGAAGACTATGAAAAGGAGGTTTGGGAAACTTTCAAGAAGGTGAAAATAAACATACATTTGTTAGACGCCATCAAGCAAATACCCGAATATGCAAAGTTTTTGAAAGAGTTGTGCACAAACAAGAGAAAGATGAGAGGTGATGAGAAAATAAGGGTAGGTGAGAACGTATCTGCTGTTATCAAAAGATCTTTACCCGAGAAATGTTCGGATCCAGGTATGTTCACTTTACCCTGTGTTATTGGATTGAAGAAATTTGAACATGCTATACTAGATTTAGGAGCATCAATCAATATCATGCCATATTCTGTTTATATTGCTCTAAATCTAGGCCCCCTAAAGGAAACTAAAGTGATTATTCAATTGGCTGACCGTTCTGTCATGTATCCAGAAGGGATTGTTGAAGATGTTTTGGTGCGGGTTAATGAGTTAATTTTTCCAGCAGATTTTTATATCTTGAAAATGGATGAAGACACTATTACAAATTCAACATCGCTACTATTGGGGCGACCGTTCATGAAAACGGCAAAAACTAAAATAGACGTGGATGATGGTACACTCTCTGTCGAATTTGACGGCGAAATTGTTAAATTCAATATTTTTTAGGCTATGAGATACCCAAATGAGTGTCATTCGATTTGTTCCGCTAATGTCATTGATTCAATTGTGCAGGAAATCTTTGAAGAAGAAAATGACACAAGTTTTGAATTGGATACACAA
This sequence comes from Dillenia suffruticosa, assembly GCA_033439265.1. Taxonomy (NCBI): domain Eukaryota; kingdom Viridiplantae; phylum Streptophyta; class Magnoliopsida; order Dilleniales; family Dilleniaceae; genus Dillenia; species Dillenia suffruticosa. The sequence continues at coordinate 4,990,538 of JAVTVX010000037.1, read as the reverse complement.
TTGAACACCAAAGAAGAGATGACCGAAACTTATAAAATTTCAGAATTAATATTGGAACAACAATCAAGGTCTTTAAATTCAAGCACCACATTTCCTATTTCTCACAAGAAAATGTTACCTTCCATTTTGCAGGCTTCAACATTGGAATTGAAGACTTTGCCAGATCATCTTAAATATGTATACTTAGGTGACGAAGAGACCTTGCCCGTTATCATAGCAAGAGAGTTGACGGAAGAATAAGAAAATCGGCTACTCCAAGTTCTAAAAGAGCACAAGACAGTAATTGATTGGACTTTAGTCGATATAAAGGGTATTAGTCCCTCAAAATTGCATGCATCGAATCCTTTTGGAAGAGGACACTAAGCTAGTGAGGGAATCGCAAAGAAAGATGAATCCAATCATGAAAGAAATGGTGATGAAGGAGATTCTTAAACTTTTGGACCATGGCATTATTTATCTAATTTTTGACAGCAAGTGGGTTAGCCCAATCCATGTGGTACCAAAGAAAACAGGGATCACGGTGGTAAGAAATCAAGACAATGAGTTGGTAGCTATGCGAGTGCAAAATGGTTGGCGAATGGTCATTGATTTTAGGAAGCTCAATTTAGCTACTCGAAAGGACCACTTCCTTTTACCCTTTATTGATCAAATGTTAGAGAGATTAGCCGAAAAATCATTATTTTATTTTCTTGATGGTTTTTCAGGTTATTATCAAATCGTGATTGCACAGGAAGATCAAGAAAAGACTACATTCACTTGTCCATTTGGAACATTTGCTTATAGAAGGATGCCTTTCGGTCTATGTAATGCCCCAGGTACATTCCAAAGGTGCATGCTGAGCATTTTTTTTGAATATATTGAAAATTGCATTGAGATATTTATGGATGATTTCACTGTTTACGGTGACTCGTTTGATAGTTGTCTAAGACATTTGATCAAAATTTTGAAAAAATGCATGGAAACGAACTTGGTTTTGAACTATGAAAAATGTCATTTCATGGTGAAAGAAGGCATAGTGTTAGGGCATGTGATTTCTCCTAGGGGTATTGAGTTAGATAAGGCGAAGGTTGATTTGATCAAGAGTTTATCTTACCCTACAAATGTTAGGGAAATACGTGGTTTTCTTGGACATGCAGGTTTTTATCGTAGGTTTATTCAAGACTTCTCAAAAATTGCCTTGCCACTATCCAAGTTACTTCAGAAAGATGTACCTTTCGAGTTCGGAGAGAAATGCAAGAAAGCTTTCTACAAGCTCAAAAACTTGTTAACTATTGCACCAATCATTCAACCACCTGATTGGAATTTCCCTTTTGAGATTATGTGCGATGCAAGCAATTTTGCTGTGGGAGCAGTTCTTGGCTAGCGGATTGATAAGAATAGTCACGTTATTTACTACGCTTCAAGGACATTGAACGCTGCTCAATTCAACTACACCACCACCGAAAAAGAGCTCTTAGCCATTGTTTTTGCTTTAGATAAATTCAGATCATATTTACTTAGTTCTAAAGTAATTGTGTATTCTGATCATGCAGCTTTGAAATATCTATTGGCGAAAAAAGAGTCGAAATCCAAGTTGATACGGTGGATTCTCTTGTTGCAAGAATTTGATTTGAACATCAAGGATCGAAGTGGAGCTGAGAACTTGGTAGCTGATCATTTAAGCAGGTTAGTGAAGAAGGAAGATCCACTACCTATTTCTGAATCTTTTCCTGATGAGCAGTTATTTCACTTGAAAGGTATTACTCATTGGTATGCAGATATTGTGAATTATTTGGTCACACACATATTGCCTAATGATCTTAGTAAGTCAAGGAAGGAAAAAATTCGATGTGAGGCGAAATATTATGTGTGGGATGAACTTTATTTGTGGAAATTTTGCTCTGACCAAATAATTAGGAGATGTGTCCCAGAGAATGAACATAAATCCATTTTAGCATTTTGTCATAATTATGCTTGTGGGGATTTTGGGCCGAAGAGAACTGCAAGGAATGTTTTAGATAGTGGGTTATATTAAGAGACCTTGTTTAAAGATGTTTACTTATTTTGTAAAAGCTGTGATAGATGTCAAAGAACAGGCTCTTTGTCCTATAGAAATGAGATGCCCTAAACTCTCATTCTTGTTTGTGAAATATTTGATATATGGGGTATTGATTTTATGGGTCCATTCCCTTCGTCTTGTGGATATGCTTACATTCTTTTGGCTGTTGATTATGTATCGAAATGGGTGGAAGCCAAAGCTACCAGGACTGACGATTCTAAGTCTGTTGTAGGTTTTATCAAGACTAACATTTTCAGTAGATTTGGGATCCCTAGAGCTATCATAAGTAATCAAGGAAGCCATTTTTGCAACCGCGTAGTCGAAGCATTGATGAAGAAATATAGAGTGCATCACCGGGTTGCTACGGCATACCATCCTCAAACAAATGGACAAGCCGAAGTTTCCAACAATGAAGTTAAATCCATTTTAGAGAAAACGGTCAACCCGGGACGAAAGGATTGGAGTTTACGTTTAGATGATGCACTTTGGGCTTATCGGACAACTTTCAAAACACCAATAGGGATGCTCCTTATAGGTTAGTCTTTGGAAAATCTTGTCATTTACCAGTGGAAGTTGAACATAGGGCGTATTGGGTGATCAAACGTTGCAATATGAATATGGATGAAGCCGGTGAGTCGAGGAAATTGCAATTGCAAGAACTTGAAGAGTTGAGATTGGACGCCTATGAGAACTTGAGCATTTATAAAGAGAAAACTAAATTGTTTCACGATGGTCTGATCTTAAGGAAACAATTTGCGGTCGGACAGAAAGTGCTTCTATACAATTCTCGACTCAAACTCATGCCGGGTAAGTTGTGTTCTCATTGGGTTGGTCCATTTGTTGTCACTAATGTATTTTCTCATGGTGCAGTGGAAATCAAAAGCCTTGACACAAACAAGAGTTTCAAAGTGAATGGGCATAGGTTGAAGATATTTCACGATGATATGGAGATTTCTACAATGTTGGACATTACATTGACGTCTCCAAATTATTCCTTCGGCTGAATCAAACATAAAGACCGTCGAACATAACGACATTAAATACTTGCGCTTGTTGGGAGGCAACCCAAAATTTTTTAGAGTTTGATTTAATTTTTAGTTATTTCATTTTTTTCAATTTTAAATATTTTATTAGTGTTATTTATCCCTTCTCTTAATTTTTTGCATGTGTTCAGCAATTTTCTCAAGCCACGACACAAATAGAGTGACAGTCAGCTTTCGGACAGAAGCAGTCTTGGCATTAGGGCGTGATCACGCGGTTTCCACAACCCAATAAAATTTTTGGGCAGAAGCACTCTCGTCATTAACAGATGATCACGCGGTTTTCCGAAGGAAGTGCAAAAAAAAAAAAGAAGCAGTCATCTTCATAAGGCATGATCACGCGATTTCCGGCCTAAAACAAAACAAAAAAAAGGGGAGAGACGGTTCTGAAAAAATACCCAAAATGCGGTTTTCAGACGCAGTTATTCCCAATTTGGCCCCAAACCAAAACCCTAACTTCGCTTCATCATGCATCACCATTCCGAGAGCTCGCTTCGTTCGTCCACCAATTGATCAACACCATCTCTTCGATCACACCCTACGCTTCATTCTATGACTCTACCGCAGCACAATCTCGGTTTCAAGGGCGTCGTCAAGGCTTCGTACCGTGTCTCTTCAACAATCGGTTCACCCCCGAAAACCCCAACAACTGCAATCACTCCATCATGGGACAGAAGCGACCTCCCCAACATCGATGTGGGCTTCGAGATCGCCAGGGTGCATCTTCCTCACGCGAAGCCTCATCCAAACGCACAAGAGCCACAAACCCTAGCGACGACCTGATCTCCCTCTCTTCAGACAATCAACCGTCGCCTTCAGCAACTTCTTCCTCACAATCATCTCCGCAATCGCCTGCGGCATCTCCTCAGCGTCCAGCATCACCTGTAGGGCCTCGGGTGAGAATGCCCAAACTGAAGGCTCCACCGCGAAGGCCTCGCATGCTACTTCCTTGATCGACTGCAACCTTTTCGAGTGCCATCTCTGACACTACAGACCCTGAAGCACCTACCCGTTTGATGGACCTTGCACAACACGCACACCCCACTTCCACAGAGCAACAACAGCCTTCTTCTTCCCGAAGGTCCAAATTGCGATCTAGAATTGCGAAAGGGAAAGCAATCATCCCCCCACAACCTGCGAAGTTGGGAGGCTGCCTCAAATTCACTTCTGTTGAGCACAAACGCAGGTATTTCGACATCTCCACCAGAACCATAATTCCCTGCAAACATTTTCATGTTTCCATACTTGAATCTCTTGGATTACTTGATAGAATCATAGGTTTTTTATCTGCAATTGGTTGGAGCAACTATATGAATGTGTCATTTCCTGCATTTAAAGAACTCACATGTGAATTTTACATAACATTTCGGTTTGACACCTCTACCCAATTGACAGTAGACACCCCAGGTCTTATTGAATTCCGATTGATGAACCGAGTATTTCACTTTTCCTTGACACAATTTAATGAAGCTTTAGGGTTTCTAGACACTTCCAGCTCCAGCACATCTGCTTGTTCTCCTGTTTGTGATTACATGTCTCATTTTAACTTATATTGCTCTAGTATTTGGTCTGAATTGACAACTGATACTATTAGCTTCGATCCAAGCCATTCCAAGAGTTATTACCTTAAGGATCATGCATTGCAAGTCATACAACGATTTTTAGCCTTTAGTTTTTCTGGGAGAAAGGCTAGTTCTGCTGTTTGCACAAAACCTGAACTGTTTTTCTTATGGTCCATGACTCAAGGTCAAAGGTTAATTTTGGTTATTGGCTTGCTACTCAATTTCGGAATGTTGTGAATTTTTCTGCTAGACCACTGATTCTTGGCTCTTTAATCACACATTTGGCTGTCAATTTGAAAGTTTTAGACTTGGTACATCACACATTGAATATTGCTTGTTCCGCCGAACCTTTGGATTTTGGATGCTTGATACGAATGGGTATTGTTTCTATGAAGGATGGTGTTTATCATTTCACCTCGCCGGATGATATTCGGTCGAGAGTTCCCTCTTCTTTTGTAGGTCCCTTCGATGCTGCACGTTTGTCTCACTCTCCTTCCTTAGCTCAAATGGTCGACGACTTGCAGAAACACATCTCTCAGTTGGAGCAGAACATCCAAGCGCTCGCAACTTTTGTGGGATTTCAACTCCCATTCCCGCCATCTCCTTAGGGGAGTTCTCTCGTTTTTATCTTCCTTTTCATTGTCCTCTTTCATTACCTAGCATCTTTCATTTCTGAGATTAGTTTTCAATTGTGCTAGCTATGAATTTCTTTAGCATTGTGTCTAATATTCTCATCTTTTGCATACATTGAGGACAATGTAGTATTTAGGTGTGGGGGAGGATTTTCGTGCCAATGTCCTTTCTTCTATTTTTCTTTGGAACTTCATACTCTCTGGATTTTGTTGGATAATGATTTTGAGTTAGTATACATTATTGATTTGAGTTTAAAAAGTATGAGAGAGACAACTGTGATTAGTTATTTTTGGATAAAATTGTTTTAAAGTGTTCAATTGATCTTGATGATTGAATTAAATGAAAATGTGATACATTTGATACAAATTAAACACATTTTGTGAAAATTTGAGCCTTAAGAGCATGTCATTAAATTTGCTCTAATCTTTCTTCATGAGTGTTTATCAATCATAGTATACTTATTCTAGAACTTGCTTTGCTATACTTTTTGAGACCACATCAATGAGTTCATACATTAATATGATGGGGGCATTTAGATTTACTCATTTTAACTCTCGAAAACAAACCTTCCTGTGCATAATATTTACCTTAGTGAAACCCTTTGAGCTTATATCCCTTTTCTTTGCTTTAATCTCATTAATTAACACATAACCTTCTTTTTACGCTTTACCTTCTTTTTGGTCCTTATATTAAAGAATCATGTGATTTGAGTATTTATTGAGTGGTTATTTGCAAAGGGAATGAGATACTTCTATTGTGAAATTTATTTTGGGAAGTCGATTATACACTTGGGGTGGATTGTATATGCGCGGCATTTTCATTGATTCTCATTTAGTTTCTTTATTCAACAAAAAAAAAGGGAGAAAAAGAAAAAAAAAGAGGGAAAAGAAAAAAAGAAAAAGAAGAAATTCTCAAAAGTTGAAATTGGGGAATTTGAAGAGAAAATGTAAAAAGTTTGATTGAGAAATGATAATGATCTTGATTGGCGTATCTTTCTTTTGGTTTGATTGTATTTCATGATATGAGATATAGGGGATATGTTCTTGACATGCTTCTTTGATATATTTATTACACAATACATTTATCCTTTTTCCCTACCTTTACCCAGACCACGTTACAACCCTTATAAAGACCCCCGGATTTTTGTTTTGAATTCATATAAGTGGTGGTGGAGATTTGATAAATAAGGAAACTTATAGTAATAACATACTTTGATTTAATTTGAGAGTTATTGATAAATTTCCTTAAAAACTTTGTGTATAGAGTGAAATCCTTGTGAGTGTATTGAATCTTGATACATTGAATTTTGATGAGATTATCGAGTTTGATGAGATGCTTATATTTTCTTTTAAAGTTTTAAAACTATGATCACTTGCTTTCCGGATTGTTATTTTTGCTTGAATTTTTCGATGTGTGCTGTTTTGAAATTATTTGAAGATGAACTGAAGGAGGGGAAGGAGTGAAGAAAAGAATACTTGTGTGACATTAATCTAGTGAATGCTTAAGGACAAACATTGGTTTGGTGTGGGGGAATTTGATAATGCACAAATTGTCATTTTTATTGTTAATATTATAGTTTGAATTTGGATTGTTTAATGCCCTAATGGTTGTGTTTATTGAATTTTATTTTTAGGAGATTGAAATTGAAGACTTGGAGCAAATTGGGCTTAATGAGGCAATTTTGGAACTAATTGGGTGAAGACATTTTATTGGGTTTTGAAGAAGTGGAGCTTGAATTCTAATTTCAACATTTTAGTAAGATTTTTACTTTTAGTAAAAATATTTTAGTGGGAGAAAAGTTTTGTAATTTACCTAATTTTAGATCTCCTAGTTGATTTAGAAGTCTACATGGAAGGAAAGAGCACATTCTCTCATTCCAAGAGGGCCGGCTGCCCTTGCTTATTTAAACACAAGAAGTTGTATATTCAACCATTCTACTTCATATATATTTTTTCCAAAGAAGGTGGGATGTACATTCACACATTTTCATTCCAAAAAAAGGGCAGGCGGCTGCATCTTGAAGAAAGAGAAGTCACATAAGCCAATGACTCATTCTCTTCATTAGGTTTTTATTTTTTTTCTTAGGTACATTTATTTTTCTTTAATTTTTTTGTGTTGATACTTACCACCATGAGTGGCTAGTTCGTTTATTCTGATTCAATGACAATTTTAATCGATTGTTTTTCATTGTGAGGTTATGTTCTTAATTTAATTTCTTACATTTTATTCAAATATTCGTTGATTCTTGATTTATTTTTAGGGAAACCTAATATTGGTTAATCTGACAATTTAATTCAATATTAGTTTTCCTATTGCTATCCAGGATTTCAGTGATCCGTAATTGTCATAAATGAATGGTACAAGTAGCAAATAAGTTATTTATGTTTATGGGTCGTTGCCGATATTCATGTTAAGGTAAGAAATCGATAAAACAAAATTGAATAATTGTACAGCTATTCTGGTTATTTGTATTTTGGTTTAACTGTTTTCACAGAATTTAATGCTGTCATTATTTGATATGGAACGCTATCGTGCCCAGTCGATTAATGATAAGTTTTGACTGGATGCTAGGTTTGGTCAATTATTTTAGGAAAACACAAGATTTATTATAACTATCATAATAGATCTAAGCTTAAATGTTTGAATTGCGAGAATAATATTTTCAACAAATGATCAATAAGATAATCGAATATATGAACCCTTGAATCGGAGTTTGGTAAATTGAATTTCTTCCTTAAATTTTAGTATTTTGCATTGTTGATTTGTTTCTTATTTTTAGATTATTAATTTTTATTCGGTAAATTTTATTTTAGTAATTTGTTTGAAAACCCCCAACTTTATTTTTTTTCATTAACTAAGAGATTGAATTAATTAGTTCCCTTGGAATTCAACCTAGTAACCACTATTGCTACAGTTTGTTGCATTGAGGAAATCAGTATTAATTTGAGAGTTTCGACAATCCGACCACCAACCAAAAAATTTTAAAACACCATCCACAATTTATACTTAAATCAACGAGTACAAATCAAATATGTGTTATAAAAATTTAATTCAGGTAGATATAAATCAGAAAATGTTTTTTCAAACATGTGAGAAATTTTCAGAAATTTGTCTCACTTGTTAATTGATTTTTCTGTAATTTTCAAATAAAATTTACTAATTTAAACTTAATGGATACTTTCAGTAAAAAAAAAAAATTTAAAAATACAGAAAAAACAATAAAAAAATAATAAAAAAATTTAAAAAAAACGGGGCCTGAGAGGGCATGTCACGCGCCCTCATGCGCCACTTGGTGGCGGCGGCATGTGGGTGATCCGCCCACGCGCCCAGGTGGCGCGTGAAGCCCACACGCCGCCTTCCCGGAGGAATCCGGTTACTGGATTTTACCTACCCCCCATTTTTGGGATCTCTGAATCTAATGGTGCTATCAGTTTTCTGATCTGAGGTTTAGATCATGACGTTTGGACTTCACAGCCCACGGCCCGAGAGTGGGACTGTGCTGACGTCACTGTTCGTCTTCTTTATGTAGAAAATTTTTTTCTGCATTTTAACCCTAATTTCCCTAAACCATATCTCATTCATTTCTGAACCGTTTTGCATGTTTTTTATATGGTTGGAAAAGATTTTTGATGGAGAATTTAACCATACAAGTATTAAATCATGAAACCTATCATGCAAATAGATATTAGCATTTTCATTTTTGGTTAGAGTTTCATTTTTCTCCAAAAATACATAACGGCCATACATGAAATTTTACAGATCAATTCCTAATATCATGGGTACTCTACCTTTCAAATTTCAAAGCATTTCGTGGTCTATAATCAAAGTTACCATTTTCAATTTTTTAAAAAAAAATGAAACTCGAAAATATATCAAAAAATAGGAAACACACTAAATCATGTTCTGATACCAATGAAAGCATTCTCTCATGCATTTACAGCGAAATAAATATTTAATGTCCCAAGATTTAGGGTCGGATCACTAACCTTTTCGATGTACGGGTCCGAAAAATATTACCAATGGATCAATCTCCTTTTTCGTTCACAATCCAAGAGTCTTTTTCATGCAATGGAATTATTGTGTAGATCTATTTTTCTTCCTCACAATTTTCTTGTTCTCTCTCAACCTCCAAGTATCATGAATGGTTATTAGGGAGTCGGAGTTGGTTTTTCTCTTAAAAAACCACTCCCTCCCTTCCCTCCTTTTGAAAATTTAAATCGGTTTAAGACAATGGGTTTGGGTCAAACCCACATGGGCGACCCGACCCAGTACCCATAACTTACAGAACCAAAATCCTCTTGTCATTTTTTTTCATTTTGATTTTTGAATTTTAGAATTAGAATTAAATGGAAATCACAAACTTTAAAGAATCTTGGAATAAAAAATCGAATATTAAACGAATTATATAAAACAATGAAAATGATAAAAAACTATAAAATAAAATCGTAAAAGAAAAATATGAGAATCGTAAGATCAAAACTAAACCCAAAATTTTCTATATAACATATAACGTCCACATCATCAATAATTTTAATGCAAAGATCCAATTATTACATAGTTTAAAATTCAAGAACTAAATCATAACAAAGTAAAGTTTAAACACATAATTGACATTTGAGTCAAGTTTTATTATCCCACTCCGTATTTTGAGTTCACCATCAAATCTTGACATTTAACCCTAAACATGCATGGAAAACACAAACTTTAGATGTGGTAGGTCCCTGAAGGTAACCATTGCTCCTTAAAAATTACATAGTTTCAATTTATAGATTTAATGAACAATATTATTGATAGTATTACATAAATTTGAAAAAATAAATAAAATCACTATTATACTGTTTATACATATTTTCTTCATAATTATATACTGTATATGTCACAGACATTTAATTGCTGGTTATTTGTGGGTTCCTCTTTCTTGGATATGTGATGGGATATTATTAGAGTGAATTTTCAAGTAAATTGATAAAGACAATTTTAAATGAGTGATTGGGAGAAATTGTTTTCATATAAAAAATTTACATCATTTTACTTTCAATCAAAAACAAGTTCACTAATTTAAATGAGTGAGAAATGTTTTATAAGTAGTACCGTAGTAATTAGGGTTGTGGCTTATTTGAAAAGTTTATTTTTTAACACAATTAATGATGTGGATATTACCTGCTAATATGAAAGGTTTTGTTAATGTATCATGTGACATATGAACATTTCATCACCATGTCAATGTCTACAGAAAATACCAAACATGTCATGAATGTTATTTTAAAATTTTATTTGATATGTATTTTAAAATTTAAAAATTCAATTATAACAAAACAAAGTTTAAGAATTTAATTTAAATTTTGACTCAAAAATTAAGAATTTTTCATATAACTTCCCCTTTGGCCCAAAACTTTATGGATGGCTGGATTGAATCATTTAAAGCCTCCAATTAAAGGAAATACAGATTTCCTGTAAAAATTCCAACAAGATTTGAAAAGATTTTTTTTTAATCTATATATAGAGTGATTTTCTTTTTAATTATCACTTTAGTTAAATTGGAATTAAATTAGAATTTATCTTATCAGAAAATAGAGCCTGAGACCCATTTCTCAAATGATTTAAATTTGACATTTAATTATTCGATTCAAATTCATATTTGATTAATTTTATAAACTATTTGAATTAAATTAACATAAAATTATCATTATAAATTTTATTTTTAATGACTAAAATCCTATATTACATCAGTTTTCATTTTTTCATTGATAAGATATACTTCTTTTCTCATAAATTAATGTTTTTTGTCATTGATTTAAAATCATTGTTTATATTAAAAATTATGATCCAAGTATAACCACCCCCCCAAAAAAAAACAAAGGAAATTACAATCACATAATCCCCAACCCCGTAACACGTGAGAGATCGCCGAGGCGCACGCAAACGTCCCTCCAAAACAAAATAAAATACAACGTGGTAAACTCTGGTCTCTTTCCCTTGAATGCAACAGGAAGATTCTCTCTCTCTCTCTCTCTCTCTCTCTCTCGTCATTTTCCGTCTCCACACCGGCGCGTGTTTCGCCGGAATCTGACAATGGAGGAAACCAATTACTTAGACCTTTTTATGAAGGAGACAACGTTCTACAACCAAATAGTCCTCGGAAACTTGTTCCCGGAAAATCTGTGGACTCCACTGCCTCACTGGTTTCAGACGTGGCTGAGGAACTACATTGGAGGAACCCTACTCTACTTAATCTCCGGATTCGCTTGGTGCTTCTACATCTATTACTTGAAGCGTAACGTCTATGTCCCCAAAGGTACTAATCAAATAATGCTCATTTGTTTGATTGACATTTGGATTTGACAATTCATGTGATGCGTTTAATTTTTGTATTTCTGATGATTTTTAATGATGGGGGTGATCAAATGTGGGTGTATTTTTGAAGACTAGATTGAATGTTGCTGGGTGTTTACTCTCCTATGTTATCAATTGTAAGTTTTGGATGCATTGATTGTGTCGAAGTTTTTGAGTTGAGAAAGAAGTATAACGAAAATATGGCGAATTTGGGGTTCAATTATTTTGGGGGAATTTCTTTGTGCCACTAAAATTGAGTTCTAGATTGGAGGAGTATAATGGAATTTGAAGTTTTTGATAGCTATACGGAATTCAATACCTTTGTCAAGGTTCCTCAATGTGGCAGTGTAGTGAGTGAAGCGGAGTGGAGTGTGAGAAGAAACATATCCTCTGCCTCTGGGGACAAGGGACAGCTTTGATGTCCCGCAGTTGAAGGACTGGTTATCTAACTTGGTTCTGATTCTACATTACATGCTGTAATTAACTTGAGAATATTCACTTAGTATACGAGGTTGTTTAATATACATGTAATGTTGTTGCCCCTTCCTAGACATCGGATAAATTTGGAACCATTAATGTAATGCTGAAGTAGGAAAGTGTCTTCTCGCATTTCCACAACTTTGGGTGTGGAGACCAATTTATGAGATCAAAGGACAGCTCTTTAGTTTAGTTGATAGTGCCTGTAACATGGATATCTCTTTATGCCAGTTTTCTTCTCAACACATCCTTTTTGTTATGAAATTTGTTTTTGAACACATTCTTTTCTCGACACTACTGAGACTTATTGACAAGCTCCAGAGGCTTTGGACTTATTTGTTGAAGACCTTAGTTAGCCAACGGAAATGAAAGAAACTGCCTGCTATCTTCGACTAAATGATAGCTTGAAACCACCTGAGTAAATTGAAGACACTAAATTTAACTGGGAAGTATCTCTGTCTACTGCATTTCCTTTTTCCCCATTATTCTTTTTGTGGCCTCCTTACTGCTGTGTTTGAGCCCAATACATATTCTTCTGGTTGGGTTTTTTGAGGATATCATTGCTTAGACCACGGACAGTGAGGGTTATATATTATATAATGTCTTCCACAGAGCCAGAGTAAACAGCTTGGTTGTAATAAATAATACATATTTCTGAAGAAAAGTATCATTTGAACAGAATGACTTAAATGTTAACAAATGGAACATTCCAAGTCTAGGTTTTTCTGTTGAGTCTGTAATGCAGATCATGGAAAGCGTTAGTACGTACAAGGAGGACAAGAAATTTACAAGTGACACAAAATTTGAGTGAAGAATTTGTATACTTGCCAAATTTCACAAGGACAAGCTCCAACTTTGTGGCTCACCTTTTGGATTGCAGTAGATTGCATTTATGCCTTTGAATAATTAATGCAAAAATTTTGTTTGTAAGACATTTTGTGTATCTATGACCTTTTTGCAAATCTATCATTTAGTTTGGATAACTTCATGTAGGGTTGCAAATTATCTGAGTCGAGTCATGCAGTATTCAGGATCAACTTGTTTGCTTACAACTTGTTACTTATGATGAGCTTGATGAAGTATGTGCAAGTTTGTGCTTGTGCAAATGAGAAAATTCAGGCTTAGCTGCCTCATTTATGCTCATAAGCTACTTCACTTTGCTTAATTTGTCATAATTTTTATTTTAAATGCCCAGAAAAACCTATTGTTGGGGAAATTATAAAATTTAGTAGCCAATAAAGCAAGTATTCTAAATACATAAGGGGGAAAATGACCTAAAAAAGCTAACTCTGGGTAACAATGCACACACACACACACACACACACACACTCTCTCTCTCTCTCTCTCATACACACAGAGACAGCAATATTAGTGTTCTTTTAGTCAATGAGCCAAGTCATGACTTGAACTGCTGGAACTATTACTTCAAGTTTGTGTGGTATGGACGTAGGCACAATGATACAGCAAATTTCCTAGAATATGATAAAATGCTAATGAGACCCAAAAATAAATTAGTATTGTCTTTGAATATACACTATATATTTTATATTCATATAATATTGATAAATTTTGTCTTGATCATCAATATAAAACAAATAAATAAGCAATTTATAAGTTCAAGTGGTTCTATTATTGTGACTAACATATAAGGGATGGAGTTCTATTAATATTGCAAAACATTGGTAAGGATTCAATATCATTAACAATAACCATGTAAATTATTTCTCTCTTATTTGAAAAATGTCCAAATAGTGGCTGAGAACTGTCCAAGGGTGAAACATCTGATGTTCAAAAGAGTAATAAAAGATTGCACATGCAATGTGGAATGCGAAGTCCCCATTTTAAAGTATCCATGCTTCAGAGGAGTTAATCCTGTTTCCTGTGAACTCAATACTTTAAACCAAGTGAGTAGAAATTTCGTTGTTGATAAGAAGAACATGGAAAATTGATTAAGTGAATATAGATTAACTTGTATGTGATGAGATCAGACTTCCCACTGTTTTAGCTATGTCTACCATTCAACTTGAAAATGGCCTTTTATAGCCATGTGAACCGCATATATTTTGGATTATTTTGTGGACCCAGTGAAAATAAATAGGGCTTTCTTTGGTGTTTTGATATGCTTGCTACATTGTGGCCTAAAGGTCAAATTCCATCTACGTGAACTAACAGGGAGAAACCTATTTTTTGCAGTTCAAGTATAAAATGTTTATGAGTTGGTTTTCCAGAAAATTAATTGTGCATAGTCTTTGCAAGGATGGGCATTCTAAATGTTAGTGAGAACTAATTTGATTTGTGTGCACTTGGAGAATGCAAATTGATTTGGGTTGAAGTGCATATGCATATTCATTTGTGCACGTGTGTGTGCACACATGCAAGTGATATTGAAGATCCGGCCATACAGAGGAGGGGTAAAATTTTTGGAAATTAAACTTTTATAGTTACACATTATATATGCTCATATATTTGCATAGGATTAAGTTTGTAACAGTAGAAGCTTACATTATGTTTGATTTTTTTTTTTTTAAACAGATGCGATTCCTTCAACAAAGGCTATGGGCTTGCAGATAATTGTTGCAATGAAAGCCATGCCTTGGTACTCTGCTCTTCCAACACTTTCAGAATACATGGTTGAAAATGGATGGACACGGTGCTTTTCAAGAATCAGTGATGTTGGTTGGCCGGCCTACATTATCTACACTATGATTTATCTTGCAATTGCGGAGTTTGGTATTTACTGGATGCATAGAGAGTTGCACGACATAAAGCCTCTGTACAAGTATCTTCATGCAACACATCATATTTACAATAAGCAGAATACTCTTTCTCCATTTGCTGGTATGATACTCTTTTTCCAAATGGAATATTATTGAGTCTATTCTGGTTTTACAGAATGGCTTTTTGTCTCTTTTTCAATCTCTACTTGATTTATGGTTCTCAAGACTGTGTATTGTCTCTTGAAGTTTTTTCTCTTTGTTCTTCATTATACTCTGGCATCCTAAAATGTGTTCCTTCTCAAGCATGGTAATTGCAAGATCTGAAGAGAGGGAATTCTGGGGTCAGGGTGGAGTAACCACTTAGATCCCCTTAGCTAGAATAGAATAGGCTTAAATCCTTTTTTGGCCTTGAAGTAACCATTTTCAGCCTCTGACCCTTGAAAATGCTCTTAAGCTCATCTTCTGCAAACAGCACCTTTAATATCTCTTTAGTTTGAGCCTAAGCCAAAATCTATGTGGCTGCATGCACACGACATTTCAACATCATAAGAACTTACAAAAAGTTGCTGCGTCATATCCTCATCATCAATTTTTTTTTTAATAAAATTGCTAATTTTAATTTTTTTTAAAAATAATAATATTTTATTCTAGTAAAAAATTGTTTCTTAATTAACAATGCATTTTCTTAATTATTTCTTAATTCAATGATTAAAAAATAATTATTTAAACAAGAAACATTCTTAATAAATAAATAATTATTTCTTAATGAAATAATTATTTCTTAATTTGAGGCTTTGAAAATTTTAATTAAATTAAGAAATAATCATTTCTTGATTATTTAAGCATGAAACAATTTTTTTTTTTGGGGGTTTTGAAATTTCAAACTCTAGGGTAATGGTTTTAAAATAAAAATCTTAATAGATATTTGATTGAGAAATTGTTTTAGCCATTTGATCGAGGAATCATTTTTTAATTATTTTTAAAATTAAAAGTTACTAAATATTTTAGAAAAAAATCTTTTATTATGTTGAAATTCTACATCATCAAATTTTATGAAGGATGGGAGATTTAGGAGTGTTTTTTAGAAGTGGGAGCCAAAAGTGGTTTTGGCCATTGTTGGCAAAAAGGGGGTTTAAGCCAAAAGGATATTACATTTGCATTATTTTGCAATTTTACCTAGAAAGTGTTAAACAGGGGCGGGCGTAAATGATTAACTAAACCAAGAACACCACCCCCTGCCCCCGCACTGCTGATGCCGTTCCAGTCTCCTGTCATTGACATTCTTGATTTGTCTTTGCATAAAAATCTAAATTACTTACAGGAGATTCAATCACCTATTCTGAGAGCCCAATATGATTTTCAAGTTTGTGTCATTTGTTGTTATCTCTTTTCACTAAAGAGTACAACTTGCCTTCACCGTTTTAATCCCAATTGACAAGCTGTCCATTTAGGTGGCCTCTATCCAATAGCAAGAGCTTTTCAAGTGTAAATTATAGTGTTTGGTACAAGAATTAAGCAGTAGAAAAATATCATCTGAGATGGGTGATGGGAAAGTGGACCTTGCTTCAAACTTGTATCAGAATGGGTAGTTTGGTCTAGCTGAAAGAATAGGTTTAGTTGTATATTGATGCTCCATGGTGCTCTATTTGGATGGTGAGAAATATGGACTTTGCTAAAGCCGTATTCTAAGAAGGATGAATATTAAGTGTCGAAACATATTATCTTTGGGGTCATGCTCTTGTCGATGGTTTGGGGCATGATGCATAAGGGAAAGATGATGGAATAGGTTTAAAATAGTCCACCATGCATGTTGACTAACAGTGATTAGGTAAGTAAAAGTTAACTAAAGATGCTGGGGAAGAGGGGGGGACCTAAAATATTGAGGTGAAAGAGTTGGACATGTGACCATTAAGGTAACAAAGCAGTGTCAAAGTCCTGGTTGCTTTCTTTTCTGGGGAGGCTACATGGTGTTGCATTCTACCTCATGATAATTTGGAGAGGAATTGTAGTGGTGAAAACATGACCCTTGTATAAACTTGCAGAGAGAGTTGATCATCTCCTGCATTGTGATTGGTCCAGGCTCATTTGGAGTGTAGTTATTTCTCTTCTCCATATCCCACTGATGTCCGTGAAATCTGCACATAGCTGTGGTAGTGGAGGAAGTGTGGGAAGACAGACAGCAAAGAAAAAGCTTGTGGAGTTAATCCCTCTCACTATTTCTTGATTGGTGGATGGAAAGAAATAGGAGAGGTTTTGAGGGGTTTTGGAAACCTCTGTTTTTATATATTTATTTATTTATTTATTTTTGTAGATGTTTCTTTTAAGACTTTAGATTTTTGGTTCTTTTGTAGATCCTTTTCGTTGTTTGAGGATGTTGCTTTGCCTTTAGATCTCTTGTCTGACCTTTTAGGATGCGACCTTGGCCCTGCTTCGGTGCCTTGTATATATTTATATTCTCTCTTTGCTATGAAAGAAAAAAAAAATCGAATATCAAAATCTGCTGTATCTGGTTTAGACTCACTGATGTTGGGCAGCTATGGTAGATTGCCTAAAACGGAAGGTTCTGATTGAAAAAGGAGTGAATTTGTTTAGAAGTAAAGAAAAATCAGTTGTTCAAAATTATCGGACATTTTCATTGGCAAGTCCATGGAGAAGAAGAAGGTAGCAAGAAGAAGAAAACTTAGGCATGCAAAAATTTAAGAATAACTAAATAAATAAACAATTATTCAGTCTATTGACATTTTCATCAGTAACACTTATTTATAGGTGCTGAAACAATGTAAAGGCACTTCTAAACCTTTTAAAAAAAATAGCCTTGTCAATATATATACGATTCAAATATCACTAAAAATGGAAGTTTCTAAGATCGAGAGGCTCTAAAAGAAGATAGTAATTTAATGATGTAGGATGATTTTAGAGAAAGTAGGGCAAAGGTTTAGGAGTAGGGAATTAGGGTTTACTGTAGCAACTTTTAATCTAGACAAGCTGTTTTTCCTTGAAGAGATTTCAAATTCTACCGATTATAAATAAAAATCCAAAAATTAAATTGAAATAAAGAAAGCAACAGATGAGAAGAAAGAAGATAGGTCTACTAGCATCATATTAGTAGATCCTTAAGTTTTATGCCTAGGGCAAGAAAGCATCACACCTTTTAGGGTTTTAGAGAACTCAAAGCATAAAATCAGAGTCTTAATTCATCATTACTCCTAATACGATTTCAAGTTTTTAAATAGACAATTAATTTTAACAAAAAATTGTAACTACTGTGATAAAAATTTAGAAACTTCTAAATAATCCTAGCAATGACTCTTCTAACAATAAATAAAATAGAAATTACTCTGAAAAAGACAAGACATTCAAATAAAATAAAAAAGAAGTGTCTGAAAAAAAAAAAAGTAAAACCTGTGAACAGTACTATGTCCAGTACCATGCTCTAAAATTTCACTGAAGCTCCCACAAAAAGGATAACCAACGGTTGGAACTTTGATACCTATAAACGCAAATTACAATGTAAAGGAAAAGGGAAAGTTCTCAACTAACAGGAGAGAACTTAAGAAAATAAAAACTTCTAAAATTTAAAAATTCCGTCAACTTATTCCTTTACAGGACTACTGAATTTACTAAGGGACTCAAATTACTACCCAAAACACTTCTTTTTGGATGGGAAAGCCTTGGATGGGAAAGACTTTGTCTTCATGATTGAACCATTGCCCTTTAACTAGACTGCCAAAGATCACATGTTTTGGTCCAAGCTATGGCTACACTTGAGTCCAAGTTTGGAATAGAACCAAGAAAGCATTGTATAAAGAAAGACCCTGTTGCCATCTTCAACTTGATACTAAAAGATTCTTTGCTGAAAAAAAAAATTAAACTCTCTCAGACCAAACACAAAGGAGCTAGCATTTTTGTAGGCATCATACTTCACTCTTTGATCAAGTAAGCATGGATGTCTTAATAATATATGACAAACTTTAAGAGGGATGATATCAAATTGCACAATGTCAACCGGACTTCCAATAGAATAGGTGAACAAACAGGCTCCAATGGAATAAGCATCATACTTCCCCCACCCCCCACCCCCCATTCTTAATAACTTCTGCAAATTCAGCAACTTTCAATGTCAGTAAATTGGCTTCATAAAAAAAAATGAAACTATGGTGGCTTTCTGTATTAAGCCAGATATTAAACACCCCTTTGGCTTCTAAAGTGTAATTATATTTCTACAGTTCTCTTTTTTGTTTAAAAGGAAAATTCAGAAT
The DNA here is from genome assembly GCA_033439265.1 of Dillenia suffruticosa. Classification (NCBI taxonomy): domain Eukaryota; kingdom Viridiplantae; phylum Streptophyta; class Magnoliopsida; order Dilleniales; family Dilleniaceae; genus Dillenia; species Dillenia suffruticosa. Next base: position 4,971,479 of record JAVTVX010000037.1, on the reverse strand, counting down.
ACATGGAAAGCATTTATTTTAGTTGCTGTAATTGTTGTTTTCCCCTGTAAGAGATTATAGGCCGTAAGTCTTCAGTACCCTATTATTAAGGAAAGAGTTAATTTGTCTGGATATGCCTGCTTCTCAGGTTTGGCGTTCCACCCACTTGATGGGATATTACAAGCAGTACCACATGTCATAGCACTCTTCCTGGTTCCGACACATTTGACGACACACATAGCACTTTTATTCTTTGAGGCAATATGGACAGCAAATATCCACGATTGCATTCACGCCAAGATATGGCCTGTAATGGGTGCTGGCTACCACACTATTCACCACACAACATACCGCCATAACTATGGCCATTTCACAATATGGATGGATTGGATGTTTGGAACTCTTCGTGACCCCATGGAAGATGAACAGAAAAAAGTGGAATAGTGCACTTGACAAGGAATTCAAGTTGTTTTTCCAGCGATTTATTTGTGTGCATTGTGCTTAGCTTGGGTTTGATCAATGCATTGGCTTGTAAATTATGTTTATTTCATTGTCTTTCAAGTGATTTTGAGGTTGGTGCACAAGAGTGACAACGCTTTTCTTTCTTTTATTCCCATCCCAAAATGTGTCAACTAGTGGTGTTTTGATATTTATCGGACAATGTATTCCAATTTACTGTGATAGTAGACTAAGTGCTTCATTGTGGTACTCAAACATAAGGCCTTCGTTTGATATGATGAGAAGCAATCTTAACACCCTTGGGCATGCCCGTTGGCTTGGAAACTTGAGTTTTAGATGTTGGTGGTCTCTTGATCTAATCTCTGAGCTTTGTACGGAAATAATCTTATTTAAAAAAAAAAATTTAAAACAACACGATGAGCAAAATAAATACAAAAGTAACCCACCAATATTATGAATTCAAGACACGACATGCACTGTTCATATATGTCGTAACTTAAAGTCACGACATATATTAAAAATAGGACATGTCGTGAGTTCAACTCAGCACATGTTCGAACATAACCCCCGTGCCCTTCTTTCTTTCCTCCCTTCTCTTTTTTCTTTCCTTCTTCCCCCTTCTGCTTATCCTCTACTCCACTGCGGATGAAGGCGTTCTCCACCTCTACGCGCACGATCTGCAACAACGAAGGACATATGCAATGCAACCTAGAGGAAGTGAATTGACCGCGATCCAGAGTTTTTGGAAGTTCCGATGCGAAATTTGGCGAAGGTGAATTGTTGTTGTGCTCCTTGAAATTAGAAATTTTATATATTTATATTGATTAAATTTTGATGTACATTTTCAATTGATATGTTCTTTGTTGATTTAACTATATTTTGGAGAGATGTAATTAGATATTTAGGGTTTATGTTTTTGTTGGAAATTAATGTTAATTTACGGATTAGGGTTTCTTAATTTGAGATAAAATTATGTTTTAGGGTTTTTTTTTTATAAATAAATGAATAAGTAAATTTAGTTAGATTTATTATTTGCACTTATATGAAATTAGAATGTTTTTTTTGATAAATTTAGTTAATTGTTTGTTGTTTTATTACAAATTTAATTATAGGGTTTTAATTAAAAATTATATTAAATTTATTACTTGTAGTTAAATTTAAGGTTTTAAAATATATGACAATTTATTATTTATAGTTAAACTGAAAATTGAAATGAATTTTGTATTCTCTTAAATTGTCATTTTGGAATGTATATTAATAAAATGTTTTTGATTTTAAGTAGAAATGACAGATATAGTGAAATTGTTATATTACATAAATGGTAAAATTGTGAAGGGTGAGAATGGAGTGGGTTATGACCGTGAACCTTCAAAGTTGATTCAGGTGAAAAAAGATGCATCTTTTAATGCGCTAGTATCCGTAGTCTGTAAGAGATTTCGAATCAATTGGATAAGACAACACGTAGAGATTTTTTATCGTTGTCCTATATCACATATACAAGGGGGGAATGTAAGGTACGTATGGGTACCGATCAATGATAATGATGACGTTCTGAACTTGATAGAGTTTGTGGTGGCTATGAGAGTGGGTACAAATCATGAATTGTATATAAAGGTATATAATGGTTGGATGTTTGTGCCTGTGCAACAAGATTGCGATTTTGTGGACGAGTATCCACATATCATGTCGAATCTCGAGTGGATGTTGCTATGGTAGATATGGATAGAGACATGGATAGAGATGTGGATGAAGAAGAAATGGTGGAAGAAGAGGCTGAGGAAAATGTCGAAGAAGAGAATGATGATGAAGAAGAAGATGGTAGAGAAGTTGGTCATACTAGTGGTCGTAGTTCTGGAAGCCAGATAATGTTTGGGTTATCCTCAGCGCCCGTACCCATTCATGATAGTAGGAGATATGTCTATACCGGAGCTGATGAGTCAATTCATTTCATGAGAACTATATCGGGAGGAGATTGTTATGTTACTTTTGAGGAAAATTGTCGATTGACAATCAATAGTGGGAGTTTTAACGATAAATTGAAGAATGGATGATGTTTGAGTCAAAGGATCAACTTATACATTTTGTAAAAATGCATCATGTGAAAAATCACTATCAATTTCGTGTTGGGAGATCAACTCCTACACTTTGGACAGCGGTATGTACTCAAAGGGATGAAGGTTGTGGGTGGAGGTTGCGTGCATGTGTAACAAGACTACTTGATGCCTTTGTGATAATTGTTGTGGAGGGACCGCACACATGTGTCAATGTTGGGTTGACGCAGGATCATAGGCAATTGGATTCAAATATGATGGCCCGACAGTTTGTTAACTATATAAGGGAAGACCCAAGTATTAAAGTATTTTTTCTGGGCCGCAATAAGAAAGGCGATAAAGATGGTATACGGGGATTGAGATGAATCATACAAAGAGCTATCTCGAGTTTTGGATGCAATTATGCAAAAGAATCCAGGATCACAAGTGTCATGGAAGTTGGGTTCGGCCCGAATTGTGAAATGGCCTTTGAAATTGTCTTTTGGGCATTTGGTACTAATATCATGGCATTTAAAAGTTGTCAGCCATTGATAAGTATAGATAAGACTCACTTGTATGGGAAATACAAATACAAGTTGTTGATTGCATGTAGTATGGACGGAACGAATCACATAGTGCCGTTGGCATTCGGATTGGTGGATGTAAAGTCACTAGCCTCATGGTCGTGGTTTTTAATGTGTGTGCGAGACTATGTTGTCTTAGATAGGGAGGGATCAATATGCTTGATTTCATATCGACATGAAGGGATAAGAGCCACTGTTGCTCGTCTGGAGTTTGGATGGTCGCCTCCGCATGCTGTGTAGCATTTTTGCATGAGGCATGTCGTTAGTAATTTAACATGCATCACAAAAGTCAAGCTTGTAAGAGAGTTACCACTATTGCTGCATTACAACCACAACACAGGAAATTTGATCTATAGGATGAAGGAGATAAAAGATGATGCCCTTGATTACTTTACGAACATTGCCCTTGAACTGTAGACCTTCTCTCATGATGGTGGCTTTCGTTATGGCTATATGATGACCAATATTAGTGAAAGTTATAATGCTGTGCTAAAAGGTGCAATGAATCTACCTGTTTTTGTTTTGGTACTGAAAACATTTTATAATTCAATGAACTATTTGGAAGCTAGAATCGCTGAGACGAAAGCGGGGATGACAAGAGAAGAGAGGAATACGAAGTATGCAAATACTATGTTAGGAAGGTGGATAAACACCGCTAACTTTCATACGGTTTTCTCTTTTAGTAGGGAGAATGAGATCTTCGAGATAGAAATAGGTCATAGATAAATACGGTATGACCACAAGGGAGGAAATAAACAGATCGTCGACGTCAATAATGAACATTGCACATGCGGGAAATTGCAAACGTATAGAATACCTTGCTCTCATGCAATCGCTGCACTATCACGGACCATGATCGATGTTCATATGATTGTCGGAAAATGGTATACGTGGGAACAACAACTTAGAGTGTACGAGTCATATTTTTCATCGGTGGGAGATAGATCTGGGTGGCCACTCGGATCGTACCCAACTATTATCCCGGACGTATCACTAAGGCGTGAAAAAGGAAGACCAAAGTCATCTCGATATCATAACGAGATGGATATCCGAGAATCATCTTCGTAGGTATCGTGTGGTAGTTGTAGTGTTGAGGGCCATAATCGGAGAAAATGCACGAAACAAATGAGATGTGGTCTTTGTGGGAGACAGGGTCACAACCGAAAAAATTGCCTAAACATATCATGTGAAAATAAATAGTTTTTGTATTTCAGTTAGAATTTATATATTTCTTATTATAACGGATATCATGTATTTATTTTTCATATATTTGACTCTTGATATTTTCAGTTTAAATGTGTTTTCACATTCATGTTTATAATTGAGTATTTCTATTTTTTAATTGAGTACTTATAATCTAAATTATTTTTCTAATTGAGTATTTGAAATCTAATTTATTTTTGACATCACGTATTTGTAATCTATTTTATTTTGACATCATGTATTTTGCAGATGGATCCAGGACCTTTTGATCCGAGTGTTCTCCGGTTACAGCGACGGCATCGTTCTTCTCGCCTTTGGGAGGGAGTCGGCACGATGGTTACGCTCACTTGCCGTCGACGCGAGACCATGCTATGCCGTTAGGGGCATGGTCACATCGACGAGCGAGTGCTTCCTCTTTTGGAGGACTCTGGATTTTTGGGCGTTGCTCGATTGAGTTTCATTCAGTTCGATTGGCATTTTATCATTACTCTGGTGGAACGATGGAGGCCTTAGACGCACACTTTTCACCTTCCCCATGGTGAGATCACTATTACCCTTCAGAATATTGAGTTTCTGTTAGAGTTATTTGTGGATGGCCATCCCCTCGTATTTAGGATGACGAGAGTGGCATAGGGTGATGTATGCGAGAGACTTTCAGGTGTTATGCCACCACGGTTTGCGTTTAGGGGTTACACTTTGAGCAAGCCGTGGTTATCTGAGATTTTTTTTGATTTGCCCGCTGGTGTGGAAGATATAGCTATTTTACGGTGGACATGGACTTATATTTTACTTTAGATAAGGGGTGTTCCGTTTTCTGATAAAACAGGAACTTTTGTACATTTACAGTTTTTATTGTTTTTAGAGGATTTAGAGTTGTCAGGTAGATTTAGTTGGGGATCTGCATGTTTGATATATCTGTATAGATAGCTGTGTATAGTTACGCATGCAGATTCACGTGAGATTGGTGGGGCGCTAGTTTTGTTACACTTTGGGGGTGGAAGCGGTTTCCTTATATGGCTTTTATTCAACGAGGTTTGTACGTAGATGGGGATGGACCACTTGCTTTGCGGTGGCACGATGAGTTTGATGTCACTATGTTCCCTACACACGTTGTTTCCATGTATAGGGAGACACTCGATAGGCAGATGGTCGATCAGGTCGTTTGGGTCTCGTACTCGGATGATGTACTGTCATCCCTCCACGACTATTGTCACAGGGGGAGGGATATTTGGCACTCACGGGTTCCTTTGATTTGTTTTAGTATCATGGAGTGGCATTTTCCAGATAGGGTGTTACGAAAGTTTGGAGGCTTGTAGTATGTTTCGGGTGAGTGTGACACTGAAGACAGACGCCACGATACGAGCACGCGAGGTATACGAGAGGTCGATTGGTTGGCAGCATATGTAATGTACGTTGATCTTTGGATTCAACGACATGAACATCTAGTTTCGCTAAATACCTCTTTTGGACCTGCGCTCGATCCTGCTTATTCGGTCTGGTTTCACATCATCTCCCGCGAATTTGTCAGTTGTCGGGGAGCTTTTTTGAGTTACGTGGTAAGTTTTCATCTACCTTCTTTTCATTCTCAATCAATGAATTTAATTTGTTATTTTAACTATTTCTCACATTATTTCTTGTAGTGGGATACTTTGCACAAGATACGAGACAGACCCGGTGTCGACGTTCGTGGCCTTACCGAGTCGGCCATCTTGGTTTTGGTAGATGATATGGCACGCTTTTCAGCGTTCGACCTGATAGAGATGGTGCAAACGGTGGTGATGCAGACCGAGCACGTAGATGACGACGAGGGAGAGGACGATGTACGAGAGACCTCCACCCTCGTCCGATCATGCGTTGCCGCCACCTTTTTAGCAGTCGGACGATGTCGTAGGACCTTCCACCATATACAGTGAGTTTTCATCTTTCTACACACTTGTCTTTGATGAGTTCCCTCAGGTTTTCATTTCGAGGGCTCCTCAGAGAGGGGAGCTCGTCCCGATAACTTTATGGATGAGGGACTGACACAGGGTGTGAGAGATGATGCACGACCGGTGTATCACGTGTCCCCGCCTGTTTTCTCCAATCCCAACCAGCAGGATGTAAACCCTTTCCAGATCACATAGATAGATGATCTAGGTTTAGTATCTCACGATAATTCTATAGACAGTAGAGTAGTTTTAGGTCTTTGAGTTGTGTTGTAAATCTGTTTTGAAGATTGGTAGTGAAAGATATTTCGAAATTTGGAGTTTGTAAATTAGGTTGTCGTGAGATTTGAGATGTATTGTATATGAATTCTGGTTATGAACTCGAAGAATGGTTGTGAATAATATTTTGAAATTTGGAGTTTGTAAATTATATTATTGTGGTGTTAGCGTTGTGTTACAATTTGGATTGTTGTAAATTCGGTCAGTATATAATGTACAAAGTGTACTTGAAAAGTGGCCAGAAGTATATCGTGAGTTCAACTCACGACATGTCTTATTTTTAATATATATCGTGATTTCAAGTCACGACATGTATGAACAGTGCATGTCGTGTTTTGAAGTCACGACATAGGTGAGTTACTTTTGTATTTATTTTGCCTGTTATATTGTTTTAATTTTTTTTTAAAATAAGGTTATATCCGTATAAAACTCTTAATCTCTGCTTTGATTCAATAGGAAAAAGAACATTATTTGTGCTGACCACTCAATGTATTTATTTATTATTTTTTGATAGTTTCATTCTGCAATGCAAAAATTGATTTTAAAATCAGTTAGATTTTTCAATGTTAAAAATAATATTTTAAGTTGTAGATAGAAAAAATTTGACTTGTATTTTTTAAAAGATCATATATTTTACTCAAAATTTATTAATTTAATTAAAATTTATTACAAATAGAATAACATAAAATAGAAATACATTGAGACTCTTCCCCCTCCCAAGTGAACAAATAGGAGAAAAAAGTGAACAAATCAGATGCGGACGGAATTAGATGTCAACGTGGCACTAACATCTTTACCCCTCTCAAGTTTTAGTAAGAGACTCGGTGCCTCAGAAAAGATGAAGCCCAATTCCGCTCAATTCCATGCCGACTCTCTCTCTCTCTCTCTCTCAAATTTTGAATTAGAAAGGTGGGATCTAATCCTTTTTACTAAAGAACCTGTGTGATTTAAATTTAAAGAACCTATGTGATTTAAATTTGGGGGGCCAAATTCTTGAAGGAAAACCTTAAAGAGAGACAAATTCTTGGAAATGTTGGTATTCCCTTGTCTTGAATCTTGATTTTATTTTCTTTTTTCTTTGTCATTTCATATTGTGAACTTGTTTCTGTTTTTGGATATTAGTAGTTTTACGGCATGCTTTACGGCTACCTTTACGGTGTTCATTTGGCCTAATGGGCTTGGGTGGTTCCACTCTTGCAGTAATGGGTCGTTAGACTAGTGGGACCTATACCATCATTTGCCCTATACTCCTAAGGCTAGTCTGTAAGGGTAACGTTAGGAGTAGAGCTGGTATGATGAGAGTTACATAATTTGAAAAGACATATGGTAAAACAGTTTTGGATAAGCGGAATGGAAACGGAAAGAGAATCAACATGGCAGTGAAACATTAAATGTGACTGGCATTTATGTTTCGAAGCGGAAAAGATGGAATAGGAACTCAAGCTAACATAGTGGAGAGGATGTGGAAGTGGGACGTTTTTTGCGATGATTTTTCATGGGTGAATTGACTATTCTAGTTCCAAAGTGTACCCCCTTTGTTTCCCAAGATTTTCATTCAAGATATTGGCTATAAATAGTGGAAGGCAGTGGTGAAGTTTCTTCAGTCCATTAGATGAAGAGAGGTTATAGGGGAGGGTGTGACAAATTAGATGAAAAATTAGAAGTTATGAGGGATTGTTGATAATAATGCTTTCAACAATATTGACTAGATAAAGATGAGAGGTTTTGTATGGTGGTTGTTATGTGTCTTATAACTACTATCGATACAAGATTCCATTAGTAATGGAGACTGCCTATACGAGATCCCATTACGGTACTTGAGAATCCAAGACCGTGGTGGCCTATATTGGCGGTCTCTAGGGACCTTGTAGTGAATGGAGACATTTTCCCCTCTTGTATTTTAAATTGGAAGGTGGAGACGTTTTTCCCCCATGAGGTTTGACGAAGATGGCTGAGTGTTGGGCGCAATAGATCGCTAATTGTTTGATTATTGTCAGTGTCTTTGTACCTGAATGTGAAGAGAATGAGGGAACTAAACTTAGTACCAGTGTCCCCTTGGGGCATGAAGAGGATGAGAGAATTTGATGTTGAGAAGAGAGTTCGGAGAGGTGGTGCAGAGACCTAATCTTATTGAGTACTTCCTCTTTCTCTACGTCTTGTTTTCCCTACATTTCTAACTCCCCAACTTTTGAATTCTTAATATATGTGTAAATACCCGACTTCTGTATTTCTGTATGAGTTCTAAGTTGTTATGTAAAGATCCCATTGATAAATAAATGAAAGAGTTTTTCTTGTACCGATGATTTTGTTGCTCTGCTTTGTTAGTAGATTAGCATGTCTAATTCCTTGGCTTCAACTTTATTGCAATTGTGCCCTTATGGTTTATAGAAATTGTTTGTTGTATTGTGCGTAATTGCTTGGGGGCATGGTGCTAATGAGAAACTGGGTGGATGCCTTGGTGTTGCATTGAGAAGCTAGGTGGATGCCTTGGTGTTGCACTGAGATAGAATTTGAGAACATTATGTCGAGGGTACTCACTGCACCAATGATACTTGGAAGCGTTGTGCTTGGATTTGGATAGTGTGTAGATATTGCGCCGATGATACTTAGAGGCGTTGTGCCTTGGATGTTAATAGTGTATCAGGTATTGCACCAACGATACTTGAAGGTGTTGCGCCTTAGATCTAAATAGTGTATCGGGTGTTGTACCAACGACACTTAAAAGGCATTGTGCCTTGGATGTAAATGGTGTATTGGGCGTATACTCGGAGGTATTGTGCCTTGGATGTGAATGGTGTATCAAGTGTTGCACCGACGATATTTGGAGGTGTTGCATCTTGAATGTGAATAGTGTATTGAGCAATGCACCGATGATATTCGGAAGTGTTGCACCTTGGATGTAAATGGCATATTAGACATTGTGCCAACGATACTCGGAGTCATTGCACCTTGGATATCAATATTGTATCGGGTGTTGCACTGACATTACTCAAAAGTGTTGCACCTTGGATGTGAATAGTGTATCGGGTTTTACGCTGACAATATTCGAAGGTGTTGCACCTTGGATGTAAAGAGCGTATCGGATGTTGCTCCAATAATACTTAGAGGCATTGCACTGACGATACTTGGAGGCATTGCAACGACGATACTTGGAGGCATTGCACCTTCGATTTGTTTAACACGGGTAATGTGTTGAAAGGCTATTGTTGCTTTGTGCTGAGGGGGTTTGATTCTACTATAAGGAGAACAATAACCTCTAAGCGAAAGTTGAATTGTTCGATGCATGAAAATCATAATATTATCATTGACAAATTACAAAATAGCAAATGTTCGAAATATGAGAGTTATAGAATCCATTGGTAGTAAATACGTAAATTTTCAGAGTCCCATGTACGGAAAACGGCCGAGCCGTCTAAATGGTTAAGTCAATAGGTTTCGGGGAGAATTACCTAGCGTATTTAGTATTCTTCCCAATTAGGTACAAGTTTGCTCCCTTGCTGGGGTTGTCTTGTAGCCTCCATTCGGAGCACTAGATCTCCTGGCCTGGAGGTCTTAGCCTCGACTCTCCGATTATAATATTGGGCAATTTGTTGTTGATATGCTGACATTCGTGCACACATGGTGTCCTTTGATTTTGATAAGAGGTCTGGTTGCTCTCGTAGAATGGGCTCGTTCAGGTCCGATTGCTATTATTCTACTCGCAAAGAGTGAATTCCTATTTCAATTGGTAACACTACTTTGGACTTGTAGGTTAGGCTGAATGGTGTTTCCCTATCGGTGTAGTATGATACGCCCATAGAATTTCTTGGAGTTCTGACTTTTGCCTTATCCAATGTTGTTTTTAATCCTTGAAGGATCATTCTATTTATTACTTTGACAAATCTATTGGACTATGGGTAGGTGATTAACATTAAGCGATACTGAATTTCCAACTTGTTACAGAACTCCTTGAACTATTTTTTGTCAAATTGTTTGCCGTTATAAGTAATCAGGACATGAGGCAACCCAAACCTAGTGATTATTGATGACCACATGGATTTCTATATCTTTTTTATTGTAATTTGGGCCAATGGTTCTATCTTTACCCACCTTGTAAAATAATCAATTGCGACAATGAGGAATTTTTGTTGTCCTATAGCGCATCGGAATGGGCCCAATATATTCATCTTGTACTGTACGAATAGCTAAGGACTTGTTATCGGGCAGAGATCAGTGGAAGGTTGATGCGGTATCGAGGAAAAGCGTTGGCACTTATGGCACTTTTTGATGAATGCACTCGCATAAGCTTTCATAGTAGACAAGAAAAATCCTTGTCTCAAGGATTTGTTGGCCAGGTTCCATGCATCTAGGTGATTGCCGCATATACCTTCGTGTATTTCCCTAAGGACATGGTCTCCTTCCTCAGGAGTTAGGCACTTGAAGTATGGGTGAGTGAAAGATTTCTTATAAAGAGCTTCATTGATAATGGCATATTGTGCAGCCTTTCATTTAACTTTGATTGCTTCTGTAAGTAACTCTAGCGATTGTCCGTTGGTCAAGTAGGCCTGTATAGGATCTTTCTAGCTTGGCGAACCATATGTTCACAAGATCTATTATGGTTCATCGATACTCGGATAAGGAAGGATCTCAATGTATATTGTTCGGCCTGTAGCGACTGAATCCGAATAGGCCAAAATAGAAAGTACGCCAGCTCTGGTGTTCTCTGATTTCAGGATCTGTTTTATGTTTACTTTGCTGAATTCGTGCATTTTGTCAAATATTTCACCATCATTGGTTCCTTTGTTTCTTAGGTTCCTTCATTAGGTTCCTTTAATTTGTTTGACTACAAGGTAGCTGTTGGTGAATACCCGGATGTCTCTGGCTCCCATTCATACTACGATTCGTAATCACTACAAAAAACACGATTTTAGCGACAGAAAAATTTCATTACTATTTTGCCACGGATTTAGCGATAAAAAATTTTTCGTTGCTAATTTGCAACGAAATTAGCGACAAAAAATTATTTGTGGCTACATTTCCAACTAATAGATTATTGATGACTGAATTTGTCACTGATTGGCGACAAAAAAATTGTCGTCGCAAAATCCGTCGCTAATTGGCGACAAAAAAATTGTCGTCGCTTAATTTGTCGCTAATTGACGACAAAAAAATTTTCATCGCTAAATCCGTCGCTAATTGGCGACAAAAATTGTCGTCGCTAAATCCGTCTTGGCAACGAAATATTTTTCGTTGCAAAATTCGTCACCAATTAGTGATGAATAATATTTTCGTGGCTAAATTTTGTCACGGATACTATTATCCGTTACTACATTTAGCGACAAAAATATTTCGTCACAAATTAGCGACAAAAATTTTTCTCACGAATTCGTCTACGGTAACAATATTCAACGCAAAATTTAGTAACAAACTCCAAAATTCTGGTTTCTCACTAATTAGCCACAAAAAAATATTTGTGCAAAAATTTGTCGCTAATTAGTCAGTTGCTAATTTATTAATAATTTCTGACTATAAATATTTTTAACCGTATCTCTTTTTTAACAACCTATTCTAAATAACGAAATAGAATTAAATACATATTAAATAATATTATGATTCTCACCAATTTTGACAATTTTAATGATAAATAATTCAACCTAACAAATAATTTTCAATTATAATTCAACCAATCTGTAACAAGATAAGATAAGTAGATCAAATAATATTTTTTGGAGGATAGCTGAGACGGATAACTGATAACAGTAATCCATTTATTTTATTTTATTATTATTTTATTTTATTAATTTATATTAACTAATCATATTTAATATTTTATAATATCGTAAATAAGCATTTAATTTTATTATTTTATATTTTTATTTTTTAAAGACTAAAATTATTTTAGTTTTTAAATATTTTATTATTTAGCGACGGAATTAATGACAAATTAGAAATCCGTTGCTACATTTGGCGACAAATTAGAAATCTGTTGCTATATTTAGCGACAAATTAAGGAATCCGACGCTCCATTGCTAATTTAGCGACAAATTAAGGAATCCATCGTTAATTTAGCGACAGATTCAATGCTCCGTCGCTAAATTAGTGAAGAATCCGTCGCTAAACTTAATTTTTTAAAAATTAACATTTAATATTTTATTTTATTTTGTTATTTTGTTAATTTATATTAAATAATCATATTTATTATTTTATAATATTTTTAATTATCATTTTATTTTTTTTATATTTTTTTATTTAAAGGATCGTGGAATGAAAACATTATCCATCTCTAAATTCATGGCCAATTGGCGACGACAAAATTTTTGTGGCTATTCATCATAATTAGTGACGGAATCCCAAAATTCGTCGCTAAATTAATTAATTAATTAATTAATATATTAATATTATATTTTATTTTTATTATAAATAAAATTTAGGGACGAATTCTAGGATTAGTTGGTAAATTTAGCGACCGAATTCCAAATTCGTAGCTAAATTAAATTTTTATTTATTTATTATATTAATATTATATTATATTTTTATTATATATAAAATTTAGCGACGAATTCTAGGATTCGTTGCTACATTTAGCGACCAAATCCCAAATTCCTTGCTAAATTAAATATTTATTTATTTATTATATTAAAATTATATTTTATTTTTATTATATATATAATCAGCGACAAATTCTACGATTGTTGCTAAATTTAGCGACAGAAACCAAATTCATTGCTAAAATAAATTTTTATTTATTTATTATATTAATATTATACTTTATTTTTATTATATAAAAAATTTAGCGAGGAATTATTAGATTCCTTGCTAACTTTTGGGTTTAGCGACGGAATTCAAAATTCGTCCCTACTTTAATTAAGTAATTAATTATTATATTAATATAATATATTATTTTATTATATATAAAATTTAGTAACAAATTCTAGGATTTCTCACTAAATTTAGCGACGAATCTCGAATCCCTCGCTAAATTAAATATTTATTTATTTATTATATTAATATTATATTATATTTTTATTATATATAAAATTAGCGACAAATTCTAAGATTGTTGCTAAATTTAGCGATGGAAACCAAATTCATCGCTAAAATAAATTATTTATTTATTTATTATATTAATATTATACTTTATTTTTATTATATAAAAAATTTAGCGAGGAATTATTAGATTCGTCGCTAACTTTTGGGTTTAGTGACGGAATTCGAAATTCATCCCTACCTTAATTAATTAATTAATTATTATATTAATATAATATATTATTTTTATTATATATAAAATTTAGTAACAAATTCTAGGATTCCTCACTAAATTTAGTGACGAATCTCAAATCCCTCGCTAAATTAAATTTTCATTTATTTATTATATTAATATTATATTATATTTTTATTATATATAAAATTGGCGACAAATTCTAAGATTGTTGCTAAATTTAGCAACAGAAACCAAATTCATCACTAAATTAAATTTTTATTTATTTATTATATTAATATTATATTTAATTTTTATTATATATAAAATTTAGCGACAAATTCTTGGATACGTTACTAAATTTAGCGACAGAATTCGAAATTCATCATTAAATTTAGGGACAGAATTCCAAATCCTTCCTTAAATTAAATTTTTATTTATTTATTATATCAATATTATATTATATTTTTATTATTTATTTATTATATCAATATTATATCATATTTTTATTATATTTAAAATTTAGAGAGGAAAGGCTAGTATTTATTTATTATATCAATATTATATTTTATTTTTATTATATATAAAATTTAGAGAGGAAAGGCAAGCGCCAGCGCCGGGGCCCAGCCTTGGCAGCACGGGCGCCCGTGCATACCAAAGCACACTGCGTGTGCTCCCAGCGCGGGCGCCCGGGCATGCCAATACTGGCACCCGCGCATGCAAGATATGATAAGTATATGGTAACCAGATGGTAAGTAGATGATTGTCACTAAATCTAAATTTATTTTTATTTATATTTTTAACTAATATATTTTATCATTTTTGTTAGTTTCATTAATTTCATTCCATTTAATTAAATTAAATTGTTTGTATTTTTTATAAATTTTTTAATTTTTATAGAATTTATATTTATAAATAAATAAATTGAAATAAGTAAAAATTCTATATATTTCATATTAATTTCATTTCTAATTGTGTTTGTATTTTTCTAATTTTTATTTTTTTATAAAATTTATATTTATAAAGAAATAAAATGAAAGAAGTAAAAATTCTATATATTTAATACAAAATAGGAAAATATATATTCTAAGGAAAAAAAAGGTGAGAAGTTTTCGAGGGAAAAAGGAAAAAGAAAAACAAAAGAAGTTTTCTCAAAAATAGGACTTGGGCCTCTGGTCCGGTCTGGTTCGGAAGGTGGGCCGGGATGCATTGTAAACGCACATGCAAGCCAAAGGAGCGCCATGCCTACGTGGGCGCCCGCACATGGCACCGCATCAGGAAGCACAGTGCAAGTGCCCGTGTGGCGCTTGGTCATGGCATGACAGCCTCCGTGTATGCCGGCAGCATGGGCGCATGTAAACGCCTGCACGGACGCTCGGGCTTGCCAGTACTGGCGCCCACGCATACCAAAGCGCACCGTGTGTCCTCATGCAAGCGCCAGTCCAGCGCGGGAGCCCAGGCATGCCAGCATTGGCGCCTGAGCATGCCACCGTGCGTTACATGCGCCCATGCAAGCCCCCGCGCATGCCGTGCTAACCCAGGCGCCAGGCAATGCGAGCACGGTGCCCCCGCATGGTAGCGCGTGCTGCATGCACGCATGCCAGGGTCCATGCGGGCGCCCAGGCATGGCAGTGGGGGCACCCGCGCATGTTACCGCGTGCAGGCCAAGTGAGCATGCAAGCAGCCTCGCGAGGGTGCCCGGCCATGCTAGCGCGGGCACCCATGGATGCCACTGCGCGGGCAAGCTTGCCCGCGCGTGGCAGGTGCGCTTGCAAGTGCCTGCGCTGGTGTTTGGCCATGCCAGCACGGGCGCTGACGAGGCAAGCATGTCACGTGATTGCAATATTAATTTTTATATTAAAAAATATAAATATGTATTTATAAATATAATTAAATTTATTATTGCTCTAGTTTTTAATATTAGAATTAAGAGCATACTAATATTATTTTAATATTTATAATTTTAATATTTATGAAGTTATAAATATGTGTTTATAAATATAATTGGATTCTTAGTGGAGTTTTAAATTTTAGTAGATATTTTAAAAATTGGAAGTTGTTTGAGATGTTATGTTATAAGTTATAGTTTCGTTTAAATTTTAAAAGTTGTAAATTATTTGAGGGTATGGTAATTTTGAGAGAGTGTTATGTTATAGGTGGTAAGTGTGTGCAAATATGCTTGAGTATGTGATTTGAGTATGTGATAAGTGTTGTGATATGTTATAAGATGATATGACAAGAAAAAATTGTTTATACATATACTGAGAGCATTACAATACATCATCCTCTCAATTTTCCTCTTTCTTTTTCTTTTTCTTTTCTACTTTATTTTGTTTGAAACTTTTTTCCTCCATCTTTTTTTCTTTTCTACTTGTCTTCTGTGAAACTTTTCCCTTTTTGTTTCATCATCTTCAATATAATATCATTTTCAATATAATATCATCGCATTGTTCTGAAAATAAAAGTTTGAGAAAATATTTTTTTCTCAAAAACAGATCCTGAAAAATAAAATAAAACCACGTAAAAGCGTAACAAAACCAATACCAATACGTTATTTAAAAATTATAGGGATAAAAGAAACCTACTAGCAAGAGTATATTAAAATAAAATAATAGATAACTAAAAATGTGAAACATCACTAGGTTTCATAATTGAAAGTCAATTCTGTGACAAAAAATTATCAACTATAGAAATATCCACTTTCTTTTGGGCTTGCTTTCGGCCCTACTTTCTTTTGGGCTTGCTTTCGGCCCACACAGACAACTAAATAGAAAATAAGTATAATAAGTAGATGAAAAAATATTATTAATTAAAGAATGATATTTGAGTACGAATGATGATGATAAGAAGTGAGGAATGATGAAAGTATATAGCGAAAGAAAACCAAAATGGTAAAATGCATCTTGATAATGACTTTGAGAATAAGTTTGGATTGAAAATGGTATTGAGTCAGCATATATAACAATCCATCGTCTGCAAAGACAATTAATAATTAGTAATTTAATATTAAAAATAAATAGAAAGAATTCATAATTCATAGCAAAATGCCAACGTCCCAATTCGTGAGCATCCAGTTCTAACTTCCATGAATATTACAATAAATTCAATTGTCTTTAGATTTAGCTCTAAAAATTGAAAAATTAGATTAAGTGAAATATTTGTAAAAATTGGATTCCAAATTAAGAAAAACAAAGTTGTTCTTTTCGATCATAAAATACCCAAACACTCATGCTCAGAAAAAGACCTAACCTTAACAGAGGGCAGGAAAGATAGTTGGTTTGTCTTTCCATCTTTCATTTCAATTTATATTCAGTATCTTTATCATTCTCCTTGTCAAAAGCCTCCTCCCATCCTTTCTCATCCAAACCCTTCTCCTTCTCCAAACATTCCTCCTGCTCTTTCCCTTTCTCTTGCCGGACTTTGTCCTCCTCCTCCTCCTCCCTCTTTCCCTTTCTTTTGCATTTTTTCCTTCTTTTGTTCTTCCTTCTCTTTTTTATTTTGTATATAATCACAAAGTCTGTGCAACATATCATGTGCAACATATCATAACATATCATGATGCATTTGTAACAAATTGAAATGAATTTGAATTGATTTCTCCAAAAATATTAGTTCGATGCTTCTCTGCATAATATAAGTACTATATATAAGTGTATATATAAGTGTTTGTAAGTGATATAAATTAGTGATTTGTAAGTTTACTTAATTTTTTCTTCACTTCCTTGAACACCAACACTTTCTTTAGCTTCTTCAACACTCAACAACACTCAACACTTGCAGATTTTTCAGACAATAAACCCTAAAAAAATATAAAATATAAAATGTGAATAAACCTATAAATAAATATATACTATTTAGATTCCACAGTAATTACATAATGCATATAAACATATTTTAACTTACATACATTTATAACTCGAATTCAATTCTATCAGTCGAATTCAAGTCTTTCGTCGAATTCAAGTCTTCGATCCGTTGTCCATAGCGAATAGGTAAACGCGTTGTTTTTCCTCCCAAATCACCAACTAACATTCTCAAAATAAAAAATCTAAACATAAAATAAAATTTGTTAAACATTGTTAAATAGATTGCAATCAATCATTATATTGAAAATTAAATTGAAAGCTTACCATCAGTAAAAATAAACAACCACCAATACCCGTCTTCTTTCTCTCTTCCTTTGCTCGACGTTTGAATTCACAAATCTCATCAGCTAACTATTCTAATACAAATTTAGCCCAATTATATTGTCGAATATTTTCAACATCAATAATATCAATAATAGTAGTAGTAAGATGTTTGAAACCGGGAACACATTTGTAGTTACATTTATAGTTGGACATAAAAAGCATCGAAGGATAAATAACAAGAAATATCGTTTAAAGTTGGGTGAGTAGATTTGGATTTGTTTTAATTGACTATGTTTTAATGTCAAGAAATACTTTCTCTTGAAGATTCAATGGAGGAAGAATCTAAAATATCACGTCTAATCGTCCGATCTAAGGGATTCCTAGAATTCGTCCTACTTCTCCTTTTACCGAGTTTAAAATTGTGATGGGGAGCGATAGATAGAAAGATATTTATGCATGGGTTCAAATCTCATTACGAGTTTCTCACACAATTTTTGACTCAATATATCACAGGTAAGCTTCAAAAGTTTTCGAATCCCATTTCTTTCACTGCACATTTCATATTGTCGATAAGAGTAGAAAATAGCTCTCTTACTTGCTTTTGGAGAACACATTGTCTGCATTTTGTCTGCATTGGAGTAGCCATTGCTTTTCTCATTCCATTGCTTTTCACATTCCAGAAATCTTTTCATCTTCTTCACTTCTATCAATCTATTAAAAAAATATTTTTAAGTATAATTTATTTAATGAAAATGAAAAAAAAAAGTATGAGTAAGAGTAACTCACCCAGATTTTAGTTTCTTCTTAGAAAAAATTTCCTTCTTGTTCTTCGACAGTTTAGGTTTTGATTTGTGTGATTTTTTGGTTTTGATAGAAGGAAGAAATAAGTTTGTAGTTTTTTGGTTTTGATGGTATTGATTGGATAAGTGCGAGTTTTTTGTTTTGATTAGTTTAGATTAATGTGGAAGTGAAATATGGTTCGGTGAACTCAAGCACCGACTGGATGTTATCGAAATGACGTTAGCCGCCTCTACAGAGAACGGAGCTCAAAGTTTTGAATAAACACTATTTTTAATTATAAATTATTATAAAATGTGTTAATCAAATATATTATTATATTATTAAATATATAATTATATTATATTAACACATATTGTTACAAATATAATTTCATATTATTAACTTTATTAATAACTAAACCCTTACTTATTTCTATGAATTTGAGCTTTATTAATCTATTTAGCATGAATTTGAGTTAAGAAACATTTCTTAAAAAATCACCTTACAACAAACATAACATAACATGTTAATATGTTAACGAATAAATGGGATATTGTTGTGTTAAATCAAATTGATATATGCTTTGAAAATATTACTCTTTTTTTTTATCAGCTTAGTAATGTTTATCATAATGCCATTATTACCATCATGCTTTTTTTGACTAAAAACAAATTACAAAAATATTATAAACATTAATTAATTTATTTGATAGGGATTTTTTTGAGTAAAAACAAATTACAAAAATACCGTAGGAAGTAAAATGATTGATATATATATATATAAGAAAAAATATGTGTTTTTTCAAACTTTTATGCCTATTAAAAACAAATAGTAAAATATAGTAAATGATAAATCATAATTGTAAATGAGAAGTGTTGAATGAAAATAAAGAATTAAAAACAGTATTTTAATATTTGAAAAAACTTTGCATTAAAATTTTGCAAAGAGGTTTAAATGGCGCGAGAAAAAATGGAGAAAGTTTAAAGGATTTTTCAATATCATTTTCACAAATAAATTTTAAAAAAGGGGCAATTTTCCCGCCACGTTTTTCATTTCTTAATCCTTTAAAATTTTTTTTATACTTTTACTTACCAACTACTTACTACATTACTTACTACCACACTTACTACCACACTTACCACCATACCACCACACTCCCTTCTTTTGCCATAACCTTTATACTTCTATTAGATTAATTAAAAATAACAAGACAATAAACTTATTAATATTATTAATTTAAATAATATAATGATATGAAATTACTGATTTATATTAATTTATATAATATAGTATTATAGTTTTTAAACTATATTAAATATTATAGTGAGTCAAAATTTAATTTCTCATATTTCCACCATACACAACTTCCCTACATCACCACCAACTCCAACTATATCTCAACCATTAATATTTTTAGATTTCATATTTGACATGTTTAAAATTAATTAGTAGATTTCATATTTGACATTTGACATGTTTAAAATTAATTAATATAGTACTTTATATTTGGTTTTTTGCAATTCTAAAATAATTTATTGAACTTAGCAAGAAGTCATCTACCATTATATAAATTTATGAATAAAAGATGCCAAACATGTTCAAAAAATTATAATACATGACCGTGTGTTTATAGTTTAGGTGTGTTTATAGTTTAGGTATTAAATTGAATATCTGGTATAAATTGAAATACAATCACCACCGATATATTGTACATCATATTAAATACAAATTATTTGTACAAATTTGTATTGAAAAAAAATAAATAAGAAAATGCTTTTGCTATGTTTTTAAATTGGTAAAGAAAGGGGAAGCGGGAAATTTGATTAATTTGGTAGTAAAATAGAAAATTATTTTTGGCATGAGAAATCTTTTTTTGTATTATTTAAATATTTGTAAATGTAAATTAAGTGTGAATTAAAATAAATTAATATTAATATTATTAGTTGTTTTTTTAAATTTATAATATTGTTACATTATTTAAATTAATAATATTAAAACTTAAATTAAATTAATAAATTCAAATCATATTATTTAAATTAATAATATTAATAATTTAAATTCCCACACAAAACACAAAACAAAACACAACAATCGTAGCCTAGGACCACACTGCGCATCCAAGTGCGCAAGCAAGCGCCTGTACGGGTGCCCGCACATGCCATAGCGGGGGCCCGGGGGCGTTGGCTCGCGGGCGCCTAGCACATGCCACACATGCCTTGCGGGAGCCTAGGCATGCGCGTGGCAAGCGCCGTTGCTGGCGCCTGCGTGGAGCCTGTGCACAAGCAGCACATGGTTTTCTCCTTTTTTTAAGAAAATTCATCAGAAAATGCTCTTCAAATATGCTTCCAAAGGGATTCAATGTGCTCTTCTCCTGGATTCGATGGATTCGATATCCTTTTTTTTAAAAGAAAATTCATAAAAAATGCTCTTCAAAAAATGCTTCGAAAGAGATTCGATAGGCTCTTCTCTTGGATTCGATGTGCTCTTCCTTCTCCTGTTTTTAAGAAAATTCATCGCTTCCTTCCTTCCGAGCACTTCTTAAGAAAATGTGCTCTTCTCCTGTTTGCTCCTTTCTTTAAGAAAATTCATTCGATAAAATTCATCTTCTTCTCGAATTTTTTTTTAAAGAAAATTCATAAAAAAAAATGCTTTCTAGTTTTTAAAAAAATTCATCAAAAAAAGTACAATATATTATAATAATATATTACGATATCTCTTAACACTATTATATCAATTAATAATTTAATATCATTTCAATTGTTAATTAATAATATTATTAATTTAAATTAATAATATATAAATAACTAATTTAATTATTTTAATAATTCCCTAACTTAATAATTAATATAGCGTGTAAAAAATATATTTTAAAAGAGAGAAGGAAAGGTTTTCGAGCGAAATATTTATATAATAAACTCACTAACAATATCATTTAATAATATTAATATTGAATAAAGAATTTAGTAGTATAACCCACTCACTAACAATGGCTCGACAAAATTAATGTTACTAAGATAAAATTTATATTTTAGATGGCCAGTAGTTTTATAATTATGTCATTTAATTTAATACCTCTCTTAATTAACTAACTAGAATAAAATAATTGATTAATCTTCTAATTATTTTGTCATTTAATTTTGCTAACATAAACATAGATTTAATTTAATTTAATTTAGTGATTGTTTTATGAATAGAAAGAGAGAAATAGGTAAGTTGAGTCAACAAATGAAAAGTTTGGATAAAATATTTTTGGGCACTAAAATTTGGAGAATTTGGCGAAAAGCTTGGTTTGTAATTTTTTTTTCAATAAATTTCAAATTTTCAAATTTTGAATTGATTAAAGGATTCCGTGAGAGGGAGATTGAAAGATAGAGAGGTGACTGACAAGAGATGACAAGACTGAGAAGAGAGAGATGAGAGAGAGAAGATCGACTTGTTTTTACTTAAAAAAAGAAAATTGTCAGAGATAGAGATAGAGAGGGATGTGAAGATTTGGGGGGAGAGATGATTTGATTAAGATAAATTATTTTAAATTTTTTTGTTGAGTTAAATTCTCAGAGATGAGAGATGTGTGCAATACATAGATAAAAAAAAAAAGGAAAAAGAGATAGAAAGTTGAATATTAAAAAATAAATACATTTTTAAATATTTTTTATTTTCAGGAAATTTTAGAAAAAGGGGGTTTATAAGTTTTTTTTCTTAAAAAAAATCTTTTTCTTTATCTTAATAATCATATTTTTTTAATATTCACGCATCTTTTAGTTACATAAAAAATTTTTAACATTACAATAAAATCTTTTTTTTTCTCTTTTTTTCTCCACATCTATAAAATATTTTATAATCTTTTTTTCTTATTCTTTTAGAATTAGAGTGGCCTCGTTCTTTATACTATTTTATATTCTTAATAGTCACCACAATTAACTTATTTTTTAAATAAAAAATAATAATAATTTGATACCTAATATAAAGAAAATTCTAATAATAATAAAAAGTAGTTTGTTTGTGTATTATAATTTGTAATTGATTATATTATATATATGAGTATATTGTAAATTTTTATCTATTATATATTATGATTAAGATTAAATATGAAGAAGATTTAATGTTAGTGTTATATGAAGTTTTGTTGGTTGAATTGATGTATTGATGAAAGGTTTGATCGATTGAAAGATTGAAAGATTGTTGTCTGAGAGAGAGATCCGATTGAAAGAGGTGATTAACAATATTGAAGTTATGAAAAACTTGGAAAATGAGCTGCTTTAACTTTTTTATTTGGCGTGAAAAAAGGGATGTGAAGATTTTGGGAGATCGGGAGATTTGGGAGATGTTATGTGAGTTTTTTTTTGTTGGAAAGAAAGAAAAAGAAAGAAAGGATGGATGGTGAAAAATAAAATATAAATTTAATTGATATTATAATATTTTTAAAAACTCCATTTATTTATTTATGTAGTTACAACACATAATTCTAAAATCAATTAAATTGCAATATATAGTCTATCCAATTTTCTTTCCTCTGTGTTTTGACTAATTATGTCTACCCAATTTTCTTTCTTGTTAGACTAAGTGAAGAACTCTAGCTCTATATATCACCATCAAACACAACCTTTTCAATCTAATAATCAACAAGCAAGTGAAGTTGTGACTGAATTCAATTGTATGAGCATTATTCTAAATTTTCAAATTCTAAGAACATTATTTTAAAAACAAAAATTTATTATATTAATTCTGAAGTTTAGTAAATTACAAAAATGTAAATTATTTTACAAATTTTAGTAATTAAATGTAACTTTTAAAATAGAAATCAATTCCCCTTTTATGAAAAGACTCTTATATAGAATAGGTGAAAATTAAACTAAAAAAAGAGTTAGTATATTATTGGATAAATTTTATGGAGTAAGACCTTTTCCTTTAATATTTCATGATAACTCGAAAGACATGATTTGTTTATGTAGGGATCAATTACCCCAGTCCATAGCACAACGATTTCCCAACAAGAAATCTTAGTTTTTTCTTTATTTATTTCTTTAGAATAATTTAAGTTTCGATTTTGACTCCATCATTAATACTAATTATATATATATATATATATATATATAAAAGACACCCGTTTCCACAAATTCATGGGTCAAGGATATTCTTAAAAGTTTTTTTTTTGTATAATAATTTTAATTAAAGTAAAATTTGAATAATATATATAATTTTACAATTTAAAATTAATTTTTAATGAATTTAATTTTTTTTTATTCCACTAATTACAAATTTTGCATTTGAATCTCACTTTGATTTATCCCTTTGCATTGTCCTCTCCATATGTGCGTGCATCTATGAATACTTTTCTTTGAATTGTCCTCTCCATATGTGCGTGCATCTATGAATACTTTTCTTTTGTCACGTAATTTTACACAGTTGAGATTCTTTTTCACACCCAAGTTCCATGCTACAAGTGGTTATGGTACTGACCATGGAATTCACAATGGCAAATTCCATGCTACAAGTGTGCGTTTGCATCTATCTCGCCCATATTTCATGATTGAAAAAGAAAAAGATTGAATTTTGGATTGGCATGCAACATTGTGGCCACCACCATCGCTTTAGTCTTATTGAAACTCACATTTTTGTAAAGCAACAAAGCCAAATCAAACTTATGTGAAAGTCTATAACATATAATTATTTATATTTAAAACCAAAATTGGATTAAGAATCCAACTGAACAAGTTAGACTATCATTTATTTTTTTAAGATAAGCATTCAATTTGTGAAGACCACTCTAAATTAGAAACAAAGGTTAGAAATTTTTAAGAATACTATCAGCAGCTATGTGAGATTTTCATCGGGGCATAGTGTATTAGCAAGATATGTATTCTCCTTAAAAAAGAATAATAAAATTGAATTAAACCGATGAACGTCTTAAAGAGACAAGCATAGTGTTTATGGCACTGGCCATGGAATTCACATGGCAAATTCCAGACCAGAAGTGTGCATTGCATCTGTCCCCACCATAATTCATGATTGAAAGAGAACAAGATTGGATTTTGGCTCGGCATGCAACACTGTGGCCACTACCATCTTTTCAGTCATATTCAACACTGATGCCAATAAACTCAAATCAAATGCATTGAATACCTATACTCTATTAATTACGTGGTATTTACTTCCTGTAGTGTCACCAAAAAACTTAATATAATTCAATTTAATTTTATGTATAATAATTTTAATTAAAGTAAATTTAAATAATATATATAATTTTACAATTATTTAACATTAATTTTTTAATGAATTTAAAATTTCATTCCACTAATTGCAAATTTTACATTCAAATCTCACATCGATGATTCAGCTTTTTGAATTGTCCTCTCCATGTGTGCATAGATCTATGAATTAATAATGGAATTGTGTAGAAAACTCCTTAGATTTGTTCAAGTGTTAGTTCAAGTACACACACACACACTCTCTCTCTCTCTCTCACACACACAAATATTAGTTCAAGTATTTTGGGAGAACAGTTTGTCAAGGTCACCCATGGCCAGGTTACAATTGTGGGGAGACTATATGTCCCAATCCAATTTGCCAAATTCTTTTTCTTTCCCATGTTAATGTTTACTTTTTTCTGCTAGTCAAAGCAAAGAAAAAGGCAACCCAGTAACCATGGCTACTTGCGTTTCCATCCTGCTATAAAAGTTTAGATTTGAATCACCGATATAGTCTGAGATCAATTTGATCTTATGGCTTCCACAAATAAATTGGTTTTAATTAATTAAAATAAAAAATAAAACTCTTTTAATGTGAAGCACACATAACTTCAAGTGGCACATATAATTGAACATATATAAAACAAAGAAGTCATCAAGTGGTAGTAGTTTTGGAAACTCTCGAACCGCTGCTTCTTTGGCTTCAACGCCCGAGATTGTTCAACCTCAATTCCAAAATTTAAAAAGAAATTTGACCAATAAAAATCTTATTGAAAATCTTTTAATAGGGAGAGAGGTGCTCTTTGATGATGTTTTAATTCATATCAATTTTGTACAGTATCATTTTCAAATAAATAGAAGTCATGCCAAAGAAAAGAAAATATAAAGAAATAAATAAATAGAAACAAATATATTTTAAAATATATTTTTTTCAACAAATTTTTAGAAAAGAGGCTGATGTTTTTTTTTTATCTTAATAATCATATTTTTTTAAATCTTTTAGTCATCTAAATTTTTTAATATTACAATAAAGTCTTTTTTTTTGTCTCATTCACATCTATCAAATATTTTACGATCTTTTTTTTTTCTAAAAAAGAATTCTTTATATTTTTTTAATCTAATAATAACAATTTGAAGAAAAAGAAAAAATAATTATAGAGTTTTAGTTTCACACGATTTGTTTGTAGTAAAAAAAAGTTGTTTGTCCATCTAGCTAAACAAAAATAAATAATTGAAGAAATAATAAATAGTAGAAACAAAAGATATTTTCACAAAAGTTTATAAAATAAAAAAATAATTACTTCATAAATTTGTTTTTTATGGAGATAAAGAATAAAATAATAAAAATATGGATAGAAAGAAGAAAAAAAATAACAAGAAAACAGAAAAAATAATAAATGAATTTTTGCCACGCTAATTGAAGTTTGAAGTTTATATATACAACTTGGCTCATGACAAATCGACAGAATTTCTTCAGGCTGAACTTCAAACTGACAAGTTTGAATTTTACTTGGTCATCACATTTACATTCACATGCGAACAGGAAATTTCAACTTTCAAAATTTGAACGCTGCTACTACCACAACAGGACTTCTCCTCCTCGCACTACACTGCACTCAGTCCACGCCATGCCACTCAGTCACCGCACCTGCACCACCTTCCAATGCCCTGCACAAACACTTCTACTACACTGCATTACTACTAGCCACAAGAAAACAATCAACTTGAAATTTCTGCAACTCCCACTGCCTCACTGCACTCCAGCTATTTCTGCACTCTTCAGCTACACTACTCTACACTACGACACTTTATCCAGCTACCTGATACTTTTGCACTCTTCTCCAGTACACTGCTGCACTCTATCCAGCTACCGTGTTAGCTACTGCACTCTATCCAGCTACCCGAGCTAACACGAGCTAACAGTAGTGCTATTTACTTAACTCTTACTCATCCCATTCCTCTCGCCACACTCAATCACCAACAAACTTCAGTCCTCTGACCACTTTACTCACTCACAAACAAACTCTGTCCTCTCGCCACCGCAAGCTTCCTTCACGGCTCCTTCCTACCCTTTCCTTCAAACTGCCTTTTCAGTGCCTCTCCAAACTCACCAACTCAACAATCGACAATGGCCTCCTCGTCTAGAAAAGCAAAAAGAATTATGATGGTTTCAGAAGAAAACAAACACTTTCCATCTATGAAAAAAAACAATCTATTTCAAAAGGTATTTTTGCATCAGAATATTACTTCAGGTCGATTAATTGATTGGAATTTTTTGGATAGTATAAATTTTGAGTACGGAAATTATTTAAAAAAAGTGTGTCCATCTTGGATTCTTAATCCAGATAAAAATATATATGAGAATGCTGTTAGAATTTTTTATAATAATATGAAAAAAATGGATAACTATTGTGCAGTTATTGATGGTAATATTACTTCGTGTAGTTTTAAAAGTTATTTTGATGGTGAAATAATTAAAGTGACTCCTAAGATGATATGTAGAGAGGCGGATCTTTGTTGGACGGAGTACGAAGAGTGTGCTATGTATTTAAACAGTGAAATAATAATGGATACTAAAATAGTTTTTAATAATGATAATTTAGAATTTTTTAGTACAAATGCTACTGATTTAAATTTTCAAGAAAGAATTCTTCACTTTCTCATTATACGCACTATTAAACCACGTGCAGAAAATTATACATCTATTACCAGAGATGATTTTTGGTTAATGACACGTATAATTGAAAGAAAAAATCCGGGTTTACATTTTTACTTCCTTATTTTATGATATCTTCAAGAGATTCTAATAATAATTTATCATATTGTAGTATGGTCAGTGAATTTTGAAAAGTCACGGAATAAATCTAGAGAAAGAAAATCATTTACAATTAAATATAATTAAAAATAGTATAAATCATAAAACTTTACGAAGAGCTTATTGGGTATATGAAGATGGTATTTGAATAAATTTTAAAAAAAGAGGTATTCCATAGCCAGAGCCAGAGCCATGAACAGAAGGAGCGGAAGAAGTTCATGATGCAAATGATGATAATGTAAATGAAAAAAGAAGGTGGGAAGAATTGTTTGAATATATGAATAATATGAAATTGTAGTTGGATAGTGTTTGCAGTGAAGTAGGCCAGGTTCATAGCGAAGTCGGTGAGGTTCACAGTGAAGTGGGAGAATCACGAAAAGAAATTGGACAAATGCAAACCCAAGTGAGTGAATTATGGCATAATTTTGATGAATTTAGGCGGCATGATGATCATTTTAAGGAACAGAACCGGGAAGATTATATGAAAATGGTAGGTCACTTGATAAATATGGAGGCGGATCTATGGGTGAATAGTAATTTTATTACTTGTATACAAGATCATTTGCAGCTCGGAACCACGCAACCAGGACCATCTTCCTCCGGAACCATGTAACTAGTTGGGAGCTCTGCCTACCCGGCCTACCCATTCGTCATTCATTGTCATCCTCCAAGGTCTTCATTTGCTTCTCCTCCCACACCGACACATGATCCTAACCTTTTTCGTATCGATGAATTGATAAGGGGAATACCATCCTCTGCTGCTGGGACTGCTTCTGCGACCCATGGAACTACAAGTGGAACTGCATCATCTTCTCAACTGACCACTGAACCGACCAAAGCAAAAAAATTTCGACCCAAAGTTCAATTTCCATAATTCCAAATTTTTCCTTTTTTTTCGTGTATCATTTTTTTTCATGTACCATAATATAATATCTATCATATAGGGCATCCAAATATTAAATATTAAATGTAAAATATTTTTCTTATTTATTTCATTTTTAATATTTTTTAATGTTTATATTATGAAAAAATTGGTTCCTATGCCGCAATCGGGCCGCCGTGGCCGGTCATGCAATGGCTGGCACCCGTGCATGCTACACCGCCTGGCATGTGCGCATGCAGCACATAGCGTGGCATGCGAGCATGTAGCGCCCACGAAGGGCGTGCGTGAAAGGGGCCGCGTAGGCGCCTGGCGAAGCCAATGCCGGTGCCAGGCCAAGCCAGAGCGGGCGCCCGCTCATGCCACCACGTGGGCCATTCATGTGTGCACGTAGCCGATCAGCCAAGGCCCAGCCTTATGCAGCGCCAGTGTGGGGCATTTGAGCAGCAAGGGGCCAGTGACGCTGGGCATGCGAGCAGCAAGGGTAGTGTAGGCTCCCAGCCATGCCAGCCTGGGCACCCTGGCGCCCGTGCATGGGACCACACGCTCCACACGACCATGCCACCCGTGCGACGACACTAATTACTCCATTTTTAATACTATTAAATTACTCATTTGTATTTATTAACATTATTATTTAAAAATTATAATAATATTAAATTACTTTTATCATTTTAATTCAAAATTTTTTGAAACCTTTAAAAAATTTTAATATGTTATTTCAAAACTGTGAAAAACTTTCATTTTATTCAAAAACTTTTGTTTTTTGTTTGAGACGGGTTACTTAAATATTGAAATACTAATCTCCTTTTAACAATTACTCAAAAATCAAACCATGTTCTCTTTTAATAATTACTCAAAAATCAAACCACATCTTTAGCATGATTATGATGATGTGCACAATATGATTAGAACATTTAATGAACTCTTATAATCCTCTTACTTAACCCTCTTACTTAAGCCAAACAAATCCTAAATTTTTTATTTACTTAACCCTCTTACTTAATGATCTTAAAATTTTAATTTAGTCGAGAGATGCGACCCACGAAGGTTATTATTAATTTTTGATAGTGGTAATTAAATTAATTTTGGCGGAAAGGTTTAAATTCATTTTGGCATGGAAAATGGAACAAAATTGGCTCCAAAAATTTCTTCTCATATTAAAAACAGAGATTTGATTTGGTTTGGTTTAAAAGAAACTATCCTGGAAGTCAATATTTTTGGGATTTAGAAAATGGGATTTAGAAAAAGGAATGGTGAATCAATTAAATAACCGAGAGGATTGATAAGATTTCTTGGTTTATAGTCAGAGTCCACTCCCATAAATTAGACTTGGGGTGAAATGCACGCACACATCTAAAGAAGACATGTGGAAGACATGTGTATTAAATGAAAATTAATCCATTTAATTTTATTTCTTTCACAGTCCAAGATTACTTTCAAATCAACACGGGTTATTGAAAATTTGTGTGAGAAATGAAAGAGTTTTAAAAATAGTCTGATGATGATGGGTTCTATGATTCTCTTGGAGTAGATTGGAGTAGATGAAAATATCAAAAGGGATCTGTTACTTTCTAATTAAGTGTTTCTAAATGATAAAGGGAAGGTAAAAATTAAATAACTTTTTTTGCTTATTCATTTGTATTCTCGTAAAAAATAAACAATGCATTCTAATATATTTAATTCTTATACTAATACTATTAGGAAATTAGTAAAAAGAAATTCAAAATATAAGTGATGACAGTAGTAACGAAGAGTAAGAGTAAGTGAGTAGTAAGTGAGAAATAAGTAAAGAATTTCACTGACTTAGCGACAGATTCATTCTTCCGTCGCTAAGTGCGAACTTGTACTATCAAGGGTTGTTCTTAGATTCGTTTCTTTTTTACACGACTACCCTAAGTCTTGCCGCAACTCCCGCTTGGTTTGTCTTGCATCTTCTCTCCGTCGCATTGCATCCTTCATCCCTGACCATCGTCATCTTCGGTCGTTGCCATATGCTCGATCGCAGCAACCAGCTCCCACCTCATCTCATATTAACTTAGCGGTGAAGGTTTTCTCTCTTCGGTTCATCTCTCAGGTTCGTCTTCTCTCCCTTTCGCTTCTCTTCTCCACCTCATCTTCTTTCTTTTATTTTTTTTATCTTTTCTGATGGTTTCTTCCTTGATTTAGGTTTAGCTTTTTTTGTTCGCCTCTCACTGACACACTGCCTTCTCTCTTCATCTTATCCTCTCTTTGTCTCCCAGCTTCATCTCCATACAAATTGATGAAGGCTTTTCTCTCTTTTGCTCATCTATCAGGTTCATCTTCTCTCCCCACCTCATCTTCTGGATGGAAATATAAATCAATCCAATTGGTCCGATCAAATGTTTAATGGTAAATAAGGTAAGTGTATGAATAATGCATGAAATATGTTCGACAATATGCCTCTGAGAGCAACGTCATTTGTTTTTAAGAGATTTTTAAAACCATATATTTTTAAAACATTGTTAACTAATTTAACCCATAAATACTTTTCAAACTGCATCAACAAATTTTGAGTTTGGTATTTTTCCTTGTACATTAGAGCACCTCAATGAGCTTTTCCACCTTTATTCCTTGAGAAAACTTAAGGTAATATCTCTAGTTTATACTAATCCCTTTCAGTGACTTGATTAATGATACTGTTTACTAAACCCTAATCCTGTAGCATTTTATGCGTGTTAATTTTTAGTCAATTATTCTCTATGTTGAAGTAGGTTAACTAATTGTCTTCCTAAATATGGGAGGCTAGGTGCGAGTACCTTTGTGAATTAGATGGAAAATATTTGCCTTAATCCTTAGTATATATTTGATTATTTTAAATTATTAGCACATTTTTTATGGAATTGACCCACATATGTTTTGGGATCATCTCCACAACTCTTCTTTACTCCTAAAGGTGTTCGGTTAATTTCCTTACCAAGTTAGGATTTAAAAATAAAACCTCTATTTTTTGTTACAATGGTTGCTCATAATTATCTTTCCTTTTCATTAAAAGTTCTCTCTTGCAAAAATGAAAAGGCTAAATTGAGAGCTTGCCTATATGTTCAAATATATGTCTTGCATATAAGTCTGTTGCCTCTTCTTAAAGCTTTTGCTTTTTTTAATTCGTAGAGAGATGATGCAAAGCGATAGAGTGTGGATGTATAGTAAGAATTTACCTGACCGTTGAGGATTGACCGATGAGTTTCGTATTGGATTGAAACAATTTTTGGATTTCGCTAATAGTAAAGTTGAGTTCATGGATGGAAATAAGTTAAGGTGTCTTTGTCGGAAGTGTAGTGATGGTAAGTTTCATGTGTGTGATAAAGTTAGGGAATATCTTTGTAGATTTGGTTTTACTCCGAATTACTATAATTGGACTTGTCATGGTGAACCGTTTACATCTGAGGAAGAATATGGAAGAAGTAGACAATTTTCTAATAGAGGATAATATAATTACGACATTTAAACCCATATCAGAGAATGGTAATTGATGCAACTGCTGATAATTTTGTTTTACAATCGAACCATGCAAGTACTAGTTTTGCTCCAATATTTGAACAAGTGTATATTAGTGATGCAGAACCATCGCAGGAGGTAGAAGTAATAGGTGTTAATGAGAATGCAAATAATGAGACTTTTTTGTCTGATCAGTTTGGGGAAGTGTTGAAAGCTGCAGATGAACCTTTGTGGGGAGGTTGTGACAATCACACTAAGTTATCAGTGACGGCAACACTGTTAAATATCAAGATAGAATATAATGTGTTTGAGGAATGCTTCAATGAATTTGTTCAAGTAATTCGAGAAGTATTACCTCGTGATCACATCATCCCAAGTGATCTTTATGATATGAAAAAGTTAGTGAAAGACTTGGGTCTCCGTGTGGTAAGAATTGATGTATGTAGTTAGGGTTGTATGTTATATTGGAGGGATGATGAAAATGCAGAATTTTGTAAATTTTGTAACCAATGTAGGTACAAGAGTAGTAGGAGGACAGGTCGTAACAAGCGGAAACCATATTAGCAAATGTTTTATTTGCCCTTAACCCCCCGATTGCAAAGGCTTTATGCATCTAAGGCCACTACTGAACACATGACGTGGCATGCAAACCATCAAACAGAAAAGGGTCTATTGTGACATCCTTCAGATACAGAGGCATGGAAACATTTTGATAGAATATATCATGAGTTTGCAAAAGAGTCTCGAAACATTAGATTGGGTTTTTGTGCTGATGGTTTTGCTCTATTTGGCAAATCGGGAAAAACATATTCATATTGGCCATTATCTTAACTTCATACAATCTTCCCCTTGGTATGTGTATGAAAACACTGTATAGGTTTCTGACGTTGATCGTGCCTGGCCCACAAAATCCAAAAAAATTAATAAATATTTATATGCAGCCATTGATTGCAGAGTTAAAACAACTATGGGATGAAGGTGTTCGTACATATGATATCCATTCTGATCAGAACTTTCTAATGAAGGCTGCTTTTCTTTGGACGATAAATGATTTTTCAGCTTATGACATGTTATCTGGATGAAGTACAGCTGGGATCTTAAGATATCCGATATGTATGCAGAAATCAAAATCATTCAGATTAAAATATGGTAAGAAGGCGAGCTATTTTGATTGTCATAGACAATTTTTGCCACTAAATCATTCATTCAGAAGAAATAAAGTTGAGTTCATAAAAAATAGGGTTGAAAAAGCACCTCTACCCTTGAGATTGACCAGTGATCAAATTTGGGAACAAGTGCATAACTTTCCATCTACCATTGAAGACCCTCATGATACCATTGTTGGATATGGAAGTATGCATAAATGGACGAAACGGAGTATATTTTGGGATTTACCATATTGGAAAATCCATCTTCTGCGTCATAATCTCGATGTCATGCATGTTGAAAAGAATGTTTTTGATAATGTCATAAATACTGTCATGGATATTCCTGAAAAAACAAAAGATAACTTGAGTACAAGAAAAGATATCAGAGTTGTTTGTAATCAGTCTGCACTAGATGTGGACGCAAATAGTAAGGGACCAAAGCCGAAAGCAGTTTATACATTGAACAAGGATCAAAGGCGGATTGTTTGTGAGTGGTTGAAAATGGTGTGGTTTCTAGATGGATATGCTTCAAACCTTGGGAGATGTGTTGATTTGAAGGATGCAAGTTGACAGGTTTGAAGAGTCATGATTGTCACATATTTATGAAAAGACTAATTCCTATTGCGTTTAAAGAACTTTTATCAAATTTTGTCTGGGGTGCCATTACATAGTTAAGTATTTTTTTCCATGACATTTGCTCACTCAACAGTGTTGAACTTATCACACATGGAGAAACTAGAGAGAGATATTCCAATTATTCTATGCAACTTAGAAAGGATATTTCCTTCATCGTTTTTTGATTCAATTGAACATCTCTTAGTTCACTTGCCTTATGAGGCCAAAGTTGCAAGTCCCGTCCAATTTTGATGGATGTATCCGTTTGAGAGGTGAAATATTTATTTCATTTGTTTCAAAATTATACTTCTTTATAGATTTCCTTTTATAATCTTCTTATTTTTTTATGATTAGATTTTTATATCATTTGAAGAAAAAAGTGAAAAATAAGGCATGAGTCGAAACCTCTATTGTTAATACATATATTGTGGGGGAGGTGACAATGTTTGCATTGTATTATTTTGAGCCTCACGTGCAGTGCAAGAGGTAAAGAGCAGGAAGAAATGATGAGGGCCCTATCGATCCCAATTCTTCATCATTTTCTATTTTTAATTATCCTGGTCGAACTAATGGGGCATGTAAGAGAAGATATTTAACTAGTCAAGAATATTTTATTGAACTGTTCGGAAGTGGGACCATATTTCGAGAAGTATATAGTTTTAACTGGTCAAGAAATGCGAGCAGTCCATACATATTTTGTTTGGGTCAAAAATTTATGTAATATATAAGTGGTATTTTATGATAGGATTTTTCAAAACTCATTTTTGGAACTACCTAACAAGGAGTTTGATCGTTTGTACGATGAAGAATTTGCAACATAGTTCAAAACATATGTAAGTTACCTATTTACCAAGTTCCCATCATATTTTGTTTTTATAATCATTACTTAACACTAATACTTTTGGTCACTTTCCTTTAGATTCATGCCAATGATGATCAAGTTGAACAAGGATTGTTATATCATCTATCATGGGGTCCAAATTCATTTGTACGAACTTGGCCAGCATATTTTATAAATGGATTTAATTTTCATACCCAATAATATGGAATTGGAAAAGCCACAATGAATAGTGGGGTATGTGTTTGGTCATCCAATGATAGAAGTATAAAAGATGATTTTTATGGTTTATCGGATGAAATCATAGAGATAGAGTATCCTGGAGCAGAATTGCAAGTGGTATTATTTAAGTGCAATTGGTTTGACCCCATCAAAGGGATGAAGGTGCATCCAAAGTATAATTTGGTTGAAATAAATCATAAGAAGAAGTATAAGAAATATAAACCATTTATATTGGTACAACAAGGAATTCAAGTATATTATGCATCATATCCTAGTTTGAAACGTGACAAAACTAATTGGTGGGCTGTATGCAAAACAAAAGCACAAAAAAAAAATCGAAGAGCATTGGGTTGATATAGCATATCAACAAGAAGAAGTTACTAACACGATTCAAACGGAGGAATATGACATTCCAACTTTACGAGATCCATGTGGAACAATTATAGATGTAGATCCAAATGAAATTTGTGGGGATGACGATGAAGAATCAGATTTTCATGCAGATAATGAGGATGAGGATGAGGATGAAGATGGGGATGGAGATGGAGATGAATGTGAAAGTGGAGATGATAATGAAAATTTTGATTTTTGAAACTGGATAAGTTTAGTTTTGTACACATAGATATACTCAATGTAATACATTTGTGTTTATTAAACATTTATCTGATTTCAATTTGCTTCCTTATGATATAATTATCTTTATTATACATCATTTATTTATTTATCTACACACATGCTTATGCTTTTGCCATTCACTAAATTTGTATTTCTCTAACTTTAAACTATGTTGGCATCCCAAACCTAATACTTTGCTTTCTTTTTGTAGATAATCAGGTTAGGTAGTTGGACTCTTGATAATATTTTGTCGGCTACAAAAGTTTGAATATGGTAAGTTCTTCATGCCCTTTCTTATGTATTGTTAAAACATGTAATTATTGTTTTTGTCATTTGTCTAATATTTATGCTTGTTAGTATAAACATGGAGGACACGTTCGAACTTCACAAGGAAGATCAAGCACTTCCCTTTCTCCTTCCCCTTCACTGTCCCCTTCCCCCTGTCCTTGTGCTTCAGCCCCATCAGTTGCACCTTCAGTGCAACAATCAAATGATGTAGGGGATACAAGTATAGAGGATAGGCAAAACACCATATCCGCTTGTGGAAATTCATAAGTATTTAATTTTAAAATTCTACTTAATTTGATTATTTTATTTATATATATGGTTCTTTAATTTATCTTATTTATTTATCATTACTTATTTATAAATTGTTCATATCTAGATTCTCAAATCCAATATATGTGGTACGTATTATAAATAAAATTGTTAATAATCACTGGGAGGGATATCGATGAATTACACAAGCACGGAGAATGAAACAAAGGAATTATGGTGGAGAGAATTTAAGGTAAATTTTGTCTTTCAATTGATACATCAATTAAAGTTCATGCCTTAATTAAGATAATTGTTTTTTTTTGTTTATTGCAGCGGAGGTTTAGTTGGGATGAATCAGAAGAGACTGAGATAAGAAGAAATTTCAAAAAGATAGCCGGAGATCACATTCGAAATGTGATCAACAAAGCCAAAACAAATCGGAAGAAACCGAATTACATCATGGAGGAAAATTGGGTAAGAATGTTGGCAATTTGGAAGTCCGACGATAGCAAAAAAAGAAGTGAGCAGAATAAAAGGAACAGATCTTGTAATTCCGGGCAAGCGTCTGCCACTTGTGCGGGGGTCAATCAATGTCGATGAATATATAAAAAGATTGGTAACTATTTCAAACACTTATATTTTTATTTAATTCATTTAATTCTTTTTTTACTATTTCATTATTATTTGTAACTTTAAATGATTTTTTAAAAATTTTTTATAGGCCAAAGAAAAGGGATTTGAGCTATCATATATCGACACTTTTGAGCGAATATTTCAAAAGAAGGACAACACTTGGATGGGGAGAGAGCAAAAGTTATATCGGTGTGTAATTGAAACTTTGACAATTAAAATTGCAATTCCATGACTTAATGTGCTTTACACTGACTGGCCTAGATTTCTCCTTCTCTTGCACGTTATCTTTCCAGTAAATATACATGCATCTATTTTTTTCTCCCTTTTTTAATACAATATGATATAATCTATATGGTCTTCCCTCCCCAAGCATACATTATAATTTTGAATTTTATTACTCAAAGTAATTGCTTTTAGATTTTGCATCCATAGAATCTTATCAGAGAAAAGGAGGAAAGGGCATTTCGGATGTTGGCTGGTGGATTCCCATTGGTAATGGTAATGGGAAATTTTATAGGCTAACCTAGGAGGTATGATCATGTTCTAGTGGTAGATCTTTCCAGGTTTGGACCTAGGGAGTGATAATTATAAGTTTGGGTTCCCATCATTTTTCTTTCAAAGTTCTTTCTGTTTCCTATAGGTTAGTACATCGAAAGTGTAGATGGATAGACTGATTTTTTGCTCTCCCCTTTGTGAAAATGACCAAAGAAGATGATATATTTTGTTGGGGTTTTTCTCATCAAAGTTTGGTTCAATTCATCAGCTTTGGTGAATCCAAAACATTAACATGTTGCCATTTCATGAATTATAAACTTGTGATTCTGCTAATAAATTTATTACTTAAATCGAACTATAGAACATGATTTTTTGTTTTAAGTGTTTCCTTAGCTTTAATGATGTACTTCCTTTTATATAATTGACACTCAAAATTAGCTAGACACTTCCAAAGCTTAATCTGTTCATATGGTTAGGAACAACTTTTGTCAATCCCTAGGTCACTTGAAAAAAACAGGTATGAATCATTATAAACTCCCAAATCAATCAAATTTGAGACTGGAACATAATCTCTTTCACTTTACCCTTGATATTGTCTAATTTTCTTGTGCATATCAAAACTCTCTCTCTCTCTCTCTCTCTCTCTCTCTCACTCTCTCTCGATTGTTTATTTATCAATTTTGTAGCTAGTGAAGATAATAAAGTGGTGCATAATAATCATAGGTTGACAATAATATATAGGTGGGGGTTTATGTTTCAAAGCTATGGTGTAAAAAAATAGAACAGTAAGTTCTTGAGAAAAGAAACTCATATAAAACTGAGACACACAAAAAAGAATGCAGTATTTAGAAATCTTCTTTGGCGGTGGGCATAAGCCCCTCTAATGAAAAGATAGCAAGATAACACCCAGAACTGTTTATATTATACTTGGGACCCATCGGATATCAAAAGAAATTGCTGACTTTTTTTTCCTGTTTTATTGATTTATTGCTTTGAAATGACTGTGGTCTAGTGAACCATCGGATATATGCAATATCAACTTTGGGATTTATTTAATTAGACATGCTCAAATTTTCATTTATAGAGCACCGAACC
The DNA here is from genome assembly GCA_033439265.1 of Dillenia suffruticosa. Classification (NCBI taxonomy): domain Eukaryota; kingdom Viridiplantae; phylum Streptophyta; class Magnoliopsida; order Dilleniales; family Dilleniaceae; genus Dillenia; species Dillenia suffruticosa. The sequence goes on along the minus strand of JAVTVX010000037.1, from coordinate 4,933,393 downwards.
ACAATTCATGAAAATGATTTTTATCCAATTTTAAGACCATGAAAGAATAAATATTGAAATCAAACCATGAAAGAATAGTAAAAATGGGTAAAAATCATTGAAACTAAAAATATCATATCAAACCAAATTTGGATCAAACCAAAACCATTTTAGAAAAAATTTTCAGTAAAACTTAGTTCTATTGTCAAGTAGCTATGGCGGTCATTTAATATGGTTGCAAAGAGCTTGAGGGTCGAAATTGTCAACTTAGTCTAAGGTGTTATGAGTCAAGCAAGGAAGCTTAGATTTTCGACCTTTGGGTGTAATTTTATTTGGTAGCATAGCTACCAACCTAGTGCAAATTATTTTTTTAATTGGATATATTTTTATGTATGATAACATTTTTGTATTCTAGGTTACATTGTACTGACAGATTTCCTTTTTAAAAGAGATAAATTTTAAGTTTTTATATAAATTGCCACTACAAGGAAAAATTCCAGGTTATAGCATGAGTTTTGTCTATGATTAGAAATTGGATTTGAACTATTTTGAGGGTTTAATTTATCAATTATATAGATATTATAGTACAAACAGTCGTATAATATCAAGCACAATTTAGCTTTTTGAAATATTCTCTCTAGCCATATATATATATTGTTTATATTATACTTGAGACACCTCCATGGTTAGAAAAATAGAATGCAATATGCTTCGCGCCAGCAAAATCCTTGTTTTGACATGTTTCACTTTTGAGTTCTCTTTCTCTTTCTCTTGGTATAGTAGCTCTGCCCATAACCATAACCTTCTTTTGAATCACTTTGTGATAGGTTCTTTTCAGGCGATGGCAATAATGCAATACGACAGCTTGTAATTGTTCTATCATACGTGATCAATTAATTGAATTCATGACCTTGTAATTGTTTATTTTTACGGTTTTATTGTACTTTTATTTTATTTTATTTTATTTTGATTTATGTCATAATAATACAAGAAAAATATAATAAACTTCTACTGAATAATTCGAGTAGTGCTGATCATGATGCCTTATCTGAGCCATCTGTTGATAGTATGGCTTTGTGGTTAGAGGCATCTGGTGGGATAAAAAGGGGAAGAATACTTGAGATGGGATCATTGAGCAGAATGTACACACACCAGGTCCATCTTCGTTTACCGCGATCGCTTCAAGAAATGTAATGCAACTAGATAAAGAAGTGCATAACCTCAAAGCGCAACTTGCATTGAAAGACGAAGAAATCAAAGCGCAACTTGCAAAAAAAGATGAAGAAATCAAAGAAATCAGACAATTGCTTGAGGTAACACAATGACTTATTTTACAGTACCTCAAATTGGATGCAAGTTAGTTTCTTCCCTCACAGAGTCAAGTTCCCCCTTCTTTGCCTCCTACTGATGATCCCGACCCCGATAATGAAGCTAATGAAGACCAGCATAATGACTGACCCTTCTTTGTCTCCTACTAATGACCCCTCCTACTGATGACTCGACCCCGACAATGAAGACCGGGATAATGATAATGACTGACGGTTGTCTCGATAATGAAGATCGGGATAATGACTTACGGTTGTTTGTTTGATGTTATTATTGGATATTGAATATTGGACAATATTAATATTAATGTTATTATTATTATTTTCTTGGATGTTTGATATTTGACTATATTTATATTTATTTAATTTTGTTCTTATGTTACATGTAATTTATGAAACTATTAATTAGATCCTATCGGATGTTATTGACATTTTCATTTTGGAATTCGATATATATGTTGGTTGGAATGAAAATTTTTTGATTTTTTGTATGGTTTATTAGTTGAATTGGAGATTGATGAGTTATTGTTTGGATTCCAAATAATATTGGATTGGATAGATATTGATGGCTTATTGATTTGATTGTGATTAGGTTTACGTTGAACATGACAACATTTTTTTTAATAGGCCAAAATATGAAAAAGTAATAAATTTTTTTTTCTTAAATTTTAAATCTATCGCTAAATTTGTGGTTAAATTTAGCAACGAAAAATAAATCCGTGGCTAAATTTAGGGAAGAAAAAATCCGTCACTAAATTTAGCGACAAAAAATAAATCCGTCGCTAATTTGACGGAGAAATAAATCTGTGGCTAAATTTAGCGACGGAATTAGCGATGGAAAAATTATCCGTCACTAATTTGATGGAGAAATAAAATTAGCGACAGAAAAATTATCTTTCGCTAATTTGGCCAAAATTATCCGTCGCTAATCCGTTCTAAAATTTAGCATCGAAAAATAAATCCGTCGCTAATTTGATGGAGAAATAAATCCGTGGCTAAATTTAGCGACGGAATTAGCGAAGGAAAAATTATCCTTCGCTAAATTTAGCAGAAGAAATCCGAAGCTAAAATTCGCTGAAGAAGAAATCCGTCTCTAAATTTAGCGACGGATAATTATTCCGTCGCTAAAATTAGCGATGAAAAATGAATCCATCGCGAAATTTCACAATGGATAATTTTTTCATCGCTAATTTTCTGTTGCAAAATTTAGTGATGAAAAATATATCCGTCACTAAATTTAGGCGACGAAAAATAAATCCGTATTTAGGCAACGAAAAATAAATCCGTCGTTCAATTTAACGACGGAAAAACTATCCGTAACTAAATTTAGCGACGAAAAAGAAATTCGTTGCTAAATTTAGCGACGGATTTTAGCGACGAAAAATTTTTTGTCGCTAAATAGGCGACGAAATATTTTTTGTCGCTAAATTGGCAATGAATCTGCAATTTTCGTTGGTAAATTTTTGCGACGCATAATTAGCAACAAAAAAATTTTCGTCGTAAAATCCGTCCCTAAAAATTTTAGTGACAAATTTTTCTAAATTTTTTGTCCCTAAATCCGTCGCTAAAATGGTTTTTTTTGGAGTGAATCCCTTTAAGAGCGCCTCATATTCGACCTCGTTGTTTGTGGCTTGGAAGTCAAAACGAAGAGCATATTCGGCTTTGAAGTCGTAAGGACCTATAAGGATGAGTCCAGTGCTACTTGTTGACGAGTTAGAGGATCCATTTACATGTAACTTCCAGGCTGGCAATGTGCATTCTTGGGGGCTGACGGGTGCTTGCTCGTGTTGTTTGGAAGCGTGCATTTGAGAATGAAATTAGCAAGTGTTTGGCCTTTGATGGCGGGCCCTGGCTGGAACTCGATGTTAAATTTGCCGAGTTTGATACTTCATTTGATCAGTCAACTTGAGAGATTCCTCTTCTATAGAATTTGCTTTGATGATTAATCAGTTAATACTATAATTGTATGTGTTTGGAAGTATGGGTGAAGGCGGCGAGCTACTATAACAAGAGCGAAGGCCATATTCTCAATAGGCCTATAGTTCATTTCTGCTTCTTGGAAGACACCGTTAACATAGTATACAGGCCTTTGTACGTCGGCCTCTTGTCGTACTAGCATAGAACTAAGGGCATGGTTAGAAATAAATAGGTAGAGATAAAGTTTCTCACCGAGGATAGGTTAGGAAAGTAACAGAGGTGATGAAAAATATTCCTTGAGTTTATCAAAAACAATTTGACATTTTGATATTCACACAAATTTTTGGGATCTCTTCAAAGTATCAAAGAAAGGTATGAATCGACTCAAGGTAGCGATCAGCTCTGTGAGACATTACATCTCTTTTAGTGTTCAGGTGGAACCATATCCGTTTATGGCTTGAATCTTTTTTGGGTTGGCTTCAATCATTCAGTTTGTGATTAAAAGGCTGAGGAACTTATCTGATGTAATCCCAAAGATACACTTTATTGGGTTCAATTTCATGTTGTAACATTCTAGTGTCCGGAATATTTTGTCCAAGTCTACTTTATTACCTTCTAGGCTAGTACTCTTAACGAGCATGCCATCTACGTAGGCTTCCATGTTCTTACCGAACTGCTTACTGAAAAATTTTTTGACCAATCATTGAAAGGTTGCTCCTACATTTTTTAAGTCGAAAGGCATAACTTTATAGTAGTAAGTGCCAAATTCTGTAATGAAATTCATCTTCTCTTCATCCTCTAGAGTCATGTGAATTTGATTATAATCGGAATATGTATTTATAAAACTTAAGAACTAATGATCTGAGGAGTTGTTTACATGTTTATTGATATTAGGGAGCGGATAGCTATCTTTTGGGTACGCTTTGTTGAGATCGGTGAAGTAGACACATATCCTCTACTTGTCATTTGCCTTCTTCACTATGACTATGTTGGCCAACCATTTCGGATATTTAACTTTCCTATTAGAGCCCGTTGCTAGAAGCTTCTAGAATTCTTCTTGAATTGCACGTTGGCGCTCTAGTGCGAACACCTTTTTCCTTTATTTCATAGGCTTGTAGAATGGGTCCCCAGTTAGCTTATGGGTAATCACCAAGGTATGGATCCCCAACATATCTTTTGGCGACCATGCGAAGACTTTGGAATGGTGACGGAGGTATTCAATGATAGCCTCGTGCAACAGTGATAACAGGTGAGTTCTGACTTAAACGATTTGCCTAAGGATGTCGGTGATTGGGATCTCAACTACCTCTTCAGCAAATTGTAGTTCTTTTATCCGTACAGTATTATTCTTGAATTCTACTATTTGTATTGAGAGGTTTTCTCTACTCTCTTCGGATGAAGGTAAAGTTGTGGAGGAGGGTCGCAGTTGAGGGTCGTAATACCCTCTGCCGTTCTGAATTTAATTTTTATATGTTTAGTGCTTAGCAAGCGTTTCAAGCGGTTTAAACTAGGACAGCCTAGAGTAGCATTATAAGGGGATGGAAGTTTGATTACGCTGAACATGGTCACAACACTACAAAAAAACATGATTTTAGTCACGGATTTTTGCGACGGAAAAAATTCGTCGCTATTTTATGACGGATTTAGCGATGAAAAAGTTTTTCGTCACTAATTTGTCACAAATTTTGTAACGAAAAGAAAGTCGTGGCTAAATTAGCTACGGACACATCATTCGTAGCAAAATTCGTTGCTAATTAGTGACGAAAAAATTTTCGTAACTAAATTCGTCCCTAATTAGTGACGAAAAAATTTTCGGGGCTAAATTCGTCGCTAATTGGGGACAAAAATTTTTTGTTGCAAATTTCGTCGCTAAATATGGCAAAATTTTGCCACAGATTTAAAATTCGTCCCAAAATTTAATCTTTTTTAAATAGAATTTTATTTTTTTATTTTTCTTTTTATTTTATTAATATGTAATATTTAAGTTAAAAATTAATTTAGCGACGGATTTGTTTTCCGTCGCTAGATGAAAATCCCAATCCGTATATCCGATAATTTAGCGACGGATTAAAATCCATCGCTGAATTTAATCAAATTTTATTTTATCTTTATTTTATTTTAATAATTTCAGTGAAGAATTCCAAATCCGTCGTTGAATTTTATATTCTTTTAATTATAATTTTATTTTATTTTATTAATTTATATTAACAAATCATATTATTATTTTATAATATTTTAATTTACATTTTATTTTATTATATTATATTTCATTTTTTAGAAGAATAATGTTATTTAATTCTTAAAAAAACCATATATTTTATTTTATTTAAATTATATATATATTTTAATTAATTTATTATTTTTTTTACTTTTTTGTTTGATTTAATATTTTTTATTATTGTAGAGGTAATTTTATTTTATTTGTATTATTTTATTCAATAATATAATTTTTTTAATTAAATATTAATGCCTGCGCGGGCGTCGGCGCATGCACGCACGGGCGCCTGCCTACCTGGGCGCCCACGCCCCAGCAGGCGCGCGCGCACGCCCGCGCGTACCTTCCTGGGCGCCCGCGCGCCTTGGGCGCCTAGGCAGGCGTCGGCGCCGTTCGCATTGTGTTTTAATACTAAAAAAACATGCAGGTCGAGGGATTTGAATCTTGGATTTCGGATTTGAGCAGAATACATATCACCACTGCACCACCGCTTAGTGTTAGTATTGTATGATGATATTTTTGTTTTCTTTCTTCCACCTGTTTTGTTTCCTATTCTTACTTTTTTTTTCCTTTGGTTTTTTTTTTCTTTCTATTTTCATTTCTTATATATAATAATTTTATTGAAATTTGAATAAAAATATTTTGTGATTAAATATATAGATTTTTAAAATTATTAATATATTACAATTTATTGATAATTATAATTTTATAGTTTTGAGATGCATTTTTAAATTATGGATTAAAAAAATAAAATAAAAATGAAAAATAATAATAAAATAATAAAATAAAAGAAAAAAGAAGAAATCAAAATATAATATTAATATATTGTTTAATTAATTTATTATTTTATTTTGAATTAGTATTTTATTATTTTTTATTTTATTAAAAATTATCATATTTATTATTTTTAATTAATATTATTTTAGGTTGGTGGTATAAATAAAAAAAGTTTTTATATTTATTATTTTAAATTGTTATTATATATTATTTTATTATTATTAGAAAAATATGAAAAAAAGATAATAAATAGTAAAAAAAAATTTTATATCACAATAATATCTTTGGCTCGGTGGTTTACAGGTTGCGTGTGTAGGGGTTCGTGCAGAAGTTTGGAGTTCGAACCATGGTGGAGGCAGAAGGCGCGACATTTTCCAACAATTAAGAGTTGATGCTGTGCGGGGTGCTGGCTCGGGCGGGCAGGTGGGGGTGGGGGTGCTGGCTTGGGCGGCAGGGCTGGCAGGTTGGTGCTGGGGTGGGTGGGCACATGGCTCTACCGGCTCATGGGCAGGGCATATGGAATCAGCGACGGATTTGGATCCATCGCTAATTCAGCGACGGATAATTTTTGACGGGTTTGTTTTCCTCTAAATTAGCTACGGATTTTAGCGACAAAAATTATCTGTCGCTAAATTTAGCGACGAATAATTTTTCGTCGCTAAATTTTGTGACGAATTTTAGCGACAAAAACTTATTTGTTGCTAAATTTAGCGACGGATTCCAGATTTTCGTCGCTATTCGTCGCTAAATTTTTGCGACGCGTTATTAGCGACGAAAAATTTTTCATCGCTAAATCCGTCGCTAATGTTTTTAGCGACGAATTTTTTTAAAATTTTCGTCGCTAAATTTGTGGCTAAAAGGCTGTTTTTTTATAGTGCAATGGTAGCATGATATGGGAGTATCCCCAAAGTTACGAGAAGTGATATGGTATCTTCGAGGTATAGTCATTCACCAGAGAGTCCTTTTAGGAGAGTATCTGAGATTGTAGATTGATGGGGTGAAACCCATTTGTTAAAAGACATCCCAATTGATAAGATCATGATCTGCATCTTGATCAAGGAGAGCTCTCCTTATGGTGTATGGACCTGTTTTTGTCGTGATGACTAGTAGATCATGATGGCTTGAGGCAACTCTGACTAAATCATCATTGTCAAAACCAATTGGTAGTCTCTTTCTCTTTTACAACATGACAACAATGGCAATGAAAAAATGGGTGTGAAATGAGTCCCTTCCTAACCTGATCCCACAAACGATGACAATATGATGAAGGTGGGTTTAGACTCCACAAATACCAATTTTGTTGACCCGAGTGTGGAATTGAAGTGATGAAGATTCTTCGGGGTCTTCGTAAGTAATGAGACCTGCAAATACTACTGGAGAGTGTTCCGAAAGTGGAAGTTCCGATACTCAACGTTAAAAAGAACGGTTTTATAAAATTAGAAATAGATTGAGGAGAGCTATTAGAGAGTCCTATGTTGACTTTGTGTGAGAAGTGTGAAGCTTTTCAGAACGTACCTGACTGGCTGCCGATACTGGATATATATATAACAATATGTGTATGATAAGTCCCGTATGAGAATAGGAATATAGAAACCCTAGTTTACTTGTGAAGAGATTGTTGAGAATCTCCGAGATTGCAAGGATTGTATTCAAAATTTTATAGGAGATTTAGTATTCTGTTGATTAAAAAAAAACTCAAGTTATCGTGGAGTTTGGTACATAGCAGGTGTGACTACCCAGATATGTTTCTTCGTTGAAGGAGATTTTCCCAGGAAGAGGGGAGATTCATATCCAATTAAGAAAAGCTTAGGTTTGTTAAAGATTCACTTTCTTAATGGATGGTCTCAAGTTGTGCTTATCGTGTAATGAAATGAATCACGCTTGTTTTAATGGAACAAATCTACCAAGAAGTGGGAAAATTGAGAGGTCCAAGTGTTAAGAGCTAGGATGATCGAGGGGTTGGGAATAGCTAGCTTCTCGGGAGGGCAAGACCAAACTCGGTCGAAGGGAGTGCTCGACGGAGAGATTGTGAGGATGCTCGGTCGCTTACAAGTGATATGACCTAATGAATGGGTTCAGGTGGTTTCAATCTTGCGGTGATGGACCGTTAGATCAATTGGACCATATACCATCTGTTATCCTTAAAATGCATCTTCATGGCTTGTAAAAGGTTATACAATTAGCAAATATGTATTTATAAATAAATAAATAAATAAAAATCAAACAAAAAGAATATGCATTGAAAGAAAAAAAAATCCGTCAATCATTTAATGCTTGTTTATTAAGAAGTTTCTGGATTAAACATATTACAGTTTTAATAAATGCATTATCGAAAAAGTCCTTACGCGCATTTCATTTGACTGCTGTGCAGTTGACTCCATGCACTTGCTCGACCCACACATGGACCATATGTTTTCTCTCAGAAATTGTTTTATTTGTCAGATAAACTGGGGGTTCTTTAAGGGATTAGTTCATTGGAACTCTTGTCATTTAAATAATGAAAATTGTTGTGAGGAATTTCTCCTTATTTAACAACTTCAAGTTAAGAAAGGAAAAAAGGAAAGTTCTAAGAAATTGCCAGGTCTCATAGGATAAGTTTCATATTACAGGTATCGCCGGTCCATTCTGGGAGAGAACTGGCGAGATCATTGAGTCTCAAAACATATAATCTTCCATTCAATTATTGTTTTGTTCTGTCTGGTTCATTTTTCGCCTATACCTTGAAAAATCAAAACATTTTCCTCTATTATAATTTTCCATTCAAAGATGAATTTTCCCATGATCGCGAAATATAACTAATTCAAGTGCTTGATATTGATATATTATAAATCTTATAAGTGTTTTTGGGGCAAGTTGAGCCACCCTTTGAAATTGCCTAATGGGTGATTTTGCGAGCTGCTATTGGTGCTAGATAAATGCATAATTAATGGTAGTTGTGAAACTTTCAGAATCATGAGAAAGTAAAAGAAAACTAAGAGAACTACTAGAACACGCGATCTCTAGCATAGGCATCGTTTGGTAATTGGCAATAAACTCTGAACCATGGTCGCCTTGTTCACAATTATAGCATTCGAGGTTCTACATTTATGATAATGGATCTATAGGGACTAAGAGGGAAACAAAACAGAGAAGTGCTGTTGGAATTGCTCGAGGACTTGGCTGCCGCCCCAAGCAATTCATTCGGTTATTTTACCAATTCAACCTGTGTTTGACGTACTTCAAGAGGCGGACGACTTTGAAATTTATGTATCATAGATAATCAATTCAAGGAAGAAGATTCTGCTACTAGTGAAACCCTCATGATCCGTCACACTTTATTTATTTATTTATTTTTCTCTGTCCAATTGATGGCTGGAACCGTGGGCAAGCTGGAACCTGGGAAGCAGAGAGTGAGGAAAAGGGACCAATTGTCCAATAAAAGTTTTGGTTCATCCCTCGAGGGAAAAAAAGAAGCTTTGCATAACTTTTAAATTAACACAACTGCATGCTCACTTGACTAAAATTTTACAATATTCAGTTTTCTAAAATTTTTTAGACATTTTTTTTAAAAATTTTTACGTCCTAGTTGTAAGTATGTGTATTAATAATTTAAAGAAAAATTTTAAAATAAAAATAAAAATATTAATGAATAAAGTAAATATATATGATGGGTTTTATTAACAAATGATAAATAATAAGAAAATAATGAGATGATATTTTCTCGAAGTTGCACATTCAAATTACTTGATAGGGTGATTCATAAGCTACGATTAGTGCTCGATAAATCCACAATTAATGTAGTCTCGAAACTTCGTAGACTCCACCCGAAAAAAGGAAACTCCTAAGAAAGCAAGGAGGCCGAAAAGGAAAAGTCAGAAAAGAATTATTAAAACGCGTGAGTAAATATATATCAGCAAGCCACTGCCATCGTGCCGAATCGAGCGTAGCATCGCTTCCCAAATAAAATCAGTATCTTTATCTATCCATTCCCATATATTTTCTTTTGCAATATATATGTCGAGAACTCAAATTAACATCTGCTTGATTATCAAGACAAAAATCCTATTTAGGCGATCTTTTAAAATTCTCCCATTTGGATTCATGACAACATCAACTTAGGCAGCTGTGAACAGACCGATTGACAAAAGTCTTTCCGGGCTTAACTTTGAAACTGTCAAGTAGTTTGCAATAGCCAAGACTTTCCAAGAAAAGCTTCTATTTTGTTGAAAAATAGCCATCTAGGTGCAGCCAAAACCCGGTCAAATGTAACAATTTTCCCACAACGTAGTTGACGGAAAATAGGCAGCTAACCACGCCTTCTTGAAATTTATTCACACTTTCTTTCTTGTACCAATAACCCTTCTCCTCTCTCTCTCTCAAGCTGAAAATGAAACCCTCTCTCTTTTCCATTATCGTGATCTTATTCCTAAACTTCATGTCTAGATTATCGATACTCAAACCGTAGGTAAAAAGTATTCACGTAGGGGCATTTACCAAATGTAAAATAAATTTAGATTCAAATGCCTATTTACTATAACGACTCCCTAATTAACCTCTACGTGCATCGGCATTATCTCTTTGAGGGAGAGAGGAGTAACACCATTGTTGTTTTACAGAGAGAGAGAGAGAGAGAGAGAGTTTGAATTTAAGAAAACACTTTCTCTAAGGTTGATCGAGGGCTCAAAGAAAAATTTTGAGTAGGGAATTTTTACATCACTTTCATCATCAGATTAAGGGTTGTGGCATTGTGATATTACGGTGATAATTCATTTGACGTCATTATCATATCTATTGTGAGATTATCGAGAAACATATCGTGGTTCTTGGAATTTCTATGTTTATTCACAGAGATATACCCGTAAATCTTAATCTTTTAATTATTCTAAAAAATTATCATGCTTCCGCTTTGTGACAATTAAATTTAACATTAGTATCAGAGACATGTTAGATTTAATAAAAATTTTTGTGAAATTTTCGGGTATAAAAAGTTGAGTAAAAAAAATTTGGGGTTTCGGATTACGAATGAATTTCATGAATCTGATTATACCACGATATTATCCATGATATGTAGATCATGAAAATAACTTTTTCGTCATTTTTTGAGTATGTTAAAATCATGAAATTTGAGGTTAAAGTTTTCGGCCCTAAATGGTACCCGAAACTTAAAACTCTAGATTTGTTGCGGTATAGGACAAATTGACCCATAAAATTGATATATGTGTATTGCTCATGGACTATCTACATTTTGACATATATATTGCATATTGATGTCGTCGGAAACTGGGTTTTCCGACACGGCCTAGAGGGCCAAAATTTTGAACATTTGGTTCGTCAAGATTAGGGTTTGAATCTCTCAAAAATCGAATTAAGAATGATTTGAGAAAGTCCAATTTCATTTTCCCGATGAGATCGTTGTAAAAAACTGGCCGAAAATGAGTTTTTTGCACAGGGTCAAGATGACCCGGACCTATCGGGTGACGAAGAGTCGCTCCAAACTTGTGGGCATGTGAGCCACACGCGGTAAGAGGGGCATCAAGAAGGTGGGTACAGGACTGTGGTCATCACGCCCGATGAGGCGCGTGAGGGGGTCAGAAGGACTGGGTCGGTTCGGACCTAGATCCTTGTCCAACCCGAGTTTCGACCTAATCGCGACTCGGGTGATGCTGGTCGAGTGTGTGATAGTACGTGAGTGATGCGCTGCGTGTTTGGCGATGCACCAGACTATTGCCGGCTGGTAGAACTTTTGGTAGTGCGTCTGGTCATCCAAGATTGGATTTTTCTACTTTTCTGAGGTCCCACATCCAAATATGTGCTATTTATGGGTTTTTGTGCATCGAATCCAAGTTTGGATGGTAAGATGCAATTCCGGGTTGTGGTGTATACTGTCCATCAACTCATATGCTCATTTTAAGGTCTATACTTGAATCATTTAGGCTTTGTTGGATCATAGGGTGTGCAAAATTGTCAAAATAAGTATCATATATTACTAACGTCTCTCTTTTCTGTATGATAGAGACAATGTCTGCTACAAAAACTGTCGTTCTTGATCTTGTGAAGCAAGACAAATTAAATGGTGATAATTATGAGATAAGAAACCAGAAGGTTTAGTTTGTCTTCGAGAAACAGGATCTAGTAAAGGTTCTAAAGCACGAGATGATGGATGCCGGAGAGGGTAACACGCCTCAGGAGAGACAGATTAGAAGACGTATCGTGCATGGAAGAGGAAGGATGACCAGGTTAAGGCAATCTTCCTGAGCAATATGCATGATGTTATGATCCCGTTTATGAGTAGTATCCTATTATGATATCGGTTTGACATGCTCTTAAAGAGTATTTTGGCTCCCGGTCAGCTCCTAAGTTGAGGATGATGACCTATAGGTTTATTACCTGTATGAAGAGACCGGATCATACCATGAAACAACATCTCATGCAAATGTCGAGTATGATTGTCTCTTTGAAGAATATGGGGAAGTCACTATTTGATGAGTTTTAGGTACCATGAGTGATCTAATCTCTACCTGACTCCTAGTAGGTTGTCAAGATCTATCTTAGACATACTGAGAATATTCGTACTTTCATGGATATGATTAGGCATTGTGAGTTCGAGAATGAGCACCAGGAGGTAATTAGGTCTGTCTCGGGTCATGCTTACATGACGGAATTAACTAAGGGCTCCTAGGGTAATAAGCGCAAGCGGCGCAAGTATGACAAGAAAACCAGAAACCAAGACAAGAAGAAACTATCTGCCAAAATTGACGACAAATGACAGAAGAACAAGAAGAAGAAACTCGATAAGAGCAAAATCAAGTACTATGTTTGTAGTAACCTTGGCCATTTCACTCGCGAGTGTGGTAAGCGGATGGTATGTCTTTTTTCTTTATATGGTCTGAGTTTTGTTTCATCTACTGTGATACTCACCGACTCCTCTCTTTTGTGGATTGTAGACTCAAGAGCCACTGACCATGTAGCTAGTGATAGGAGTGCATACGTGAAGTTCTATCCATTGAGTCCCTATGCGATGGGGTTGTATGTTGGAAACGAAGCATTTGTGGCAGTAAAGGGGATTGGTAGATGCAAACTAATGCTGCAAAGTAACCAAATCCTTTATCTACATGATGTATTGTTTGATCCCGAAATTCGGCGGAATCTCATATTTATATTTTGTCTTGATTGTTTAGGATATTCTGTTTTGTTGGGAAACTCTAGAGTTTCCATTTCATATAACAGTTATTTGATATGTAATGGTTTGGTCCCAGATGGATTATATGCATTGGATGTGATTTCATTTAATAATATTTCTTATTCATATCCTATTGCCTTTACATCTAATAGTGCAGTTGATGATGTTACTATTTGATATAATAGATTTGGCTATATAAAGCAAGAGAGGATGAACCGGTTAACTGCGAGTGGTCTGTTGGACCTGTTAACTAGGGTTGAGTTGTCCCTATGTGAGTTTTGCCTAGTTGGCAAAATAATGAAGAAACCATTTGGAAAGGTAATAAGAGCTAGGACTCCATTGCAGTTGATCCATTTTGATATTTGTAGGCTTATGAATATAAGACCCCAAAACGGAATCACGTATTTTATTACGTTTATAGACGATTACACCCGTTTCGGTTACATCTATCTAATCTTGCACAAATCTGAGACATTAGAGTGTTTCAGGAGGTTTATCAGCAATGCTGAAAATCAGTTAGCTTTAAGAGTGAAAACTCTCATAGCCAATTGTGGCGCGAGTATTTGTCTAAACAGTTTAAAGAATTCTTTTTTGAAAATGGCATTATAAGGCAGTTGACTATAGAATAGAGTAGTCGAAATAATGAATAGGACTTTGTTAGAGATTGTGAGATCTATGATGGCACGAATATTAGGGAGATGTATTATTGACTGCTGTTTACATCTTCAACCATGTTCCAACAAACATCATAGTCAGTACCCCATACGAGATTTGGACAGGGAGGCAACTTGACTTTAGCCACTTGAGACCATGGGATTGTGCTGCATATATTCACAATTTCTCGTATCCACACGGTAAGTTAGTCCCATGAGAAAAGAAGTGTATCTTTATAAAATATTCTGAATATCCCAAAGGACATGTGTTCCAACGTGAGCATATGAACGGAATAGTAACTGGGATTGAGTCTCGTGATGCCATTTTCCTGGAAAATAATTTTGCTAAGAGAGGTAAAATCGATCAGCATTTTATCTTTTATGAGATGGGTGAGCCTAACATCTCAACTAAGTCCAGCGACGGGACTGAATCCGTTACGGATCTTAGTCCTAGTGGGAGTTGCCCATCTAGAGGTGCGGAGGCTTCTCCTCCTCATAGGTGTAGTCAGAACAAGTACCCCGACATTATTTTTCGATTGAGAATGAGATTCTCATTGTGATTTCTAATGATGATGAGGAGCCGAAGACATTTCAGGAGGCTCTTGAGGGTCCTATAAAAGACCAATGGTTAAAGGCCATACAGGTGGAGATGAAATCAATGAGAGTCAATAGGGTCTGAGACCTAGTTGACTTACCTGAGGATAGAAAAGTCATTGGGAACAAGTGTGTTCTCAAAATCTAAAGAAAAACCGACGGATCGGTAGAAAGATACAAGACCCGTCTGATAGCCAAGAGTTATATGCAGACAAAAGTCATTGACTACAAGGAAACTTTTTCTCCTGTAGTCAAATTTATATCGATCCATTTACTTTTGACAATTATCACGAGCATAGATCTAGAGTAACATTAGATAGACGTTAAGATTGCTTTCTTAATGAAAGTTTGGATGAGGAGATCAACATGGAGCAACCATCTGGGTTCGTTCTAGTAGGTTAGAAGGATAAGGTCGACTTTAAAAGTTGATATATGGCCTAAAATAGTGATATATCTTATGGTTTTATAATGATCGAGAATGATCATTGTGTTTATCTGATACGTATTGATGACTCTTTTATAATCTTGTCTTTATATGTAGATGATATAATATTGGTTGGAAACAACATTGAGTATCTAATGACTATAAAGACATAGTTATCATCAAGTTTTGACATAAAAGATATAAATGAAACTGAGTTCATTATTGGAGTTAAAATCCAGAGGGATCGTTCGAGAAGGATGTTGGCTCTTTCACAAGAGAACTATATTAGAAAAATTCTTGAGTGTTTTGAGATGAGTGATTATAATTTCATAGATACTCCTATTGCCGAGTATGATGGTCTGAATCTTGAAATGTGCCCTAAAATACAGGAAAAAGTAAGAGAAATGAGTAAAATCTCTTATTTCAGTGTAGTAAGAATTTTAATGTATGCGATATTGTGTACACGATCAGACATTTGTTATGCAATTGGTCTGGTGAGTAGATATCAATCAAATTCTAAAAGTGGTCATTATAGAGTAGTGAAAGTGATTTTGAGATATTTTAAAGGAACTGTGAGCTTCTCCGTGTGTTACGGAGGAGGGGATTTGTGTTTTGTGGGATATTCAAATGCCAATTGAGGTAGTGATCTGAATAAACACAAATCGATATCAGATTTTTCCTTCTTACTTAATGGTGGAGCCATTTCTTGGAGCAGTAAGAAGTAAACCTGTGTATCTCTATTTACGATGGAGGCTGAGTTTGTGGCTTGCTCAATCACAGTTCAGGAAAGTGTTTAGTTTTGGAGACTATTGAATGACTAGAAATTGTGGCAGATAATAGGATGTTGTGATAATATACTGTGATAATCAGACCGTTATTGGTTATACTTGAGACCCTAAGTATTATAGTAAGACCAAACACATTGATACCAAATACAATTTTGTGAGAGATATTATCAAAAAGGGTGAAGTGACTGTCAAGTATATTTCTATACACAACATAGTGGCTGACCTCTTCACTAAATCTATTGTTAGAGGCTCTATTATAAGATATAGAGAGTCATTGGGTTTGTATATGTTTTAACATTTCTCAATTTGTACTTGATTGACGATATTGATACTTATTACTTATATATATATGATTCTTGTGCATTATTCAGTTACACATGAGATTATATTCTTTACCTTAATACACTTGTTTTTTATCATATATATTTTGATGTGATGTGAAAAGATATGTCAGGCAAGCATGCGAGGTCGACTCTCTCACACGAGTGACTACCTCCAGGTCTGAGTGAGTGAAGATGAGACGGTTTTTAGTTGTAAGGGATTTTGAGAGTAGCCTTCTTAGAACATAAGTCACCTAGATATGTGTTTAGAATGAGATCATATGTGTTATGACTGACATGGACATACCCACATCTATATTGTCTGTAAGTAACCAGATTTGAGATCTTAAATATCACATGCCTCTAGTGATATTGTCTCTGTGATACTCTCTCTGAGATTTCTGGATAAACTCTTATATGTAGATCGAGTCCCATATCTATACAATGTTAGAAAAATCTAACGTATGCACTTTTGAGAGAAGGGGGAATAATATTATGGCACATATTTCATACCGTGTGTGATAAAAAGACTATGAGATAATGGGAGCTATTGTTTGAGATAATATTATGATCATGATCCCTGTTTTCACTGTGTGAGACTTAAGATCCATTGGGCATGATATCTTGCACCATTATTACTTTCGATTATTTTTAGAAGTCTTGATTCAGTATTTACTATTTTAGTCTGTTTACCTATGGTCCGGAAGATAAATTGATGACTAAGGGGTAGGTCTAGGAAAGCAGCTGAATTGAGTCTGATGGATTCGAGTTTGAGAAAAGGAAAATCAATCGACATTATATCATTTTATAGTATTCATCAATCGGTATGTTACGTTTATGCATGTTAGGATTTAATATAATAGTGAATACATAGTCGAACAAACATTGAGAATTACTTTTAATAAGAAAAGTGGCTTGAGAGATGTAATTGTATTGAGTTTGGGGTATCGCGAGTTTTTTTGTACTAAAGGTGATTTCTCGATCATCTTAACAGGTGTATCGAGAAGTCTTTGTTTGTAGATGTACTTACTAATCGCACGATACTTAATTCTGTATGAAAGTCCAACAGAGTGATGTAAAGATCACATGAGTTGTGATTTTATAACGGATGTAAAATGTCATCGTGTGCAAGTGGGAAATGTAGATAAAAGTGTCCACATAGGGGCATTTACTAAATGTAAAATAAATTTAAATTCAAATGAGGGGATAAAAGGTAACTGCCCATTATTCCCATTTCCTTTAATGACTCCCTAATTAACCTCTCAATAATCTCTACGTGCATTGGCATTATCTCTTCGAGAGAAATTGGAGTAGCACCACTGTTGTTGTTGTAGAGAGAGAGAGAGAGAGAGAGTTTGAATTTAAGAAAACACTTTCTTTAAGGATGATTGAGGGTTTAAAGTAAAACTTCGAGGAGGGAATTTTTATGTAATTTTCGTTACCGGATTAAGGGTTGCAGTGTTGTGAAATTGCGGTGATAATTCATTTGACGTGATTATCATTCCGATTGTGAGATTATCGAGAAAGATATCGTGGTTCCCGGAATTATTGTGTTTATTCAGTGACATATATTTGTAAATATTAATCTTTTAATTATTCTAAAAAATTACCATGCTTTCGCTTTATGACAATTAAATCTAATACAAACCGTAGCCAAATGTTTCAGAGTGGGAGTATTGCAAACATCGGATATCCTTTCTGAGAACAGAAGCGACCAGATTACTGCGGTCGCCCTGAATTTGAGCTGGACTGCACGGGTGATGCACCAGTGATGACAATGGAATCGCTGCTATTTCGAGTACTCGATATATATAACACATCCTACACTCTCAACCTTACAAGAGCTGATTACTGAAACACTTTGTTCTAGTGAATTTCTAACACCAGTATTGATTCTTCATTTTTCGAATATACTTCAAACACCCAGATCATGTCCTTCTTCTATAGCTGCACCAGATCACTCCGGGGTGCTGGGATTTCGGACCCATTTGACCGTGACACAGACAATACCAATGTTGGATTTTTAAGGATTCTCATGTAGCGGAAGCATACAATAATTTTTGAAAAATAAAATAGATCGGGTTTAGGGTACCTCAATTCGTAGAATCTTCAAGCGGTACTTTCCTTGATCCGATTTCGCGGTCGGGATGGTGATCACGAGATTAGTCGAATCACCACCACAGTGTCACAACGCCGCAACCCTCTACATCCGGTGATTTGCTTGACGATGGAAGATTTTCCTACGCGAAAATCTCCATCCCTCTCTCTATTCTCTCTCTAGAGAATTCTTTGAAACCCTAGCCTCCATGGTTGCCTCCCATGGCTGCTATCCACCCCACAAGGTAGGAATCATGCTTTTTCAATTCAATCAAAAGAATCATAGCCATTAGGGTTAAGTTTTTGGGAGTTACCAAATAATGCATGGTTAATGTTGGTAAGTAATAATGGGAGTTACCCCATTATCTCATTCTTACCAAAATGCCCCACAATGGGCATAAATAAACTACATCTCCCACTTGCACATTAGGGCATTTCACTTCCGTCAATCACAAGATCGCAACTCATGCGATCTCTCACATCACCCTACTGGACCTTCATACTGGATTGGGCGTCGTGCGACCGGCGAGTACACCTGCAAGCAAAGACTCTCGATACACCTGTTAGGATGATCGAGTAGTTACCGTTAGTATAAAAATAACTCGCTATACCCCAGACTCAATGCATTTACATCCATCGAGCCACTTTCCTCATCGAAAGTGATCCCCAATCATTTTGCTCGACTATGTATTCATTATTATGTTTGAATCCCAACATGGATTAACATAATAGGTCGACCTATGAATACATGACAATGATATAATGTCTATTGGCCTTCCTTTTCCCAAACTCGAATCTATCGGTCTCAATTCAGCTGCTTTCCTAGACCTGCCCCTTAGACCTCAATTTATCTTCCGGACCATAGGTAAACAGACTAAAGTAGCAACACTGAACCAATACTTCTAGAGACAGCCGAAAGTAATAAGGGCATAAGAGATCCCACCCAATGGATCTCAGGTCTCACACAGTGGGAACGGGGATCAAGATCAAACTATCGTCTCAAATAATAGCTCCCACTGTCCCATGGTCGTCTCATCACACGTGGTATGAAACACGTGCCACAGTGTTATTCCCCCATCTCTCAAAGGGCATATGTCAGATTTCTCTAACATTGTACAGGTACGGGACTCAGTCCACACATAAGACTTTACCTAGAGATCTCAGAGAGAGCATCTCAGAGACAATATCACAAATCGCAGGTGATATCTGAGATCTCAAACCTGGCTTCTTACAGGCAACATGGATGTGGGTATTTCCATGTCGGTCATATCGCATATGACCTCATCCTGAACACATATTAGGACGACTTATGTTCTAGTAGGGCTACTCTCAAAGCCTCTTACAACTAGAATCCGTCTCATCTCCGCTCACTCAGAGTCGGAGGTGGTCACTCGTGTGAGAGAGTCGACCACGCCTGCCTGACATATCTTTTATCACAAGATCATACTATATGACAACAAATGATGCATGAAATAAATATGTGACTCAATAATGCATACATGTCATATATTAAAATAAGCATTTAAAACAGTATATAAAGAGAAATGTTGAAGTACAGTAAACCCAATGATTCCTTATCTCACAAAGAAATCTCTCACAACAGGTTTTCTGAAGAGATCAGCTCTCATGCTGTATGTCAAGGTGTACTTAGATGTCACAATACCCTTCTCGGTAATATCTCTCACAAAGTGGTCTTCGGTATCAATGTGTTTGGCTTTACTATTATACTTAGGGTCTCATTTGTTGACAGTGTCGGTCTGATTATCACAATAATCATCACTGACCTCCCACTATCTGTCACGACTCCTAAGTCTATCAAAAAATTTCTGAAACCAACCATTCTAATGAATTGCAATTGAGTATACTACAAGCTCAGTCTCTATCGTAAATAGAGATATACAGATTTTCTTCTTACTGCTCTAAGAAGATAAAACCTTTTGCGTTTATTCAGATCACTACTCCCAGTCAGTATCTGAATCCCAGACGTAAATTACCTCATCCGTAACACATGGAGAGGTCCGCAGTTCAAATGAGATATTTCAGAATCCTCTTTCACTGCTCTACAGTGATCCCTTCCAGGATTCTATTAATACCTACTCACCAGATCGACCATAAAATAAACGTCTGGTCATGTATGCCTCATCGCATACATCAAACTGTATATCGCATGTGTATACCTCATCACACATACTAGAAATATATTTTGCACCGGAATAAGGGATTCTGCTCATTTCCCTTATTTCTTTATAAATTCTAAGGTATGTGTCAAGATTCAGGTCTTTTTCCTTTAGCGATAAGAGTATCTTTTAGGTTGTGTTCGTTATTCTCGAAATGCTCAAGAATCTACCTGATGTAAAACTCTTGTTAAAGAGTCAACACCATTCTCAAGCGATCCCTATGGATCCAAAATCTGAGAATGAACTAAAACCTCATAACCATGTTACAATGGTCATTGGATACTTTCTGTTGTTCCCAGCCAACAGAATGTCACTTACATATGCGAACATGCTCATAAAGGAGTCATCGGGACGTATCAGATATATGCAATGATCCTACTCGATCATTACAAAACCATAAGATATCACCTTCTCGTGAAATCTCAAGCGCCGCTGTCTAGATGATGACTTAAGGTCGTATTATGATTTCTAAAATCAATAGACCTTATCCACCTGATCTACTAGAACGAACCCAAAGGGATGCTCCATGTAGATCGCCTCATCTAGACTTCCACTATGAAAGCGGTCTTTACGTCCTTGTGATGTGACTCTTGATCTATGTTCGTGATAATCGCTGAAAGATAAACAGATTGAGGTAAATTAGACTATAACTCCTCGATAGTCCACCCCTCAGTCTAAGTGTAATCCTTGGTTACTAGACGGGTCCTTTACCTCTTCATCAATCCGTTAACCTTTATCTTGACTTTGAGAACCTACTTGTTCCCAATAGTCCTTCCGCCCTTAGGCAAATCAACTAGGTCCCAGACCCCGTTGATTCTCATCAATTCCTTCTCTTCATTTATGGCCTTCAATAAACGGTATTTTGCATCTTTTGAAAAACTCTCGAGAGCCTCTCGGACCGTTTTAGATTTCTCATCATCCTCTAGAGTCGCAATGAGGGTCTCACCCTCAATCGAGAAACAACGTTTAAATACGCATTCTCGACACTCTTAGGAGGAGAGAAAAAATCTTTACCTCTTGATGGATCGCTCCCACTGAGATCAAGATCCGTAGTGGATTCTTGTATCCCGCCGCTGGACTCCTTGAACCGTTAGGCTCATCCATCGCATAAAGGGTAGGGTCCAAATTGATTTCTCCTCTCTTAGGGAAATCATTCTCAAGAAATATATTATTACGAGATTCAATCTCGATTATAGTGCCGTTCGTATTCGCCTATGAACATGTATTTTCTCGCGGGCTTAACTCACCGTGTGAATGCGAGAAATCGTGGCACAACCCCATAATCTCAAGTGGCTAAGGTCAGGCTGCCTCCCTGTCCAAAGCTCAAATGGGGAACTGACTAATAGTCAGTAGACTCGGAATACTCTTCTCGAAACAGAGCCCCATGTGTAGTTTAGACGAATACTTGCGTTCTCGGTCGGTCCTGAGAGTCTCTACTATCAAATCTAACTGATTTTCTATCTCGCTTATGAACCTCCTGAAGCAGTCTAATACCTCAGACTTATGTGAGATCAGATAGATGAACCGAAACGCACGTAAGCATCTATAATTATCTACACAACTCCATTTCCGGCTCTCATGCTCATAAGACCACAATAAAAAGAAGGAAAACACAATAGTTTAACTGTAATGGAGTCTCAGCTCTCATTGCATCACCAAATGATTTTCTCGTCATTTTGCTGGCTAGGCAAAACTCACATACGGGTAACTCGAATCTGGTCAGCGGGTCCAATAAACCTCTCGCTACTAACTGATTCATCATCTCTTACCCCATGTGTCTGAGTCTACTATGTCATTCATTTACATCATCATCTACGCAATCAGATGTAAAGACAATAGTAGAACGACAAGAAACCATTACAAGGAGTAGTACGCAGTGCATACATTCCATCATGGATTAAAACTAGAATAATTCAGAAAATTGTCGTATTAAAAGAAAGGAATAATTTCACGCATATCGTAGTCAATTTTAGACAAGGTACTAAATTGTATATCCGTCGAATGCCTACAATATTGAGGACGTCATAGCAAGTGTCGTTCCTTCTGACAACGACGAATGCTTTGTCCTTAACGTAAATCCTCCAAGTTTAAGGATTCATTTGACGGATTACACACTCCTATCTCGAGTTACGTGGTCGGTTGCTCCTGATTTCAAAGGAGAGAAATCAGCGAGTATTATAGTGAATGAGACAAATCTCAAACCACGTAAAGAAGAAGGATATTTATTTCTACTCGTCACACTCACGAGCGAAATGACCAAATCTGCCTCAAACGTAGCAATTTCTTTGGTCTAATCAAATTCCTTCTTCTTGCGTTATTGCACCTCGTTGTCGGTTTTCTCGGATGATTTTTATTACTTAGATCTCGAGTCTCGTTCGCATGCTTATGCTATTGGCTTAGCGCCGGGAAAGTCCTTACTCGACTCCTCTGAATAAGCATGACTCGAGTGTGGCCTACTCGCCTCTAGGTGCTCCTCATCGAGCTCACATTACGTATTTATATCAACGAAAGTACGAATACTTTCGTCAAATGTGAGATAGGATTTCACGGTTTCCCATGAATCAGGTATCAAACCGGATCACATCCAGTACCTTAATTCCATCCGAAATTTGCTCGTCCGTATATATTAACTCGGTGATCATACTCGACATTTGCTTCATTGTATGATTAACCTTTTTCTTCTGCATCCTCACACAGGAACCGAAGAGAGCAACACAATGCTCTTATGGGACGAGTCGAACCGACATTTCCATAGAATATGATTCGAAAAACGAGATTAAGTTATCGTGTATGCCACTGATAAGCATTGTCCTAACTTGGCAAATCTTTTGTCCCATACACGATAGATCTCTTTATCTCGTATATTCTGAGGCGCGGTGCCCACCCTGGGGCCCATCATCTCGTGTCTCAGATTCCCGTTAGATTTTACCTCTCGAGAATAAACTGAATCTACTGATAAAATCACGCAGATCATATCATTCAGTTTACTCTCCTTGCAAAAATTTAATACGACAGTTCTCAACGTATTAAGAGAAATATTTGTGACTTGGAGATACTTATTATCACATTTTTGTATGCCCTACGAATCATCAAGACCAAAATGACTTGAGTACAGACTCCAAAGCGAGCGTATGAGTCAACGGACACCATACACCACAACTTGGAATCGCATCTTACCATTTGGACTGTGATTCGGCATACAAAATCCCACAAAAAGTCACATTTATGGATTTAGGACCCCCAAAAAATTGAAAAAATTCAATTTTAAGCGTTCTCACGCGCCGCCTGGTGCTACACGCGCCGCCTTTCGCCGGCGGTGCGATCGACGCGCCGCCACGCCCTCCACGCGCCGGCAGTGCGCCTTTACGCGCTGCCACGCGCCTCCATTCGCTGGCAGCAGTCTGGCTCACGCGCCAGACACGCGGCGTGGCTCAGACGCGCTTCCACGCGCCTGGCGCTGCTCGGCTCACGTGCGCCCAGTCGCGGCACGCGGCTCACGCGCCCTCACGCGCTGAGCCGGTCAGACCGGGTCGGTCAACGGGTCATGGTTGACCCGACTGACCCCGTCAACGGTTCGGTCCGACCCGGTCAACGGTCCGGGTCCGACCCGGTCGGGTCGGTTGCGGGTCGGTCCGGGTCATGGTCCGACCCGACCGCAACCTGCCCTTGCTTCACGTGCCTGTGTGGCGCGTGCACTACACGCGCCAACCGGACGGGCCTTCTGGCGCGTGCTTCTCACGCGTCAGCGGGTCTGGGTCGGGTCTTCTTCGCCCGACGGGTCCTGCAACGGGTTTTTGGATCCGTTTTCTGGAAAACACGAATCCGGCTGTTTTTTCTTACATTTTTCGACTGAAAAATATTTGTGGGCATTTTCCGAACATCTTACACTCGATTTTAGGAGGATTCAAGCCCAAAAATGGTGGGACTCAACCACCCTAGTCGCGACCCTCCGCGGCCATTCGGAAATTCCAGTTTCCGGCATCCAAAACACACAATAAAAGACATAAAATTGTAGATCTAGATGCAAGAAACACATTTATATTTTTTTCATGTATCGATCCGCCCTCTAAAGCCACAGATCTAAGGATTTTATGTCCGTAGGGTCGCAAACTTTGACCGGACTTTTCATGGCCCAAACATGCTCCGAAAATTAAATAAAAAATATTTTTGTAATCCCTGGGCCATGGGTATTCTTGCAGTGTTCTCGGATTCACGAAACTCATCCGTGATCCGGATCCCAAAATTTTAAACCCAAAAAAAAATAATTCTGAAAATTATTTAATTAAATCCAACCTGCTCTAATACCAATGTTGGATTTTTAAGGATTCTCATGCAGCGGAAGTATACAATAATTTTCGGAAAATAAAATAGATCGGGTTTAGGGTATCTCAATTCGTAGAATCTTCAAGCGGCACTTTCCTTGATCCGATTTCGCGGTCGGGATGGTGATCACGAGATTAGTCGAATCACCACCACAGTATCACGACGCCGCAACCCTCTACATCCGGTGATTTGCTTGACGATGAGAGATTTTCCTACGCGAAAATCTCCATCCCTCTCTCTATTCTCTCTCTAGAGAATTCTTTGAAACCCTAGCCTCCATGGTTGCCTCCCATGGCTGCTATCCACCCCACAAGGTAGGAATCATGCTTTTTCAATTCAATCAAAAGAATCATGGCCATTAGGGTTAAGTTTTTGGGAGTTACCAAATAATGTATGGTTAATGTTGGTAAGTAATAATGGGAGTTACCCCATTATCTCATTCTTACCAAAATGCCCCATATTGGGCATAAATAACCTACAACCAATGTGACCGGCCACTGTACTTTGAGAACCAATAATATTACTATTTGGTCGGCTTGTGGAATAAATGTAAATATTCCTGTTTATCAAGAAAATGCACAGTCCATAAAGGATAATAATATGACTAATTATAATTTGGTTCAAGTCCTGGATGGTGGGTTTGGGCTACAATGGGATGCGAACAATTCCATCTGTGAGGTATGTACACAGTCAAATGGACAATGTGGGTACAACTCGAGCACAAACCAGTTTGTATGCTCTTGTGAGGATCAGCCATTTCGGGCTAGTTGTGACTTTGGACCAAACAGTCCAGGATCAGGTATCTCCCTCGGTTTTCTCCTTGTCATTTCTTAGTACTTGCAAAGGAATCTAGTCTGTTCACCATCTAAGGATTCATGTACTTCCAGGTTTTGGTCTTATCCCAACTTGGTTAGAGTAATTTATAAGGGATGCTTAATTATGATCTCCAGTGGTAGCGAAATTATACATAAAGGGGGTAGAATTGTAGATAATTAGATTGTTTGCACTATGTCCGTGCTAATTTGTGTAGAAAAACTTAGAAGAAATATAGACGCCTCACAGAATTAAATTTCAATACGTTATTTCATTTTATAACCGTTTTATCTAATTAAATTCAGTATTCATGTACCCCATAATATATATATCTTGTATATATGTTTTTTCTATTGGTTAGATCTAAGATTAGTTGGCAAACTTCAAGAATCGGTCAATTTTTCATGTTCCTCAAATGCTAAATTGCTCTTTTTATCTTCAATCACAAGAAGTAAAAAGATCAATTAGTTTAATTAAGTCGGACCAAATTGAAAATTAAAAATTAAATATTTTTAAATTTTTATAAATTTTATGAATATTAATATTATTTTACATTATTTTATCATAAAAGAAATGATAATTATTAGGTAATAATACAATTAGCACATAGGGATCAATACATGTGAAAATCAAATATGCTTTCAATTCTCTTCTTCGTTGAATCCCTTGAATTACCCCTTACCACGTAAAGAAGGAGAAAAGTCGTTGACACGTGCTTATCAAGTTTAAACGAAACTAGGTCTTCTAATTACTGCTTAAAGCTGGGTGGGTTTAGGCAAAGGGGTCATATCTTGAGACTGGTAGTCAATGCCCGTGTTTCTCGGATTTCGTTCGAAGTACTTCTGTGTAATGGAACAAAACGATAAATTCAAATCCAAATAAAAAAATTTAATAAGAGAATTTAACCCAAAAAATTAATCTATTAAATGTGAGAGTTTATTAAATTTAAGTATTATTTTTTGATTTTTTAAAAATCCGATATGAGATCTATAATATTGCCAATCCCTTGACATGCTGAATGTCTATAGACGACTCTTACTCTGGATGGCTCTCACTTTAAACTTTTTTAGAGCACTGGGTAGCTCTTTTCCCCTTTAAATGACTCTCACTCTAACACCAGGTAACCATTTCCCTTCTTTGGATGACTCTCACTCCAGACTTTTTCCCTTCTTTGGATGACTCTCACTCCAGACTTTTTTAGAGCACTGGGTAGTCATTTTCCCCTTTGGACTACTCTTATTTTAACACCAGATAGTTCTTTTCCCTTATTTGGATAACTCTCACTCTGGTATCAGCTAGTATTTTTTCTTTTTTTGACGACTCTCACTCTGAAACTTATTAAGCACTAGATAACCATTTTCTATATTGGATCGGAGTTTCTGATATTAATTTGTTATGGATCTAAGTGATGGATTTAAATCCAATAGGAAAATTCAATCCAAAAAATTGATCTGTTGGGTGAGAGAGTATATTAGATTTAAATATTATTTTTAAATTTTTTTAAAATCCGATGTGAGATTTATATCAAACTGTGGCTTTGTTAATCAAATTAGTAGTTAATCTCTATTAACTAATTATTCTTGTCCAAATTTTATCTCTCTCTTTTTTTTTTTTTAGTTAAACTAAAAAACTAATAAGCTAATAATTTGTTTGAGTATTAGCCACCGGTTTGGGTTTTAATTTTCCTTTTTCTGCGGCCGTTGGCCCTCCAATTTTACTTTGTCTCATAATTCTTACTCGAATTTTGAGTTTGACGTTGAAATATACGATAAAAAAAATAGTGTCATGTCAGATGCACATGTCACTATGTGGTTGCCTTCCGACCGCAGCCTTCGTTGAGGAGTTGCTACGAAATAAGAATATTTGACCCTTTTATCTTATTCCAATACTTACACCCAGTATTTGTTTCTCTCTATTCCTTCTGAAAACTCTCTCTCTCTCTCTCTCTCTCTCTCAGCAATGAGTTTTCGCATAATCTCAACCCTTCTTTTCTTCTTTTCCATGATCATGCAGTCACTAGCCGATGAACCCCCCACGGCCACCGATTATCGGTATTCCATCTGCAGCCAACCGTTCCAATGCGGGAATATCCCAAACATAGGGTATCCATTCTGGGGGCAAAACCGTCCAGAATACTGCGGGCATCCGAAATTCCAGCTCACCTGTTTCGGCCAAACACCGGAAATTAATATCCTGTCCCAGCAATTCCGGGTCATGGGTATCAACTATATGAACTACACTCTCAACCTTGCAAGACCAGATGACTGGGGCACTTGGGGACCTCACTGCCCTGGTGTTTATAAGAATACCACTATAGATTATGATTTTTTCGACTATTCCCAAAATACCCAAAGCATATTTCTCTATTATGATTGCCAACCTATTTATATTTCCCCTCCAATTACGTCAGAGTCCATAGAATTTACATGTATCAACACAACCAATGGGCGTAGTACCACCGGGTACCATGTGACGAGTAATTTGACATCGGTTTTTAACCTAAATGGGATTTGTGCAACTATTGTAATTGTTCCTGTGTACCAAGCGAATGCTCAGGCTTTGGACAGCAATTTGTCCACAAGTAATTTGCTTGGAGCAATAGATGGAGGGTTTGGGCTAAAATGGAATGCCAGCCATTTCGAGTGTGAAAACTGTGTTTGGTCTGGTGGGCGGTGTGGGTTTAATAAAAGCTGGAACGGGTTCGTGTGTTTTTATGTGAATGGAACTCATCCTTCTACTAGTCACCTGCTTATCACAGGTATGTGTTGTATCCAATTTCTTCATTTTAAGTTTTGAGTTATTAGGGTTTTATACGCCTAGGTATTGCAACCACATTTCACCGTGGAGACATGTACGGATCTACTAAAATAAAATAACCTCTAAAAAATAATTCGATTTGTAATTTCTATTTATCGCGGATTTAATATGCCACAAGATATATTACGGGTTAAATCCGCGATATAAATATGTTACGTCTTGAAGACCCGATATTACCCCACCCTCGTGGTGCTCCCTCTCCCTCTCTCGCTCCCCCCCCCCCCCCCAGCGCTCCTCACCGTGATAAATTTTCTGTCAGAGGTTATTTATTTATTTATTTTTTATCTTGATTCGTACATGTCTCTTTCACCGTGATAAATTTTATTGACCTTGTTATTTTCTTTCTTCGTCCCCAGCCATCGGATAAATCCAAATTGATGGGGTCTCTAGATTGGAACTTCTACCGAAATTGATGGAGACCCATTTGATCTAATGTTTTAGGGCCATACCTCTTTTTGTGCTGATTTCATCTTTTCCGCTTCTTGGTTATCGAGAAGGGGTTGAACGTGCCGCTTGTTCTTTATTTTAGCTAATTCTGCACTAAAAATTAAATATTATGGTTAAGACCTTTAGTTGCCTACCTTCTTGTGGTAAATATAGTGAATGTTTTAAAACCACATTATTTTAGTTGTAGATATGTTGCAATTAGCAGCTGGCACCATTAGGGGATAAATAGTATATTATGTTTGTGTTCAAGTGCCGTATGACTTGCATTTGATGACTTTAATTAATACTTAGGTTCTTTGATTGAGTGCCCTTGTCTTTGGTATGCACATGAGGTTTTCTTTTTTATTTTGGTTTTTATCGCCTGATATCCGAGTTTTACCCGATTAATTCGGTTTGAGTACTGTAAAAACCATTTTAGGGGTTTATTCTCCCAAATTCTTTTTTATCATTTTCAGAATTCAAACTCAAGATTTCTAATTAAGAGAGTAAAGTGTCTGACAATTCAATTTAAAGAAATTTGATTGCATATGTGATTTTGATTGTCATTGGTGTGGGACATAATTCATGCATAATTCTTTACCATTTACTTGACTCGTCTAGAAATAAAATATGTAGAATCAACGTGCTACTGCTGACCGTTGTTCTCTTTGAACAATATGAATAGCTTTTAAGTTTTAACCACCAATTTCTTTTCTTGTGAACTACTCTCCTAAAAACGTACACAAAAGAAGCTAGTCAGACTTGTGAAAGGGCTGGGTCCAGACCGGGCCCAAGTTAGGGACAACATGAAAAAAATGGGCTTGGGCTGGACATGGCCTGATCATCGGGTCTCAAACCGGATGAATTGTGGGTCAGGACGGGTTGAACCTAACAGGCCCATGTCATCACAGGTCAAGTCTAACCTTGGGCTTATTGGGATCAGCCCAGCCCAGCCCAGCCGGGCCAATCTGGCTGGAGTCTTTTTTTTTTTTTTTTTTTTTTTGGTTACATAAGGATTTGAACTCTGGAACTCAGCGTTGGTGGAGAGAGATTGTGACAATCAGGTTGTCCCCTTGGGACGGCTAGAGTCTATTTATCAAACATTTTCTATTCTCTTGGTGGCAATTTGGCCTAGGGTTTTTTGTTTTTTCAATTTAAAAGCATTTTAAAGTTAAAAATTAGGTCAAATGGATTTTTCAAAATTTGTTTTTAAAAAAAGGAAAGTTAACTTCTTTTTAAATGAGAAATTCTCGTGAGGAGCTTTTCCCTGACTCTTTAAATAAAAATGTTTGTTTTGACAAAATCACTCCTAATTATTTCAACTATTACAATTTTATCTCATATATTAACGTTAAAACAAAGTGTAACTATTTCAACGTTGATGAATAGTTTTAATTTATTAATTTTTTATGAATTTAGGAAATCTTTTAAAAAAGTATAAATTTTAAATATTTATGAACTTAAAGTATTTATATTTAATTTATAAATATTTTAGAATTATTTATGAAATTATTTACTTTATAAATTATTTATAAAACTTTAATATCAATTGGGCTTTCTTGTAATTTCACTACATTTACAACTTAAAAAAGAATTTTTTGAAACAAAATTATCAAACAATTTATCACTTAAATTTTAAAATTTTATTTTTCACATTTATAAGCTAAAAATAAAAATTTTAATAAAGAAAAGAGCTAGACAAACAAACTCTTAATTATAACCGCAATCAACAATTAGACTCTATTAGCATATGTTGACAAAGAACTCCTTCCTATGCTTACTAACGCGCACAGAAGTGAACCCCACGTGAAAATCTTCTTCCTATTCCGCATGTGCATACTCATAATTGTACTCTTTTATTAGCACACTGGCCACCAAGCTATCCATACTAAGTCGTCATTTTCTTCCACAATCTCCATCGTCAAACCTTAGTTATCTTCTCTATCATAGCTTCTCTATCATTCGTCGTCATTCCTCAAAATTCAACTCTATCATAACTCTCTCATGCTTCGTAGTTTCTCTCTCTCTCTCTCTCTCTCTCGCCCCCTATCTATTTCTCAATCCGCACTCCCAACTCCCAACTACGCCTCTCTTCTTCATCATACTCTTCGCTTGGTTTCCACTGTTTTCCTTTGCTAACTGTTGAAAAATTTTAATTTCCATATTAGATTTCTCATATATTTCTAGACATATAATTTAGAATCACTCTTAGGTAGGAAAATTATATCAAAATAAAATTGAAAGTATAATATCAATAGCATGAAAAAGAATAAGAAAATGAAGAAAAGAATTTTCTTTGTATTGATTGCTAAGGAGTATTACAAGCGAGAAGATGAGAAGCTAATTACAAGAAAGAGTATTGTCTTTACTTGCTTGATTACAAAGAGTGGAGATGGATCCTATTTATACAAAAACTAACTATTAGAGAAAAGAAAAATAATCAAAATAAAGTTAATTTTCTAAATTTATAATGATTGAATAAATCAATTATTAATTAACTTAACAAAATACATAATGGTGGACTAAATCATCTTAATAATTGATTAAATCAACCAAATATATATAATTAACCAAATCAATTATAATGATTAAGTCAATCATAATAATTGATTAAATCAATTATTATGATTGAATGGTTGATGACTAATTTGATTAATTATAATGATTGATTAAATCAATCAATGAGTTTTATTTGGATATATTTTAATACTCCCCTTCAAGTTTGGCGAGTAGATATCTATGAAATCTAATTTATCGAGAATATTTTGCATGTGATTTGCTACAATTTCTTTGGTAAAAATATTAGCGAGCTGCTCATTACTTTTCACATAAGAAGTGACTATAGTCTTTTTTCAACTTTTTGACATACAAAATGATAATCAATTTCAATATATTTTGTTCTCTCATGAAAGACAGGATTAGAAACAATATGAATGACAGATTGATTATTGCAAAAGAGTTTGATAGGGGAAGTGACTGGAAATCTCAATTCTTTGACTAGAGCTTTTAAAAAAACGATTTCGCTGGTTACTGCTGTCATGGCCTTGTACTCAGTTTTTGCATTTGATATTGAAACTACAAATTGTTTCTTGCTCTTCCAAAATATGAGATTTTCACTAGCAGGTGCGCTGCCGAGCAGGCGCGCCCACGCTGTGGTACGCTCGCGCTTGCGCGATCATGCGGTCGCGCTTGCGCTGTGGCCTGCTCGTGCGGGGAAACGCGTGTTGCGGCGCGCTTGCGCTCTTGTAGGGAGGAGCTGCAGCGGCTGTGGTGCGCTCGTGGTGGTGTGTGCATGGAAGCTCGCGGCGGAGTGCGATTGAGAGGGAGGGAGATCGTGAGAGATAGAGAGAGGATGAGCAGCGGAGAGAGAGAGAGAAACAGTGAGAGAGAGAATCTGAGAGGGAAAGATAGAGAGGGAGAGAAGAAGAAGAAGATGGTGGTGGTGGTGCGGTTGCTCACAGTGGAGAGAGGTGGCGGGACGAGCAACCGATCGCGGTGGAGGAAGAAGGCAGCCGCAGGAGGTGAAGAGTCGGGGAGAGAGAGAAAGAGGAAGAGAGAGAGAGAGAAAGGGAGATAAAGTTAGGGTTTCCAACCCTAATTGGGAAAAGGGAGGAGGCGCTGCGTTTCACTCCAAAACGCAGCATCTCATCTCTCTCTGTTTTTTTTTAGTTTGTATTTATATGTATTTATATATATATATATATATATATATATATATATATATATATATATGTTTTCACACCCACATTTCACTAAAATTTAAATCTTTTGTAAAAACGGGGTTTATTTCGATTCGCAGATTCAGCAAATTAAAATATACAAAAAATTTAATTTAAATACTCTAAAATCAAAAATCAATTTAAATAAATAAAATTTCTCTCTATATAATTAAATTGAAGAATATCTTATTTATATATATATATATATATATATATATATTGAAAATGATACAATATTACAGACACCGCAGTGCAGGTGTTACAAGGCAGCTAAATCTGTTTCTGGTCATGCTTATGTGGCGGAGTCGAGTAAGGGCTCCAAGGGCATCAAGCGTAAATGGCGCAAGCATGACAAGAAAGCTAGTCAGGCTAAGAGGAAGCCATCTGCGAAGACCGTGGATAAAGGGTAGAAACGCAAGAAGAAGTTCGATAAGAGCAAAATCCGATACTACGTTTATGACAAATCTGGGCATTTCGCTCGCGAGTGTGGTGAGCGAAAAGTATGTCCTTCTTTTTTACATGGTATGAGTTATGTTTTATCCACTGTGATACTTACTAACTCTTTTCCTTTGTAGATTGTAGACTCAGGAGCTACTGACCATGTAGCTCAAGATAGGAGGTATATGTGGAGTTTTGCCGATTGAGTCCTCAAGCGAGGAGGCTGTATGTGGGGAACGGAGCATTTGTGGTTGTGAAGGGGATTGGTACGTGCAAGCTGACGCTACGAAGTAACCAAGTCCTGTACCTGCATGATGTGTTATATGCTCCCGAGATTCGACAGAATCTCGTATCTGTCCTTTATTTAGATTGTTTAGGATACTCTATTGTTTTCAAAAATTTGAGTGTTTCTGTCATGTACGATAACTCACTTTTATGTACTGGTTTGGTCCATGACGGACTTTATGTGTTGGACTTAATTTCCTATAATAATATTTCTGATTTATTTTCTATTGCCTATATATCTGATAGTGTAGTTGATGATATTTTTGTTTGGCATAGTAGACTCGGCCACATAGAACAAAAGAGAATGAACCGGTTAGCTACGAGTGGTTTGTTGGGTTCGTTAACTCAAGTCGAGTTGCCCCTATGTGAGTTTTACCTAGCTAGTAAAGCGACGAGAAAACCATTTGAAAAGATAATGAGGGCTGGAATCCCATTGCAATTAATCTACTCCGATATTTGTGAGCCTATAAATATGAGAGTCCAAAACAGAGCCACGTATTTCATTACATTCATAGACGATTATACATGTTTCGGTTACATCTACATAATCTTGTACAAGTCAGAGGTATTAGATTGCTTCAGGAGGTTTATCAGTGGGTTGAAAATCAGTTAGACTTGAGAGTCAAGACTTTCAAAACCGATCAAGGACGCGAACATTTGTCTGAGGAGTTTAAAGCGCTCTGTTTTGAGAAGGGTATTACGAGACAGTTGACTGTTCCCGCTACTCTCTAGTAGAATGGAGTAGTTAAGAGAAGGAACAGGATTCTGTTAGAGATGGTGAGATCGATGATGGCGCAGGCCAATTTGGCTATCTCCCATTAGGGAGATGCATTGTTGATTGCTGCTTACGTTTTTAACCGTGTTCCAACTAAATCTGTAGTCAATACCCCATACGAGATTTGGATAGGGAGGCAGCCTGACCTTAGCCATTTGAGGCCATGGGGTTGTGTCGCATACGTTCACGATTTCTCGCATTCATACGACAAGTGAGGCCAGCGAGGAAAGAAGTGTATTTTCATAAGATACTCTGAACATTCCAAGGGACATGGGTTCCTAGGTGAATGTATGGATGGCACGATCTTTGAGATCGAATCTCGTAATACTACATTCCTAGAAAATGATTTCCCTAAAAGAGGTGAAATCAGTCAAAACTTTACCTTTTATGAGATGGGTGATCCTAACAGCCCAATTGAGACTAACGGTGGGACCCAAGAGCCTATAATGAATCTTGATCCTAATAGGAGTGACCTATCTAGAGGTGAGGAGATTCCCTCTCCTCGCACGAGTAGTCGGGGATATATACCCCGACGTCGTTTCCTGATTGAGGATGAGATCCTCATCGTGACTCCTGAGGATGATGAGAAACCTAGGACTTTTTAAGAGACTCTCGAAAGTCCTGTGAAGGACCAATGGCTAGAGGCCATAAAGGAGAAGATGGAATCTATGAGAGTTAATAGGGTCTAGGACTTAGTTGACCTATCTGAGAATAGAAAGGCCATTGAGAACAAATGGATTCTCAAAATAAAAGAAAAAATGCCGACGGATCGGTGGAGAGATACAAGAACCGTCTAGTAGCCAAGGGTTATACACAGACAAAAGACATTGATTACGAAGAGACTTTCTCCCCCGTAGTCAAATTTACATCGATCCATTTACTTTGATGATTGTCGCAAGTATGGATCTAGAATTGTATCAGATGGATATAAAAATCGCTTTTCTTAATGGAAATATGGATGAGGAGATTTACATGGAATAGCCCTCTGGGTTCGTTCTATTAGGTCATGAAAATAAGGTATGTCGACTTTGGAAGTCAGTATATTGCCTAAAATAATCATCCAGGCGGTGGTACTTAAGATTTCACGACAATGTGATATCTTATAGTTATACAATGATCGAGTAGAATTATTGTATTTATCTGATACGATCTGACAACTCTTTTGTGATCATGTCCCTATATATAGATGATATAATGTTGGTCGGAAATAACATTGAATATTTAATGACGATCAAGATATGGTTGTTATCGAGTTTCGACATGAAAGACATGGGTGAAGTTGAGTTCATCCTTGGAGTTAAGATTTAGAGGGATCGCTCAAGAAGACTGTTGGCTTTTTCACAAAAGATCTACATTAAAAAAATTCTCGAACGCTTTGGAATAAGTGATTGTAATCACATTGATACTCCAATCACCAAGTGTGATGGTCTGAGTCTTGAGATCTGCCTAAAAACTCAGGAAGAAATAAGAGAGATGAGTAAAATCTCTTATTCCAGCGCAGTGGGAACTCTGATGTATGCGATGTTGTGTATACGACCAGACATATGTTACGCAATCAGTCTGATGAGTAAATATCAATCAAATTTTGGAAGGGGTCATGGAGAGCAGTGAAAATGATTTTTAGATATTTTAAGGGAACTGCGAGCTACTCCTTGTGTTATAGGAGATGTGATTTGTGTCTCGTGGGATATTCAGACGCCAATTGGGACAGTGATCTGAATAAGCGCAAATCGATGTCAGGTTTAGCTTTCTTGCTCAATGGTGGTGCCATTTCTTGGAGCAACAAGAAGCAGACCTGCGTAACTCTATCTACGATGGATGTTGAGTTCGTAGCTTACTCAGTCGCAGTTTAGGAGAGTGTTTGGCTCCTCAGAAGAGTGTTTGGCTCCACAAACTATTAGATGACTTAGAGGTTATGGCTGATAGTGGGATGCCGGTGATAATCTACTGTAATAATCAGGCTGTTATAGCTTACACCTAAATATCATAGTAGAACCAAACACATCGACACCATATATAATTTTGTTAGAGATATCATCGAGAAGGGTAAAATGACCGTCAAGTATATCTCGACACACAACATGGTGGCTGACTCCTTCACCAAACCCATCGCTAGAGACTCATTTGTAGCACATAGAGAGTCATTGGGTTTGAGAATATTTTGACTTTTCTTATTTTATACTAAATTGATGATGTGATGTTTATTATATTTATATATGATTTTATGTATTATTCAGTCATAGTTGAGTTATTATTTTTCCTTAAATAATGTATTTGTTTATATCATATACATTTTGATGTGATAAAATATATGTCAGGCAGACGAGATCGACTCTATTACATGAACGACCACCTCCAGCTCTGATTGAGCGGAGATGAGACAGTTTTTAGTGTAAGAGGCATTGAGAGTGGCCCTACTAAAACACAATTCACCCTGATATGTGTTCAGGATGAAATCATCTGGGATATGACTGACATGGAAATACCCACATCCATATTGGCTGTGAGTAGCCAAATTTGAGATCTCGGATATCACCTACGACAGTGATATTATCTCCGAGACACTCTCTCTGAGATCTTTGGATAGAGTCTTATGTGTAGACTGAGTCCCATATATGCACAGTGTTAGAAAAATCTGACATAAGCCATTTTTTGAGAAATGAGGGATTGATACTATAACATGCATTTTATACCGCGTGTAATAGACGATTAGGGATAGTTGGAGCTATTACATGAGTCGATGATCTAGTCATGATCCCTATTCCCACTGTGTGAGACCCGAGATCCATTGGGTGGGATCTCTGGTACCCTTATTTTACTTTCGGTTGTCTCTAAAAGTCTTGATTCAGTGTTTGCTACTTTAGTCTGTTTACCTATGGCCCGAAAGATAAATTGAGGTGTAAGGGGCAAGTCTAGAAAAGCAACTGAATTGAGACCGATGGATTCGAGTTTGGGAAAGAAAACCCAATTTACATTACATATTCGTGTTGTATTTACTGACCGATCTGTTGCGTTTATCCACGTTGGGATATAAGTATAATAGTGAATACACATTCCAGCACATATTGGGGATCACTTTTGATGAGAAAAGTGGCTCGATTGATATAATCGTGTTGAGTTTGGGGTACAACGAGACTTTTTCATACTAACGGTGACTACTCAATCATCCTAACAGGTGTATCGAGAAGTTTTTGCTTATAGGTGTACTCGCCAGTCGCACGACGCCTAATTTTGTATGAAAATCCAGCAGGGTGACATAAGAGATCGCATGAGCTGTGATCTAGTGACAGATAATAAATGCCCTCGTGTGCAAATAAGAGATGATGGAATTAATGCCCACGTTAGGGTATTTTTTCGTATATGAAAATGAGAATTATTTTACTTTTCATATCTCCAAAATGTAACCGAAATGATTGATTGACCTTCCATTTGTGGTTATAGGAAAATAAGGAAGCTAGGGAAAAACCCTGGGGATCACAACATTTTTTGCACAACGATTGAGTGACGGCACAATTGAGAGAAAAGACATCTCATTCAAAGTAAGGGTTAGAGAAATTCTAAGTAGAGAATTTTTGGTGCCGCCTTTGTCACTAGATTTCAATTGCGGTGTTGTGGTGTTGCGGTGTTGCGGTGATATCTCGAGTTTCCTGATTATCATCCCGACGGCGAGATTGTTGGATCAAGATTCGTGATTCCCTAGATTTTTGCGATCTGCTTATTGAGATATACCCGAAAACCTAAACTTTTATGATTCCGAAAATTGGTTATACTTTCGCATGTGTATGTGCATATAAATCCAACAAGGACCATTATGCCAAGCCAACGGATATGAAAATTGCAAGGGATGAAGTACTCGCATGCCATGTCACTTGGAAAGTTCACCGCAAAAGTGGGGATGTCTTGAAAAGGTTAAATTGATACATATTTTTCAAGATTGGTTTAAAAGGAGGTTTTAAAAGTGAAAATAAAGTTGATATTTGGCATTCTTAGTTCTCTTGAATTTGAATCGAGGTCGAGGAATTTTTTTTTTCCTTTTTTAAGTAGTGAGCATTGATTCGGGATGTGAAGCTGATGATGATTATGAAGAGTTGACTAAGTTAGGCTTCTTTGAGGGCATGGTTGATAATTTTAGAAAGAGTTATATTAAATGGAAAGTTCTTGAGTTTTGTTCGGAACTAACCTCAAAAAAATAAAATTTAAAATAACACCATTTAAAAAATATTTCTAAATCTAACACTCACATATTATAATTTGAAGTCACTATATGTACAATATCATGTCGTGACTTGAAAGTCACGATATGAGACCGTGATGAACAGTACCATATCTTAACTTCAAGTCAATAAACTTAAAGAGCATTTTTGCAGTAGTATTAACCGGAAATAAACAAAAAACAGTAGCAGACAGTGCTCATGATAGAGGTAAGCCATGCAAAAGTGATGGTAGACCTTTATTTCTCAGAGCCACGAAGAAGGAAAGGAGAAGAAAGTAGAGGAAAGGATTGGGAAGAAAAGAAGAAAAAAGAGGAAATGAAGGAAGATTGACTAAAGAGGAAAAGGAAGGTCCCATATAATATATATATTTTTTATGACCACTGAAAATACTTTCAACCATTACATGTGTTATAGCATAAGATTTTGTGCAAGTGTTTTTTTTACTCACACCAGTGTCAATTGATCCCCCCTTGATATATAAATTATATATTATAAGCTATATATATGTATATGTATGTATGTATATGGTTTGTAATGCATTACTCTTTAAGAAGATAGAGTAAAAAAACTTATTACTCTGGATAATTCCTGCGTAACCTTTTCATTATCCATGTGTGAATACTATCCATAACTTTTACTCATATTAAATTATTTTTTGTCTATAATATATATTATTTTATGATATTCAAATAATCTGCTAATTGCCTTCTTATTATTTTATATTTTACATTAAAACACAGAGGTATTTCAAAAACTTCAACAAATAAGATTTTCCTAAATTCTACCGTGAAACTTATAACTCTGGTTTGTGCTGTGACGATTGACCTCAAGCTCCTCTCTGACTTAGTTGTTGTTGAGATTAGGGAGAGAAATCTGCTTATTATCCAGCTTGGCTAATGTTTGGACAGTACTCATAGGACATCTTGTCCATGGAGAAACAAGCTGCGTAGGTACATGCATAATCATCGACAATAAAAGAGCCTCTTTTAATAGTCATGGTATTTATTGCAGGAACATCATCAAATATGAAGAAGAAAATTGTTATAGGTAATATTTAAAAGCTTATTTTGCCTTGAAACTAAGAATTTTATGATTTCAAATTGAATCCTTATCTCCACTTCTTTAAGTGCAGGCGTTTCGGTCATTCTTGCTGGGATTGTGATTTTTCTAGTTTTTCTTATGCACATGATCAAAAGGAGGAGGAACAAAGAAACGGATACTAATCAAAACATTGAGGCATTTATGAGGAATTATGCGACCATCTTTCCACAGAGATACAGCTATTCAGATATTAAGAAAATGACCAATTCGTTCACTGAAAAGCTTGGCCATGGTGGCTTTGGTTGTGTTTACAAGGGAAAGCTATCCGATGACCATGTTGTGGCAGTCAAGGTCTTGAGTGGTTTCAAGGGTAATGGAGAAGACTTTGTTAATGAAATTGCTGCCATCAGCAGAACTTCCCATGTTAACGTAGTTAGTCTTCTTGGTTTCTGCTACGAGAGTAGTAAAAGAGCTCTAGTTTATGAATTCATAGCCAATGGCTCCTTGGACAAGTTCATTTATGATAAAGGATCTTCAGAGACCAATCGCAATTTGGAGTGGGAAACACTCCACAAAATTGCAGTTGGAATTGCTCGAGGACTTGCATATTTGCATCAAGGTTGTAACACAAGAATTCTGCATTTTGACATAAAACCTCACAACATCCTCTTGGATGAAACTTTTTGTCCAAAGATCTCTGATTTTGGCCTTGCTAAGCTCTGCAACAAGGCAGAGAGCAAAATATCCATTGATGGTGCAAGAGGAACAGTTGGGTATATTGCCCCTGAGGTAGCCCTCAGAAGCTTTGGAGCAGTCTCGCACAAATCCGATGTGTACAGCTATGGCATGATGGTTCTTGAGATGGTTGGTGGAAGAAAGAACTTTGATGTTGGGGTCTCCAGAACCAGTGAAACATACTTCCCGCATTTCATATACAAGTGCATTGACTCACAAGAGAAC
Organism: Dillenia suffruticosa; assembly: GCA_033439265.1. Lineage (NCBI taxonomy): Eukaryota > Viridiplantae > Streptophyta > Magnoliopsida > Dilleniales > Dilleniaceae > Dillenia > Dillenia suffruticosa. The sequence goes on along the minus strand of JAVTVX010000037.1, from coordinate 4,893,157 downwards.
TCAAAACTTTTTGGGATTGAAAATGGAAAGGATGAAGAAATTTCAAAGAAGATGATTTTAGTGAGTTTATGGTGCATTCAAACCAATCCCGCGGATCGTCCATCCATGAGTAAAGTTGTAGAACTTTTAGAGGGAAGCCTTGAATCCTTGCAGGTACCGCCCAAGCCTTTTCTTTGTTCTCCTACAAGATCTTCCGGACATCCTACCCAAATGTTGTCATGATTGTAAGCATTATATCAGTTCTGAATCGAAAGGATCTTTTGATGGGACAGATGCATGTATCAAATAACAGCATGCAGAACCGGCCGAGAAAATCTTACCAGCTTTCATGAAAGTTTCATTTTTCTTCAACATATTGTAAAATCCTCAACTTGTACAACAGGCGGATGACTCCTAGTTGGTTCATCATTTTTCAGCATATTTTGAATTGTATTTATTGAATGTATCTATTCTTATTAGTACTGTTATCAATTGCAGAAATCTCTTCGTCTGTCAATGTTTGCATTTTTTAGGCAAATATTTAAATTATTTGAAAGTGAATTTCTACTTTTGCAGTTTCACCTGCAAATACTAGTTGACAGGAAACCAAGTAGATATCTTCTACCAATCTTGCTAATCTTTTCTACTCTGTTGGACATATAGAGAAATTTGGAGATCATATTAGGCCAGGGTATCATTAGTTGGGGAAGTGAAGGTTCCAAACTTCCACATGAGATGGGGTATTAATGTTTATGGCAAGATACATGTCTCAATCACTAAAGAAGTTAAAAATATTAAGTTGGTCAATCTATTAATGCCAAAGTCTCAATATGGCCACCGCACAAATTTGGGGACAAGGACTCTGAATACAATACTCAAGCCCATGTACCCATAATACTACTTTTGTTCCGATTGATGGTTAATACATTCATTAATTTATTACAAGACTGTATACCCAACGAAAATACCATTGCCCTTACATAATACCAAGGGACATAAAATATACCAAGCAAAGTGCAGGCTTCAAAACTTTCTTGACCTGGGATAGTGGTACATGCAATAGGAGGCATATTTTACATATAGGAAGAAGCAAACCAATTGAACTATCCCAGAGAAACGTCGAGGTGAAGCTTCAGGCCCACTCTTATTTGTTGATGTACGCAAAGGCCAAAAGACTCTCACAATGACCACATGATTCTTGGTCTAACTAATTGATTAGAAATTGTTCAACCCCAATTTCTTATTGCATTTCTTTTGTGGTCATATAATTATATATTTTTTTCATTAGTTCTATCATCTTCGGTCAACAACAACTTCTAAACAACCTTGTTTTCTCAAACCTAAGCAAAGGCATTTGCGCCAAATATATTTTTCTTAAATTATGATAGTTGGTGGTCCATATCTATTAGGCTGGTTGGTTGAACAAACAAAGACATGCTGTTAAATCAAAATCTCAGGTTTGTTGTCTATGCTGTTACTGTTAACTGAAACATTGTTGTCATTACAGTTGTCGGGTCCGCAGGCAGAGCCGCCTCTTCAGCAGCAATGAATCAATATCTCTTTTCAATTTCATCAGTATTTCATTTCAACGCAGCGGCAATTCTGCTTGCCTTAATTCTGTCAGCCTTTAATGCAAGCGACGGTTGGTATATGAAATATGGGAAGAAGTTCAACCGTGGGAACATCACTGAAATGGACTTCCCATTTTGGGGAATGATCGACGAGAGGATTGCGGGGTTCCTGGATGTTGGTTATTTATGCCCCTGAGGGGCATTTTGATAATCCTTGGGATAATGGAGTAACTCCCATTATCCCATTTACCATCCTATTGACCATCATTTATTTTGGTAACTCCCCAAAAACCCTCTCATGATATGAAACTAATTAACCCTAGTAAAAAGGCCTACGTGAGGCATCTCTTCTCCTTCCATGGAGAGAGAAGGAGGCTAGGGTTTGTGTGTGTGTGATACACATCTTTAGAGAGAGAAAAATAGAGGGTTGAGAAATTTTCGTGTAGGAAAATTTCTTCGGCCAATGGAGTTCACCAGACTTGAGGATCGAGGCGTTGTGGTAATACGGTGGTGGTTTGATCTCGTGATTACCATCCCGATCGTACAATTCGTTCGAGAAATTTCACGACACGACTGGATTTTTGGAGACCGACTTTACACATTGAGGTACCCCGAAAATTCCGATCTTTTTACTAGGTTTCTGAATGCGCATGCAATGTGAATTAAATGTATTAGAGCCAGGTTTTCGTTGGATTTAATTAAAATTTTTTCAGACTTTTTGGGTATTAAAATATAGGGTTAAAAATTTAGGATTTTGAATCACAGATAAGTTTCGTGAATCTGAGTACACTGTAGGAATACCCATGGCCCAGGGATTACAAAAATGATTTTTGTTGAATTTTCGGAGTATGTTTAGGCTATGAAAAGTCCGGTTGGAATTTGCAACCGTATGGACTTTAAAACCTTAGATCTATGGCTTTAGAGGGCAAACTCATCTGTGAGAAGGGTTTATGCGTGTTCTTCATGCTTATATATGCATTTTGCATATATTTACTATGAGTTTCAGATGCCGAAATTGGGATTTCCAAACGGCCATTGAGGGCCGCAACTGGGTGGTTAGATCCACCAATTTTTGGGGATTAAATCCTCTTAAAATCGAGTCTAGGATGTTTGAAAGATACCTAATAATCATTTCCAGTCGAAAAATGCAAGAAAAATTGGCTAGAAATAACTTTTTCGGCAATCAGGTCGAAATACCCGTTGTAAAACCCATTGGGCAAAGAAGACCCGGCCCAGACCTGTGGGCACGTGCGTCTCACCCGTGCTGAGGCGTGTCAGAAGGCAAGCAGCGGGCGCGTGCACTTCACGTTGACCACAGGTGGGACACTTACCTGAACTCGACCCGCGTACCGACAAGGCCGGGTCGGTCCCCGACCCGTTGACTAACCCGTGTCCTACTGCTCGCCGAGTAGGGTGACACTCCTCAACGCATGAATGCATCTGAGTGGTGCACCGCGACTAGGCACGCGTGAGTCGAGTTGTGCCAGGCGTGTGGCAGCGTGTGTAAGGCGTGCTGCATGTTTGGCGCATGAGCTAGGCAGCTGCTAGCAAGTGGAGGCGCGTGGCAGTGCGTGGAGGACCGCTACCGACGCGTAGCGGTGAGTCAGGTCATGTAAAATTGGATTTTTCCAATTTTTGAGGTTTGTGATACCACATTGAGAATGATTTCCTTAAGAGAGGTGAAATCAATTTGGACCTTACTTTCTATGAGATTATGAGTTTAATGATTCGGGTAACCCCAGTGATGGGATACAATAATCTATTACGGATCTTGGTCTCAGTGAGAGCGATCCATCAAAAGGTAAAGGTTTTTCTCTCATCGTAGGAGTATCGGGTATGCCTACTTAAAAGTTGTTTCTCGATTTAAGGTGAACCCTTTATTGTGACTCTAGAGGATAATGAAAAATCCAAAACAATCCACGAGATTCTCAAGAGTTCTATGAAAGACCATTTGTTGAAGGGTATAGATGAAGAGAAAAAGTTGATGAGAATCAACAGGGTCTGAGATTTAGTTGATTTGCATGAGAGCATAAGGACCATTGGAATAAGTAGGTTCTCAAGGTCAAAAGAAAAATCGACAGATTGATGGAGAGGTATAAGTCCCGTCTAGTAACCAAGGGTTACACTTAGACTGAGAGGTTTGGACTACTAGGGAGTCGTAGTTTAATTTACCTCATTCCATTTAGCGATTGTCATGAACATAGATCTTGAGTTATACTAGATAGACGTAAAGACCGCTTTCTGTAATGGAAGTCTGGATAAGGCGATCTACATGGAGTATCCTTCTGGGTTCGTTTTAGTAGATCAGGTAGTTAAGATCTGTTGACTTTGGAAATCAACACACGACCTTAAGCACTCATCCAGGCGGTGATACCTGAGATTTCAAGAGAATGTGATATCTTATTATGTTATAATGATCGAAGAGTATCATTGTGTCTATTTGATATGTTCCAATGATTCCTTTATGATCATGTTCTCATATGTGAGTGATATATTCTGTTGGCTAGGAATAACAGAGAGTATCTAATGACCATTGAAATATGGTTATTATTCATGGGAGAGGTTTTAGTTCATTCTTAGAATTTGGATTCAGAGGGATCGCTTGAGAATAGTGTTGACTCTTTAATGAGAGTTCTACATCAGGTAGATTCATGAGTATTTCGAGATGAGCGATGACAACTTAATAGATACTTTATCGCTAAAGGTGAAAACCTGATTCTTGACATATGGCCTAAAATTCAAAAAGAAATAATAGAAATGAGTAGAATATCTTATGATAGTGCAATGTGCATTCTAGTATATGCGATAAACAATACACATGCAATGTATAGTTTAATGTATGCGATGAGCCATACATGACCAGACGTTTATTTTGTAGTCGATCTAGTGAGTAGGTATCAATCGAATTCTGAAAGGAATCACTGTAGAGCAGTGAAAAGGGTTCTGTGATATCTCAAGAGAGCCGCGGATCTCTCCTTGTGTTACGGAGGAGGTGATTTGCATTTTTTGTTGGGTATTCAGATGCTGACTGAGAGTAGCGATTTGAATGAACGCAGACTGATATTAGGTTTTATCTTCTAAAAGCAGTAAGAAGCAAACCTGTATATTTCTATCAATGATAGAGACTGAGCTTGTAGTATGCTCAATGACAATTCATGAGAGTGTTTGGCTCTAGAAATTTCTGGATGATTTAGGGATTGTGGCAAATGGTGGGAGGTCAACGATGATTATTGTGATAATCAGATGCCATTGCCAACAATCAAGACACTAAGTATTATAATGAAGCTAAACACATTGATACCTGTGACTGTTCTATGAGAGACACTACCGAGAAGGGTATTGGGACAACTAAGCGCACCTTGATATACAGTATCTTGCTGATCCCTTCACAAAACCCATTTTGAGAGATTCCTTTATGAGATAAGAAATCATTAAATTTAATGTATTTTGACATTTCTCATTATGTATTGTATTTGATGCTTACTAAAATATATGACATGTGTGCATTGTTAGATCACAAGTTTATTTATTGCACTCATTTATTGTCATATATTTTGTGAAATGTTGTGATAAAAGATATGTCAGGCAGGTGTGGTCGACTCTTTCACATGAGTGACCACCTCTAGCTCTGAGTGAGCGGGGATGAGACGGTTTCTAGTCGTAAGAGATTTTGAGAGTGGCCCTACTAGAATATAAGTCACCTTGATATGTGTTCAGGATGAAGTCATCTGTGATATAACCGACATGAAAATACCCACATTTATGTTGCTTGTAAGTAATTAGGTTTAAGATCTCAGATATCATTTGTGACTTGTGATATTATCTCCTAGATGCTCTCTCTGAGATCTTTGAGTAAAGTTTATGTGTACATTGAGTTCCATACCTGCACAGTGTTAGTGAAATCTAACATATGCCATTTGAGAGATGGAGGAATAATATTGTGGCACGTGTTTCATATCATGTGTGATGAGACGACCATAGGACAGTGGGAGCTATTATTTGAGATGATAGAATGATCATGATCCTCGTTCCCACTGTGTGAGACCTGAGATCTATTAGGTGGGATCCCATACTCTTATTACTTTCGACTGTTTCTAGAAGTTTTGGTTTAATATTACTATTTTAGTTTGTTTATCTATGGTCCAGAAGATAAATTGAGATCTAATGGGCAAGTCTAGGAAAATAGTTGAATTGAAACTGATAGATTCGAGTTTGGAAAAAAGAAAACCAATCGATATTACATCATGGTGTTGTATTCACATGTCGATTTGTTATATTAATCCATATTGGGATTCAAATATAATAGTGAATACATAGTCGAGCAAACAATTGAGAATCACTTTCGATGAGGAAAGTGGCTCGATGGATGTAAATGTGTTGGATCTAGGGTAGAGCGAGTTCTTTTTATACTAACAATGACTTCTCGGTCTTCCTAACGGTGCATCAAGAAATCTTTGCTTGCAGGTGTACTCATCGGTCGCACGATACCCAATCCTATATGAAAGTCTAGTAGAGTAATGTGATAGATTGCATGAGTTGTGATATTGTGACATCTATAAAATGCTCTCATGTACAAGTGGGAGATATTGGTTATTTATGTCCACTGAGGGACATTTTGGTAATCCTTGGGATAATGAGGTAACTCTCATTATCCCGTTTACCATCCAATTGACGATCATTTATTTTGGTAACTCTCCAAGAATCCTCTCATAATGTGAAACTAATTAACCCTAGTAAAATGGCCTATGTGAGGCATCTCTTCTTCTTCCATGGAGAGAGAAGGGGGTAGGGTTTGTGTGTTCGTGATACACATCTTTAGGGAGAGAAAAATAAAGGGTTGAGAAATTTTCACGTAGGAAAATTTCTCCCAATGGAGATTACCGGACTTGAGGATCGAGGCGTCATGGTAATGCGGTGGTGGTTCGATCTCGTGATTACCATTTCGACCGTGCAATCCATTCGAGAGATTTCGTGACACGATTGGATTTTTGGAGACCGACCCTACACATTGAGGTACCCCAAAAATTCTGATCTTTTTACTACGTTTCCGCATACGCATGCTGTATGAATTAAATCCAACATTGGACTAGAGCTAGTTTGTATAGATAATGTTGTACAGCCTCACCGACATAGGATGGTGCAATTTTGCAACCATCTCCTGTTGCACTAGATATGCTTATTGTCTTTTGAGTTCAAATTAACACTTAAATACCCATAAATGATGCATAAATAGAGTTAGTAAAGAATCAAAGGCTATTATCAGTCGGAGTTAGGATAAGATATTCTATTCTTTTTGGGTGGAATTTAGTACTTCAAGGAAAAAAATAAAAATAAAAGCATAAACTGATTCTTAGTCCTCACAAATCGGATCAATAATCGGATATTGTAATCATTAACGGTATCCTTACCCTCTAATGGTGATTAATTTGGTTAATGACCAAACCATTACTATTGCAGGCCTACTAGGCCCCTCTTGTATTTCATTTTTTCCGTGGTAGCTTGAAATTTTAGAATTGCAGTCGATACTTTATTGTTGGAACCTGGCCTATATAGGTATAAGAGAGAGAGAGAGAGTCAATCACATGGTTAACGTAGGTACAGTACATCCATGTTGGAACTTTATCTGCATAAATTATACCGGTTCATGGAACATGTTTGCGCTACTTAGACAGTCCCGTTTATAATTCTTGATCTTCAATATGATGTGGGAAGCATCTTCAATATGAATAGCTAACTCATTGCCTATTGCTTGTCAAAGAACTTTATTATAGTTTGAAGAATTAGATTATAGACCGAGGCTGCCTTAAGTAATTCTTTAAGAAGCTTATAAGATAGTACAAGAATTTCCAATATGTCATCACTCTTCCAAAATTTTCAACAATCATACTTCCATCAATTTGAAAACTGAAACTACTCCTGTTTGGTTATTCAATCTTCTTCAACCTCTTCAGAAATCCCCTAAATTCTCCCAAATACATCCGAACTTTTTCATATCCTTTCTTATCCTTTTCATAACCTCAATCATATTACACTACAAAAAAACACGGTATTAACGACAAAAAAAAATTCTTCGCTATTTTGCGACGAATTTAGCGATGAAAAATAGTTTTGTCGCTATTTTGCTATTTTGCGACGAAATTTCTGACAAAACCTAGTCGTGGTGAAATTAGCAACAAATATCTAATTCGTAGCTAAATTTGTCGTTAATTAGTGACAAAAATATTTTTGTTGCCAAATTTATCTCTAACTAGCGATGAATAAGCTTTTCGTCGCTAACTTTAGCAACGAAAATTTTTTTGTGGCTAATTTGGTCGCTAATTTGCAAAGAAAATATTTTCATTGCAAAATTCGTCGCTAATTAGCAACGAATGTAAATTTTGTGGCTAAATTTTGCTACGAATCAATTATTCATCGCAAATTTCGTCACTCATTAGTAACAAAAATTTGTTGTCGCCAAATTCGTCGCTAATTTAGCAACGAATTCTAAAATTTGTGGTAAAAATCGTCGCTAATTGGCAACAAAAATAATATTTGTGGCAAAATTCATCGCTAATTCCTATCACATTTCAAAATTCGTGACTAATTTCATAGCTAAATTTCTTATGCAATCTATTATAAAATATTTTCAATTGTGACCCTCTTTTTAACCATTTTGAATGATGAAATTGAGTTCAATATATAATAAATATTACGGTTCTCAACAAATTGATAATTTTATTAATAAATAATTGAATCAATGTCTAACAACTAATTTTTCATAACGCAAAGTGTTGTGTCTTTTCTGCCTGTTCGCTTCTATGATTAATTGTTGAATCGAGTTCAAAGGTTCAGTCGTTATTCTTCAATTGTCATGTTTATCAGAAAGAGAGAATAAATCGGAACCCTGCACAAGGTTTAGAAATGATAGAACAATAGATCGGACATCTATGTCCAATGATCCAACCTCTCCAAAAAGTAAAATAGACAGTAGTTTTTGGGGGATAGGAGTATCGAAATAGACGGGTAATGAGAGGCGATCATCCATTTATTAATTGTTCTAAGGTTTGGAAAAGAAAAAAATAAATAAAAAGATAAAAAATTAAAAAGATAATAAGATAAAGGGAAAAGTAATAAATTAAAATAAAAGAAAAATAAAATAAAGAAATAATAAAATCATAAAATGAAAAGACTTAGCGACGGAAGATGAATCTGTCGTTAAGTTAGTGACGGATTTCATTTAGCAATGGAAGATGAATCCGTCGCTAAGTTAGCAACGGATTTCATTATCCATTGCTGACTTAGCGATAGATTCATTTTTCCGTCGCTAAGCGCGAACTTGAAACTTAGGGTTGTTCTTAGATTCGTTTCTCTATCACGACTCTCCTAAGTCTTGCTGCCACTCCCCTAGCCGCTTGGTCCGCCTTGCATCTTCTCTCCGTCGCATCGCATCCTTCATCCCTGACCATCGTCTCTTCATCGCACCTTCGGTTGTTGCCATATGCTCGACTTTGCCGACTATCACGGCAACCAGCTCCCACCTCATCTCAACGAAGGCTTTTCTCTTTTCGGTTCATCTCTCAAGTTCGTCTTCTCTCCCTCTCTCTTCTCTTCTCTTCTCCACCTTATCTTCTTTCTCTTTTTTTTTGGATCTTTTTTGGCATGTAGAGCATTGATCTGATGGTTTCTTCATCGATTTAGGTTCGGCTTTTTTCGTTCGCCTCTCACTGACACACTACCTTCTTTCTTCATCTTACCCTCTCCCTGTCTCTCAGCTTCATCTCCATACAAAACAACGAAGGCTTTTCTCTCTTTGGCTCATCTCTCAAGTTTGTCTTCTCTCCCTCTCTCTTCTCTTCTCTAACTCATCTTCTGTATTGTTTTAGATGGAAATGTAAATCAATCCAATTGGTCTGATCAGTTGTTTAGTGGTAAATAAAGTAAGTGTATAAATAACGCATGAAATATGTTTGACAATATGCCTCTGAGAGCAACGTCATTTGTTTTTAAGAGATTTTTAAGAACATATACTTAAGTGGAGACTAAAAGGTGTATGAATATACACTTAAGTGTATATTTACTTAAGAGATAGTACTTAAGAGATAGTAATTTACTTCTCTTGTCCTTGATCAATACTCAATGTGCTCTGTTCCTATCTCCTAGTTATGGTGTTGTGTAATATTGTGATTAGCCTCCCCTGACCTTGCATGTAAATGCTGTGTCGGTGATAATCAAACTGTTGTATGCAACTGCTAGTTATGGTGCTACATGATCTTGTAATTTTCCTTCTTTGATTTTGGGGACTTTGTCTGTGACAAAATTCAAATCTGCAATGCAGTATTGTGCCCTTAGCTGCTTTGTGTTTTTCATTTGTACTTGACTAGTATGCATATTTTTCTTTCTTTAAATGATACTGTTCAACATCAATGTTGTCATCTTACTTATCTTTAAGAGATTCTATTCTCTGTCACCATTGGCAATAATATTGCGCATTGACAAAGTTGCCTTCCGCTAAAGGAAAGAATTTGCAATTACCAAATTCTCTTATTAGCAACAAAAGAGATGTGCCATCATCTTGGCTGATGTTATCACTGCTGTTTCTTAATTCGTTCTTCTATAAGCTTTAAAGCCCTAAAAATAATTTTCTGTTCTTCTGCAAACAAAGAATAACACCCTTGTAGCTCAGGAGAAATATATTATGTGCCTATTGCTCTATCATTTTGGTGTCAATCTGCCAGTAATGATCTTTTCATATCTTGTCTTCAAATTCATGGGCATGCGTAGTAGTCCTTCACTGCCGTCCTGGTACTTTCAGGTTCTTTATAAATAAAGCCTCATATACAAATATTTTTGAATTCACTCCCGAATGCTTTATTGCTTTAGAAAAATCATGTCTCAAACCTTTTTAATGCTTTTGTTGAATTCCCTCTTATATGAAGCATGGGTAGCAACAGTTACAGATAAATGCTTGATTCTACAGGAAGGTAGTTTCCATATAGATACTTTTTTACTTCATCCTTGAAGATTTTGTTTTCTACTGAGGACACAGGATCCTACATACTAAATGGTTGTACTAGCATGTCCACAGTGTCCATTATGAGTAAGTGTGATAGTTGCCTATGATGGATTTGTTATTTCTTAGTATTATGTTATTTTATTTTATTTTTGCTGTTTCCTTACGACAAATAACGCATGAGATTTGTTCGACAATATACACTTAAGTATATGAATAACGTCAATTGAAATATGGAAGTGGAGACTAAAAAGTGAAGATCTTCTACGATTCCCCTTGTTGGATTAGACAATATATTACCGGATGAAGATTTTGTATGAGCTCCAGAGTTTATCATGTGTATTATTTCTCTAGTGTAATTTTAGAGTTCCAATTGGATTGCAAAGATCAAGGATTTCTGGATTCATGCGCTACCTTTAATTGGGTCATTAGAGAGGCAAATGCAACAGTAAGGTTTTTTTTTGTAATATAAATTGCTCCAGGATTAGGTCCCAGCAATGGCGCATAGTGTCTTTGAATATTACACTAATCTACAATTGGTAGTTCAGACATATTTGATTTCTCATGCATAAACTACCTTAACATTGGGGCTATATTGTAATACTCTTTTTGTTTGATTCAATTCCCCCTACATATGACTTCCAGGAAGCAAATGATAGTCAATTGTTTGGCCCTATTTCCATAATAGACATTGTTGGCCGAGTCATATATTGCCTCAGGATAGCTGTAGATTACGGCCCTATGCAAAACAGGTGAGCTCACTGATAGTTCTTCTGTCATACCCTTGTTCTGTTTAACATCACAGTGCATGAGTCCTCTGATGATCTCACTGATAGTCATGTTGCATCTTTTAATTGATCCTTTAAATGAATTACAATCATTGTGTAAATAGAAGATTATAGATAAAATGTTTGGCATTGGAAGCATTATTTTTGACTAATATCTGAATAATGTAGCAATTGAATTTAAATTTAACTTCATAACTATTATTATAATGTGTTGCATGAAAGAGGGGACATAAAAAAGGAGACCTACAAGTAACAGAGAAATGTCAAATTTAATTTATTTGATTATATGATTATTATTGTTCATTTAATCATATCACGTCATCATCATTTGTTATGTATTTGAAAAGAATTTTTTTACATATAAGTCTTTTGCCTCTTTTTAAAGCTTTTGTTTTTTTTTTTTTTTTAAATTTGTAGAGAGAGATGTTACAAAGCGATAGAATGTGAATGAATAATAAGAATTTACTGACCGTCGAGGATTGACCGATGAGTTTCGTATTGGGTTGGAACAATTTGTGGATTTCGCTAGTAGTAAAGTTAAGTTCATGGATGGAAATAAGTTAAAGTGTCCTTGTAGGAAGTGTAGTAATGGTAAGTTTCATGTGTATGATAAAGTTAGGGAATATCTTTGTAAATTTAGTTTTGCTTCGAATTACTATAATTGGACTTGTCACGGTAAACCGTTTACATCTGAGAAAGAATATGGAAGAAGTAGACAATTTTCAAAAGAGGAGAATATAATTATGACTATTTAAACCCATATCAGTGAATGGTAATTGATGCAACTAGTGATAATTTTATTTTATAATCGAATCATGCAAGTACTAGTTCTGCTCCAATATTTGAATAAGTGTATACTAGTTATGCAGAACCATTGCAGGAGGTAGAAGTAATAGGTGTTGATGCAAATGTAAATAATGAGACTTTTTTGTCTGGTCAGTTTGGGGAAGTATTGAAAGTTGCAGATGAACCTTTGTGGGGAGGTTGTGACGGTCACACTAAGTTATCAGTGACGACAAGACTGTTAAATATTAAGGCATAATATAATGTGTCTGAGGAATGCTTCAATGATTTTGTTGAAGTAATTCGAGAAATATTACCTCGTGATCACATCATGCCAAGTGATCTTTACGATATGCAAAAGTTAGTGAAAGACTTGAGTCTCCCTGTGGTAAGGATCGATATATGTAGTCAGGGTCGTATGCTATACTGGAGGGATGATGAAAATGTAGAATTTTGTAAATTTTGTAACCAATGTAGATACAAAAGTTGTAGGAAGACGGGTCGTAACAAGCGGAAACCATACAAGCAAATGTTATATTTGCCCTTAACCCCCCGATTGCAAAGGCTTTATGCATCTAAGGCCACTGCTGAACATATGACATGACATGCAAACCATCAAATAGAAGAGGGTCTAATGTGTCATCCTTCAGATGCAGAGGCATGGAAACATTTTGATAGAATATATCCTGAGTTTGCAAAAAAAGTCTCGAAACATTAGATTGGGTCTTTGTGCTGATGGTTTTGCTCCGCAAATCAGGAAAAACTTATTCATGTTGGTAAGTTATCTTAACTTCATACAATCTTCCCCCTGGTATGTGTATGAAAATATCGTATATGCTTCTGACGTTGATCATGCCTGGCCCACAAAATCCAAAAAAGTTAATAGATATTTATATGCAGCCACTGATTGCAGAGTTAAAACAATTATGGAATGAAGGTGTTCATACATATGATGTCCATTCTGATCAGAGCTTTCTAATGAAGGCTGTTTTTTTTTTTTATGATAAATGATTTTCTAGCTTATGGCATGTTATCTGGATGAAGTACAGCTGAGATCTTAGGTTGTCCGATATGTATGGAGAAATCAAAATCATTCAGATTAAAATATGGTAAGAAGGCAAGCTATTTTGATAGTCATAGACAATTTTTGCCACTAAATTATTCATTCAGAAGAAATAAAGTTGAGTTCATAAAAAATATGGTTGAAAAAGCACCTCCACCCTTGCGATTGACCGGTGGAATGAGTACATAACTTTCCATCTACTATTGAAAACCCTCATGGTACGACTATTAGATATAGAAGTACGCATAAATGGACAAAACGGAGTATATTTTGGAATTTACCATATTGGAAAATCCATCTTCTTCGTCATAATCTCGATATAATGCATGTTGAAAAGAATGTTTTTGATAATATCATAAATACTGTCATGGATATTCTTGGAAAAACAAAAGATAACTTGAATGCAAGAAAAGATATTAGATTTGTTTGTAATCGGTCTGCACTAGATGTGGATGCAAGTAGTAAGGGACCAAAGTCGAAAGCAGTTTATACATTGAACAAGGATCAGAGACGGATTGTTTGTGAGTGGTTGAAATTGGTGCAGTTTCCTAATGAATATGCTTCAAACCTTGGGAGATGTGTTGATATGAAAGAATACAAGTTGACAGATTTGAAGAGTCATGATTGTCACATATTTATGGAAAGACTAATTCTAATTGCGTTTAAAGAACTTTTACCAAATTTTGTCTGGGGTGCCATTACAGAGTTGAGCATTTTTTTTCATGACATTTGCTCAACAGTATTGAACGTATCACACATGGAGAAACTAGAGAGATATATTCCAATTATTCTTTACAACTTAGAAAGGATATTTCCTCCATCATTTTTTGATTCAATTGAACATCTCTTAGTTCACTTGTCTTATGAGACCAAAGTTGCAGGTCCCGTCCAATTTCGATGGATGTATCCATTTGAGAGGTGAAATATTTATCTCATTTGTTTCAAAATTATACTTATTTATAGATTTCCTTTAATAATCTTCTTTTTTTTATTACGATTAAGGTATGGGTCGAAACCTCTATTGTTAATGCATATATTGTGGAGAAAGTGACAACGTTTGTATCGTATTATTTTGAGCCTCATGTACAGTATAAGAGACGAAGAGCAGGAAGAAATGATGAGCATCCTATCGATCCCAATTCTTCGTCATTTTCTATTTTCAACTATCTTGGTCGACCTAATGGGACATGTAAGAGAAGATATTTAATTGATCAAAAATTGCGAGCAGCACATACATATATTTTATTAAACTATCTAGAAGTGGGACCATATTTCGAGTAAGTATATAGTTACAAACATATGTACTTTGTTTGGGTAAAAAATTTATGTAATATATAAGTGGTATTTTATGATAGGTTTTTTCAAAACTCATTTTCGAAACTGCCTAACAAGGAGTTTTATCGTCTATGCAATGAGGAATTTGCAGTATGGTTCAAAACATATGTAAATTACCTATCTACAAAGTTCCCATCATATTTTGGTTTTATAATCATTACTTAACTATAATAGTTTGGTCACTTTCCTTTAGGTTCATGCCAATGATGATCAAGTTGAACAAGGATTGTTATATCATCTATCATGGGTTCAAATCATTTGTACGAACTTGGCTAGCATATTTTATAAATAAGTTTAATTTTCACACCCAAAATATGGAATTGGAAAAGTCACAATGAATAGTGGAGTATGTGTTCGGTCATCCAATGATAAAGTGTAAAAGATGATTTTTATGGTTTATTGGATGAAATCATAGAGATAGAGTATCCTGAAGTAAAATTGCGAGTGGTATTATTTAAGTGCAATTGGTTTGACCCCATCAAAGGGATGAAGGTGCATCCAAAGTATAATTTGGTTGAAATAAATCATAAGAAGAAATATAAGAAAAACCATTTGTATTGGCACAACAATGAATTCAAGTATATTATGCAGCATATCCTAATTTGAAACGTGACAAAACTGATTAGTGGGCTGTATGCAAAACAAAAGCACGGAAAAAAATCGAAGAGCATTGGGTTGATATAGCATGTAACACCGACCCTCGATGTATTCTATAGTGAATTCCATTTCATATATATATATATATATATATGATGTTTCTACTGTTACGTTCATGAATTTTCACAAAAAAAAAAAGATATTTGACGGTAAAATGCATATCGGATCAACTTTGACTCAAAGAGATTCAAAACCTTAATTGCACATTAAATAAATTTAATTAAGTCTAATATAAGATTTTGGGTCTAGTGTCTAATTATGAAAATTTTAGAGTCAAATTAGAATTTTTATAAGTCAAAGGACTTGTTAGCAATTAACAAAACTTAAATGAAATGTGACAAGTGTATTCTTGTATTGAACAAGTGTTATAGTGAGGAGGACAAGTGTTGGCCAAATGGAGATGAGAAAGGCAAGGTGGGCCATTGAGAACACATGCACATGAAAAAAAAAACCAATCAAAACACATGCAATAGTCAAAATGATCCTATGATTTAGATTAATTAGAGATTTGATCCTAGGGTGGTGAGTTATTAACACAATAATAAAAGAAGAAGGCCTTAGAAAGCTTGTTCATTCTTCCCAAATTCGTGAGAACAAGGAGAGAAGCAAGAGAGGAAGACAAAGAAAGTGAGGTAAGAAATTTTATCCTGTCTCACTATAAATTTTATTTCTGTCCGTGATTTCATCTCTGTTTTAAGGCATCTTAGAGCTAGAATTTGAAAATGTACTAGTTATATGAATGTAGATCTAAGTCTTATCTTTCCAACGAGGTAAGAATCACCAAAATCTAATGTCTGTGCCAAAAGTTATGGCACTTTTCCTGAAACTCGACATAGAAGCATCATGTTTCGAGCCTTGACAATAGTGAGCTCCAGTCTTAGTTTGAAGAAACACAACATGAAAGTTATAGATATACTCCTTGCCTATAACATATAAAACTTTCAGCCATTCCGCACGAGGAAATTGAAAGTTATACAATTTTCCTTAAAACTATGTTGACAGAAACTGTATATTTCACTAAAACGTATCTGTCCTGTTCATGAATTTTGTTCAACCCCTTCCAGACATATTTGGATAAAACTCAAAACACGAAAGTTGTAGATCTACATCATAGCTATAACATGTTAAAATTGCATTAGACTTTGGTGAGTAGGATGAAAGTTATAGCTTCTGCACAAAAACTGGACAGAATCTGAAACTTAAACATGGCTGTAACAAAATGAGGCTTACCGGGAATTCTGTGATTTGAATCTGAGGAAGTGTGTAAAATGAAAGTTATAGTGCTATCTCTTATCTTTAAAATGAGATAAGAATCATCTAATTTGGATTGGTATAGCCAAAGTTATAGTCTGTTTTCCATGACTGCGCAGGTTAAAAATCTACAGACTGTTTGTCTCCCTAAGAGTTATATGAGTTGAACGGAGGGAACACTTGATTTACGCTTTGTGGAGATATTGGGGAGTACATTATCCTCCCCTAACAGTGAGTGAGACTTGACATCTACTTTTAATTGATACCGTGTTTTAAAAAACTTTCAAAAGCATGATTTAAAATGGTATGGTTGACCTATTCTCCTGAACTTATGAAAATGTTTTGTGATATATGGAGTATCCCAATTTGTTTATATCGATATGCATCCATGATTTTGATACTTGATGATTGTGCTACACTTTGATATATCCACATGATTTTATGCTTTCATTGCATATTGGCACATGCTTTTGACATGATAGGACTTGATAATTTGGCTTGAGATATGTGATTTGGGCTAGATGCCCATGTGGATACTGTGATGATAATGATATGCTTCCTATGGCATTCCGTAGCTACGAAGGACATTTGGTAGAGGCACCTGTTGTGCTCGGTTACGCCTCTGTAGGGGGTGTCCGCCAGATTGTCATACATATTTACGGACAGTCGTCGGTTGAACCACTCCGGGGAGGACCTTGGTAGGTCTAGCACCAGCGGGTTTGTATACACGCTTGATCCTTGATACGTGTACGATATATATATATAGGCTAGTTGGAGTAGTCTGTGGTCAACGTTGGGGTAGAGAGCCTTATTTTATTACTTGCACTGTGAAAACCCCCAACGTTGCCCGTCCTTGGCCATGGTTGGCCCTTGCCGAGATATTTTCGGCCAGCTCTACATGATATAACGGACATGCATACTGGATGCATATTTGATTTGATACGTATGCCGTGAATGATTTATTGAGATGTCATAATATTTTTTTTGCATACGCTGGATTTATTGGGACATAACTTTGGCACTCTTAATTCACCCAAAAATTAATTGTAGCATGTCATCCCCCCGACTTACTGAGTACCAACCCCCTCTCTATGGTACTTACCCCTCACATTTCCCTCCTACAGGGGTAGATTCGGACTGAGAGATTTGTGCGCATTGTTGTATTGGATATTCTTTGGAGACTACTGGGCCGGGGTATGACTACCCGTTTTTTCGCTATATATTGAGCTTATTGTTTCATCTTGAGGAAGTTAGGATGACCATTGTATTTGTTTAAATTTGGATGACTGTATTTATAATTGTTCTGGTCTGTATAAGGTTAACTCTCACTTGTTTTAATTTATATTGAGGCATACATGTATTATTTTTATCACTTGGAGATCTCTGTGATTTGGAAGCTTGGATTATGTGAATGTCATAGCCTTACGGTGCTTCGATGTGCGGGACGTGGTGCCCGTGCATCTGGGTGCCGCGGCGGGCTGGTTGCGTGCCCGGCTCGGGAGTGGGTCGGGGCGTGACATAGCATATCAACAAGAAGAAGTTACTAACATGATTCAAATGGAGGAATATGATATTCCAACTTTTCGAGATCCATGTGGAGCAATTATAGATGTGGATCCAAATGAAATTTGTAGGGATGATGATGAGGAATCAGATTTTCATACAGATAATGAGGATGAGGATGGAGATAAAGATGAGGATGAGGATAGAGATGGAGATGGAGATGAATGTGAAAGTGGAGATGACAATGAAGATTTTGATTTTTGATACTGGGTAAGTTTAGTTTTGTACACACATAGATATGCTCAATGTAATACATTTGTGTTTATTAAACATTTATCTAATTTCATTTTGCTTCCTTATGATACAATTGTCTTTATTATATATCATTTCTTTATTTATCTACACACATGCTTATGCTTTTACCATTCACTAAATTTGTATTTCTCTAACTTTAAACCATGTTGGCATCCCAAACATAATACTTTGCTTTATTTTTGTAGATAATTCAGGTTAGGTAGTTGGATTCTTGATGATATTTTGTCAGCTACAAAAGTTTGAATATGGTAAGTTCTTCATACCCTTTCTTATATATTGTTAAAACATGCAATTGTTGTTTTCATCATTTGTCTAACATTTATACTTGTCAGTATAAACGTGGATGACACGTTCAAACTTCACAAGGAAGATCAAGCACTTCCCCTTCTCCTTCCCCTTTGCCTTCCCTTTCCCCCTGTCCTTCTGCTTCAGCCCCATCTTCTTCAGTTGCACCTTCAGTACAACAATCAAATGATGTGGGGAATACAAGTATAGAGGATAGGTGAAATATCATATTCGCTTGTGGAGATTCGTAAGTATTTAATTTTAAAATTCCATTTGATTTGATTATTTTATTTATATATATGGTTTTTTAAATTATCTTATTTATTTGTCATTGCTCATTTGTAAATTGTTCATATCTAGATTCTCAGATTCAGTATATGTGGTACATATTATAAATAAAATTGTTAATAACCACTGGGTAGGGATATTGATGAATTACACAAACATGGAGAATGAAACAAATGACTTATGGTGGAGAGAATTTAAGGTAAATTTTGTCTTTCAATTAATATATCAATTAAAGTTCATGTCTTAGTAAAGATAATTGTATTTTTGTTTATTGCGGCAGAGATTTAGTTGGGATGAATCAAAAGAGACTGAGATAAGAAGAAATTTTAAAAAGAAAGCTGGTGATATCACATTCGAAATGTGATCAACAAAGCCTAAAAAAATCAGACGAAACCGAATTGCATCACAGAGGAAAATTGGGTAAGAATGTTGGCAATTTGGGAGTCCGACGACAACAAAAAAAGAAGTGAGCAGAATAAAAGGAACAGATCTTGTAATTCTGGGCAAGCGTCTGCCACTTACGCGGAGGGTCAATCAATGTTAATGAACATAGAAAAAGATTGGTAACTATTTCAAACACTTATATTTGATTATTTAATTCATTTAATTCTTTTTTTACTATTTCATTATTCGTAACTACGAATGATTTTTTAAAATTTTTTATAGGCCAACAAAAGAGGATCTGAGTCATCATGTATCGATACTATTGAGCGAACATTTCAAAAGAAGGACAATACTTGGAGTGGGGAGAGAATAAAAGTAATATCGGTATGTAATTGACAAACTTTGACAATTAAAATTGTAATTCCATGACTTGATGTGCTTACATTGACTACGCTGGCCAAGATTTCTCTTCTCTTGCACGTTATTTTTCTGGTAAATATACTCTACATGCATATGTTTTTTCCTCCCTTTTTAATACAATATGATATAATTTAAATGGGTCTTCCCTCCCCCAAGCATGCTTGTGAATGTGCTAGAAATGTGAGGAAGTATGTAGCCTTAGATAGCCACACTTATTAGGCAGCCCAAGCTTCTAAGTTTTGACAATTAGCCTGGACTAGGAATGAGAGGAAACCAAGACAGGGAGATCATAACTGATGAATGAAGGTACAAGTGGTCTAAGTATGTGAATAATGTCAAAAAGCAATGCAAAATGCTGGAGAAACCCATAGGAAAAAACATGGTAAACTATTTAATGACCAATGACCAATATGGATTAGATCTCAGAGAGTTCAATCCATGTTCTCAACCCATGACCAATATGGATGGAGTGGAAGAAGGGAGGAGATTCTCAAATGAGAAAAAGGATCCAATTTCTAGTTTCCAGCAAAAGTGAGTCTTCATAGAGTGGTGGTGATAATGAGCAAAGATGGTGCTCAAGAACTTTTCCAATTTCCAGCAAAACATGTAAGTATTTGTGTGATGTTCTTCTGTCACCAAATTCTCCATCTTGTATTGCTGAGTCCATGTCTTTTGTCCAAAGATCTTTCACCATCCTTTATAAAAGGACCCTCAATCTTCTTTTAAGCATGAGACACCCACATGGTTTTTGTAAATCTTCTTTGCTGGTACAATTTTATCTTATTCTGTGTAGCTCGTTTGTGTGCACAATTTTTTATATAATTCTAGCTTGATTGCACTGTCCAGTTTCAACTGCCCAGTTGGCAAGGAAATTTGGATATTCTAAATTGGAAGTTGTATTTGTATTGGATATGATACTTATGGGATACTCTGCCATTTTAATCATTTTCAATCATTTGAATCACTTTATATTTGTTGGATGGTAAAATAATTTTCAAAGTAGACACTTTGTTTCATTTTTTTATGTGGCAATTATTATTCATTAATCTATACATTTTTTTACCGGTTGATTTTACATTATTTGTATGAAGAAGCCATAGTTTCATTCCTACTTTTCATATCCTTGTCGCATTCACCTTTACAAATTTAAATTGCTTATTTGCGAAGATTTAATTATAAGTAAAAGCACATTGAGAAAATAAAAAAAAAATCATTAGAAATATGCTAATATCATTATCTTCAATTGTACCTATATTATATTTTGTTGTGTTCTTGTCGTGTATTCATATACATGTTTTGTAGCCAATAGGAGAAACCATCATGGCCTAGTTTACATGCTTGGCTTTCTTGTCTGGTCTACCTCTGGTTATGTTTTTGGCCTTCTTTGTCTTTTATTTATATTTTAATTGCAAATGTTTCAGGGCCCTTTTGGTGCTATTTAGGGATTACATTTTATTTGTTGAGGATGAAGTGATATAGTGTGGCAAATTTTAGTAACTATTTCTCTTGAACATTTTTTGTATTATGTTTCATTTGATAGTTGTTAAAAAATTGCATTTGATTGACCTGGGCCCTTTTTCTGGTCCTTATAAATATTATTACCATCTTTATGATGGTTCAAATAGTCATTCTAAATATGAATCTTAAGGTTGTGTTAGGAGAAGAGTTCTCTCAATGTTAAAAGGAAAAAAGAAGAAAAAGTTCCGGTACAATCTTAAATTTTTTCTATAATTAAAAGTCTCAATACTTGTTGATGTGTATAATGCATATGCTATCTCTCTATTTTTTATTCGTTTGGTTTTATTTTTGTCTTGGATGGTTGCTTTTAGTGATGCATTTTTCTCATGCTATGTCTATGCCTGTCATACTGGGACTCTTTTGTTGGGTCTGTTTGTCATCCTTATTTCTTTGAAAATTGGGCCTTGTTTTTTGTTCTCCTAGTCCCCCCGGGGGGAGTTGTTAACCTGCTATGCATGGTAGTGTGTATGACTTATTTAGCAATAATGCAATAAGATAGTTTGTAATTGTTCTATCATACATGATCAATTAGTTGAATTCATGATCATGTAATTGTTCATTCTTACTATTTTATTATACTTTTATTTTGATTTCTGTCATAATAATGCAGGAAAAATATAATGAATTTCTGCTGACTAATTTGAGTAGTGCTGATCATGATGGCTCATCTGAGCCATCCGTTGATAGTATGGCTTTATGGTTAGAGGTATCTGGTGGGATAAAAAGGGGAAGAATACTTGGGATGGGATCGTTGAGTAGAATATACACACCAGGCCCATCTTCGTCTACCGCGATCGCTTCAAGAAAAGAAATGCAACTAGATAAAAAAGTGCATAACCTCCAAGCGCAACTTGCAATGAAAGATAAACAAATCAAAGTGCAACTTGCAAAGAAAGACGAAGAATTCAAAGAAATCCGACAATCGCTTCAGGTAACGCAACGACTTATTTTATAGCACCTCAAATTGTGCCTCACAAAGTTAGGTTCCCCCTTTTGTGCCTCCTACTGATGACCCCGATAATGAAGACTAGGATAATGACTGATGGTTGTTCGTTGGATTTTATTATTGGATATTGGACAATGTTAATGTTATTATTACTATTTTATTGGGTGTTAGCCATTTGACTATATTTATATTTATTTTATTTTGTTCTTATTAACATCTTGTTACATGTACAAAAATTTATAAACATTGTCTATTGATTAGATCTCTATCGGATGTTATTGTCATTTTGGAATTCGATATATATGTTGCTTGGATCGAACAATTTTTAGATTTTTTATATAAATGTTGATGGTTTATTGGTTGAATTGGATATTGATGATTTATTGGTTGGATTCTAAATAATATTGGATTGAATGGATATTGATGGTTTATTGATTTGATTTGATTTGATTAGATATTCTAAAATATATTGATTATTATCAGGTTTATGTTGGTTAAACAGGGATAACATTTTTTTTAATAGGCCAAAATGTGAAAAATAACAAAATTTTTTTTCTTAAATTTTAAGATCCATCGCTAAATTTGTTGCTAAATTTAGAGACGGAAAAATTAATCCTTTGCTTTAGCGATAGAAAAATTAATCAGTTGCTAAATTTAACGACAGATTTTTATGATGAAATATTTTTCGTAGCGAAATTGGCGACGAATCTGTCACTTTCATTGCTAAATTTTTGCGACGCGTTATTATCGACAAAAAAATTTTCATCGCGAAATCCGTCACTAAAAATTTTAGCGACGAATTTTTCTAAAATTTTCATCACTAAATCCGTCACTGAAATGATGTTTTTTTTGTAAAGATACTCAATTTTCCATTCTCTCTATCTTCCGATGACTCAAAGTATGAGGATTGTAGCAAGTTATTCAATTGCGGAATCATAGGGAGTGCGTCATATCCTTTTTGGGGACATAGTTGGCCGGACTACTGTGGGCCACCAGAGTTTGAGCTTCAATGTTAGATAACATCGCTACGATCACTATGATGTCTCTTAAGATAGACTTCTTGCAATCAGCTGCCAAGCAGAGACACTTACTGTTGCGAGAGATGACTACTGAAATTCCATTTGCCCCACAAGCTTTGCCAGCACAACACTCGATGACAGTCTCTTCAATTACGTCCCTGGCCTTCAAAACCTGACTTTCCACTATAATCGTTCTTCTTATATCAGCTTAAAACCAACACTTTTGGGTCAGACTAATTGCATCACTGATGGATCCAGCATCAATGCCTTCTATAATATGCTTAACACTGAAATTGACTTGAGGTTGTGGTCCTTCAAGTATATAGTCTTTGTTCCAATCACTGATTCGGGTGCTCAAGTCATACAAAGAAATCCAAACGAGGTTAGTGCAGCTCTACAAGAGGGGTTTGGAATCCAGTGGAGTGTCGATGACAATCTATGTCATATTTGCACTTCCTCCGGAGGGCAGTGCAGATATAATGGCTCAATGAAAACCAATTCGCTTGCTATTGTTATGATTGGCCTTATAATGGAACTTGTCTCACCAAACCACCAGGTATTTGCTCCCTTTCCCTGTTAAACTGTGCAGATGAGGCTGATCTGCACCATCTCAAATCCTGCACGTTTTCAGTGATTACTCCTTGAACTAGGTGGATAAGGTCTCAAGGACCAAGCCAAGTAGGTGACATTGTGTGAAAGTTGTGACACCATCAAATGCATTATACAATACCCTTTACCAAATTGATAGGTTGTATTCTACTTTTAAGCAGCAAACGTGAGCTCTTTCACTGTATTCTCTATCAAACCTAAACGTTGACATTGACATCAAAGACATACATAATGGAAAACATAGCAACAAGCATATGGCATATATATATAGTGCTTTTTTTTCCAGTGTTAATTATTAGGATGCGAAGTTGAGGAAACAAATAAATAGAAATAAATTTAGCAGACAGTTAGGTTTTTCTTTCCTTGTAATTGCCCTCAACTTACTCTCCCATTTCTTGCTTCCCGTATATTTAGGTTCTAAATTCTGTAGATGGTGCCAGAACTTTTTCATTAGCTATATTGCTTGCCGGACAGTTAGGAATACTTGGAAAATAAAAGTATGGTACTAGACGTTTTGTGTGGTTGCTTGTCATGACCGGTGTTTCATGAAGCCATTTCTAGAAGAAGATTTTAGATCATATAGACCAACAAAAATCTGATTGTGGTAAAGAGACAAGAAAAATTTTCAAAGCTTACAATGTTAACTTGAAAGGTAATAATCACTTCATCTTGACCATTTCCGTCGTCCTATTAACTCTCATTTTCCTTCTAATTCAATTCTCTCCATCACTATTCTTCCTCCAAAATGCATCAGAATTTTTTCCTGTCCTTCTCTTGAATCTCATCATACCAAGCAACCGTCCATCATTCCTATATGTTGATGGCTTGCGTTATGTGAACTGCAGTAAATCATTTGACTGCGGAATCAACCAGGGGCATCGCATATCCTTTCTGGGGTCAAAATTGACCAGACCAGTGTGGGATGAAAGCATCTGAGCTTGGTTGTCAAGGTAATGTCCCCATCATCACCATGAGTTCTGTGAAGTACAGAGTTCTCAAAATCAACAATCAGAATCGGATCCTCAAAATTTCTAGAGCAGATTATTGGGATTCAATTTGTCCCACAACCTATATCAACAGTAATCTCAGCTTTGCCAAACTATAAAGAACGCTAGAAAGTACCGAAGGGATGGTCCAATGTTCTGCTCATATGTAATCAATTAGAAACTTTCGAGGAGTCTGTCTCTTGTGAATGTGAATATGATGAATGTTGAACTTGTTAGCCTAAGAAAATTGGTTTTGAAGGTTCTCAAATCACTGGCTTCAGTTCTTAATTTAGAGTCACAAATGGATCTAAGACCTAATGGAATTGGAATTAAAAGGATTCAGAAATTTGGAAGAAGATGATATTGGTGAGTTTATGGTGTATCCCAAGCAATCACACTGACTCTTCCGTATGGTAGCAATTCTAGAAGGAAGTTCTGCATCCTTGCAAATACCACCAAAGCCACCTTTCTGTCCAGATCTTCCTAAACATTGTTCGACTCCCCCCCCAACCACCAAATTGTCATGGTGGCTGTCTTCCATAGCAATCATATTAAGCTCCAACGTTTGAAGTGAAATATTGAAAGAAAATGTCTTAATGAGTAGTTACCAATGCTAGGACAAGTGAATGATCACGCAACTACAATGAGAAGATACTTTGATCTCTTGTGGTCCTTTGATTATGGTGATTTGAACAGCTTTATTGAATTCTATAGGAGTTCAATTGATTGCTTTTTCTATTTTTGGACACGAAAATTGCAAGGATAACAGATGAATTCCTTAAATGTAATATACCAAGTCAAGGAAGACTATCAAAGCTTCTAAGAATTCCCAGAAGTGGCTTTCATTTTGAAGAACTAAATAAAAGAAAAAGAAAAAGAAAAGAAAAAGATTTGGGCAAGCTGCAACCAATTAGTTGTTTTACTGTTGCTGATGTTAACCTAGTTGTTGTTTTATGATTGCAGATGTGCTATTAGAATTATGCTACAATTTCTTTGTTTTAATCATCTGTTTTTTCTATCCAGAAAAATCTCTCTCTCTCTCTCTCTCTCTCTCTCTCTCTCTGTCCCCCTCCCCCCCAACACCAAATGAATGCTCATGGCTAACCAGTTCTTTTCCTGTCCAGAGCTTGATATTATCAATGCTCCCTATACCCTCAACCTCACGAGAATTATTGGGGGACTTACTGTCCTACTAATGCTAACCACTGGGAACATGTTCCTCTTATCATAACAACCAACACTCCTTGCATTTAGGTCTCCTTCACCTATGTTTAGCTGCAACTTGGACAATACATATACCAGTGGCTTTTATCTTAGGGGAAATCTCTCGACAACTGTGTAGCCAATTGATAAGTACCAAACTTATGTTCAGGCTTTTGATACCTATCCAATTCCAGATAATTTGCTTCTAATTATAGATGCCGGATTTGGGCTGCAGTGGTAGTGAAAATTCCTCGTGTGAAGACCGTCTGAGAGGTTGAGTGGTTACTGCTGTGAGGATCAGCCTTATTTGTCTGATATTTGTGATTGTAATGGCTATTGTAGTTCTGATATTTGTGCTGAGAAGGAAACTGAGGGAGATAGAGAAATGCCAACAGGTTGAGGCCTTTACTAGGAACTATGGATCCTTCTTTCCTCGGAGAGATTGCTCTTCGGATATTAAGAAAATGACCAACTCGTCCATTGAAAAACTCAGCCATTGAGGTTTTGGTTGTGCTTACAAAGGAAAACTATCCGATGATCAACTTGTAGTGGTTAAAGTCTTCAGTGAGTTCAAGGGAAACAGAGAAGAGTTTATCAATGAAGTAGCTAGCATCAGCAGAACATCCCATGTTAATATAGTCACTTTTCCAGGCTTTTTTTACAAGAGGACTAAAACAGCTCTAGTTTATGAATTCATAGCTAATGGATCATTGAACAAATTCATATTTGATAGAGGAGCTATAGAGACGATGTAATTTGGAATGGAAAACTCCACCAAATTGCATTAGGAATGATTGACGGCTTGCATATTTGCACCAAGGTTGTAGTAGGCGAACTTTGCATCTCGACATAAAACCTCAGAACATCCTTTTAGATGAGAACTGTTGCCCAAAGACATCTGATTTTGGTCTTGCTAAGCTCTGCAACAATGTGGAGAGTACCATATCAATTGGGGGTGCTAGGGGGATAATTGGGTATATTGCACCTGAATTGGCTTCCGGAGCCTTTGGAGGAGTCTTTCACCAGTGAGATATTTATATCTATGGTATGATGGTCCTTAAAATGGTTGGTGGAAGAAAGAATATTGATGTTGGAGTGTCTAGAACCAGCAAGATATATTTCCTGAATTTGATTTACAAGTGTCTTGAATCAAAAGTGGATTTGAGAGTTGCTGGGATTGACTATGAAAAGGATAAAGAAGTTTCAAGGAAAATGGTGTTTGTGAGTTTAGGGTGCATTCGGAGCAATCCTGCAGATCGACCATCCATGAGTGAAGTTGTGGAGATGTTGGAAAGCCCTGAACCTTTTCTTTGTTCTTTGGGACCACTCATACATTCTTATCAAACATTGTCGTACTATTGATCATCATATTTAAGTAAGCATTTTTTCTACCGATTTCTCATTTAAGCTCCTTATACTTTTTTTTTTATTGTATTAACCGATATCCAAAATCATATTTTAACTAATCCGATTCGAACTGTTGTTGGGCCTTTTCTATAGGGGAGCTCTCCCATCAAAGTTCTTTTTGTTCTCTAAATTTAATATCGAGTTTTGATTAAGAAATTTGACATATTTTCTATTAAATCAACTATCCGTTGATTAAGCTCCTTATACCAGAGAGTATTGTGAAATACAAAACATTTGTCATTTGTTCACCTGTACGAGGTTTGGTGGTTCAGAAATTATTGTTCTTGAACTAATATCTTTTGTTAATCTTTTTCATCCCAGTCATAACAGCCATGAGAAAAATCAAATATTTAGGACTCAAAAATGGATTGCATATGACTGGATATGGGAAATCACAAGGAAGATGTCTGGTGAATATATGGTTATGCTATCAATCGTGCAACTCATCCCTTGTTATTAAAGATGTCGAGATCAAGCTCTGCGTATTTAAAATTTACAACTGCCACCAGAACCCTTATTTTTCTCCTGCAATATAACCTAATCATTCTTCAACCCCAATGTCATTTAAATAATGAAAATTGTTGCGAGGAATTTCTCATTACTTAAAAAAGAGAAAAAAATAGAAAAAAAAAAAAAAAAGAAAAGTTCTAAGAAGTTACCAGGTAAAGTTATTGGACAAGTTTCATATTACAAATATCGCTGGTCCATTCTGGGAGAGAACTGACCAGATCATTGAGTCTCAAAACATATAATCTTCCATTCAATTATTTATTTATTTATTTTTGGGTTCTGTCTGATTCATTTTTCACCTATACCTTGAACAATCAAAACATTTTCCTCTATTATATTTGTATGCTGGGATTTAAGATGAATTTTCCCGTGATATTGACACCGTAAAATATAATTAATCCAAGTGCTAGGTATTGATATATTAGAAATCTTAGTAAGTGTTTTAGGGGCAAGTCGAGTCGCCCTTTGAAATTGCTTGACGGGTGATTTTCGGAGCTGCTGTTGGTTCTAGATAAATGCATAATTAATGGTAGTTGTTAAACTTTTAGAATCGTTAGAAAGCAAAAGAAAACTGAGAAGAAAACTATTAGAACGCGCAATCTCTAGCATAGGCAACGCTTGGTAATTGGCAATAAAACTCTGAACCATGGTCGTCCTTTTCACAATTATAGCCTTCATGGTTCTACATTTATGATAATTGATCTATAGGGACTAAGAGGGAAACAATACAGAGAAGAGCTGTTGGAATTACTCGAGGACTTGGCTGCTGCTCCAAGGATTTCATTTAGTTATTTTACCAATTCAAAAACTCAACAAACTGTAAAATCCTGTGTGTGGAATATTTTTTTTGTTTACACCTACTTCAAGAGGGGGACGACTTTGAATTTATGTACCATAGATAAATCAAATTTCCTTGACCGGGACTTAGCTGACAAGAAGAATCTGCTACTAGTGAAACCCCCATGACCCGTCATACTTTATTTATTTATTTATTTTTCTCTGTCCAATTGATGGTTGGAACCGTGGGCAAGCAGGAACCAGGAAAGCAGAGAACGGGAGAAAGGGGCCAACCGTCCGGTAAAAATATTGGTTCACCACTCAAGGAAAATAATAAAAATAAAATTTCTGTGCATCAACTTTTAAATTAACACATCTCCGTACTATTTTCTTTATTTGTACTCGAGATAAATATAAATATAAAAAGTTTTGTTAATACAAATTTATTATACATATATTTTATTATTTTTATAATTCCATATTTTTTAAATTGTAATTAATAGTATATGACCCAACGACTCATAACCATAAAACTTAGAGACAACCAGGTCTACTAGATCGTAACTATATACCGCATTGGGACCTCTTTGATAAATGTCCAAAACTCTCTCGGTCAAATTCCCCGGTTGCGCATTCTCACTTAGGCCTTTTGACCATCTTGACTAAACCCTCTAAGGTAAGCCACCTGCCTACCTCTTGCCTGGACTCTCTTGATTATTACCTAAAATTTGAGTATCCTCTAATTTCAAAAGTAATCTCTCTTGATAAGGAAGAAAGTCTCCGTAATTTCTCCCGATAAGATAGAAAACTTTTATGATAACTTGAACTTCCCTTAATTGATATGATTCTAAATCTCTTAAAAATCTTTAACTATAATTCAGGTAATCTCAGAAAATTCCCACTGATCTCTCTATAAGAAAATTAAAGTTTATATGCTCTTAAACAAAAAACTTACCATGCATACACATGTTATATATACTAAGTAGAGGTAACCTATGAAAGATGCGTAATATACTTAACCCTACACACATCATACAGAGACTGCACAAAGTTATTATTTGACTCTACTTAGTCTATTCTCTTTCTCTATCACTTTTCTTTCTGACTTGAGTATCGGAACTTCCTTCGTTGGATCCACCACCAGGCTCCGGCGGGTATTTACAGGTCTTTACATTTACAAAGGCCCAAAAGGTTCATCAGCATCAATTCCTAGCTCGGGTTTGCAGATGAGTTATCTGTGGAGTAAAATTCACCTCCAATAGATTAGCATTGTCCATAAGAAATAAACTGACTTTTTAGCCAAACACAATTCATGCCCTGCTTTATTGCCCTTTTAGTTGCCATACCACACAAAAGGAAGAACGGAAACACCTCGAAAGTCATGTCTACAGTGGGAGGACAGATTTCTAACTCCGTGGACCCTTCTCTACCAGTGGCTCCTATTAATCAACCGGATACTTCCATCATCCGCTCACAGTACCAGATGGAGCCACCCTTCCACAGAGAGCCCCCAGCTGCCCACTACCCAACTTCAAAACCGTCCAAATTCTCTTATTACTCCAGCCTCTCCTAACAGAGTCAATTGCTCCCAAATGGAGAGGCTTAAATCAAAGATACAAGGCATGAGCAAGCAATTACAAGAACTTAGTTACGCCCTTAAACAAGAAGTTTTGTCCTCCTTCCGAAAATTAGGGCACTTGTGATCGCGCAGGGTTAACCACAATGATAGGGTATAAATTGATGTAATATTAATAATTGATTTTGTTTTATTTTTGAATAAATATTACAGTAATATTTATATTTTATAGTATTTGATATGCTAGAGTGATTGATGAGACTTGTAAAGAAAAAATAAAAAAGGAGTTAATTTGAAATACTTATGCAAAGAATGAAAAAAGTAGACAAAAATGCTTTTTTGTTAGTGCGTAGACATGTGAATCACAAGAACTATTGTAAAATTTTTAGGAGGCCAAGTCAACTATCTCTCCTTATTTGCACGAAATTTCAAGAAAAATTGAGGCTTAAATTGGAAGCATTGAAGATTTGAAGATTTTATTTGATTCCTAAATATTAGGGAAGAAAAATTTTGAAAACTCTAAAAATTGTAATCTTCTATTTTAGTTGATTAATTTCTTTGACAAATCAAGTAGGTCATTTAGGCAAAAGAAATTTCCTATTTATTGTTTTAATAGTTGTCCAAGACTTAAACATATTCCCCTTTTAGAAAATAGGAAATACATTCCTATATATTAGGGAGAGCCAGCAATCACGGCCATCATTGTATTCCTTCCGGCACATTTTTTATTCCAGTAGTAATTAATTCTTTTGTGGGTCTTTCTTCCTCGTACTTTATTTTTAAGTTTATTTTCTATTTGAAGGGCTATTGAAAACTTGATTATTCATGGTTATAAGATCTAATTCACTACAAAATAACACGGGATTAGCGATGGATTTTAGCGATGAAATAGTTTCATCGCTAATTGGCGACGACATTAGCGACGGAATTTTTTTTCGTCGCCCTTTTTCAACGAAATTCGTAACAGAAATTATTTGTCGCCAAATTAGAGACGAATAAAATATTTGTGACTAAATTCGTCGGTAATTGGCCACGAAAACTTTTTCGTGGCAAAATTCGTCACCACTTAGCCAGGAATAGAAATTTCGTGGCTAAATTTTGCCACGAAAAAATTTTCGTCGGAAATTTCATCGGTAATTAGCCACAAAAGTTATTCGTCGCTATTTTCGTGGCTAATAACGAACTCACTTCCATTTTCATAGCTAAAATCGTCACTAAATAGCCACAAATAAAATTTTGTAGCTAAATTCATCGCAAAATCATGACTTGTATTTCAAAATTAATGGCTAATTTCATAGCTAAATTTCTTCTGTACTCTATTACGAATTATTTTGAACCGTATCTCTCTTTTTGACTAACAAAATGGAGTTTAATATATAGTGAATATTACAAATTTCACTAAATAAATAATTTTCAACAATAAATAATATATAATCAATCTCTAAAAAGCAATTTTTTTTCAATCACTACGAAACTCTCGATCTTTGTGTAGATTTGTCCGGGAAAAGAATATAGATTCTTTTTATTTTTCCATAATTATGCTAGGTTTGCAATCTAAAGTATGTGGATCAAATTCTCAAGGTAGCGAATGGTTACAAGGTTTAGACTTGGAGAATTTTTTTCTCTTTTTTATTTCATAGGCAAACTTCCATCGCAAATTGTCTTTAAAACAAACACGAGAACTCTTGGATGGAGTTTTACTTCGCATTTGAACTATGTCATTTTATATTTAAGGAAATCACTTGTTCCTTTCATTGATAAATACAGTTAGTTGAATTTAAGATTATCCGATCTTCCTTTTACCTCTTCAATATTTATCTAGGTGGTCACTATTTTCCCGTGTACATTTTTTTTGGGGCGAAGAACGTATGCAAAAAAAAGGTTTAAGCCATTAGCCATTTATCATGTAGAGGTACGGTTCGTTTAACAGAGACCATTCGATTTTCTTTTAATAGAGACATTAAGAACCTTCTTTGGGATTTCGGTTGGTGCTTTCCGTGGTATGAGGTATTGACTCATGATTTTTACAAGAATATCACTTTTGAAGAAATCAATTAAATAAGAAATATTGAGAGTAATAAATAATGAGATAAAAGAAAGAAGATTAAAATAAAATTAAAGACAAAATATTAAAAAATAGAATGGAAATTTGAAAATTTAAAAAAACTTTAGCGACGGATTGCATTTTCCGTCGCCAAGTTAGCGACGGATTGTACAATCCGTCGCTAAGTTAGGGACAGATTTCAGAATCCATAGCTAGCTTTAGCGACGGATAGATTATGCGTCCCTAACTTAGCGACGGATTTCGTGATCCGTCGCTAGATTAGCAACGAATGGCAAATTCCGTCGGTAAGCTTGAGACGGAATTTAGTACCGTCTGAAACTTAGCGACGGATTATATCCGTCACTAAGTGCTTCTATATATAACTCTATTGACCTAATCTTCTCTCTCTCCTCTCGACTGCTTTCCACATTTCTTCTCCTGAACGCCGCATGAATCATCTTTCAAGCCTTTGACCTTCAGCTGCTGCATCAGTACGTGGAATCTAAGTTGTAGTCGCTGTTCTTAAAGGCACTCTGTCTATCCCTGTCCCTTTCTCTCTTGTTTGAATCGTTGACAAAGTGTGGGTTTTCTGACATTACATACGTTTCCAATGTTGACGATAGAAATAGTTTCTTGTCTGATTCGTGATTCTTGATGGTCGATTCAATAGCCCTAAATGTGAGAAAGCATTTTAGCAACCCGAATAGTAAAACCTAGGATTGGAAACCCTAACTCGAATATGTAGAATTGAACTTAGATATTTCAGTAGTGTTTGTTGATTGTTATTCTTATAGCATCATTTGTGTAATTTAAATAACATTGATTTTGGAACACTTCACCCCCCAAGAACTACATTTTCGAAGTACGCATTTTGTAGATATTGGATCACACGATGATCTGGATTTTACTTCTGTGGCCTAATACGTAGAATTTTTGTTGATTTAATTTATTATGCTGTGAGTGTGAAAGATTTGTGAAATAAAGGAAGATGGCCTTTCAACGTATGCTACGTGTTTCATGCATCATTTTTTATGCCTTCAACCTGTTTGATGAAATGACTGTGTGGTGAAGTGTAGTATCTTTTGGTATAGAATTGGGTCAGTCTTATGAAGAGCTTGGTAGTCATACATAACCTTCTTGGTAACTCAAATGAATTTACTGATTTTCATTTGATTATAAAGTAGTTCATTCACAAATCATGTAAATTGAAAACCTCATATTAGGTGAAGTGAGCCGATCTTTGTATGCAATTGGAAACGAATTATAAACACTATAATCATGCAATTTATTATGATATGTTTGTGTCTTGAATTTTGCCCAAAAAACTCTTTCTGGTCAGTTTGACTTGTTGTTGAGTAACAAGAGACTTGTTGTTTAACTTACACTATATGCGTAACTAGGTATTGGTCAAGAAAAATTTAAGGAGAAGTCAAACATTTAAGTAGACTTTTTTTTTGACCCAGTTTCATGATCCTTGAATCTGCCCAGTTGTTGAGTGCTTGCATCTGTAATGGTCAGTTTGAAGTATTGCAGAGCTGTCTGTTCATTTGCCTCACCCAAATTCTGATCTTCTTTATCTTTCCTTTTCGTGTTGAACACCAATCTGAGAAGTTCCAAGTTGGAATTGTAAAATAATTTTCCCGATTTTTGAACTTCTTTATTCCTCTTTTTTCCTCTTCCCCCTTTCCTCTACCTGATGATCATGTGCAAAGTGCAAAATTTTGTGCATTCCTTTGCTTTCAGTTTCAGTCACTTGGAGTAAGTGAACTTTGTGGATATTTAAAATTATGAATTAAGGCATGGCCTAAAATGGGAGCTACATATTTCTTGGTCAATCATGTCTTGGGTGATAATGTAATTTTTATTTAAAAAATTACAAAAGAAAAATATTAGATAGAAATTATGTTTTGTAGAAACAAATGAAAATAATATGCTGGTTGAGAATGATGTTTAGTCATATATGTATGATTTTTGTTGGTTCATACAAACAAGATGGCCTCATTGATATTTATTTCTTGCCTGCGATTATTATAGACATAGACGTTTCGGCTTGACTCCTACGAAAACGAAGCCCAATTTGTATGGAAATACAATAGTACATGGCATCCGGAAAATGTACTAAATCTTAGTAAAATATTTCTTCTTTAACCAAGCCGGTCTAGGAGGTTTGATTGTACTTGGGTTTTCATATTGTCCATTTACCTATGTTTGTTGCTGATTTCATTTTAGTCTTGTTGCAGTGAATCTTTTTACCTAGGATCATTGCATTTGGGAAAATGTTTAAAGAAACCCAAGTTCAAGAATGGCAACGGTAAATTTATTTGCTTATAGTTGCTTATGAAATAGTAGCTACTTTTTGACACTAGGCTTTATTTCTTTGATAGCTGGGGAATATGTTTGCTTTTTAAAGTAATTTTGTATTCCCTTATGTTGCCATTTGTTCATTCCATTCATTTCTAAGACTCAAACCTTATTTTACACTAATAAATTCTTTTAATTTCAGATCCATCAAACATTGTTTTTATTGAGATTGAAGAATAGTTAAACAGTACAATAACCAAAGTTGAAGGTATGTTTCCATTTTGTCCTTCTTTCCCTATCTTATTTGTTTGTTTCTCAATTTGGCATATGAAACCTACTTTGCCCATTCCTGAGAGTGATAACAATCTACCTTACTATTTACAAGATTGTCTGATTGATTGATCTTTTTGTTAACTAAATCATAATGAAATTGCACCAACCGAACCGAATACTGTTGTTGAGTAGTTAAATACGTGTTAAGGTAGAATGAGGAAGAAATTCGGCAAACTTATTACCTTCAAACTGAATAGTAGCTTAGTTCATTATGATATGATAAGTTCAACCAAGAGTGACCATTTATTCTTTTATACTGCATTCTGTTGAAGATGGGAAGTTGGAATATGGAGGGTCTTTTCTCTCTGTAGTCAATTTTTATGTCTGTATATGCATGCATAAACTTATTTATTCATTGTGTAGGCAAGAATCTGCTGGTGCATTGTGGAATCTATCATTTCATGATAGGAATTGCAAAGCAATTCCATCTGCTGGTGTTGTTGAAGCTTTGGTATGGGCAACCTTGCTGTTTTTTTTTTTTCTTCTGATTTATCTTATGGGCAACCATGTTTGTATGCTGTTCATGATTTCTGAATGAAAGTATTGTGACAAAATTTAATTGATTAGTGCTACACTTCATTGCTTTCTTTATGGTTAGAACACGAGTGAATTTTACAGACCTTGGTTTTTGCTGCATATTGAGTTCTCGGGAGGGCAATGATTGTGGGTCATTTATCATTCATTCCTTATGCATGGTTATCTTTTAAGAACAAACATTGAGTTCACCTTGCTGTTATGGTGATTCAATCATCTATCAGTGTCAATAATTGAGTCTTCTTCTTGAGGAATAAATACTTTCTTTGTTTTTGTTTGTTTGAGCCAAACTTGACGCATCTTCTCCTCAAATTCAAAATGGAGTCCCTTCTCAAAACTGAGTAATTGATGTTCAAAATGCATTGTGACTAATTGATGTAGGTCTGGGAGTTATAGAAGGTATTTATTTGTACCAAACACTTATAGGTGTTGCAGTAACACGATGCACTGAGGGTTATTTATTTGGCTATTGTGGGTGAAGAAGCTATTATAATAGAAGTTTGTTGTAGATGACTTCTTCATTTGTGTATATGTTATGTCAAGATTTTGTATTCGTATAAGTCTTTTGGCTCTACTTATAAAGTTTTTGTTTCTTGAATTTGTAGATACAGAAAATGCAAAGTGATAGACAATGGATGTATAATAAGAACTTACCTGAACGTCGAGGATTGACCGATGAGTTTCGTATTGGATTGGAACAATTTTTGGGTTTCGCTAGTAGTCAAGTTGAGTTCATGGATGGGAATAAGTTAAGGTGTCCATGCAAAAAGTGTGGTAATGGTAAGTTTCATGAGTCTGATAAAGTTAGGGAACATCTTTGTAGATTTGGTTTTACTCCGAATTACTTTAATTGGACTTCTCACGGTGAACCGTTTATAGCTGAGGAAGAGAATCGAGGAAGTAGACAATTTTCAAATAGAGGAGATTTTAATTACGACCAATTAAACCCATATCAAAGAATGGTGATTGATGCAACTGGTGAACCGTTTTTTAATTCCCAATCTAACCATGCAAGTACCAGTCTTGATCCAATATTTCAACAAGAGTATACTAGTTATGCATTACCATTGGAGGAGGTATATGGAACAGGTGTTGATGGAAATGCAAATAATGACACATTTATGTCCAATCGGTTTCGGGAAGTTTTGGAAGTTGCGGATGAACCTTTGTGGGCAGGTTGTGATAGTCATACAAAGTTATCAGTGACGGCAAGACTGTTAAATATCAAGACAGAGTATAATGTGTCTGAGAATTGTTTTAATGATTTTATTCAAGTCATTCGAGAAATATTACCTCGTGATCACATCATGCCAACCGATTTATATGATATGAAAAAGTTAGTCAAAGACTTGGGTCTTCCAGTGGTAAGGATTGATGTATGTAGTCGTGGTTGCATGTTATTTTGGAGGGATGACGAAAATGCAAAATTTTGTAAATTTTGTAACGAATGTAGGTACAAGAGTAGTACGAGGACAGGTCGTATCAAGTGTAAACCAAAGAAGCAAATGTTTTACTTGCCCTTAACCCCTCGATTGCAAAGGCTTTATGCATCTAAGGCCACGGCTGAACACATGACTTGGCATGCAAACCATGAAACAAATGAGGGTCTAATGTGTCATCCTTCAGATGCTGAGGGATGGAAACATTTTGACAGAACATTTCTTGAGTTTGCAAAAGAGACTCGAAACATAAGATTGGGTCTTTGTGCTGATGGATTTGCTCCTTTTGGCAAATCAGGAAAAGTTTATTCATGTTGGCCAGTTATCTTAACTCCATACAATCTTCCCCCCGGTATGTGTATGAAGACACCATATATGTTTCTTACATTGATCGTGCCTGGACCGCAAAATCCAAAGAAGTTAATAGATATTTATATGCAGCCATTGATTGCGGAGTTAAAACAACTATGGGATGAAGGTGTTCCTACATATGATGTCCATACTGATGAGAGGTTTCTAATGAAGGCTACTCTTCTTTGGACGATAAATGACTTTCCAGCTTATGGAATGCTATCTGGATGGAGTACAGCTGGGATCTTAGGATGTCCAATATGTATGGAGAGATCAAAATCATTCAGATTAAAATACGGTAAGAAGGCCAGCTATTTTGATTGTCACAGACAATTTTTACCACTAAATCATTCATTTAGAAGGAATAAGGTTGAGTTCATTAAAAATAGGATTGAAAAAACACATCCACCCTTGAGATTGACCGGTGATCAAATTTGGGAGCGAGTGCATAACTTTCCATCTATTGTGGAAGACCCTCATGGTACGACTGTTGGATATGGAAGTACGCATAAATGGACGAAACGGAGTATATTTTGGGAATTACCATATTGGAAGACCCATCTTGTTCGTCATAATCTCGATGTAATGCATGTTGAAAAAAATATTTTTGATAATGTCATAAATACTGTAATGGATGTTCCTGCAAAAACAAAAGACAACTTGAGTGCAAGAAAAGATATGAGACTTATTTGTGATCGGCCTGCACTAGATGTGGATGCTAGCAGTAAGGGACCAAAGCCAAAGGCAATTTATACAT
The DNA here is from genome assembly GCA_033439265.1 of Dillenia suffruticosa. Taxonomy (NCBI): domain Eukaryota; kingdom Viridiplantae; phylum Streptophyta; class Magnoliopsida; order Dilleniales; family Dilleniaceae; genus Dillenia; species Dillenia suffruticosa. The sequence goes on along the minus strand of JAVTVX010000037.1, from coordinate 4,855,236 downwards.
TAAACAAGGATCAGAAACGGATTGTTTGTGAATGGTTAAAGTTGGTGCGGCTTCCTGATGGATATGCTTCAAATCTTGGGAGATGCGTTGATTTGAAAGAATGCAAGTTTACAGGTTTCAAAAGTCATGATTGTCACATCTTTATGGAAAGACTAATTCCTATTGCGTTAAAGGAACTTCTACCAAATTTTGTATGGGGGGTCATTACAGAGTTGAGCATTTTTTTCCATGACATTTGCTCAGCAGTGTTGAACGTATCACACATGGAGAAATTAGAGAGAGATATCCCGATCATTCTTTGTAATTTAGAAAGGATATTTCCTCCATCGTTCTTTGATTCTATGGAACATCTCTTAGTTCACTTGCCATATGAGGCCAAAGTTGCAGGTCCTGTTCAATTTCGATGGATGTATCCTTTTGAGAGGTGAAATATTTATATTATTTGTTTGAAAATATAACTTTTTAATAGCTTTATTTAATTAATCTCTTTCTTCTTGTTATTATTAGATTTTTATATCATTTGAAGAAAAAAGTGAAAAATAAGGCATAGGTCGAAGCATCTATTGTTAATGCATATATTGTGGAGGAAGTCACGACGTTTGCATCGTACTATTTTGAGCCTCACGTACAATGCAAGAGATGAAGAGCAGGAAGAAATGATGAGGGCCCTATTGATCCAAATTCGAAACCTTTTTCTATTTTCAACTATCTTGGTAGACCTAATGGGACATGTAACGGAAGATATTTAACTGGTCATGAATTGCGAGCAGCCCATACCTATGTTTTATTGAATTGTCCTGAAGTCGGACCATACTTCGAGTAAGTATACATTTATGAACATTAAACATTTTTTGTGGTTCTGATATTTATGCAAATTATAAGTGGTATTTGATTATAGGATTTTTCAAAATTCCTTCTCCGAACTGCCTGACAATGAGTTTGACTATTTGTGCGATGAGGAATTTGCAGTATGGTTCAAAACATATGTAAGTTACGTAAGTATGTACCAAGTTCCCATCATATTTTGTTTAATAATCATTAGTTAACTAACATATCCAAACTTGGTTACTTTCCTTTAGATTCACAGCAATGATGATCAAATGGAGCAAGGATTGCTATATCATTTGTCATGGGGTCCAAATTCATTTGTACGAACTTGGCCAGCGTATTTTATAAATGGATTTAATTTTCACACCCAAGAATATGGAATCGGAAAAGCCACAATGAATAGTGGGGTGTGTGTTCGATCATCCAATGATCGAAGTGCAGTTGGTGATTTTTATGGTTTATTGGATGAAATCATAGAGATAGAGTATCCTGGAGCAGAATTGCGAATCGTGTTATTTAAGTGCAGTTGGTTTGACCCCGTCAAAGGCATGAAAGTGCATCCGAAGTATAATTTTGTTGAAATAAATCATAAAAGAAAATATAAGAAATATGAACCTTTCATATTGGCACAACAAGCAATTCAAGTATATTATGCATCATATCCTAGTTTGAAACGTGACAAAAATGATTGGTGGGCTGTATGCAAAACAAAAGCACGCAAAAAAATTGAGGAGCATTGGGTTGATATAGCATATCAACAAGAAGAAGTTACAAACACGATTCAATCTGTGGAATATAATATTCCAACTTTACGTGATGCATCTGGAGCAATAATAGATGTCGATCCAAATGATATCTATAGGAATGACGATGAAGAAGCAGATTTCGAATCAGAGAATGAGGAAGAGGATGAGGATGACGTAGACAATGAGACTGATGATGGCGATGGAAATGAATCTAACAGTGGAGATGACAATGAAGATTTTGGATTTTAATGCTACGTAAGTTTACTTTTACTGCATGATTATGGACTTGATGCACTGCATAAAATGATATTAGAGGAAATTGAAATTAATTTTTAGAGATTGTGCAGCCTATAGTCCTTTAAAGTTTGTTCTACGTTGGACAGGTATCCACTTGAGTAATTTTTTCTTTGAAATTACTTTATTTGTAGTTGCGGATTCCATTGAGGTACATTGCATAGAAATCTTTATTCTTTATGTTGCTGTAATTTGTTTTTGATAGATACATTTTTTATTTATTTTTTACATAAAATGTGGGTTGTGCTTTGACCATATGTTGGTACGATACTGCTTTAGTTTCATGAAGTTCTAAGAGCCATCATGATAATCATATTTTTTTCCGAAGCTAAGAGTTGGGATTCATGTAAATCCTTGATAGATTGAATGTAAGGGCTTTTGTATTTTGCAATGTCCCTGGAAATCTGCTGGATCCTGGCTTGTGGTGGATGCTATATCAGTATGTAGAAATTATATCTAAAGCTTGCAATAGGTTGGGGGACTGGCTCTGTGAAATCATGATAAAATTACGACTTTCCCATGCCTTTCCTCAATTGCCTTTCCTTTTTACTTGATTATTTATCTCAAACTCATCTGTTTGATTTCTTTGTCCAGAAAAAGGAAAACAGCAAGAGAAGGAAAGAAGATCATAATCTGCCAAGGAAAAGTAAAGAGAAAAAGGTTTGTTGACCTGCAATGTCTTTGAAATTTTTGCATTACTTTGGCATCTTTTTCTAAACTAGCAAAGTTAAAGATGATGTTCTTGTTATATACGATTCTGTTTTTCTTGTTTCAAATGCATAATTGGACAAATATTTCATGATTTTCCCATGCCAATAACTTCTATGGATTTATTATATGAATTTTCTTAGTTTAAGAATAGGCAGTTTAGGTTGTACTTGAGCTAAAAAATACCTTATTGTACCTTGTAGAGATATAGAATAATAGACACCATTTTACTTTCTCATGCATGACCTTTAATAAATCACCACCAAAATCACATGTAACAGAGGCAGAAGTTAGATCATTTTATCTCAGGGTGTGTTCCACTCTGTTAGATAGATGCAAAGTTAGAGATATATGGCCTGAAATCATGCACCTGCAATTAGAAAAATAGTCTTTCTTATAAACCAATTTCAAATACATGAAGAAGCCACACACACAGAGAGATAGCATACAAAAGATAAATAAATAAAAGAACACAAGCACACAAACACAAATCACGTGTACAAATAATCAGGTCCCGTGCAGATGAAGTAGTACTGCACCATGTAGGCATTTCACAGAAGGAATGTTATGGTTTCTTTTTAAATTGTAGAGAAACCGTGTTTTTATTCATTTATTTTTTCCTTCTATTCTATTGGGCATGTTTAACAGATAAACCAAAAGTGTTGGGTTCCTTTCCAGGTTAAACATTGCAGTCTTCTGTAGCTGCTTTCCAGGTAAAACATTGCAGTCTTGGGGTCCTTTCCAGGTATAACATTGTACTCTTGCCGAAACTGTTTGCTACTAAATTCGAAGGTTATGGTTTCTACATCCAGTATGATGATTATAATAATTCCTTATAAAGTATAGGCATCCTTAACAGCTTCTATTCTAAAGTTAGAGTCATCTTCTTTGAAGCCTTAAGCCACAAGTTAATTTTTAGTTTCAATATGCTTCTTTAATATTTTGACCTGGGAAATCTTGTTGCAGTTGTAGAACTTGAACTTGATAGGATTATTTCAATAGTTTAACACATTTGCTGATTGTTTGCTAGCCACTTTTGGGAATATTTTTTGCTCCCTCCAAAAGGGTATACTAAAGCATTAACGCTGTCCTCAAAATGGCAAATGGGGCACAATTAGTTGGCTGATTTTAATCACAACACATTGTGAATAAGAGACTTTCACAGTCCACACATGGGTTTAATTTTCTACATTCCGAAAAGAGACAAATACCGGCTTGCTCTATTTTATTAGGCCTAACCTTATGTTAATACTTCACCTGAAATTCTTATTTAGTTGCAATACTATAATGGGTAGCTTGGATATTCAGGTTGAGGCTGAGAGGCTTTATCTAGAGAGGAGTAGCATATTTCAACCTGAAACTCTGTCAGCTACAAAAGTTTAAACATGGTAAGATTCGTGACGCACATTCTTATGAATTCCTAAAACATGTAATTGTTGAATTTCTTATTTATCTAACATTTCTAATTTTCAGTATAAACGTGGAGGACACACTCGACATTCACAAGGACGACCTACCACTTCCCATTCCCCTTCCCCTTCCCCTTCCCCTTTGCCGTCCCCATCCCCCTCTACTTCTGAATATGCTGCAGCCCCATCTTCTTCAATTGCACCTTCAGTGCAACATTCAAATAATGCGCAAGATATATGCATAGAAGTACATGACATATCATAACCGCATGTGGAGATTCGTTAGTAATTTATTTTATAATTTTATTTAATGTTTGTTATTTAATATATATATATATATATATATATATATGGTTCTTTTAATTATATTTGTTATTTACCATTGCTGTTTCTTCTTATCTAGGTTCTCAAATTCAGTATATGTGATTCGTATTCTCAATAAAATTGTAAATAATCATTGGGGAGGGACATCGATCACTTACACAAGCACTCCGAATGAAACAAAGGAGTTATGGTGGGGAGAGTTTAAGGTAAGTTTAGAACACCAAATTGATACATAAATTAAAGTTTACGTCTTAATAACGTTAAATATACATTCTTTTTTATTGTAGCGGAGGTTTACTTGGAGTGAATCGGAGGACAATGAAATGAGACGAATTTTCAACAAGAAAGTTGGTGATCACATTCGCAATGTGATTAATAAAGCGAAAACAAGTCGGACAAAGCCACATTGTATCACGGACGAAAATTGGATGAGAATGCTGGCTATTTGGGAGTCTGAGGATAGTGTAAAGAAAAGTGAGCAGAACAAGAGAAATAGATCATGTAATTCTGGCCATGAGTCTGCCACTTATGCGGGGGGGTTGATCAATATCGATGAGCATCGAAAACGACTGGTAAGTCAATGAAAAAACCTACATTTCTTTAAATCATTTAAATTATATTCTTACTTTTTCATTAATGGAAACAAGGAGTAATTTTTATTTTTATAAAATTTCTTTAAATAGGCTAAAGAAAGGGGTTCTGAGCCTTCATATATGGATACTTTTGAGCGCACATTTCAGAAGAAGGACAAGACCTGGAGTGGGGAGAGAGCAAAAGCTATATCTGTATGTAATTGACCAATTTCGTAGTTTAGTGTTTTATATATATTGAATTAGAATTTTGACAACTCCTCATTCACAGATTCATAACTTGCATTGTGCTCATTAGATAATTTGATGGCTCTTATTTTTTCGATACACTTATCAAATCTCCCTAATGATAATGCTATTTTGCTCCCTCTAGGCTGACCTAGACTTCAAAAAAAAAGTTATCTATGTTGGAAAAAAAATATTGCGGAATAATCTATGTTTATAAGCCAAAAAAAAAGGTTGAAAAATATAATTAACAAGAAGGATTGAAGCAATAACATAGTTTACTGGAATTTGGTGATCCACACACTGTGTTTCTAGGGTAAAAACTCTGTGAACTGTTATACAAATACAATAATTTTGGTTAATAAAATTTCATTTTTTTACTATACATTTACGTGTTTTATTTATTTGTAATTATCCATGATGAGAAATGCATTATTAAACTACCTTTTTGGAGAAAAATGCCCATGACTGGCATTTGACTGTTTGGAGAAATGCATTATTAACTACCTCTGACTTTTTGTCATTGATAACCTAGTATTTTGTTGATATTTTTGTTTCCTGGTATAAGGTTCTCTTTGATATTTACATTTGTGCACTTATGCTTCAATTGTGCTTTGGCTTATAGGGATTGCCATAACTTAAATGATCAGTTAACTTTTCCAATTGCATTACATTTTATCTTGGTAGTAGTTTACTGTTTACATATTTGTTCTTCCGGGAGGAGGATTGATTGTTTTCTTTTGCATAGCATTTTGTAGTATGAGTTTATTTTGAATCACTACATGCTAAATTCTTATGAATCTTTTGTCGTTTGATGGTTTGACTTAGAGGTTGTACATCTATACATTAAAACTTAAGAAAAGCCTCCATATCTTACACTTCACATAATGTCAGATGCTTCAATTAGTGTTGTCTTGTTTATACCTTTAGGACATTCCTTAGACCATTCAGAGATACTTCCCATGATTATTAAAATAAATTTGCAAATTGTGTTATTTTGGACACATAAAATGGTCTTCTGTTAAGGAGCAATCTTATACTGCCTGACTAATATTCTGGCCATGAAAATGAAAATTGCCATTTTTTATATCTTACTATTGGTACATAATTTTGTCTTATTTATATTTTGATCAACTTGTCATTCTTTATTCTTATTAGTTTATTTGACTTTCCTTTTGATTTCCGTCATAAAAATGCAGGAAAAATATAATGAACTACTATTGGCTCATTCGAGTGGTGAAACTGATGGTGCGTCATCTGAGCGATCTGTTGATAATATGGCAGCGTGGTTAGAGGCATCTGGTGGGGTAAAGAAAGGAAGAATATTTGGGATGGGATCCTTGAGTAGAGTGTACACACCTAGCCCTTCATGCTCCACTGCGGCCATTTCAATGAAACAAGTCCAACTAGATGAACAAGTGCATGGTCTCCAAGAGAAACTTGCAAAGAAAGATGAACAAATGAGTGCAATGCAACAATCGCTTGAGCATACGCAACAAACGCTTGAGGTAATGCAACGACTAATGTTACAACACTTCAAGTTGGATGTAAGTCAATTTATCCCCTCGCAGAGTCAGGTTCCACCTTCTATGCCTCCTACTGATGACCCCGATACTGACGAACAACATGATGATTGATGGGTCATTTATTTCAAATTTCAACCAAGTTGGTCATATAGTGGTAGGTCTCATCCTCCTACCAAAATCGAACCACATCATCAACAATGAAATGCTCGAATCTCAGCCGTTGGTTCTCATTCAACTCGGCTTCGGCTCAGGTCAACCTCAGCCCCATGAACAAACTGCCTTTGTCTATAAATTCGGGCAGCCCACCCCAACGAAAAATAAAAAGACTCAGTCCAACTGCAGACTCGAGTCGGAAGGGAAAGACTTCCACCATCAGCAATAAACCGACGGTACGCCTCACCTCTTCTCTTGCCTTCTGTGTACGCGTTGTACTATACAAGATGGTCTCTTATTTCTATGATTTAAATTCTTCGAATTTAATGTCTTATGCTATCTGTTTAGAACTGGAATGTTTTCCTAGGAGGTTTGAGGGTATAAACCTCTTCCTCTGTTTTTGTCTTTCAAGGGTTCATTAGATTAGCTTTAAATACCATACCTGGTAAGTCTCTATCTCCAACTCATGGCTCTGGATTTTGCTACTGAACATACATAATCTGTTAACATAATTATTAATATTGGAAATGGCACCCCCTTTTGACAATACTTATGCCTATGCTTTGATCAAATTGAAGTCGCCGTTGATGAAATTGTTTATTGGGAACAAGTGCAAGTATTTGGTTATTGCTTCAGGAGTAAAATGTTGAAGAATGAAGACTTATAACTTAATCATGAAATGAAATCTGAATAGTCCCAATCCCAAACCCATCCTCTTTGTAAATGTATTCAAGGTTAAGATTTCAAATTCTAGTGTTTGAAGGATTATGGGAGGGTTCATTTCCTTGTAAGAACGGAATGCAAGAAGAAAACTTTAAAGCTTCTCTATGTGCATTTATGAGGATTTTTCTTTGTGTGCCCATGCTTAATTACACATGCATCAGATCCCCATGGTAGAAATTTTTCCTTGCAAGTTGCTTTGGGATCAATATTTTAGATTCTCCAAACTATAATTTCTTTCAACAATTTTCAGCAGTTAACTATCCCAGTTTTGATTTATAGAGTTAATCAAGTTGATGCAGCAAGATTGGATATTGAGGTGTTGGCAATGCTGAAAGAATAGTTGGTAAAAGTGTTCAATTTAATGAAGGTATCTGTCATGACTATTTTTTCCTTCTCTGATTAACTTTGTTCTTTTCCTTTTCTAATTGGAGAAGAAGGGGGATTATTTGAACCACTGATGTATTGTTTTGTCACCACAAACCCCCAAAGGGTTGGGTTCAAAATCTCTACTTTGACTTGTTTGTTATTTTTCACTTATTGGGCGGGCTTATTTCATTATCTTGTTACTCTCCTTTTATGAGTAATCTGGCTCCTTTTTTCTGGCATTTTACTTTTCTTCATCTTCTTTTATTGGGATTGGCCTGGATTATTATTTCAATGTGAAGCTGAACTGGATGCTTTTCTTGTGTTTCTCATTTGGCGCTTCTCTATTTGCGTTGATAAGCCTACTCCAGGAAATGCTATGATGAACTTAAGGTATAGAGATGAGTAACTGAAGTATGGGGAAAAGGTAAAATACTCCTGTTACAATGTTCTTGTTCTTCTACTCAATAATGTTGATCCATTCAACATTATAAGACCACCTTGAAATCTGATTCTCCGGAGTTGCCCACGATAGGAATTCATTACAAGGCATCTTCATCGCTATTGAGGAATAAGCATGTTCTTTTAAGATGTTCTTTATTCTAGAGGATCCGATGAGGTTCGTCTGACTTTTCACAACAAGAGATTCATTCGCCACTAAATGCTTGTATAATAAAGTGTTTACCTTTGCTTGTGCTGTGCAGCTCTGCAGCAATGGATACCTTCCTCTGCAGCAATGGATACCTTCCTCTTCACCTCTGAGTCTGTTAACGAGGGTCACCCGGACAAGCTATGCGACCAGATTTCAGATGTTTGTTTGTTCGATATTATTCACATATTGTTCTTGGATAGATATTGGACGATATTTATTTTGTTATTATTATCTTTGATGTTGGACATTAGACTATTTACATTTGTTTCACTTTCATTTTATTCACAATTTGTTCGATGCACAAACTCTTATTCGATGGATGTTTGTTGGATTGAAATATTTGTAAATTTATTATATAGAAGTTCGTTGGCCAAACATTGATAGATTTTTGGTTCCATTGCATATGAATGGAATATTTGGTTGCATATGAATAATATTGGATTGGATAATGATTGATGGATTTTTTTGTTCAATTAAATATTTGACTGTTGGTTGCACAGGTTTTTTTTTCCTAAATAGGGATATTTCAATGTTGGATATTTAAATTTTATTGCACAGATTCAATTGGATTGAATATCTGAATGTTGGTTGCACAGGGTTTGTTCAATTGGACATTAAAACAAGCGGAATTTTTTTTTTAAAATTTTAAAGATTCGTCGCAAAGTCCGTCGCCAAAGGATTTTCAAATTCGTCATCAAGTTAGCCACGAATAAGTATTTCCATCGCCAAATATTGACCGAGATTAGCGACGGAGACGACTATTCGTCGCTGAGTTTCGCGACGGATACGACTCTCCGTCGCTAACTTTTGCGACGGATCAAGGCATTCGTCGCTGAGCTTTGCGACGGATACGGATGTCCGTCGCCAAAATTTAGCGACGGATATATCTGTCCGTCGCAAAATTCAGCGACGGATGTAAATGTCCGTCGCTAAATTCAGCGACGGATAACCCCGTCCGTCGCAGAGTTTAGCGATGGACTCGGTTGTCTGTCGCTAACGTTAGCGAGGCAATTATAGTCCGTCACAAAATCCGTCGCTAATTTAGCTACGAAATCTTGGGACGAAGTATTTTTCGTTACTAATTTGGCGACGAATATCATATTTCCGTCGCTAAACTTTTGTGACGTCGTATTAGAGATGAAAAAATATCGTCGCCAAATCCGTCACTAAAATATTTAGCGACGAATTTTTCTAAGATTTCTGTCGCTAAATCTGTCCCCGATGCCGTGTTTTTTTGTAGTGATTGAACATCTTACATCGACATCTCATTAGTATTTATTTAATTCCTATACTTTATTGTTTATGATTTATTTTTGGTTTATTGAATAAAAAAATTATATTTGATAATTTTAAAATTGTCTATAATCAATTAAAACGGCAATCCGTAATTGTTTGTTTGTTTTAATATAGTGGTAAATAATATAAATTTTTTTCTTTGTTACTGTCTAGTCTATGTCGTAGAATTAAATAATTTACTTTAAATAAGTCCGTTGTATATTTATTGATCAGAATTGGATCTCTTTATATTTTAATATTATCGAAACTTTAAATTCTAAAGTTTCTTTAGGGTTATCTTTCGACTAGAAAATAATTAATGAGATTCTATTAATTATCAACGAAATAAGAAAAAAATTGGTTGTTCAGAATTTATTGAATAACTATAACCTATATCAAAGTGTGGTAAATCACAAAAATTAAATAATTTGAAAATTTTTTATAAATATCTTAATATGTAGGTAACCAAAAAAATCACTGAACTGCAAATCACAAAATCTGTGATCTGAACTCTCAGTTGGGATGATGATCACGAAATCGAACCACCATTATAGATTCACGATATCACAAACCAAAGTCCAATGAATCCAATATAATGAGAGAAATTTTCATACTAAAAAATTTCTCAATCCGTCAATATTTCTCACTTTAGAGAATTAATCTCTCTCACTATTATCTGATAATGAACTCACTTTCTTGTTCATCCTAAAACCTAGATTACTTCACCTAATTCACGTTAAATGACAGAGAAGAGATATCTAGGAGATAGAGGGAGGAATCGGGATAATGGGGGTTAACCCATTATCTCCAAAATCAATTTTTTTTTTAACCTTTGGTAAAATGCCCCTACGTGGACATATTTACCAACTTATAGCTATAAGAGAGAGAGAGTCAATCACATGGTTAACGTTGGTACAATACATCCATGTTGGAGCCTTATCTACATAAATTATACCAGTTCATGGAACACGTTTGCGTTACTTAGATAGTCCTGTTTACAATCTTGATCTTCAATATGATATAGGAAGCATCTTGAATATGAATAGCTAATTCATTGACTATGCTAGTCAGACAACTTTCCTATAGTCTGAAGAATTAGATTATAGGAGTCCAAGGCTACCTTAAGTAATTCTTTAAGAAGCTCTCCCTCTCCCAAAATTTGCAACAATTATACTTCCATCAATTTGAAAACTGAAACTACTCCCACTTGCTTAAACAATCTTCTTCAACCTCTTCAGAAATCCCCTAAACTTTACCGATGCATCCAAACTTTTTCATGTCCTTTCTTGTCCTTTTCATAACTGCAATCATATTACTCAATTTCCCTTTGTCTCTATCTTCTGATGACTCAAGGTATGAGGATTCTAGCAAGTTATTCAACTGTGGAATCATAAGGAGCGTGTCATATCCTTCTTGGGGACATAGTCGGCCAGACTGTTGTGGGCTACCAAAGTTTGAGCTTCAATGTTAGATAACATCGCTATGTTCACTATAATGTTTCTTAAATACAAACTTCTTACAATCAACTGCCACGTAGAGACACTTACTATTGCTAGACATGACTACTGAAATTTCATTTGCCCCACAAGCTTTGTTAGCATAACACTCAATGACAGTCTCTTCAATTATGTCCCTGGCCTAAAAAACCTAACTTTCTATTATAATTGTTCTTCTTCTTGTAAAGAATATTGACATTTTTAAATTGAGGAAATCTTATTGAAGAAGTTTTGGAGATTTTCAAATTGAAAATCCTTTGGGAATATTAATTTTCCGAAATTTTAATATTGTAATTATTTCATTTATTTTTACCAATCTTGTAAATATTTTATTTATTCTTACATTTTATGTGTTAGGGTTTAACCTCATAGAATTATTCTATAAATAGGTTTTTTGTACAACCTATTAAACATACAATATATGTATCATTCTCTCTTAGTCTGTTTTCTTTATTCTCTCTATTTTTTTTGTTTTATTTTGCTTTTTCTAACATGATATCAGAGCATTAGGTGTGCGATCTTATTTTTTTTCTTTCTACTCTTCTCATCAATTAAATATTTTTTTGCCTAATTATAGAGAAATTAGATATTTCTCAATCTATTTCTGTTGTACTTGATGGATATAATTATCAGGCTTGGTTTCAAGGGATATGAAACTTCCTTAAGAGAAAGCGGCTATGATGCTATGTTACAGAAGATGTCAAATTGCCCATGAAATCCAATGACAAATCAAACGGTGATTTTGCTAACCGTCTTGAAGATTGGGATAGCAAAAATCATCAAATTCTCACTTGGTTTTGTAACATATTTTCACCTTCTATTCAATTGCAATTTAGTCGTTTTGAGATAGCTAAGTAAGTTTGGGATCTTCTTGCAAGTCGCTACACTACATCAGATTTGGCTCATCAGTATCGATTGCTCACTGAACTTCACTCTTTGCGACATGAATTAGGTCAGTCAATCAATAATTTTCTTGCCTGTATGCAATCAATATGGGATCAACTTGCTCCTTTTGAACCCCATTGGCATTGTACAACTGACGCTAGCAAATATGCAATATATCGAGACTAAGGACGTCTGGTCCAATTTCTTATGGCTCTAACATCAGATTTTGAGTCTGTTAAAGCTTCTCTGCTTAAACGGCATCCTCTTCTTATTATTGAAAATGCAATTTCTGAGTTAATATCAGAATAAACTCATTTGGGATTACTCAAACCTCAACATAGTAATGTTGTGTTGGCCACTACTACTCAAGGATCAAAAATTCCAAAATTTTATTATAATTGTCAGAAGTCAAGTCATATCCTTCCTAATTGTCCCATTATTCAATGTCGATTCTGCAATAAGGACATATTTCTAGTCAATGTCTTGCTAATCTTATGATTGAATGTCGATATTGTAAATAGAAAGGGTTAAGAATTGTCCCAAGAAGGTTATTCAATCCCAAAATCGTTCTACTACTGGTTTTCGACATATCTCATAGTCTGCTGTTGTTACTGCTATTAAGGATTCTGTTACTACCACCACTTTTACTCAGCCTACAGTATCTCTCGGTGATCTTCAAACTCTCTTACAACAGGTTCTTTATTCTGGTAATCACAACAACACTGCACTCTCTATCATATCAGGTATCTCTTCTTGGTTTTTTGACTCTGTTTGCTCTAACCATATGACCCAAGATTCCTACTCTTTTAATTTTTTTTATCTACTCCTATCACACCACCTATGATTCATACAGCCGATGGCTTTACCATGCTAGTCACTCCTATTGGTCATCTTTCTAACTCCTTATTAGATTTACCAGATACATTATTTGTTTCTAGACTCACCTTAAATCTTATCTCTGTTGATCAATTATGTGAATTTGGATTGGACATAATATTCACTTCTACTGGATGTCACATGCAGGATCCTAGGACGGAAAAGATCTTTGGGACAAGCTATAAGGTTGGATGTCTATACAAGCTAACTTCTCTTCACATTCCTATTACTCGTTCCTTACTATACTGTGCTACCACTGTTTCTTCCTCCGTTCACTTATGGCATCTTCATCTAGATCATCTATCTCTTAATAAACTTCATTCTTTGATTTCTTTGATTTCACTAGATTCTATTATTGATAAATCTCTTCAATATATTTCATATCAAACTGCAAAACAATCTGTCTTATCTTTTAATATAAATGATTATATTTCTAATGACCACTTTGATCTTATTCACTCTGATATTTGGAGACCATCTCCTACACCAACTATGGGCTCAAAATACTTTGTTATATTTATTGATGACTACTCCCACTTTGCATGGATTTACTTGATGAAAAACTGCTCAGAATTACCTAAAATTTACCAAAACTTTGTATCAATAATTCAAACTCAATTTTCTCACACCATCAAAATCTTATACGCTGATAATGCATCAGAATATCTTGAGTATACTCTTACTATATTTCTTAAGCAGCATGGAACCATTGCCCAATGATCTTGTCTAGGTACTTCCCAACAAAACGGTAGAGCATAACGAAAACATTATCACATTCTTGACATAACTCAATCTTTACTCTTCTCTGCATCTTGTCCATCACAATTTTGGGGGTGAGGCAACTCTTACAACTGTATATGTCATCAATAGAATACATTCTTCTACAATTTCTAACACTCTCTTTATGAGCGGTTATACAGTTCCCCACCAGCTTATAACTCTCGCAAAATTTTTGGGTATGCTTACTTTATGTTACTTCAACCTTATGAGCATAATAAGTTATAACTTGAAGTATGATTATACTATTTTCTAGGATATGGCATTGAACACAAAGTATATAGATGTTGGGATCCTATCTATAATCATTTTTTAGTCTCTCGACATGTTATTTTTTTGGTAAAATACCATATTTTCTTTCCTATCTAATTTCCGTACCACATCTTTATTACTCACCAATCTGTCTCCTAATTTATTTTCTTCTAGTTCTGATACATGGATAGATACTTTAACTCTTACGGCTCCTCCTTCAGGTCATCTCCCAAATGCTGGACTTGCACCTCCTTCCACTAAAGCTGGGTTACCTTCTGAATCCACTTCTCGACCTACAAAAGTCAGAGCACCTCTTTGATAACAAGCTATGCAAGAAGAACTTCAAGCTTTGGAGAACACACATATTTGGGATTTAGTTGATCTTCCTAAAAACAAAACTCTTGTAAGATGTAAGTGGGTTTATAAAATCAAAATCCACTCGATGGGACAATTGAATGATATAAGCCTTGGCTGGTCGTAAAGGGATACACATAGAAATATGATATTGACTATAAAAAAACCTTTGCCTTTGTTACTCTTCTTACTTTTGTGCATAGTTTGCTTACTGTTGTTATAGCTAAACAATGACTCTTGTATCAAATGAATGTTAAAAATGCTTTTCTTAATAGAGTTCTGAAAAAAAAATTTATATGAAACCACCTCCGGGTTATTCACATGCTGCTAACAAAGTTTGTCATCTTCGTCGAGCTTTATATGGCCTAAAACAAGCTTCCCGTGGCTGGTTTCTACTTTCAGCAATACTATCAGTGATATTGGTTTCTTTCCTAATGCTTATTATGCTACCCTCTTCATTCAGCAAATTGATCATGGTACTGTTTTACTTCTTATTTATGTTGATGGCATGATTATCACTAGAATTGATATTACTGCAATCTCCAAATTCAAACATTTTCTTTGTAGCAAATTTCAAATGAAAGATCTCGATCATCTTAGTTACTTCTTGAGACTGGAAATTACTCCTACATTTTCTAGTTATTACTTGTTTTATGCAAAATATGCCTTTGATCTTCTTTCTTATTTAGGCATTTCAAATAATAAAATTGTTTCCACTTCTCTTGAGCACAATGTCAAACTTTGTCCTACAGATGGTACTCTTCTTTCTGATCCTACCTTATATCGACAATTAGTGGGCAGTCTTGTTTATCTTACTGCCACTCATGCTGATATCTCTTATACTGTTTACATTGTTAGTTAGTTTATGACAGCACCACAATCTCCTCATTTTGCTGTTATTCTACGGATTCTTCATTATGTTAACGACACCCTATTTCATGGACTTCACTTTTTTGTCTCATCCTCTTTATAGCTACGTGCCTATTCTGATATTGATTGGGCTAGTGATCCTACTGATTGACGGTCTACTACTAGCTACTGTATTTTTCTTGATGATTCTTTAATCTCTTGACGTAGTAAGAAATAAACTTTTATAGCTTACTCTAGTACAGAGGCTGAATATCGTGCTCTTGCTGATACCATTGCAGAATTATTTTGGTTTCAGAGGCTTCTTTGTGATCTTGGTATACATACTTCTTTTCCAACTCCTCTATATTATGATGATCAAAGTGTAATTCAAATCGTTCATAATAATATCTTTCATGAACGAACTAAACACAATAAGATTGATTGCCAATTCATTCGTTAATATATAACTAAGCGTGACTTTCAGTTATTCTTCTTTCGCTCTAACTACCAACCTGTTGATCTGTTTACCAAGACTCATCTTCCTAGGCGTCATGATGACCTACTACACAAACTCAAGATGGCTTCTCTACTCCCATCTTGAGTTTGAGGGGAGGGTGTAAAGAATATTGACATTCTTAAATCGAAGAAATTTTGTTGAAAAAGTTTTGAAGATTTTCAAATCACTATTAAAAAACACGGTTTCAGCGATGAAAAATTACCGACGAAAAAATATACATAGATAATAGCGATGGATTTGAAACGGATTAACGTTGGATTTTTTACCGAGTGATTAGCAATAGATTAACGACGAAAATTAGCAACTAAAATATTTTCATTACTAAACTCTTAAAAAAAATATAAAAACATTATAAAATTATCAGCGATGAATTACCAACGGAATTTTTAGTAACGGAAATATTCCGTCGCTAACTTCCGTCGGTGAATTGGTGAAGGAAAAAAAATTAAAAAAAATATATGTGCAGCCTTTAGCAACGGATTACCGACGGAAAATTAGAGACGAATTAGCGACGGATTTTTTTTTAATTTTTTAATTTTTAATTTTATTTAATAATTCTTATTATTTTTATTTTATTTTGCAAAGAATAATATTATTTTATTTTTGCAAATTTTTTATTATTTTATTTTAAGTAATAATAAAATTATTTTATTATTTTATAATAAAAATTTTTTTAATTTTTTAATTTTTAATTTTATTTAATAATTCTTATTATTTTTATTTTATTTTATAAAGAATAATATTATTTTATTTTTGTAAATTTTTTATTATTATATTTTAAGTAATAATAAAATTATTTTATTATTATATAATAAATTATAATTTTATATTATTTTAATATTATTCATAAATAAGAAATAAAGATAATAAGTAAAAAAAAAAGTATAGTTGATAACTTGTTTGGTCTAGTGGCTAGATTGCTCTCATATCATTCTTTGCGTGCGGATTCGAGTCTCAACAACAGCAAGTGTGGGTTCGAGTCTGAACAACAGCAAGTGTGGGTGGTGGGTAGGAGTTACTGTACATTTTTTTTCTTTTTTCATAACTTAAATCAGCGACGGATCCCTGCCCGTCGCTGTTTTTTTTTTTTTTTTTTTTTTTTTTCGATTTTAGCGACGGATTTTTTTTTGTCGTTAATATCAGCGACGGATTTTTTTTCGTCGCTAATATCAGCAATGAATTTTTTTTCGTTGCTAATTCGATGCTGATATTAGCAACAAAAAAAAATCCGTTGCTAAAACTGAAAAAAAAAAAACCAAAAAAAATCACAGCGACGGAGCGACGAATTTTTTCTATCGCTAATCCGACGTTGATATTTGCGACGGAAAAAAAATCTATCGCTAAAAATTAGCGGGGTCACTTTTTGCGACGAATTTAGCGACGGAAAAGGGACTTTCAGCGACGAATTTTTCCATCGCTGAAAGTCCGTTTTCTAGTAGTGAATTAAAAAAGTTCTGGAAATATTGACTTTCCGAAATTTTAATATTATAATTATTTCATTTATTCTTACCAATCTTGTAAATATTTTATTTATTCTCATATTTTATATTTTTGGGTTTAATTTCATAAAATCACCCTATAAATAGAGTTTTTGTATAATCTATTGAACATGTATTATTCTCTATCAGTCTACTTTCTTTATTCTCTCTGTTTTTCTGCTTTATTTTGTTTTTTTTCTAACACTTCGATCGGCTTAACACCAACAGGGTTAGACGAATTGCATCACTGATGGATTGAACCTCAGTGCCTTCTATAATATGCTTTACTCTGAAATTGACTCGAGGTTGTGGTCCTGCAAGGATTCAGTCTATGTACCAATCACTGATTTAGGTACTCAAGTCATACAAAGAAATCCAAATGATGTTGGTGCAGCTCTCGAAGACGGGTTTGGAATCCAGTGGAGTGTCAATTACGGTCTACGTCATATTTGCACTTCCTCTGGAGGCCAGTGCAGATATAATGCCTCGAATGAAAACCAATTCGCTTGCTATTGTTATGATTGGGCTTATAATGTAACTTGTCTCAACAAACCATCAGATATTTGCTTCTTTTCCCTGTTAAACTGTGCAGAGGAGGCTGATCTGCACAATCTCAAATGATGCTTGTTTTCAGCGATTACTGTCACGTCCCGAACCGGGATCGTGAGCAGCCGCCCGTTACCCTGGATGCCGGCTGTATTTTTACAGAAAATCGCACAGAACCTCCCCATATATCGGAGGTCTCCCATATTAAAATAAACCTGTTACCTGTCCAAAAGGGGCCATCCCGGCCTCAAAATGCATATATTATCCTCAACAACAAACCAGATCATCCTACTGCACAATCCAGGGTAACGCAAGGCTAACAAACAATTCTTCACAGTCCTAACCACAGACCTCTACTGCCATGCCCCCATCAAAGGCATGGACAGTCGCCAGTCGCCAGTCGCCCCTCCTGTGATTTAGAGGAGGCACCGAGCGATCCTAAAGGACACTTCTAAGACATGACACATTCCCAAATACAGACGCAATGAAAAGAAATGCCTCAATGCAATGTCATGCAGTGACATGAGAGTTCTACAATTTAAATGTCCATATTTATACAGTCATCCCAGAATTATAAAAATGGTCATCTATAGACCTCAAAATACATATACATCACCAATACAAATTTGCAGCGGAAATACACAATGACTCCTCAAATTCAGGCCTGATCTCCCAAAGATACTGAGCGTCCTAAAAGCGACACTCCTTATCAAATACTATCTCTGAAACAAAAAAGAAATGAGGGGTGAGTACTCGGGAAAGAATACTCAGTGAGTGAGTGGGTCAATGCAGTCATCAAATATGGAGTGTGAAACTGGAGTGTCAAAACATAAGTATATAAATCATATTTCAAATCATCATGCTTTTCATTTCAACAATATATCACTTCACGCATTTTCAAGTCAAATATGCATCCAAAGTACCATCATTTAAAATCATAGAGCTGCCAGCCGAAAATGTCCTGGCAGAGGTCTACCGCGACCTATGACAGGCGCACCGGGGGTGTTATATGCAAATTTCTTTAAAGTGCTCTCTACCCCGGCGTTGGCGACGAACCTCGTCCAGGTGCTAGACTTGGAGAGGATATCCAATCCAAATCCAAATCCTCCCCCTTTCGGGTTCAACCTGGCTAGTACCGTGTAGATAATCAAATCACGACAACTCGTGGGATACCCCAGGCCTAGGCATATCCGGACGCCACCAAAGCGTCTCTCACGGTGTCCTTCGTAGCTACGGAACAATACAATCCAAAGCCCTCAAGTCCAAAACCAATATCATATCAAAATGTGCCGAAATCAGGTTCATAAACCAATGCAACATATAGCATAAAATGGCACATTATACATTTCAACCACATGGATGCATAATTTCATAATTCAATACAGTTTTTGGACACTCCAACGGTTCACAAAGGCAATTTTAAAACCAGTGAAAACATTTCCAACATACGACAATTCATGCTCATTATCAAAATGTTGTAAAACAGGATTTACATATTTAACAAAAGCATTGAAGTAAATCCCACTCACAGTTTTGGGGAAGGTAGCGCACTCCCCAATAACACCAAAATACGTAAAACAAGGCGCCCCTCAATCGAGTCACCAAGAAAGCCAACCTAATTAAGTCATCACGATTTTTATCAATTTCCGATTATTTCAAGGTTTATCGTTTTTCTTAATTTCGTACGAACCCTAAATTCCTCAATTTATAAACAAATCAACTAATGCTACCTAATTTGACAAAGTTTATTCAAGGGTTGAAGAGATTTCATTTCTCTCACCTAAGATTCTTCGGATCTCAGATTTAGCTTTCGTTCGCCCGTCGGTTTGGTCTAAAACCTGAATGTTTCCAAATTTGAAACAATTGCGAACAATTTAAGTCCAATTACTAAAGAGATTCGAAACCCAAGTGCGAAAAATCGAAACTTAGAGTCATTTACCTTCGCAGAGGCTCACGGACTGTCGCGGGCCGTCGCCGGCCGTGGGCCGCGAGCTGATGGGCTGGCGGGCCTGGTGGGCCGGCGGGCCTGGTGGGCCGGCGGGCCTGGTGGGCTGGCGGGCCTGATGGGTCCGCGGCCTGGTGGGCCTGCGGCCTGGCAAGCCGGATCGCGCGATGGAGTGCACGCTGGCTCGTGCTAGGGCGTGCTGAGGCGCGCTGGGGTCGCGCGCTGGGGATCGCGAGCTGCTCGCGCGCTGCTCGCTCGCTGCTCGCGCTGGTTCGCGCTGGGCTCGCGCGCTGCTCGCGCTGGGCTCGCGCGCTGCTCGCGCGCTGTTGTGCGAAGGAGAGGAGCTGCAGCGGCGCTCGTGCAGAGAGGAGCTGCAGCGGCTCGCTCGCGGGAGGGGGGAGCTGCAGCGGCTGTGGGTGGCGCTGGTGGTGACCGGCGGTGCTGGCGGCGGCGGCGGCAGCGGGAGGGGAAGAGACACGGCGGCGGGGAGAAGGGAAAAGAGAGAAGAAAGAGGGAGAGAAGAAGAGGGAGAGAGAAGAGAGAAGAGAGGGGGAAAGAGAGAGAGAAAATTGGGCTTTAAGCCCTAATTTTGTTTTTTATTTTCCTTTTTTTTTTTTTTTTTTTTTTTTTTTTAATTGGGTATTACATTTTCTAACCCCCTAAAAACAAGTCTCGTCCTCGAGACTAAAAGAAAACTATACAGAAAATAGATGGGAGTACTGTTTCCTCATGGCTTCCTCAGGCTCCCAAGTTTGTTTCTCGACCTGGTCGCTCCTCCACAAAACTTTGACAAGAGGAACCTCTTTGCTCCGTAGCTTTCTGACCTGTCGATCCAGAATAGTCACGGGCTGAACAGGTAAACTCAAGTCCTCTCGAAGCTCAACTGGCGGAGCTTCTAAAATGTGTGAGGGATCTGGCTGATATCTCTTAAGTACTGAGACATGAAATACATCGTGAACACGCGATAGATCTGCTGGCAGCTCCAATTTATATGCTACACTCCCTTCAAGGGAGATATCTTTAAGAATACCATGTCTCCCACAGTAAACTCTAGAGGTCGCCGCCTACGATCTGCATAGGATTTCTGTCTATCCTGGGCGGCTTTCATCCGCGTACGGATAATCCTCACTTTCTCCTTCGTCTCCTCTACCAGCTCAACATTGGTGAGTCGTCGCTCACCAACCTCATCCCAGCACAACGGGGTACGACACTTCCTCCCATACAATGCCTCGTAAGGTGGCATGCCAATGCTCGCCTGATAGCTATTATTATAGGCGAATTCCACCAACGGAAGATGCCGATCCCAACTCCCCCGGAAATCCATAACACATGCCCTAAGCATGTTCTCTAAAGTCTGAATAGTTCTCTCTGACTGACCATCTGTCTGGGAGTGATACGCTGTGCTGAAATTCAGTCTAGTACCCAAAGCCTCCTGCAGACTGGGCCAAAAACGGGATGTAAATCTGGGGTCTCGATCTGATACTATCGACACTGGAACCCCATGCAGCCTCACAATCATATCAATATAGAGGCGTGCCAACCTTTCAAGCGAGTAATCACTCCTAATCGGGATAAAATATGCGGACTTAGTAAGTCGGTCAACTATCACCCAAATAGCATCATGCTGTGCCGAAGTCCGCGGTAATCCCACTACAAAATCCATCGTGATATGCTCCCACTTCCACTCAGGAATGGGAAGGGGCTGCAAAGTGCCAGCTGGACGCTGGTGCTCAGCCTTTATCTGCTGACATACAAAGCAACGAGCAATGAATTCTGCAATTTCCCGTTTCATACCCGACCACCAATAACTGTCTCTGATGGTGCGGTACATTTTAGTACTACCGGGATGTAAAGCATAGGCAGATGAATGAGCCTCCTCAAGAATAGCCCTGCGGAGATCACTATCTGCCGGTACACATACTCGATCTCGAAAAACCAACAGTCTATCCTTGCGAACTCTAAAATCGTCAATATCACCTCTGCTGGCTTTCTCATAAATACCCCGGAGCTCTTCATCACTCTGCTGAAGCTCCCTAATACGATCGAGCAAACTCGGCCGAACCTCAAATCTGGCTAGTATAGCTCCCTGATGATCACTAGCCAACCTGACTCCCAAAGCTCGGAGTCCCAATAAACACGAGAGATAAGTACTCTCGGTAGTCTGAGAAGAGGAAGATGACTTCCGACTCAAGGCATCAGCCACCACATTAGTCTTGCCCGGATGATAATCAATAATGAGGTCATAATCCTTTAGCAGCTCTAACCATCTCCGCTGCCTCAAATTCAGCTCCCTCTGAGTGAACAGATACTTTAGACTTTTGTGATCTGTAAACACTCTGCATGTGACCCCATATAAATAGTGACGCCATATCTTTAGCGCAAAGACTATGGCCGCCAACTCCAAATCGTGCGTAGGATAATTCACCTCATGCTTCTTTAGCTGCCACGAAGCATAGGCGATAACTCTACCATCCTGCATCAATACACAGCCCAATCCCTGCCTGCTGGCGTCACTGTACACCACATACTCTCGACTACTCGTGGGAAGGGCTAAAATCGGAGCGGACGTCAATCGCTGTTTGAGCTCCTGAAAGCTCACCTCACAACGATCATCCCATACAAACTTGACACCTTTTCGCGTCAATCTAGATAACGGAGCAGCAATTCGAGAAAAGTCCTCTACAAATCTGCGGTAATACCCGGCTAGACCAAGAAAACTCCTGATTTCTGATACTGTCTGTGGCTGCTCCCATCTCAATATAGCCTCAACTTTCTGCGGATCAACAAAGATACCCTCCGCAGAAACTACATGGCCAAGAAAACCAATCTGCCGCAACCAAAATTCACACTTGGTGAACTTGGCATAAAGCTGTCTCTCACGAAGAGTCTGCAAAATCACCCTAAGGTGCTGAGCATGCTCATCATCACTCTGCGAGTAGACTAAGATATCATCAATAAAAACAATGACGAACCGATCCAAATAATCGTGAAAAATTCGGTTCATTAGGTCCATAAATGCGGCAGGGGCATTAGTCAGCCCAAACGGCATGACCAAAAACTCATAATGTCCGTATCAGGTGCGGAAAGCCGTCTTAGGCACATCCTCGGCCCTAATCCGCAGTTGATGGTAACCCGACCGGAGATCTATCTTCGAGAATACTCTGGCACCCTGTAATTGATCAAAGAGATCATCAATACGTGGTAGTGGGTACCGATTTTTAACGGTAATTTTGTTCAGCTGTCTATAATCTACACATAGCCGAAATGTGCGGTCCTTCTTTTTCACAAACAACACCGGTGCACCCCACGGAGACGTGCTAGGACGGATAAACCCCTTATCCAGCAACTCTTGCAGCTGGACCTTGAGCTCTCTCAGCTCAGCCGGCGCCATCCTGTATGGCGGCATAGAGATAGGGGTAGTCCCCGGAGCTAAATCGATCTCAAAATCAAACTCCCGAACAGGTGGTAGTCCGGGCAGCTCCTCGGGGAAAACATCAGGAAAGTCCTGTACCACTGGGACATCCTCCAGTCTCGGTCCCTGAGCAGTGGTGTCAATGATATGAGCAAGGTAAGTCGCACATCCGCGGCGAATCATGCGTCTGGCCTCCAAAACTGAAATGACACAGCGGGGTAAAACCTGCCTCTCGCCCTCAAAAATCAACACTGGCCGATCAGGTCTTCGAAATTCCACCAGCTTCTTAAAGCAGTCAACTGAAGCCCGATGCATATGTAGCCAATCCATCCCCAAGATGGCATCAAAATCAATTATGGCGAGGGGGATTAGATCTGCTTTCAGCACTGTATCCCCAACTTTGATCTCACATTCTCTATACACTGTGCCGCACACAATCTGCTCACCCAGAGGAGTGATGACCGATATCTCCTCGTCCAAAGGTGAGAGCGGTCTATCAGAGTGTCGGGAGAATTTATCGCTCACATACGAATAATTAGACCCCGTGTCAATAAGGATACGAGCATCTATTCCGAAAATGGGTAGAGTACCTATCATTTGAACAAATACACATAAACTTAGAATAATTTCAAACCTGATATGTATATATATATGTCAAAATATTTGAGCCTCTAGGGCTTCTACAACCTCGGTGTACAAAGATGTCAGAGAGGTATCATGTCGACAAAAGGGAACACAACTCAAAATACCTATACGACTGATACAATGCTGACATCCTCAAAAGAAGTGAAAATACGAATAGTGATCCTATTCTACAGGATCAGAAGGAGGAGTACCCATGATGATGTCGGGATTCGCCTGGGCGTCCTCATGCGTCATGGCATAAACCCGGGCCTGAGCCCTAGGCTGCTGTCGTGCCTGAGTCTGCACTGTGTTACTCCCAGTGGTCACCCTGGGAGTAGAAACTGCTGGCCGAACAGGCTGCCCCTACTGTCCCATACAAAGAGTACTAGTGCGGCTCAGTGAACTCTGTGCTCCGAGTCCTAACTCAGGGCAAGAACTCCTAATATGCCCCGGCTTCCCACAGTGGAAGCAAGTGACCGTCACTGAACAAGCTCCGCTCGGATGGGACTGACTGCACCTGCGGCAATAAGGGTGCCGCTGAGTAGTAAACTGTGCAGGGTGAGTCAGTGCGGGCTGTCTAAACCCCTGGGAGTACTGTCCCCGTCCCAACTCAGGAAATCCAGATCCAAATCCGCCTCTGTACGAACTGGATCCCCTGCCCCTCTTGGAATTCTCCGCAAAATGAGACTTCTCCTTCTTTCTCTTCTGCTCTCTGCTCTCTCTCTGCCTAGTCTCAGCGCGGACCAAAGCCTCCGCGCGGTGAGCAGAGTCTATCACCTCAGCCAGTGTAAATTGTGGAGTAACAGTCATATATCTCTTTATGCTGAGGCTAAGACCGTCCTCAAATTTGAAGCGCAAATACTGAGGTGTGGCCAGATCTGGTACAAATGCGGCAAGTCTCCGCATGTCTGCCTCATACTCCGAGACAGATCTGGACCCCTGTGTAAGCCGTCCCAACTCTGACCTCATCCGGTCCTGCTGGTAGAGTGGGAAAAATCTGCGGTCAAACTCCCGAAGGAAGTCGTCCCACCGCAGTGGCTCTATCGCCTCATCAGTGAGGGCCTCCCACCATGAGAGGGCCTCTCCCTCTAATAATCGCTCTGCCACTTTCAGGCAGAGCTCCTCTCCAATCCCGAGATCAGTCAAAATCCTGCGGGTGCGGTTGATCCAATGCTTGGCTGCCGCAGCATCACCAAGCCCTGCAAAATCTATGCACCCTAGCTGACGGGCCTCCTTAACCAACTGAGTCAGCTCATGTACCCGTCTAAGAATAGCCGATGTGGCCTCACTCGGCTCGGACAAAGTAGAAGGACCGGCCACCGGCGGTGGAACCGGTGCCGTAGGAACTGGCGCTGCTGCAGGTGCAGGCGCCGCTGTAGGAGGTGGTGGGGGCGGAATCTGGACCCCATGCAAAGCGTACCACTCGTACACCTGCCTAAAGGCGTCGAGTGTGGGTACAGGAGTCTCAGCCTGAGCAGCTGGCTGAGTAGGTGCCGGTGGTGGCACGCGAGTCGAGGTACGATCCTTCGGCTCGTTTAAGTCCTCTGGTGCTCGTGGGGTCTCAGGTGCCCGAGGTGCATCTGGCACTAACAGACCCTCAAGCGATGCGAATCTAGCACCTCTCCTTCCACGTCTAGGTGGCATAATTCTGCAAGAGAAAGATGCTTATTATCATAAAAAGAATAGGCACGGTTCAAGAATTTTGAACTAATCATAGCATGGCTACCCTCACAAAAGAATGAAATTCTTAGTTCAATAGGAGAAGAATGTAGCAAGTTAGGTTAGATACAACCGTATCTAACCCCCTAAAATAGATGAACTCATATGCCTATGACCATGCACTGGGACTTCATGACTGTATGAAACTCTCATGCATTGAGGACTTTAAAAACCAACATATTCGGGAATATTTCCAAGACTGTCTTTCTATATAGCTCTTAACCAAGTCGCTCTGATACCAATCCAACTGTCACGTCCCGAACCGGGATCATGAACAGCCGCCCGTTACCCTGGATGCCGGCTGTATTTTTACAGAAAATCGGACAGAACCTCCCCATATATCGAAGGTCTCCCATATTAAAATAAACCTGTTATCTGTCCAAAAGGGGCCATCCCGGCCTCAAAATGCATATATTATCCTCAACAACAAAGCAGATCATCCTACTGCACAATCCAGGGCAACGCAAGGCTAACAAACAATTCTTCACAGTCCTAACCACAGACCTCTACTGCCATGCCCCCATCAAAGGCATGGACAGTCGCCAGTCGCCAGTCGCCCCTCCTGTGATTTAGAGGAGGCACCGAGCGATCCTAGAGGACACTTCTAAGACATGACACATTCCCAAATACAGACGCAATGAAAAGAAATGCCTCAATGCAATGTCATGCAGTGACATGAGAGTTCTACAATTTAAATGTCCATATTTATACAGTCATCCCAGAATTATAAAAATGGTCATCTATAGACCTCAAAATACATATACATCACCAATACAAATTTGCAGCGGAAATACACAATGACTCCTCAAATTCAAGCCTGATCTCCCAAAGATACTGAGCGTCCTAAAAGCGACACTCCTTGTCAAATACTATCTCTGAAACAAAAGGGAAATGAGGGGTGAGTACTCGGGAAAGAATACTCAGTGAGTGAGTGGGTCAATGCAGTCATCAAATATGGAGTGTGAAACTGGAGTGTCAAAACATAAGTATATAAATCATATTTCAAATCATCATGCTTTTCATTTCAACAATATATCACTTCACGCATTTTCAAGTCAAATATGCATCCAAAGTACCATCATTTAAAATCATAGAGCTGCCAGCCGAAAATGTCCTGGCAGAGGTCTACCGCGACCTATGATAGGCGCACCGGGGGTGTTATATGCAAATTTCTTTAAAGTGCTCTCTACCCCGGCGTTGGCGACGAACCTCGTCCAGGTGCTAGACTTGGAGAGGATATCCAATCCAAATCCAAATCCTCCCCCTTTCGGGTTCAACCTGGCTAGTACCGTGTAGATAATCAAATCACGACAACTCGTGGGATACCCTAGGCCTAGGCATATCCGGACGCCACCAAAGCGTCTCTCACGGTGTCCTTCGTAGCTACGGAACAATACAATCCAAAGCCCTCAAGGCCAAAACCAATATCATATCAAAATGTGCCGAAATCAGGTTCATAAACCAATGCAACATATAGCATAAAATGGCACATTATACATTTCAACCACATGGATGCATAATTTCATAATTCAATACAGTTTTTGGACACTCCAACGGTTCACAAAGGCAATTTTAAAACCAGTCAAAACATTTCCAACATACGACAATTCATGCTCATTATCAAAATGTTGTAAAACAGGATTTACATATTTAACAAAAGCATTGAAGTAAATCCCACTCACAGTTTTGGGGAAGGTAGCGCACTCCCCAATAACACCAAAATATGTAAAACAAGGCGCCCCTCAATCGAGTCACCAAGAAAGCCAACCTAATCAAGTCATCACGATTTTTATCAATTTCCGACTATTTCAGGGTTTATCGTTTTTCTTAATTTCGTACGAACCCTAAATTCCTCAATTTATAAACAAATCAACTAATGCTACCTAATTTGACAAAGTTTATTCAAGGGTTGAAGAGATTTCATTTCTCTCACCTAAGATTCTTCGGATCTCAGATTTAGCTTTCGTTCGCCCGTCGGTTTGGTCTAAAACCTGAATGTTTCCAAATTTGAAACAATTGCGAACAATTTAAGTCCAATTACTAAAGAGATTCGAAACCCAAGTGCGAAAAATCGAAACTTAGAGTCATTTACCTTCGCAGAGGCTCACGGACTGTCGCGGGCCGTGGGCCGCGAGCTGATGGGCTGGCGGGCCTGGTGGGCCGGCGGGCCTGGTGGGCCGGCGGGCCTGATGGGTCCGCGGCCTGGTGGGCCTGCGGCCTGGCAAGCCGGATCGCGCGCTGGAGTGCACGCTGGCTCGTGCTAGGGCGTGCTGAGGCGCGCTGGGGTCGCGCGCTGGGGATCGCGAGCTGCTCGCGCGCTGCTCGCTCGCTGCTCGCGTGCTGCTCGCGCTGGTTCGCTCTGGGCTCGCGCGCTGCTCGCGCTGGGCTCGCGCGCTGTTGTGCGAAGGAGAGGAGCTGCAGCGGCGCTCGTGCAGAGAGGAGCTGCAGCGGCTCGCTCGCGGGAGGGGGGAGCTGCAGCGGCTGTGGGTGGCGCTGGTGGTGACCGGCGGTGCTGGCGGCGGCGGCGGCAGCGGGAGGGGAAGAGACATGGCGGCGGGGAGAAGGGAAAAGAGAGAAGAAAGAGGGAGAGAAGAAGAGGGAGAGAGAAGAGAGAAGAGAGGGGGAAAGAGAGAGAGAAAATTGGGCTTTAAGCCCTAATTTTGTTTTTTATTTTCCTTTTTTTTTTTTTTTTTTATTTATTTATTTTTTTTTTTTTATTAATTGGGTATTACAATTACTGCTTGAATTATGAAGATATGGTCTCAAGGGCCAAGTCAAGTAGGTGACATTTTGTGAAAGTCGTGACACTATCAAATACATTATGCAATACCCTTTACCTAATTGATGGGGTATATTCTCCTTTTAAGCAGCAAACGTGAGCTCCTTCCCTATATTCTCTATCCAACCCAAGCACATTGGCACCAAAGACGTACAAAATGGAAAACATAGCAACAAGCATAATTGTTAAATATTAGGACGGGAAGTTGAGCAAACAAATAAATAGAAATGAATTTAGCAGACAAATCGAGAAAAGCTATTCTTCTATTAACATCCTCATTTAGTTACATAAGAAATATAGAGACACTGGCATAGTTTGGAAACCGGGTCAAGGCTGATGCGTTAGGTATGTATTACATGGTTGTAAAGAAAATTGTAACATCTTAGGCTGAACCCAATGATGGGCTAGATTTCTCTTTCCTTGTAATTGCCCTCAACTTACTCTCCCATTTCTTGCTTCACGTATATTTAGGTTCTAAATTCTGTAGTTGGTGTCGGAACTTTTTCATTGGCTAATATTGCTTGTCAGACAGTTACGAATATTTGCAAAATAAAAGTATGGTACTAGACATTTTGTATGCTTGCTTGCCGTGACCGCTGTTTCATGAAGCCATTTCTAGAAGAAGATTTTGGATCATACAGACCCGCAAAATGTTAACTTGAAAGGTAATAATCACTTAATCTTGACCGTTTCCATCGTCCTATAAATCTCATTTTCCTTCTAATTCAATTCTCTCCATCACTATTCTTCCTCCAAGATGAATCAGAATTTTTTCCTGTCCTTCCTTCTCTTGAATCTCATCATACCATGTAACCTTCCATCATTCCTATATGCTGCTGACTCGCGTTATGTGAACTGCAGTAAACCATTTCTGCGGATTCACCCAGGGGATCACATATCCTTTCTGGCATCAAAATCGACCAGACTATCATGGGATGAAAGCATTTGAGCTTGATTGTCAAGGTAATGTCCCCATGAGTTCTGTGAAGTACAGAGTTCTCCAAATCAACAACCAGAGTCACCCTCAAAATTGCTAGAGAAGATTATTGGGATTCAATTTGTCCCACAACCTACATCAACAATAATCTTGATTTCAGTTACTTCAGTTATGTTTCTTGGTATCAAAATCTGACCTTTTTCTACGATTGTGATATCAGTGTTTTTAAGCAAATGATCCCCTCCTTTTTGGGTCAGGAAAACTGCAGCACTCCTGGCAACTACGGAAATGTTTTCTATGTTTCTACAACGACAATCCTAGTTGACCAAGAAGTCGTGAACTGCAAACACAGTGTTTATGTTCCAATTTCTGAATCTGCTGGTCAGAATTTTGGGAAGAATGCGACAACTATTGATGCAGCTCTTGATGAAGGATTTGTAATCGAGCGGAATAATGCATATGATAATCAGTGCAGAGGTTGCACTGATTCTGGTAGATGGTGTGGATACAACTCAAGTACAGACCAATTCGCACGTTATTGTAATGATAAGCCATATTATCCAGCATGTGGCAATGTGCCTTCTGTGCCTTCAGTGCTTTCTCCTCCCTTACCCCGTATGCACCCTTCCCTTCCTTAGGATAGCTCAATATTCATTTACCTTTCAGGATAGCTCAATAGATTCGGCAAAATTATTCTGCAAAACGAGGAGAAATCTTCTAACAAATTTGATCGTGCTTGTATGCCTACATAGACTTCATAGCGGCTTTTGATTTGTTTGCTTGCTTTAAGTAGGTAGTAGTAGTTGCTAACAGGCATAACCTGCGCCTTGTTACTCAAGCGAGTAAGTCTTGGGCTGATTATATAATAATATATACCACTCGTACGTATAATCCAACACCATATGGGGCCTAGGGAAACAAATTCAAGTTCGGCATACTTGTTTTGTTTGACTCACCAGGAAAAGCAAATGAGGTCCAATCTCCAAGTGAAAGTGAATGGTAAAGGTGGATTTAATTTCCCCAGAGATGAAAAAATATAACAGTAAAAAGTTATGCAAATATCATTTTCTTGTTGGAGCAAGTAACAAAAGTAATATGAAACCATTCACCCGTGTGAGGTACTAAAATTTCCGCAAGAGAAGTTTCTATTCCATTGAAAAAACATGCCAATCCACACTTTGATGCCAAAATTCTGGTAAAATGTCACCACCTAATGGCAGCTTTGCAAATTTAGCACTCCAAACTGAGCCATCCCTTTTAAAATTTTGTCTACCCGTATGTAAAACGTTTTGCTTTCCCTTCACTCTCCCATCTTTTCCCCTCCCCTCCTACTCTCTGACCAAGAATGCATTTCCATGGCATCCCAACCTTTCTCCTTCCCTTGATTGCAACCTTAATCATCACTCATGTCCCAAATTCTTGCTGTTCCGATTACCGATACTCAAACTGCAGCCAGACCTTCCAGTGTGGGAATGTCCCAAACATTGGCTATCCATTCTGGGGATTAAACCGCCCAGACTACTGTGGCTGGCCTGAATTTGAGCTAAGCTGCAGTGGTGATGCCCGGAATTGACAATCCTCTCACAGAAATTTTGAATACTTAACATCATCAAGTCCTCCTATACCCTCAAACTCACAAGAGCAGATTACTGGGGTACTTATTGTCCTAGTGATGGTGAATTTGCCAATACCACCATAGATACTTCATTTTTCACCTATACCTCAAATACCCAGAGCTTGTTTTTGTACTATAAATGCCAAACACTGGAAATTACCGAAACAAATGTAAATGTTAAAGTTTACCAGGAAAATGCACAGATCTTAGAGAACAATCTAACAACATCCCATTTGCTAGAAGCACTAGATGGTGGTTTTGGACTAAAATGGGATGCAAATAATTCTGTGTGAAGTGTGTGTTAGTTCTGGTGGTCTGTGTGGGTATAATTCAAGCACACAGAAATTTACTTGTTACTGTAAGGATCAGCCTTACCTGGGTAGTTGTGGATCAACTCAACCTAACACACTTTCAGGTATGCACTTCTGTCTACTTTGTGGTCTCCTAATGCATTCAAGGCTGTTCGTCTCTTTTTCTATGCAACCTGAACTATTGCCATCATTTTTTTTTCTAGAAATAAGTTGTCATTGATTTAGTCTTGTTTTTCCATGATTTTGTTAGTAAAGGGAATAGGTGATTCTCCTGTCTGATTGTAATTTGCTTAGATCAGTTTTTTGGATTGACATACTTCACTCAAGAGAAAAATCAAATACTCTAACCGGTTCCTTTTTTTCTTCTCATTCAATTCCCAAAAGTAGAAGAGAAATCAAATGGCTGCAGTTGCTCTTACTCGGCAATTTCATCAGCAAAAGGGAGCAGTTCAAAGGTCCCTTTAGTTGATGGATTAGTAGTTCATAGGTTGCGTTCACACTGTATTATAATTTAGCAAAAATTAGACAAAAATCTATGGAGACATCTGGTTAGACGAATTAGCAGATTACGCTTAAATCAGTTCTTTTGAAATGCTTGGTTCCTTTCCATATCTGCTATTAGTAATACCTTTCTTCTTGTTCCTACAACTTTCCATGTCGGACAAACAATATCTTTGTTCTGCGCATTATAGCCTTATTGGTCCATCTATACCAGTCCCATAAGAAAATGGAGGACATAGTGAGAGATCCAATGGAATGATTAGCAAATAATTTTGGCCAAGTTCAATACAAATTGCTCCGCTTGTGACCTGGACATCACAGCGTCAGACCTCAGCCAACAGAAGGATGCAAAGAATTCAACTCCCCCCCTCCCCAAGTCTACAATACACGGGATTCACATACTAGGGTGGAATGACATTAAATTCATCGGTACTTGTAGAAAAAAGTGGAGGAATTAGCTTTGCAGACTGTCTACCATACCTGCCTCTCATGCAGAAAGACTCCATAGCTTCTTCAGCTCCATGTTGCCCTGTTGTCCCCTGTTTCAACCTTTGCCCTGGCTATTACAATCCACCATTTGAATGCAGTCATCATAGCAAGACTTTAAGCTCTTCTCGTTCTCTCAAAAAACTTCTGAGCATTAGCATTGTAATACCTTAAAAAAAAAATATATATATATATATATATATATATAGAGAGAGAGAGAGAGGGGGGGAAGGAATGCAGCGTTTTGGACCAAAACGCTGCACTCTTCCCAAGAGTGAAATTAGGGCAAAAAGCCCAAATTTCTCTCTCTCTTCCTCCCGTCTGTCTCTCTCTCTCTCTCTCTCTCTCTCTCTCTCTCTCTCTCTCTCTCTCACATTCTCTCCCTCTCCGATTCTCTCTCACCCTTCGCCTCCCTCTCCGTCGCTGTCCACCACCGCACGCCACCACCGCAGCTCTCTCTCGCTCTCTCTCTCTCTCTCTCGCACTCTCTGTCCCCGTCTCTCTCTCTCTCTCTCTCTCAAGTGCTCTTTCTCTCGAGCACTCTCTCTGTCTCTGCCACTCTCTCCACCTCTAACCACCGTGCGTGACTGCTCCTCTCTCTGTTTTCTCTCTCTTGCGTGTGAACAGAGCACTCTTCCTCTCCTCTCTTCTGCGCGCGACAGCTCGCAGAGCTCTCACTCTCTCTCTCGTTCGCGCACTGCTCTCCCTGCCGAGAGCCTTTCGGTGGCCTTCATTGAAGCTCCGAACCAACATCCACCTTAGACCTTCAAAACCCTAGGCCGACTGCGGATCCATCTCTGTGCAGGTAAGAATAGATTTCTGAATCCTAGTCTAGAGTTCCAACTTTTTTTTTAGGGATTGAACTAACTTACCATACTTTGTTTTGGTGAAGAGGCACTGCAGATCACCAATAGGACTGAGGAGACATTCGAATGAGGCTGCGAAATGTGAAACCCTAGGTGTCACGCCCCAAACCGGGATCGTGAACAGTCGCCCGTTGCCCCTGAATGCCGGCTGTATTTTTACAGAAAATCGGGCAGAACCTCCCCATAAATCGGAGGTTTCCCGTGTACAATTAAACCTGTATGATCAAAATCATCCTGTACAATACACAAATGGCCATCCCGGCCTCTCCAAAATCAACAAACACCACAGCCAACATTCAGAACAGCGCAAGGCTATAAACAAACCTAACCACAGACCTCTACTGTTATGCCCAACTAGAGCATGAGCAGCCACTATACCAAGCAGATCTAAGTTTATACAATGTATAACACATTTCCCAAGTAACATTCAAATACGTACAATCGCCTCAATGCAAATGAAATATGAGAGTTAAACTATACAGTCATCCCAAAATAAGTACATGGCCAACTACGGACCTCCATTCAAGACCTCGCAGGGTCGAAACTAAATTAGAAGTAAATCTCACCGTCAGAACAACAAATCCGTACTAGAGCCTGTAACGCCGCTCTATCACAATCAACCTGTCTGAGTAGGGAAAAGAGAGGGGTGAGTATCATGGGAAGATACTCAGTGAGTGAGGGGGATAATATCAAGCATAAATAGTATAGGTGAACAATTGGAGTGTCAAATAATATCATTTGAAACAAAAATTTACATTTTGCAGCAAAATATGATATATTTATCAATTTGAAATCATTTAATCAAACACACGATAGCAAACATGTATGCATCCATTTAAAATCAAGTAATGTCAGAGCGAGTCAAAAATAGTCTTGGCAAAGGTCAACCGTGACCAAGGACAGGCGCATCGGGGGTTTTATTATGCATAGACTTTGAAACGCTCTCTACCCCGACGTTGGCCATGAGTTCGCTGGGGCCAACTCATCAACGTGTATAGGACCCTACCCGGTGCTAGACGGTGGCGTCACACACGTCCTCCCCCTACGTGGGTTCAACTGGCCGCGCCTATAGCCTTTAGAATAAATGACGTTTGCGGATACCTCCTGCAGAAGCGTATCCGGGCAACCCGTGCCTCTACAAACGCCCCTCGTAGCTACGGAATCATCATAGTATCACAAGGGCACAACGTCCCATAGTATCACAAGGGCACAACGTCCCAGGGTACAACATCCCACAAGTATCACCACATCATCACATAACTAGTGGGCATCCAACTCACGTAGTTCATCAAAAACATTTTAAATTTGCGTGCCAATACGTCTCTTCAATTCATTTCAAAACAGCATATCAATGCAACGGTATAAAATGAAATTTATACATTTTCAAGTAATGGCACAATTATTATTTCATTTCAAACCATGGATACATAGTCATTGTAAATATAATTCAAGACACTCCAATAATCACAAAACAGTTTTGAAATTCAATATCATACGTCAAACGAATGCATATCAAAGCATGTTTTATCGAAAACACGGTAAAAAACACGTTTTACTATTTTATGCAAGAAATTAGAGTCCCACTCACTTATTTAGGGAGGGTGGTCACTCCCTACTTTTCAACGACTCTCCAAAAGACAAACCTAATTAAATTATCAAGTTTTTTTATATCAAATAAAACCCTAATAAAGGAAAATTTATTCACACTGTGAAGTGAGTGCGTTTCTCTCACCTATAGTTCCTCGGGTTTCAGACCTAGCTGTCGTTCGCCCGTCGAATTGGTGTAAAACCTGTAATTGTTTCAAATTTCAATTATATTAGAAATAACTAAATTTCTAACACCAAACTCTAGAATTTCAACCAAATATAGTCGTTACCTGCAGTATAGAAGATGCAGGCGAGCTCTCGAAGGGGAAAGCCAGTAGTTGGCTCGCGGGCCGTCACGGGCTCGCGGGCTCTCAGCCCGGCTTGCTGGCCGCAGCGGGCTTCGTGGTTTGCAGTGGGCCGCGGCTGGAGTGGGCCTTGGGCCGCTGGTGGGCTGGCCCGCTCACGGGCTAGGGCTCGCGTTGGGTCGCGAGCTGGGTCGCGCGCTAGCTCGCGCTGGGTCGCGAGCTAGGTCGCACGTTAGCTCATGCTGGCTCACGGGAGATCGCGCGCAAGGCTCGCAATGGCTCGAGGCGGCAGCGTTCGCAGGAGATCGCGCGAATGCGCGCTGTGCAGAGGGTGAAGCGCTGGAGCGGGGTGCGCAAGTGAGCTCCCGAGCAGGCGCGGGCTCGCGCTGTGGAGCGCTCGGACAGTCGCACGCTCGGCTGGGCTAGCGCAGCTCGTAGGAGATCGCGCTGCGCGGAGGAGAAAGGCTGCTCACGGGAGGCACTGCAGCGGCGGCGATCGCGGGAGGAAGGCGAGGCGGTGGGCGGCGGAGGAGAAGAGAAAGAGAGAAAGAGAGAGAGAGAGAGAGAGAGAGAAAAAAAAGTAAAGAGAATTAGGGCTTTAAGCCCTAATTTTGACTTTATTATTATTATTATTATTATTATTATTATTATTATTATTATTATGGTGTTACACTAGGTGAGAAAAATTCAAGTTGTTTCAAAAAATTGAATGAGTTTAGTCTGAATTTAGAATGAGAGCTTTGTATATGTTCTGAAAATATGTGGAGTTTGAAGAGAATGCATTTTTCTGAATTTGATATGTGATTTCGAGGGTTACGTCTAAATTCTAAATGAATTTAGGCTGACTAATACGAAAGAAATGTGTTGGATGAAATTAGGAACTTGTTGGGTTGAGTAGAATAGATTTCCTTAGAATTTGAGTTTAAATTGTAGATTATTGATTAGGTTAAATCTGTTGGGGGTTGGAAAGGAATCAATTCGAATTTGATTGAAAAGTCGAGAGTGAATACCTCTCTAGAGGTGAGTGAATGGTCTATTGTGTTATAAATGAGCAAATTGAGTTTAAAATTGTTTTATAAATGATTTTGTAAGATTTTTATATATTTTATATAAATTGTTTTGTGTTTGTGGGATGTCTGGACTAGATTGTGAAGCATGAATGCATCCATTGTATTTATAAATGCATATGTGCCATATGTGATTTGATATTACTCTATAAATTGCTATGACATGAAATTGATAATTGTTTGCTAGAAATTATAACACATGACTTGAGAAATGACATATTTGAGAAATGTATGGTGCTAATAGTTAATGGCTATAGTCATTCCCTCCACGGAGCGACCTGACGAGGTGGTGTGGTTGGGGTTTCATTGCGAGAGAGGTATACGCGGCCTCTACAGTGCCACATCGGACTATCTGGATTGCACCCCGGGAGGTTCGAGCTAACGCCAACGAAGGGGGTAGTGTTTGAAATACTGAAATGGAAAACCACTTGGCGGGCTTCCGTCTTGGTTCGGCCAAACGCAAGACAGAAGTAATTTCGATGGGACCCTTGTGATTTTCTGAAAGAATACTTGATGTGGATGCATATGTTGCGAATTATCTGATTTATTAAAAATGTTTCGATATATATGAAATGTTATTCGAGATATACTTTGACACTCCCACATTCACCCCTCATTTATCACACAATCATACCATTGCACTCCACTCACTGAGATTTCCCAATACTCACTCATCTTTTCACATTTTACAGAGGATACTTAGTGCGGAGACTGCACGGGGATTCAAGCTTCGAAGGATTTTTGCTGTTTTATGTAGGTATTACAGTGATGTAGGGTTAATTTAGTTGATTTGGAAATCCATGAAATGGAAGATTTGTATAATTCTTTTGGTATGCATTAAATCAAACTTGTTTCGTATATAGGAGCAAGTATTTATGGAATCCTTACATAGTTTGTGTTGGAATTCATATGAAACGTATTCATTTTCTCTTAACTCTCATTGGGATATTTGGATTGAAATTCTGAGTTTCGATACTTTCTTTCGGATTTGTGAAGTTCTGTACATCTCATACCGCTTGGATTTTTCTGACACTAGCTCGTTTCTTCGTGCGAGTGTTAGTAAAATGCTGCGATTATGATTTGTGACTTCTTTTGTTTTAAATGTTTTAATTGTGCTGAGAATTTTGGAACAGTTGGGATGGCCAATTTTGTATGCATGCATGTACAGGAACCCCTGCCCCATTTGTGTGTCGACGTATGCTCGTGTGTACAGGGATGGACCGGATGGGTCCTTTGCATGTGTATTGTTATATGATTTTTCTATTTCTGATGGAGTTGTGTATTGGATGAGTTGTTGAACTAATTTGTAGCCTTGCGGAGTCCCGGTATATGGGGACGTTCTGCCCGTGTATTGGGACAACGCGGCGGCTATTGCGTGGTCGATCCAAGAATCGGAGCGTGACAGCTTTATTGGTATCAAAGACAGGTTCACGATTTTAAAAAGTTTGATGGTTTTGGATATAATTTCAAATGTTTCCAAATGTCCCGAAAGTTTTCTAAAAACTTTGAAATGTTTGGTTTTCGAAAAAAGGTTTTCGGAAAATGTACAAAGTCTTCCATGGATTTCTTAGGAAATTAGAAACATTCTTTTTAGAGGGTTAAGTATTAGCCTTCGCTTAACCGTTTGACTTAATTGTAATTTCTTGTTATGTAGATCACTATGCCTCCACGAAGGAGAATGAGACGAGATTCCTCCACCGAAGCACGAGGATGAGTCGTCCTCGCATACTCTTCATCCTTCCATGCCTACACACCCGGCTCCTCCTACTGGAATTTCAGCTCCTCCTATTGCTGCTCTTCAGCAAGTAATGGAGTGGTGGAGCACCTTCGGAGTACAGTACCAAGCTCCACATGTGACTTCAGCTCCTCCATCGACCACTCCTTCAGTGCCGGTTGCTACTCCTGGTACCCCACTAGCGCCTCCTCCTCCGGTTGTCACAATAACCGATCGCCCTACTATGGAGTTATCTAAGTTGATAAAGGAGGCAAGGCAATTAGGATGTGAGACATTCGCGGGTACTTCTGATGCTTCAGTGGCCAAGGAATGGATTGGCCGAATCCAAGAGACCGTCTCCGATATAAGACTGAGCGATGAGATGAAATTATAGGTGGCGGTGAAATTGTTGGATAAAGGTGCGAGAACATGGTGGGAGAATGTGAAGGGAAGGGCTCATGTTCCTCCTACTTAGACAGAATTTTTAAGGGTCTTCGAGGAGAAATACGACACCCGATTCTATCGGGATAAAAAAAAAGATGAATTTTTCAAATTAGCTCAAGGAAACATAACAGTATCTGAGTACGAGACAGAACTGAGAGAGCTTACCAATTATGTTCCGGAGTTTGTGAACTCTGAGGAGTCTTTAAGTTCAAAGTTTGAGTCGGGACTGAATTTGAATATCAGAGAGAAAATGTCCATCACCAAGGGGCATACTTTTCAAGACATTCTAGACTTGGCCTTGAGGGCCGAGAAAATGGTGATGAAGAGAAACAAAGTCAGAGAGCATCGTGGGAAATGAAAGAGACCTAGTGGCTCCGGTCCGAGTCAAGGTTTTAAAAGAAATCGAGGCATGGGCTCTTATAGCAATGGATCCTTTTTGGGATCGGTTGGCTTTCCTCCGAGACAATATACTTTTAGGCCTAGTGCTCCTAACAGAACTATTGGTATGGGAGTAGGGTCCATGGGTGGCAGAGGAGAAACTTGCCCAAATTGCAAGGGACGTCATGCGAGTCCATGTAGAGAACCCAAAAGATGCTATCATTGTGGGAAGGAGGGTCACATTCGGCAATCTTATCCGGAGTTAAATGTAGAAGGGCAAGGAAGCCGACAAGTTAGAGGTCCCTCGAGTGGTTCTAGAAGAGATTCGATGATTGCTCCTACACTTTCCACTAGTAATGCACCGAGGACAGGCACGGGAAGTAATACTGTAGCTGCCCCCACACAATACCCTCAACCTAGAATTCAGACCCGAATTTATGCCATGACAAATGAAGAGGCCCAAGTTAATCTTGATATAGTCACAGGTAAATCTCTATTAAATTTTAAGTTTTGAAATTGAAAATGTGACATAAATGGTTTATGATTATAATTTGATAGTTGTGATCCTGGCTTAAAGAATGTGGATGATATGACTTTGTTTATGGTTTATATTTATAGGTATAATGAAAATTTTTGATGTTGATACAAATGTGCTCATAGATATCGGGTCTAACCATTCCTTTATGAGTTCGGGGTTTGCCGGCATTCTGATAAGCCTTTAGTTCCACTTGTTGAGGAATTATTGGTTATCACACATTTGGGAGAACATTTAATCAGGGATATAGTGTATAAGTCTTGTGAGGTAAAAATCGGGGAAGTAACTCAGAGGCGGATTTGATTCCATTGGAAATGAAAGATTTTGACGCCATTCTAGTTATGGATTGGCTGTATCTTCACCGAACTTCAGTGATTTGCTTTACTAAAGAAGTGGAATTCCGAAGGCCAGGACATCCCTTGCTTGTATTCGTCGGAGAACGGCGAGTATTGCCGAGTTGTATAATTTCAGCTCTTGAAGCACGGAGACTAGTGCATAAGGGATGTGAAGCTTATTTGGCACACATTGTTGATACCACGGTGAGAAGTCCTAGTCGGGATGATGTTCCTGTGGTGAATGAGTTTCCGGACGTTTTTCCGAAAGAGTTGCCTGAGTTGCCACCAAATCGGGAGTTCAATTTTACCATAGATCTAATTCCCGGTACAGCACCAATTTCTATTCTCCCGTATCAAATGGCACCGCAGAGTTGAAAGAGCTAAAGGTTCAGCTCCAAGAGTTGTTGGAGAAAGGGTTTATCCGACCGAGCACTTCGCCTTGGGTGCTCCGGTCTTGTTTGTAAAGAAAATGAACGAAATCCTCTAATTATGTATTGACTACCGATAGCTCAACAAGGCAACGTTAAAGAATAAGTATCTTCTTTCGAGAATTGATGATCTGTTTGATCAACTTCAAGGTGTAAGTGTCTTTTCAAATATCGACTTGAGATCTGGTTATCATCAGTTGAAGATCAAGGGTGGTGATATTCATAAGACCGCATTTAAAACACGGTATGAACACTTTGAATTCCTAGTAATGCCCTTTGGATTGACGAATGCTCCTGCGGCTTTTATGGATCTCATGAATCGAGTGTTCCATCCCTATCTTGATAAATTTGTCATAGTCTTCATCGACGACATTTTGATGTATTCCAAAAGTGATGAAGAGCATTCCAAATATCTCTGAATCATTTTGCAAACTCTTAGGGAGAAAGAGTTATATGCCAAGTTCTCAAAATGTGAGTTTTGGCTAAGAGAGATTGGATTTTTGGGACATGTGGTTTCTAGCGACAGGATTTTTGTGGAACCAAAGAAGGTGGAAGTCATTCTGAAGTGAGTGCAGCCAAAAAATGTCACCGAGGTGCAAAGTTTTCTCAGATTAGCAGGGTATTATCGGAGATTCGTAGAAGGATTCTCGAAGATAGCAGCTCCGATGACAAGTTTAACTCGAAAGGGAGTTAAGTTCGAATGGGTGAAAAGTGTGAGAATAGTTTTCAAGAGCTTAAGCAAAGGTTGATCTCCGCTCCTATCCTTGCTCTCCCTACTAGTGGCGGTGGTGATTATGTGGTGTACAGTGATGCCAGCAAGCTAGGATTAGGGTGCGTGCTGATACAAGGTGATAAGGTGATTACTTACGCTTCTCGCCAACTAAAGAAGCACGAAGTGAACTATCCTACTCATGATTTGGAGTTAGCTGCCATTGTGTTTGCTTTAAAGATTTGGCGGTATTATCTGTATGGGTTTACTTACAAGGTCTTTATCGATCACAAGAGTCTTAAATACTTACTCACTCAGAAGGAGCTCAATGTGAGACAAAGAAGGTGGTTAGAGCTGATCAAAGATTATGACTTAGTAATAAACTACCACCCGAGGAAGGCAAATGTTGTAGCTGATACTTTAAGCCGCAAATCCTCATCTACAGCATCCCAAGGGAGTTCTTATCTCTCTTGTTTAGTTGGACTCTGAGCACTTGGAGTTGAGTTGGCTAAGGATGATCAAGATGCTTTATTAACCAAGTTTGTGATTAGACCTACGTTGTTGGA
This sequence comes from Dillenia suffruticosa, assembly GCA_033439265.1. Taxonomy (NCBI): domain Eukaryota; kingdom Viridiplantae; phylum Streptophyta; class Magnoliopsida; order Dilleniales; family Dilleniaceae; genus Dillenia; species Dillenia suffruticosa. Next base: position 4,814,127 of record JAVTVX010000037.1, on the reverse strand, counting down.
TTGCATTCGGGAGCTTCAGGCTACAGATGATGAATTGAAGGACATTGTTGAGAAAATTCAAAAAGAGAAAGGTAGTGAATTTCGGATTCGGGATGATGGAATTATAGTGTATGGGAAACGCACATGTAATCCAAAAAATGAAGATCTCCGGAAGGCTATATTCGAAGAGGCGCATTCCTTGGCCTATGCTATGCATCCGGGGAGTACCAAAATGTACCGAACTATCAAAGAATCATATTGGTGGTCTGTGATGAAGAGAGAGATAGCAGAATTTGTGGTGAGGTGTCTTGTATGCCAGCAGATCAAGGCTGAATATCAGAACTGGCAGGAAGACTTCAACCACTACCAATTCCCGAATGGAAATGAGAACATATCACTATGGATTTCGTAATGGGATTGCAACGTATTCCGAGCCGCCGCAATACCATATGGGTGATTGTAGACCGTCTTACCAAATCGGCTCACTTCTTGCCGATTCAGAATACCTATTCCTTGGAAAGATTGGCAAAGTTGTACATTGATGAGATCGTAAGGCTTCATGGAGTACCGGTGTCTATTGTATTGGACCGTGATCCTCGATTCACTTCTAGATTCTGGCCAAAGTTGCAAGAGTCCTTAAGAACTAAGTTGAAATTCAGCACTGCTTTTCATCCCCAAACCGATGGACAATCGGAGCGCACCATCCAAACATTGGAAGACATGCTTAGGGCATGTGTTATAGAATTTCAAGGTAGTTGGGATAGGTATCTTCCGTTGGTTGAATTTGCTTACAACAACAGTTATCAAGCAAGCATAGGGATACCTCCATATGAAGCCCTTTATGGAAGGCAGTGTCATACTCCCTTGTGTTGCAATGAAGTTGGAAAGAGAAAGATTGAAAGCATAGAAATGATCGAGACCACTAAAAAAAAAGTGAAGCTGATTCGGGAAAGAATGAAGGCTGCTCAAGATCGACAAAAGAGCTATGCTGACAAGAGAAGAAAACCTTTGAAATTTGAAGAAGGAGATATGGTATTTTTGAAGATATCTCCTAGATATCTTCTTGGAAGGGCATAATCCATTTTCAGAAATGGGGAAAGCTAAATCCTCGGTATATCGGTCCCTTCAGAATTCTTGAAAGGATTGGACAAGTGACATACCGGCTAGAATTGCCACCGGAGTTATAGAGGATCCATGACGTTTTTCACGTTTCCATGTTGAAGAAGTATTTACCGGATCCCTTACACGCATTGGAAGCACCTCTAGTGGAATTGAATGAGAATTTGAGTTTCAAGGTACAACCAGTGAAAATCATTGATAGGCAAATCAAGCAATTGAGGAGTAAGTAGATTCCTATGGTTAAAGTGCTATGGAGAAATAATCAAGTCGAAGAACAGACTTGGGAAACCGAAGAATTAATATGGAAGCAACAACTGCAGCTCTCTGATGTATAATTGTATCTTGGAATTTCGGGGACGAAATTTGTTTTTAGGGGGTTAAGAGTTGTAATACCTAAAAAACAATGAGAGGGGGAAGGAAATGCAGCGTTTTGGACCAAAACGCTGCACTCTCCCCAAGAGTGAAATTAGGGCAAAAAGCCTTAATTTCTCTCTCTCTTCCTCCTGTTTCTCTCTCTATCTCTCATTCTCTCCCTCTCCCGATTCTCTCTCACCCTCCGCCTCCCTCTCCGTCGCTGTCCACCATCGCACGCCACCACCACAGCTCTCTCTCTCGCTTTCTCTCTCTCTCTCGAGCACTCTCTGTCCCCGTCTCTCTCTCTCTCTCTCTCTCTCTCTCGAGCGCTCTTTCTCTCGAGCACGCTCTCTGTCTCCGCCACTCTCTCCGCCTCTGACCACCGTGCGCGACCGCTCCTCTCTTTGTCTTCTCTCTCCTACGCGTGAATAGAGCACTCTTCCTCTCCTCTCTTCCGCTCGTGACAGCTCGCAGAGCTCTCACTTTCTCTCTCATTCACGCACTGCTCTCCCTGCCGAGAGCCTTTCGGTGGCCTTCATTGAAGCTCCGAACCAACATCCACTTTAGGCCTTCGATTGCACCCCGGGGAGGTCCGAGTCAACGCCAAGAAAGGGGATAGTGTTTGAAATACTGAAATGGAAAACCCCTTGGCAGACTTCCGTCTTGGTTCGGCCAAACGCAAGACGGAAGTAATTTCGATTGGACCTTTGTGATTTTCTGAAAGAATATTTGATGTCGATGCATATTTGCGAATTATCTGATTTATTGAAAATGTTTTGATATATATGAAATGTTATTCGAGATATACTTTCACACTCCCACATTCACCCCTCATTTATCACACAATCATACCATTACACTCCATTCACTGAGTATTCCCCAATACTCATCCCTCTTTTCACATTTTACAAAGGATACTTAGTGCGAAGACTGCACGAGAATTGAAGCTTCAAAGGATTTTTGCTGTTTTATGTAGGTATTACAGTGATATAGGGTTAATTTAGTTGATTTGGAAATCCATGAAATGGAAGAATTGTACAATTCTTTTAGTATACATTAAATCAATACTTGTTTCGTATATGGGAGGAAGTATTGATGGAATCCTTACATAGTTTGTGTTGAAATTCGTATGAAACTTGTTCATTTTCTCTTAACTCTCATTTGGGACATTTGGATTAAAATTCTGAATTTCGATACTTTCTTTTGGATTTGTGAAGTTCTGTACATTTCATACCGTTTGGATTTTTCTGACACTAGCTCGTTTTTTAGTGCGAGTGTTAGTAAAATCCTGCGATTATGATTTGAGATTTTTTTTGTTTTAAATGTTTTAATTGTGCTGAGAATTCTGGAGCGGCTAGGATGATCAATTTTGCATGCATGTATGTACAGGAATCCCCACCCCATTTATATGTCGATACATGCTCGTGTGTATAGAGATAGATCGAATGGATCCTTTGCATGTGTATTGTTATATGATTTTCCTATTTCTGATAGAGTTATATATTGGATGAGTTGTTGAACTGATTAGTAGGTTTGCGGAGTTCTGATATATAGGGAGGTTTTATTCGTATATCGAGACAACGCGATAGCTATTGCGTGATTGATCCGAGAATCGGAGCGTGACAAGCATATATTTGCTTTTGCATTGTATATATCCGTGCACTCAAATTGACATCTGCCTGCTTATCAGGACAAAAGTCCTATTTAGGCGATCTTTTTAAATTCTCCCATTTGGATTCATGACAACATCGACATAGACAGCTGTCTATTATTATTATTATATCTTGAACAGACCGATTGACAAAAGTCTTTCCGGGCTTAACTTTGAAACTGTCAAGTAGCTTTGCAATAGCCAAGACTTTCCGAGAGGAAGCTTCTATTTTGTTGAAAAATAGCCATCTAGGTGCAGCCAAAACCCGGTCAAATGTAACAATTTTCTCATAACGTAGTTGACGGAAAATAGGCAGCTAACCACACCTTCTTGAAATTTATTCTCACTTTCTTTCTTGTACCTATAACCCTTCTCCTCTCTCTCTCTCTCTCTCTCTCTCTCTCTCTCTCTCTCTCTCTCTCTCTCAAACTGAAAATGAAACCCTCTCTCTTTTCCATGATTGTGATCTTATTCCTTCTTCATGTCCCAAAAACTTCATGTGTTGATTATCGATACTCAAACTGTAGCCAAACGTTTCAGTGTGGGAGTATTGCAAACATCGGATATCCTTTCTGGGGACAGAAGCGACCAGATTACTGCGGTCGCCCTGAATTTGAGCTGGACTGCACGGGTGATGCACCGGTGATGACAATGGAATCGCTGCTATTTCGAGTACTCAATATATATAACACATCCTACACTCTCAACCTTACAAGAGCTGATTACTGGAACACTTCTTGTCCTAATGAATTTTCTAACACCACTGTTGATTCTTCATTTTTCGAATATACTTCAAACACCCAGAACATGTCCCTCTTCTATGACTGCACCAGATCACTCCAGGGTGCTGGGATTTCGGACCCATTTAACTGTGACATAGACAACACTAGTATGACCGGCTACTATACTTTGTTGACCAATGATATTACTATTCGGTCAGCTTGTAGAATAAATGTAAATACTCCTGTTTATCAAGAAAATGCACAGGCCATAAAGGATGATAACATGACTAGTGATAATTTGGTTCAAGTCCTGGATGGTGGGTTTGGGCTACAGTAGGATGCGAACAATTCCATCTGTGAGGTATGTACACAGTCAAATGGACATTGTGGGTACAACTCGAGCACAAAGCAGTTCGTATGTTTTTGTGAGGATCAGCCATTTCGGGCCAGTTGTGACTCAAATGGACCAAACAGTCCAGGATCAGGTATGTCCTTCGGTTTTCTCCTTGTCATTTCTTAGAACTTGCAAAGGAATTTAGTCCATGCCATATATACATTATTTTATTTTACATTATTTTATCATAAAAGAAATGATAGTTATTAGATAATAATCCAATTAGCTCGTAGGGATCAATATATGTGAAAATCAAAATTAAATAAACAAAAAGAAGGAGAAAAGTCGTTGACACGTGCTTATCAAGTTTAAACAAAACAAGGTCTTCTAATTACTGCTGAAAGCTGGGTGGGTTTAGGCAAAGGGGTCACATCTTGAGACCAATAGTCAATGCCCGTGTTTTTCGGATTGAAGTACTTCTGCACCAAACCGTGGCTTTGTAGTAGTTAATCTCTACTAACTAATTATTTTTGTCAAAATTTTATCTCTTTTTTTAGTTATTAAGTAATTAATTTTAATGGTTCCATATGTGGAAACAATAAAATAAATAAATAAATTAAAAAATCTAATAAGCTAATAATTTGTTTCAGTATTAGCCACTGGTTTGGATATTAATTTTCCTTTTTCTGCGGCTGTTGGCCCTAAAATTTCGTTTTGTCTCAAAATTCTTACTCGAGTTTTGAGCTGGATGTTGAAATATAAGATAAAAAAAAAAAAAATAGTGGCAGATGCATATGTCACCAAGTAGTTGCTTTCTGAAAACAGCCTTTGTTGAAGAGTTGTTACCAAATAAGAATATTTGACCCTTTTAGCTTATTCCAGTACTTGTACCCTGCATGTGTTTCTCTCTCTATTCCTTCTGAACCCTCTCTCTCTCTCTCTCTCTCTCTCTCTCTCTCTCTCTCTCACTCTCACTTACCAATGAGTTCCCGCAGCATCTCAACCCTTCTTTTCTTCTTCTCCTTGATCATACCCTCACTAGCCGATGAACCCCCCATAGCCACCGATTACCGGTATTCCAACTGCAGCCAAACGTTCCAGTGCGGGAATATCCCAAACATAGGATATCCATTCTGGGGGCAAAACCGTCCAGAATACTGCGGGCATCCGAAATTCCAGCTCAACTGTTCCGGCCAAACACCGGAAATTAATATCCTGTCCCAGCAATTCCGGGTCATGGGCAGGGGTGTTATGACACCCGGGTCGAGCTCGGGTATCATAATACCCGAGCTCGAGCTCGAGCTCGAGCTCGTCGAGTTTGTATTTTTCGAGCTCGAGCTCGAGCTCGAAGTGTCATCAGGTGTGATCGGGTAATGTTGTCGGGTAGTGTCATTGGATGGTATAAATAATATATTTAAAAAATATACTTAAAAATATAATTTTATATATAATTTTTTAAAAAAATATATATATAATTATTTATAAAATTTATTTTAAAAAAAATTAAAATATTTCGGGTAGCTCGTCGAGCCTTCGAGATCGACACAGCTGGGCTCGAGCTCGAGCTCGATACCCAGCTACCCGAGCCCGGGCTCGAGCTTTGACCGGGTAGTGTCACGGGTACCCGTGACACTACCCGGTGTCATTAACACCCTTAGTCATGGGTATCAACAATATGACCTACACTCTCAACCTCACAAGGTCAGATTACCGGGGCACTTACTGCCCTAGCTTTTATGAGAATGCCACTATAGATTATGATTTTTTTCAACTATATCCAAAATACCCAAAACATATTTCTCTATTATGATTGCCAACATATTTACGCCAGTTCATAGAATTTACATGTAACAACACAACCAATGGGCATAGTACTGACATTCGTTGGCTTAGTTGGTTAAGGGTGGTGTGTCTCGCCCACATGCCTAGATTCGACTTAGCATGAGAGTGAGAAAAAATCAATGTTGGGAGACTTGCTCCCACAAAACGGGTCTTACAGCGATCGGTCTAGATTTAATCGAGACGAAATTTCAGATATAGGGTGATGTACAAGTCAAGATACCTTTAAAAAGAAAAAAGAAAAAAAGCCATAGTATTACCGGTTACCATGTGACGAGGGATTTGACATCGGTTCTTATCTTAAATGGGATTTGTGCAACTAATGTAATTGTTCCTTTGTACCAAGGGAATGCTCAGGGCTTTGGACAGCAATTTGTCCACAAGTAATTTGCTTGGGGAAATAGATGGAGGGTTTGGGCTTAAAATGGAATGCCAGCAATTCCGAGTGTGAAAACTGTGTTTGGTCTGGTGGGCAGTGTGGGTTTAATAAAAGCACTAACGGGTTCGTGTGTTTTTGTGAGAATGGAGCTCATCCTTCTACTTGTCATCCGCTTACTACAGGTATGTGTTGTGTCCAATTTCTTCATTTTAAGTTTTGAGTTATTAGGGTTTTATATGCCTAGGTATTGCAACCACATTTCACCGTGATAAATTTCATTGACCTCGTCATTTTCTTTCTTCATTCCCAGCCATTGGATAAATTTTATTAACCTTGTCATTCTTTCTTCATCCCCAGCCATGGGATAAACCCAAATTGATGGGGTCTCTAGATTGGGACTTGTACCCAAATTGATGGAGATCCATTTGATCTAATGTTTTAGGGGTATACCTCTTTTTGTGCTGATTTCATCTTTTCCGCTTCTTGGTTATTGAGAAGGGGTTGAACTTGCCACTTGTTCTTTATTTAGCTAATTCTGCACTTAAGATCTTTAGTTACCTACCTTCTTGGCACTACAAAAAAACACGATTTTAGTCACTAATTTTCACGACAGAAAAAAATCATTGCTATTTTGCGATAAATTTAGCAATAAAAACTTTTTCGTCGCTAATTTATCACAAAATTTGCGACGAAATGAAAGTCGTGACTAAATTAGCGACGCACACATCATTCGTAGCAAAATTCGTTGCTAATTAGTAACGGAAAAATTTTCGTGACTAAATTCGTCGCTAATTGGCCACAAAAAATTTTTCATTGCAAATTTCATTGCTAAATAGCGACGAATAATATTTCGTGGCTAAATTTTGCTACGTATTTAAAATCCGTTGTAAAATTTAATCTTTTTTAAATAGAATTTTATTTTTTTATTTTTCTTTTTTTTATTAATATATTATATTTAATTTAAAAATTAATTTAGCGACGGATTTGTTTTTCGTCACTAGACGAAAATCCCAATCCGTCGCTAAGTTTTTTATATATAATTAAATAAAATATAATATTTAAATTAAAAAAGTAATTTAACAACGATAAAATTTATTCGTTGGTAATTTAGCGACGGATTAAAATCCGTCGCTGAATTTAATCCTTTTTTAATTAAAATTTTATTTTATTAATTTATATTAACAAATCATATTATTATTTTATAATATTTTAATTTACATTTTATTATATTATATTATATTTCATTTTTTAGAAGAATAATATTATTTAATTCTTAAAAAAAACCATATATTTTATTTTATTTAAATTATATATAATTTTTAATTAATTTATTATTTTTTTTCTTTTTTGGTTTGATTTAATATTTTTTATTATTGTATAAGTAACTTTTATTTTATTTGTATTATTTTATTCAATAATACAAATTTTTTAATTAAATATTAATCTGTCAGGATATATTGGTCGCGAGCCTGCGCGAGCGTCGGTGCCTGCCTGCCTGCCTGGGCGCCCGCACCTGCCAGCCTGGGCGCCCACGCCGCAGCAGGTGCGCGCTTGCCTGGGCACCCGCGCGCGGGCTCCGGCGCATGCACGTACGGGCGCCCACCCTTCATTGTTTTAATGCTAAAAAAAATGATAAAATGCTGTTGAAGGGATTAGAATCTTGGACGTCGGATTTGGATCTCGGATTTAAACAGAAAACATATCACCACTACACCACCGTTTAGTGTTGTGTGATGATATTTTTTTTTTCTTCTTTCCTCCTCATTTGTTTTCTATTCTCACATTTTTTTTCCTTCCTCTTACTCTCATATCTATTTTTGGGTTTTTTTTACTTTTTTATTCTCATTATTAAAATTTCTTATATATAATAATTATATTGAAATTTCTTATATAAAAATATTTTGTGAATAAATATATAGATTTTTTAAATTATTAATATATTATAATTTATTGATAATTATAATTTTATATTTTTGAGATGCAGTAATTCATTTTTAAATTATGGATTAAAAAAATAAAATAAAAATGAAAAATAATAATAAAATAATAAAATAAAAGAAAAAAGAAGAAATCAAAATATAATATTAATATATTTTAATTAATTTATTATTTTATTTTAAATTAGTATTTTATTATTTTTTATTTTATTAAAAATTATCATATTTATTATTTTTAATTAATATTATTTTAGGTTGGTGGTATAAATAAAAAAAGTTATTATATTTATTATTTTAAATTGTTATTATATATTATTTTATTATTATTGGAAAAATATGAAATAAAGATAATAAATAATAATAATAAAATTTATATCACATAATATCTTTTGGTTTGGTGGTTTATAAGTTTATGTTTCTGCGTGTGCGTGCAGGAGTTTGAACCACGGTGGAGGTAGGAGGCAAAGCGGCATTTTCCAACAATTAAGAATTGACGCTGGAGCGCCTGCGCGGGGGTGTTGGCTCGGGCAAGCGGGCAATTTGCAAGCTGGTGTTGGCTCGGGTGGGCGGGGCTATCCAGGCACGTGCTGGCTTGGGTGGGCAAGGGCCCGTCTAGACACGTGCGCTCCCTAGACATTTCGACGAAGTTGGAAATTTGGAATCAGCGACGGATTTTTTTATTTATTGCTAAATTAGGGACGGATAATTTTTTGACAGACTTTTTTTTTTCCCTAAATTAGTGACAGATTTTAGCGACAAAAATTATCTGTGCTAAATTTAGCGACGAATTTTAGATTTTCATCGCTAAATTTAGCAACAGATTTTTTTATGTCGCTAATTTAGTAACGGATAATTTATTGTCGTTAAATTTTGTGACGAATTTTAGCGACGAAAAATTATTTGTCGCTAAATTTAGCGACGGATTTCATATTTTCGTCGTTAAATTTAGCGACGGATTTCTAATTTTCGTCGTTAAATTTTTGCAACGCTTTATTAACGATGAAAAATTTTTTGTCGCTAAATCCGTCACTAATGTTTTTAGCGATAAATTTTTTTAAAATTTTCATCGTTAAATTTGTGGTTAAAAAACTGTCGAGCGGTAAACATAGTGAATGTTTTAAAACCACATTATTTTAGTTGCAGATATGTTGCAATTAGCAGCTGGCACCATTAGGGGATAAATAGTATATTTATTATCTTTGTACTCAAGTGCAGTTTGACTTGCATTTGATGACTTCAATTAATACACAAGTTCTTTGATTTAGTGCCTTTGTCTTTGGTATGCACTAAGTGATTTTGATTGTCATTGGTGTGGGACATAATTCATGCATAATTTCTTTACCATTTACTTGACTCGTCTAGAAATAAAATATATAGAATCAACGTGCCACTGCTGACTGTTGTTCTCTTTGAACAATATGAATAGCTTTTAATTTTTAACCACCAATTTCTTTTCTTGTGAACTAATCTCCCAAAAGCGTACACAAAAGAAGCTAGTCAGACTTGTGCAAGGGCTGGGTCCAGACCGGGCCCAAGGTGGGGACAACATGGAAAAAGTGGGCTTGGGCTGGACATGGCGTTTCAAATCAGATGAATAGTGGGTCAGGACGGCTTAAACCAAACAAGCCCATGTCATCACAGGTCAACCTTGGGCTTATTGGACCCAGCCCATCAAGCCAAGAAGGCTAGAGTCTAATTAGCAGTAGGGGATTTATGATACCAAAATAGTATCACGGGTATCCACGACACTACCTGATCAAATCTCGAGCTCGGGTTGAGCTCGAGCTTGGCTATTTCGGCATCAAGGTCAAACTCGAGCCCATATTGTGTTGAGCTCGAAGGCCTGTCGAGCTTCTTGAACATGTGAAATTACATTTTTGCCCATTCTATTTTTAATAAATTACGAAAAATAATTCTTAGGTTTAAAAACTTAGAGGATGGAAAGATCATTTTACCTTATTTCATATCTCTTATCCATTTCCTTATTTCTCCATTCTCGATCAATTCTCGAATTGTTTTCCTCTCAGGCTTAGCTCTCGCGTCTCGACCTTTATTCTTCAAAGTTCAAGCTCTCTGTGGGATGAAGATCATCTTCGCCTCTCCGTTGCTACTACAATATTACTACTCGAGGTTGAATTGATCGAAGGTAAACTCTCCCTCTCTCTCTCTCTCTCTCTCTCTCTCTCTCTCTCTCTCTCTCTCTCTCCCTCTTTATCTCGCTCTCTAGGGTTTTTGAAAGATCTATAAACCTAGGATTTTTGAGATTTTTGTTAGTGTCCCTTAGTTTTCACTCTTCAGCCACTCTTTCTCTGTGCAGTAGAGATCTGTAAAGTGCGAATTGTCCATTGCTATTTAATGTCACCGTCGCCGCTGCAGCATCCTTAGTTTTAGTCAAATTGAAAGTAAACTTTCTTTCTCTCTCTCTCTATCACTGTTTCCATAAAATTCTAGAATTTTGTATTTATATTGAATTTGTTGAATTCTAGAGTTTTGATTTAAGTGTTGATTTCGTTTCTGGAAAACTCTCTCTTTGCAAAATCTCTTTCTATAATTTAAGTGTTGATTTGTTTGGGTTTGGTCTCTGCAAAATCTCTCTCTCTCTTTCTGCAAAAGCTCGGGTATGGTCTTGAGTTCAAGCTTGAGCTTGAGTTCGGGCCCAATCTTGCACCGTTCAACACCATGACAGTCGAGCTCGAGCTTAACCAAAAAGCACTCGAACTGAGCTCAGGTATTGCTATTACCCGACTTGACTCGAGTGTCATAACATGCGTAGTTGGCAGACATTTTCTATTGTCTTGGACCCTATTTGACTTTTTTTTTTTTGAATTTAAAAGCATTTTAAGGTTAAAAATTAGGTCAAATGGATTTTTCAAAAACTGTTTTAAAAAAAAAAGAAGAAAGTTAATTTTTTTAATGAAAAATAGAGAAAAATGAGCAATTCTGAGAGGAGTTTTTTCTTGACTTTTAAAAAAAAAAATGTTTGTACTAACAAAATCGCCCCTAATTATTTCAACTAATTTTATATTTTATATTAACGTTAAAAAAATGTGTAACTATTTCAACATTGATGAACAATTTTAATTTATTAATTTTTATGAACTTGGGAAATCTTTTTAAAAAGTATGAATTTTAAATATTTATGAACTTAAAATATTTATATTTAATTTATAGATATTTTAGAATTATTTATGAAATTATTTACTTTATAAATTATTTTTGAAACTTTAATATCAATTGTGCTTTATTGTAATTTCACTGCATTTACAACTTCTAAAAGAATTTTTTAAAATAAAATTATCAAACAATTTATCACTTAAATTTTAAAATTTTATTTACTTAAAATTAAAAAAAAAAAAGTGCTAGGCAAACAAACTCTTAATTATAACCGCAATGAACAATTAGACTCAATTAGCATATGAAGACAAAGAACGCCTTCCTATGCTTACTAACGCGCACTGAAGTGAACCCCACATGAAAATCTTCTTCGTATTCTACAAGTGCATACTCATAATTGTACTCATTTATTAGCACACCCGCCCCCAAACTAACCATACTAACTCGTCATTTTCTTCCACATATGTCCATCGTCAAACCCTAGTTATCTTCTCTATCATGGCTACTCTATCATTCGTCATCATTCCTCAAAATTCAACTCTATCATAACTCTCTCATGCTTCACGATTTCTCTCTCTCTCTCTCTCCCCCTCTTCTATTTTTCTATCCTCACTACCAACTATGCCTCTCTTCTCCATCATACTCTTCGCTTGGTTTCCTCTGTTTTCCTCTACTAACCAGCTTTACCCAGATTGCACACTTTAATACAACTGCGGTTCAATTCAGAATATCACATACCCATTCACTGGATCAATCCAGGCCAGTCTACTGTGGACCGTCGGAGTCCCAGCTGAACTGCCAGTCTGATTCCATAACCGAAATAACTGTCAATTCTTGATGTTGCTAATGCCGATAAAGCCACAGATCTTCCTCTCACCGACTAAGGGAAAATTTGCATAGCGGGTTCTTAAGTTTTTGTCCCACAAAAGATTTATAAGAAGCTTGTTTAAGAAGATGACTTCAAAGTCAAGAAATTGGCATATTAGCAATCCTTTTAATTATGATGTTTTACAAGGTCCCCATGTAGACATTAAGCAATATGATCAAACCCTCGAATACTTTGTGTATGGTAGATGAGAAGAGTTACTATATTAAGAGGAGGCAAGCATTGGAGTGAGAAGGACCTATTGAAAGTAAAGATCAATTCTAAATTGCCTTATCTTGGACACCATTTTTTTTTTGTTACAATAAGATTGGAACCTGAATCATGGCTTGAGGGAGGGGGTGTGATCACTAAGCTATCCCTTAGGGACATTTTAGACACCAATGAAGATTCAAAGAAACATCAATCAAAGACCAAGAAAAAAAAAAAAGAAACGGCATCAAAACGACCTAAGAACCGGTCCAATAAAGCTGGTACAAAACTAAATAGAATACTATCACTTGTTGGCGTAAGTAGGATGGACACTTTCGTTCTTTAACCAGATCAGGAGTTCGACTCTTTTTTGCCACAGAAAAAATAATGTTGGGAGATTCGTCCCCACAAAGTGGGTATTGCAACGGTTGATCCACATTATTCGGAACAAAGTTTCGGATACTGGGCGGTGGGCAAGCCATGGTACCAAAAAAAAATGGACAGAATACTGTTGGGAAACAACAAATGGGCTTTGGCCCAATCTGGTTAAAGTCCAATCCATTAAAGCAAGCGGCTGCAGCCCACCTTTGGCCCACTCAAAGAAGACTTCAAGACCTTCAAAAGAAGTTCTAATCAATGCCCAAGTGAAACTGCATAACTGGTCCAAAGAGAGCTCAGAAAATTGGCCCAGTATGCTGCCCCGGAGGATTCCTGGACAAGGCCCAATTCCAGCCAAAGTTCAGTTCCACTTTCAAGTGGCATATTTTTTTTCTTGGTTCAAGAAGATACAACCAAATATGATCAAACCAGAAAAGAGATGATGGAAGTGAGGGAGATTCTACCGCTTGAGCTGAGGGACTCAAGCAGCATATGTTCTGGCCTTTGGAGGAATTTTTGTCCAAATGATGGGCCATTAAAAGCTCAATGAAGAGACACAAAAAGGCTTCTGTAATACCCAAAACAAAAAAAAAAAAAGGGAATTTAAAATTTGGGCTTAAAGCCCTAATTTTTCCTTCATTTCCCCTTTCTCTCTCTCTCTCTCTCTCTTTCCCCCTCTCTTCTCTCCCTCTCTCTTTCTCTTTCCCATCTCCCCGCCGCCGTGTCTCTTCCCCTCCCGCTGCCGCCGCCAGCACCGCCGGTCACCACCATTGCCACCGTACCCAGCCACCGCAGCTCCTCCCTCCCGCGAGCGAGCCGCTGCAGCTCCTCTCTGCACGAGCGCCACTGCGCTCTCCTTCGCGCAACAGCGCGCGAGCTAGCACGAGCCCAGTGCGAGCCAGTGCGAGCCCAGCACGAGCCCAGCGCGAGCGAGCGCGAGCCCAGCACGAGACCAGCGCGAGCCCAATGCGAGCCCAGTGCGAGCCCAGAGCGAGCAGCGGGGGAGCCCAGCGCGAGCAGCGGGCGAGCCCAGCGCGAACCAGCGCGAGCAGCGCGCGAGCCAGCGCGAGCAGCGAGCGACCCCCAGCGCGCCTCTGCACGCTCCTGCACGAGCGCCAGCGCGCCCTTGCGCGCCTTTGCACGAGCCCCTGCGCGCCTCCAGCACGCCCCAGCACGAGCCAGCGCGCACTCCAGCGTGCGATCTATTGCTCGAGTGTCCTCTAGGATCGCTCGGTGCCTCCTCTAAATCACAGGAGGGGCGACTGACAGCTGTCCATGCCTTTGATGGGGGCATGGCAGTAGAGGTCTGTGGAGAATTGTTTGTTAGCCTTGCGTTGCCCTGGATTGTGCAGTATGGATGATCTGGTTTGTTGTTGAGGATTATTTATGCATTTTGAGGCCGGGATGGCCCCCTTTTGGATAGTTAACAGGTTTATTTTAATATGGGAGACCTCCGATACATGGGGAGGTTCTGCCCGATTTTTTGTAAAAATACAGCCGACATCCAGGGTAACGGGCGGCTGCTCACGCTCCAGGTTTGGGGCGTGACAGCTTCATTCACTATCCAAGAAGGAGCCCAAACAGCAAGGGCAGATTGGGCAGAGTGTGCCCAGAAATTCAGAAAGTAGCCGTTGGAAGGTACTGGTACTTTCCGATGGCTGGTTCCCTCTACTCTCTTGATTTGTGTCCAAAGACTCTCTCCTTTTTCTACTGGCTATTTGGGTGACTTGGGCTATAAATAAGTCACCTCTCCTCACTTTGTAACACACACAACAATTGGAGCAAGTCTCCTTGTGATACTTACAGCAAAAAATCTCTATCTTTTATGTATATCTTAGAGTATTGTTTCCACATTGTTTGTCATGTATGTTTGACAAATCATCAAAGTTATGTTGAAATTATTGTCTCACAAAATTAGTCTCTTTTGTTTTTCTTCAACTTCTTCAAATCATCTTTAAGTCTCCTCCATCATAGCCTTCCATTGCTCATCCAAATTTATCCCCAATCATCCAAGCTTTCACAATATTCTTTGAGCTTTTGTCTCAAGTATCTCAATCAAAATTTCAACAGGACCATAATGTCGAGCCAACGGATATAAAAATTGCAAGGGATGAAGCACTCGCATGCCATTCACTTGGAAAGTTCATCGCAAAAGTAGGGATGTCTTGAAAAGGTTAAATTGATACATGTTTTTCAAGATTGGTTTAAAATGAGGTTTTAAAAGTGAAAATAAAGTTGATATTTGGCATTCTTAGTTCTCTTGAATTTGAATCGCGATCGAGGTTTTTTTTTTTATTATTTTATTATTTTTTCCTTTTTTACGTAGCGAGCACTGATTCGAGATGTAAAGCTGATAATAATGATTATGAAGAGTTGACTAAGCTAGACGTCTCAGAGGGCATGGTTGATAATTTTAGAAAGAGTTATATTAAATGGAAAGTTCTTACTCCTACAAAGTTCTTGTTTAGAAAATATTTTAGTTTTAAAAAGTATTTTGTTTTTAGAAATTATTTGCTTAGTAAGTTTCCTAATTTTAGAAGTATATTTCTTTTCACACTATAAGTAAGGTGTCTTTTTCATTATAAAGTTTTTCATTCTTAATTAATTCAATTGTTTGTTTAGACATTTGTATTTTTTTTCCAAGTTTTTATATTGAAATTTATTTATTCATATAACGTAATCATGTGATACTCTTTCATCACGAACAGACAAGGATCATAAACCGAATAGAATTATATTATTTTCTTCCCCCTCTCATCTCTGTCTCAAATCACTGTGTCTGTGAGAATTGTGTCATAATGAAAAAAAGTGTACAAATATTTTGGAAATCAATTTGTGAAAATAAATTAAAGAGTGTACAAATTTTTTTGGAAATCAATTTGGTCCACGTGGGATTGAATGTTTACCCATCATAGAATTCCAATCCGTTGTTAGAAATTTATGAAAGAGGCCTTTCTCCGTATTTTGCAATCAAATTGGTGATCATGGAATTGGTTTTGTGGTTATGGACTGCGAGGACATATTTAAAAAAAATTATAAACATATTAGTCTGATTGCTGGATTAGTATGGTAAATTCCAGAGATGTTGAAGGCAATGGTGTTTATTAAAGTATCAAGGTTCAAAGGAAGCGAATGGAATGCATGTTGAAAGATTGAATTGAAATGGTTATGCACTGAAAAATTGCTTAGTCGTGCCTAGATCAAAAGCACTACATTGTGTTTGTCCATTTTAACTACGACCTAGCATGAACTGTTGATCCAGTTTGACCTGATCCAAACTGGTCTGCTTTAACCCTCATTGACAGGGAATCAGAGTAAGACAGTACTCAATCAAGCAAATGTGATGGTAGACAGGGAATGAGAAAGTGAGGAAAATAAACTTAAAGAGCATTTTTTGTATAAGTATTAACCAGTAATAAACAAAAAACAATAGCAGACAGTGCTCATGATAGAGGTAAGCCATGCAAAAGTGATGGTAGACCTTTATTTCTCAGAGCCACGAAGAAGGAAAGGAGAGGAAAGTAGAGGAAAGGACTAGGAAGAAAAGAAGAAGAAAAAAGAGGAAATGAAGGAAGATTGACTAAAGAGGAAAAGGAAGGTCACACATAATATATATATTTTTTATGACCACTGAAAATACTTTCAACCATTACATGTGTTATAGTATAAGATTTTGTGCAAGTGTTTTTTTACTCACACCGGTGTCAACTGATCCCCCCTTGATATATAAATTATATATTTTAAGCTATATATATGTATATGTATGTATGTATATGGTTTGTAATGCATTACTCTTTAAGAAGATAGAGTAAAAAAACTTATGACTCTGGATAATTCCTGCGTAAACTGTTTTCATTATCCATGTGTGAATACAATCCATAACTTTTACCCATATTAAATTATTTTTTGTCTATAATATATATTATTTTATGATATTCAAATAATCTGCTAATTGCCTTCTCATTATTTTATATTTTACATTAAAGCACAGAGGTATTTCAAAAACTTCAACAAATAAGATTTTCCTAAATTCTACCGTGAAACTTATAACTCTGGTTTGTGCTGTGACGATTGACCTCAAGCTCCTCTCTGACTTGGTTGTTGTTGAGATTAGGGAGAGAAATCTGCTTATTATCCAGCTTGGCTAATGTTTTGACAGTAGTCATAGGATTATTAATTAGCATACACAACTACTCATCTTCTCCATGGAGAAACAAGCTGCGTAGGTACATGCATAATCATCGACAATAAAAGAGCCTCTTATGCGTGAGATAGGTCTTAACCACATCCCAGGAATCAGATAAAAATTGGATCACACCCAGTACCTGTAACTCATCAGACATTGACTCCCCCATATTCTTCAGAGAAGCGATCATACTCGACATGTGCATAAGATACTGCTTCATAGTATGATCAGGGTTCTTCTTATAGGTAATGAACCTATAGGTCAGTATCCTCAGCTTAGGAGCTGACTAGGAGCTGAAGTGCTCTCTCAGAGCAACCCAAACCGACATCGTAGTAGAATACTGCTCATACACTGGGATCATGTCATCGTGCATGCTGCTTAGGAGGATTGCCCTAGCTTGGTCATCATTCCTTTTTCATGCACGATACCCCTCTTGATCTCGTCTAGCCTAAGGCGTAGTACCCTCCCCAGGGTCCAAGCTCTCGTGCTTTAGAACCTCCGCTAGGTCCTATTCCTCGAAGACGAACTAAACTTTCCTGTTCCAAATCTCATAATTATCTCTGTTCAGCTTGTCTCCCTTCACGAGATCTAGTACGATACTTTTCGTTGCGGCCATAGTCTCTATCACACAGAAAAAGAGACATTAGTGACTAATAATGTTTATTATCACACTATTTCGTGCACCCTATGAATCATCAAATAGAAAATAATTCGAATATTGATCCTCAAGCAAGCGTATGGGTTAACGGACACCATACATCACAACCAGGGATCTCATCTCACATTTCTGACTTGGATTCGGCACACAAAATCCCACAAATAGTCACAAAATAGATATAGGACTCTTAAAAAATTGAAAAAATTCAATTTCGGATAGCTTGACGCACTGCCGGGGTCCCCACACGCCGCGACTAGCAGGTGGCCCATCTGCCGGCCCTGCCACGTGCCTCCACACATCGGCAAGAGCCTGGCTCATGCGCTAGACACGCGGCGTTCCTCACAGCGCCACCACGCACCTGGCGCGGTTGGGCTAGGCTCACGCGCCTGGCGCGGTTGGGCTCAGCTGACGCGCCTAGCGCGGCTCGGCTCAGCTCACACGCCTACACGCGCGCCCACTAATCATGCTTCTACACGCGCGGAACCGGGTTAGCCAGGTCGGTCAACGGGTCAGGGTTGACCCGACCAGGTCGGTCACGGGTTGGTCAACGGGTCGGTCCAACCCGCCACGTGTCGGTTCTCGGGTCGGAGCGGTCAGGCCCTGACCTGATCCGGGTCGACAACCGCCTCACGTCCCTTGCTCGCACATGAGTTACACGCGCCCGTGTGTTCCCCTCTGATGTGCCTCTTAGCGCGTGTCTGCCACGCACACCATGTTTGGATCCTTTCGTCCTCTCCTGACGGGTCTGCAACCGGGTTTTTCGACCTGATTTCTGAGAAAGCCATTTCCGGCCTGTTTTTCACGGCGATTCCATCCGGAAAATAATTTTGGACATTCCAAAAATATCCTAAACTTGATTTTTGGGTTATTTGAGCCCAAAATTCGGTGAAATAAATATATAAAGTTTTAGCCCTCCGCGGTCTCACCGGAAAACCCAATTTCTGGCAACGGCAAGTCACAATATTTATGTCAAAATGTAGATCATCATACATGGAATACAATTATGTCACTTTTATAGATCAACCATCCCCTTATATGGACAGATCTAGGTTTTTAGTTCCGGGCACCCTTAGCGCCAAAAACTTTGGCTTCAATTTTAATGGCTAAAATATGTTCCAAAAATTACGAAAAAAATATTTTTGTGATCTATGTAACATGCGTAATATCATAGTATTATCGGATTTACGAAATTTTTCCGTGATCCGAACCCTAAATTTTTTAACCCCATATTTTTTATACCGAAAAATTCCGAAAATAATTATAATAAGGCCAACTTGCTCTGATACCAATGTTGGAATATTCTAATGCACATATACGCAACGGAAGCATAATGGAATTTTTCAGAATAATAAAATACACAATAAATACGGGGAGTATCTCGGTGATTAAATGCAGTTGTTTTGGGAACCCTGATACTTTTTTCGTTGATCTCGCAATCGGGGTAATAACCACGTTGCGGACTACTATCGCAATCTCACGATATCGCAACCCTTAATCCGGTATAAAAAATGACGTGAAAATTCCTTACTCGAAATTTTCTTTAATCCTCTTTAATCTCTCTCTAGAGATCAAATGTTTTCTCTCACAATCAAGGTGTACATTTTTCCCTCTGTTTTTCTCGGAATGATCACTCATCAATTCTCCATTTTTCGAAAAAGCAACTAAACCTTTTCACGTTGGTTTCTTTTTGGAGAAAAAAAACAAGGAGAGATTTATGGGGGTTGGGATAATGGGGTTTAACCACCCATTATCCCCTTAAGTAAAATATTCAAATTTTTTACCTTATGTAGTTATATGCCCCACGTGGGCACTTCATAAACCAACAGTACTGTTATCAATTGCAGAAATATTTTCGTCTGCCAATGGTTGCATTTTTGAGGCAAATATTTAAATTATTTGAAAGTGAATTTCTACTTATGCAGTTTCACCTGCAAATACTAGTTGACAGGAAACCAAGTAGATATCTTCTACCAATCTTGGTAATCTTTTCTACACTGTTGGACATATAGAGAAATTTGGAGATCATATTAGGTCAGGGTATCATTAGTCGGGGAAGTGAAGGTTCCAAACTTCCACATGAGATGGGGTATTAATGTTTATGGCAAGATACATGTTTCAATCACTAAAGAAGTAAAAAATATTAAGTTGGTCAATCTATTAATGCCAAAGTCTCAATATGTCCACCGCACAAATTTGGGTACAAGGACTCTGAATACAATACTCAAGCCCATGTACCCATAATACTACTTTTGTTCCGATTGATGGTTAGTACATTAATTAATTTATTACAAGACTGTATACCCAACAAAAATACCATTGCCATTACATAATACCAAGGGACATAAAATATACCAAGCAAAGTGCAGGCTTCAAAACTTTCTTGACCTGGGATAGTGGTACATGCAATAGGAGGCATATTTTACATATAGGAAGAAGCAGACCAATTGAACTATCCCAAAGAAAAGTCGAGGTGTAGCTTCAGGCTCATTCCTATTTGTTGATGTACGCAAAGGCCAAAAGACTCTCACAATGACCACATGACTCTTGGTCTAACTAATTGATTAGAAATTGTTCAACCCCAATTTCTTATTGCATTTCTTTTGTGGTCGTACATTTATTTTGTGGTCATATAATTATATATTTTTTTCATTAGTTCTATCATCTTCGGTCAACAACAACAAACTTCTAAACAACCTTGTTTTCTCAAACCTAAGCAAGGGCATTTGCGCCAAATATTTTTTCTTAAATTATGATAGTTGGTGGTCCATATCTATTAGGCTGGTTGGTTGAACAAACAAAGACATGCTGTTAAATCAAAATCTCAAGTTTGTTATCTCTGCTGTTACTGTTAACTGGAACATTGTTGTCATCACAATAGTCGGGTCTGCAGGCAGAGCCACCTCTTCAGCAGCAATGAATCAATATCTCTTTTCAATTTCATTAGTATTTCATTTCAATGCAATGGCAATTCTGCTCGCCTTAATTCTGTCAGCCTTTGCAAGCAACGATTGGTATATGAAATATGGGAAGAAGTTCAACTGTGGGAACATCACTGGAATGGACTTCCCATTTTAGGGAATGATTGACCAGAGGATTGCGGGGTTTCTGGATGTTGGTTATTTATTCCCCTGAGGGGCATTTTACTAATCCTTGGGATAATGGGGTAACTCCTATTATCCCATTTACCATCCTATTGATCATCATTTATTTTGGTAACTCCCCGTGAACCCTCTCATAATGTGAAACTAATTAACCCTAGTAAAAAGGCCTACGTGAGGCATCTCTTCTCTGTCCATGGAGATAGAAGGGGGCTAGGGTTTGTGTATGTGTGATACACATCTTTAGAGAGAGAAAAATAGAGGGTTGAAAAATTTTCGTGTAGGAAAATTTCTCCGACCAATGGAGATCACCGGACTTGAGGATCGAGGCATCGTAGTAATGCTGTAGTGGTTCGATCTCGTGATCACCATCCCGACTACACAATCCGTTCGAGGAATTTCGCGACGCGATTGGATTTTTGGAAACTGACCCTACCCATTGAGGTACGTCGAAAATTCTGATCTTTTTATTACGCTTCTGCATGCGCATGTTGTGTGAATTAAATGTATCAGAGCCAGATCTTCGTTGGATTTAATTAAAATTTTTTAAAAATTTTTTAGCATAAAAATATAGGGTTAAAAATTTGGGAGCCAAATCACGGATGAGTTTCATGAATCTGAGTGCACCATAGGAATATCCATGTCCCAGGGATTACAAAAATGATTTTTGTTGAATTTTCAGAGCATATTTAAGCCATGAAAAGTCCGGTCGAAATTTGTAATCGTATGGACTTTAAAACCTTAGATCTATGGCTTTAGAGGGCAAACTCTACTGTGAGAAGGGTTTATGCGTGATCCTCATGCTCAGATCTACATTTGCATATATTTACTGTGAGTTTCGGATTCTGAAAACTGGGATTTCCAAACGGCCATTTTGGGCCGCGACTAGGTGGTTAGATCCACCAATTTTTGGGGATAAATGCTCCTAAAATCGAGTCTAGGATGTTTGGAGGATGCCTAATAATCATTTCCAGTCGAAAAATGCGAGAAAAATTGACCGGAAATGAGTTTTCCGGTAACCGGGTTGAAAGACCTGCTACAGAACCCGTCGGGCGAAGAAGACCTGGCCCAGACCCCTGGGCGCGTGCATCTCAAGCACGCTGAGGCTCTTTAGAAGGCAAGCAGGGTGGGACACTTACCCAAACCCGACCCACGTACCGATACCGCCGGGTCGGACCCCAACCTGTTGACCACAGGTCGGGTCAGACCCTGACCCGTTGACTACCTCGTGCCCGACTAGCTCGCCCACCCGGGTGACACGACTCAGTGCGTGAAGGCGCGTGAGCAGTGCATCGCAACTAGGCGCGCGAGAGCCGAGCTGCGCCAGGCATGTGGCAGTGCGTGTAAGGCCGCTACTCGTCTAGCGCATGAGCCAGGCGGATGCCAGCATATGGAGGCGCGTGGCAGCGCGTGGAGGACCGCTACTGGCGCATGATGGCGCGTGGTGGTGCGTCAGGTCATCTAAAATTGGATTTTTTTAATTTTTTGAGGGTTCTACCTCAATAATTGTGACTTTTGTGGGTTTTTGTGTGTCGAATCCAAATCAGAATGATAAGATGCGATTTTGGGTTGTGATGTATGGTGTCCGTTGACCTATACGCTCGCTTTGGGGTTTATATTCAAATCACTTTCGACTTGTTGATTCGTAAGGTACACAAAATATAAAAATAAACATCATTAAGTCACCAATGTCTCTCTTACTACTAAGAATTGTCGTATTAGATTTTTGCAACGAAAGTAAACTGAATGATGTGATTTGTGAAATTTCATATCGGTAGATTCAGTTTATTCTCGAGAAGCAAAATCTATTTGAAATTCTGAGACACGAGATGGTGGGCCTTAAGGAGGGTACTGTACCTCAGGATAAATGAGATAAGGAGATTTATTGTGCATGGAATAAAAAAATTGTCAAGTTAGGGCAATCCTCATTAGCAGCATGCACTATGATTTGATCCCATTCCATGAGCATTATCCTATGATTATATTGGTTTGGCTCACCTTAAAAGAGCATCGTGATGTTCTTTTCAGCTCATAATATGAGGAAGTCGAAGAAAATGACTGATCATACAATGATGCAACATTTGATTCAAATATTGAGTATGATCACCGTGTTGAGGAATACGGATGAGCTAATTTCGGATGAGATTCAGGTACTAGTGTGATCCAGTCTTTACCTGATTCATGGAAAACCATGAAAACCATGAAAACCTATTTCACGCGTGATGAAAGTATTCGTACTTTCGCTGAGTAAGTAATGTGTGCTCGAGGAGGAGCACCTAGAGGCGAGTAGATCGTACTCGAGTCATGCTTATGAAGTGGAGTTAAGTAAGAACTCACATGGCATCAAGCCAACAACATAAGCATGTGAAGAACACTAGAGATCTAGGAAATAAAACCATCCGAAAAAACCGACAATAAGGTACAAAAGCGCAAGAAGAAGGGGTTTAATAAGACCAACGCAAAGTGCTACGCTGAGGTAGACTTGGTCATTTTGCTCGTGAGTGTGATGAGTGGAAAGTAATGCCCTTCTTCTTTACGTGGCTTAACATTGTGATGCTCGTTGATTTCTTTCCTTTGTGGATTGTAAACTCATGAGCCACCAACCATGTAGCTCGAGATAGGAGCATGTAAATAGAGTTCTACCAAGTGAATCCTCAAGTTAAGAGGATTTACGTCAAGGACAGAGTATTTGTCGTCATCAGAGGGAACGACACTTGCCATGACGTTCTTAATACTCTGAGTATTCATCGGAACTTGAATTTAGTACCTTGTCTAAGATTGATTAGGATATGCATAAAATCATATATTTTAATGAATACGACAATTCTCTAAATTGTTTTGGTTTTGATCCATGATGGATATAATGCACTGGATGCTGCTCCTTCTAATGGTTTTCTTGTCATTCTTTTATGCCTTTATATCTGATTATCTAGATGTTGATGTAGATAAGTGGCATAGTAGACTTGGACACAAAGGGCAAGAGATGATGAATCGGTTAGCAGCAAGTCATTTGTAGGACCTGCTAACCAGATTCGAGTTGTCTGTATGTGAGTTTTGCCTAACTGACAAAATGACAAGAAAACCATTTGACAGTGTAATGAGAGCTGAGACTCCACTGCAGTTGGACCACTCTGGTATATATGGCCTTATGAGCATGAAAGCATGAAATGGAGCTGTGTACGTTTTGACATTCATCGCGTTTCGGTTCGCCTATCTGATTTTGCATAAGTTTGAGGTATTGGAATATTTCAGGAGATTTATTAGCGACATTGAGAATTAGTTAGACTTGAGAGTGAAAGTCTCTAAAAATGGATTGGTAGTGCGAGTATTTGTCAAAACGACACAAAGAACTCTGTTTTGAGAAGAGTATTACGAGATTACTAATTATTCCTACTACTTCTTAATAGGACGGAGTAGTTGAGATAAGGAGTAGGATTTTGTTGGAAATGTTGAGGTCTATGATGGCGCGGATCAATATGTCCGTCTCCCATTGGGAAGATATTTTGTTGACTGTTGCTTACATCCTCAACTCTGTCTCATTAAAATCCGCAGTCAGTACTCCACATGAGCTTTGGATAGGGAGATACACTGACCTTAGTCACTTGAGATTATGGAGTTGTGCCGTGATTTCTCACATCCACATGGCAAGTTAAGCCTACGAGAAAATATGTATTCTTAGGTGAACATACAAACGGCACTGTTATCGAGATTGAGTCTCATGATACCACATTGAGAATGATTTCTCTAAGAGAGATGAAATCAATTTGGACCTTACTTTCTATGAGATGGATGAGTTTAGTGACTCGGGTGACCCTAGCTATGGGATACAAGAATCCATTACAGATTTTGGATTCAGTAGGAGCGATCTATCAAAAGGTAAAGGTTTTTCTCTCCTCGTAGGAGTATTGAGTATGCGTACTTAAAAGTTGTTTCTCGATTTAGGGTGAACCCCTTATTGTGACTCTAGAGGATTATGAGAAATCTAAAATGATCCACGAGATTTTCGAGAGTTCTATGAAAGACCATTTGTTGAAGGGCATAGATGAAGAGAAGGAGTTGATGAGAATTAACAGGGTCTGTGATCTAGTTGATTTGTCTGAGAGCATCAGGACCATTGGGAATGAGTAGTTTCTCAGGGTCAAGAGAAAAGTCGACGGATCGATGGAGAGGTACAAGGACCTTCTAGTAACCAAGGGTTACACTTAGACTGAGAGGTTTGGACTACCAGGGAGTCGTAGCCTAATTTACTTCTATTTAATGATTGTCATGAACATAGATATGGAGTCACACCAGATAGACGTAAAGACAGTTTTCTATAATGGAAGTCTGGATGAGACGATCTACATGGAGCATCCTTTTGGGTTCGTTTTAGTATATCAAGTAGTTAAGGTCTATTGACTTTGAAAGTCAATATATGGCCTTAAGCACTCATCTAGACGGTGGTATTTGAGATTTCACGAGAATGTGATATCTTATTATGTTATAATGATCGAAGATGATCATTGTGTCTATCTTATATATTCCAATGATTCCTTTATGATCATATTCTCATATGTGAGTGACACATGCTGTTGGCTGGGAATAACAGAGAGTATTTAACGACCATTCAAACATGGTTATTATTCATGGGAGAGGTTTTAGTTCATTTTCGGAATTTGGATCCGGAGGGATCGCTTGAGAATGGTGTTGACTTTTTAATAAGAGTTCTACATCAGGTAGATTTCTTAGCATTTCGAGATAAGCGATGACAACCTAATAGATATTTTATCGCTAAAGGTGAAAACCTGATTCTTGACATATGTCCTAAAATTCAGAAAGAAATAAAAGAGATGAGTAGAATCTCTTATGACAGTGCAATGTGCATTCTAGTGTATGCGATGAGGCATACACATGCAATGTATAGTTTAATGTATGCGATGAGGCGTACATGATTGGACGTTTATTTTGTAATCAATCTGGTGAGAGTAGGTATCAATCGAATCCCGGAAAGAATCACTGTAGTGCAGTGAAAAGGGTTATGTTATATCTCAAGAGAACCGCGGATCTCTCCTTGTGTTACGAAGTAGGTGATTTGCATTTTTTATTGAGTATTCAGATGCTGACTGCGAGAAGCAATTTGAATGAACGCATACTGATATTAAGTTTTATCTTCTTAGAGCAGCAAGAAGCAATCCTATATAGTTATATCTATGATAGAGATTGAGTTTGTAGAATGCTCAATGACAGTTCATGAGAGTGTTTAGGTCTAGAAATTTCTGGAAGACTTAGGGGTTGTGGCAGTTAGTGGGAGGTCAGTAATGATTATTGTGATAATCAGACGCCATTACCAATAATCAAGACACTAAGTATATAATGAAGCCAAACACATTGATACCTATGACTGTTGTGTGAGAGACACTATTGAGAAGGGTTTTGCGACAACTAAGCGTACCTTGATATACAGTATCTTGACTGATCTCTTCACAAAACCCATTTTGAGAGATCCCTATGTGAGATAAGGAATCATTGAATTTAGTGTATTTTGACATTTTTCATTATGTACTGTATTTGATACTTACTAAAATATATGATATGTGTGCATTGTTGGTTACAAGTTTATTTCTTGCACTCATTTATTGTTATATATTTTGTGATATGTTGTAACAAAAGATGTGTCAGGCAGGCGTGGTCGACTCTTTCACATGAGTGATCACCTCCGGCTCTGAGTGAGCGGGGATGAGACGGTTTCTAGTCGTAAGAGATTTTGAGATGGCCCTACTAGAATATAAGTCGCCCTAATATGTGTTCAGGATGAGGTTATCCGTGATATGACCGATATGAAAATACCCACATCCATGTTGTCTGTAAGTAGTCAGATTTGAGATCTTAGATATCACTTGCGACTTGTGATATTGTCTCCTAGATGCTCTGTTTAAGATCTCTGGGTGAAGTTTATGTGTAGACTGAGTCCCATACCTATATAGTGTTAGAGAAATCTGACATATATCCTTTGAGAGATGGATGAATAATATTATGGTACGTGTTTCATACCACGTGTGATGAGACGACCATGGACAGTGGGAGCTATTATTTAAGACGATAGAATGATCATGATTTCCGTTCCTACTGTGTGAGATCTGAGATCTATTGGGTAGGATCTCATGTTCTTATTACTTTAGGCTGTTTCTAGAAGTTTTGGTTCAGTGTTGCTATTTTAGTTTGTTTACCTATGACCTAGAAGATAAATTGAGATCTAATGGTCAGATCTAGGAAAACAGCTGAATTGAGACCGATAGATTTGATTTTGAGAAAAATAAGAACAATCGTCATTATATCATGGTGTTGTATTCACAGGCCGACCTGTTATATTAATCCATGTTGGGATTCAAATATAATAGTGAATACATAGTCGAGAAAACAATTGGGGATCGCTTTCGATAAGGAAAGTGGCTCGATAGATGTAAATGCATTGGATCTGGGATATAGCGAGTTCTTTTTATACTAATAATGGCTTCTCGGTCATCCTAACAGGTGTATCGAGAAATCTTTGCTTGCAGGTGTACTCACCGATCGTACGATACTCAATTCTGTATAAAAGTCCAGTAGGGCGATGTGATAGATCACATGAGTTATGATCTTGTGACGTACATAAAATGCCCTCGTATGCAAGTGGGAGATGTTGGTTATTTTTGTCTACTAAGGGGCATTTTGGTAATCGTTGGGATAATGGGGTAACTCCCATTATCCCATTTACCATTCTATTGACCATCATTTATTTTGGTAACTCCCCGTGAACCCTCTCATAATGTGAAACTAATTAACCCTAGTAAAATGGCCTACGTGAGGCATCTCTTTTGATTCCATGGAGAGGAAAGGGGCTAGGGTTTGTGCGTGTGTGATACACATCTTTAGGGAGAGAAAAATAGAGGGTTGAGAAATTTTCAACTAGGAAAATTTCTCCGGCCAATGGAGATTATCGGACTTGAGGATCAAGGCGTCGTAGTAATGCGGTGGTGGTTCGATCTCGTGATCACTATCCCGACCAATTAGATTTTTGGAGAACGACCCTACACATTGAGGTACCCAAAAAATTCCGATCTTTTTATTACACTTCCGCATGTGCATGCTGTGTGAATTAAATCCAACATTGGACTAGAGCTAGTTTGTTTAGATAATGTTGTATAGCCTCACGGCACAGGATGGTGCAATTATGCAACCATCTCCTGCTGCACTAGATATGCTTATTGTCTTTTGAGTACAAATTAACACTTAAATACCCATAAATGATGCATAAATAGAGTTAGTAAAGAATCAAAGGCTATGATCAGTCGGAGTCAGGATAAGATATTCTATTCTTTTTGGGTAGAATTTAGTACTTCGAGGAAAAAAATAAAAATAAAAGCATAAACTGATTCTTAGTCCTCACAAATCGGATCAATAATCGGATATTGTAATCATTAACGGTATCCTTACCCTCTAATGGTGATTAATTTGGTTAATGACCAAACCATTACTATTGCAGACATACCGGGCCCCCTTTGTATTTCATTTTTCCAGTGGTAGCTTGAAATTTTAGAATGGCATCGATACTTTATTGATGGAACCTGGCCTATATAGCTATAGAAGAGAGAGAGTCAATCACATAGTTAATGTAGGTGCAGTACATCCATGTTGAAACTTTATCTGCATAAATGATATCGGTTTATGGAACATGTTTGCGCTACTTAAAGAGTCCCGTTTATAATTCTTGATCTTCAATATGATGTGGGAAGCATCTTGAATATGAATAGCTAACTCATTGCCTATTGCTAGTCAGAGAACTTTATTATAGTCTGAAGAATTAGATTATAGACCGAGGCTGCCTTAAGTAATTCTTTAAGAAGCTCATAAGATAGTACACGAATTTCCAATATGTCATCACTCTTCCAAAATTTTCAACAATCATACTTCCATCAATTTGAAAACTGAAACTACTCCCATTTGCTTATTCAATCTTCTTCAAACTCTTCAGAAATCCCCTAAACTCTCCCAAATGCATCCGAACTTTTTCATGTCCTTTCTCGTCCTTTTCATAACCTCAATCATATTACTCAATTTTCCATTGTCTCTATCTTCCGATGACTCAAAGTATGAGGATTGTAGCAAGTTATTCAATTATGGAATCATAGGGAGTGTGTCATATCCTTTTTGGGGACATAGTTGGCCGGACTATTGTGGGCCACCAGAGTCTGAGCTTCAATGTTAGATAACATCGCTACGAGCACTATGATGTCTCTTAATACAGACTTCTTCCAATCAACTACCAAGCAGAGACACTTACTGTTGCGAGAGATGACTACTAAAATTCCATTTGCCCCACAAGCTTTGTCAGCACAACACTCGATGACAGTCTCTTCAATTACGTCCTTGGCCTTCAAAACCTGACTTTCTACTATAATCGTTCTTCTTATATCAGCTTAAAACCAACACTTTTGGGTTAGACTAATTGCATCACTGATGGATCCAGCATTAATGCCTTCTATAATATGCTTAATACTAAAATTGACTTGAGGTTGTGGTCCTGCAAGTATATAGTCTTTGTACCAATCACTGATTCTGGTGCTCAAGTTATACAAGGAAATCCAAACGATGTTGATGCAGCTCTACCTTGAACCATTTTCGCCTCTACCTTGAACCATCAGAGGGACTCAGACGGAAACAATACATAGAAGTGCTGTTGGAATTGCTCAAGGACTTGGCGGTTGCTCCAAGGATTTCATTCAGTTATTTTACCAATTCAAAAACACAACAAACTGTAAAATCCTATGTGTGGAATATATATATATATATATATATTTTTTTTTTTTTGTTTACACCAAATTTCCTTGACCAGGACTTAGCTGACAAGTCAACGAAGAAGATTCTGCTACTAGTGAAGCCCCCATGACCCGTCATACTTTATTTATTTATTTATTTTTCTCTGTCCAATTGATGGTTGGAACCATGGGCAAGCAGTAACTAGGAAAGCAGAGATCGAGGGATAGGGGCCAATTGCCCGGTAAAAATATTGGTTCACCGCTCAAGAAAAAATAAAATAAAATAAAATAAAATAAGATTAAATTAAATTTCTATGCATCAACTTATTTTATAACACATCACCATACTAATTTTTTTTATTTGTACTAATCATTTAAGTGACAAATACAAATACAAATACAAAAAATTTTGTTATTATAAATTTATTATCCTGATATTTTATTATTTTTTAGTCCCGTATTTTTTAAAATGTAATTGATGGTATATGACCCAATAACCCATAACTATAAAATCCAGAGACAACCAAACCTACTAGATTGTAACTGCAAACCACATTGGGACCTCTTTGGTAAGTGCCCAACTCTCTCTCGATCAAATTCCCCGGTTACACATTCTCATTTAGACCTCTTGCCAGAACTCTCTCGATTATTACCAAATAGCTTTCTATCAAGCAAATCAAGATCATGATTACCAAAAATTTGAACATCCCTTAATTCCAAAAGTAATCTCTTTCGACAAGGAAGAAAGTTTTCATAATCTCTCCCAATAAGATAGAAAACTTATGTGATAATTTGAATTTTTCTTAATCGATAGGATTCTAAATCTCATAAAAATCTTTGACTATAATTCCCTTAATCTCCAAAGATCCTCACTGATCTCTCTATAAGAAAATTAAAGTTTCTACACCCTCAAACAAGAAACTTACCATGCATGCACATGTTACTGAGTAAAGGTAACCTATAAAAGATGCGTAATATACTTAATCCTATACACATCACACAGAGACTACACTTGGTTATTCTATGACTCTACCTAGTCCATTCTATTTTTCTATCACTTCTCTTTCTGACTTGAATATAGGAGCTTCCTTCGTTGGAGCTATCTTCGAGCTCCAGCAGGTATTTGTAGGTCTTTCCATTTTCAAAGGCTTAGAAGGTTTTTCAGCATTGGCTTTTTGCTCGAGTTAGCAGAGGAGTTATCTGTAGAGTAAAATTCACCTGCAATAGATTGGCCCTGTTCATTAAAACAAATTGACATTTAAGCCAAATACACTTCATGACCTACTTTATTGCCCTTTCAGTTGTCATGCCACGCAAAAGGAAGAACGAAAACACCTCCAAAGTCATGTCTATGGCGGGAGGACAAATATCTAACTCCGTGGAACCTTCTCTACTAGTGGCTCATATTAATCAACTAGATACTTCTATCATCCGCTTACAGCACCAGATGGAGCCACCCTTCCACGGGACCCCAACCGCCCACTACCCAACTTCAAAACTGACCAAATCCTCTTACTACTCTAGTCTCTCCTAACAGAGTCAACTACTCCCAAATGGAGAGGCTTAAGTCAAAGATGCAGGGCATGAGTAAGCAATTACAAGAACTTAGTCACGCCCTCAGACGAGAAGTTTTGTCCTCCTTCTGAAGATTAGGGCACTTGTGCTCGCGCAGGCTTCAATCCCGATGATAGGGCATAAATTGGTATAATATTTATGATTAATTTTGTTTTATTTTTAAATAAATATTATACTAATATTTATATTTTTTGGTATTTGATATGCTACAATGATGGAGAAGACTTGTGAAGAAAAAAGAAGAAAAATGAGTTAATTTGGAATACTTATGTAAAGAATGGAAAAAGTAGATAAAAATGTTCTTTCATTAGCATTCGGGCATGTGGATCACATGAACTATTACAGAATTTTCTGGAAGGCAAGTCAGCATTATCCCTCCTTATTTACTAGAAATTTCAAGGAAAATTAAGTCTTAAATTGGAAGCATTGAAGACCTTAAAATTTTTATTTTATTCCTAAATATCTAGGAATAGAAATTTTGGAAACTCTAAAAATTGTGATATTCTATTTTAGTTGATTAATTTCTTTGACAAGACAAGTAGGTCATTTAGACAAAAGAAATTTCCTTTTTATTGTTTTAGTGGTTGCCTAAGACTTAGATATATTCATCTTTTAGAAAATAGGAAATACATTCCTATATATTGGGGTGAGCAAGTAGTCATGGCCATTATGGTATTCCTTCTGGCATATTTTTTATTCCAGTAGTAATTTAATTCTTTTGTGGGTCTTTCTTCCTTATACTTCATTTTTTAGTTGAAAGGTTATTGAAATCTTGATTCTCTATGATTATGAGATCTAATTGAGCATGTTACATTGACATCTAATAGGTATTTATTTAATTCCTATATTTTATTTTTTATGATTTGTTTTGGGTTTATTGAATAAAAGATTTATATTTGATAATTCCAAAATAATTTACGACCATTTAAAATAATAAATCCGTAATTTTTTGTTCATTTTAATATAGTGGCGAATGATAGAAATTTTTGGATTTGTTACTAGTCTAATATATATTGTGAAATTAAATAATCTAATTTAAATAAGCATGTTGTGTGTTTATTGATTAGAATTGGATTTTTCTAAATCTTAATATTATCAAAACTTTAAATTCTAAAAGTTTCTTTAGCGTTATCTTTCGATTAGAGAAATAATTAATAAATTTCTCTTAATTATCGATGAAATAATGAGAGATTGGTTATTTGACATTATTGGATAATTATAATCAATTTATTTATGGTTGAAATTTTTAAACAGATCGATAATCAATCAACTCAAATCAAGATAGATATAATACCTTTGACTAGAGATCGATTTCTCACTAATTTTTGTTGTTTTATGTCACGCCCCGACCCACTCCCGAGCCAGGCACGCAACCAGCCCGCCGCGGCACCCAGATGCACGGGCACCACGTCCCGCATATCGAAGCAACGTAAGGCTGTCAACATTCACATAATCCAAGTTTTCAAATCACAGAGATCCCCAAGTGATAAAAATAATACATGTATGTCTCAATGTAAATTAAAATGAGTGAGAGTTAGCCTTATACAGACTAGAAGAATTATAAATATAGTCATCCCAATTTAAACAAATACAATGGTCATCCTAACTTTCTTAAAATGAAACAATTACCTCAATATATAGCAGAAGAGCGGGTAGTCATACCCCGGCCCAGTAGTCTCCAAAGAATATCCAATACAACAATACGCACAAATCTCTCAGTCCGAGTCTACCCCTGTACGAGGGAAATGTGAGGGGTGAGTACCGTAGAGAGGGGGGTTGGTACTCAGCAAGTCGGGGGGATGACATGCTACAATTAATTTTTGGATGAATTAGGAGTGCCAAAATTATGTCCCAATAAATCCATAGTATGTAAAAAATATTATGACATCTCAATAAATCATTCACAGCATACGTATCAAATCAAATATGCATCCAGTATGTATGTCCGTTATATCGTATAGAGCCGGCCGAAAATATCCTAGCAAGGGCCAACCATGGCCAAGGACGGGCAACGTTGGGGGTTTTCACAGTGCAAGTAATAAAATAAGGCTCTCTATCCCAACGTTGGCCACAGACTACTCCAACTAGCCTGTATATATATATCGTACACGTATCAATGATCAAGCGTGTATGGAAACTCGCCAGTGCTAGACCTACCAAGGTCCTCCCCGGAGTGGTTCAACCGACGACTGTCTATACAATATGTATGACAATCTGGCGGATACCCCCTGCAGAGGCGTATCCGGGCACAACAGATGCCTCTACCAAATGTCCTTCGTAGCTACGGAATGCCATAGGAAGCATATCATCATCATCACAGTATCCACAGGGGCATCCAACCCAAATCACATATCTCAAGCCAAATCATCAAGTCCTATCATGTCAAAAGCATGTGCCAATATGCAATGGAATCATAAAATCATGTGGATATATCAAAGTGTGGCATAATCATCAAGTATCAAAATCATGGATGCATATCGATATAAACAAGTTGGGATACTCCATATATCACAAAACATTTTCATAAATCCAGGAGAATAGGTCAATCATACCATTTTAAATCATACTTTTGAAAGCTTTTTAAAACACGGTATCAATTAAAAGTAGATGTCAAGTCCCACTCACTGTTAGGGGAGGATAACGCACTCCCCAATATTTCCACAAAGCGTAAATCAAGTGTCTCCTCCGTTCAACTTAAATAATTCTTAGGAAGACAAACAGTTTACAGATTTTTAACCTGCGCAGTCATAGAAAATAGACTATAACTTTGGCTATACCAATCCAAATAAGATGATTCTTATCTCATTTTAAAGCTAAGGGACAGCACTATAACTTTCATACTTCCTCAAATTCAAATCACAGAATTCCCGGTAAGCCTCATTTTGTTATAGCTATATTTAAGTTTCAGATTTTGTCCAGTTTTTGTACAGAAGCTATAACTTTCATCGTACTCACCAAAGTCTAATGAACTTTTAACATGTTATAGCTAAGATGTAGATCTACAACTTTTGTGTTTTGAGTTTTATCTAAATATGTCTAGAAGGGGTTGAACAAAATTCATGAACAGGACAGATATGTTTTAGTGAAACATACAGTTTCTGTCAACATAGTTTTAAGGAAAATTGTATAACTTTCAATTTCCTCATGCGAAATGGCTGAACTTTTTATATGTTATAGACAAGGCATATATCTATAACTTTCATGTTTTGTGTTTCTTCAAACTAAGACTGGAGAGGGTGTCGTTTTTACTCACTACTGTCAAGGTTCGAAACAGGATGCTTCTATGTCGAGTTTCAGGAAAAGTGCCATAACTTTTGGCACAGGCATCAGAATTTGGTGATTCTTACCTCGTTGGAAAGATAAGACTTAGATCTACAATTCATATAACTATCACATTTTTAAATTCTGGCTCTAAGATGCCTTAAAACAGAGATGAATCACGGATAGAAATAAAATTTAAAGTGAGACAGGATAAAATTTCTTACCTCACTTTCTTTGTCTTCCTCTCTTGCTTCTCTCCTTGTTCTCACGAATTTGGGAAGAATGAACATGCATTCTAAGGCCTTCTTCTTTTATTATTGTGTTAATAACTCACCACCCTAGGATCAAATCTCCAATTAATCTAAACCATAGGATCATTTTGACTATTGCATGTGTTTTGATTGGTTTTTTTTTTTATGCATGTGTTCTCATTGGCCCACTTTGCCTTTCTCATCTCCATTTGGCCAACACTTGTCCTCCTCACTAAAACACTTATTCAATACAAGAATACACTTGTCACATTTCATTTAAGTTTTGTTAATTGCTAACAAGTCCTTTGACTTATAAAAATTCTAATTTGACCCCTAAAATTTTCTTAATTACATAATAGACCCAAAATCTTATATTAGACCTAATTTAATTTATTTAATATGAAATTATGGTTTTGAATCTCTTTGAGTCAAAATTGATCCGATTTGTATTTTACCGTCAAATATCAATTTTTTTTGTGAAAATTCATGAACCTGTAGTAGTAGAAACATCATATATATATATATATATATATATATGAAATGGAATTCACTATAGAATACACCGAGGGTCGGTGTTACATTTTAATTTCGAGTTATTTATTTTTGGTTAATTATTTCTTTTTTAGTTTAGTAGATTTTCAAACTCCCATATTTTTATTTTTATTTCCTTAAAAGAAATAAATCCACCATTCATTGAGAAGACAACTTTACTCTCTTTATATTAGTATTTTGTGTAGTAAGTTATTTATTTTTGATAGTTTGACGACATACCACCCAAAGGCACGGGAGTCCTTGGTGACTTCTCGACATGACCTAGACGACTTGGAAAAACAAGTTGAAGAATTCATGGCCTCCGAACTTAAACGTGCTAGCACAGGGAGAGATAATGCCATTTAGTATCCCACTAGTCTCTCACACTTTGATCTAAAAATTTTTACCTAGCTGATGCGGTGAGAAGTGCTTCTTTCTCCTATGGAGAGGTATGGCAGCACCACCGACTCTCGAAACCATGCGGTCCACTTCATGACAGTGATGACCTTGAGGGACTTGTCAGATATAGCTATGTGCAAGCACTTCCCTACAATCTTGAAAGGCAATGCCCTAGGATGGTTCAATTTGATACCTTGCTCAGCATCATAAGTTTCTCATAGCTACGACAGCAGTTTGAAGGCTACTTTGTAATCAGTAGGGGCGCCAAGAGGCCCTCCTATCACTACGATAGAGAGACGATTAGCTTTTGAAAGATTTTCTTAACAAGTTCAAGACCAAGATGATGAAGATCTCAGGCCCGGAGCATTCCATTGCTTTGGCAGCAATACTTATTGGATTGCAGCCCTCAGGGATGAAGACTTACATTACGAAGAATCCTTCAGCTACCATTCAAGAATTCTATTCATGAGTAGAAAAATATATTGTTGTAGAAAAAGCTGAGGCATTTGATAGGCACTGGGCCAAATAGGAAGAAACAAGCATAGTTGCTCCCCTCATCGACCCTTGCCAAAAAAGAGCTAACCAGGACCTTTGCTTACCACAAGTTTAACAACTACACTCCTCTGAAAGACATACCCATCTAGATCTTGATGTAAATCAGGAACAAATCATATGGGAGATGATTCTAAGATGGGCGAGACTCGATACTGCCTCTTCCACAAGGATTACGACCATTTGATAGACGGATGCCGAAAGTTGAAGGATGAACTTGATGTCTTGGCTTGAGATGGTAGGTTCGAAGATTTCTCAACACAGAGCAGGAAGGCTACCCTCGGGGACCATATGTTGCAGGCCAAACAAATGAACCAAATGAGCCATGGGTAGTGAGGGCTGCATAGAACCCAACAAATGGAGTAATCCTCCATGCAGACACCCCCCTCACTCTCAACGACACTCCTCCAGTCCAGAGCTCAACCAACCAAGCAAAAATACGGCAATGCCAGATCAAGCAGATAGTCACCCTAATCTTTTAGATGATAGAGGCATCCATCTCTAATGAGATTCTCACTAGTTGTGTAGATAAAGGGCAAAAAGGAAGATACCAATGATTGGTTTCAATGATAACGATCTATTACGAGACGATTCACGCCACGATCCGCTAGTCATGATCGTCAAAATAGGTCAGTACACGGCAAGTTGAATCTTTGCGACCAAGGGGCTAGTTGTACTCTTTTTTATTGGGGACACCTTCTAGTAAATGGTTTTTTACCGAGTGCATTTTCAACCTCATGCCAAACCTTTGAAGAGACTATCTGGTGAGTGGTCTGAGGGTACCATCTCACTCCTAGTAACTTTGGGGATACAACCCAATCACACAATTACTACAACCACCTTCAACATGGTCAAACTGCCATTGGCTTACAATGCTATTAAGGGCCGGCCTAGCCTGGACGTTTTAGAAGTACTGCCAAGCACTAAGTACATAAAAGTCAAGTTTAAGACACCTCTTGCTATCAAAGTGCTCAACTATGACCCGAGTCTATCGAACACACCCCCTAGTGACCTTTGTCCATCGCCTACAACTAATCTATCAGTGTTATGATATTGTCAATTAGTAGTCTTTGATTTGGAATTCTGCCATATAATTATCGTTAAAATAATATCTCCATTTTACATATTTTACTATATTATTATTATACTTTGATTATGTTAATGGCACAATAGTCAAAAATAATTTGTAGGTGGTAGAAAAGCATTCTCATATGGGCTCCACACTATCTCTGCCAGCTCTACACCTTATACAGGTTTTGTACCCTCTGTCTTGTCTTTACACCTCAAACATGTTATCATACAAGTTCTAACACTTGACTAGGTAGACGCAGTTCACTCTATCTGCTCTATGCCTCATATGGTTCTATTCCCTCTCTCTCACCTTTACGTCTCAAATGAGTGATCATACGGATCCTAACACCCGATCAGGTAGACGTGGCCCATCTCTTGGCTCATGCCACATACGGGTTCTGTACCCTCTCTCTCTTGGTTGTACACCTCAAACTCGTCATCATACAGGTCCTAGCAACTAATACTTTCTGACTTGTACTCTCTCAGCTTCTACACCTTCTCTTGGTTACAATGTACTCCAAAACAACTCAATGATCAAGTTTTTCTGTTGACAAGGCAATGAGAATGCAATCAAAACCAAAGAACACAAGAAGATAAGACTACCAAAAACCTTCATTCATTTGTTCCATTATTATATATACAATGAAGATGAGACTCGTACAAATTCGAGAGAGATGAACCAAAATAGAATACAGCAAAGGATGAGGAAAAGAGCAAAGTACAAAAAGACTACGATGAAGGAGGTGAGGGAGGTTTGCTACAAAGATTCAAAGTTAGCTCTGAGAACAGCATCTTGAAAACTTGTATCAGCCTAAATTGGTGCCTCGAAACCAAGGCTGCTGACAATTATCGCCAAGCTCTCCGCCAGTCCTAACCGAGGAGAGCAGTTTCAGCCTGCTATAGCTTCTCGATAGCCATCTTATATTTCTCTTCAAGATCAATTATTTTCTGCTCTCACACCACCGTTAGCTTCTCGACAGCTCGTACTTTCACCTTGAGACCTCTCTTAGCAGCTTCCAAACTTTTAACTTCTGCAATGGCCATTTCACACTCCACCTCTTCATTTTTGTCATGCAGTGCAGCCTTGGTTGCCATTTCCTCTTCAATCTCCCTCTCGCTCTCTGAGCCAAAGCACTGTGTATTTGAGAGATATCCTTATCCCTCCAGCTAACCACGTTCTTTAGATGTCCAACTACCCGGTCTCTCTTTAGTCTCTTGAACTCTACCAAAACAATAGTCTACACATCGACATTAGTTCATTACAACTTAGAAAATAAGTAAAGTACACTCATGAGTTGAAAATCATACGAGAATCCCAATAGATATTAGGGATTCTTCACCCTACTCCATAGACAATCCATTCAGCTCTAACTTAGAGTACTAATAATCCAGTTGGTCGGCAAATTTTTTCACCTCAATAATATCTACATAACTGTAGCAATCATTGTTGGCACTAATTGTTATAGTACCCCTTTTCTTCAAGTCCTTTCTTCCGTCGTAAGCCTGATCAAAATAAAAGGGAGAGGAGGAGTTCTCTCAAGCATCCTTCCTTTACCTCTCCATACATACACGCTCTCGGGAAAGGCAAAAGATGGCCCAACTACCAGCCCCCGAGCTACTCGCTCCTCTTGTAGACCTCTTCCTCTATTCCTCCCTTGGTGTCCTCTCTCGTGGGCCCTTTCTTAGCCCTCCTCAAGAGCCAATAGAAGTGACCAAGGAAGTGTGGTCTCCATCTCACCCTCTTCAGCCCTTATTTGTTTGGGCACCTCTAGCCAAGGATCCTTAAACTTGATTGCCGAACCCTGTTCTCTATTCTCCCCCACTTCCTTACTTGTCGAGCTTGGCATTTGCAGTTTTATCTTTTCCCCCCAGAATCAAAATAGGGAGAGCATCTGTCAATGGAACACCTTGTTCCGATGCATTCTCCCCCTCCTCAATGCTTCTTCTAGATTTGGCCCTCATAGCCTATAAGTAGTTACCCTCATTAAATCATCCTCCTCGGTAAAAGGAACAACATCTAAAAGCCTCACTGCCCTCTTTTTTTACCAAAAGGAGTCTCTTACCTTCTCTTCGACCAAAACCCACTAACTTTAACATTTTGCTATCCAAAAGATCCTCCATGCAAATGGCTTTACTCCTTGTGGAATACAAACACCCTATAGAATACACAAATCTTGAATATCAAGAAAACGTTGGAGACTTCAACCCCACAAAAGACTCTGCCTTAGCGTCCGGCAATGGAGGCATCAATTCCTTATTCACAAACTTAATAAAAAAGAACTTCTCTATCCATGTCTTATCGATAGTCAAACTCTGGCCTGATTTGGAGACAAAACTAACCCTTCGTGGAACCCCAGGTAGGATACCTTCTCAAAAAAAAATCAATGCCAGTATCTCAAAATCAAAATTCCAATGGTTGTAAGTCAACAAGCTCACTACTACCACAACCAAATGTCAGATACTAGTGATCAACAAAGTTGGAAAGATGTTCGAACCTTTCAAAACCTCAGTAAGGGGACCATATATGGCACCCGAAGGCAATACATCACATACTCCTTATACATTGGGATGCATCCCTCTGATGCCCCATGGACAATAGCAAACTATAATCATCGCTTAATGTCATCCCTTTCACCATCCCTTGCAATTCTACCCCTAATATCGTAATGCTAATATTGCTGATGGTTCGATGAATGCGAGATCTAGAACCTTTCTCAAAAAAGCAAAAAAGAAAACTCATGAAAGTATGTATATTACAATGGTTATAACCAATTGCAAACTACACAAAAAAGAGTGTTAAGAAGATTCCCAAAAATTGAGATGATACATCTTACATTTCATGCTCCACTGTCGTGCCTATTCTAATTCCCTAATTCACAAAATTTCAAAACTACTCCTAATGCCACTTCTTCAAACTAACATTAAGAGTGGGGGAAAATGATGGTACATAGCCCAATGGCCCATAATCATAAAAGCCAAAGACAACCAAGCCTACTAGACCATGACTACGGATGACATAGAGGCCTCTCAGTAAATGTCCAACTCTCTCTCTCTCTCTCTCTCTCTCTCAAATTCATAAATTGTGTATTCTCACTTATACCTCTTGACCATCTCGACTAAATCCTTTGGGTAAGCCGCTCGCCTACCTCTCACCTAGACTGTCTTAATTATTACCAAATAATCTTCTGTTAAGCAAATCGAGATCATAATCACCTAAAATTTGAATTTCCCCTAATTTCGGGAGTAAACTCTCCTAATAAGGAAGGAGTCTTTGTAATCTCTCCCGATAAGGTATGAACCTTTTATGACAACTTGAACTTCCCTGAATCGACAGAATCCTAAACTCCTAAGAAACTTTAACTACAGTTCTTATAATCTTGAAAGATCCCTAGTGATCTCTCCTTAAGCAAAGTAGGGATTTTATGCTCTCAAACAAGAGACTTATCATATATGCACATGTTATATATACTGAGCAGAGATAATTTATGAAAGGTATGCAATATACTTAACCCTACATGCATCATATAGAGGCTACACATGGCTATTCTATGGCTTTACTCAGTTTATTCTCTCTCTGACTTGAGTATCAGAGCTTCCTCCATTCGAGTTATCTCTGGCGGGTATTTGTAGGTCTTTGTATTCACAAAAGCCCAGAAGGTTCATCAGCATCGGTTCCCGCTTGGGTCAAAAGAGGAGTTATTGTGAAACAAAAGCCACCTCCCACAATAATTACTTTGCCTACTCATGGTTATATTCTTGGATTTGCCCCTAATTTGAACATTAATTATTATTTTTTTTTTTTGTAATTGGAGAGACCAAAACCCTAAGAGGTAGGGGATAATTTCTAGGGGGAGGGGTTGTCACAATTAGCAATTCTACACCAACATTAATGAGCAATCATGCCTCATCCTCAAGGAGTTTCTTCTCGAAACTCAAAATTTAACCTATTTAGAGTAGCTTTTTATAGTAGTATGCTTACTTTGTAATAAAAGCAAATGTTTGGCTCTTTTCTATTTTTACATTTATTTTATTTTATGTAATTTTTAGAAAGGTAGATAGAGTTTGTAAAAATTTGGGAAAGAAGTATGGCATGTGCTATTATTTATCGTAATGGTGTACAAAGTTTGAAAGCAATGAGAAATGCCTAACTCTAGAAAAAGCTATATCCTCGGATATTTCAATCTCTCTTTCTATTAGACTCATAAGTGCTTACAAAGATTTACAGGGGGCAAGAATCCATGATACATCTAACGAACTAATTCTTGACCCTTGGAGTAGTTTTTAAAGTACCCCCTTACTAGCAAGTTGTAGTTACTCATTTTTGTTAATAAAGCTGTTGTTGCCTCAATCGAATGTTGCTTATGTGATTGCTTTTATTTATTTTTTTTGCTTACAAGACAATTGCCTTAAGTAAATCTTGATTCAGACAAATGTGTCGCACTACTTAATTGCTTCTACATTATTAGGTTGACTTATGTCTTTGGCTAGTAGTGTCTACATGTCGCATGTGTCTAACTTTGGGGGGGGAATAGGCTCGTGACAGTTTGAATTAGAGAATTAGATCAAGTGAGTGCTCGTAGGGAGCATACATGTGCACTACTTTAAAGGGGTAGAAAGTGTAAATAATCATTGCACTCGGGTTGATGATATTGAAAACATCTTGGTTGTTGATACACTTTGAGGAAATTAGGGGCTAAGCACCAAGTGAATTTGTTGGTGTGGGTAGTGGGCATGAATGGCCCAAACACCTCAACATGGCACTAAAGGTGAAAGTTCTTGAGCTGTGACCCTATGAGGGGAGCAGAATGAAAAAAATCAAAGAATTTCTTATTCAATGTCGAGTGATACTTCTGTGTCATAAGAATGAACCCGAATAAGAGAAAAGTGAAGATACATCAATGTATTTGATGAGTAACGTCAAACTGTGGTGGCAGATAGAGTATATGTAAATGAAGCAAGGCTGATATGCCTTTGATATATAGAAGGATCTAGAAAGCAAGCTGAAGACTTAATTACTTCTTAAAAAGGTTGATTACTATGGTCGCTTCAAGGTGTGTAGCTTAAAACAGACAAGGATAGTTCTTGAATATGTGAAGCAATACTCAGCTTTTATGTTTGACATATGGGACATGTCAGAGAAAGATAAGCTGTTCCATTTCTTAGAAGGATTGAAGCCCTAGGCTAGAAGAGAACAAGCTTACACTGTGGCTGAATGCTTGACAAACTACTCCTTGCCAAATCCCAACAAGAAGAATAATCCATTGTTATAGAACAATAGTTGAAGAAAGCATGAGAAGGGACAAATCCAAGAGCTGGGAAGCCTTTGATAAACCATCAAATTCCAAGAATAACTTGGCCTCATCAAAAGGATCTACTTGGATTGGAACAAACAGAACCAATAATGGTGCTTTTTGTGTAAGGAACTACACAAAGTTGTCAAATGCCAACAGATGTGAGCTTTGAATGCCTTAAAAGTAGTTTCAATGATGATGAAGAACTTTCCATGAGAATGGGTGCTATTTGTTTGATCAATACCATTAAGGAGCAAGCATCGCTTAAAAGAAAACTAAGAAAGGGGCTCATGTTTGTGGAGTTTCATTCGATTAGAAAACTAACATGCACGCCCATCAGAATTAATCTACAAAAAAAGGAGCTAACCATTTGAATAGAAAACCAACATGTGCGTTCATCAAAATTAATCTACAAAAAAGGAGCAAACTTTGATCAGGCTTGTAATATATGTACACTAAAGCACCTTTTTGTCGAGTATTAATCGGAGATAACACCATAATAGTGAGCATCTTAGCCCACTTGGTATTTCCTTTTATTCATAACTCTTCCCATAAATATTGTGATTTAAAAAAAAAAATTGTGTCTCAAGTTGTATCTCATTGATGGAAATGCTGAGTTCTATTACGATTAAGATATTATTGAGATGAAATAATACAAAGGGATATGACACTTATGAACAAGTACCAACTCTATTTAAATTTTGATACAATAGCATAGACCCATACAAAATTGTATCCCTTGAATGAATTACCATTTATTCACAACCCTTGAATCTCTATTAATAGAATAGGAATTGAAGTAGCATACACAACCCAATCCCGACTAGGAAGAGTTAGTTGAGATCGATTTGTTGGAGGGTAAGGTTGATTATTTTGGTAGGGACCTCTATTAAATATGAAGTTTTTTCTCCTTAAGAATTTTTGTTTAAGTATTTTAGTTTGAGGATTTCTTTTGTTTTTAGAAATTACTAAGGAATATGGTGAAAAGGAGACCGGTTCAAACTAAA
This sequence comes from Dillenia suffruticosa, assembly GCA_033439265.1. Lineage (NCBI taxonomy): Eukaryota > Viridiplantae > Streptophyta > Magnoliopsida > Dilleniales > Dilleniaceae > Dillenia > Dillenia suffruticosa. The sequence goes on along the minus strand of JAVTVX010000037.1, from coordinate 4,770,592 downwards.
GGAAAATATTCCTTCTTTTAATAGAAATCATAATATTAAGAAATTTCTAAATTAGATTGCAGAAACCGATAGCTTCTTTGAGTATATGGTGTTCTAGGGAGAAAAGTGAGACTTGTCAATGCCAATTAGGAACAATTAGCTCAGATTGATTTCTTAGAGGCAAGGATTATTATTTTGGAAGGAGTCTTATTAATTGGTAAGTTCTTGCTCCCCGAGAGGTTTTGTTTAGGAAGTATTTTAATTTTATAATTTCTTTTATTTTAAGAATTATTTGCTTGGTAGGTTTTCTAATCTTGGAAAGGCTATATTTCTTTTCAGTCTATAAATAAGGTCCTTTTCCATTGTAAAACATCTCATTTTTAATTAATTTAATTGATTTATTAGACTTTATGTTTTCTTTAAGTTTCTATATTGAAACTTGTTTATTCTTACAGTCATGTGTTAATCCTTTGTCATGCCTATTCTTAGAGTATAGGAGTTCATGCTAAAGAATCTTTTGAGCTTTGTAGATGATGAGACCTGTAAATACCCGCCAGAGATGGCTCCGGTGGAGGAAGTTTTTATACTCAAGTCAGAAAGATAAGTGATAGAGAAAGAGAATAGACGAGTAGACTCTTAGAATAGCCCTATATAGTCCCTGTGTGATGAGTGTAGAGTTATTGAACACAAAGAACATACCTGGCATATCTCCTATGTTTTGTATATATATATAGCATGTGCATGCATAATAAGTCTCATGTTTGAGAGTATAGAAACCCTGATTTTCTTATGGAGAGATCATTGGAGATCTTCCAAAATTATAGGGACTGTAGTCAAAATTTTTTTAGAGATTTAGAATCCTATAAGTTGAGGAAAGTTGAAGTTGTCACGGAGATTGTCTACCTTATCAAGAGATATTATGGATATTTCCTTCCTTATTGGGAAAGATTTCTCTAGGGATTAGGAGAGATATGGTCTTGATTTGCCAACCGGGAGCATTATTCATCGGGCGGTTAGTAATAGCTGAGAGAATGTTCGATCGAGAGGTGAGCAAGTGGCTTACCCAAGAGAGTTTGACCGAGATGATCAAGAGGTCTAGAAAGAACGTTCAATCAATAGGGTGTTTAGCCAAGAGAGCACTCAACCCTGTATATGCTCGGTCATTTTGGGTATTTACCGAGAGATCACCTTAGTAGTGTATGGACTTTATATTTATGACTCCAATAGGCTTGTAGTCTCTAGTCTTTATGGTAATGGGTTGTTAGACAATGTACCATCATTTGCTCCCTACTTCTAATTTCGTTTCAAAGAAGTGACATTAGGAGTAGTTCTGAATTGATAGGAGTTGAAAAGTTATAGAAATAGAGTTATTATGCTAAAACTTTGGGATGTCACAAAATTGGGGGCGTATTGGGAAATTGGAAGAGGCACAAGAGGAGAGCATTAAATGCAAGACGTGTCTTTCCAATTGCGAAACATGGTACTTTGATTGTTGAGAATTGTATTCAACATATTTCTTATCATTATAAATGGTAAAGGGTATTTGGTGGAGCCTTGTCACTTTATTTCTTGAGATGAAATTTTGGCGTTTAGGTTCCAGTTTGTGAGTAACAAAATTTGTGAAAAATAGAGATAGTGAGAGATTCTGAGTTACAAATTTGGGAACGTGAGATAGAGATGATTTTAGAAGATTGTGGTAGAACTGTTGATACAAGGGTCCATCAGTAGAGAAATTATTGATAAAGGTTCCATCATGGCATTCAGAAACCCAATGCCATAATGGTTTAGTGTCAGTGTTTCTGGAGTCTTACATTAGGTGGAGGCATCCTGACTCCGTTCTTGGAGAGTCCGTTGGAAGGTGGGGGTGTCCACTCTTATCCGCATTGCAATGTTAGAAGAAAAAAGCCTGGCAATAGGAGGTTGATAATTCTCAAGTAAGGGTTTTCAAGCGTTTCTTGGGCCGAGGGTTAGTACAGGCTATATATTAAGAGCTCAGTCCATTTTTCATGTGTTGTATTTGGTGTAGGTAGTAACATCCTAGATGAATTTAGTTATAAGGGGCATACATGGTTGACGAGGCAAAGGTTCTTATTTTTCAGGCCTTTGTTGTGTATGTACTTCGATGATGTACTCGTTAATGTATGAACATTGCATTATGTTGAAAGGAATTTCCTCTTGTCATTTTAGGTACTAAAATAAGTTTAAAGTTGATGAAACATAATCCGAAAATCAAACCAAGAATAGTCACCCAAATGGACAACCGCATGAGATGCACGGCCAACAGTGTGTGCCTAGAGACACAATGGGTGACAACTTGTGCATAATGTATACAAGCAATCGGCCTTTGCACCCAGTATGCACAGGTAGTGAATCGTGTGTACCTAAGTGCATGAGTGTCCGACTGCATGCACTTAGTGCATACAGGCGATCATCGTGCAGATTCAAGTACAGAAGCAACAAACTATGAGTGGGCAGTATGCATAGGCGGTCAGCCGCAAGACGTGAGAAGACTATCAAATGGAGTATCAAACTTGATGAATTCGATATTGAATATCAACCGAGGCCCACCATCAAGGGCCAGACGTGAGCTGACTTCATTCTCGAATGCACACTCTTAAGTCTTACTGAACAAGTCACTAACGACCATTCGGAAGGGTGCTGCCACAACATAGACCTTGCATATAGACGGGTCCTCCAACTTATCGGGAAGTGGTGTTCGATGACTTTGAAGCAAAATAAGCAAAATATGCACTTTGCTTCGATTTTCAAGCCACAATCAATTAGACCGAATACAAAACACTCTTAACAAGACTGCGGATCATAATATCATTGGGAGCTAAAGAGCTTCGAGTCTTCACTGATAGTCAACTTGTGGTCAAGAAAATCGAGAGAACTTATGAAACCAAAGAACTAATAATAGCGAAATATCTCACCAAACTCTAGGAGGTGATAAGCAAGTTTCACAAAGTTGAAATACATCAGATTTCTTGATCCAAGCTTGATACATGCTCTCTAAGCTTGCAGTTTGGACTTGTTATCCACTAGTTGAATAGTTTACATCGAGAGTCTCCCTCACAAAGTATCGATGAACCAGAGTAGATTCTGATGATAGATAACTTATTAAGCTAGAAAGATCCCATCCTGGCCTACCTGTGGAATGGTCAAGTGCCAGACTTACCACAAGAGGCAGCAAATATCAAGCACAAGGCTGCGTATTATGCCATCATCAATGGGTCCCTCTACAAGAAGTCCCTTACTTACCCTTACCTCAAAAGCTTGACGCCCAAGGAAGAGAATTATATCATTAGTCAAATTCATAAAGGGGTATGCAGCAACTATTTGGATGCTTGGGACCTAGCTAACAAGGCCTTACGTCAAGAATTCTTCTGACCTAACATGAAGGCCGACGCAAGGGCTTATGTCAAAAGGTGATACAAGTGTCAGTGCTTCTCTTTGGTGCCACACCAACCTTCTTCTGAGCTCTGTCCAATTGCAAGACCATGGCCATTCGAACAATGGGGGATGGATATACTGGGACTATCCCTGCAAGTTACTAGAAAATGAAAGTTTCTCATATGGCCATATATTACTGCATCAAGTGGGTGGAAACTAAACCACTAGCCCAATTTATAACCGACAAGATATAAGATTTTGTGTGGGTATCTATCATCACCATATTAGACCTACCTCATGTTTTTGTCACCGAAAACCACAAGCAATTTGACAACAAAAACTTTAGGAAATTCTGTAGCAAGTTGGAGATTCAGCATCGCTTCACCTCTGTCACTTACCTACAAGCCAATGGTCTTACCGTGGTGACAAACTAAATCATCTTTCAAAAGCTCAAAATAGCACCGAACGAAGCAAAAGGTCGTTGGATAGGCAAACTTTATGGAATCCTATGGACCTATTGAACTACGCCCTAATGGCTATAGGGGAACTACCATTCAGCTTAACTTATGGATATAAAGCAGTTATACCAATGGAAATAGGAATCTACTCATTATGTATAGACCAGTATTATCCAGAGTCAAATGAGCCTACATTACACGAACGATAGGACCTCCTACCCGAATTATGTGATACTGCATCTATTAGAATAATAGCCTGTCAATAGCAGATGGCTTGATATTATAACAAAAAAGTGAAATCCAAAACGTTTAAACTAGGAGACCTAGTCGTCTGAAGAGTAGAAGCAACAGGGCAACCCCAACTTGGAGGTAATCTCGCACCAAACTAGGAAGGCCCCTATTAGGTATGTTCGGTAATGTATCCAAGAACATATCGCCTCAGCCATTTAGACAGTTCTACTATACCCAGAACATGAAACTCAGAGAACTTGCATATCTATTACCAATAACCTTTAAATCTCCCCTAATCTTAACATTTGTCATTCCACAACTTGTTAATAACAAGATTGTTCTTTTTTACATAATGTTATCTACCTAATGAATCGTGAGTAGCACAGGCCCCTACACTTATAGGTCCCTAGTCTACCATTTTTTCTTTTGTAGACTCTCTCTTACTCTCTCGGCTCTACGCCTCAAAAGGGTTCCACACCTTTTTTCTCGGCTCTACGGCTCAAATGCATCATCATATGGGTTCTAGCACTCGACCAGGTAAATGCGGCCCTCTATCTCTTGGCTCTATGCCCCATTACACCTCAAACGCGTCATTCTGTAGGTCCTACCACCCGACTGAGTAGATGTGGTCTACTCTCTCAATTTTATGCCTCAAAAGATTTCCACACCCACTCTCTTGACCCCGAGGGTTCCATACCCACTCTTTCAGCTTTACGCCTCTCACAAATTTCATGTAAGTCTCAGCACCCATACTCTCTCAACTTTATACCTTTTGAGATCTTAGCAAGATACGATGCTCATTCTCTCGACTATACACCTCATATGGATCCTAGCATGTAAGTGGAATTCAACCCCTAGGTTCTTGATCTCAACATCTAAAAGGGGTTCTAACCACCCCTCTTGATTATATTACATTGAAGACAACTCAGAGCTCAAGTCTTTTGTTCCAACACACGATCAACAAAATAACAAGAACACGGTAACAACAAATAAGAAAATTCTCTACTCATTTATTCATCCAAGTTTTCATATATATGAAAGAAAGTTTTCCCACTGTAAAACAACTAGAGAGGGTAAATAGTTGTTTTCTGATTTTTGAGATTTTTGACTAAATAAAATTAAGAAAGACAACATTAAGGAAACTAAAAGTAAAAAAGAAATCAGACACAAGAATTTTTATAGTGGTTTCACCAACCCAGTGTATGTACATACCTAGGCAACCCTCCTGGATTTTTACTATTTCTTCAAATAGTTGCAAGTGAAACCTCTATAACATACTTGCTTCATAGGTACAAGTGAAACCTTATAAGTAATTCTCTCAGAAATACTTTCTCTCTCAAAACCTAGATCATGAAACCCTCATGATATTCAAACTTCTTTCAAGTACAAGGGTGTTACAAAGTGTGAAGCCAATTCTTAGATGAAATGAAATTAAGTTCAAAGAATGTTACAAGGAATGAGACTATTCCTCGGATATAAAGGAATTAAAGCTTAGTAAATAATAGACATAGAGAATACAAAGAGTTTAATGTAGCATATGTTTTCAAGTAGCAAAGTACTCAGAGTGTTCAATGGGATCATATTTTTCCCGACAACCATTCTTCTTCTTAATTTCTTGATACTCTGTTATTCATTACTATGGCATTTATAGCTCTCTTGAAGAGTGCCATTGAGTGGTAGGTAAGGCTGGACATTGAGAATTGATTGCTCTTCACATTCCTCATTCAATGCATTTGATTGCTTCTTAATTAATGTTTTTGCCCATTATCATCTTTAAAGTAGCTCATTACTTATTTTTGTTAAGCAATTCCTGTCTCAAGAAAGTTTGAATCCCTTTTTGCTACAACAAAAATGTTAGCTTGACAAATAAAAGAAGATTTCAAAATATCATAGGATGTTGATTTAAAATTTAGAAATTAGATAGACAACTGATTACTTAAAGAATTCATTTAGTCAATGTCATCAATTTTTGAATAGTCAATGAATATTTTCAATGTCCATGTTATTTCTTTCTTAAAATACCTCTGTGAATAAATGGTCAACTGAAATTGATTGGATTCTGGAATGTAGTTGGCTGGTGAAGAATTTCGGTCAGTCTTTGAATTGGTTTGATCGGCCAAACGAGCACTTGGTTCCTTATATGGTTTAGTGGTTGATCGCGTGAATCATCGGTCGGCTAAATGAGCAGAGCAGGTTGGCCACTCATGTTCTCGGTCGCTCATATGAGCATAGCGGCCTGGCAGCTTATGCTCAACTGTTGACCGTTTGAACATAATGGGCTAGCCGCTTGTGCTGAGGAGTTGACCACTCGAGCACACAATGTGTTTGCGGTCATCTGCTTGAGTATACTAGTGCACTCGCGATCGGCTGCTCGTGAGTACTACGGCGCTAGCGGCTAGACGCTTGCGGCTGACTGCCTATGCATACTGCCCACTCATAGTTTGTTGCTTCTGTACTTGAATGTGCACGATGACCACCTGTATGCACTAAGTGCATGCAGTCGGACACTCATGCACTTAGGTGCACACGATTCTCTACCTGTGCATATTGGGTGCAAAGGCCGATTGCTTGTGTATGTTATGCACAAGTTGTCACCCATTGTGTCTCTAGGCACACACAGTTGGCCATGCATCTCATGCGGTTGTCCATTCGGGTGACTATTCTTGGTTTGATTTTCGGATTATGTTTCATCAACTTTAAACTTATTTTTGTACCTAAAATGACAAGAGGAAATTCCTTTCAACATAATGCAATGTTCATACATTAATGAGTACATCATCGAAGTACATACACAACAAAGGCCTGAAAAATAAGAACCTTTGCCTCGTCAACCATGTATGCCCCTTATAACTAAATTCATCTAGGATGTTACTACCTACACCAAATACAACACATGAAAAATGGACTGAGCTCTTAATATATAGCCTGTACTAACCCTCGGCCCAAGAAACGCTTGAAAACCCTTACTTGAGAATTATCAACCTCCTATTGCCAGGCTTTTTTCTTCTAACATTGCAGCGGATAAGAGTGGACACCCCCACCTTCCAACGGACTCTCCAAGAACGGAGTCAGGATGCCTCCACCTAATGCAAGACTCCAGAAACACCGACACTAAACCATTATGGCATTGGGTTTCTGAATGCCATGATGGAACCTTTATCAATAATTTCTCTACTGATGGACCCTTGTATCAACAGTTCTACCACAATCTTCTAAAATCATCTCTATCTCACGTTCCCAAATTTGTAACTCAGAATCTCTCACTATCTCTATTTTTCACAAATTTTGTTACTCACAAACTGGAACCTAAACGCCAAAATTTCATCTCAAGAAATAAAGTGACAAGGCTCCACCAAATACCCTTTACCATTTATAATGATAAGAAATATGTTGAATACAATTCTCAACAATCAAAGTACCATGTTTCGCAATTGGAGAGACACGTCTTGCATTTAATGCTCTCCTCTTGTGCCTCTTCCAATTTCCCAATACGCCCCTAATTTTGTGACATCCCAAAGTTTTCTGTAACTTTTCAACTCCTATTAATTCAAAACTACTCATAATGTCACTTCTTTGAAATGAAATTAGAAGTAGGGAGCAAATGATGATACATTGTCTAACAACCCATTACCATAAAGACTAGAGACTACAAGCCTATTGGAGTCATAAATATAAAGTCCATAGACTACTAAGGTGATCTCTTGGTAAATACCCAAAATGACTGAGCATATACAGGGTTGAGTGCTCTCTTGGCTAAACACCCTATTGATTGAACGTTCTTTCTAGACCTCTTAATCATCACGGTCAAACTCTCTTCGGTAAGCCACTTGCTCACCTCTCGATCGAACATTCTCTCAGCTATTACTAACCTCCCGATGAATAATGCTCCCGGTTGGCAAATCAAGACCATATCTCTCCTAATCCCTAGAGAAATCTTTCCCAATAAGGAAGGAAATATCCATAATATCTCTTGATAAGGTAGACAATCTCCGTGATAACTTGAACTTTCCTTAACCTATAGGATTCTAAATCTCTAAAAAAATTTTGACTACAGTCCTTATAATTTTGGAAGATCTCCAATGATCTCTTCATAAGAAAATTAGGGTTTCTATACTCTCAAACATGAGATTTATTATGCATGCACATGCTATATATATATACAAAACATAGGAGATATGCCAGGTATGTTCTTTGTGTTCAATAACTCTACACTTATCACACAGGGACTATACAGGGCTATTCTAAGAGTCTACTCGTCTATTCTCTTTCTCTATCACTTCTCTTTCTGACTTGAGTATAAAAACTTCCTCCACCGAAGCCACCTCTGGCAGGTATTTACAGGTCTCATCATCTACAAAGCTCAAAAGATTCTTTAGCATCAACTCCTATACTCTAAGAATATGCATGACAAACGATTAACACATGACTATAAGAATAAACAAGTTTCAATATAAAAACTTAAAGAAAACATAAAGTCTAATAAATCAATTAAATTAATTAAAAATGAGATGTTTTACAATGGAAAAGGACCTTATTTATAGACTGAAAATAAATATAGCCTTTCCAAGATTAGAAAACCTACCAAGCAAATAATTCTTAAAATAAAAGAAATTATAAAATTAAAATCCTTCCTAAACAAAACCTCTCGGGGAGCAAGAACTTACCAATTAATAAGACTCCTTCCAAAATAATAATCCTTGCCTCTAAGAAATCAATCTGAGCTAATTGTTCCTAATTGGCATTGGCAAGTCTCACTTTTCTCCCTAGAACACCATATACTCAAAGAAGCTATCGGTTTCTGCAATCTAATTTAGAAATTTCTTAATATTATGATTTCTATTAAAAGAAGGAATATTTTCCTTTAGTTTGAACCGGCCTCATTTTTACCATATTCCTTAGTAATTTCTAAAAACAAAAGAAATCCTCAAACTAAAATACTTAAACAAAAATTCTTTAGGAGAAAAAACTTCATATTTAATAGAGGTCCCTACCAAAATAATCAACCTTACCCTCCAACAAATCGATCTCAACTAACTCTTCCGTGGCTCACCATGGAAGACAAAATTCTCTTTCTCCATGGCAAGAAATCAAAATATCACAAACACTGTAATTATTGTGGAAGAGATGGATATATTGAGAAGTGGTGTCGCAAGAAACAAGCTGATATGCGTTCTGTTACATCCAACCAACCGAGAACAAATCAATCTCGGCATGAGCAGAACTATGCACCAAATCATAATCGACCAGTTGCAGCTATTGTGGATAGTGCATCATTTTCTTCTCATAGCTTACCCTTCACTGAGAAACAAGTACAGCAACTACTCTCCTTAATCCAATCAAACAACACTACACATTCTCATCCTTTAGCTAACCTGGCAGGTATGGTTTCTTGTTTTTCTTCTCATTACAATGACACTTGGGTAATCGATTCTGGATGCAATGATCATATGACTCACGATCTAAAATCCTTATATGATGCCTCTTGCCATAACAACCAACCTGTCAGACTTCCAAATGGTAGCATTATTCCAGTAACTCACTTAGGTTCTATTAAATTTTCATCAAATTTCTTACTTGATAAAGTTTTGTATCTCCCATCTTTTAAATTCAACCTTCTATCTATTAGCAAAATCACAAAAACTCTTAATTGTTCTGTTACTTTTTTCTCAAACTGTTGTGTTTTTCAGGACCTGAAAACGAAGAAGATGATTGGCTCGGGAAGAGAACGTGATGGTCTTCACTACCTTGATCTAAAATTCAACCACAGTACCTCTTTGTCATCGATTGCTACTAAAGACAAAGAAGACTTATGACATTATCGTCTTGGCCACCCCAGTTCAAGTATCTCGCCTTTGTTCTCTCGTTTAGATTCTAGTATCAGTTTTTTATCTAAATATACTTGTATGATTTGCCTTTTAGCAAAACAATCACGACTTCCCTTTCCACATAGCTCTATTTCTTCTAAATCTTATTTTGATTTAATTCATATCGATATTTGGGGACCATATTCCACTCCTATTATTACTGGTGCACATTATTTTCTCACAATGGTGATGATTTTTCACGTTCTACTTGGACATATTTGATGTGTTTTAAATCCTAAATTTTTACCCATATACGCCATTTTTTTTCTATGGTTAAAATACAATTTGATATTTCCATTCGTCAAGTGCGTAGAGACAATGCACTAGAATTTTTCAATAATGACATTAACGAATTTTTTAGTTCCCGTGGTGTCATCCATCAATATAGTTGTGCTTACACACCCTGTCATCCATCAATCGTAAAGCTCATGCAACATTTAGTTGGTGTCGGAACTTTTTCATTGGCTAATATTGCTTGTCAGACAGTTACGAATATTTGCAAAATAAAAGTATGGTACTAGACATTTTGTATGCTTGCTTGCCGTGACCGCTGTTTCATGAAGCCATTTCTAGAAGAAGATTTTGGATCATACAGACCCGCAAAATGTTAACTTGAAAGGTAATAATCACTTAATCTTGACCGTTTCCATCGTCCTATAAATCTCATTTTCCTTCTAATTCAATTCTCTCCATCACTATTCTTCCTCCAAGATGAATCAGAATTTTTTTCCTGTCCTTCCTTCTCTTGAATCTCATCATACCATGTAACCTTCCATCATTCCTATATGCTGATGACTCGCGTTATGTGAACTGCAGTAAACCATTTCTGCGGATTCACCCAGGGGATCACATATCCTTTCTGGCTTCAAAATCGACCAGACTATTGTGGGATGAAAGCATTTGAGCTTGATTGTCAAGGTAATGTCCCCATGAGTTCTGTGAAGTACAGAGTTCTCCAAATCAACAATCAGAGTAACCCTCAAAATTGCTAGAGAAGATTATTGGGATTCAATTTGTCCCACAACCTACATCAACAATAATCTTGATTTCAGTTACTTCAGTTATGTTTCTGGGTATCAAAATCTGACCTTTTTCTATGATTGTGATATCAGTGTTTTTAAGCAAATGATCCCCTCCTTTTTGGGTCAGGAAAACTGCAGCACTCCTGGCAACTACGTAAATGTTTTCTATGTTTCTACAACAACAATCCGAGTTGACCAAGAAGTGGTGACCCGCAAACACGGTGTTTATGTTCCAATTTCTGAATCTGCTGCTCAGAATTTAGGGAAGAATACAACAACTGTTGATGCAGCTCTTGAAGGATTTGTAATCGAGCGGAATAATGCATATGATAATCAATGCAGAGGTTGCACTGATTCTGGTGGATGGTGTGGATACAACTCAAGTACAGACCAATTCGCACGTTATTGTAATGACAAGCCATATTATCCAGCATGTGGCAATGTGCCTTCTCTGCTTTCTCCTCCCTTACCCCGTATGCACCCTTCCCTTAGGATAGCTCAATATTCATTTACCTTTTAGGATAGCTCAATAGATTCGGTGATATTAATCTGCAAAAAGGGGAGAAATCTTCTAACAATTTTGATCATGCTTCTATGCCTAAATAGACTTCATAGCGGCTTTTGATTTGTTTGCTTGCTTTAAGTAGGTAGTAGTAGTTGCTAACAGGCATAACCTGCGCCTTGTTACTTAAGCGAGTAAGTCTTGGGCTGATTATATAATATATATACCACTGGTACATATAATCCATCACTATATGGGGCCTAAGGAAACAAATTCAAATTCGGCATTCTTGTTTTGTTTGACTCACCAGGAACATCAAATGAGGTCCAATCTCCATGCGAAAGTGAATGCTAAAGGTGGATTTAATTTCCCCAGAGGTGAAAAAATATAACAGTAAAAAATTATGCAAATATCATTTTCTTGTTGGAGCAAGTAACAAAAGTAATATGAAACCATTGACCTGTGTGAGGTACTAAAATTTCCGCAAGAGAAGTTTCTATTCCATTGAAAAAACATGCCAATCCACACTTTGATGCCAAAATTCTGGTCAAATGTCACCACCTAATGGCAGCTTTGCAAATTTAGCACACCAAACTGAGCCACCCCATTTGAAATTTTGTCTACCCGTATGTAAAACGCTTTGCTTTCCCTTCACTCTCCCATCTTCCCCCCTCCCCTCCAACTCTCTGACCAAGAATGCATTTCTATGGCATCCCAACCTTTCTCCCTCCCTTGATTGCAACCTTAATCATCACTCATGTCCCAAATTCTTCTTGTTCCGATTATCGATACTCAAACTGCAGCCAGACCTTCCAGTGTGGGAATGTCCCAAACATTGGCTATCCATTCTGGGGATTAAACTGGCCAGACTACTGTGGCTGGCCTGAATTTGAGCTAAGCTGCAGTGGTGATGCCCCGGAATTGACAATCCTCTCACAGAAATTTCGAGTACTTAACATCATCAACTCCTCCTATACCCTCAACCTCACAAGAGCAGATTACTGGGGTACTTATTGTCCTAGTGATGGTGAATTTGCCAATACCACCATAGATACTTCATTTTTCACCTATACGTCAAATACTCAGAGCTTGTTTTTGTACTACAAATGCCAAACACTGGAAATTACCGTCGCATCTCAGATATTTGGACTTAACCTTCAATTTAGCTGTGTCGTGGATGATAAAAATACCACTGGGTATTATGTTACAAGAAATATTTCGTCAACCGGAGTTGGAGCTCTTCTTGGCAGCTGCGAAACAAATGTAAATGTTCCAGTTTACCAGGAAAATGCACAGGTCTTAGAGAACAATCTAACAACATCCCATTTGCTAGAAGCACTAGATGGTGGTTTTGGACTAAAATGGGATGCAAATAATTCTTTGTGTGAAGTGTGTGTTAGTTCTGGTGGTCTGTGTGGGTATAATTCAAGCACACAGAAATTTACTTGTTACTGTAAGGATCAGCCTTACCTGGGTAGCTGTGGATCAACTCAACCTAACACACTTTCAGGTATGCACCTTCTGTCTACTTTGTGGTCTCCTAATGCATTCAAGGCTGTTCGTCGCTTTTTCTATGCAACCTGACTATAGCCATCATTTTTTTTTCTAGAAATAAGTTGTCTTTGATTTAGTCTTGTTTTTCCATGATTTTGTTAGTAAGGGGAATAGGTGATTCTCCTGCCTGATTGTAATTTGCTTAGATCAGTTTTTTGGATTGGCATACTTCACTCAAGAGAAAAATCAAATACTCTAACCGGTTCCTTTTTTTCTTCTAATTCAATTCCCAAAAGAAGAAGAGAAATCAAATGGCTGCAGTTGCTCTTACTCGTCAATTTCATCAGCAAAAGGGAGCAGTTCAAAGGTCCCTTTAGTTGATGGATTAGTAGTTCATAGGTCGTGTTCATACTGTATTATAATTTAGGAAAAATTAGACAAAAATCTATGGAGACCTCTGGTTAGGATTTGAAATCCAAGCAGCGGTGGGCTAGTTGAAAAGATCTCTTTCAAAGCTGTTACCATGAACTTGTCACCTTCTGCTAGACGAATTAGCAGATTACGCTTAAATCAGTACTTTTTAAATGCTTGGTTCCTTTCCATATCTGCTATTAGTAATACCTTTCTTCTTGTTCCTACAACTTTCCATGTCGGACAAACAATATCTTTGTTCTGTGCATTATAGCCTTATTGGTCCATCTATACTAGTCCCATAAGAAAATGGAGGACATAGTGAGAGATCCAATGGAATGATCAGCAAATAATTTTGGCCATGTTCAATACAAATTGCTCCGCTTGTGACCTGGACATCACAGCGTCAGAACTCAGCCAACAGAAGGATGAAAAGAATTCAACTCCCCCCCTCCCCAAGTCTACAATACACGGGATTCACGTACTAGGGTGGAATGACATTAAATTCATTTGTACTTTTAGAAAAATGTGGAGGAATTTGCTTTGCAGACTGTCTACCATACCTGCCTCTCATGCAGAAAGACTCCATAGCTTCTTCAGCTCCATGTTGCCCTGTTGTCCCCTGTTTCAACCTTTGCCCTGGCTATTACAATCCACCATTTGAATGCAGTCATCATAGCAAGACTTTAACCTCTTCTCGTTCTCTCAAAAAACTTCTGATCATTAGCATATTTATTATCAGGACAGAAGTCCTATTTAGGCGATCTTTTAAAATTCTCCCATTTGGATTCATGACAACATCAACATAGACAGCTGGCTATTACAGACCGATTGACAAAAGTCTTTCCGGGCTTAGCTTTGAAACTGTCAAGTAGCTTTGCAATAGCCAAGACTTTCCGAGAGGAAGCTTCTATTTTGTTGAAAAATAGCCATCTAGGTGCAGCCAAAACGCGGTCAAATGTAACAATCTTCCCATAACGTAGTTGACGGAAAATAGGTAGCTAACCACACCTTACTTCTTGAAATTTATTCTCACTTTCTTTCTTGTACCTATGACCCTTCTCCTCTCTCTCTCTCTCTCTCTCTCTCTCTCTCAAACTGAAAATGAAACCCTCTCTCTTTTCCATGATTGTGATCTACATCCTTCTTCATGTCCCAAAAACTTCATGTGTTGATTATCGATACTCAAACTGTAGCCAAACGTTTCAGTGTGGGAGTATTGCAAACATCGGATATCCTTTCTGGGGACAGAAGCGACCAGATTACTGCGGTCGCCCTGAATTTGAGCTGGACTGCACGGGTGATGCGCCGGTGATGACAATGGAATCGCTGCTATTTCGAGTATTCAATATATATAACACATCCTACACTCTCAACCTTACAAAAGCTGATTACTGGAACACTTCTTGTCCTAATGAATTTTCTAACACCACTATTGATTCTTCATTTTTCGAATATACTTCAAACACCCAGAACATGTCCCTCTTCTATGACTGCACCAGATCACTCCGGGGTGCTGGGATTTCGGACCCATTTAACTGTGACATAGACAACACTAGTATGACCGGCTACTATACTTTGTCGGCCAATGATATTACTATTCGGTCAGCTTGTAGAATAAATGTAAATACTCCTGTTTATCAAGAAAATGCACAGGCGATAAAGGATGATAACATGACTAGTGATAATTTGGTTCAAGTCCTGGATGGTGGGTTTGGGCTACAGTGGGATGCGAACAATTCCATCTGTGAGGTATGTACACAGTCAAATGGACATTGTGGGTACAACTCGAGCACAAAGCAGTTTGTATGTTTTTGTGAGGATCGGCCATTTCGGGCTAGTTGTGACTCAAATGGACCAAACAGTCCAGGATCAGGTATGTCCTTCGGTTTTCTCCTTGTCATTTCTTAGTACTTGCAAAGGAATTTAGTCCATGCCCCCATCTAAGGATTCATGTTGTTCGAGTACTTCAAGGTTTTGATCTTATCCCAACTTGGTTCACAAGAGTAATTTATAAGGAATGCTTAATTATGATCCACAGTGGTAGAGAAATTATACATAAAGGGGGTAGAATTGTAGATAATTAGATTGTTTGCACTATGTCCATGCTAATTTGTGTAGATAAACCTGGAAGAAACATAGACGCCTAGCAGGATTAAATTTCAACACGTTATTTCATTTTACAACAGCTTTACCTAATTAAATTCAGTATTCTTGAACCCTTGTTTTTTCTATTGATTAGATCTAAGATTAGTTAGCAAACTTCAAGAATCGGTCAATTTTTTCATGTTCCTCAAATACCAAATTGCTCATTTTATCTTCAATCACAGTAAAAAGGTCAATCAGTTTAATTAAGTCAGACCTAATTGAAAATTAAAGATTAGATGTTTTTAAAATTTTATAATTTTCATGAATATTGATATCTATGGAAATATTGATATTATTTTTCAATATTTTAGCATAAAAGAAATGATAGTTATTAGACAATAATCCAATTAGCACATAGGGATCAATACATGTGAAAATCATATAAACTTTCTATTTCTCTTCTTTGTTGAATCCAGTGAATTACCCTTTACTACAAAAAGAAGGAGAAGAGTCGTTGACCCGTGCTTATCAAGTTTAAACAAAACAAGGTCATCTAATTACTGCGTAAAGCTGGGTGGGTTCAGGCAAAGGGGTCATATCTTAAGACTTGTAGTCAACGTCTCTGTGTTTTTCGGATTTTGTTTTGAAGTACTTCTGCCCCAAACCGTGGCTTTGTTAATCAAATTAGTAGTTGATCTCTACTAACTAATTATTCTTGTCCAATTTTTTTTCTCTTTTTTTTAGTTATTAAGTAATTAATTTTCATGATCAGAAACAATAAAATAAATTAATTAATTAAAAAATCTAACAAGCTAATAATTTGTTTCAGTATTAGCCACTGGTTTGGATTTTCATTTTCCTTTTTCTGCGGCTGTTGGCCCTCCAATTTCGTTTTGGCTCAAAATTCTAACTCGAATTTTGAGCTAGATACTGAAATATAAGATAAAAAAACTATGGTGGCAGATGCAAATGTCACCAAGTAATTGCTTTCTAAGAGCAGCCTTTGTTGACGAGTTGTTACCAAAAAAGAATATTTGACCCTCTAGCTTATTCCAAAACTTACACCAAGTATGTGTTTCTCTCTCTATTCCTTCTGAACTCTCTCTCCCTCCCTCTCTCTCTCTCTCTCTCTCTCTCTCACTCAGCAATGAGTTCCCGCATAATCTCAACTCTTTTCTTCTTCTCCATGATCACACCCTCACTAGCCGATGAACCCCCCATAGTCACCGATTACCGGTATTCCAACTGCAGCCAAAAGTTCCAGTGCGGGAATATCCCAAACATAGGATATCCATTCTGGGGGCAAAACCGTCCAGAATACTGCGGGCATCCGAAATTCCAGCTCAACTGTTCCGGCCAAACACCGGAAATAAATATCCTGTCCCAGCAATTCCGGGTCATGGGTATCAACAATGTGATCTACACTCTCAACCTCACGAGGTCCGATTACTGGGGCACTTACTGCCCTAGTGTTTATGAGAATACCACTATAGATTATGATTTTTTCAACTATACCCAAAATACCCAAAACATGTTTCTCTATTATGATTGCCAACCTATTTATATTTCCCCTCCTATTACGGCAGACTCCATAGAATTTACATGTAAAAACACAACCAATGGGCATCATTCTACTGGGTACTATGTGACGAGGAATTTGATATCGGTTTTTACCCTAAATAGGATTTGTGCAACCAATGTAATTGTTCCTGTGTACCAAGGGAATGCTCAGGCTTTGGGGAGCAATTTGTCCACAAGTAATTTGCTAAGGGCGATAGATGGAGGGTTTGGGCTAAAATGGAACGCCAGCAATTCCGAGTGTGAAAACTGTGTTTGGTCTGGTGGGCAGTGTGGGTTTAATAAAAGCACCAACGGGTTCGTGTGTTTTTGTGAGAATGGAGCTCATCCTTCTACTTGTCATCCGCTTATTACAGGTATGTGTTGTGTCCAATTTCTTTAGGGTTTTGAGTTATTAGGGTTTTATATGCCTAGGTATTGCAACCACATTTCACCGTGCTACTGCTGACTGTTGATCTCTTTGAACCATATGAATAGCTTTTTAACCACGAATTTCTTTTATTGTGAACTAATCTCCTAAAAACGTACACAACAGAAGCTAGTCAGACTTGTGCAAGGGCTGGGTCCAGACCGGGCCCAAGGTGGGGACAACATGAAAAAAGTGGGCTTGGGCTGGACATGGCCTGATCATCGGGTTTCAAATCAGATGAACACTGGGTCAGGACGGCTTAAACCAAACAAGTCCATGTCATCACAAGTCAACCTTGGGCTTATTGGACCCAGCCCATCCGGCCAAGAAGGCTAGAGTCTAGTTAGCAGTAGGGGTGTGATGATACCCGAATAGTGTCACAGGTATCCGTGACACTACCTGGTCAAAGCTCGAGCTCGAGCTCGAGCCCATATTGTGTTGAGCTCGAGGCCTGTCGAGCTTTCCGAACATGTGAAATTACATTTTTGCCCATTATATTATTAATAAATTACGAAGAATAATTCTTAGGTTTAAAAACTAAGAGGATGGAAAGGTCCTTTTACCTTATTTCATATCTCTTATTCATTTCCTCATTTCTCCATTCTCAATCAATTCTCTAATTGTTTTCCTCTCAAGTCTAGTTCTCGCATCAAGACCTCGATTCTTCAAAGTTCAAGCTCTCTGTGGAATGAAGATCTTGTTCGTCTCTCCGTTGCTGCTACATATTACTACTCGAGGTCAAATTGATCGAAGGTAAACTCTCCCTCTCTCTCTTTCTCCCTCTTTGTCTCTCTCTCTAGGGATTTTGAAAGATCTATAAACCTAGGGCTTTTGAGATTTTTGTTTGTGTCCCTCAGTCCTCAATTCTTCAGCCATCTCTTTCTCTATGCAGTAGAGATCTACGAAGTACGAATCGTCCATCACTGTTCAATGTCACTGTCGCCGCTACAGCATCCTTAGTTTTAGTCGAATCGAAAGTAAACTCTCTTTCTTTCTTTCTCTGTCATTGTTTCCATAAAATTCTAAAGTTTTGTATTTATATTGAATTTGTTGAATTCTAGAGTTTTGATTTAAGTGTTGATTTCGTTTATGGAAAACTCTCTCTCTCTCTGCAAAAATCTCTTTCTATGATTTAAGTGTTGATTTGTTTGGGTATGGTCTCTACAAAATCTCTCTGTCTCTCTCTCTGCAAAAGCTCGGGTATGGTCTTGAGTTCGAGCTTGAGCTCGAGCTCGGGCCCAATCTTGCATAGTTTAACACCGTGACACTCGAGCTCGAGCTTCTTAATTACACTTCAAGACGAGCTCAACCTCTGTAATTGCAGGCTCGACGAGCTCGAGCTCGAGCTCGAGCAAAACCAAAAGGTACTCGAGCCGAGCTCGAGTATTGCTATTACCCGACTTGACTCGAGTGTCATAACAGCCCTAGTTGGCAGACATTTTCTATTGTTTTGGACCCTATTTGACCTTTTTTTTTAATTTAAAAGCATTTTAAGGTTAAAAATTAGGTCAAATTGATTTTTCAAAAAATTGTTTTTTTAAAATAAAGAAAGTGAACTTTTTTTAATGAAAAATAGAGAAAAATGAGCGAGATGAGCTTTTTCTTGACTTTTTAAATAAAAATGTTTGTACTAACAAAATCGCCCCCTAATTATTTCAACTAATTTTATCTTTTATATTAACGTTAAAAAAAAGTGTAACTATTGCAACATTGATGAACAATTTTAATTTATTAATTTTTTTTTATGAATTTGGGAAATCTTTTTTAAAAATATGAATTTTAAATATTTATGAACTTAAAATATTTATATTTAATTATAGATATTTTAGAATTATTTATGAAATTATTTACTTTATAAATTATTTATGAAACTTTAATATCAATTGTGCTTTATTGTAATTTCACTACATTTACAATTTCTAAAAGAATTTTTTAAAATAAAATTATCAAACAATTTATCACTTAAATTTTAAAATTTTATTTACTTAAAATCTTTTAAAAAAAGAGCTAGGCAAACAAATTCTTAATTATAACCGCAATCAACAATTGGACTCAATTAGCATATGAAGACTTACCAACGCGCACCGAAGTGAACCCCACATGAAAATCTTCTTCGTATTCTGCAAGTGCATACTCATAATTGTACTCATTTATTAGCACACCCGCCACCAAACTATCCATACTAACTCGTCATTTTCTTCCATATATGTCCATCGTCAAACCCTAGTCATCTTCTCTATCATGGCTACTCTATCATAACTCTCTCATGCTTCACGGTTCTCTCTCTCTCTCTCTCTCTCTCTCTCTCTCTCTCTCTCTCCCCCCTCTTCTATTTCTCTATCCTCACTACCAACTATGCCTCTCTTCTTTATCATACTCTTCGCTTGGTTTCCTCTATTTTCCTCTGCTAACCAGCTTTACCCAGATTGCACACTTTAATACAACTGCGGTTAAATTCAGAATATCACATACCCATTCATTGGATCAATCCGGCCGGTCTACTGTGGACCGTCGGAGTCCCAACTGAACTGCCAGTCTGATTCCATAACCGAAATAACTGTCAATTCTTGATGTTGCTAATGCCAATAAAGCCACAGATCTTCCTCTCACCGACTAAGGGAAAATTTGTATAGCGGGTTCTTAAGTTTTTGTCCCACAAAAGATTTACAAGAAGCTTGTTTAAGAAGATGACTTTGAAGTCAAGAAATTGGCATATTAGCAATCCTTTTGATTATGATGTTTTACAAGGTCCCCATGTAGACATTAAGCAATATGATCAAACCCTCGAATACTTTGTGTATGGTAGATGAGAAGAGTTACTATATTAAGAGGAGCCAAGCATTGGAGTGAGAAGTACCTGTTGAAAGTAAAGATCAATTCTAAATTGCCTTATCTTGGACACCATTTTTTTTTTGTTACAATAAGATTGGAACCTGAATCATGACTTGAGGGAGGGGGTGTGACCACTAGGCTATCCCTTGGGGACATTTTAGACACCAATGAAGATTCAAAGAAACATCAATCAAAGACCAAGAAAAAAAAAGAAGAAATAGGGTCAAAACAACCTCAGAACCGGTCCAATAAAGCTGCACAAAATTGGACAGAATACTAATAGTTGTTGGCATAGGTGGGATGGGCACCTTCGTTCTTTAACCATGTCGGGAGTTCGACTCTCTTTGGACACGGAAAAAACAATATTGGGAGACCCCGTCCCCACAAAGTAGGCCCTATAGAGGTCGATTCAGATTGTTCAGGGTGAAATTTTGGATATTGGAGGGTGGCCAAGCCATGGTACCAAAAAAAAAAAAAACACGGACAAAATACTGCCGGGGAAACAACAAATAGGCTTTGGCCCAATCCGGCCAAAGTCCAATCCATTAAAGCAAGCAGCTGCAGCCCACCTTTGGCCCACTCAAAGAAGACTTCAAGACCTTCAAAGGAAGTTCTAATCAAGGCCCAAGTGAAACTGCATAGCAGGTCCAAAGAGAGCCCAGAAAATTAGCCCAGTATGCTACCCTAGAGGATTCCTGGACAAGGCCCAATTCCAGCCAAAGTTCAGTTCCACTTTCAAGTGGCGTATTTTTTTTCTTGGTACAAGAAGATGCAACCAAACATGATCAAACAGGGGAAGAGAGGATGGAAGTGAGGGAGGTTCTACCGCTTAAGCTGTCCCTGAGGGACTCAAGCAGCATATGTTCTGGTCTTTGGAGGAATTTTTGTCCATATGATGGGCCATTAAAAGCTCAATGAAGAGACACAAAAAGGCCTCATTCACGGCCCAAGAAGGAGTCCAAACAGCAAGGGCTGATTGGGGAGAGTGTGCCCAGAAATTCAGAAAGTAGCCGTTGGAAAGTACTTGTACTTTCCAATGGTTGGTTCCCTCTCCTCTCTTGATTTGTGTCCAACGGCTCTCTCCTCTCTCTACTAGCTAGTTGGGTGACTTTGGTTATAAATAAGTCACCTCTCCTCACTTGGTAACACACACAACAATTGAAGCAAGTCTCCTTGTGATACTTATAGCAAAAAGTCTCTCTCTTTTATGTATATATTAGAGCATTGTTTCCACATTGTTTGTCATGTATCTTTGACAAATCATCAAAGCTATATTGAAATTATTGTCTCACAAAATTAGTCTTTTTTGTTGTTCTTCAACTTCTTCAAATCATCTTTAAGTCTCCTCCATCATAGCCTTCCATTGCTCATCCAAATTCATCCCCAATCATCCAAGCTTTCACAATATTCTTTGAGCTTTTGTCTCAAGTATCTCAATCAAAATTTCAATAGGATTGATGGAATTAATGCCCACGTTGGGGCATTTTTCCATATATGAAAATGGGAATTATCCCATTTTCCATATCTTCAAAATGTAACCGAAATGATTGATTGACCTTCCATTTGTGGTTACGAGAAAATAAGGAAGCTAGGGAAAAACCCTAGGGATCACAACATTTTTTGCACAACGATTGAGTGACGACACAATTGAGAGAAAAGACATCTCATTCAAAGTGAGGGTTAGAAAAATTCTAAATAGAGAATTTTCGGTGTCGTCTTTGTCACCGGATTTCAATTGCGGTGTTGTGATACTGCGATGATAGCTCGACTCTTGTGGTTATCATCCCGACGGCGAGGTCGTTGGATCGAGATTCGTGGTTCCCCGGATTTTTGCGATCTGCTCATTAAGGTATACCCAAAAAACCAACATTTTACGATTCCGAAAATTGGTCACGCTTCCGTATGTGTATGCGCATATAAATCTAGCATTAGTATCAGAGCCATAGGGTTGGAATTATTAAATAATTTTTGAAATATTTTCGGGTATAAAAATATGGGGTTGAAAATTTGGGGTTCGAATCACGGATGAATTTCATGAATCTGAACATACTATAACGTTACCCATGTTGCGTAGGTCATGAATACATTTTTTTCGAAATTTTTGGAGTACGTTTTGGCCATTAAAATTGAGGCCAAAGTTTTGGACCCAAAGGGTGCCCGGAACTAAAACACTAGATCTGTCCGTGTAAAGGGATTTTTGATCTAAACAAATAGCATATTTGTGTTCCAAGTGCATTAATCAACAATTTGACATGCATTTTGCATTGAGTGGTTGTCGGAAACTAGGTTTTCCGGCCAGGCTGCTGAGGGCCAAAGTTTGGATATTTGATTCGCTGTGTTTAGAGCTTGAATCTCCCAAAAAATCGGTTTAGAATGTTTTTGGGAAATCCAAATATATTTTCTGATTGAAATAGCCGTGAAAAATGAGTTGGAAATGGTTTTCGGAGAACCGGGTTGAAAAACCTGGTTGCAGGCCCGTCGGGTAAGGAAGAAGACACCCAAATCTGCCGGCGCGTGGAGGACACATGCAGAGAGGCGCATCAAAGGCCAACACGTGGGCACGTGCACCTCATGTGCTTGCAGGGCGCGTGAGGCAACCAGGGAGCCGGACCGGGTTGGGCATGACCCGCTTCGACCCACGAATTGACACGTGTCGGGTCGGACCTCGACCTCTTGACCGCAGGTCAGGTCAACCATGACGCGTTGACCAACCGTTGACCGACCCGATCGCCGACCTGGCTCCGCGTGTGAGGACACGTGAGACAAGCACCGCGACTGGGTAAGGGTAAGTCGAGCTGCGCCAGGCGCGTGGCGGCACATGGCGGCGCGTGTGAGGCGCGTCGCGCGCCTGCCTCGTGGGCCAGGCTCCTGCCGGTGCGTGGAGGCTCGTGGCTGGGCTTGCAAACGTGCCGTCGGCACGTGGCGGTGCTTGGGGACCCCCGGCGGTGCGTCAGGTCGTCCAAAATTGAATTCTTTCAATTTTCTGAGGGTTTTATGTCCATAAATGTGACTATTTGTGGGATTTTGTGTGCTGAATCTAAGTCTGAATAGTGAGATGAGATCGCGGATTGTGGTGTATAGTGTCCGTTGACCTATACGCTCGCTTTGGGGTTAACACTCGAATCATTTTGGACTTGATGATTTATAGGGTGTACAAAACTGTGAGAATAAGCATTGTTAGTTACTGATGTCTTTTTCTTTCTGTGTGATAGAGACTATGGCTGCGACGAGAAATATCGTGCTTGATCTTGTTAAGGGAGACAAACTGAATGGTGACAACTATGAGATTTGGCACCATAAAGTTCAGTTTGTCTTCGAGGAGCAAGACCTAACGGAGGTTCTACTGCACGAGATGACAGACCCCGGGGTGCGTGATACGCCTCAGGCGAAACTGGATAAAGAGGAGTATCGTGCATGGAAAAGGAAGGATGGCCAAGATAGGGCAATCCTCCTTAGCAGCATACACAATGACCTGATTTTAGTGTATGAGTAGTATCCTACTGCGATGATGGTTTGGGGTGCTCTAAGAAAGCACTTCGGCTCCTGGTCATCTCCTAAGCTGAGGATGTTGACCTATAGGTTCATCACCTATAAAAAGAGACCCAATCATATTATGAAACAGCATTTGATACATATTTCGAGTATGATCGCTTCTCTAAAAAATATGGGGGAGCCAATGACTGATGAGCTTCAGGTGCTGGGGGTGATCCAGTCCTTGCCTGACTCCTGGGATGTGGTGAAGACCTATCTCACGCACACTAAGAGTATTCGTACTTTTATGGGCATGTGTAGGCATTATGAGCTCGAGGAGGAGCGCCAAGTGGTAGCTAAATCTGTTTCTGGTCATGCTTATGTGGTAGAGTCGAGTAAGGGCTCCAAGGGCATCAAGCGTAAATGGCACAAGCAAGACAAGAAAGCTATCCAGGCTAAGAGGAAGCCATTTGCGAAAACTGTGGATAGAGGGCAGAAATGCAAGAAGAAGGAGCTCAACAAGAGCAAAGTCCGATACTACGTTTGTGGCAAATTTGGGCATTTCGCTCGCGAGTGTGGCAAGCGAAAGGTATGTCCTTCTTCTTTACATGGTATGAGTTATGTTTTATCCACTTTGATACTTACTAACTCTTCTCCTTTGTGGATTATAGACTCAGAAGCCACCGACCATATAGCTCGAGATAGAAGCGCATATGTGGAGTTTCGCCGATTGAGTCCCCAAGCGAGGAGCTGTATGTGGGGAACAGAGCATTTGTGGTTGTGAAGAGAATTGGTACGTGCAAGCTAACGCTACGAAGTAACCAAGTCCTGTACCTGCATGATGTGTTATATGCTCCCGAGATTCGACGGAATCTAGTATCTGTCCTTTGTTTAGATCGTTTAGGATACTCTATTATTTTTAGAAATTTGAGTGTTTTTGTCATGTACGATAACTCTCTTTTATGTACTGGTTTGGCCCATGACGGACTTTATGCGTTGGACTTGGTTTCCCATAATAATATTTCTGATTTATCTTCTATTGTCTATACATCTGATAGTGTAGTTGATGATATTTCTGTTTGGAATATTAGACTCGGCCACATAGGACAAAAGAGAATGAACCGATTAGTTACAAGTGACTTGTTGGGTTCGTTAACACAGGTCGAGTTGCCCCTATATGAGTTTTGTCTAACTGGCAAAGCGACGAGAAAACTATTTGGAAAGACAATGAGGGCTGAGATCCCATTGCAATTAATTCACTCCGATATTTGTGAGTCTATAATGTGAGAGTCCGAAACAGAGTCATGTATTTCATTACGTTCATAGACGATTACACGCGTTTCGATTACGTTTACCTGATCTCGCACAAGTTTGAGGCATTAGATTACTTCAGGAAGTTTATCAGCGGGTTGAAAATTAGTTAGACTTGAGAGTCAAGACTCTCAGAACCGATCAAGGACGCAAGCATTTGTCTGAGGAGTTTAAAGAGCTCTGTTTTGAGAAGAGTATTACGAGACAGTTGACTGTTCCTGCTACTCCCCTGCAGAATGAGATAGCAGAGAGAAGTAACAAGATTCTGTTAAAGATGGTGAGATCGATGATGGCGCAGGCCAATTTGGCTATCTCCCATTGGGGAGATACATTGTTGACTACTGCCTACGTTCTTAACTGTATTCCAACTAAGTCCGTAGTCAGTACTCCATACGAGGTTTGGACAGGGAGGTAGCCTGACCTTAGCCATTTGAGGTCATGGGGTTGTACCGCATACGTTCACAATTTCTCGCATCCACACGGCAAGTTAGGCCCGCGAGGAAAGAAGTGTATCTTCATAAGGTACTCCGAACATTCTAAGGGACATGTGTTCCTAGGTGAACGTATGGATGGAACGATCTCTGAAATCGAATCTCGTAATACTATGTTCGTAGAAAATGATATCTCTAAAAGAGGTTAAATCAATCAAGATTTCACCTTTTATGAGATGGGTGAGCCTAACGGCCCAATTGAACCCGGCGACGGGACTCAAGAGCCTATAATGGATCTTGGTCCTAGTGGGAGTGGCCCATCTAGAGGTGAGGAGGTTCCCTCTCCTCGCAAGAGTAGTCAGGAACATATACCCCGACGTCGTTTCCTGATTGAGGATGAGATCCTCATCGTGACTCTTGAGAATGATGAGAAACCTAGGACTTTTTAGGAGGCTCTCGAAAGTCCTGTGAATGACCAATGGCTAGAGGCCATAAATGAGGGGATGGAATCTATGAGAGTCAACAGGGTCTGGAACTTAGTTGACCTACCTGAGAATAGAAAGGCCATTGGGAATAAATGGATTCTCAAAATCAAAAAAAAGAGCGACGGATCGGTGGAGATATACAAGAAGCGTCTAGTAGCCGAGGGTTATATACAGACAAAGGGTATTGACTACGATGAGACTTTCTCCCCCATAGTCAAATTTACATTGATCCATTTATTCTAGCGATTGTCGCAAGCATGGATCTAGAGTTGTATCAGAAGGATATAAAAACCGCTTTCCTTAACGGAAATCTGGATGAGGAGATCTATATGGAACAACCATCTAGGTTCATTCTACTAGGTCATGAAAATAAGGTCTGTCGACTTCAGAAGTCAGTATATGGCCTAAAACGATCATCCAGAAGGTGGTACCTAAGATTTCACGAGTAGGTGATATCTTATGGTTATACAATGATCGAATAGGATCATTGTGTTTATCTGATATGATCTGATGACTCTTTTGTGATCCTGTCCCTATATGTGGACGATATAATGTTGGTTAGGAATAATATTGAGTATCTAATGACGATCAAGACATGGTTGTCATCGAGTTTCGACATGAAAGACATGGGTGAAGTTGAGTTTATCTTTGGAGTTAAGATCTAGAGGGATCGTTCAACAAAACTGTTGGCTCTTTCACAAGGGACCTACATTAAGAAAATCCTCGAGCGCTTTGGGATAAGTGATTGTAATCTCATTGACACTCCAATCACCAAGTTTGAAGACCTGAGTCTTGAGATCTGCCCAAAAACTCACGAAGAAATGAGGGAGATGAGTAAAATCCCTTATTCCAGCGCAGTGGGAAATCTGATGTATGTGATGTTGTGTATACGACCAGACATATGTTACGCAATCGGTCTAGTGAATAGATATCAATCAAATCCTGGAAGGGGTAACTGGAAAGCAGTGAAAATGATTTTTAGATATTTTAAGGGAACTGCGAGCTACTCCTTGTGTTATGGGAGAGGTGATTTGCATCTCGTGGGATATTCAGACGCCGATTGGGACGGTGATCTGGATAAATACATATCGATATCAGGTTTTGCTTTCTTGCTCAATGGTGGTGCCATTTCTTGGAGCAGCAAGAAGCAAACCTGCGTAACTCTATTTACGATGGACGCTGAGTTCGTGGCTTGCTCAGTCGCAGTTCAGGAGAGTGCTTGGCTCCGGAAACTATTAGATGACTTAGAGGTTGTGGTTGATAGCGGGAGGCCGGTGATAATCTACTGTAATAATCAGACCGCTATAGCATACACCCGAAACCCTAAGTATCATAATAGAACCAAACACATCGACACCATATATAATTTTGTTAGAGATATCATCGAGAAGGGTGAAATGGCCGTCAAGTATATCTCGACACACAGCATGGTGACTGACCCCTTCACCAAACCCATCGCTAGAGACTTATTTGTAACACACAGAGAGTCATTGGGTTTGAGAATATTTTGACATTTCTTATTTTGTATTAAGTTGACAATGTGATACTTATTATATTTATATATGATTTTGTGCATTATTCGGTCATAGTTTAATTATTATTTTTCCTCACTTGTTTATATCATGTACATTTTGATGTGATAAAATATATGTCAGGCAGGCGAGGTCGACTCTCTCACACGAGCGACCACCTCTAGCTCTGAGTGAGCGGAGATGAGACGGTTTCTAGTGTAAGAGGCATTGAGAGTAGCTCTACTAGAACACAAGTTGCCCTGATATGTATTCAGGAACTGAAATGGAAATACCCACATCCATATTGCCTGTGAGTAGCTAGATTTGAGATCTCGGATATCACTTGCGATAGTGACATTGTCTCTAAAACACTCTCTCTGAGATTTTTTAGTAGAGTTTTATGTGTAGAGTAAGTCTCATATTTGTACAGTGTTAGAAAAATCTGACATAAGCCCTTTTTTGAGAAATGAGAGATTGACACTATGACACGCGTGTTATACCGCGTGTGATAGACGATTAGAGATAGTTGGAGCTATTACATGAGAGGATGATCTAGTCGTGATCCCCGTTTCCACTGTGTGAGACTCGAGATCCATTGGGTGGGATCTCTAGTACCTTTATTTTACTTTCGACTGTCTCTAAATATCTTGATTCAATATTTGCTACTTTAATCTGTTTACCTATGACCCGTAAGATAAATTGAGGTATAAGGGACAAGTCTAGAAAAACAGCTGAATTAAGGCCGATGGATTCGAGTTTGGGAAAGGAAAACAAATCTACATTATATCGTTGTGTTGTATTTACTAACCGATCTGTTACGTTTATCCACGTTGGAATATAAGCGTAATAGTGAATACACATTCCAACACATATTGGGGATCACTTTTGATGAGAAAAGTGGCTTGATTGATGTAATTGTGTTGAGTTTGGGGTACAACGAGACTTTTTCATACTAACGGTGACTACTCGATCATCCTAACAGGTGTATGAGAAGTTTTTACTTGTAAGTGTACTCGCCAGTCGCACGATACCCACTCTTGTATGAAAATCCAGCAATGTGACATAGGAGATCGCATGAACTGTGATCTAGTGACGGATAAAAAATACTCTCGTGTGTAAGTGGGAGATGATGGAATTAATGCCCACGTTGGGGCATTTTTTCATATATGAAACTGAGAATTATTTCGCTCATATCTCCAAAATGTAACCGAAATGATTGATTGACCTTCCATTTGTGGTTATGGAAAAATAAGGAAGCTAGGGAAAAACCCTAGGGATCACAACATTTTTTGCACAACGATTGAGTGACGGCACAATTGAGGGAAAAGACATCTCATTCAAAGTGAGGGTTAGAGAAATTCTAAGTAGAGAATTTTTGGTGCCGCCTTTATCACCAGGTTTCAATTGTGGTGTTGTGGTGTTGCGGTGATATCTAGAGTTTCGTGGTTATCATCCCGACGGCGAGATCGTTGGATCGAGATTCGTGGTTCTCCAGATTTTTACGATCTGCTCATTGAGGTATACCCGGAAAATCTAACATTTTACGATTCCGAAAATTGGTCACGCTTCCGCATGTGTACGTGTATATAAATCCAACAAGGACCATTATGCCAAGCCAACGGATATGAAAATTGCAAGGGGTGAAGTACTCGCATGCCATGTCACTAGGAAAGTTCACCACAAAAGTGGGGATGTCTTGAAAAGGTTAAATCGATACATATTTTTCAAGATTGGTTTAAAAGGAGGTTTTAAAAGTGAAAATAAAGTTGATATTTGGCATTCTTAGTTCTCTTGAATTTGAATCGAGGTTGAGGATTTTTTTTCCCTTTTTTAAGTAGCGAGCACTGATTCGGGATGTGAAGCTGATGATGATTATGAAGAGTTGACTAAGTTAGACTTCTTAGAAGGCATGGTTGATAATTTTAGAAAGAGTTATATTAAATGGAAAGTTCTTGAGTTTTGTTTGGAACTAACCTAAAAAAAAAAAAATTTAAAACAATACCATTTAAAAAATATTTCCAAATCTAATACACACATGTCGTGATTTGAAGTCACGACATATACAGTATCATGTCGTGACTTGAAAGTCACAATATGAAATCGTGATGAACAATACCATGTCGTAACTTCAAGTCAATAAACTTAAAGAGCATTTTTGCAGCAGTATTAACCAGTAATAAACAAAAAACAATAGCAGACAGTGCTCATGATAGAGGTAAGCCATGCAAAAGTGATGGTGGTCCTTTATTTCTCAGAGCCACGAAGAAGGAAAGGAGAAGAAAGTAGAGGAAAGGATTAGGAAGAAAAGAAGAAGAAAAAAGAGGAAATGAAGGAAGATTGACTAAAGAGGAAAAGGAAGGTCACACATGATATATATATTTTTTATGACCACGGAAAATACTTTCAACCATTACATGTGTTATAGTATAAGATTTTGTGCAAGTGTTTTTTTACTCACACCGGTGTCAATTGATATATAAATTATATATTATAAGCTATATATATGTATATGTATGTATGTTTATGGTTTGTAATGCATTACTCTTTAAGAAGATAGAGTAAAAAAAATTATTACTCTGGATTATTCCTGAGTATCCTTTTTTCATTATCCATGTGTGAATACTATCCATAACTTTTACCCATTTTAAATTTTTTTTGTCTATAATATATATTATTTTATGATATTCAAATAATCTGCTAATTGCCTTCTTATTATTTTATATTTTACATTAAAATACAGAGGTATTTCAAAAACTTCAACAAATAAAATTTTCCTAAATTCTACCGTAAAACTTATAACTCTGGTTTGTGCAGTGACGATTGACCTCAAGCTCCTCTCTGACTTTGTTGTTGTTGAGATTAGGGAGAGAAATCTGCTTATTACCAGCTCGGCTAATGTTTTGACAGTAGTCATTGGATTATTAATTAGTATACACGTGTTCAACTGCTCATCTTCTCCATGGAGAAAGCTGCGTAGCTACATGCATAATCATCGACAATAAAAGTGCCTCTTTTAATAGTCATGGTATTTATTGCAGGAAGATCATCAAATATGAAGAAGAAAATTGTTATAGGTAATATTTAAAAGCTTTTTTTGCCTTGAAACTAAGAATTTTATGATTTCAAATTGAATCCTTATATCCACTTCTTTTAGTGCAGGGGTTTCAGTCATTTTTGCTGGGATTGTGATTTTTCTAGTTTTTCTTATACACATGATCAAAAGGAGGAGGAACAAAGAAACGGTGACTAATGAAAACATTGAGGAATTTATGAGGAATTATGCGACCATCTTTCCTCAGAGATACAGCTATTCAGATATTAAGAAAATGACCAATTCGTTCGCTGAAAAGCTTGGCCATGGTGGCTTTGGTTGTGTTTACAAGGGAAAGCTATCCGATGACCGTGTTGTGGCAGTCAAGGTCTTGAGTGGTTTCAAGGGTAATGGAGAAGACTTTCTTAATGAAATTGCTGCCATCAGCAGAACTTCCCATGTTAACATAGTCTGTCTTCTTGGTTTCTGCTATGAGAGTAGTAAAAGAGCTCTAGTTTATGAATTCATAGCCAATGGCTCGTTGGACAAGTTCATTTATGATAAAGGATCTTCAGAGAGCAATCGTAATTTGGAGTGGGAAACACTCCACAAAATTGCAGTTGGAATTGCTCGAGGACTTGCATACTTGCACCAGGGTTGTAATACAAGAATTCTGCACTTTGACATAAAACCTCACAACATCCTCTTAGATGAAACTTTTTGTCCAAAGATCTCTGATTTTGGCCTTGCTAAGCTCTCCGACAAGGCAGAGAGCAAAATTTCCATTGATGGTGCAAGAGGAACAGTTGGGTATATTGCTCCTGAGGTAGCACTTAGAAGCTTTGGAGCAGTCTCTCACAAATCCGATGTGTACAGCTATGGCATGATGGTTCTTGAGATGGTTGGTGGAAGAAAGAACCTTGATGTTGGGGTCTCCAGAACCAGTGAAATGTACTTTCCGCATTTCATATACAAGTGCATTGACTCACAAGAGAATTCAAGACTTTTTGGAGTTGAAAATGAAAAGGATGGAGAAATTTCAAAGAAGATGATTTTAGTGAGTTTATGGTGCATTCAAACCAATCCTGCTGATCGTCCATCCATGAGTAAAGTTGTAGAACTTTTAGAGGGAAGCCTCGAATCCTTGCTGGTACCTCCAAAGCCTTTTCTTTGTTCTCCTACAAGATTTTCCGGGCATTCTACCCAAATGTTGTCATGATTGTAAGCATCATATCAGTTCCAAAGTGAAAAGGTCTTTTGATGGGACAGATGCATGTATCAAATAACAGCATCCAGAACTGGCCGAGAAAACCCCACCAGCTTTCAGGAAAGTTTCATTTTGCATCAACATATTGTAAATTCCTCTGCTTGTACAACAGGCGGATGACTCCCGGTTGGTTTATCATTTTTCATGTAACACCGAAAAAGCCAACAAAAAAAATAAAAAAAAAAAAAAAATTTGGGATTGGGGCTAAAAAGCCCCAATCTCTCTCTCTCTCTCTCTCTCCTCTCCCTTCCGCCACCCACCGCGGCTGCTCCTCCTTCCTCCCGCGATCGCCGCCTCTGCAGCGCCTTCCTGCCTGCAGCGCCTCCTCCCTCCTCACACGAGCGCGCGATCAGCCCGTGAGCAGCGCTTCACCTTCTGCACAGCGCGCACTCGCGCGATCTCCCGCGAGCTGCGTGATCCATGCACGAACTCCAGCGTGACCCTCCAGCGCGCGCCAGCTCCGCTGCTCACAACCGGTTCCGCCACTATGCGAACCCCCGGTGCGATCTCCCGCGAGCAGCGCACGACCCAGCGCGGGCCAGCGCGCTACCCCTGCGCGAGCCGGCGCGCTACCCAGCATGAGCCAGCGCCAGCACGAGCGCGAGTGCGCTCCAGCGCGCGATCCAGCTCGAGAGCGCGAGCCTTAGCCTGCGAGGCCCACCAGGCACGTAGACCCAGCAGCCCGCAGGCTCACCAGGCCATAGACCCAGCAGCCCGCAAGCCCCAGGCCAGCAAGCCCATTGCGGCCCGCGGCCCACTGAAGCCCACTGCGGCCCACGACTCGCAGCCCGAGACGGCCTGTGACAGTCCGCGAGTCCTTGCGAAGGTAAATGACTCAAAGTTTTGATTTTCGCACTAAGGTTTCGAATTTCTTTAGTAATTGGACTTAAATTGCTCACCATTGTTTCGAATTTGGAAACATTCAGGTTTTAGACCCAACCGACGGGCGAACGAAAGCTAGATCTGAGATTCGAGGAACCCTAGGTGAGAGAAATGCACCCATTTCGAAGTTTGAATAAATTTTGCTGATAAAATCCCTTATTAGGGTTTTATTTGATATAAAATTTGATAATTTGATTAGGTTGTCTTTTGGAGAGTCGTTGAAAAATAGGGAGTGACCACATTCCCTAGATACGTGAGTGGAACTCTAATCTCTTACATAAAATAGTAAAACGTGTTTTCTACCGTGTTTTCAATAAAACATGCTTTTGATATGCATTGATCTGACGTATGATATTGAATTTCAAATCCGTTTTGTGATTATTGGAGTGTCTTGAATTATATTTATGATGACTATGCATCCATGGTTTGAAATGAAACAATAATTGTGCCATTACTTGAAAATTTAAAATTTCATTTTCTACCGTTGCATTGATATGCTGTTTGAAATGATTCGATGAAACGTATTGGCACGCTGATTTGAAATGTTTTTATGAACTATGTGGGTTGGATGCCCACTAGTTATGCGATGATATGATGTTACTTGTGGGACGTTGTGCTCTCGTGATACTATGATGATTCCGTAGCTACGAAGGGCGTTTGTAGAGGCACAGGTTGCCCGGATACGCTTCTGCAGGAGGTATCCACAAACGTCATTTATTCTAAAGGCTATAGGCGCGGCCGGTTGAACCCACATAGGGGGAGGACGTGTGTGACGCCACCGTCTAACACCGGGTGGGGTCCTATACACGCTGATGAGTTAACCTCAGCGAACTAATGGCCAACGTCGGGGTAGAGAGCGTTTTAAAGTCTATGCATAATAAAACCCCCGATGCGCCTGTCCTTGGTCACGGTTTACCTTTACTAGGATCATTTTTTGGCTCGCTCTGATATTACTTGATATTAAATGGATGCATACACGCTTGTTATCGTGTGATTTATTTAAATGATTTCAAATTGCTAAACATATCATGTTTTGTTGGGAAATGTAAATTTTTGTTTCGAATGATATTATTTGACACTTCAATGGTTCACCCACACTATTTATGCTTAATATTATCCCCCTCAGTCACTGACTATCTTCCTATGATACTCACCCCTCCATTTTCTCTCCTCAGACAGGATTATTGTTGTGCTGGAGCGACGCTTCAGATCTTAGAGATTTTGGTGGATTTGGGTGATACACGACGGTGAGATTTAAGTTAAATTTGAAATATGAATTTCCTACCTTATTTCGACCCTGCGAGATCTTGACATTTAAATCCGTAGTTGGCCGTACATATTATGGGAAGACTGTATAATTTAAGAGCAGTTGTGTGCATAACTCTCGGTTTGGTTCATTTTACTCGCATTGAGGCATCTGTAAGCGTTTTAAACTTAGACTCGCTCGGTATAGCGGCTGCTCATGCTTTAGTTGGGCATGACAGTAGAGGTCTGTGGCTAGGACTGCTAGAAACTTGTAGTCTTGCGTTGTTCTGGATGCTGGCTGTGGTGTTTGTTGATTTTGGAGAGGCCGGGATGGCCATTTATTTAAATTACATGTTGATTTTAATTATACAGGTTTAATTGTACACGGGAAATCTCCGATTTATGGGGAGGTTCTACGGGATTTTCTATAAAAATACAGCCGGCATCCAAGGGTAACGGGTAGCTGTTCACGATCCGGTTTGGGGCGTGACAGTTTTATTGGTATCAGAGCGTCTAGGTTGGGGAAAAGATAGTAGTAAGAGTTTTCCCAAGTATATGAAAAGTTCTCAATGCATTAGAGAGTTTCATACAGTCATTTAAAGTCCCATATTTGGTCATAGGCATATAAGTTCTTTTAAATTATGGAGTTAGATGCATAACACTTCTAACCCGTTATTTCACATTCAAATGCTTTGAATTATAATTCATTTTTTTAGGGGGTTAGTTACAGAGCAATTAACCATAACTCTTGATTTGTATCTAATAACAATGTATTCTTTTCGCAGAATTATGCCACCTAGACGTGGTAGGAGGGGTGCTAGATTCGCCTCACTTGAGGGTCTTTCAGTGCCTGATACACCTAGGGCACCCGAGGCACCACGAGTGCCAGAGGATGCTTCCTCTACTCGAGCACGCTCACCGGCGCTACCCCCAGCACCTCCACCGGCTGTTACAGCCGAGATTCCTCCACCACCACTCAATGTCTTGAGGCAGTGGCAGCAGTGATACAGTAGATATGGGGCGCAGATGCCACCACCTCCATACAGACTCTAGCGACCGCACCTGCGGCCGTACCTACTCCTTCGGCACCGATTCCTCCTTTGGTGGCCGGCCCTTCCGTTTCTACTCCGACCGATGAGACGTCGGCTACTTTGAGGCGCATCCACGAGCTCACTCAGTTGGTGAAAGAGTCTCGACAGCTCGGATACATAGACTTTTCAGGATCCAGTGATGCAGTAGCGGCGAAACACTGGATCAACAGGATTCGTAGCATCCTTACGGATTTGGGGTTGTCAGAGGAGCTCAGATTGAGAGTTGCTGAGAGACTCCTCGACGGAGATGCCCTCTCGTGGTGGGAGGCTATCCATGACAGTGCTACACAGACCCTGCGGTGGGAGAACTTTTTACGAGAGTTCGACCACAGGTACTTTACCCCGTTCCAGCAGGACCGGATGAGGACGGAGTTCCTGCACTTGCGCCAGGGGATGAGGTCAGTTTTAGAGTACGATGCTGAGCTTAGACGACTAGCAGCCTTTGTCCCCGATATGGCTACACCGGCTCAGATGAGGTTCAAGTTTGAAGATGGCCTCCAATTGAGTATCAGGAAGTATATGACGGTGACTCCCTCTTTTATATTATCAGAGGTGATTGATTCAGCGTATCGGGCGGAAGAGATAGTCTGAGCAGAGGCTGGACAGAGGGAGAGTCACCAGAAGAGGAAAACTGGGTCACAGGGTGGACATTCGTCGAAGAGGGGTAGAAGTTCTGGATATTCCGGAGGTTCTTCTAGCTTCAGACCAACAGTACCGGGACAGGGACCTCGACCACAGGGTTTTGGGGCACCAGCCCCTAGTGGCTTTACGCAGTCTACTACACAGAGACCGCCCTTCTGCCGTAGATGCAGCAGCCACCATGCTTTTGGGGCATGTAGAGTACCAATTACTTGCTTCTAGTGTGGGAAGCAAGGTCACGTTAGGAGTGTCTATCCCGATTTAAGTCGAGGAGGATTAGCTTTATAGAGCCGTACTAGTACGTCTAGCACAGGCCAGCAGGGGGCACCTGCACACTCAGCTCTTACCACTCCTCGGAGTGCAGCCTGGAGTAATACGGTCCAGAATCATTGCGACAGCAGCCTAAGGCCCAGACTCGTATGTTTGCGATGACACAGGAGGACGCATAGGCAAATCCTGATGTTATTATGGGTAATCCTCCCACAGACCCCTCAGTGTAGTACTTTGTTGTACTTTTTATATGACTTTTTTTGTGTATCATGATGTTGATGTACAGTTTTGACTAGTTAAAGATTTCGAAACTTAACTAGTTTGATATATATATAAATATATATATTCGTTCACTTTTTCTTCGCATTTTAAATTCTGTTGATCTTTTTCTTACTTTTAGGTACCATGCGAATATTCGGTATCGACGCCAGTATTCTCATAGATATCGGGTTGAATTTTTCTTATGTGAGCGACACGTTCGCTCGCCATTCTGATAGACCTCTCTCGCCACTTGATGAGGAGATTATGGTAGTCACTCCTCTTGACAAGCATATCATTCGAGATACAGTCTATAGGAGCTGTGAGGTCGGTATTGGGGAGACGATATTAGAAGCAGGTCTGATTCCACTCTCTATCACGGATTTCGATGCCATCCTAGGAATAGATTGGCTGAGTTTACACCGGGCTTCCGTGGATTGTTTCACGAAGGAGGTTGAGTTTAGGAGATCCGAGTAGCCACCGTTAATATTCCGAGGCGAGAGACAAGTATTGCCCTGCAGTATTATCTCTGTTATGAAGGCTAGACGCTTGGTACGCCATGGTTGTGCGGCTTATCTAGCTTATGTTGTCGACACCACCGTTGAGGGACCGAGGCTTGAAGACGTCCCTGTGGTGCAGGAATTTTCAGATGTGTTCCCCGAGGAGCTTCCCGGATTACCATCAGTTCGGGAGTTCGATTTCGAAATTGATCTAGTACGGGGGACCAATCCTATTTCTATTCCACCATTGGTCGGGTTGTCGAAACCCTCAAATTAATACTGATTTCCCCAATGCAACAAACTGTAGCAATAGTGGTTACCAGGTCGAATCCCAAGGGAACTAATTAATTCAATCTCTTAGTTAATGTAAAAAAATAAAATTGGGGGTTTCAAACAAATTGCTAAAATAAAATTTTACCGAATAAAAATTAATAACCTAAAAATAAGAAACAAATCAACAATGTAAAATACTAAAATTTAAGGAAGAAACTCAATTTACCAAACTCCGATCCATGGTTTCATATATTCGATTGTCTTATTGATCATTGGTTGAAAATATTATTCTTGCAATTCAAGCATTTAACTTTAGATTTATTAGGATAGTCATAATAAATCTTGTATTTTCCTAAAATAATTGACCAAACCCAGCATCCAATCAAAACTTATCATTAATCGATTGGGCACGATAGCGTTCCATATCAAATAATGACAGCATTAAGTTCTGTGAAAATAGTTAAACCAAAATGCAAATAACCAGGATAACCGTACAATTATTCGATTTTGTTTCATCGATTCCTTAGGTTAAAATGAATATCGGCAAACGACCCATAAACATATATAACCTATTTGCTACTCATACCATTCATTCATGACAATTACGGATCACTGAAATCCTGAATGCAGTAGAAAAATTGATATTGAATTAAATTGTCAGATTAACCAATACCAATCCTTCATAAAAATAAACCAAGAATCGACGAATACTTGAATTAAAAATGCAAGAAATTAAATAAAATACATAACCTCACAATGAAGAACAATCGATTAAAATTCCCCTTGAATCAGAATAAAGAAACTAGCCACTCATGGTGGTAAGTGTCAACAAAAAAATTAAAGAAAACTAAATGTTTCTAAGAAATAAATAAAAACCTAATGGAGAATGACTTCTCTCTCTTCCAGAAATTTGCAGCCGCCTCCCTTGGAGTAATTTTTGTTTCTCTGCAGCAGCCCTCCCTTTTCTTGTGTGGAGAGTATTATATTGTGTCTTTGAGTACAGCCCCTTTTGTATTTAAATAAGCAAGGTAGCCGGCCCCTTTTTGTGAAAATAGGAAACTTTCCTTCCTTCTAGTCTTCCAATTTGATTAGGACTCTTCCTCTTCATAGAAAATAGGAAAGAAGACATTTTCTCCTAAAGAATAATGCAACTTTCCTTCCTTCTAGTCTTCTAATTTAATTAGAACTCTTCCTATTGAGAAAATTAGAAACTCTACTAGAATGCTGAAATTAAAATTCAAACTCCTCTTCTTCAAAGTCCAATAAGATGTCTTGACCCAATTAGTTCCAAAATTGCCTTATTAAGCCCAATTTGCTCCAAATCTTCAATTTCAATCTCCTAAAAATAAAATTCAATAAAACCAACCATTAGTCCATTAAACAATTCAAATTCAAACCATGATAACAATAATAAATTGACAAAATTGCATGTTATCAAATTCCCCCACACCAAACCAATGCTTGTCCTCAAGCATTCATTAGGTTAATGTCACACAACTATCCTCTTCTTCACTCCTTCCCCTCCTTCAATTCATCTTCAAATAATTTCAAAGCAGCACATATCGAAAAATTCAAGCAAAAATAATAATTCAGAGAGCAAGTGATCATAGTTTTAAAACTTTAAAAAGAAAATATAAGCATCCCATCGAACTCGATAATTTCATCAAAATTCAATGTATCAAGATTCAATACCCTCACAAGAATTTCACTCTATGCACTCAAAGTGTTTAAGGAAATTTATCAATAACTCTCAAAATCAAAGCATAGTATGCTATTACCATAAGCTTGCTTATTTATCAAATCTCCACCACCACTTATATGAATTCAAAACAAAAATCCGGGGGTCTTTGTAAGGATTGTAACGTGGCTTGGGTAAAGGTAGGGTAAAAGGATAAATGTATCGTGTAATAAATATATCAAAGAAGCATGTTAAGAACATATCCCCTATATCCCATATCATGAAATACAATCAAGCCAAAAGAAAGATACCCCAATCAAGATCTTTATCATCTCTCAATCAAACTTTTCACATTTTCTCTTCAAATTCCCCGATTTCAACTTTTGAGAATTTCTTCTTTTTTTATTTTTTTTTCCTCTTTTCCTCACTTGTTTTCTTTTTCTCCCTTTTTTTTTTTTGAATAAGGAAACTAAATGAGGATCAATGAAAATGCCGCGCATATACAATCCACCCCAAATGTATAATCGACTTCCCGAAAATAAATCTCACAATAGAAATACCCCATTCCCTTTACAAATAACCACTCAATATATGCTCAAATCACATGCTTCTTTAATATAAGAACCAAAAAGAAGGTAAAGCGTAAAAAGAAGGCTATTGTGTTAATTAATGAGGTTAAAGCAAAGAAAAGGGATATAAGCTCAAAGGGTTTCACTAAGGGAAAAATTATGCATAGGAAGGTTTGTTTTCGAGAGCTAAAATGGGTAAGCCTAATTGCCCCCATCATATTAATGTATGAACTCATTGATGGGGTCTCAAAAAGTATAGCAAAGCAGGTTCTAGAATAAACATATTATGATTGATAAACACTAAAAAAAATTTAGAGCAAGATGATGAATGCTCTTCAGGCTCAAAAGCTCACAAAAAATGTTTAATTTGTATCAAATCTATTACATTTTCATTTGATTCAATCATCAAGATCAATGGGACACTTTAAAACAATTTATCCAAAAAAAAATAACTAATCATACTTATTTCTTTCATGCATTTCAAACTCAAATCAACAATGTATACTAACTCAAAATCATTATCCGACAAAATCCAGAGAGTACGAAGTTCCAAAGAAAAACAGAAGAAATGACATTAGCATGAAAATCCTCCCCCACACCTAAATACTACATTGTCCTCAATGTATGCAAAAGATGAGAATTTTAGACACAATGCTAAAGAAATTCATAACTAGCACAATTGAAAACTAATCTCATAAATGAAAGAGGTTAGG
The DNA here is from genome assembly GCA_033439265.1 of Dillenia suffruticosa. NCBI lineage: Eukaryota > Viridiplantae > Streptophyta > Magnoliopsida > Dilleniales > Dilleniaceae > Dillenia > Dillenia suffruticosa. The sequence goes on along the minus strand of JAVTVX010000037.1, from coordinate 4,730,706 downwards.
CAATGAAAGAAGACAATGAAAAGAAAGATAAAGAACGAGAAAACTCCCCTAAGGTGATGGTGGGTGCTGTGGAGACCGCGTGATCACGCCCTAATGCCAAGACTGCTTCTGTCCGAAATCGGACTGTTACTCCATTTGTGACTTGGCTTGAGAAAATTGCTGGACACATGCAAAAAATTAAGAGAAGGGATAAATAACACTAATAAAAAATTTAAAATTGAAAAAATGAAATAACTAAAATTAAATCAAACTCTAAAAAAAAAAAAAAAAAAAAAAAATTGGGTTGCCTCCCAACAAGCAGAATTATTTAATGTCTTTATGCTCGACGGTCTTCATGTTTGATTCAGCCAGAAGAATAATTTGGAGACATCAATGTAATGTCCAACATTGTAGAAATCTCCATCTCATCATGTAATATCTTCAACCGATGCCCATTCACCTTGATAACTTAATTTGTGTCAAGACTTTTGATTTCCACTGCACCATGAGAAAACACATTAGTAACAACAAATGGACCAACCCATCGAGAACGCAACTTACCTGGCATGAGTTTGAGTTGAGAATTATATCGAAGCACTTTTTGCCCAATCTCAAATTGTTTCCTTAAGATCATACTATCGTGAAACAATTTAGTTTTCTCTTTATAAATCCTCGAGTTCTCATAGGCCTCCAATCGCAACTCTTCAAGTTCTTGCAATTGCAATTTCCTTGACTCACCGGCTTCATCCATATTCATATTGCAACGTTTGATCGCCCAATACGCCCTATGCTCAACTTCCACCGGTAAATGACAAGATTTTCCAAAGACTAACCTATAAGGAGACATCCCTATTGGTGTTTTGAAAGCTGTCCGGTACGCCCATAGTGCATCATCTAAATGTAAACTCCAATCCTTTCGACCCGGGTTAACCGTCTTTTCTAAAATGGATTTAACTTCATGGTTGGAAACTTCGGCTTGTCCATTCGTCTGAGGGTGGTATGCTGTAGCGATCCGGTGATATACGCCATATTTTTTCATCAATGCTTCGATTGCGCGATTACAAAAATGGCTCCCTTGATCACTTATGATGGCTCTAGGAATCCAAAACCTGCTAAAAATGTTAGTCTTGATCAAGCCTACAACAGATTTAGAATCGTCAGTCCTGGTGGCCTTTGCTTCCACCCATTTTGATACATAATCAACAGCCAAAAGAATGTAAGCATATCCACAAGACGAAGGAAATGGACCCATAAAATCAATACCCCATATATCAAATATTTCACAAACAAGAATGGGAGTTTGGGGCATCTCATTTCTATGGGACAAAGATCCTGTTTTCTGACATCTATCACAACTTTTACAAAATAAGTAAGCATTTTTAAACAAGGTCTCCCAATATAACCCACTATCTAAAACTTTTCTTGCGGTTCTCTGTGGTCCAAAATGTCCCCCACAAGCATAACTATGACAAAATGCTAAAATGGATCTATGTTCATTCTCTGGGACACATCTCCTAATTATTTGGTCAGAACAAAATTTTCACAAATATAGCTCATCCCACACATAATATTTTGCCTCACATCGAATTTTATCCTTCCTTGACTTACTAAGATCACTAGGCAAAATGTGTGTAACCAAATAATTCACAATATCTGCATACCAAGGAGTAGTACATTTCAAGTAAAATAACTGCTCATCGGGAAAATTTTCAGAAATAGGTAATGGATCTTCTTCATTCACTAACCTGCTTAGATGATCAGCTACCAAATTCTCAGCTCCACTTCGATCCTTGATGTTCAAATCAAATTCTTGCAACAGGAGAATCCACCGTATCAACCTGGGTTTCGATTCCTTTTTCGCCAATAGATATTTCAAAGCTGCATGATCAGAATACACAATTACTTTAGAACCAAGTAAATAGGATCTGAATTTATCTAAAGCAAAAACAATGGCCAAGAGCTCTTTTTCGGTGGTGGTGTAGTTGCATTGAGCAGCGTTCAATATCTTTGAAGCATAGTAAATGACGTGACTCTTCTTAACAATCCGCTGGCTAAGAACTGCTCCCACAGCAAAATTGCTTGCATCGCACATGATCTCAAAAGGTAAATTCCAATCAGGTGGTTGAATGATTAGTACAGTAATTAATAGGTTTTTGAGCTTGTCGAAGGCTTCCTTGCATTTTTCTTCGAACTCGAAAGGTACATCTTTCTGAAGCAACTTGGATAATGGCAAGGTAATTTTTGAGAAGTCTTGAATAAACCTGCGATAAAAACCTAGGGCATTACATAGACTGAAAGGCATCCTTCTATAAGCAAATGTTCCAAATAGACATGTGAATGTAGTCTTTTCTTGATCTTCCTGTGCAATCACAATTTGATAATAGCCTGAAAAACCATCAAGAAAACAAAAAAATGATTTTCCGGCTAATCTCTCTAACATTTGATCAATAAAGGGTAGAGGGAAGTGGTCCTTTCGAGTAGCTAAATTGAGCTTTCTAAAATCAATGACCATTCGCCAACCATTTTGCACTCGCATAGGTACCAACTCATTGTCTTGATTTCTTACCACCGTGATTCCTGTTTTCTTTGATACCACATGAATTGGGCTAACCTACTTGGTGTCGAAAATTGGATAAATTATGCCTTCATCCAAAAGTTTGAGAATCTCCTTCATCACTACTTCTTTCATGATTGGATTCATCTTTCTTTGCGATTCCCTCATTGGCTTAGTGTCCTCTTCTAAAAGGATTCGATGCATGCAAATTGAGGGACTAATACCCTTTATATCGGCTAAAGTCCAACCAATTGTTGTCTTGTGCTCTTTTAGAACTTGAAGTAGCCGATTTTCTTGTTCTTCCGTCAACTCTCTTGCTATGATAACGGGTAAGGTCTCTTCGTCACCTAAGTATACATATTTAAGATGATCCGGCAAAGTCTTCAATTCCAATGTTGGAGCCTGCAAAACGGAAGGTAACATTTTCTTGTAAGAAACAGGAAATGTGGTGCTCGAATTTAAAGACCTTGATTGTTGTTCCAATATTGATTCTGAAATTTCACAAGTTTCGGTCATCTCTTCTTTGGTGTTCAATTACGTATCCAATTCAAAACTTGTGTCATTTTCTTCTTCAAAAATTTCCTGCACAATTGAATCAATGACATTAGCGGAACAAATCGAATGACACTCATTTGGGTATCTCATGGCCTCAAAAATATTGAATTTAACAATCTCGCCGTCAAATTCGACGGAGAGTGTACCATCATCCACGTCTATTTTTGTTTTTGCCGTTTTCATGAACGGTCTCCCCAATAGTAGCGGTGATGAATTTGTAACGGTGTCGTCATCCATTTTTAAGATATAAAAATCTGCTGGAAAAATTAACTCAGTAACCCGCACCAAAACATCTTCAACAATTCCTTCTAGATACACGACAGAACGGTCAACCAATTGAATAATCACTTTAGTTTCTTTTAGGGGACCTAGATTTAGAGCAATATAAATAGAATATGGCATGACATTGATTGATGCTCCTAAATCTAGCATAGCACGTTCAAATTTCCTTAAACCGATAACACAGGGTAAATTGAACATACCTGGATCTGAACACTTCTTGGGTAGGGATCTCTTTATGACAGCAGACACGTTCTCTCCCACCCTTATTTTCTCATTACCTCTCATTGTCCTCTTGTTTGTGCACAGTTCCTTCAAAAACTTTGCATATTTGGGAATTTGCTTGATGGCATCCAACAAAGGTATATTTATTTCCACATTCTTGAAAGTTTCTCAAACCTCCTTTTCGTAGTCTTCCTTTTTGGATCTTTCAAACCTGCTAGGAAAAGGTGGTGCGACTGTGTTAGAACTCGTAGATAAAAGAGAATTAGAATTTACCTTGTTTGGATTTTCATTGGCAACTTCGGCTTCTTCCTCTTCATCTTTCTTCTCATTTCTCTTTTTGGGTGATGGTGGTTTTGATTGCAATTCGTTCCCACTCCTCAATACCATTGCACTAGCATTTTCCTTAGGGTTTATTACCATTTGTGAAGGTAATTTCCCTGCATTTTGACGCTCCAAATTGCTAACTGAAGTGGCTAGCTGAGTGATTTGATTTCCCAAGTTTTGAATGCTAGCTCTCGTTTTCTGTTGAAATTGTTGAGTGTTAGTCGTGAGAGCTTTTACAATATCTTCTAGGGACATACCCGAATTAAATGATTGTGACGGTGCTTGTGTTGGCCTATTGAATTACTGAGGAGGATATCTTGTCTGTCCTCCTTGATTCCCGTAACTCAAATTTGGATGATCTCGCCAACCGGGATTATAATGAGTGGAGTAGGGATCATACTTCCTTTGAGGTTGGCCAGGAAATCCTCCTACGGCATTTGCTTGATGAGTAGAATCTTCTTGCAGAGATGGACACATATCCGTAGGATGTCCAGGTATCGAGCATATGCCACAGACTTTGGTTGCATGTATTTGCCCTACAGCCATCTGACGAACCAAAGCAGTCAATTCAGAAATTTGATTTTCAAGGTGAGAATGACTTACCTCATTGACACGTTTCATAACTCCATCTGTTCTCAACCCAAATTGTTGAGAATTTTCTGCCATATTTGTGATCAATTGTCTGGCTTCTTCAGGTGTTTTATTTACCAAGGCTCCTCCGCTGGCCGCATCTACCATACTTCTATCCATGGGTAGAAGTCCTTCGTAAAAATATTGAATCAAGAGTTGTTCCGGTATTTGATGATGTGGACAGCTAGCACAAAGTTGTTTGAACCTCTCAAAGTATTCATATAATGTCTCTCCGCTAATCTGTCTGATCCCACATATCTCCTTTCGAATGTTGGCAGCCCTAGATGCAGGGGAAAATTTTTTCAAAAATAATCTCTGCATCCCATTCCATGTATTTATTGAACCCGGAGATAGGTAGTACAACCAATCCCTTGCCTTATCTTTCAGGGAAAAGGGAAAGGTTCTCAACTTAATCTGTTCCTCAGTCACTCCTTGAGGTTTCATACTCGAACAGACAACATGAAATTCTTTCAAATGTTTATGTGGATCCTCACCTGGGAGACCACAAAAAGTAGGCAGTAAGTGAATCAAACCAGATTTAAGTTCGAATGCTACCTTAAGAGTTGGGTATTCGATGCACAAGGGTTGTTGATTTAGATTGGGTGCAGTCAATTCCTTCAAGGTTCTCTCACGGTCGGCCATCTTTTCTTTTTTTCTTCAAAAATAGACCTGTCACAATTTGTCAAATCAATGTCAAAAATTGGTTTTCGGCGTAACTTACCTTTCCTCTGTCTGGCCTCCTTTCTCAATCGGCGAGCAATTTTCTCAATTTCAGGAATATATTTCAATTCACTTCCTTGAGAAGAACGGGTCATAAAAGGTCAGCAAAACAAATAATAAAGATAACACAACTAAGAAATCAAAATAGTTCCCCGGCAACAGCGCCAAAATTTGGTCGGGTTGTCGAAGCCCTCAAATTAATACTGATTTCCCCAATGCAACAAACTGTAACAATAGTGGTTACCAGGTCGAATCACAAGGGAACTAATTAATTCAATCTCTTAGTTAATGTAAAAAAATAAAATTGGGGGTTTCAAACAAATTGCTAAAATAAAATTTTGCCGAATAAAAATTAATAACCTAAACATAAGAAACAAATCAACAATGCAAAATACTAAAATTTAAGGAAGAAACTCAATTTATCAAACTCCGATCCAAGGGTTCATATATTCGATTGTCTTGATCATTGGTTGAAAATATTATTCTTGCAATTCAAGCATTTAACCTTAGATTTATTAGGATAGCCATAATAAATCTTGTGTTTTCTTAAAATAATTGACCAAACCCAGCATCCAATCAAAACTTATCATTAATCGATTGTGCACGATAGCGTTCCATATCAAATAATGACAGCATTAAGTTCTGTGAAAACAGTTAAACCAAAATACAAATAACCAGGATAGCCGTACAATTATTCGATTTTGTTTCATCGATTCCTTAGGTTAAAATGAATATCGGCAAACGACCCATAAACATATATAATCTATTTGCTACTCGTACCATTTATTCATGACAATTACGGATCACTGAAATCCTGGATGCAGTAGAAAAATTGATATTGAATTAAATTGTAAGATTAACCAATACCAATCCTTCATAAAAATAAACCAAGAATCGACGAATACTTGAATTAAAAATGCAAGAAATTAAATAAAATACATAACCTCACACTGAAGAACAAAAAATTCCCCTTGAATCAGAATAAAGAAACTAGCCACTCATGGTGGTAAGTGTCAACAAAAAAATTAAAGAAAACTAAATGTTTCTAAGAAAGAAATAAAAACCTAATGGATAATAACTTCTCTCTCTTCCAGAAATTTGCAGCCGCCTCCCTTGGAGTAATTTTTGTTTCTCTGCAGCAGCCCTCCCTTTTCTTGTGTAGAGAGTATTATGTTGTGTCTTTGAGTGCAGCCCATTTTGTATTTAAATAAGCAAGGTAGCCGGCTCATTTTTGTGAAAATAGGAAACTTTCCTTCCTTCTAGTCTTCCAATTTGATTAGAACTCTTCCTCTCATAGAAAATAGGAAAGAAGACATTTTCTCCTAAAGAATAATGCAACTTTCCTTCCTTCTAGTCTTCTAATTTAATTAGGACTCTTCCTATTGAGAAAATTAAAAACTCTACTAGAATGCTGAAATTAAAATTCAAACTCCTCTTTTTCAAAGTCCAATAAGATGTCTTGACCCAATTAGTTCCAAAATTGCCTTATTAAGCCTAATTTGCTCCAAATCTTCAATTTCAATCTCCTAAAAATAAAATTCAATAAAACCAACCATTAGTTCATTAAACAATTCAAATTCAAACCATGATAACAATAATAAATTGACAAAATTGCATGTTATCAGCCATACAGAATGGCGCCTGCTGAACTGAGAGAGCTTAAATCTCAGCTACAGGAACTTCTGGACAAGGGGTTTATTCGTCCGAACACCTCACCATGGGGCGCTCCGGTGCTGTTTGTAAAGAAAAAGGATGGTACATTTCGGATTTGTGTGGATTACAGGCAATTGAATAAAGCCACCATAAAAAACAGATATCCCCTGTCACGTATAGATGATTTGTTTGATCAGCTGCAGGGAGCCAGGGTTTTCTCTAAGATTGATCTCCGTTCGGGTTATCATCAGTTGAGAATTTGGGCCGAAGATGTGCCCAAGACAGCTTTTCGCACCCGAAACGGCTATTACGAGTTTTTAGTCATGCCATTTGGGCTGACTAATGCCCCAGCTGCTTTCATGGATTTGATGAATCGAGTTTTTCAGGACTACTTGGATAGGTTCGTCATCATATTCATCGATGACATCTTGATATATTCACGGAGTGATGAAGATCATGTTGAGTACCTTCGGGTGGTATTACAGATACTCCGTGAGAAGCAGCTATATGCCAAATTCTCGAAATGTGAGTTTTGGCTTAGACAAATTGGGTTCTTGGGGCATATTGTTTCCGCGGAAGGTATTTATGTTGATCCGCGGAAGGTTGAGGCTATAGTGAAGTGGAAGCAGCCACAAACAGTTACCGAGATTCGTAGTTTTCTCGGTTTGGCCAGATATTATCGCAGAATTGTAGAGGGATTCTCCCGGATAGCTACTCCGATGTCGAGATTGACCTAGAAAGGGGTCAAGTTTGTTTGGGATGATCGTTGTGAGGCGAGTTTCTAGGAGCTCAAACAACGGTTGACATCCGCTCCCATTTTAGCCCTTCCCACTAGTAGTCGGGAGTATACAGTATACAGTGATACTAGCCGACAGAGATTGGGTTGTGTTCTAATGCAGGATGGTCGGATTATTGCATATGCCTCGCGACAGCTGAAGAGACACGAGGTTAATTACTTGACACATGATTTGGAGTTGGCAGCCATAGTTTTCGCATTGAAGATATGGCGACATTATCTTTATGGGGTGACCTGCAGCGTATTTACAGATCACAGGAGTTTGAAATATCTATTTACCCAAAAGGAGCTGAATTTGAGACAAAGGAGATGGTTAGAACTTCTCAAAGATTATGACCTCATTATTGACTATCATCCGGGTAAGGCGAATATTGTAGCAGATGTCTTGAGTCGGAAGTCAGTATCATCCTCACAGTCGACAGAGAAAGCCTACCTTTCTTGTTTAGTGGGACTCTGAGGCTTAGGAGTCAGTTTAACTAACAATGATCAGGGAGGCTTACTAACCAGATTTGAGATCAGGCCGACTTTGTTCGACCGTATCAGAGAGCTCCAGAGTACAGATAAGGAGATTCAGGGTTTTGCGGATAGAGTCCGCAGAGCTGAGGGCAGAGACTTCAGAATCCGTGATGATGGACTCGTGGTATTCAGAAACAGAGTGTGTGTTCCGGCCGATAGTGATCTTTGACGTGCTATCCTTGAGGAAGCACATTCTTCTGCATATGTTATGCATCCCGGGGGAACGAAGATGTACCGGACCATCAGGGGTAACTATTGGTGGTCAGACATGAAGAGGGATATAGCAGAGTTTGTGGCACGATACTTGGTGTGCCAGCAGGTGAAGGCTGAGCATCAATGTTCAGCTGGCACACTGCAGGCTCTTCCCATTCGTAAGTGGAAATGGGAGCATATTACTATGGACTTCGTGATGGGGTTGCCGCGGACTTCTACACGGCATGATGCGATTTGGGTGATTGTCGATCGACTCACCAAATCTGCACATTTTATCCCTATCCGCGGTGACTATTCCTTAGAGGCGTTGGCATGTCTCTAAGTTGATACCATAGTTTAGCTTCACGGAGTGCCCGTGTCGATTGTTTCAGATAGGGACCCCAGGTTCACATCTAGGTTTTGGCCCAAATTGTAGGAGGCATTGGGTACTAGATTGAATTTCAGTACGGCATATCATCCTCAGATGGACGACCAGTCTGAGAGGACCATTCAGACCCTTGAGGACATGCTGAGGGCATGTGTGATGGATTTTCGGGGTAGCTGGGACCGCCACCTTCCACTGGTCGAATTCGCATATAATAACAGTTATCAAGCCAGTATAAGGATGCCCCCATATGAGGTATTATATGGCAGGAAGTGCCGTACCCCGATATGCTGGGATGAGGTCGGAGAGCGACGTCTCAGCGGCGTTGAGTTGATTGAGCAAACAAAGGATAAAATTAATGTTATCCGTGAGCGGATCAAAGCCGCCCAGGACAGACAGAAGACGTATGCTGATCGTAGGTGGCGACCTCTTGAGTTTGCTACGGGAGATATGGTTTTCTTGAGAATATCTCCTTGGAATGGAGTTATACGGTTCAGGCAGTGGGACAAGTTGAGCCTTAGATATATTAGGCCCTTCCGTATCCTTGAGAGGGTTGGGAGTATGGCATATAGATTAAAACTGTCAGATGAACTATCCCGTATTCACAACGTATTCCAAGTCTTAATACTCAAAAAATACTTGACCGATCCTTCTCATGTACTTGAGCCTCCACCTCTTGAGTTACGAGAGGACCTTAGTCTTCTAGTTCAGCCCGTGGCTATTCTAGATCGACAGGTCAGAAAGTAGCGGAGTAAGGAAATTTCATTGGTCAAAGATTTGTGGAGGAGTGATCAGGTTGAGGAGGAGACCTGAGAGCCCGAGGAGGCTATGAGGAGACAGTACCCCCATTTATTTGCAGTTTAGTCTTCTTTTAGTTTCGAGAACGAAACTTGATTTTAGGGGGTTAGATAATGTAATACCGAAAAAGCAAAAAAAAAAAAAAAACAAAAAAAAATTTGGGATTGGGGCTAAAAAGCCTCAATCTCTCTTTCTCTCTCTCTCACTCTCTCTCTCTCTCTTTCTCTCTCTCTCTCTCTTTCTCTTTCTCTCTTTCTCCTCTCCCTTCCGCCACCCACCGCGGCTGCTCCTCCTTCCTCCCACGATCGCCGCCGCTGCAGCACCTTCCCGCCTGCAGCGCCTCCTCCCTCCTCACGCGAGCGCGCGATCAGCCCGTGAGCAGCGCTTCACCTTCTGCACAGCGCGCACTCGCACGATCTCCCGCGAGCTGCGCGATCCTTGCACGAACTCCAGCGCGACCCTCCAGCGCGCGCCAGCTCTGCTGCTCACAACCGGTTCCGCCACTGTGCGGACCCCCGGTGCCAGAGCAGCGCGCGACCCAGCGCGCTACCCCTGCGCGAGCCAGCGCGCTACCCAGTGCGAGCCCGAGCCAGAGCCAGCACGAGCGCAAGCGCACTCCAGCGCGCGATCCAGCGATCGATCCAGCTCGCTAGCGCGAGCTTTAGCCCGCGAGGCCCACTAGGCCCACAGACCCAGTAGCCCGTAGGCTCACCAGGCCGCAGACCCAGCAGCCCGCAGGCCCAGCAACCCGCAAGCCCATTGGGCCCGCGGCCCGCGGCCCACTGAAGCCCACTGCGGCCCGCGGCTCGCAGCCCGAGACAGCCTGTGACAGTCCGCGAGTCCCTGCGAAGGTAAATAACTCAAAGTTTCGATTTTCGCATTAAGATTTCGAATTTTTTTAGTAATTGGACTTAAATTGCTCACCATTGTTTCGAATTTGGAAACATTCAGGTTTTAGATCCAACCGACCGGCGAACGAAAGCTAGATCTGAGATCCGAGGAATCCTAGGTGAGAGAAATGCACCCACTTCGAAGTTTGAATAAATTTTGTTGATAAAATCCTTTATTAGGGTTTTATTTGATATAAAATTTGATAATTTGATTAAGTTTGTCTTTTGGAGAGTCATTGAAAAATAGAGAGTGACCACCCTCCCTAGATATGTGAGTGGAACTCTAATCTCTTGCATAAAATAGTAAAACGTGTTTTCTGCCGTATTTTCGATAAAACATGCTTTTGATATGCATTGATCTGACGTATGATATTGAATTTCAAATCCGTTTTGTGATTATTGGAGTGTCTTGAATTATATTTACGATAACTATGCATCCATGGTTTGAAATGAAACAATAATTGTGTCATTATTTGAACATTTAAAATTTACTTTTCTACCGTTGCATTGATATGCTGTTTGAAATGATTCGATAAAACGTATTGGCACGCAGATTTGAAATGTTTTGATGAACTATGTGGGTTGGATGCCCACTAGTTATGCGATGATATGATGTTACTTGTGGGATGTTGTGCCCTAGGACGTTGTGCCCTCGTGATGCTATGATGATTCCGTAACTACGAAGGGCGTTTGTAGAGGCACAGGTTGCCCAGATACGCTTTTGCAGAAGGTATCCGCAAACGTCATTTATTCTAAAGGCTATAGGCACGGTTGGTTGAACCCACGTAACGGGAGGACGTGTGTGACGCCACCGTGTAGCACCAGGCGGGGTCCTATACACGTTGATGAGTTAGCCCCAGCGAACTCATGGCCAACGTTGGGGTAGAGAGCGTTTTAAAGTCTATGCATAATAAAACTCCCGATACGCCTGTCTTTGGTCACGGTTGACCTTTGCCAGAATCATTTTTTGGCTCGCTCTGATATTGCTTGATATTAAATGGATGCATACACGCTTGTTATCGTGTGATTTATTTAAATGATTTTAAATTGCTAAACATATCATATTTTGCTGCGAAATGTAAATTTTTGTTTCGAATAATGTTATTTGACACTCCAATGGTTCACCCACACTATTTATGCTTGATATTATCCCCCTCACTCACTGACTATCTTCTCATGATACTCACCCCTCCATTTTCTCTCCTCAGACAAGATTATTGTTGTGCTAGAGCGACGCTTCAGATCTTAGAGATTTTGGTGGATTTTGGTGATATACGACGGTGAGATTTAAGTTAAATTTGAAATATAAATTTCATACCTTATTTCGACCCTACGGGGTCTTGACATTTAGGTCCGTAGTTGGCCGTGTATATTATGGGATGACTGTATAACTTATGAGCAGTTGTGTGTATAACTCTCTGTTTGATTCATTTTTCTCGCATTGAGGCATCTGTAAGCGTTTTAAACTTTATACTTGGGAAATGTGTTATACATTGTATAAACTTTAGACCCGCTCGGTGTAGCGGCTGCTCATGCTTTAGTTGGGTATGACAGTAGAGGTCTGTGGCTGGGACTGCTAGAAACTTGTAGTCTTGCATTGTTCTGGATGCTGCCTGTGATGTTTGTTGATTTTGGAGAGACCGTGATAACCATTTATTTAAATTATAGGTTGATTTTGATTATACAGTTTTAATTGTACACAAGAAACCTCCGATTTATAGGGCGGTTCTGTCTGATTTTCTATAAAAATACAGTTGACATCCAAGGGTAACGGGTGGCTGTTCACGATCCCGATTTGGGGCATGACATTTCAGCGTATATTGAATTGTATTTATTGGAGACATTACGGATCTAGACTAATAAAAAAGAAAAAAAAAATTAAAAATGACCTCTAATAGAAAATAATTCCGTTTGTGACCCTTGTCTCTCCCCCCGTGGCGGTGTGTCCTCTCTCTCTCTCCCCCCAGAGGCGCTCCTCTCTCCCTCTCTCCCCGAAGGTGTTGCACTCCTCTCTCTCTCCCCCCGCGGCACACTTCTTTCTCCCCCTGTGCCTCTCTCTCTCTCTGCCCCCCGCGGCGCCTCTCTCTCTCTCCTCCCATGGCACTCCTCCCCCTCCACTGCACTCCTTTCTTTCTCCCCCCGTGCCTCTCTCTCTCTCCCCCCCGACGACACTCCTCCCTCTCCCTCCCTCCCGCACTGTCGTGGGACCGAGACAGGACCATCGCGGGCCCCATGTTGCGGGTTCAACCCGTGACAAATGGGGGTCATAAATGGAATTATTTTCCGTCGGATATCATTTTAAATTGTTTTTTTGGTCTAGATCCGTACATGACTTGTATTAATTGAGTGTATCTGTTCTTATTAGTACTATTACCAATTGTAGAAATATCTTGTTCTGCCAATGTTTGCATTTAAGAGGTAAATATTTAAATTATCTATTGGATTTATTACATTACATGTGCGTGCAAAAGTATATAAATTAAAAGTTTGGAATTTTCAGATAAATATCTCAATACGTAGGTTTTTTTTTTAAAAAAAATATCAACCGATCCGTAAACTTTCTCGTACAGATCGCTCGGTCAGGATGGTGATCACAGAACGAACCATCACCATGGATGTACGACATCTCAACCTAAGTCCGGTGACCCAAATAATGAAAGAAATTTTATTATGTGAAAATTCCTCAATCCCTCAATCTTTCGCTCTCAAGAAAAATGTTTGCCTATGGTGTTCTCTCTCTTCGTCCATGGCATTTTTGCTTTCTATTGAAAAGTCCTCATTGTTGCATTCCATGCCTTCACAACCTCTCAAGTATCTTTTGAGACATAATCACACACTTAGGGAGAGAGGGACACACATTAGAGAGTAAGAGAGCATTTCCCAGAAAGATCCCTTTTGGGTAGTTATTTTCTTATGGGTTAGTAAAGGGGTTATTTAAAAGAAGCTAACCCTTACATTATAAAACAAATGTCCCAACTTGGATATAACTATCAATATCTCCCACTTGTATATGAGGGCATTTTACATCTGTCTCAAGATCACAACTCATGCGATTTATTACATCATCCTATTGGATTTTCATACAGGATTGAGCGTCATGTGACCGATGAGTACATTTGCAAGCAAGTAAAAATTTTTCGATACACCTATTAGGATAACCGATAAGCCACCGTTAGTATAAAAAAGAACTCGTTGTACCCCAAACTCAACGCAATTATATCCATCGAACCTCTTTTCTTATTGAAAGTGATCCCCAATCATTTACTCTACTACATATTCACTATAATATTTAAATCCCTACATGGATAAATATAACAGGTCGGCCGGTAAATACAACACCATGATGTTATGCCGATTGGTTTTCCTTTCATACTACTAACTTTCAATCTTATTTTATCTGTTTTCTTAGACATACACCGCCAACCCGAATCAATCATGGTTTCTTAGTGACATGTTAAAGTAGCAACACCAATATAAAATCTCAAGAGACAGACAAAAGTCGTAAGGGTACAAGAGATCACATCCAATGGATCTCGGATCTCACACAATGGGAACGGAGATCATAATCATACTATCGTCTCAAATAATAACTCTCACTATCCATTGGTTGCTTATCACATGTGGTATGAAATACGTGCCACAGTATTATTCCGTCATCTCTTAAAAGGGCATATGTCAGATTTCTTTTACAATGTGCATGTATGGGATTTAGTCTATACATAAGATTTTACTTAGAGATCTCAGAGAGAATATCTCAGAAATGATATCACTAAATGCAGATGATATTCGAGATCTCAAATCTGATTACTTACAGATAACATAGATGTGGATATGTTCATATTGGTCATATTGCAAATTATCTCATCCTGAACACAAATCAGGGTGGCTTATATTTTAGCAAAACCACTCTCAAAACCTTTTACGACTAGAAATTATCTCATCTCTACTCATTCAAAGTTGACAGTGGTCACTCATATCAGAGAGTCGACTACGTCTGCCAGACTATCTTTTAACATAACACGCTAAAAAAGATATGACAATCAACATATGCAACTAATAAACTTGTGATTGAATAATACACGTATGTCATATATATCAATAAATATCAAAATCAGTACGTAATGAGAAATATCATAAATACACGTAAAACCCAATAATTCCATATGCTTCACAAAAAAATCTCTCACAATGGGTTTGGTGAAAGGATCAGCCATCATACTGTATAAAAGTGTACTTAGTCATCGCTACACCCTTCTTGGTGATATCTTTTACAAAATAATATCTGATATCAATCTATTTGATCTTACTGTGATAATTAGGGTTTCGGTTGTAGGCAATGTCAGCTTGATTATCACTATAAATCATCACTGATATCTCACTTTCAGCCACAATTCCTAAATCATCCACAAATCTTTGAAACCAAACACTCCCCTGAACTGCCACTGAGCATCCACAAGTTCAGCCTCTATCGTAGATAGAGATACACCAATTTGCTTCTTGCTTCTTTAAGACACGGTACCATTTATTAAGCAAGAGGACAAAAACTGATGTCGATTTGCATCTATCCAGATTGCCACCCTAGTCAGCGTCTGAATATCCAATTAAATGCAAATTACGTCCTCTATAACACAAGGAAAGGTCTATAGTTCCCTTGATATATTTCTGAATCTTTTTCACAGCTCTCTAGTGACCCCTTGTAGGATTCGATTGATACCTATTTATCAGATCAACTGCAAAATAAATGTCTGGTCCTGTATACCTCATCGCATACACAAGACTGCCCATTGCATTAGTATAAGAGATTTTACTCATCTCCTTAATTTTTTCCTAACTTATAGGACACATATCAAGAGTCATATCTTCACCTTTAACAATAAGAGTATCTAATGAATTGCAATCGCTCATCTCGAAATTCTCAAGAATTTTCTTGCTGTAGAACTTTTGTTAAATAGTCAACACGAGCGATACCTTCGGATCCTTACACCGAGAATGAACTAAATCTCACACATATCCTTCATATCAAAATTCGACAATAACCATAATTTAATAGTCATCAGATACTCTTTGTTGTTCCCAACCAACAGAATGTCACTCACATAAAAGAACATGATCACTGAAAAGTTATCAAAACGTATCAAATAAATATAATGATCTCTCTCGATCATTATAAAATCATAAGATATCACATTCTTTTGAAATTTTAGATACCACGATCTAGATAACTATTTTAGACCATATGTTGACTTCCAAAGTCGACAGACTTGACCTACTAAAACGAACCCAGAGGGTTGCTCCATGTAGATTTCCTCATCCAAACTTTCATTATGAAATGTGGTCTTTACGTCCATCTGGTATAACTCCAAATCTATGTTCGCGACAATCGTTAAAAGGTAAACGGATCGAGTTAAATTGAACTATGACTTCTCGGTAGTTCAAGCTCTTAGTTTGTATATAACCATGACTACCAGATGGGCCTTATACCTCCCCCATCGATCCGTCGATTTTTCTTTTGACCTTGAGAACCTTCTTATTCCTAATAGTCCTTCTGTCCTTAGACAAATCAATTAGATCCCAAACCTTATTGATTCTCATCGACTCATTCTCTTTATCTATGGCCTTCAATAAATGATTTTTCACAAAAAAAACCCACGAGAGCCTCTAAAACAACTTTAAATTTCTCATCTTTCTCAAGAGTCACAATGAAGGTCTCACCCTTTTGGAAAAAGACGTTTAAGTACGCGCCCTCAATATTTCTACGAGGAGATAAAATCTCTTTATCTTTAGATGGATCGCTCCTACTAGAACAAAAATTCATAATGGGTTCTTGTGTCTCATTGTTGGGCTCACCTGAATTACTAGATTTATCCATCTCATAGGAGGTAAAGTCCCAATGGATTTTACCTCTCGATGGATTACTCCCATTGGGATCAAGATTCATAATCGGTTCTTCGGTCCCATCGCTGGGCTCAGCTGAGCTACTAAGGTTATCCATCAAATAGAAGGTAGAGTTCTAATTGACTTCACCTCTCTTAGAAAAATCATCCTTAAGGAATATGGTATCACGATACTCAATCTCAATAACAGTATCGTCTATATGCTCACCTAAGAATACATCCCTCCCTGAGTGTTCTGAGTATCTTATTAAATATACATTTCTTTTCTCACGGGTCTAATTTGTTGTGTGGATGCAATAAATCATAATCATACGCGGCATAATCACATGACCTCAAGTGGCTAAGGTCAGGATACCTCCCTATCCAAGTTCAAATGGGGTACTAACTGTGGATTTAATGAGATACGATTAAGAACGTAGGCTGCAGTCAATAAAATATCTCTCCAATGAGATATGGACAAATTCGCCTACGCCATCATAGATCCCACTATCTCCAATAAAGTTCCATTCCTACTCTCGACTACTCAATTCTATTGAGAAGTAGCTGAAATAGTCAGCTGTCTCGTAATACCCTTCTCAAAACAAAGCTCTTTGTATAGTTCTGACAAATATTCGGGTCCCTGATTGGTTCTAAAAGTTTTCTCTCTCAATTCTAACTGATTCTAAATTTTGCTAATAAATCTCTTGAAATATTCCAATATCTCAGTCTTATACGAGATCAGATAGACGTAACCGAAACGAAAGTAATAGTCTATGAACTTAATAAAGTACACAACTCCATTTCAAGCTCTCATGCTCATAGGACTACAGATATCAAAGTGGACCGACTGGAATGGAGCCCCAACTCTCATTGCATTGCCAAATGGCTCTCTTCTATCTTTGTCGGCTAAGCTAAAAACTCATACGCGGACAACTCGAGTCTAGCCACAAATATCAAAGTGAACCACCTGCAATGGAGTCCTAGCTCTCATTGCGTTGCCAAATGGTTTTCTTGTATGTTTGCTGGTTAGGCAAAAAACTCACGCTCGGGCAACTCGAACCTAGTTAGCAGGTCCAATAAACCACTTGTTGTCAATCGATTCATTCTCTCTTGCCCTATATGTCCAAGTCTACTATGTTATATCTTTACATCATCATTTACGTAATCAGATGTAGATGTAATAAAAAAATAATAAGAAATACCATTTAAAAGGAACAATATTCAGTATATATAGTTAATCATGGATAGAACTAGAACAATTGAAAGAACTGTTATTAGTAATAGAAACATTATAGTTTCCAAAAGCCAAAACATATACTCGACAATCCAAACAAAATATTGTAAACAAGTTTCGTCAAATATCTCGAGCAAAGAACATCATCTAAATACAGAGTTTATCCACATTGCAACTCCAACTTGCAAGTGTCAATCCCTCTGCTGACGACTAATGCTCTGTTCCTTACATAAATCCTCATAACCTAAGAATTCATTCAGTGGAATTCTACGTACATGCTCCTATCTCGAGTTATATGGTTGATGGTTCCTGAGTTTACAATTCACTAAGGAGAGAAATCAGTTATCATAGTAAATGAGACAAAACTCAAACCATGTATAAAAGAAGAATATTTCTTCCACTCGTCACACTCACGAACGAAATGACCAAAACTACCTTAGGCGTAGTACTTCATATTAGTCCTATTAAATTCTTTCTTCATGCACTTTTGTACTTTGTTGTCGGATTTCTTGGATAGTTTCATCCTGCTTGGATCTCGGGTCTTCTTTTCATGTTTATGCCATTTGTGTTTAGTGGTACACGAGTCCTTACTCAATTCCACTATATAAGCATGACCCAAATGCATCCTACTCCCCTGCATGCATTTTTCCTCGAATTCACAATGTCTACTCTCACAGCGAAAGTGCGAATACTTTCGTCGTGCGTGAGATAAATTTCCATGGGCTCTTATGAATCAGTAAAAGACTGGATCACATCCAATCCCTGAATCTCATCCGAAATGGGTTTCTCTGCATTCTTTAACTCGACAATCATACTCGACATTTGTATCAAATATTGCATTGTCATATGATCAGCAGTTTTCTTCAGCATCCTTACCATAGGAGCTGAAAAGAGCAACATAGTACTCTTTTAGGCCGAGTCAAACCAACATAACTGTACAATATTTCTCATAGACCGGAATCATGATATCGTCCATGTTGCTGATAAGGATTACTCTAATTTGACTATCATTTTTCTCCTACGTACGGTAGACCTCTTTATCCCGTCTAGTCTAAGGTAAGAAACCTATCCAGGCGCAGGGTCTACTATCTTGTACCTCAGAATTATAAACAGATCTTGCTCTTTGAGGACAAACTGAATTTTCTGATGAAAAAACTGGCAATTGATACTATTCATTTTATCCTTCTTGCAAACATCTAATACGATAATTTTCGATGCAATCATAGAGACATTAGTGACTTTCTGATACTTATTCTCAAATTTTATGCATCCTACTAATCAACAAATCCCAAATGATTCAAGTATAAACTATAATTTGAGCATATGAGTTAATAAATATTATACACCACAAACCGAAATCGCATTTCACCATTTGGATTTGGATTCAGCACACAAAAAAGACCCACAAAAAGTCACATTTAATAGTATGCGATCCACAAAAAATGGAAAAATCCAATCCGAAACGACCTGACTCGCCTCCGATGGTCCCAAGCGCCGCCAGCAAGCTGCTACACGCTGGCAGCAGCCTGTTGCACCACTAGACGTGCAGAGCGTCTAGCACGCTCCTGCACACATGCGCCGTACCCCAGCGCACAAGAAAATATATCTGAGTGTGATGACTCCTCTCGACAGTGACATGTTGTAGCCTGGTGGTCCGGGGCACTTAAATGGTTCTCGCCAAACTCAGGTTCAAACGTGGGCTGTGACATCCTATATATATATATATATTTTTTTTTCTTAACTGGTTTGGAGTGTGTGCTTCACACGCACGCCACTCCCAGCATTTGGTTAGCGCACCCACGGATTTGGGCTGGGTCTTCTCCGCCCGATGGGTTTTGCAACGGGTCCTTTTGACCCAACTACCAGAAACCCTATTTTCAAGCTTTTTTTCACACTATTTTCACCGGAAAATGGCAATCAAACTTCCAAAATTATCTTGAACACAATTTATTTGAAGATTTGAACCATAAACTTAACTATTTAAACATCCCCTTTATGGCCCTCCGTGGTCAATGGAGACATTGTCATTCCGACAACCAAATCACACAATTAATATATGCAAAATGCAGATCTATGCATGACCAACATTTCTAAACCATTTTTATAGATCAATTCGTTTTTAAACTCGACAGATTTAAAGTTTTATGTCCGTAGAGTCGAAAACTTTGACTGAACTTTTAATGGCTTTAATATGCTTAAAAAATTTAACAAAAATTATTTTCATGATCCATGGGTCATCGGCATTCTCATAGTACTCTCGGATTCATGAAACTCTTCCATGATTCGGATTCTAAATTTTGTACCCTATACATTTTATACCCAAAAAATTTTGAAAATTTTTTTAAAATAAATCCAACGTTGCTCTAATACCAATGTTGAATTTATTACACTATATGTGCGTGTGAAAGCGTATAAATTGAAATTTTGAAATTTTCAGATAAATATCTTAATGGGTAGGTTTATCAATAAAATCAACCGATCCGCAAATTCTCTCGTACGGATCGTTCGGTCAGAATGGTGATCATAGAATGAACCACCATCATGGATTCACAACGTCTCAACCCAAGTCCGGTGACCCAAATGAAGAAAAAAAATTTCTTATACAAAAATTCCTCAATCCCTCAATCTTTCTCTCTCAAGAAAAATGTTTGCCTAGGGTGTTCTCTCTCTTCGTCCATGGCATTTTTGCTTTCTGTTGAAAAGTCCTCATTGTTGCTTTCCATGCCTTCACAGCCTCTCAAGTATCTTTTGAGACATAATCAGAGACATTGGGAAAGAGAGACATACGTTGGAGAGTAAGAGAGCATTTCCCAGAGAGATCCCTTTTGGGTGGTTATTTTCTTATGGGTTAGTTAAGGGGTTATTTAATAGAAACTAACCCCTACATTAAAAAAACAAATGCCCCAACTTGGGCATAACTACCAACATTATCTGAAAGTGAATTTTTACTTTTGCAATTTCACCTGCAAATACTAGTAGACAGGAAACCAAGTAGATATCTTCTACCAAACTTAGTAATCGTTCTACTCTGTTAGACATCTAGAGAAATTTGTAGATCATATTAGGTTAGGATACCATTAATCGGGAAAGTGAAGGTTCTAAACTTCCACTTGAGATGAGATATTAATGTTTATGGCAAGATACACGATTCAGATCACTAAAGAAGTAAAAAAATAAATAAATTAAGTTGGTCAATCTACCGATGCCAAAGTCTCAACATGTCCATGGCACAAATTTGGGGACAAGGACAGTCGAAACAATACTCAAGCCCCACCCATAATACTACTTTTTGTCCAATTGATGGTTGGAACATTTATTAATTTATTACAAGACTGTACACCCAACAAAAATACCATTGCCCTTTCATAATACCAAGGGACATAATATATACCCAGCAAAGTGAAGTCTTCAAAACTTTATTAACCTGGGATAGTGGTACATGCAATAGGAGGCATATTTTACATATAGGAAGTAGCAAACCAATTGAACAATCCCAGAGAAAAATCACAAGCGGAAGCTTCAGGCCCACTCCTATTTGTAGATGTATGCAAAGCCCAAAAGAGTCTCACAATGATCACATGATACTTGGTCTAATTAATTGATGAGAAATTGATCAACCCCAATTTCTTATCGCATTTCTTTTGTGGTCATATAATTATATATTTTTCCATTGGTTATATCATCTTCAGTCAACAACAACAAACTTCTAAACAACATTGTTTTTCTCAAACCATTCTTAAATTATATATGATAGTGGTGGTCCGTATCTACAAGGCTGGTAAGTTGAACAAACAAAGACATACTGTTAAATCAAAATCAATGTAGCTTTACATCAGACTCTTAGTCAAACAAGATTCTTATCTCTTCAGTTACTGTTAGCGGAAACATTGTTGGCATTACGACACTCGTGTCCGCAGGCAGAGCTGTCTGTTGGCATTACAACACTCGTGTCCACAAGCAGAGCTGTCTCTTCAGCAGCAATGAATCGATATCTCTTTTCAATTTCATCAGTGTTTCATTACCTCGCAGTGATAATTCTGTTCCCCTTAATTCTGTCAGCCTTTAGTGCTAGCGATGATTGGTGTGTGAATTGTGGGAAGAAGTACAACCGTGGAAACATCACTGATATGGACTTCCCATTTTGGGGAATGATCAACTAGAGGATTGGAGGGTTCCTGGACTAGAGCTAGTTTGTTTTGATTATGTTGTACAACCTCAACGGCACAAGATGGTGTAATTCTACAACCATCTCCTGCTGTACTAGATATGCTTCTTGAGTACAAATTAGCACTTAAATACCCATAAATGATGCATAAATAGAGTTAGTAAAGAATCAAGGCTATGCTCAGTAGGAGTCAGGATAAGATATTCTTTTCTTTTCGGGTGGAATTTAGCACTTCAGGAAAAAATAAACACATAAACTGATTCTTAGTCCTCACAAATCGGGTCAATAATTGGATATTGTAATTATTAAAAGTATCCTCACCCTCTAATGATGATTAGTTTGGTTAATGACCAAACCATTAGTATTGCAGACCTACTGGGCCCCTCTTGTATTTCATTTTTCCTGTGGTAGGTTGAAATTTTAGAAATGCACTCTATTGATGGAACCTGACCTATATATCGCTATAAGGGAGAGAGAGAGAGTCAATCACATAGTTAACGTGGGTGCAGTACATCCAAGTTGGAACTTTATCTGCATAAATTCTGCCCGGTTCATGGAACACGTTTGCGCTTCTTAGACAGTCCCGTTTATAATTCTTGATCTTCAATATGATATAGGAAGCATCTTGAATATGAATAGCTAATTCATTGACAATGCTAGCCAGACAACTTTATCATAGTCTGAAGAATTAGATTATAGGAGTCTGAGGCTGCCTTAAGTAATTCTTTAAGAAGCTCTCACTCTTCCAAAATTTTCAACAATCATACTTCCATCAATTTGAAAACTGAAACTACTCCCACTTGTTTAAACAGTCTTCTTCAACCTCTTCAGAAATCCCTTGAACTCTCCCAATGCATCCGAACTTTTTCATGTCGTTTCTCATCCTTTTCATAACCTCAATCACATTACTCAATTTCCCATTGTCTCGATCTTCTGATGAGTCAAGGTATGAGGATTGTAGCAAGTTATTCAACTGCGGAATCATAAGGAGCGTGTCATATCCTTCTTTGTGACATAGTTGGCCAGACTGTTGTGGGCTACCAGAGTTTGAGCTTCAATGTTAGATAACATCGCTATGATCACTATAATGTCTCTAAGACACAGACTACTTGCAATCAATAGCCAAGCAGAGACACTCACTGTTGCTAGAGATGACTACTGAAATTCCATTTGCCCCACAAGCTTTGCCAGCACAACACTCGATGACTGTCACGCCCCAAACCAGGATCGTGAACAGCCGCCCGTTGCCCTACGATGCTGGCTGTATTTTTACAGAAAATCGAACAGAACCTCCCCATATATCGGAGGTTTCCCGTGTACAATTAAACCTGTATAATCAAAATCAATCTATAATTTAAATAAATGGCCATCCCGGTCTCTCCAAAATCAACAAACACCACCACCAGCATCCAGAACAACGCAAGGCTATAAGTTTCTAGCAGTCCTAGCCACAGACCTCTACTGTCATGCCCAATTAGAGCATGAACAGCCGCCACACCGAGCGGACCTAAATTTTATGAAAAATACAATAATTTTCTCAAGTAACACTCAAATACATACAATTGCCTCAATGCAAAGGAAATATGAGAGTTAAATTATACAGTCATCCCAAAATAAGTACACGGCCAACTACGGATCTTAATGTCAAGACCTCACAGGGTCGAACTAAATTAAGAGTTCATATTTCTATTTAAAGTAAATCTCACCATCGGGAACACCAAATCCGCTCTAGAGCCTGTAACGTCGCTCTATCACAATAAACCTGTCTGAGGAGGGAAAAGAGAGGGGTGAGTATCATAGGAAGATACTCAGTGAGTGAGGGGGATAATATCAAGCATAAATAGTGTGGGTGAACCATTGGAGTGTCAAATAATATCAATCGAAATAAAAATTCGCATTTCGCAGCAAAACATGATATGTTTAGCAATTTGAAATCATTTAAATCAATCACACGATAACAAGTATGTATGCATCCATTTAAAATCAAGTAATATCAGGACGAGCCAAAAATGGTCCTGGCAAAGGTCAACCGTGACCAAGGACAAGCGCATCGGGGGTTTTATTATGCATAGACTTTAAAACGCTCTCTACCCTGACGTTGGCCATGAGTTCGCTAGGGCCAACTCATCAACGTGTATAGGACCCCGCTCGGTGCTAGACGGTGGCGTCACACACGTCCTCCCCCTATGTGGGTTCAACCGGCCGCGCCTATAGCCTTTAGAATAAATGACGTTTGCGGATACCTCCTGCAGAAGCGTATCCGGGCAACCCGTGCCTCTACAAACGCCCTTCGTAGCTACGGAATCATCATAGTATCACAAGGGCACAACGTCCCATAATATCACAAGGGCACAACGTCCCACAAGTAAAATCATATCATCGCATAACTAGTGGGCATCCGACCCACATAGTTCATCAAAGCATTTCAAGTTTGCGTGCCAATACGTTTCATCAAATCATTTCAAAACAGCATATTAATGCAACGATAGAAAAGGAAATTTATCAATTATCAAGTAATGGCACAAGTTTTGTTTTCATTTCAAACCATGGATGCATAGTCATCGTAAACATATTTCGAGACACTCCAATAATCATAAAACGGTTTTGAAATTCAATATCATACGTCAGATCAATGCATATCAAAAGCATGTTTTATCGAAAATACGGTAGAAAACACGTTTTACTATTTTATGCAAGAGATTAGAGTCCCACTCACATATATAGGGAGGGTGGTCACTCCCTACTTTTCAACAACTCTCCAAAAGACAAACCTAATTAAATTATCAAATTTTATATCAAATAAAACCCTAATAAGGGAAAATTTATTCACATTGTGAAGTGAGTGTGTTTCTCTCACCTAGAGTTCCTCGGGTTTCAGACCTAGCTGTCGTTCGCCCATCGGGTTGGTCTAAAACCTGTAATATATCTAAATTTCAATTATATTAGAAACAACTAAATTTCTAACACTAAACCCTAGAATTTCAACCAAATATAGTCGTTACCTGCAGTACAGAAGATGCAGGTGAGCTCTCGAAGGGGAAAGCTAGCCGCTGGTGGCTTACGGGCTCTCAGCCTGGCTTGCTGGCCGTAGCGGGCATCACGGGTTGCAGTGGGCCGCGGCTGGACTGGGCCTTGGGCCGCTGGTGGGCTGGCCTGCTCAAGGGCTAGGGCTCACGCTGGGTCGCGCGTTGGCTCGCTCTGGGTCTCGAGCTGGGTAGCGCGCTAGCTCGCGCGCTAGCTCGCGCTGGCTCGAGCGCTGGGTCGCGCGCTGGGCCGCGCGCTGGGCCGCGCGCTGGCTCGAGCTGGGTCGCGCGCTGGGTCACGCGCTGGGTCGCATGCTGGGCCACGCGCTGGCTCGTGCTGGGTCACACGCTGGCTTGCGTGCTGGCTCGCGGGAGATCGCGTGCAAGGCTCGCGATGGCTCGAGGCGGCAGGGCTCGCGAGAGGGAGGTGGAGCGCTGGAGCAGGGTGTGCAAGTGAGCTCCCGAGCAGGTGCGCGCTCGCACTATGGAGTGCTTGGACAGTCGCGTGCTCGGCTGGGCTAGCGCAGCTCGTAGGAGATCGCGCTGCGCGGAGGAGAAAGGCTGCTACGGGAGGGCGCTGCAGCGGCGACGATCGCGGGAGGAAGGAAAGGCGGTGGGCGGCGGAGGAGAAGAGCAGCGGCGGAGGAGAAGAGAAAGAGAGAAAGAGAGAGAGAGAGAGAGAGAGAGAGAGAGAAAAGTAAGGAGAATTAGGGCTTTAAGCCCTAATTTTGACTTTTTTTTTTTTTCAGTGTTACAATGACAGTCTCTTCAATTATGTCCCTGGCCTTTAAAACCTAACTTTCTACTACAATTGTTCTTCCATCGGCTTAACACCAATAGGGTTAGACGAATTGCATCACTGATGGATTGAACCGCAGTGCCTTCTATAATATGCTTTACATTGAAATTGACTCGAGGTTGTGGTACTGCAAATATTCAGTCTATGTAGCAATCACTGATTTAGGTACTCAAGTCATACAAAGAAATCCAAACGATGTTGGTGCAGCTCTACATGATGGGTTTGGAATCCAGTGGAGTGTCGATTACAGTCTATGTCATATTTACACTTCCTCTGGAGGGCAGTGCAGATATAATGCCTCGAATGATAACCAATTTGTTTGCTATTGTTATGATCGGGCTTATAATGTAACTTGTCTCACCAAACTATCAGATATTTGCTTCTTTTTCCTATTAAACTGTGCAGAGGAGGCTGATCTGCACAACCTCAAATGATGCATGTTTTCAGCGATTACTGTTTGAATTAGGAAGATAAGGTCTCAAGGACCAAGTCAAGTATGTGACATTGTGTGAAAGTCGTGACACTACAAAATCATTATGCAATACCCTTTACCTAATTGATAGGGTATATTCTCCTTTTAAGTAGCAAACGTGAGCTCCTTCCCTATATTCTATATCCACCCTAAGCACATTGGCACCAAAGACATACATAATGGAAAACATAGCAACAAACATAATTTTTTTTTTTTTTGGCTTCTTTATCCAGTGTTAAATATTAGGATGGGAAGTTAAGCAAACAAATAAATAGAAATGTATTTAGCAGACAAATCGAGAAAAGCTGTTCTTCTATTAACATCCTCATTCAGTTACATAAGAAATATAGAGACGTTGGCACAGTTTTGAGATCGGGTCAAGGCTGATGCGGTAGGTATCTATTACATGGTTGTAATGAAAATTGTAATATCTTAGGCTGAACCCAATGATGGGCTAGATTTTTCATTCCTTGTAATTGACCTCAACTTACTCTCCTATTTCTTGCTTAATGTATATTTAGGTTCTAAATTCCGTAGTTGGTGTCGGAACATTTTCATTGGCTATATTGCTTATCAGACAATTACGAATATTTGCAAAATAAAAGTATGGTACTATACATTTTGTATGCTTGCTTGCCGTGACCGCTGTTTCATGAAGCCATTTCTAGAAGAAGATTTCAGATCATACAGGCCAACAAAAATCTGATTGTGGTCAAGAGACTCGCAAAATTTTCAAAGCTCAATAATGCTAACTTGAAAGGTAATAATCACTTCATCTTGACCGTTTCCATAGTCCTATAAATCAAAATTTCCATCTAATTCAATTCTCTCTCCATCACTGTTCTTCCTCCAAGATGAATTAGAATTTTTTCCTGTCCTTCCTTCTCTTGAATCTCATCATACCAAGCTACCTTCCCTCATTCCTTTATGCTGATGACTCGCATTATGTGAACTGCAGTAAATCATTTCTACGGAATCACCCCAGGGGATCACATATCATTTATGGGGTCAAAATCGACCAGACTATTGTGGGATGCAAGCATTTGAGCTTGATTGTCAAGGTAATGTCCCCATGAGTTTTGCGAAGTACAGAGTTGAGCTTTGTACCCAAATAAACCCATTAAAAATATATATAAAATGACCCTCAGATCAAAAAAATTCTGGTCTAACCCTTATTTGTCGCGGGTTGAACCCGCAACAAGGCCATGTGGTAGCCTCTGTGCCTTCTCCACGGCGGCGGTCCTCCACCCGTGGCGCTGCTCTCCTTTCCCACGATGCTGCGCTCTCCCTCTCTCCCCTCATGGCGCTGCGCTCCTCTCTCCCTTCCCTCGCGGCATTGCACTCTCCCTCTCCCCCCGCGGCACTGCGTTCCTCTCTTCCTCCCCCGGCATCATTGCGCTCTCCCTCTCTCCCCCCGAGACGCTGCACTCTTCTCTCTCTCTCTCTTTCCCCCCCGCGGCACTCCTCCCCTATCGCGGCACTCCTTTCTCTCTCTCTCTCCCCCCGGGCACTCCTCCCTCTCTCTCTCCCCCCTGCGGCACTCCTCCCTCTCCCTCCCTCCCCACTGCGGCCTACAACCGCAGGAGCCCCTCCCTCCCTCCCCCACTGCCACGGGAGTCGCGGGTTCTAGAAGATGCGACATACCCCCACGGCCGTGGGGGGGAGGGAGGGGGAGGGAGGAGTGCCACTGGGGAGGAGAGAGAGAGGGAGGAGTGCCTCGGGAGAAGAGAGAGAGAGTAGTGTGGCGGCGGGGGGTGAGAGATAGAGGAGTGCCATGGTAGGGGAGGAGTGCCGCGGGGGGAGAGAGAGAGATAGAGAGGAGCGTAGCGCCATGGGAGGGAGAGAGGGAGAGCGCAGTGCTGCGGGGGAGAGGGAGAGAGGAGCGCAGCGCCACGAGGGGAGAGAGAGAGCGCAGCGCCATGGGGGGAGGGAGAGAGGAGCATGGTGCCGCGGGGGGAGAGAGGGAGAGTGCAGTGCCACGGGTGGAGGAGCACCGTCATGTCACGTCTTAGAGACACGACACCATCCATAGGCTGCCATGTGGCCTTGTCGTGGGTTCAACCCGCAAAAAATATGGATTATATCTGGAAATTTTTTGATCTGAGGGTCATTTATTTAATTTTTTTTTAATGGGTTTATTTCGGAACAAAACGAGTTCTCCAAATCAACAATCAGAGTCACCCTCAAAATTGCAAGAGCAGATTATTGGGATTTAATTTGTCCCACAACCTGTATCAATCTTGATTTCAGTTACTTCAGTTATGTTTCTGGGTTTCAAAATCTAACCTTTTTCTATGATTGTGATATCAATGTTTTTAAGCAAATGATCCCTGCCTTTTTGGGTCAGGAAAACTGCAGCACTCCTGGCAACTACGTAAATGTTTTTTATGTTTCTACAACAACAATCCCAGTTGACCAAGAAGTGGTAACTTGCAAACAGTATTTATGTTCCAATTTCTGAATCTGCTGCTCAGAATTTAGGGAAGAATGCGACAACTGTTGATGCAGATCTTGATGAAGGATTGATGCAGAGGGAAGAAGAACTCACTTGCTACTTAAGTAGGATTGGAGTGAATTGAAGAAACCAACCGAACTCAATTTAAGACACTTCCATTGAAGAAAGATGACTGTTATTATTGACGAATGCAAGTTTACAGAGGGAGAAGGAAGAAGAGGGAAATTCAATCTCAAAAACTAACTTCTCTCTTTCCTGCCTCTAATCTTTATTCACTTACTTCCCTAACTAACTAACAGCTAACTGTCTTCTCTTGCCATCTCTGCACATCCTGCCAGATCAGCATCTTTACCAACCAACTATCCATCTCAGCTCCCATGTCACTTGCTTGAACTTCACTTCCTTCACTTCCCTTTTTAGCTGCTGTTATTGCTTGCCGTCATTTGCTGCACATTTCAGCTATTCAACAATTTCTCTCATGCATCAATATCCCTTCCCCTCAAGACGATCCTTGTCCTCAAGGATTAAAGGTAGGATATTTTAAGTGGAAATCATACCAATTGACCCAATTAGCATTTTCAGGAAAGCTATCACTCCATTTGACTAAAACTTGAGTAACAGCAGCATTACCCTGTTTGACTACCCGTCTGTCCAATATTGCTACCGGTGCCACTATCAATTGACCGTGCTCATTGACTTCTTTAGGTAATTGAGAAGTAATAGGTGCATTTCCAACCCTCCCTTTGAGCAGAGATACATGAAAAACTGAGTGAATCTTGGCATTAAGAGGAAGCTGCAACTTATAAGCCACTTTACCTACTTTAGCTTGGATTAAGAAAGGACCAAAATAGCGAGAAGCTAACTTTTGACAATAATGAGTCCTTAGAGAGTGCTGGCGGTAAGGTTGAAGCTTAACATAGACCCAATCTCCCACTGCAAACTCCCTGTCGGTTCTTCTTTTGTCTGCCAGTTGCTTCATTCGATTTTGAGCATGGGTGAGGTGATGTTTAAGATTATGAATGAAATATTCTCTTGCAGTTAAACTTCTGTCCACTGCTTCTACATCAGAGAATCCTGGAATATATGAATGATGAAGGGGAACAACACTTGAAAGGGAGTCATTTTGATTGCTGTATGATAGTTAGTATTATACCAGAACTCTGCCAAAGGTAACCACTTCATCCATTCCCTTGGTTTATCACCAACCATGCACCTCAAGTATTGCTCCAAACACCTGTTCACCACTTCAGATTGTCCATCTGTTTGAGGGTGATATGCAGACGAAAACTGCAACTTTATCTGCTGCAATGTAAACAACTCCTTCCAAAACTGGCTGATGAACACCCGATCCCTATCACTTACAATAGTTTTTGGCATCCCATGAAGCTTGAAGACGGAATCCATAAATGCTTGAGCTACTGTCAGTGCAGAGTGGGGATGTGATAATGAAATAAAATGGGCGTACTTGCTGAGTCTGTCCACTACTACCAGTATAACAGATTTCCCAGAAGAATTGAGAAGGACCTCTATAAAATCCATTGTGATGTCAGTCCACACTGAATTGGGAATAAGTAGAGGTTGCAAAAGACCAGGATAAGCCTTATTATCAGCCTTAGACCTTTGGCAAATCTCGCATTCTGCAATAAAATTGGCCACTTCCAAATGCATGTACTTCCAATAGAATGATTGTTTCAGCTTCCTGTACGAAACTTCCACTCCCGAATGTCCCGCAATTGCACTAGAGTGCCAACATTGGATCAATTTGAGATGTAATTCTTTTACATTACCCACCACTAATTTTCCCTTCCTGGTCAATATTCCATTAGTCCAAGAATAGTGTTTGACAGATTCTCCTGCTTGCAACTGTGAAATTATCCTTTGAAGCTTGCCATCTTGTTGCCAACTCTGTTGAATTTCAGACATGAGAGTAGTGTTAATCTCTGAGATTGCTTTGATTTCAGCAATTTCCATCTCTTCAGAACTTCTGATGAATTCCGATTCTGCAGGCCTCCTTGATAAAGCATCAGCAACTACATTATCAACTCCCCTTCTATAGACCACTGAAAAATCATAACCCATAAGTTTAATCAACCATTTCTGTTGTGCAGGTGTTGAAATTCTTTGCTCCAAGATATATTTCAGACTTTGATGATCTGTCCTTATCACAAAATGAACTCTAACCAAGTAGTGTCTCTATTTTTACACAGCCAATACCACAGCTAACAGTTCTTGTTCATAGACAGGAAGAGCTTTATGTTTAGAGGCTAGAGCCTTACTAAAAAAGGCTACAGGTTGATTGTCTTGCAGTAGTACAGCCCCCACTCCGTTATTGGATGCATCTGTCTCTATCACAAATTCCTTCTTGAAATCAGGAAGTGCCAGCAATTGAGAATTACACAAGGCTTCCTTCAGATTTTTGAAGGCAATAAGTGATTCCTCAGACCACATAAATCCCTGTTTCCTCAGCATGTTAGTAAGTGGTTTAGCTATAAGACCATAATGTCTTATGAACTTCCGGTAGTAACCAGTCAATCCCAGAAAGCCTCTGAGTTCTTTGATGGAATTGGGTTGTGGCCACTCTTCTATAACCTTCAGTTTGTCAGGTTCTGCTCTAACTCCCAATTGGTCAATTATATGTCCTAAATATTGGATCTGATCAACTGCAAAGGAACACTTACTTTGTTTGGCTTTGAGTTGATGCAGTCTCAAAAGATCAAGGACTAGTTTTACATGCTGCAGGTGTTTATGCCAATTTTTACTATATACAAGGTTATCATCAAAGAACATTAGCACAAATTGCCTCAAATATGGCCTGAACACATCATTCATAAGCTTTTGAAATGTTGATGGAGCATTGGTCAGCCCAAAGGGCATGATTAAGAATTCATAATGTCCATCATGAGTTCTAAATGCAGTCTTTTCTATGTCTGCAGCATTCATTCTAACTTGATGATACCCTGATCTAAGGTCCAACTTTGAAAATACTCGAGAGCCATGCAATTCATCCAATAGCTCTTCAATTAATGGTATGGGAAACTTATCTCTTACAGTCGCCTCATTCAGTTTCCTATAATCTACACACATCCTTCAGGATCCATCCTTTTTCTTTACTAACACCACAAGGGAAGAATAAGGGTTGTTGCTTGATCTAATGGTTCCATGCAAGAGCATTTCCTTGATTAATTTCTCTAATTCAGCTTTCTGAAAATGGGGATACCTATAAGGCCTCACATTAACAGGATTTGTTCCTTCTTTTAAGACAATGATATGATCACATTTTCTTGTAGGAGGTAAACTCATCACCTCTTCAAATACGTCTGAATATGTACTCAGAAGTTGTTGCAGCAAGAGGTGAAACTGAGCACCAAAATGATCTAGTGGTTTAGAATTTACCTCTGTCAAGGATAATTGTGGAAGAGCATCAATTTCTGAAATCTGCTCTTCCTCTACATGTTGAAGTTGGATCAAACATAAGTTGGCTGACGGATTATGAGTTGAGGATTTCAGTAGTTTCTGCATTGTTGACCCTTTCACAATCTTCAACTCAGTAGAACCTCTCAGCACTATCTTCTTCCCATGGTAAGTAAATTCCATTCTGAGAGTTCCAAAATTCCATGTGATATTCCCCAAAGTTGACAGCCATTGTACCCCCAACACTACATCACATCCTTTAATGGGTAATACCATGATCTGTGTGCTAAACTCTTGTCCCCGCATAACCCATATGAATTCTGCACACATGGTTGAGGTCTGGAGCTCTCCTCCATCAGCTAAGGCTACTGACATCATTCCCACTTCTTGAGTTTTCAGTCCATATCTCATAACCATGTCAGGGTGAATGAAATTATGAGAACTTCCTCCATCCAAAAGTATGCAAAAACTGTTCTTACCAATATGACCATGCACTCTCATAGTGTGGAAATTGGGGGGAGCTAATCCAGACATGGCACACACGAATACGTGTGCATTTGCATTCATTTCCTCTGATTCATTATCAGTTTCATCGGAACCTTCATCTTCTCCTCCCTCCTCAGACCACATCTCCATCCTATATAGCTGTTTGCCTTGACATTTATGCCCTATTTCATACCTTTCATTGCACCAGAAACAGAGACCCTTCTTTCTTTTTTCTTCCAATTCAAAAGAAGTAAGTGTTCTGAATGGCTTCTGAAGGCCACCATGTTGAGTAGTTTTGGATAAAGACAAGAGGGCAGTATCATTTCTAGTAGGAATTCTATTAAATCTTGCAGTGTTCAGTGACCTTCCTGGAGTTCCCTTCCAGGTTCTCCCCACTACTACAGATTTTTTTTCCTCTAATTTGGCTAAACTAACAGCATGATGTAAAGTTTTCGGCATGAACATTTTGACCGCAATTTGTATTTCTTCCTTCAGTCCACTCATGAAACAGCTCACTGCATACATTTCAGACAATTCCACTCTATTAAGAAGTTCTTCAAATCTTTCATGATAGTCTTCCACAGTGCCTCTTTGCTTGAGACTCATTAATTCTCCCATAGGATCATCATACATAGTATTTCCAAATCTGTTAGCCAAATTCCTCACATACTCCTCCCAATTAGGCAGTTCGCGAGTGTACCTGGATTTCATATACACTTGGTGCCATTGAAGAGCCCTGCCTTCCAAGTGCATAGCTACTAGCTTTATCTAGTCTCAGAGGGTGTTTCATCTACTTCAAAAAATTGCTCACACTTGTATAACCAACCTTTAAAGTCCTCACCTTGAAACCTAGGAAAGTCTAATCTTGAAAGTCTTGTAGCTGTTGCACCACCATTACCTCCTGTTCCCTGAATTGGTCCCTGTCCTGACTGCCATGGGGAATGGTTGTTGCTTCTTGAGTGACTCTCTAAGACCAAAGATCGGAGAGCATCCATTTCTTTATCAAGAGCCTCTTTATGCTCCTTGAACAAAGCTTTCATTGTGTCTTCCAGTTTTCAGCTCAAATCTTGAGATCTAGTTCCTTCTGCCATGGTGAGACAAGCCTGAGCTTTGATACCAGTTGATGCAGAGGGAAGAAGAACTCACTTGCTACTTAAGTAGGATTGGAGTGAATTGAAAAAACCAACCGAACTCAATTTAAGACACTTCCATTGAAGAAAGATGACTGTTATTATTGACGAATGCAAGTTTACAGAGGGAGAAGGAAGAAGAGGGAAATTCAATCTCAAAAACTAACTTCTCTCTTTCCTGCCTCTAATCTTTATTCAATTACTTCCCTAACTAACTAACAGCTAACTGTCTTCTCTTGCCATCTCTGCATATCCTGCCAGATCAGCATCTTTACCAACCAACTATCCATCTCAACTCCCATGTCACTTGCTTGAACTTCACTTCCTTCACTTCCCTTTTTAGCTGCTGTTATTGCTTGCCGTCATTTGCTGCACATTTCAGCTATTCAACAATTTCTCTCATGCATCAAGGATTTGTAATCGAGCGGAGTAATGCATATTGTAATAATGTAGAGGTTGCACTGATTCTGGTGGATGGTGTCGATGCAACTCAAGTACAGACCAATTCGCACGCTATTGTAATGATAAGCCTTATTATTCAGCATGTGGCAATGTGCCTTCTGTGCCTTCTCCTCTGCTTTCTCCTCCCTTAACCCGTATGCACCCCTCCCTTAGGATAGCTTAATATTCATTTACCTTTTAGGATATCTCAATAGACTCGGCAAAATTAATCTGCAAAAAGAGGAGAAATCTTCTAACAAATTTGACCATGCTTGTATGCCTACATAGACTTCATAGCGGCTTTTGATTTGTTTTCTTGCTTTAAGTTGGTAGTGGTAGTTGCTAACAGGCATAACCTGCGCCTTGTTACTTAAGCGAGTAAGTCTGGGGCAGATTATGTAATAATATATGCTACTCGTACATATAATCCAACACTATATGGGGCCTAAGGAAACAAATTCAAGTTCGGCATACTTGTTTTGTTTGACTCACCAGGAACAGTAAATGAGTTCCAATCTCCATGTGAAAGTGAATACTAAAGGTGGATTTAATTTCCCCAGAGATGAAAAAATATAACAGTAAAAAAATTCTGCAAATATCATTTTCTTGTTGGAGCAAGTAACAAAAGTATTTATATGAAATCGTTGACCCGTGTGAGGTACTAAAATTTCCGCAAGAGAAGTTTCTATTCCATTGAAAAAACATGCCAATCCACACTTTGATGCCAAAATTCTGGTCAAATGTCACCACCTAATGGCAGCTTTGCAAATTTAGCACTCCAAACTGAGCCATCCCTTTTGAAATTTTGTTTTGCCATACGTAAAACGCTTTGCTTTCCCTTCACTCTCCCATCTTCCCCCCCCCCCCTTCCACTCTCTGACCAAGAATGCATTTCCATGGCATCCCAACCTTTCTCCTTCCCTTGATTGCAACCTTAATCCTCACTCATGTCCCAAATTCTTCTTGTTTCAATTACCGATGCTAAAACTGCAGCCAGACCTTCTAGTGTGGGAATGTCCCAAACATTGGCTACCCATTCTGGGGACTAAACCGGCCAGACTACTGTGGCTGGCCTCAATTTGAGCTAAGCTGCAGTGGTGATGCCCCGGAATTGACAATCCTCTCACAGAAATTTCGAGTACTTAACATCATCAACTCCACCTATACCCTTAACCTCACAAGAGCAGATTACTGGGGTACTTATTGTCCTAGTGATGGTGAATTTGCCAATGCCCCCCATAGATACTTCATTTTTCACCTATACCTCAAACACCCAGAGTTTGTTTTTGTACTACAAATGCCAAACACTGGAAATTACAGTCGCATCTCAGATGTTTGGGCTTAACCTTCAATTTAGCTGTGTCATGGATGATAAAAATACCACCGGGTATTATGCTACAAGAAATGTTTCATCAAGCCTAGGTAGAGCTCTTGTTGGCATCTGCGAAACAAATGTAAATGTTCTGGTTTACCTGGAAAATGCACAGGTCTTAGAGAACAATCTAACAACATCCCATTTGCTAGAAGCACTAGATGGTGATTTTGGACTAAAATGGGATGCAAATAATTCTTTATGTGAAGTGTGTGTTAGTTCTGGTGGTCTGTGTGGGTATAATTCAAGCACACAGAAATTTACTTGTTACTGTGAGGATCATCCTTACCTGGGTAGCTGTGGATCAACTCAAGCTAACACACTTTCAGGTATGCACCTTCTGTCTACTTCGTGGTCTCCTAATGCATTCAAGGCTGTTCATCTCTTTTTCCATGCAACCTGAACTATTGCCATCATTTTTTTTTCTAGAAATAAGTTTTCTTTGATTTAGTCTTGTTTTTCCATGATTTTGTTGGTAAGGGGAATAGGTGATTCTCCTGTCTGATTGTAGTTTGCTTAGATCAGTTTTTTGGATTGACAAATTCACTCAAGAAAAATCAAATACTCTAATCGGTTCCTTTTTTTCTTCTCGTTCAATTCCCAAAAGTAGAAGAGCAATCAAATGGCTGCAGTTGCTCTTACTCTTCAATTTCATCAGCAAAAGGGAGCAGTTCAAAGGTCCCTTTAGTTGATGGATAAGTAGTTCATAGGTCGTGTTCATCCTGTATAATAATTTAGCAAAAATTATACAAAAATCTATGAAGACCTCTGGTTAGGATTTGAAATCTAAGCAGCGATGAGCTAGTTGAAAAGTCTTTCAAAGCTGTTACCATGAGCTTGTCACCTTCTGCTAGACGTATTGGCAGATTACGCTTAAATCAGTACTTTTGAAATGCTTGGTTCCTTTTCCATATCTGCGATTAGTAATCCCTTTCTTCTTGTTCCTACAACTTTCCATGTCGGACAGACAATATCTTTGTTCTGTGCATTATAGCCTTATTGCTCCATCTATACCTGTCCCATAAGAAAATGGAGGATATAGTGAGAGATCCAATGGAATGATAAGCAAATAATTTTGGCCATGTTCAATACAAATTGCTCCGCTTGTGACCTGGACATCACAGCGTCAAACCTTCGGCCAACAGAAGGATGCAAAGAATTCAACTCCTCTCTCCGCAAGTCTACAATACACGGGATTCACATACTAGGGTGGAATGACATTAAATTCATTGGTACTTTCAGAACAAAGTGGAGGAATTTGCTTTGCAGACTGTCTACCATACCTGCCTCTTATGCAGAAAGACTCCATAGCTTCTTCAGCTCCATGTTGCCCTGTTGTCCCCCGTTTCAACCTTTGACCTGGCTATTACAATCCACCATTTGAATGCAGTCATCATAGCAAGACTTTAAGCTCTTCTTGTTCTCTCAAAAAACTTCTGAGCATTAGCATATATTTTCTTTTGCAATGTATATGTCTGAGCACTCAAATTAACATCCGCTTGCTTATCAAGACAAAATTCCTATTTAGGCGATCTTTTAAAATTCTCCCATTTGGATTCATGACAACGTCAACTTAGACAGCTGTCTATTATTATCATAATTTTTATTATATCTTGAACGGACCGATTGACAAAAGTCTTTCCGGGCTTAACTTTGAAGCTGCCAAGTAGCTTTGCAAAAGCCAAGACTTCCCGAGAGGAAGCTTCTATTTTGTTGAAAAATAGCCAAAACCCGGTCAAATGTAACAATTTTCCCATAACGTAGTTGACGGAACATCGGCAGCTAACCACACCTTACTCCCTGAAATTTATTCTCACTTTCTTTCTTGTACCTATAACCCTTCTCCTCTCGCTCTCTCTCTCTCTCTCTCAAACTGAAAATGAAACCCTCTCTCTTTTCCATAATTGTGATCTTATTCCTTCTTCATGTCCGGAAAACTTTATGTGTTGATTATCGATACTCAAACTGTAGCCAAACGTTTCAGTGTGGGAATATTGCAAGCATCGATATCCTTTCTGGGGACAGAAGCGTCCAGATTACTGTGGTCGCCCTGAATTTGAGCTAGACTGGACGGGTGATGCACCGGTGATAACAATGGAATCGCTGCAATTTCGAGTACTCAATATATACGACACATCCTACACCCTCAACGTTACAAGAGCTGATTACTGGGACACCCATTGTCCTATTGAATTTTCTAACACCA
This sequence comes from Dillenia suffruticosa, assembly GCA_033439265.1. Taxonomy (NCBI): domain Eukaryota; kingdom Viridiplantae; phylum Streptophyta; class Magnoliopsida; order Dilleniales; family Dilleniaceae; genus Dillenia; species Dillenia suffruticosa. Next base: position 4,693,143 of record JAVTVX010000037.1, on the reverse strand, counting down.
CTATAGATTCTTCATTTTTCAAATATACTTCATACACCCAAAACATGTCCCTCGACTATAACTGCACCAGACCACCCCGGGTTACCACCGAGATTTCAGACCCATTTAACTGTGACATAGACAACACCAATATGACCGGCTACCATACCTTGACAGACCAGACATCCAATGATAATACTAATCGGCCAGCTTGTGGAATAAATGTAAATATTCCGGTTTATCAAGAAAATGCACAGGCCAAACAGGATAAAAATTTGAATAGTTATAATTTGGTTCAAGTCCTGAATGGTGGGTTTGGGCTACAGTGGGATGCGAACAGTTCCATCTGCGAGGTATGTACACAGTCAAATGGACATTGTGGGTACAACTCGAGCTCAAAGCAGTTTGTATGTTTTTGTGAGGATCGGCCATTTCAGGCTAGTTGTGACGCAAATGGACCAAACAGTCCAGAATCAGGTATGTCCCTCGGTTTTCTCCTTGTCATTTCTTAGTACTTGCAAAGGAATTTAGTCCATGCCCCATCTAAGGATTCATGTTGTTCGAGTACTTCCAGGTTTTGATCTTATCCCAACTTGGTTCACAAGAGTAATTTATAAGGGATGCTTAATTATGTTCTACAGGGGTAGAGAATTTATACATGAAGGGTGGTAGAATTGTAGATAATTAGATTAGTAGTTAATCTCTGCAACAAACCGTGGCTTCGTTAATCAAATTAGTAGTTAATCTCTACTGACTAATTATTCTTGTCCAATTTTTGTCTCTTCTTTTGGTTATTATGTAATTAATTTTCAAGGTTCCGTATGCGGAAACAATAAAATAAATAAATAAATTAAAAAGCTAATAAGCTAATAATTTGTTTGAGTATTAACCACTGGTTTGGATATTACTTTTCCTTTTTCTGCGGCTGTTGGCCCTCCAATTTCGTTTTGTCTCAAAATTCCAACTCGAATTTTGAGCTAGATACTGAAATATAAGATAAAAAAAATAAGGTGGCAATGCAAATGTCACCAAGTAATTGCTTTCTAAGAGCAGCCTTTGTTGACGAGTTGTCACCAAAAAAGAATATTTGACCCTTTTAGCTTATTCCAATGCTTACACCTATTATGTGTATCTCTCTCTATTCCTTCTGAACTCTCTCTCTCTCTCTCTCTCTCACCAATGAGTTCTCGCAGCATATCAACCCTTCTTTTCCTCTTCTGCATGAACATACCCTTAGTAGCCGATGAACCCCCCATAGCCACCGATTACCGGTATTCCAACTGCAGCCAAACGTTCCAGTGCGGGAATATCCCAAACATAGGATATCCATTCTGGGGGCAAAACCGTCCAGAATACTGCGGGCATCCGAAATTCCAACTCCACTGTTCCGGCCAAACACCGGAAATTAATATCCTGTCCCAGCAATTCCGGGTCATGGGTATCAACACTATGACATATACTCCCAACCTCACAAGGTCCGATTATTGGGGCACTTACTGCCCTAGTGTTTATGAGAATACCACTATAGATTATGAGTTTTTCAACTATACCCAAAATACCCAAAACATGTTTCTCTATTATGATTGCCAACCTATTTATATTTCCCCCCTATTACGGCAGACTCCATAGAATTTACATGTAACAGCACAACCAATGGGCATAATACTACTGGGTACTATGTGACGAGGAATTTGATATCGGTTCTTACCCTAAATGGGATTTGTGCAACCAATGTAATTGTTCCTGTGTACCAAGGGAATGCTCAGGCTTTGGGGAGCAATTTGTCCACAAATAATTTGCTTGGGGCGATAGATGGAGGGTTTGGGCTAAAATGGAACGCCAGCAATTCCGAGTGTGAAAACTGTGTTTGGTCTGGTGGGCAGTGTGGGTTTAATAAAAGCAGTAATGGGTTCGTGTGTTTTTGTGAGAATGGAGCTCATCCTTCTACTTGTCATCCGCTTATTACAGGTATGTGTTGTGTCTAATTTCTTCATTTTAGGGTTTTGAGTTATGAGGGTTTTATATGCCTAGGTATTGCAACCACATTTCACCGTGATAAATTTTATTGAACTTGTCATTTTCTTTCTTCATCCCCAGCCATTGGATAAACCCAAATTGATGGGGTCTCTAGATTGGGACTTCTACCCAAATTGATGGAGATCCATTTGATCAAATGTTTTAGGGGTATACCTCTTTTTTGTGCTGATTTCATCTTTTCCGCTTCTTGGTTATTGAGAAGGGGTTGAACGTGCCACTTGTTCTTTATTTAGCTAATTCTGCACTAAAAATTAAATATTGTGGTTAAGACCTTTAGATGCGTACCTTCTTGTTGGTAAATATAGTGAATGTTTTAAAACCACATTATTTTAGTTGCAGATATGTTGCAATTAGCAGCTGGCACCATTAGGGGATAAATAGTATATTTATTATGTTTGTGCTCAAGTGCGGTCTGACTTGCATTTGATGACTTTAATTAATACTCAGGTTCTTTGATTTAGTGCCTTTGTCTTTGGTATGCACATGTGATTTTGATTGTCATTGGTGTGGGACATAATTCATGCAAAATTTCTTTACCATTTACTTGACTCGTCTAGAAATAAAATATATAGAATCAACGTGCTACCGCTGACTGTTGATCTCTTTGAACCATATGAATAGCTTTTAATTTTTAACCACGAATTTCTTTTCTTGTGAACTAATCTCCTAAAAACGTACACAAAAGAAGCTAGTCAGACTTGTGCAAGGGCTGGGTCCAGACCGGGCCCAAGGTGGGGACAACATGAAAAAAGTGGGCTTGGGCTGGACATGGCCTGATCATCGGGTTTCAAACCAGATGAATAGTGGGTCAGGAAGGGTTAAACCTAACAAGCCCATGTCATCAGAGGTCAACCTTGGGCTTATTGGGCCCAGCCCATCCGGCCAAGAAGGTTAGAGTCTAGTTAGCAATAAGGATGTTATAATACCCGGGTAGTATCACGGGTACCCGTGACACTACCCGGTCAAAGCTCGAGCTCAATCTCGATCAACTCGAGCTCGGGTCGAGCTCGAGCTTGGCTATTTTAGCATCGAGCTCGAGCCCATATTGTGTTGAGCTCGAAGGCCCGTTGAACTACCCAAACATGTGAAATTACATTTTTGCCCATTCTATTTTTAATAAATTACGAAGAAGAATTCTTAGGTTTCAAAACTTAGAGGACGGAAAAGTCATTTTACCTTATTTCACATCTCTTATCCATTTCCTCATTTTTCCATTCTCGATCAATTTTCGAATTGTTCTCCTCTCAGATCTAGCTCTCGCGTCTCAATTCTCGCCTCTCAACCTCGATTCTTCAAAGTTCAAACTCTCTGTGGGATGAAGATCTTGTTCGTCTCTTCGTTGCTGCTGCAATATTACTACTCAGAGGTCGAATCAATCAAAGGTAAACTCTCTCTCTCTCTCTCTCTCTCTCTCTCTCTCTCTCTCCCTCCCTCCCTCTCTCTCTCTCTCTAGGGTTTTTGAAAGATCTGTAAACCTAGGTTTTTTGAGATTTTTGTTCGTGTCCCTTACTCTTTACTCTTCAACCATCTTTTTCTCTGTGCAGTAGAGATCTACGAAATGCGAATCATCCATCAGTATTCAATATCGCCGTCGCTATTGCAACATCCTTGGTTTTAGTCAAATCGAAGGTAAACTTTTTTTCTCTCTCTCTCTCTCTGTGTCTCTATTTCTAGAAAATTCTAGCGTTTTGTATTTATGTTGAATTTGTTTAAGTCTAGGGTTTTGATTTAAATGTTAATTTCGTTTCTAGAAAACTCTCTCTCTCTGTGCAAAATTTTTTTCTATGATTTAAGTGTTGATTTGTTTGGGTATGGTCTCTGCAAAATCTCTCCCTCTTTCTCTGTCTGCAAAAGCTCGGGTATGGTCTTGAGTTCGAGCTTTAGCTCGAGCTCGGGCCCAATCTCGCACGGTTCAATACCGTGACACTCGAGCTCGAGCTTCTCGATGACACTTCGAACTGAGCTTGAACTCTATATTTACAGGCTCGATGAGCTTAAGCTCGAGATCGAGCTTAACCAAAAAGCATTCAAGCCGAGCTCGGGTATTACTACTACCCGACTCAGCTCGGGTATTGTTATTGCTGGACTCAATTCGAATGTCATAACATCCCTAGTTATCAGACATTTTCTATCGTCTTGGACCCTATTTGACTTAATTTTTTTTCGATTTAAAAGCATTTTAAGGGTAAAAAATTAAATCAAATGGATTTTTCAAAAACTGTTTAAAAAAAAAAGGAAAGTTAACTTTTTTTAATGAAAAATAGAGAAAAATGAGCAATTTATGAGAGGAGCTTTTACTTGACTTTTTAAATAAAAATGTTTGTACCAACAAAATTCCCCCTAATTATTTCAACTAATTTTATTTCATATATTAACGTTAAAAAAAAAAAAGTGTAACTAATTCAACATTGATGAACAATTTTAATTTATTAATTTTTTATGAATTTGGGAAATCTTTTTAAAAAGTATGAATTTTAAATATTTATGAACTTAAAATATTTATATTTAATTTATAGATATTTTAGAATTATTTATGAAATTATTTACTTTATAAATTATTTATGAAACTTTAATATTAATTGTGCTTTATTGTAATTTCATTGCATTTACAACTTATAAAAATAATTTAAAATAAAATTTTCAAACAATTTATCACTTAAATTTTAAAGTTTTATTTTTCACATTTATAAGTTAAAAATAAAAATTTTAATTAGGAGCTAGGCAAACAAACTCTTAATTATAACCGCAATCAACAATTAGACTCAATTAGCATATGCTGTGCTTGAACGACATTTGTTGATATGGATGGAATGGATATTTTCATCTCTTAATCAGGTTAGAAGTTTAACTTCTTCTGGGCATAGAAAAAAGTAACGTTGAGAGATCCGTTCTCAAAAATAGATCTTATAGCGATTGATCCAAATTAATCGGGGTAAAACTTCGAATATTAAGCGGTAAAGTAAAAAAAAAAAAAAAAAAAAAAAAAAAAAAAAAAAAACGCCTTCCTATGCTTACTAACGCGCACTGAAGTGAACCCCACATGTGCATACTCATACTTGTACTCATTTATTAGCACACCCGCCACCAAACTATCCATACTAACTCGTCATTTTCTTCCACATATCTCCATCGTCAAACCCTAGTTATCTTCTCTATCATGGCTACTCTATCATTCGTCATCATTCCTCAAAATTCAACTCTATCATATCTCTCTCATGCTTGACGGTTTCTCTCTCTCTCTCTCCCTCCTCTTCTATTTCTCAATCCTCACTACCAACTATGCCTCTTTTCTTCATCATACTCTTCGTCTGGTTTCCTCTGCTAACCAGCTTTACCCAGATTGCACACTTTAATACAACTGCGGTTCAATTCAGAATATCACATACCCATTCACTGGATCAATCCGGCCGGTCTACTGTGGACCGTCGGAGTCCCAGCTGAACTGTCGGTCTGATTCCATAACCGAAATAACTGTCAATTCTTGATGTTGCTAATGCGAATAAAGCCACAGATCTTCCTCTCACCGACTAAGGGAAAATTTGTATAGCGGGTTCTTAAGTTTTTGTCCCACAAAAGATTTATAAGAAGCTTGTTTAAGATGACGACTTCGAAGTCAAGAAATTGGCATATTAGCAATCCTTTTGATTATGATGTTTTACAAGGTCCCCATGTAGACATTAAGCAATATGATCAAACCCTCGGATACTTTGTGTATGGTAGATGAGAAGAGTTACTATATTAAGAGGCAAGCATTGGAGTGAGGACCTGTTGAAAGTAAAGATCAATTGCTCGAGGAATGTGCTTGAGGCTCTAAATTGCCTTATTTTGGACACTATTTATTTATTTTTTTTTTTTTTTGTTACAATAAGATTGGAACCTGAATCATAGGTTTTGGGAGGAGTGTAATCATTAGGCTATTCTTTAGGGACATTTTAGACACCAATGAAGATTCAAAGAAACATCAATCAAAGACCACGAAAAAAATAAAAGAAGAAAAAGAGCTCAAAACGACCTGAGCACGGGTCCAATAAAGCTGACACAAAACTGGACAGATTACTGTTGGGAAACAATAAATGGGCTTTGGCCCAAGTGAAACTGCATAGCTCGTCAAAAGAGAGCCCAGAAAATTGGCCCAGTATGCTGCCATGGAGGATTCCTGGACAAGGCCCAATTCCAGCCAAAGTTGAGTTCCACTTTCAAGTGGCATATTTTTTTTTTTGGTATAAAAAGATACAATCAAACGTGATTAAATCGGTGAAGGGAGGATGGAAGTGAGGGAGGTTCTACCGTTTGAACTTAAGCAGCATATGTTCTGGCCTTTGGAGGAATTTTTGTCCATATGATGGGCCATCAAAAGATCAATGAAGAGACACAAAAAGGCCTCATTCACGGCCCAAGAAGGAGCCCAAACAGCAAGGGCAGATTGGGCAGAATGTGCCCAAAAATTCAGAAAGTAGCCGTTGGAAAGTGCTGGTACTTTCCAATGGCTGGTTCCCTCTCCTCTCTTGATTTGTGTCCAACGGCTCTCTCCTCTCTCTACTAGCTAGTTGGGTGACTTTGGTTATAAATAAGTCATCTCTCCTCACTTTGTAACACACACAACAATTGGAGCAATTCTCCTTGTGATACTTACAGCAAAAAGTCTCTCTCTTTTATGTATAATAGAGAGCATTGTTTCCACATTATTTATCATGTATCTTTGACAAATCATCAAAGCTATATTGAAATTATTGTCTCACAAAATTAGTCTCTTTTGTTGTTCTTCAACTTCTTCAAAACATCTTTAAGTCTCCTCCATCATAGCCTTCCATTGCTCATCCAAATTCATCCTCAATCATCCAAGCTTTCACAATATTCTTTGAGCTTTTGTCTCAAGTATCTCATTCAAAATTTCAACAGGACCATTATATCGAGCCAACGGATATGAAAATTGCAAGGGATGAAGTACTCGCATGCCATGTCACTTGGAAAGTTCACCGCACAAGTGGGGATGTCTTGAAAAGGTTAAATTGATACATGTTTTTCAAGATTGGTTTAAAAGGAGGTTTTAAAAGTGAAAATAAAGTTGATATTTGGCATTCTTAGTTCTCTTGAATTTGAATCGAGGTCGAGGAATTTTTTTTTTCCTTTTTTAAGTAGTGAGCACTGATTCGGGATGTGAAGCTGATGATGATTATGAAGAGTTGACTAAACTAGACTTCGTAGAGGGCATGGTTGATAATTTTAGAAAGAGTTATATTAAATGGAAAGTTCTTACTCCTGCAAAGTTCTTGTTTAGAAAATATTTTTGTTTTAGTCAATTGAGTTTTGACTCAAATGGCACATTTTCCTCCCCCATATAATAGGTCGAGCTCCACTATGCACCAAAAAAAATATTTTAGTTTTAAAAAGTATTTTGTTTTTAGAAATGTAAGTTTTCTAATTTTAGAAGTATAGTTCTTTTCACACTATAAATAAGGTGTCTTTTTCATTATAAAGTATTTCATTCTTAGTTAATTCAATTGTTTGTTTAGACATTTGTATTTTTTTTCCCAAGTTTTTAGATTGAAATTTATTTATTCATATAACGTAGTAGTGTGATAGTCTTTCATCACGAACAGACAAGGATCACAAACCAACTAGAATTATATTCTTTTCTTCCCTCTCTCATCTCTGTGTCAAATCACACTGACTGTGAGCTAATTGTCATAATGAAAAAAAATGTACAAATTTTTTGGAAATCAATTTGTGAAAATAAATTAAAAAGAGAGAGAATTAAGATCTATAGTCCACGTGGGATTGAATGCTTACCCATCATAGAATTTCCAATCCGTTGTTAGAAATTTATGAAAGAGGCCTTGCTCCGGATTTTGCAATCAAATTGGTAATCATGGACTATGAGGTGAGTCCACTGTGGTTTCGGACTATGAGGACATATTAAAAAAATTATAAACATATTAGTCTGATTGCTGGATTAGTATGGTAAGTTCTAGAGATGTTGAAGGCAATGGTGTTTATTAAAGTATCAAGGTTCAAAGGAAGTGAATGTAATGCATGTTGAAAAATTCAAGTGGAATGGTTATGCACTGAAAAATTACTCGGTCGTGCCTAGGTCAAAAACACTACATTGTGTTTGTCCATTTTAACTACGGCCTAACAAGAACTGTTGATCCAGTTTGACCTGATCCAAACTGCTCTGCTTTAACCCTCATAGACAGGGAATCAGAGTAAGACAATACTAAATCATGCAAAAATGATGGTAGACAGGGAATGAGAATGTGAGGAAAATAAACTTAAAGAGCATTTTTGTATAAGTATTAACCAGTAATAAACAAAAAACAATAGCAGACAGCGCTCATGATAGAAGTAAGCCATGCAAAAGTAACGGTAGACCTTTATTTCTCGGAGCCACAAAGAAGGAAAGGAGAAGAAAGTAGAGGAAAGAATTGGGAAGAAAAGAAGAAGAAAAAAGAGGAAATGAAGGAAGATTGACAAAAGAGGAAAAGGAAGGTCACACATAATATATATATTTTTTATGACTACTGAAAATACTTTCAACCATTACATGTTATGGTATAAGATTTTGTGCAAGTGTTTTTTACTTACACCGGTGTCAATTGATCCCTCCTTGATATATAAATTATACATTATAAGCTATCTATATATCTATATGTATGTATGTATATGGTTTGTAATGCATGACTCTTTAAGAAGATAGAATAAAAAAACTTATTACTCTGGATTATTCCTGAGTAACCTTTTTTCATTATCCATGTGTGAATACTATCCATAACTTTTACCCATTTTAAATTTTTTTGTCTATAATATATATTATTTTATGATATTCAAATAATCTGCTAATTGCCTTATTATTTTACATTTTACATTAAAATACAGAGGTATTTCAAAAACTTCAACAAATAAAATTTTTCTAATTTCTACTGTAAAACTTATAACTCTGGTTTGTGCTGTGACGATTGACCTCAAGCTCCTCTCTGACTTTGTTGTTGTTGAGATTAGGGAGAGAAATCTGCTTATTACCAGCTCGGCTAATGTTTTGACAGTAGTCATAGGATTATTAATTAGTATACACGTGTTCAACTGCTCATCTTCTCCATGGAGAAACAAGCTGCATAGCTACATGCATAATCATCGACAATAAAAGTGCCTCTTTTAATAGTCATGGTATTTATTGCAGGAAGATCATCAAATATGAAGAAGAAAATTGTTAAAGGTAATATTTAAAAGCTTATTTTGCCTTGAAACTAAGAATTTTATGATTTCAAATTGATTCCTTATCTCCACTTCTTTACGTGCAGGCGTTTCGGTCATTCTTGCTGGGATTGTGATTTTTCTAGTTTTTCTTATGCACATGATCAAAAGGAGGAGGAACAAAGAAACGGAGACTAATCAAAACATTGAGGCATTTATGAGGAATTATGCAACCATCTTTCCATAGAGATACAGCTATTCAGATATTAAGAAAATGACCAATTCGTTCACTGAAAAGCTTGGCCATGGTGGCTTTGGTTGTGTTTACAAGGGAAAGCTATCCGATGATCATGTTGTGGCAGTCAAGGTCTTGAGTGGGTTCAAGGGTAATGGAGAAGACTTTGTTAATGAAATTGCTGCCATCAGCAAAACTTCCCATGTTAACATAGTTAGTCTTCTTGGTTTCTGCTATGAGAGTAGTAAACGAGCTCTAGTTTATGAATTCATAGCCAATGGCTCGTTGGACAAGTTCATTTATGATAAAGGATCTTCAGAGACCAATCGCAATTTGGAGTGGGAAACACTCCACAAAATTGCAGTTGGAATTGCTCGAGGACTTGCATACTTGCATCAAGGTTGTAACACAAGAATTCTGCATTTTGACATAAAACCTCACAACATCCTCTTGGATGAAACTTTTTGTCCAAAGATCTCTGATTTTGGCCTTGCTAAGCTCTGCAACAAGGCAGAGAGCAAAATATCCATTGATGGTGCAAGAGGAACAGTTGGGTATATTGCCCCTGAGGTAGCCCTCAGAAGCTTTGGAGCAGTCTCGCACAAATCCGATGTGTACAGCTATGGCATGATGGTTCTTGAGATGGTTGGTGGAAGAAAGAACTTTGATGTTGGGGTCTCCAGAACCAGTGAAACTTCCCGCATTTCATATACAAGTGCATTGACTCACAAGAGAATTCAAGACTTTTTGGGATTGAAAATGGAAAGGATGAAGAAATTTCAAAGAAGATGATTTTAGTGAGTTTATGGTGCATTCAAGCCTATCCCGCAGATCGTCCATCCATGAGTAAAGTTGTAGAACTTTTAGAAGGAAGCCTTGAATCCTTGCAGGTACCGCCCAAGCCTTTTCTTTGTTCTCCTACAAGATCTTCCGGACATCCTACCCAAATGTTGTCATGATTGTAAGCATTATATCAGTTCTGAATCGAAAAGATCTTTTGATGGGACAGATGCATGTATCAAATAACAGCATGCAGAACCGGCCGAGAAAATCTTACCAGCTTTCATGAAAGTTTCATTTTTCTTCAACATATTGTAAAATCCTCTACTTGTACAACAGGCGGATGACTCCTAGTTGGTTCATCATTTTTCAGCATATTTTGAATTGTATTTATTGAATGTATCTATTCTTATTAGTACTGTTATCAATTGCAGAAATATCTTCGTCTGCCAATGTTTGCATTTTTGAGGCAAATATTTAAATTATTTGGAAGTAAATTTCTACTTTTGCAGTTTCACCTGCAAATACTAGTTGACAGGAAACCAAGTAGATATCTTCTACCAATCTTGGTAATCTTTTCTACTCTGTTGGATTGGAGATCATATTAGGTCAGGGTATCATTAGTCGGGGAAGTGAAGGTTCCGAACTTCCACATGAGATGGGGTATTAATGTTTATGGCAAGATACATGTTTCAATCACTAAAGAAGTAAAAAATATTAAGTTGGTCAATCTATTAATGCCAAAGTCTCAATATGTCCACCGCACAAATTTGGGGACAAGGACTCTGAATACAGTTCTCAAGCCCATGTACCCATAATACTACTTTTGTTCCGATTGATGGTTAGTACATTAATTAATTTATTACAAGACTGTATACGCAACAAAATACCATTGCCCTTACATAATACCAAGGGACATAAAATATACCAAGCAAAGTGCAGGCTTCAAAACTTTCTTGACCTGGAATAGTGGTACATGCAATAGGAGGCATATTTTACATATAGGAAGAAGCAAACCAATTGAACTATCCCAGAGAAAAGTCGAGGTGAAGCTTCAGGCCCACTCCTATTTGTTGATGTACGCAAAGGCCAAAAGACTCTCACAATGACCACATAATTCTTGGTCTAACTAATTGATTAGAAATTGTTCAACCCCAATTTCTTATTGCATTTCTTTTGTGGTCATATAATTATATATTTTTTTCATTAGTTCTATCATCTTCGGTCAACAACAACAAACTTCTAAACAACATTGTTTTCTCAAACCTAAGCAAGGGCATTTGCGCCAAATATATTTTTCTTAAATTATGATAGTTGGTGGTCCATATCTATTAGGCTGGTTGGTGGAACAAACAAAGACATGCTGTTAAATCAAAATCTCAAGTTTGTTATCTCTGCTGTTACTGTTAACTGAAACATTGTTGTCATTACAATAGTCGGGTCCGCAGGCAGAGCCGCCTCTTCAGCAGCAATGAATCAATATCTCTTTTCAATTTCATCGGTATTTCATTTCAACGCAGTGGCAATTCTGCTCGCCTCAATTCTGTCAGCCTTTAATGCAAGCGACGATTTGTATATGAAATATGGGAAGAAGTTAAACTGTGGGAACATCACTGAAATGGACTTCCCATTTTGGGGAATGATCGACCAGAGAATCGCCAGGTTCCTGGATGTTGGTTATTTATACCCCTGAGGGGCATTTTGATAATCTTTGAGATAATTGTGTAACTCACATTATCCCATTTACCATCCTATTGACCATCATTTATTTTGGTAACTCCCCATGAACCCTCTCATAATGTAAAACTAATTAACCCTAGTAAAAAGGCCTACGTGAGGCATCTCTCCGTCCATGGAGAGAGAAGGGACTAGGGTTTGTGTACGTGTGATACACGTTTTTGGAGAGAGAAAAATAGAGGGTTAAGAAATTTTCACGTAGGAAGATTTCTGAAAAATTTCTCTGATCAATGGGGATCACCAGACTTGAGGATCGAGACGTCGTGGTAATGCGGTGGTGGTTTGATCTCGTGATCACCATCCAGACTGTGCAATCCGTTCGGGAAATTTCGCGACACAATTGGATTTTTGGAGACCGACCCTACACATTGAGGTACCCCAAAAATTTTGATTTTTTTACTATGTTTTCGCATGTGCATGCTGTGTGAATTAAATGTATCAGAGCTAGGTTTTCGTTGGATTTAATTAAAATTTTTTTCAGAATTTTTGAGCATAAAAATATATGGTTAAAAATTTGGGATCCGAATCATCGATGAGTTTTGTGAATCTGAGTACACCGTAGAAAAACCCATGGCCTAGAATGATTTTTGTTGAATTTTTAGAGCATGTTTAGGCCATGAAAAGTTCGATCGAAAGTTGCAACTATATGGACTTTAAAACCTTAGATCTATGGCTTTAGAGGGCAAACTGATTTGTGAGAAGGGTTTATGCATGTTCCTCCTGCTCAGATCTGCATTTTGTATATATTTATTATGAGTTTTGGATACCGAAAACTGAGATTTCCAAACGGCCATTGAGGGCCGCGACTGGGTGGTTAGATCCACCAATTTTTGGGAATTAAATCCTCTTAAAATTGAGTTTAGAATGTTTGGAGAATGCCCAATAATCATTTCCAATTGAAAAATGTCACGCCCCGAACCGGGATCGTGAGCAGCCGCCCGTTACCCTGGATGCCGGCTGTACTTTTACAGAAAATCGGACAGAACCTCCCCATATATCGGAGGTCTCCCATATTAAAATAAACCTGTTACCTGTCCAAAAGGGCCATCCCGGCCTCAAAATGCATAAATTATCCTCAACAACAAACCAGATCATCCATACTGCACAATCCAGGGCAACGCAAGGCTAACAAACAATTCTCCACAGTCCTAACCACAGACCTCTACTGCCATGCCCCCGTCAAAGGCATGGACAGCCGCCAGTCGCCCCTCCTGTGATTTAGAGGAGGCACCGAGCGATCCTAGAGGACAATTCTAAGACATGACACATTCCCAAATATAGACGCAACGAAAAAGAAATGCCTCAATGCAATGTCATGCAGTGACATGAGAGTTCCACAATTTAAATGTCCATATTTATACAGTCATCCCAGAATTATAAAAATGGTCATCTATAGACCTCAAAATACATATACATCACCAATACAAATTTGCAGCGGAAATACACAATAATTCCTCAAGTCCAGGCCTGATCTCCCAAAGAAACTGAGCGTCCTAAAAGCGACACTCCTTGTCAAATACTATCTCTGAAACAAAAGGGAAATGAGGGGTGAGCACTCGGGAAAGAATACTCAGTGAGTGAGTGGGTCAATGCAGTCATCAAATATGGAGTGTGAAACTGGAGTGTCAAAACATAAGTATATAAATCATATTTCAAATCATCATGCTTTTCATTTCAACAATATATCACTTCACGCATTTTCAAGTCAAATATGCATCCAAAGTACCATCATTTAAAATCATAGAGCTGCCAGCCGAAAATGTCCTGGCAGAGGTCTACCGCGACCTATGACAGGCGCACCGGGGGTGTTATATGCAAATTTCTTTAAAGTGCTCTCTACCCCGGCGTTGGCGACGAACCTCGTCCAGGTGCTAGACTTGGAGAGGATATCCAATCCAAATCCAAATCCTCCCCCTTTCGGGTTCAACCTGGCTAGTACCGTGTAGATAATCAAATCACGACAACTCGTGGGATACCCCAGGCCTAGGCATATCCGGACGCCACCAAAGCGTCTCTCACGGTGTCCTTCGTAGCTACGGAACAATACATATCAAAGCCCTCAAGGCCAAAATCAATATCATATCAAATTGTGCCAAAGTCAGGTTCATAAACCGATGCAACATAGAGTATAAAATGGCACATTATACATTTCAACCACATGGATGCAAAATTTCATAATTCAATACAGTTTTTGAACACTCCAACGGTTCACAAAAGTCAATTTTAAAACCGGTCAAAACATTTCCAACATACGACAAATCATGCTCATTATCACAATATTGTAAAACAGGATTTACATATTAAACAAAAGCATTGAAATAAATCCCACTCACAGATTTTGGGGAAGGTAGCGCACTCCCCAATAACACCAAAATACGCAAAACAAAGCGCCCCTCAATCGAGTCACCAAGAAAGCCAACCTAATCAAGTCATCACGATTTTCATCAATTTCCGACTATTTCAGGGTTTATCGTTTTTTCTTAATTTCGTACGAACCCTAAATTTCTCAATTTATAAACAAATCAACTAATGCTACCTAATTTGACAAAATTTATTCAAGGGTTGAAGAGATTTCATTTCTCTCACCTAGGATTCTTCGGATCTTAGATTTAGCTTTCGTTCGCCCGTTGGTTTAGTCTAAAACCTGAATGTTTCCAAATTGAAACAATTGCGAACAATTTAAATCCAATACTAAAGAATTTCGAAACCCAAGTGCGAAAATCGAAACTTAGAGTCATTTACCTTCGCAGAGGCTCACGGACTGTCAAGGGCCGTCGCGGGCCGTGGGCCGCGGGCTGATGGGCTGGCGGGCCTGGTGGGCCGCGGGCCGGACTGGGCCGCGTGCTGGACCGGGCCGCAGTGGCTAGGGTCGCGCTCGCGAGCTGGATCGAGCACTCGCGCAGTGGGTCGCAGCTGGAGCGCTTGCGCTCGTGCTGGAGGTGCGCAGGGGCTCGGGCAGAGGCGCGCAAGGGCACGCTGGGGTCGCGCTGGGGTCGCGCGCTGGGTGTCGCGCGCTGCTCGTGCGCTGATCGAGCGCTGTTCGCGCGCTGCCCACGCGCTGCTCGCGGGCTGCTCGCGCGCTGCTCGCGGGCTGCTCGCGCTGGGCTGGCGCTGGGCTCGCACGCTGCTCGCGCTGGCTCGCGCTTGCTCGCGCTGGCTCGCGCTAGCTCGCGCGCTGTTGTGCGAAAGAGAGGAGCTGCAGCGGCGCTCGTGCAGAGAGGAGCTGCAGCGGCTCGCTCGCGGGAGGGAGTAGCTGCGGCGGCTGGGTACGGTGGCGATGGTGGTGACCGGCGGTGCTGGCGGCGGCAGCGGGAGGGGAAGAGACACGGCGGCGGGGAGAAGGGAAAAGAGAGAAGAAAGAGGGAGAGAAGAAGAGGGAGAGAGAGGAGAGAAGAGAGGGGGAAAGAGAGAGAGAAAATTGGGCTTTAAGCCCTAATTTTGTTTTTTATTTTCCTTTTTTTTTTTTTTTTTTTTTTTTTTTTTAATTGGGTATTACAAAAAATGTGAGAAAAATTGACCGAAAATGAATTTTCCAGCAACCGAGTTGAAAGACCCATTGCAGAACCCATCGAGCGAAGAAGACTCGGCCCAAACCCGCGGGCGTGTGCGTCTCACACGCACTGAGGCGCGTCAGAAGGCAAGCAGCGGGCGCATGCACTTCACGTTGACCACAGGTGGGACACTTACCTGAACCCGACCCTCGTACCGACATGATCGGGTCGGACCTTGCCCGTTGACCACAAGTCGGGTCAGACCCTGACCCGTCGACTAACCCATGCCCAACTCGTTTGTCGACCCAGGCATGTGGCGGCGCATGTGGCGGCGCACCGTGTGTCTGGAGTGTGAGCCAGGCGGTTGCCAGCATGTGGAGGAACATGGCAGCGTGTGGAGGATCGTTGCTGGCGGGTGGCGGCACGTCAAGTCATCTAAAATTGGATTTTTCTAATTTTTTTAGGGTTCTATCTTCGTAATTGTGACTTTTGTGGGTTTTGTGTCGAATCCAAATCTGAATGATAATATGCGATTTCGGGTTATGGTGTATGGTGTCCGTTGACTTATACGCTTGCTTCGGGATCTATATTCGAATCACTTTTGACTTGTTGATTCTTAGGGTACACAAAATGTGAAAATAAGTATCATTAAGTCGTCAATGTCTCTCTTACTGCTGAGAATTGTCGTATTAGATTTTTGCAAGAAGAGTAAGCTGAATGATGTGATCTGCGAGATTTCATATCGGTAGATTCAATTTATTCTAGAGAAGCAAAATCTATTTGAAACTCTGAGACACGAGATGGTGGGCCTTAAGGAGGGTACCGCACTTCAAGATAAACGGAATAAGGAGATTTAACGTGCGTGGAATAAAAGAATTGCCAAGTTAGGGCAATCCTCAACAACAGCATACACGATAACTTGATCCCGTTCTATGAGCATTATCCTATGATAATATCGGTTTGGCTCGCCTTAAAAGAGTATTGTGATGTTTTTTTCAGCTCATAATGTGAGGATGTTGAAGAAAATGGCTGATCATATAATGATACAATATTTGATTCAAATGTCGAGTATGATCACCGCATTGAGGAATACAGACGAGCCAATTTCGGATGAGATTCAAGTACTGGGTGTGATTCAGACTTTTACCTGATTCATGAAAAATCATGAAAACCTATTTCACGCATGACAAAAGTATTCGTACTTTCGCTGATGTGAGTAGGTATTGTGTGTTCGAGGAGGAGCACCTAGAGGCGAGTAGATCGTATTCGAGTCATGCTTATGAAGTGGAGTTGAGTAAGAACTCTCATGGCATCAAGCCAACAACATAAGTATGTGAAGAACACTCGAGATCTAGGAAATAAAACCATCTGAAAAACCGACAACAAGGTACAAAAGCGCAGGAAGAATGAGTTTAATAAAACCAACGCAAAGTGCTACGCTGAGGTAGACTTGGTCATTTCGCTCGTGAGTGTAATGAGGGGAAAATAATGCCCTTCTTCTTTACGTGGCTTGACATTGTGATGTTCGTTGATTTCTTTGCTTTGTGGATTGTAAACTCAGGAACCACCAACCATGTTGCTCGAAACAAGAGCACGTAAATGGAGCTCTACAGAGTGAATCTTCAAGTTAGGAGGATTTACGTCAAGGACAGAGTATTTGTCGTCATCAGAGGGAACGACACTTTCCATGACGTTCTTAATACTCCGAGTATTCATCGGAACTTGAATTTAGTATCTTGTCTAAAATTGATTAGGATATACATACAATCACCTATTTTAATAAATACGACAATTTTCTGAATTGTTCTGGTTTTGATCCATGATGGATAGAATGCACTGGATATTGCTCCTTCTAATGGTTTTCTTGTCATTCTTTTATACCTTTACATCTGATTGCCTAGATGATGATATAGATGAGTGGCATAATAGACTTGGACATAAAGGGCAAGAGATGAAGAATCGGTTAGCAGTGAGTGGTTTGTAGGACCTTCTAACCAGATTCAAGTTGTCCGTATGTAAGTTTTGTCTAGCTGGCAAAACGACAAGAAAAACATTTGACAATGCAATGAGAGCTGGGACTCCACTGCAGTTGGACCACTCCGGTATATATGGCCTTATGAGCATGAAAGCATGAAATGGAGCTATGTACTTTTTGACATTCATTGCGTTTCGGTTTGCCTATTTGATCTCGGTCTAAGGCATTGAAATGTTTTAGGAGGTTTATTAACGACATTGAGAATCAATTAGACTTGAGAGTGAAAGTCTTTAAGAATCTATTGACAGCGCGAGTATTTGTCAGAACAACACAAAAAACTCTATTTCGAGAAGAGTATTACGAGATTACTAATTATTCCTACTACTTCTCAATAGGACGGAATAGCTGATGTGATAGATTGCATGAGTTGCAATCTTGTGACGTACATAAAATGTACTCATATACAAGTGAGAGATGTTGGTTATTTATGTCCACTGAGGGGCATTTTGGTAATCCTTGGGATAATGGGGTAACTCCCATTATCCCATTTACCATCCTATTGACCATCATTTATTTTGGTAACTCCCCGTGAACCCTCTCATAATGTGAAACTAATTAACCCTAGTAAAATGGCTTACGTGAGGCATCTCTTCTGCTTCCATGTAGAGGAAGGGGGATAAGGTTTGTGTGAGTGTGATACACATCTTTAGAGAGAGAAAAATAGAGGGTTGAGAAATTTTCGCATAGGAAAATTTCTCTGGCCAATGGAGATTACCAGACTGAGGATTGAGGCGTTGTGGTAATGCGGTGGTGGTTCGATCTTGTGATCATATCCCAACCGTGCAATCCATTTTAGGGGTTTCGCGACGCGATTAAATTTTTGGAGACCGACCCTACACATCGAGATACCCCAAAATTTTCGATCTTTTTACTACGCTTCCACATGCGCATGCTGTGTGAATTAAATCCAACATTGGACTAGAGCTAGTTTGTATAGATAATGTTGTACAGCCTCACCGGCACAGGATGGTGCAATTCTGCAACCATCTCCTGCTGCACTAGATATGCTTATTGTCTTTTGAGTACAAATTAACACTTAAATACCCATAAATGATGCATAAATAGAGTTAGTAAAGAATCAAAGGCTATGATCAGTCGAATCAGGATAAGATATTCTATTCTTTTTGGGTGGAATTTAATACTTCAAGGAAAAAAAATAAAAATAAAGGCATAAATTGATTCTTAGTCCTCACTAGGGGTGTTAATGACACCGGGTGGTGTTAATGACATCGGGTAGTGTCACGGGTACCCGTGACACTACCCGGTCAAAGCTCGAGCCCGGGCTCGATCAAACCGAGCTCGGGCTCGGGTAGCTGGGTATCGAGCTCGGGCTCGGGTAGCTGTGTATCGAGCTCGAAAGCTCGACGAGCTATCCGAAATATTTTAATTTTTTTAAAAATAAATTTTATATATAATTATATATATTTTTTTAAAAAAATTATATATAAAATTATATTTTTAGGTATATTTTTTAAATATATTATCTATACCACCCGACGACACTACCCGATGACACTACCCGATGACACCTGACGACACTTCGAGTTCAAGCTCGAGCTCGAAAAATACAAACTCGACGAGCTCGAGCTCGAGCTCACCTAAAATACATCGAGCTCGAGCTCAGGTATTATGATACCCGAGCTCGAACTAGGTGTCATAACACCCCTAATCCTCACAAATCGGATCAATAATCGAATATTGTAATCATTAACGGTATCCTTACCCTCTAATGGTGATTAATTTGGTTAATGACCAAACCATTACTATTGCAGACCTACTAGGCCCCTCTTGTATTTCATTTTTCTCGTGGTAGCTTGAAATTTTAGAATTGCAGTCGATACTTTATTGATGGAACCTGGCCTATATAGCTATAAGAGAGAGAGAGTCAATCACATGGTTAACGTAGGTGCAGTACATCCATGTTGGAACTTTATCTGCATAAATTATACCGGTTCATGGAACATGTTTGCGCTACTTAGACATTCCCGTTTATAATTCTTGATCTTCAATATGACGTGGGAAGCATCTTGAATATGAATAGCTAACTCATTGCCTATTGCTGGTCAAAGAACTTTATTATAGTCTGAAGAATTAGATTATAGACCAAGGCTGCCTTAAGTAATTATTTAAGGAGCTCATAAGATAGTACAAGAATTTCCAATATGTCGTCACTCTTCCAAAATTTTCAACGATCATACTTCCATCAATTTGAAAACTGAAACTACTCCCATTTACTTATTCAGTCTTCTTCAACCTCTTCAGAAATCCCCTAAACTCTCCCAAATGCATCCGAACTTTTTCATGTCCTTTCTCTTCCTTTTCATAACCTCAATCATATTACTCAATTTTCCATTGTCTCTATCTTCCGATGGCTCAAAGTATGAGGATTGTAGCAAGTTATTCAATTGCAGAATCATAGAGAGTGTGTCATATCCTTTTTGGGGACATAGTTGGCCGAACTATTGTGGGCCACCAGAGTTTGAGCTTCAATGTTAGATAATATCGCTACGATCACTATGATGTCTCTTAATACAGGCTTCTTGCAATTAACTGCCAAGCAGAGACACTTACTGTTGCGAGAGATGACTACCGAAATTCCATTTGCCCCACAAGCTTTGTCAGCATAACACTCGATGACAGTCTCTTCAATTACGTCCCTGACCTTCAAAACCTGACTTTCCACTATAATCGTTCTTCTTATATCAGCTTAAAACCAACACTTTTGGGTCAGACTAATTGCATCACTGATGGATCCAGCATTAATGCCTTCTATAATATGCTTAACACTGAAATTGACTCGAGGTTGTGGTCCTGCAAGTATATAGTCTTTGTATCAATCACTGATTCGGGTGCTCAAGTCATACAAAGAAATCCAAACGATGTTGGTGCAGCTCTACAAGAGGGGTTTGGAATCCAGTAGAGTGTCGATGACAATCTATGTCATATTTGCATTTCCTCTGGAGGGCAGTGCAGATATAATGGCTCAATGAAAACCAATTCAATTGCTATCGTTATGATTGGCCTTATAATGGAACTTGTCTCACCAAACCACCAGGTATTTGCTCCCTTTCCCTGTTAAATTGGAGGCTGATCTGCACAATATCAAATCCTGCACGTTTTCAGTGATTGCTCCTTGAACTAGGTGGATAAGGTCTCAAGGACCAAGCCAAGTAGATGACATTGTGTGAAAGTCGTGACACCATCAAATGCATTATACAATACCCTTTTCCAAATTGATAGGTTATATTCTTCTTTTAAGCAGCAAACGTGAGCTCTTTCACTATATTCTCTATCAAACCTAAACGTTGACATTGACATCAAAGACATACATAATGGAAAACATAGCAACAAGCATATAGTATATAGCATATATATATAGTGCTTTTTTTTTTTTCCAGTGTTAATTATTAGATGCGAAGTTGAGGAAACAAATAAATAGAAATAAATTTAGCAGACAGTTAGGTTTTTCTTTCCTTGTAATTGCCTTCAACTTACTCTCCCATTTCTTGCTTCCCGTATATTTAGGTTCTAAATTCTGTTGATGGTGCCAGAACTTTTTCATTAGCTATATTGCTTGCCAGACACTTAGGAATACTTGGAAAATAAAAGTATGGTACTAGACGTTTTGTGTGGTTGCTTGTCATGACCGGTGTTTCATGAAGCCATTTCTAGAAGAAGATTTTAGATCATATAGACCAACAAAGATCTGATTGTGGTAAAGAGACTCGAAAAATTTTCAAAGCTCACAATGTTAACTTGGAAGGTAATAATCACTTCACCTTGACCATCGTCCAATTAACTCTCATTTTCCTTCTAATTCAATTCTCTCTGTTACTATTCCTCCAAAATGCATCTGAATTTTTGCCTGTCCTTCTCTTGAGTCTCATCATACCAAGCAACCTTCCATCATTCCTATATGCTGATGGCTTGCGTTATGTGAACTGCAGTAAATCATTTGACTGCGGAATCACCCAGGGGCATCACATATCCTTTCTGGGGTCAAAATTGACCAGACCAGTGTGGGATGAGAGCATTTGAGCTTGGTTGTCAAGGTAATGTCCCCATAATCACCATGAGTTCTGTGAAGTACAGAGTTCTTAAAATCAACAATCAGAATCGGATCCTCAAAATTTCTAGAGCAGATTATTGGGACTCAATTTGTCCCACAACCTATATCAACACTAATCTCAGCTTTGCCAAACTATAAAGAACGGTAGAAAGTACCGAAGGGATGGTCCAATGTTCTGCTCATATGTAATCAATTAGAAACTTTCGAGGAGTCTGTCTCTCGTGAATGTGAATATGATGAGTGTTGAACTTTTAGCCTAAGAAAATTGGTTTTGAAGGTTCTCAAATCAGTGGCTTCAGTTCTTAATTTAGAGTCACAAATGGCTCTAAGACCTGATGGAATTGGAATTAAAAGGATTCAGAAATTTGGAAGAAGATGATATTGGTGAGTTTATGGTGTATCCCAAGCAATCACACTGACTCTTCCGTATGGTAGCAATTCTAGAAGGAAGTTCTGCATCCTTGCAAATACCACCAAAGCCACCTTCTAAACATTGTTCGACTCCACCCCAACCACCAAATTGTCATGGTGGCTGTCTTCCATAGCAATCATATTAAGCTCCAACGTTTGAAGTGAAATATTGAAAGAAAATATCTTAACGAGTAGTTACCAATGCTAGGACAAGTGAATGATCACGCAACTACAATGAGAAGATACTTTGATCTCTTGTGGTCCTATGATTATGGTGATTTGAACAGCTTTATTGAATTCTATAGGAGTTCAATTGATTGCTTTTTCTATTTTTGGACACGAAAATTGCAAGGATAACAGATGAATTGCTTAAATGTAATATACCAAGTCAAGGAAGACTATCAAAGCTTCTAAGAATTCCCATAAGTGGCTTTCATTTTGAAGAACTAAATAAAAGAAAAAGATTTGGGCAAGCTGCAACCTATTAGTTGTTTTACTGTTGCTGATGTTAACCTAGTTGTTGTTTTATGATTGCAGATGTGCTATTAGAATTATGCTACAATTTCTTTGTTTTAATCATCAGTCTTTTCTATCCAGAAAAATCTCTCTCTCTCTCTCTCTCTCTCTCTCTCTCTCTCTGTGTCCCCCTCCCCCCCAACACCAAATGAATGCTCATGGCGAACCAGTTCTTTCCTGTCCAGTGCTTGATATTATCAATGCTCCCTATACCCTCAACCTCACGAGAATTATTGGGGACTTACTGTCCTACTAATGCTAACCACTGGGAATATGTTCCTTTTATCATAACAGCCAACACTCCTTGCATTTAGGTCTCCTTCACCTATGTTTAGCTGCAACTTGGACAATAGAAATACCAGTGGCTTTTATCTTTAGGGAAATCTCTCGACAACTGTGCAGTCAATTGATAAGTACCAAACTTATGTTCAGGCTTTTGATACCTATCCAATTCCAGATAATTTGCTTCTAATTATAGATGCCGGATTTGGGCTGCAGTGGTAGTGAAAATTCCTTGTGTGAAGACCGTCTGAGAGGTTGAGTGGTTACTGCTGTGAGGATCAGCCTTATTTGTCTGATTTTTGTGATTGTAATGGCTATTGTAGTTCTGATATTTGTGCTGTGAAGGAAACTGAGGGAGATAGAGAAATGCCAACAGGTTGAGGCCTTTATCAGGAACTATGGATCCTTCTTTCCTCAGAGAGATAGCTCTTCGGATATTAAGAAAATGACCAACTCGTCCATTGAAAAACTCAGCCATGGAGGTTTTGGTTGTGCTTACAAAGGAAAACTATCCAATGATCATCTTGTAGCGGTTAAAGTCTTGAGTGAGTCCAAGGGAAACAGAGAAGAGTTTATCAATGAAGTAGCTAGCATCAGCAGAACATCCCATGTTAATTTAGTCACTTTTCTAGGCTTTTGTTACGAGAGGACTAAAACAGCTCTAGTTTATGAATTCATAGCTAATGGATCATTGAACAAGTTCATATTTGATAGAGGAGCTATAGAGACGATGTAATTTGGAATGGAAAACTCCACCAAATTGCATTAGGAATGCTTGACGGCTTGCATATTTGCACCAAGGTTGTCGTAGGCGAACTTTGCATTCCGACAAAAAACCTCAGAACATCCTTTTAGATGAGAACTGTTGCCCAAAGACATCTGATTTTGGTCTTGCTAAGCTCTGCAACAATGTGGAGAGTACCATATCAATTGGGGGTGCTAGGGGGATAATTGGGTATTTTGCACCTGAATTGGCTTCCGGAGCCTTCGGAGAAGTCTCTCACAAGTGAGATATTTATATCTATGGTGTGATGGTCCTTAAAATGGTTGGTGGAAGAAAGAATATTGATGTTGCAGTGGCTAGAACCGGCAAGACATTTCCTGAATTTGATTTACAAGTGTCTTGAATCAAAAGTGGATTTGAGAGTTGCTGGGATTGACTATGAAAAGGATAAAGAAGTTTCAAGGAAAATGGTGTTAATGAGTTTAGGTCCTGCAGATCGACCATCCATGAGTATAGTAGTGGAGACGTTAAGAGGAAAGCCTTGAATCCTTGCAGATACCACCAAAACCTTTTCTTTGTTCTTTGGGACCACTCGGACATTCTTATCAAACATTGCCATATGTGTGATCATCATATTTAAGTAAGCATTTTTTCTACCAATTTCACATTTAAGCTCCTTATATCTTTTTTTAACTGAACCAATCGGTATCCGGAATTATGTTTTGACTAATCGGTCCGAGTTGCAATTGGGCTCTCTCTAAGGGGGAGCTTTCCTATTATAGTTCTTTCTGCTCCCAAAATTCGACCCCGAGTTTTGATTAAAAAATCTGACATTCTTCCCACTAGATCAACTATCCGTTAGTTAAGCTCTTGATACTTAGTGTTGTGAAGTACAAAACTTTTGTCATTTGTTGATCTGTGCGAGCTTTGGTGGTTCAGAAATTATTGTTCTTGAAGCAATATCCCTTGTCAATCTTTTTCAACCTAGTCATAACAGCCATGAAAATCAAATATTTAGGACTCAAAAATGGATTGCATATGACCGGATATGGGGGAATCACAAGGAAGATGTCTGGTGAATATATGGTTATGCTATCAATCGTGCAACTCATCCCTTGTTATTAAAGATGTCGATGCAAGCTCTGCGTATTTAAAATTTACAACTGCCACCAGAACCCTCTATGCATTCTTCAACCCCAATGTCATGATTGTGGTCAATGCTATCAGTGTCTCATGAAGAAGTTTCTGGATTAAACATATTACAGTTTTAATAAAATGCATTATCGAAAAAGGCCTTACGCGCATTTTATTTGACTGCCGTGCAATTAACTCCAAGTACTTGCTCGGCCAACACAAAGACCATATGTTTTCTCTCAGAAATTGTTTTATTTGTTAGATAAATTGGGGGTTCTTAAAGGATTAGTTCATTGGTAGTCTTGTCATTTAAATAATGAAAATTGTTGCGAGGAATTTCTCATTACTTAATGACTTCAAGTTTAAGTATAAAAAAGAGAAAAAAATAGAAAAAAAAAAAGAAAGAAAAAGTTCTAAGAAGTTACCAGGTAAAGTCATTTGGACAAGTTTCATATTACAAATATTGGTCCATTCTGGGAGAGAACTGACCAGATCATTGAGTCTCAAAACATATAATCTTCCATTCAATTATTTATTTATTTATTTATTTTTTGGGTTCTGTCTGATTCATTTTTCACCTATACCATGAACAATCAAAACATTTTCCTCTATTATATTTGTATGCTGGGATTTAAGATGAATTTTCCCGTGATATTGACACCGTAAAATATAATTAATCCAAGTGCTAGGTATTGATATATTAGAAATCTTAGTGAGTGTTTTAGGGGCAAGTTGAGTCGCCCTTTGAAATTGCTTGACGGGTGATTTTCGGAGCTGCTATTGGTTCTAGATAAATGCATAATTAATGGTGGTCGTTAAACTTTCAGAATCATTAGAAAGCAAAAGAAACACTATCAGAAGAATCAGTATCAGCGATGAATTTTTATCGATGGAAAAAATTATGTCGATAATAATGACAGATGTCACGCCCCAAACCTGGAGCGTGAGCAGCCGCCCGTTACCCTGGATGCCGGCTGTATTTTTACAGAAAATCGACCAGAACCTCCCCATATATCGGAGGTCTCACATATTAAAATAAACTTGTTACCTATCCAAAAGGGACCATCCCGGCCTCAAAATGCATATATTATTCTCAACAATAAACCAGATCATCCTACTGCACAATCCAGGGCAATGCAAGGCTAACAAACAATTCTCCACAGTCCTAACCACAGACCTCTACTGCCATGCCCCCATCAAAGGCATGGACAGCCGCCAGTCGCCCCTCCTGGGATTTAGAGGAGGCACCGAGCGGTCCTAGAGGACACTTCTAAGACATGACACATTCTCAAATACAGACGCAACAAAAAAGAAATGCCTCAATGCAATGTCAAGCAGTGACATGAGAGTTCCACAAATTAAATATCCATATTTATACAGTCATCCCAGAATTATAAAAAATGGTCGTCTATAGACCTCAAAATACATATACATCACCAATACAAATTTGCAGCGGAAATACACAATGACTCCTCAAGTCCAGGCCTGATCTCCCAAAGATACTGAGCGTCCTAAAAACGACGCTCCTTGTCAAATACTATCTCTAAAACAAAAGGGAAATGAGGGGTGAGTACTCGGGAAAGAATACTCAGTGAGTGAGTGGGTCAATGCAATCGTCAAATATAGAGTGTGAAACTAGAGTGTCAAAACATAAGTATATAAATCATATTTCAAATCATCATGCTCTTCATTTCAACAATATATCATTTCATGCATTTTCAAGTCAAATATGCATCCAAAGTACCATCATTTAAAATCATAGAGCTGCCAGCCGAAAATGTCCCGGCAGAGGTCTACCGCGACCTATGACAGGCGCACCGGAGGTGTTATATGCAAATTTCTTTAAAGTGCTCTCTACCCCGGCGTTGGCGACGAACCTCGTCTAGGTGCTAGACTTGGAGAGGATATCCAATCCAAATCCAAATCCTCCCCCTTTCGGGTTCAACCTGGTTAGTACCGTGTCGATAAGCAAATCACGACAACTCGTGGGATACCCCAAGCCTAGGCATATCCGGACGCCACCAAAGCGTCTCTCACGGTGTCCTTCGTAGCTACGGAACAATACAATCCAAAGCCCTCAAGCCCAAAATCAATATCATATCAAAATGTGCCGAAATCAGGTTCATAAACCAATGCAACATATAGCATAAAATGGCACATTATACATTTCAACCACATGGATGCAGAATTTCATAATTCAATACAGTTTTTGGACACTCCAACGGTTCACAAAAGTCAATTTTAAAACCAGTCAAAACATTTCTAACATACGACAAATCATGCTCATTATCAAAATATTGTAAAACAGGATTTACATATTAAACAAAAGCATTGAAATAAATCTCACTCACTGTTTTGGGGAAGGTAGCGCACTCCCCAATAACACCAAAATACGCAAACAAGGCGCCCCTCAATCGAGTCACCAAGAAAGCCAACCTAATCAAGTCATCACGATTTTCATCAATTTCCGACTATTTCAGGATTTATCGTTTTTCTTAATTTCGTACGAACCCTAAATTCCTCAATTTATAAATAAATCAACTAATGCTACCTAATTTGACAAAGTTTATTCAAGGGTTGAAGAGATTTCATTTCTCTCACCTAGGATTCTTCGGATATCAGATTTAGCTTTCGTTCGCCCGTCGGTTTGGTCTAAAACCTGAATGTTTCCAAATTTGAAACAATTTTGAACAATTTAAGTCCAATTACTAAAGAGATTCGAAACCCAAGTGCGAAAAATCGAAACTTAGAGTCATTTACCTTCGCAGAGGCTCACGGACTGTCACGGGCCGTGGGCCGCGGGCTGGCGGGCCTGGTGGGCATGCGGGCCTGATGGGTCTGGTGGGCCGCAGGCCGGACTGGGCCGTGTGCTGGACTGAGCCGCAGTGGCTAGAGCTCGCGCTCGCGAGCTGGATCGAGCACTCGCGCAGTGGGTCGCACGCTGGAGCGCTTGCGCTCGTGCTGGAGGTGAGCAGGGGCTCCGGCAGAGGCGCGCAAGGGCGCGCTGGGGTCGCGCGCTGGGTGTCGCGCGCTACTCGTGCGCTGATCGAGCGCTGTTCGCGCGCTGCTCACGCGCTGCTCGCGGGTTGCTCGCACGCTGCTCGCACGCTGCTCGCGCGCTGCTCGCTGGTTGCTCGCGCGCTGCTCGCGGGCTGCTGGCGCTGGGCTGGCGCTGGGCTGGCGCTGGGCTGGCGCTGGGCTGGCGCTGGCTGGCGCTGGCTCGCGCTAGCTCGCGCGCTGTTGTGCGAAGGAGAGGAGCTGCAGCGGCGCTCGTGCAGAGAGGAGCTGCAGTGGCTCGCTCGCGGGAGGGAGGAGCTACAGCGGCTGTGGGTGGCGCTGGTGGTGACCGGCGGTGCTGCGGGCGGCGGCGGCAGCGGGAGGGGAAGAGACACGGTGGCGGGGAGAAGGGAAAAGAGAGAAGAAAGAGGGAGAGAAGAAGAGGGAGAGAGAGAGAGAAGAGAGGGGGAAAGAAAGAGGGAGAGAGGGGAGAAAATTGGGCTTTAAGCCCTAATTTTTATTTTTCCCTTTTTTTTTTTTTTTTTTTTTAAATTGGGTATTACATTTTCTAACCCCCTAAAAACAAGTCTCGTCCTCGAGACTAAAAGAAAACTATACAGAAAATAGATAGGAGTACTGTTTTCTCATGGCTTCCTTAGGCTCCCAGGTTTGTTCCTCGACCTGGTCGCTCCTCCACAAAACTTTGACAAGAGGAACCTCTTTGCTCCGTAGCTTTCTGACCTGTCGATCCAGAATAGTCACGGACTGAACAGGTAAACTCAAGTCCTCTCGAAGCTCAACTGGCGGAGCTTCTAAAATGTGTGAGGGATCTGGCTGATATCTCCTAAGTACTGAGACATGAAATACATCGTGAACACGCGATAGATCTGCTGGCAGCTCCAATTTATATGCTACAGTTCCGACCCTCTCAAGGATACGGAAGGGTCCAATATACCTGGAATTCAACTTCCCTCGCTGCCCAAATCGAATGACTCCCTTCAAGGGAGATATCTTTAAGAATACCATGTCTCCCACAGTAAACTCTAGAGGTCGCCGCCTACGATCTACATAGGATTTCTGTCTATCCTGGGCGGCTTTCATCCGCGTACGGATAATCGTCACTTTCTCCTTCGTCTCCTCTACCAGCTCAACATTGGTGAGTCGTCGCTCACCGACCTCATCCCAGCACAACGGGGTACGACACTTCCTCCCATACAATGCCTCGTAAGGTGGCATGCCAATGCTCGCCTGATAGCTATTATTATAGGCGAACTCCACTAACGGAAGATGCCGATCCCAACTCCCCCGGAAATCCATAACACATGCTCTAAGCATGTCCTCTAAAGTCTGAATAGTTCTCTCTGACTGACCATCTGTCTGGGGGTGATACGCTGTGCTGAAATTCAGTCTAGTACCCAAAGCCTCCTACAGACTGGGCCAAAAACGGGATGTAAATCTGGGGTCTCGATCTGATACTATCGACACTGGAACCCCATGCAGCCTCACAATCATATCAATATAGAGGCGTACCAACCTTTCAAGCGAGTAATCACTCCTAATCGGGATGAAATGTGCGGACTTAGTAAGTCGGTCAACTATCACCCAAATAGCATCATGCTGTGCTGAAGTCCGCGGTAATCCCACTACAAAATCTATCGTGATATGCTCCCACTTCCACTCAGGAATGGGAAGGGGCTGCAATGTGCCAGCTGGACGCTGGTGCTCAGCCTTCACCTGCTGACATACAAGGCAACGAGCAATGAATTCTGCAATTTCCCGTTTCATACCCGACCACCAATAACTGTCTCTGATGGTGCGGTACATCTTAGTACTGTCGGGATGTAAAGCATAAGCAGATAAATGGGCCTCCTCAAGAATAGCCCTGCGGAGATCACTATCTGTCGGTACACATACTCGATCTCGAAAAACCAACAGTCTATCCTTGCAAACTCTAAAGTCGTCAATATCACCTCTGCTGGCTTTCTCATAAATACCTCGGAGCTCTTCATCACTCTGCTGAAGCTCCCTAATACGATCGAGCAAACTCGGCCGAACCTCAAATGTGGCTAGTATAGCTCCCTGATCATCACTAGCCAACCTGACTCCCAAAACTCGGAGTCCCAATAAACACGAGAGATAAGTACTCTCGGTAGTTTGAGAAGAGGAAGATGACTTCCGGCTCAAGGCATCAGCCACCACATTAGCCTTGCCCGGATGATAATCAATAATGAGGTCATAATCCTTTAGCAGTTCTAACCATCTCCGCTGCCTCAAATTCAGCTCCCTCTGAGTGAACAGATACTTTAGACTTTTGTGATCTATAAACACTCTGCATGTGACCCCATATAAATAGTGGCGCCATATCTTTAGCGCAAAGACTATGGCCGCCAACTCCAAATCGTGCGTAGGATAATTCACCTCATGCTTCTTTAGCTGTCGCGAAGCATAGGCGATAACTCTACCATCCTGCATCAATACACAGCCCAATCCTTGCCTGCTGGCGTCACTGTACACCACATACTCTCGACTACTCGTGGGAAGGGCTAGAATCAGAGCGGACGTCAATCGCTGTTTGAGCTCCTGAAAGCTCACCTCACAACGATCATCCCATACAAACTTTACACCTTTTTCGCGTCAATCTAGATAACGGAGCAGCAATTCGAGAAAAGTCCTCTACAAATCTGCGGTAATACCCGGCTAGACCAAGAAAACTCCTGATTTCTGATACTGTCTGTGGCTGCTCCCATCTCAATATAGCCTCAACTTTCTGCGGATCAACAAAGATACCTTCCGCAGAAACTACATGGCCAAGAAAACCAATCTGCCGCAACCAAAATTCACACTTGGTGAACTTGGCATAAAGCTGTCTCTCACGAAGAGTCTGCAAAATCACCCTAAGGTGCTGAGCATGCTCATCATCACTCCGCGAGTAGACTAAGATATCATCAATAAAAACAATGACGAACCGATCCAAATAATCATGAAAAATTCGGATCATTAGGTCCATAAATGCGGCAGGGGCATTAGTCAGCCCAAACGGCATGACCAAAAACTCATAATGTCCGTATCGGGTGCGGAAAGCCGTCTTAGGCACATCCTCGGCCCTAATCCACAGTTGATGGTAACCCGACCGGAGATCTATCTTCGAGAATACTCCGGCACCCTGTAATTGATCAAAGAGATCATCAATACGTGGTAGTGGGTACCGATTTTTAACGGTAACTTTGTTCAGCTGTCTATAATCTACACATAGCCGAAATGTGCCGTCCTTTTTTTTCACAAACAATACCGGTGCACCCCACGGAGACGTGCTAGGACGGATAAACCCCTTATCCAGCAACTCTTGCAGCTGGACCTTGAGCTCTCTCAGCTCAGCCGGCGCCATCCTGTATGGCGGCATAGAGATAGGGGTAGTCCCCGGAGCTAAATCGATCTCAAAGTCAAACTCCCGAACAGGTGGTAGTCCGGGCAGCTCCTCGGGGAAAACATCAGGAAAGTCTTGTACCACTGGGACATCCTCCAGTCTCGGTCCCTGAGCAGTGGTGTCAATGATATGAGCCAGGTAAGTCACACATCCGCGGCGAATCATGCGTCTAGCCTCCAAAACTGAAATGACACAGCGGGGTAGAACCCGCCTCTCGCCCTCAAAAATCAACACTGGCCGATCGGGTCTTCAAAATTCCACCTGCTTCTTAAAGCAGTCAACTGAAACCCGATGTATATGTAGCCAGTCCATCCCCAAGATGGCATCAAAATCAGTCATGGCGAGAGGGATTAGATCTGCCTTCAACACTGTATCCCCAACTTTGATCTAACATTCTCTATAC
Organism: Dillenia suffruticosa; assembly: GCA_033439265.1. NCBI lineage: Eukaryota > Viridiplantae > Streptophyta > Magnoliopsida > Dilleniales > Dilleniaceae > Dillenia > Dillenia suffruticosa. Next base: position 4,661,698 of record JAVTVX010000037.1, on the reverse strand, counting down.
ACTGTACCGCGCACAATCTGCTCACCCAGAGGAGTGATGACCGATATCTCCTCATCCAAAGGTGAGAGCGGTTTGTCAGAGTGTCGGGAGAATTTATCGCTTACATACGAATAATTAGACCCCGTGTCAATAAGGATACGAGCATCTATTCCGAAAATGGATAGAGTACCTATCATTTGCACAAATGCACATAAACTTAGAATAATTTCAAATCTAATATGTATATATATATGTCAAAATAGTTGAGCCTCTAGGGCTTCTACAACCTCGGTGTACAAAGATGTCAGAGAGGTATCATGTCGACAAAAGTGAACACAACTCAAAATACCTATACGACTGATACAATGCTGACATCCTCAAAAAAAGTGAAAATACGAATAAAGATCCTATTCTACAGGATCAGAATGAGGAGTACCCATGATGATGTCGGGATTCGCCTGGGCGTCCTCATGCGTCATGGCATAAACCCGGGCCTGAGCCCTAGGCTGCTGTCGTGCCTGAATCTGCACTGTGTTACTCCCAGTGGTCACCCTGGGAGTAGAAACTGCTGGCCGAACAGGCTGTCCCTGCTGTCCCATACGAAGAGTACTAGTGCGGCTCAGTGAACTCTGTGCTCCGAGTCCTAACTCAGGGCAAAAACTCCTAATATGCCCCGGCTTCCCACAGTGGAAGCAAGTGACCGTCACTGAACAAGCTCCGCTCGGATGGGATTGACTGCACCTGCTGCAATAAGGGTGCCGCTGAGTAGTAAATTGTGCAGGGTGAGTCGGTGCGGGCTGTCTAAACCCCTGGGAGTACTGTCCCCGTCCCAGCTCAGGAAATCCAGATCCAAATCCGCCTCTGTACGAACTGGATCCCCTGCCCCTCTTGGAATTCTCTGCAAAATGAGACTTCTCCTTCTTTCTCTTCTGCTCTCTGCTCTCTCTCTACCTAGTCTCAGCGCGGACCAAAGCCTCCGCGCGGTGAGCAGAGTCTATCACCTCAGCCAGTGTAAACTGTGGAGTAACAGTCATATACCTCTTTATGCTGAGGCTAAGACCGTCCTCAAATTTGAAGCGCAAATACTGAGGTGTGGCCAGATCTGGTACAAATGCGGCAAGTCTCCACATGTCTGCCTCATACTCCGAGACAGATCTGGACCCCTGTGTAAGCCGTCCCAACTCTGACCTCATCCGGTCCTGCTGGTAGAGTGGGAAAAATCTGCGGTCAAACTCCCGAAGGAAGTCGTCCCACCGCAATGGCTCTATCGCCTCATCAGTGAAGGCCTCCCACCATGAGAGGGCCTCTCCCCCTAATAATCGCTCTGCCACTTTCAGGCAGAGCTCCTCTCCAATCCCCAGATCGGACAAAATCCTGCGGGTGCGGTTGATCCAATGCTTGGCTGCCGCAGCATCACCAAGCCCTGTGAAATCCGTGCACCCCAACTGACGGGCCTCCTTAACCAACTGAGTCAACTCATGTACCCGTCTAAGAATAGCCGATGTGCTCTCACTCGGCTCGGACAAAGTAGAAGGACCGGCCACCGGCGGTGGAACCGGTGTCATAGGAACTGGCGCTGCTGCAGGTGCAGGCGCCGCTATAGGAGGTGGTGGGGGCGGAATCTGGACCCCATGCGAAGCGTACCACTCGTACACCTGCCTAAAGGCGTCGAGTGTGGGTACGGGAGTCTCGGCCTGAACAGCTGGCTGAGTAGGTGCAGGTGGTGGCAAGCGAGTCGAGGTACGATCCTCCGGCTCGTCTAAGTCCTCTGGTACTTGTGGGGTCTCGGGTGCCCGAGGTGCATCTGGCACTAACAGACCCTCAAACGATGCGAATCTAGCACCTCTCCTTCCACGTCTAGGTGGCATAATTCTGCAAGAGAAAGATGCTTATTATCATAAAAAGAATAGGCACGGTTCAAGAATTTTAAACTAATCATAGCATGGCTACCCTCACAAAAGAATGAAATTCTTAGTTCAATAGGAGAAGAATATAACATGTTAGGTTAGATACAACCGTATCTAACCCCCTAAAATAGATGAACTCATATGCCTATGACCATGCACTGGGACTTCATGACTGTATGAAACTCTCATGCATTGAGGACTTTAAACACAACACACGTGAGAATGTTTTTCAAAACTCTCTTCCTACATAGCTCTCAACCAAATGGCTCTGATACCAATCCAACTGTCACGCCCCAAACCTGGAGCGTGAGCAGCCGCCCGTTACCCTGGATGTCGGCTGTATTTTTACAGAAAATCGGGCAGAATCTCCCCATAAATCGGAGGTCTCCCATATTAAAATAAACCTGTTACCTGTCCAAAAGGGGTCATCCCGGCCTCAAAATGCATATATTATCCTCAACAATAAACCAGATCATCCTACTGCACAATCCAGGGCAACGCAAGGCTAACAAACAATTCTCCACAGTCCTAACCACAGACCTCTATTGTCATGCCCCCATCAAAGGCATGGACAGCCGCCAGTCGCCCCTCCTGGGATTTAGAGGAGGCACCGAGCGGTCCTAGAGGATATTTCTAAGACATGACACATTCCCAAATACAGACGCAACAAAAAAGAAATGTCTCAATGCAATATCAAGTAGTGACATGAGAGTTCCACAAATTAAATATCCATATTTATACAGTCATCCCAGAATTATAAAAAATGGTCGTCTATAGACCTCAAAATACATATATATCACCAATACAAATTTACAGCGGAAATACACAATGACTCCTCAAGTCCAGGTCTGATCTCCCAAAGATACTGAGCGTCCTAAAACGACGCTCCTTGTCAAATACTATCTCTGAAACAAAAGGGAAATGAGGGGTGAGTACTCGGGAAAGAATACTCAGTGAGTGAGTGGGTCAATGCAATCGTCAAATATAGAGTGTGAAACTGGAGTGTCAAAACATAAGTATATAAATCATATTTCAAATCATCATGCTCTTCATTTCAACAATATATCATTTCACGCATTTTTAAGTCAAATATGCATCCAAAGTACCATCATTTAAAATCATAGAGCTGCCAGCCGAAAATGTCCCGGCAGAGGTCTACCGCGACCTATGACAGGCGCACCGGGGGTGTTATATGCAAATTTCTTTAAAGTGCTCTCTACCCCGGCGTTGGCGACGAACCTCGTCCAAGTGCTAGACTTGGAGAGGATATCCAATCCAAATCCAAATCCTCCCCCTTTCGGGTTCAACCTGGTTAGTACCGTGTCGATAATCAAATCACGACAACTCGTGGGATACCCCAAGCCTAGGCATATCCGGACGCCACCAAAGCGTCTCTCACGGTGTCCTTCGTAGCTACGGAACAATACAATCCAAAGCCCTCAAGCCCAAAATCAATATCATATCAAAATGTGCCGAAATCAGGTTCATAAACCAATGCAACATATAGTATAAAATGGCACATTATACATTTCAACCACATGGATGCATAATTTCATAATTCAATACAGTTTTTGGACACTCCAACGGTTCACAAAAGTCAATTTTAAAACCAGTCAAAACATTTCTAACATACGACAAATCATGCTCATTATCAAAATATTGTAAAACAGGATTTACATATTAAACAAAAGCATTGAAATAAATCCCACTCACTGTTTTGGGGAAGGTAGCGCACTCCCCAATAACACCAAAATACGCAAAACAAGGCGCCCCTCAATCGAGTCACCAAGAAAGCCAACCTAATCAAGTCATCACGATTTTCATCAATTTCCGACTATTTCAGCATTTATAGTTTTTCTTAATTTCGTACGAACCCTAAATTCCTCAATTTATAAATAAATCAACTAATGCTACCTAATTTGACAAAGTTTATTCAAGGGTTGAAGAGATTTCATTTCTCTCACCTAGGATTCTTCGGATATCAGATTTAGCTTTCGTTCGCCCGTCGGTTTGGTCTAAAACCTGAATGTTTCCAAATTTGAAACAATTTTGAACAATTTAAGTCCAATTACTAAAGAGATTCGAAACCCAAGTGCGAAAAATCTAAACTTAGAGTCATTTACCTTCGCAGAGGCTCACGGACTGTCACGGGCCGTCGCGGGCCGTGGGCCTGATGGGCCTGATGGGCCTGATGGGTCTGGTGGGCCGCGGGCCGGACTGGGCCGTGTGCTGGACTGAGCCGCAGTGGCTAGAGCTCGCGCTCGCGAGCTAGATCGAGCACTCGCGCAGTGGGTCGCACGCTGGAGCGCTTGCAATCGTGCTGGAGGTGCGCAGGGGCTCGGGCAAAGGCGCGCAAGGGCGCGCTGGGGTCGCGCGCTGGGTGTCGCGCGCTGCTCGTGCGCTGATCGAGCGCTGTTCGCGCGCTGCTCACGCGCTGCTCGCGCGCTGCTCGCGGGTTGCTCGCGCGCTGCTCGTGGGCTGCTGGCACTGGGCTGGCGCTGGGCTGGCGCTGGGCTGGCGCTGGGCTGGCGCTGGCTCGCGCTAGCTCGCGCGCTGTTGTGCGAAGGAGAGGAGCTGCAGCGGCGCTCGTGCAGAGAGGAGCTGCAGCGGCTCGCTCGCGGGAGGGAGGAGCTGCAGCGGCTGTGGGTGGCGCTGGTGGTGACCGGCGGTGCTGGCGGTGGCGGCGGCAGCGGGAGGGGAAGAGACACGGCGGCGGGGAGAAGGGAAAAGAGAGAAGAAAGAGGGAGAGAAGAAGAGGGAGAGAGAGAGAGAAGAGAGGGGGAAAGAGAGAGGGAGAGAGGGGAGAAAATTGGGCTTTAAGCCCTAATTTTTATTTTTCCTTTTTTTTTTTTTTTTTTTTTTTTAAATTGGGTATTACAACAGATTTCTGACGAATTAACGTTAGACGCAATACCGACAGATTAGAGACGAAAATTAACGACGGAAATATTTTTATCGCTAAATCCTAAAAAAAATAAAATCAATTGAAAAATTATCAGCGACGGATTAGCGACAGAATTTTTACCGACGGAAATATTTCGTCACTAATTTCCGTTGGTGATTTGGTGAAGGGAAAAAAAAAATATATATATATAAATATATATATATATATATATATACAGTTATTAACGATGGATTAGTGACGGATTAACGACGGAAAATTAGAGAAAGATTACCGATGAAAAATTAGCGACGGATTACCGATATATTAGCAACAGATTTTTTAATTTTTAATTTTATTTAATAATTCTTATTATTTTCATTTTATTTTGCAAAGAATAATATTATTTTATTTTTTAAAAATTTTTATTATTTTATTTTAAGTAAAAATAAAATTATTTTATTATTTTATAATAAATTATAATTTTATATTATTTTAATATTTTTAAAAAATAAGATATAAAGATAATAAGTAAAATAAATAAATAAATAAACTGGGTAAGGTAGAATGATGTGGCTTGGTGGTTGTGATAATTTTGGGTATTTGCTTGGTCCAGAGTTCGAGCAGGAGGCTGTGCGGATTTTTCACAACTTAAAGGAAACGGGCAAGCAAGCGGGCTGGCGGGGTGCAGGTGGGCGGGCGGGTTGCCGGGCCGAGGGGGTGGGTGGCCTGGTGTCAAATCCGTCACTAGGTTTTTTTTTTTTTTTTTTTTTTTTTTTTTTTTTTTAATTACCGATGGAATTGCGTCCGTCATTGATATCAATGACGGATTTTTCCCGTCGCTAATCCGCCGTTGATATCAGCGACGGATTTTTCCCGTCGCTAATCCATCGCTGATGTTAGCGACAGATTAGTTATTCCGTCACTGAAATTTAGCGTTGACATTTTTTACGACGGAATTTCTGATAGAAAAAATCCGTCGCTGATATCCTATAGCGACAGATGTTTTATTTTTAGCGATAGATTTTTCCGTCGCTGAAGTCCTGTTTTTTAATAGTGAAAGCTGAGAAGAAAACTATTAGAACGTGCAATCTCTAGCATAGGCAACACTCGGTAATTGGCAATAAAACTCTGAACCATGGTCATCTTTTTCACAATTATAGCCTTCATGGTTCTACATTTATGATAATTGATCTGTAGGGACTAAGAGGGAAACAATACAGAGAAGAGCTGTTGGAATTGCTCGAGGACTTGGCTGCTGCTTCAAGAATTTCATTCAGTTATTTTACCAATTCAAAAACTCAACAAACTGAAAAATCCTGTGCGTAGAATATTTTTTTTGTTTACACCTACTTCAAGAGGGGGACGACTTTGAATTTATGTACCATAGATAAATCAAATTTCCTTGACCTGGACTTAGCTGACAAGAAGAATCTGCTACTAGTGAAACCCCAATGACCCGTCCTACTTTATTTATTTATTTACTTTTCTCTGTCCAATTGATGGTTGGAACAGTGGGCAAGCAGGAACCAGGAAAGCAGAGAACGGGAGAAAGGGGCCAATCGTCCGGTAAAAATATTGGTTCGCCACTCAAGGAAAAAAAAAATAATAGTAATAATAATAATAATAATAATAATAATAATAATAATAATAATAAAATAAAATAAAATTTCTGTGCATCAACTTTTAAATTAACACATCTCCATACTATTTTTTTTTTATTTGTACTAATCATTTAAGTGACAAATACAAATACAAAAACTTTTGTTAATATAAATTTATTATACATATATTTTAATTATTTTTTTAATTCTATATTTTTAAATTGTAATTGATGATATATGACCCAACAGCTCATAACTATAAAACTCAGAGACAACCAGACCTACTTGACCGTAACTACAAACTACATTGGGACCTCTTTGGTAAATGTCCAATTCTCTGTCAGTCAAATTCCCCGATTGCGCATTCTCACTTAGGCCTCATGACCATCTCGGGTAAACCCTCTCGGGTAACCCACCAGCCTACCTCTTGCCTGGACTCTCTCGATTATTACCAAATAGCTTTCCATCAAGTAAATCAAGATCATAATTACCTAAAATTTGAACATCCCCTAATTTTGGAAGTATCACTCTCAATAAAGAAGAAAGTCTCCATAATTTCTCCCCGACAAGATGGAAACTTCTGCGATAGCTTGAACTTCCCTTAATCGATAGGATTAAAAATTTCCTAAATATCTTTGACTACAATTCTTATAATCTCGAAAGATCTCCACTGATCTCTCTATAAGAAAATTAAAATTTCTACATCCTCAAAAAAGAAATTTATCATACATGCACATGTTATATATACAAGTACAAGTAACCTACGAAAGATGCGTAATATGCTTAACCCTACACGCATCACACAGAGACTATACAAGGTTACTCTACGACTCTACTTAGTCTATTCTCTTTCTCTATCACTTCTCTTTCTGACTTGAGTATTGAAGCTTCCTTCACACCTCTGGGCTCCGGCGCGTATTTGCAGGTCTTTCCATTTACAAAAGCTCAGAAGGTTCATCAGCATCAACTCCTACCTCGGGTCAATAAAGGAGTTATCTGTGAAGAAAAATTCATCTCCAACAGATTAGCACCACTACAAAAAAATACGGTTTTAGTGACGGATTTTAGTGACAGAAAAAATTCATCGCTATTTTGCTACGGATTTAGCGATAAAAAAATTTTTCGTCGCTATTTTGCAACGAAAATCTATTCGTGTCTAAATTAACAATTGATACATTATTCGTAGTTAAAGTCATCACTAATTGATAACGAAAAATTTTTTATGATTAAATTCGTCACTAATTGGCGACGAAAAATTTTTCGTTGTAAAATTCATCGCTAACTAGCAATGAATAATAATTTCGTGGCTATAATTTGTCACAGATACTGTTATCCATCGCTAAATTTAGCGATAAAATTTTTGTGGCAAATTTCGTTGCCAATTAGCTATAAAAATTTAAATTCGTCACTAATTAGTTATTACAAAATTTAACAACGAACTTGAAAATTCGTGATTAAATTCGTCCCTAATTAGCTATTAAAAAGAAATTCGTGGCAAAATTTATCGCTAATTAGTTAAAAAAACTATTCGTAACTAAATTCGTCTCTAATTAATACCGGTATTTCAAAATTCATGATTAATTTCGTAACTAAATTTCTTTTATTTTCAACCGTATCTCTCTTTTTTAATCTATTTTGAATAACGAAATCGAATTGCATATATGATAAATATTACAATTCTCATTAAATTAACAATTTTCAATAATAAATAATTTAACCAATCTATAACAAACAATTTTTAATTAATTGAGACTATCAAGCTCACCCTTCATATTTTTCATCTTCTACGTCCATTCGCTTCTCTCATATAGTTCAAACGTATTTGAAAATCTAGTTGTTTAACTTCATTCGTTATCATAATAAAAAAAAAATGACAGTAAATCATACATTCATGTTCAGTTATATATTTCGTCTTGGTAAGTAAATCAAACATAGTTTTTGGATGGCTACTGATAGACGGTTGTCCATCTATAGACTATTCTATGGTTTCAAAAAATATATATAAAAACAAAAAGAATAATAAGATAAATAAAAGAAAAGAAAAAAATAAGATAATCAAATACAAAATACTAATTTCTTTTAAAAGATTATCGGATTTATCATTTTATAATTTATTTTTTATTAAAAATCATATTTACAATTTTATAATACTTTAAATAATAGTTTAAAATAACATTTTTTTTCTTTATTTTATTTTTTAAATATTTTATTATTTTACTTTAAATTAAGATTTAATTATTTTGTAACAAATTATCATTTTATATTATTTTATTATTATTAATAAAATGTGAGTGTAAGATAACAAATTAAAAAAATCATATTAACAAATCATATTTTAATTTAATTTAATTTTCTATTATTTAATTTATTTTTATATTAACAAATAATATTAATATAGTAATTAAAAAATAAAATATATATAATAAATAAAATATATAATAATATATAATATATTAAATAAAATATATAAATTATATAAATTATAAAATATAAAAAGATAAAATTTTCTTTTAATTATTATTTATTAAATTAATTTATTATTTAATTATTATATGAAAATTTTATTTTATTTTTTTTGTATTTTAAATTTAACAACGGAAATCGGAAATCCGTTGCTAAATTAATTTATTTTTTAATTATTATATTAATATTATATTTTATTTAATTATATTTTAAATTTAGCGACGGATTTGTAATTTCTGTGGCTAAATTTAGCGACTGAAATCCCAAATCCATGGCTAAATTTTTTTATTATTTAATTATTATATTAAAATTTTATTTTATTTTATTATATTTTAAATTTAGTGACGAATTTGGATTTCCGTCGCTAAATTAATTTATTATTTAATTATTAGATTAACATTATATTATATTTAATTATATTTTAAATTTAGCGATAGATTTTTAATTTTCGTGAGTAAATTTAGATACGGAAATCCTAAATCCGTCACTAAATTTTTTTATTATTTAATTATTATATTAAAATTTTATTTTATTTTATTATATTTTAAAATTAGAGACGGAAATTGGAAATCAATCTCTAAATTAATTTATTATTTAATTATTATATTAATATTATATTATATTTAATTATATTTTAAATTTAGCAACGGAAATCCAAAATCCGTCTCTAAATTTTAAAATAGCATTTTATTTTTTTATATTTTTTAATTCATATATTTTATATTTATTATATGTTTGATTTAATATTTTATATATTATTATATTTTTTTTATTATATATATTTTATTTTTTATATTATATTAATATGATTTGTTAATATAAAAAATAAAATAATAGAAAAGGAAAATAAATTAAAATATGATTTGTTAATTTGATTTTTTTTAAATTTGACAAGGTCATATTTTATTAATAATAATAAAATAATATAAAATGATTATTTGATTATAATATTAATATGATTTGTTATTATAGCATTTTATTTTATTTTTAAGAATAATATTAATATATTTTTTATTTATTTATTATTTTATTTTAATTTAGCATTTTATTATTTTTTATTTTATAAAAAATTATTATATTTATTATTTTTAATTACTATGTTATATTTTATTTTTATTTTATCTTTTAAAGAATAATATTAACGTATTTTTTAACTCATTTTATTATTTTATTTTATCTTTTGTCAAGGAGTAATTTATTATTTCATAATGTTAAGAAGAGATAACAAGTGAAAAAAAAAAAAAGAAATACACAAGTGTATCTGGTGGCCCGGTGGTTGAGTTACTTGTGTCTTTTATTATTTGTGTGCAGGTTTGAAACCCTTTCCACGCGCTGGAGGAGCATTGGAGGGTAGGCTGGAGGAGCATTTTCCACCAAATAAAGGAGGGTAGGCAGCGGGCGCAGGTCGGGTGCGGGTCCGGGTGGGTGAGCAGGTGCAAGTTCGAGTGCGTGATCTGGCGTGTGCGGGCGCTTGAGCGGGGTCCAGTCTAGCACATGAACTGGCACGTCCGTAGTGGTTTAAATGACAAATACAATAATATATAATATAATTTAGCGATTAATTTCTTGGATCCATCGCTAAATTAAATATAATTAAATAAAATAAAATATTAATATAATAATTAAATAAAAAATATATAAAAAATATATAATATAATAATATATAATATAATTTAGTGACGGATTCAAGAATCCGTCGCTAAATTAAATATAATTAATGAAATTAAACATTAATATAATAATTAAATAAAATATATATAATAAATAAAAATTATAATAATATATAATATAATTTAGCAACTGCTCCGGATCCGTCGCTAAATTAAATATAGTTAAATAAAATAAAATATTAATATAATAATTAAATAAAATATTATAATAAATAAAAATTTCAATAATATATAATATAATTTAGCGATTAAATATACTTAAATAAAATAAAATATTAATATAATAATTAAATAAAACATATAACAATAAAATAAAATAAAATATAATTAGCGACGGATTCCTTAGATCTGTCGCTAAATTTAGTAACGGAAATCCCAATTCCATCGCTAAATTTAACGACGGATTTCTTTGATCTGTCATAAAATTTAGCGACGAAATATTTTTCGTCGCTATATCTGTTGCTATTTTAGCAATGAATTTTTTGTTTTCGTCGGTAAATTTTTCGTCGCTAATGTTTTTAGCGACGAATTTTTTCAAAATTTTTGTCGCTAAATTTATTGCTAAAATCGTGTTTTTTTGTAGTGCACTGTCCATAAGAAACAAGCTAACTTTCAGCCAAACACACTTCACGCCCTGCTTTATTGCCCTTTCAGTTGCCATACCACCCAAAAGGAAGAACGGAAACACCTCGAAAGTCATGTCCACGATGGGAGTACAAATATCTAACTCCATGGACCTTTCTCCATTCGCATCTTCTATTAATCAGTCGGATACTTCCATCATCCGCTTACAACACCAGATAGATCCACCCTCCCATGAAGAGCCCTAGCCGCCAGCTGCCTAACTTCAAAATTGACTGAATTCTCCCATTACTCCAGCCTATCCTAGTAGAGTCAACTGCTTCCAAATGGAGAGATTTAAATCAAAGATGCAAGGCTTGAGTAAGTAATTACAAGAACTTAATTGCACCCTCAGACAAGAAGTTTTGTCCTCCTTGCGAAGATTAGGGAACTTGTGCTCGCACAGGCTTCAATCCCGATTATAGGGTATAAATTGGTGTAATATTTACTATTGATTTTATTTTATTTTTGAATAAATATTATACTAATATTTATGTTTTGTGGTATTTGACATGCAAGAGTGATGGAGGAGACTTGTGAAGAAAAAAGAAGAAAAATTAGTTAATTTGGAATACTTATGCAAAGAATAGAAAAAGTGGATAGAAATGCTCTTTCATTAGTGCGTAAGCACGTGAATCACAGGAATTGTTGCAGAATTTTCTGTAGGTCAAGTCAACATTATCCCTCCTAATTTGCACAAAATTTCAAGGAAAATTGAGACTTAAATTGGAAGCATTGAAGATCTTGAAGATTTTATTTTATTTCTAAATATTTGGGAATATAAATTTTGGAAACTCTAAAAATTGTAATCTTTTATTTTAGTGGATTAATTTCTTTGACAAGTCAAATAGGTCATTTTGGCAAAAGAAATTTCCTTTTTATTGTTTTTGTAGTTGCCTAAAACTTAAACATATTTCCCTTCTAGAAAATAGGAAATACATTTCATATATTGGGGAGAGCAAGTAGTCATGGCAATCATTGTATTCCTTCCGGCACATTTTTTATTTTAGCAGTAATTTAAATCTTTTATGGGTCTTTCTTCCTCCATACTTTATTTTTAAGTTTATTTTCTAGTTGAAAACGTATTGAAATCTTGATACTTCATGATTATGAGATTTTGAGCATATTACATTAATATCATATGTATTTATTTAATTCCTATACTTTATTGTTTATGATTTATTTTGGGTTTATTGAATAAAAAATTTATATTTGATAATTCTAAAATCGTCTACAATCAATTAAAACAACAATTTGTAATTGTTTGTTTGTTTTAATATAGTGGTGAATGATATAAATTTTTGTTTTTGTTACTAGTTTAATCTATATCATAGAATTAAATAATCTAATTTAACTAAACATGTTGCGTGTTTATTGATTAAAATTGGATATCTCTAAATCTTAATACTGTTAAAATTTTAAATTTTAAGAGTTTATTTAAGGTTATCTTTAAATTAGGAAAATAATTAATGAAATTCTCTTAATTATCTACGAGATAAGGAGAGATTAGTTGTTCGTTATTTGTTAAATGACTACAACCAATTTATTTATGGTTGTTGAAATCTTTAAATAGATCGATAATCAATCAAGCCGAATTAAAGTGGATACAATTTCTTTGACTAGAAATCGATTTCCCATTAATTTTTGTTCTTTTAATTTCTAGTTATTTATTTTTGGTTAATTGTTTACTTATTAGTTTAGTAGATTTTCAAACTCCCATATTTTTATTTTTATTTCCTTAAAAGAAATAAATCCACCATTCCCCAAGGAGATGAGCTTAGTCACTCTATATTAGTATTTTGTGAAGTAGGTTAATTTATTTTTACTAGTTTGATGATATCAAATTTTGGCGTCATTGCCGGGAACAGTGTTAAGTAATTTATTTTTTTTAAGTTCTACTTTCTCCTTGTTTTTTGGACTAACCCTTGCAATGAACTTGCTGAAATTTATCAACGACATATAAGAGAAGGACTTTAAAGATGAAGATATGGTTATCCAAAAAACTTTAAGGGAGTTAGTTTTCTCTGATGATAAGCAATAATCTTTTTGCATTAATTTTTCTAATATTGAGATTTGGTTTGAATTAAATTATGGATTGATACGTTTATTACCTATTTTCCATGGTCTTGTAAGAGAAGATCCTTACAAGTATCTAAAGGAGTTTCATGTTGTGTGTTTGAGAACGAGGCCACAAGGGGTAACTAATGAACAAGTTGAATTAAGAGTTTTTCCTTTTTTTTTTAGTCAATAAAGCAAATGATTGATTTTACTATTTACCATCTAGTTCTATCACTGCTTGGAATAACATGAAAAAGTTGCTTTTGGAAAAATTTTTTCCAACATCTCGCGTAGCCATGATTAGGAAGGAGATATGTGGTATAAGGCAATATAGTGGAGAGACTTTGTATGTGTATTGTGAGAGATTTAAACAATTGTGTATAAATTGTCACTCACACCAAATTTCCAAACATTTGCTTATTCAATATTTTTATAAAGGACTCTCACATATGGATAGAAATATGATTGATACTATTAGTGGATGTGCATTGGTAAATAAAACACCTGAGGAACCAAAGAATTTAATATCTAACATGGCAGCCAAAGCACAACGATTTAGAATATGGCAAGATATTCCAAAGACGGTTAATGAGGTAAGTATTTCTCCCATGAATCAAAGATTAAATGCACTAATATCTCTTGTGGAGAAATTGGTTGTAAGGCAAATGCAACAAGCAAAAACTTATAGAATTTGTTCAAAGGTGGGTCATTTAACCAATGTGTCTCCCATTCTTATAGATGATCTCTATTCAAATACTTACAATTAAGAATGGAGGGATTATCTCAATTTTAGTTACGAGAATCAACCACAAGAGTTTCAACAACAACCTCAAGCCAAACCATCCTCTTTGAATTCAGATACATTTTTAGAAGATATTATTAAAAGTTTGACTAATAATACTCTATTGTTCTAGTAGGAAACTCAAAAATTTCAACAAAAGACAAGAGCCAACATTCAAAATTTGGGTACCGAAATATCATAATTGACGACAGCTGGGAGTAAACTTGAAGCTAATCATGGAAAATTGCCTTCCCAAGTTGAAGTTAATCCAAGGGAGAATGCAAATACTATGTTACTTAGAAGTGAAAAAGAAGTGCAGAATTTTTCATCAAAAGAGGCACAGAAAGAGAAGGAACACAAGAAGGAAATAATGCCTTTTGAAGCTACACCAAAGAAGGTAAGTGAGGTACCAAATAAATCAAATTCAAAACTAACCATTTCACCTCCTTTTCCTAGTAGGTTAGCGCGTTTCAAGAATTAAGATGATGAAAAGGAAATTTTGAAAATTGTCCAAAAAAATAGATATCAACATTTTATTCTTGGAAGTAGTACAACAAGTACCAAGTTATCAAAGGGAAATTGCTACAAAAATGAAGAAACACAGTATGGTAGACTTCATTATACATGATGATTTTAAAAGATGAGTTGGATTTTGTGCTTAAAGAAAGTGTGGCAAACAATGCTACACAATGGAACAAGTTTTGCCAATACAAACTTCTACATTGAAAGCAATCCATGTTAGGCAAAAAATTCTTTCACTTCAATTCAAAATTGAAATTTATACTAGGCAAGTTGAAGTCTAAATGACCAGACCAATCTTTGAACGAAAATGAAACAAGGAGATCATGTTGAACCAAAAACACTAAACAAAAACGTTTGTTGGGAGATAACCCAATGTTTTTATGATTTTTATTTAATATTTATTGATTTAATTTGGGTTTAATTTTGATGGTATTTTATAGGTGAATAAAAGTTGGAAAATTTTGAGGCCCGGATCTGCTAAAAATTTAGTGCGTGCCCACATAAAAGTTGAAGAATACAAAGGGTTGATTTTAGAAGAAACAGAAGTGTTCCAGTTGCCCACAATCCATAATGTTTTAAAGTGGGGACAGAAGTACTCCAGCGTTAAGGCATGCCTACACCTTAACTCTTTTTTTGAAATTCGTTAAATTTGACCCTCCATTCTCCACTTCACCCTAGGAAAGTCTTGTTCTTACTTTATCATTTTATTTTTGCTTTTATTTGATCTGGTTGTTATTTTTTAATTTTTTTTCTTTTCTCCCTCACTTAGCATATAATGGGGACAATGTATGATTGGGTGTGGGGGTGTTTGATACTTTTGATTTTGGTAATATGTTTGTTTTTCTACAATAGGTTAAGTTTTATTTCATTAATTAAAAAAACAAAAAAATTAAATTAAAAAAATGAAAAATTTGAAAATTTTCGATCTTTCTAAGATGATGTATGCTATTTGCTTGGCTAGACATTTATGAAAAAATAACTCGTATTAATGGTTTTTTTTTTGCTTGTAATAGCCATTTATTTCTTTAATGGTTTTCTTTGAAACATAAATATGTAAGATTTGACAAAAATCCTATTTAAAAGTGAGGTTTTGAGACTAAAACAAGCAAATTCATTCTTTATACTCGAGATTATTTTTCTAGTTAAGTGATTATCACACTTGAATTGGACATTCTATAACTTGCTCTGTTATGCATGTCGAGACTACATTCTAAAATTTTATACATTGAAGTGACAAAAGTACTTAGGTTTTAACCCCTTATGAGTTTCGTAAAAAAAAAAAAATCTCTACATTGATTTTATAAACCCTTAGTTAACGAAGTTAAACTTATGACATTTTCTTTTTATAACCGCCTCAATATAACACCTAGCCTTTTATCTCTTAATTTGTCTTCTTTTCAAACCCTTGTACTAGAAATATATGTAGTTAATTGCATGATTTGGTTATGTGTTTGCCTCAAAGGAAATATGATGATTGGAATTTTGATTTTGATGTTTTCATTGATATGAAATGAAAATGGATTTTGTAATTATGCAAGAAAAAAAGAAGCTTTGGTTTTGGCTATTCTTTGTTGGGAGATTATTTAAAAAAAAGGAAAAAAAGAAAAGAAAAACAAGAAGTGCAAAAAATGGCAAAAAAAAAAAGAAAAAAAAGAAAAAAGGGGGAAAAAGAAGAGAAAGAAAAAGGGCTATATCTTGTTAAAGATCTATTCATTCACATTTTATTCATGAAAATTAAAGAAAACCATTGACAAGGAGTATTTGGACAGCAAGAAGACATTTTTTTTGGGTACTATTTGTTTGGGGCAAAATTGGTCAATGTTAGAAAAAAAAAATATGGTTAACTATAAATTTTCTTTGGTACATTTTAACTCTCAAATATCCCTTTTATTTTACCCTTAACGCTAATCTCATTACAACTAAATGAAAGATTTTTGGCTGGTGCATGGAATTCAAAAATTTTTAAGTGGTGAACATTTGATATATTTATAAACTTATGGAAATGTCATTCCATTGTGTTAATTTGAGTGTTATATATTCTATACCCCGATTTTGAGTGAATTTAAGTAAACTTTTAGAGAGAATTGTTGAATTTTACAATTTTGATTTCATAAGGTGTTGATAGGATATGTAATGGTTGTTCTTGTACAAAATACTGTGAAATATTTGTTATTTTGATTATTTTTCCGGTTTGATTTTTATGGCATATGTTGGTTTAAGAGTTTGGAAAAAAAATATGTTGGTTTATAAAATAGTTTTAGATTTATTTGAGTAAGGAATGCTTGAGAACAAACATTATCTAGGTGTAGGGAAATTTGATAGGGTATAAATTGAAATAATGTTTACAATTGATTTTGTTTTATTTTTTAATAAATATTACATTAATATTTATATTTTGTGGTATTTGATATGTTAGAGTGATGAAGGAGACTTATGAAGAAAAAGAAAGAAAAAGGAGTTAATTTGGAACACTTTTGTAAAGAATGGAAAAAGTGGATAGAAATGCTATTTCGCTAGTGTGTGGGTATGTGGATCATAGGAACTATTGCAGAATTTTTTGGAGGCCAAGTAAACATTATCCCTCCTTATTTGTACGAAATTTCAAGGAAAATTGAGGCTTAAATTGGAAGCATTGAAGACCTTGAAGAGTTTATTTTATTTCTAAATATTTGGGAATAGAAATTTTGGAAACTCTAAAAATTATAATCTTCTATTTTAGAAAACATTCCTATACATTGGGGAGAGCAAGCGGTTATGGCCATCATTGTATTCTTTCCGGCACATTTTTTATTCCAGCAGTAATTTAATTCTTTTGTGGGTCTTTCTTCGTCCTTACTTTATTTTTAAGTTTATTTTCTATTTGAAAGATTATTGAAATCTTGATTCTCCATGATTATGAGATCTAATTAAGTATTTTGCATCGACATCTCATAAGTATTTATTTAATTCCTATATTTTATTGTTTATGATTTGTTTTGGGTTTATTGAATAAAAGATTTATATTTGATAATTTTAAAATGGTCTATAATTAATTAAAATAGCAAATCCGTAATTATTTGTTTGTTTTAATATAGTAGTGAATGACATAAATTTTTGGATTTGTTACTGGTCTAATATATGTCATAGAATTAAATAGTCTAATTTAAATTAGCCTGTTGTGTGTTTATTTATTAAAATTGACTCTCTTTAGATCTTAATGCTACTGAAACTTTAAATTTTAAGAGTTTCTCTAGGGTTATCTTTCGATTAGAAAATAATTAATAAGTTTCTTTTAATTTTAATTATTAACGAAATAAGGAAAGATTGATTGTTCGGCATTATTGAATAACTATAACCAATTTATTTATGATTGTTGAAATTTTTAAATAGATCGATGATCAATCAAACCAAATCAAGGTGGATATAATTCCTTTGATTAGAAATCGATTTCCTATTAATTTTTGTTCTTTTAATTTTGAATTATTTATTTTTGATTAATTGTTTCTTTATTAGTTTAGTAAATTTTCAAACCCCCATATTTTTATTTTTATTTCCTTAAAAGAAATAAATCCACCATTATTGAGGAGACGACGTTTCTCACTCTATTCAAATATTTTGTGTAGTAGGTTAATTTATTTTTGATAGTTTGACGACCACCACCCGAAGACACGGAAGCTCTCGGTGACCTCTTGACACAACCCAGACAACTTGAAAAGACAAGTTGAAGAATTCATGGCTACCGAACTCAAATGTGCTAGCACAGGGAGAGATGATGCCATCCAATACCCCATTAGTCTCTTACCCTTCGATCTAAAAATTTTTAATGGGCCGATGTCATGGGATATGCTTCTTTCTCCTATGGAGAGGTATGACGTTACCACCGACCCTCAAGAACATGCATCCCACTTCGTGACAGTGATGATTTCGAGGGACTTGTCGGATGTAGCTATGTACAAGCACATCCTTACAATCTTGAAAGACAATGCCCTGGCATGGTTCAATTTGATACCCTGCTTAGCATCATGAGTTTCTCACAGCTACGGTAGCAATTTGAAACCCACTTTGTAATTAGTAAGGGTGCCAAGAGGAAATCTAACTCCCTCCTATCGCTGCGATAGAGAGGTGATAAGCCTTTGAAAGATTTTCTTGACAAGTTCAAGACCAAGATGATGAAGATCTTAGGCCCAAACCATGCCATCGTTTTGGCAGTACTACTAACCGGATTGCAGCCCTTAGGGATGAAGAGTTCCATTATGAAGAATCCTTCGGCTACCATTCAAGAATTTTATTCCTAAGCAAAAAATATATTGTTGCGGAAGAAGATGAGGCGTTTGATAGGTATTGAGGCTGAACAAGAAGAAACAAGAACAGTTGTTCCCCTCGACAACCCTTGCCCAAAAAAGAGCCGACGAAGACCTCTACTCATCGCAAGTTTAACAACTATACTCCTCTAAACGATATGCCTACCCAAATCTTGATGCAAATTAGGAACAAATCTTATGTTATATGGCTTCTGCATCAGATAGGAGATGATTCTAAGAAGGACAAGACTCGATACTACGACTTCCACATATATTATAACCATTTGACAAACGAATGTTGAAAGTTGAAGAATGAACTCGAGGTCTTGGCTCGAGATGGTTCGTTTCAGAGATTTATCAACACAGAGCAGGAAGGCTAACCCCGAGGACCACATGTTGCAGCTCAAACATATGAACCGAACAAGCTATGGGTAGCGAGGGCACCTAGAACCCAACAAATGGAGTAATCCTCCACATACAAGGCGGATACCCCTCTTTGGCACCCCTCACTCTCAATGACACTCCTCCAATCCAGAGCTTAACCAACCAAGCAAGAATACGGCAATGCTAGATGAAGCAACTAGTCACCCTAATCTTTCAGATGATAGATGCATCCACCTCCGATAAGGTTCTCACTACTCGTGTAAAGAAGAGGCAAAAAAGGAAGAGACCGATGATTGGTTTCGATCATGACGATCTAGTAAAAGACAATTCGTGCCACGATCCGCTAGTCATCACTATCAAAATAGGTCAGTACATGGCAATGAGAATCTTTATTGACCAAAGGGCAAATTTGTGATCTTCTCTATTGGGGACGTCTTCCAGTAGATGGTTTTTGACCGAGCATATTTTCAACATCACGCTGGACCTTCGAAGAAACTATCTGGTGAGTGGTTTCACCCTGAAGGCACCATCTCACCCTCGGTAACTTTAGGGATGCCACCTAACCACGTAATTACCACAACCACCTTTAAGATGGTCGAACTACCATTAGCTTACAATGCCATTAAGGGTCGGCCTAGCCTAGACGTTTTGGAAGTACTTCCAAACACTAAGCACATAAAGGTAAAGCTTAGGATACCTCTTGGTATCGAAGTGCTCAATTATAACCTGGGTTCATCGAACATACCTACCCTAGTGAGCTCTATCTATCGCCTACTACTAATCTATCAGTGTTCTAACATTGTCAATTAGCAATCTTTGATTCCGAATTCTGCCATATAATTATCGTTGAAATAATATTTCCATTTTATATATTTTACTATCATGTCATAATACTCTGATCATGTTAATGACACAATAGTCAAAAGCAATTATGGGTGGCAAAAAAGTGTTCTCATATGGGCTCTACACCCTCTCTGTTGGCTCTACGCCTCATATGAGTTTCGTACCCTCTGTCATATTTTTATGCCTCAAACGGGTTATCATATAGGTTCTAGTACATGACTGGGTAGACATAGTTTACACTCTCCGCTCTATGCTTCATATGGGTTATGTACCCTCTCTCTCGCCTCTACACCTTAAATGAGTCATTATACAGATCCTAACACCTGATTGGGTAGATGCGGCCTACTTTCTTGGCTCATGCCTCATACAGGTTCCGTACCCCCTCTCTCTCTCGGCTCTGCACCTTAAACTCATCATCATACGGGTCCTAGCACCTGATTGGGTAAACGCAACCCACTCTCTCAGCTCTACATCTTATACGGATTTCGTACCCTTTCTTTCTCTCTCGGCTCAACACCTCATATGAGTTCCACACCCCCTCTCTCAACTCTACACCTTATACAAGTATTAGCACCCTCGCTATCAGTTTAATGCCTTATACAATCCTTAATAGGACATCACTTATCACTTTCCAGCTCTACAGGTCCTAGTATGCAAACCAAGTCTGACTCGTACTCTCTCAGCTTCCGCACCTAAAAGAGTTGTAATACCTTCTCTTGGTTAAAATGTACTCCAAAACAACTTAATGCTCAAGTTTTTTCTATTGACAAGGCAATAAGAACGCAATCGAAACCAAAGAACACAAGAAAATAAGGTTACCAAAACCCTTCATTCATTTGTTCCAATATTACATGTACAACAAAGAAGATGAGACTCGTGAAAATTTTGAGAGATGTACCAAAATAGAATACAGCAAAGGATGAGGAAAAGAGCAAAGTACAAAAAGATTATGACGAAGGAGGTGGGGGAGGAGGAAAAGTCCCGATGCAAAGATTCAAAATTAGCTCGGAGAACAGCACCTCGAGAACCTGTATCAGCCTAAACTGGTTCCTCAAAACCAAGACTATCAACAATTATTGCCAAGCTCTCCTCTAGTCCTAACCGACAGAGAGTAGTTTCGGCCTGCTATGGCTTCTCGACAGCCCTCTTATGTTTATCTTCAAGCACAACTATTTTCTGCTCTCACACCTCCATTAGCTTCTCGACAACTTGTAGTTTCACCTTGAGATCTTTCTCAGCAACTTCCGCAATGGCTGTGTCACACTGTAGAAGTGTGGCCTCCAAGTTAGCTTTCAAACACTCCACTTCTTCGTTTTGTTATGCAAAGCAACCTTGGTTGCCCTTTCCTCTTCAATCTCCCTCTCTCTGAGCTAGAGCACCATGTATCTACAAAACTCATACCTGAATCCCAATAAACATTAGGGATTCGTTGCCCTGCTCCATAGACAATCCATTCAGCTCTAACTTAGAATACTGATAATACAGTCAGTCGGCGAACTTTCTCACGTCAATAATATCTACATAACTATAGCAGTTGTTACCGGCACTAATCGCTACAATACCCCTCTTCTTCAAGTCCTTTCTATCTTCATAAGCCTGATCAAAGCTAAAGGGAGAGGAGGAGTTCTCTCAAGCACCCTTCCTTTGCCTCTCTATACATACAAGCTCTGGGGAAAGGCAAAAGATGTCCTGGCTATCGGCCCCCAAGCTACACGCTCCTCTTGGTGACCTCTTCCTCTATTCCTTCCACGGTGTCCACTCCTACGGGCCCTTTCCCAGCCCTGCTTGAGAGCCAATATGAGTGACCAAGGAAGTGTAGTCTCTATCTCATGCTCTTTAGCCCTTATTTGCTTAGCCGCCTCCAGCCAAGGAACCTTAGACGCGCTTGCCGAACCTTGTTCTCTATTCTTCCCCATTTCCTCTCTTCTCGAGCTCAGCATTTGCACCTTTTTCCCCCCAGAATCGAAATGGGAAGAGCATCCGTCAATGGAACACCTTGCTCCGATGCACTCTCCCCCTCCTCAACACTTCTTCTAAATTTGGCCCTCATAGCCTATCGATGGTCACCCTCATTAAATTGTCCTCCTCTACAGAAGGAACAACATCCAAAAGCCTCACTGCCCTTTTTTTTTTACCAAAAGGAGTCTCTTGATTTTCACCCTCTCTCTGCATTTCGCTATCCAAAAGATCCTCATACAAATAGCCCTACTCCTTGTGGAATAAAAACGCCCCATAGAATACACAAATCTTGAATAATGAGAAGACTTTGGGGACTTTAACCCCACAATAGGCTCTGCCTTAGCATCAGGCAATGCAGGCATCAATTCCTTATTTATAACTCAATAAAAAAGAACTTCTCCATCCATGCCTTATCGATAGTCTCCTTATAGAAAAGCCTTTACCCAGTCTCTCGCATGATTTGTAGACAAAACTAGCCCTCCGTGGAACCCCAAGTAGGACACCTTCTCAAAGAAAAATCAACGCCAGTATTTCAAAATCAAAATTCAAATAGCAGTAGGTCAGCTCACTATTGCCACAAACAAACACTAGGTACTAGCGATCAACAAAGTTGGAATGATGTTCCAACCTTTCAAAACCTTAGTAAGGGGACCCATATAAGGTACCCGAAGGCCATACCTCATATATCCCTTATACATTGGGATGCATCCCTTCGACGCCCAATTCATCCTCTCTTCCTCCATGGACAATAGCAAACTATAATCATTGCCTAATGTCATCCCTTTCACCATCCCTCGCAATTCTACCCCTAACATCGTAATGCTAATATTGTCGATGGTTCAATAAGTGCAAGATCTAGAACCTTTGTCATTTCGGTCTTCTCACAAATCTTGCAAATGCTAAGTTACAAAGTTTTTTCTTTCTCAAAAAAGCAAACTGACGAAAGTGTGAACACCACAATCGCTATAACCAATCTCAAATAGTAGAAAAAAAGTGTGTTGAAGAAGATTCCCAAAAATTAAGGCATAACATCTTGCATTTCTTGCTCCACTTTCGTGCCTATTCTAATTCCCAATTCACAAACTTTTGAAACTATTTCTAATGCCACTTCTTCAAACTAACATTAGGAGTGGAGGCAAATAATGGTATATGGCCCAGCGGCCCATAATCATAAAACCTGGAGATAATCTAGCCTACTAGACCATAACTACAGACCATATAGGGCCCTCTCGGTAAATACCAACTCTGTCTCTCTCCCTCTCTCTCTCTCTCTCCCTCTCTCTCTCTCTCTCACAGTCAAATTCATCGGTTGTGCATTCTTGCTTAGAACTCTTGTCCTTCTCAGCTAAACCCTCTGGGTAAGCCGCTCACCTACCTCTCGCTTGGACTCTCTTAGTTATTACCAAATAGTCTTCTGTTAAGTAAATCGAGATCATGATCATCTAAAATTTGAATCTCCTCAAATCTTGGGAGTAAACTCTCCTGATAAGGAAAGAAGTCTCCGTAATCTCTCCCGATAAGGTAGGAATCTTTATAACAACTTGAACTTCCTTTAATCGATAAAATCATAAATCTCCTAACAATCTTTGACTATAGTTCCTATAATCTTAGAAGATCCCCAGTGATCTCTCCATAAGCAAAGTAAGGTTTTTATGCCCTCAAACAAAAGACTTATCATACGTGCACATGTTATAAATATTGAGTAGAGACAACTTATGAAAGGTACACAATATACTTTACCCTACATGCATCACATAAAGGCTACACACATGTCTATTCTATGGCTCTACTCAGTCTATTCTCTTTCTAACTTGAGTATCAGAGCTTCCTCCATCGGAGTCACCTTCAGTGGGTATTTGTAGGTCTTTGTATTCACAAAGGACCAGAAGGTTCGTTAGCATCGGTTCCCCCTTGGGTCAAAAGAGGAGTTATCTGTGGAGTAAAAACTACCTCCGACTGTAATAACTTTGCCCACTCTTGGAATATTCTTGGATTTACCCCTAATTTGAACATTAATTAATTTTTTTAGTAATCGGAGAGACCAAAACCCTAGAGAGGTAATGGAAAGTTTCTAGGGGAGGGGATGTCACAATTAGCAATTCTATACCAACTTTAATGAGCAATCATGCCTCAACCTCAAGGAGTTTCATCTCTAAACTCAGAATTTAACCTATTTAGAGTAGCTTTTTATAGTAGGATGCTTAATTGGTAATAAAAGCAAATATTTGGCTCTTTTCTATTTTTACATTTATTTTATTTATGTAATTTTTAGAAAGGTAGATAGAATTTGTAAAAATTTGGGAAAGAAGAATGGCATGTGCCATTATTTATCGTAATAGTGCACAAAGTTTGAAAGCAATGAGAAATGTCTAACTCCAAAAAAAGTTATGTATGGCTCCTCAGATATTTCAATCTCTCTTTCTATTAGACCTATAAGTGCTTACAAAGATTTACAAGGGGCAAGAATTCATGATACATCTAACGAATTGATTCTTAACCCTTAGAGTTGTTTTTAAAGTATTTCCTTACTAGCAAGTTGTAGTTACTCAGTTTTGTTAATAAAGCTATCGTTGCCTCAATCAAATGTTGCTCAAGTGATTGCTTATATCTTTAGGTAGTAGTGTCTACATGTCACATGTTTCTAACTTAAGTGGAAACAATAAGCTTGTGACATTTTGTAGTAGAGAATTGGATCAAATCTGTACTCATGGGCACCATACTTGTGTACTACTTTAGAGTAGTAGAAAGCATAAATAATCTTTCCAATTGGGTAGATGACATTGAAAACATCTTTGTTGGCCAAGCAGGATGGGTCGATCGCTTGGCTAAAGATTTTCAAGCAACGATTGATACTCTCTGAGGAAATTGGGGGCTAAGCACCAAGTGAATTTGTTGGTGCGAGTAGTGGGCACGAATGGCCCGAACACCTCAAATGGCACTAAAGGTGAAAGTTATTAAGCTGTGACCCTAAGGGGGTTCAGAATGCCAAAGAGTCAAAGAATTTCTTGTTTGATGTCAAGCAATACTTCCATGTCATAAGAAAGAACCCAAATAAGACAAAGTGAAGATACATCAATATATTTGATGGTTGATGTCAAACTGTGGGGGCACATCAAGTAAGTGGAAATGGAGCAAGGTTGATGTGCCTTTGATAAATAGAAGGATCTGGAAAGTGAGTTGAAGACTTAATTTCTTCTTAAAAATGTTGATTACTTTGCTCGCTTCAAGGTGTGAGCTTAAAACAGACGGAGATAGTTCTTGAAAATGTGAAGCAATACTCAGCTTTTATGTTTGACACGTGGGACATGTCAAAGAAAGATAAGTTGTTCTATTTCTTAGAAGGATTGAAGCCCTAGGCTAGAAGAGAACAAGCTTAGGCTGCGGCTGCTTGACAAACTACTCCTCACCAAATCCCAATAAGAAGAACCATCCATTGTTACATAACAATAGAGGAAGAAAGCTTGACAAGGGACAAATCCAAGACTAGGGAAGCATTTGATAAGCCATCAAATTCCAAGAATAACTTGGCCTCATCAAAAGGATCTACTTGGATTGGAACAAACAGAAGCAACAAAGGTGCTTTTGTGTGAGGAACTACACAAAGTTGTCAAATGCCAACAGATGCAAGCTTTGAATGCCTTACAAGCAGTTTCACCATTATGTTTGAAACAAGGATGATGATGATGATGAACTTTCCATGAGAATGGGTGCTATTTGTTTGATCAATGCCATTAAGGAGCAAGTGTCGCTTAAAAGAAAACTAAGAAAAGGGCTCATATTTGTGGAGTTTCATTTGAATAGAAAACTAACATGCACACTCATTGGAATTAATCTACAAAAACGGAGCCAACCATTTGAATAGAAAACTAGCATGCATGTTCATCGGAATTAATCTACAAAAAAGCAAACTTTGATCGTGCTAGTATACATATGTAGACCTGTAGCACCTTTTTGTCAGGTATTAATGGGTGATCACACCATAATGGTGAGCATCTAACCATACTTGGTATTTCCCCTTATTCATAACTCTTCCCACAAACATTGTGATTTAAAAAAATAAAATAAAATTGTGTCTCAAGTTGTGTCTCATTGATGGAAATGTTGAGTTCTATTACAATTAAGATATTATTGAGAAGAAATATTACAAAGGAATATAACACTTGTGAACAAGTACCCACTCTATTTAGATTTTGATACAATAGCATAAACCCGTACAAAATTGCATCCCCCGAATGAATTACCATTTATTCATAACCCTTGAATCTCTATTAACAGAATAGGGCTTGAAGTGACATACATCAAGCCAATCCCAACCAGGAAGAGTTAGTTGAGATTGATTTGTTGGAGGGTATGGTTGATTATTTTGGTAAGGACCTCTATTAAATATGAAGTTTTTTCTCCTTAAGAATTTTTGTTTAAGTATTTTAGTTTGAGGATTTCTTTTGTTTTTAGAAATTACTGAGGAATATGATGAAAGGGAGACCAATGGTTTCAAACTAAGGAAAATATTCCTTCTTTTAATCGAAATCTTATTATTGAGAAATTTCTAAATTAGATTGCAAAAACCGATAGATTCTTTGAGTATATGGTGTTCTAGGGAGAAAAGTGAGACTTGCCAATGCCAATTAGGAACAATTAGCTTAGATTGATTTCTTAGCGGCATGGATTATTATTTTGGAAGGAGTCCTATTAAATGGTAAGTTCTTGCTCTCTGAGAGGTTTTGTTCAGGAAGTATTTTAATTTTATGATTGCTTTTATGTTAAGAATTATTTGCTTGGCAGGTTTTCTAGTCTTAGAAATGCTATATTTCTTTTCAATCTATAAATAAGGTCTTTTTTCATTGTAAAACATCTTATTTTTAATTAATTTAATTGATTTATTAGACTTGTATGTTTTCTTTGAGTTTTGAGATTGAAACTTGTTTAATCTTAGAGTGTAGTCATGTGTTAATCCTTTATCATGCCCATTCTTAGAGTGTAATAATCGATGCTAATGAATCTTCTGAGCCTTCATATATGATGAGACCTGTAAACACCCGCCATAGGTGGCTCTAGTGGAGGAAGTTCTGATACTCACGTCAGAAAGAGAAGTGATAGAGAAAGAGAAAACGAATAGACTGAGTAAAATCTTAGAATAGCCCTGTATAGTCTTTATGTGATGAGCGTAGAGTTATTGAACATAAAAAACATACCTAGCAGATCACCCGTGTTTTGTATATATAACAAGTAATGCATAATAAGTCTCATGTTTGGGAGTATAGAAACCTTAGTTTCTTTGTGGAGAGATAACCAGGAATCTTCCAAGATTATATGTACTATAGTAAAAAACTTTTAAGAGATTTAGAATCCTGTATCTTGAAAAAAATTCAAGTTGTCACGGAGATTATCTACCTTATCAGGAGATATTATGGATATTTCATTCCTTATGGGGAAAGATTTCTCTAGGAATTAGGAGATATTCAATTCTTGAGTGGTCATGATCTTGATTTGCCAATCGGGAATGTTATTTACCGAGAGGTTAGTAATAGCTGAGAGAACGTTTGATCGAGCGGTAAGCAAGTAGCTTACCTAAGAGAGTTTGACCGAGATGAGCAAGAGGTCTAAACAAGAATGTTCGATCGATAGGGCATTTGGCCAAGAGAGCACTCGACCGCTTTGCCGTTTTGGATGTTTACCGAGAGATCCCCTCAGTGGTCTATGGACTTTATGTTTATAGCCCCAATGGGCTTGGTAGTATCTAGTCTTTATAGTAATGGATTGTCGGACTATGTACCATTATTTACTCCCTACTCCTAATGTCGTTTTGAAGAAGTGACATGAGTAGTAGTTCTGAATTGATAGGAGTTGAGAAGTCATAAAAATAGAGCTATTATGGTAAGACTTTGGGATGTCACAAAATTGAGGGATATTGGGAAATTGGAAGAGGCACAAGAGGGGAGCATCAAATGTGGGACGCGTCTCTCCAATTGTGAAGTGTACTGGTTTGATCGCTAAGAATTGTATTCAACACATTTCCTGTCGTTATAAATAGTAAAGGGTATTGGGTGGAGCCTTGTTATGTTATTTGGTAAGATGAAATTTTGGCGTTTAGGTTCCAGTTCGTGAGTGGCAAAGTTTGTGAAAAACAGAGATGGTGAGGGGTTCTAAGTCACAAATTTGGGAATGTGAGAATAGAGATGATTTAAGAAGATTGTGGTACAACTGTTGATACAAGGGTTCATCAGTAGAAAAACTTTTGATACAAGGTTCCATCATGGCATTCGGAAACCCAATGGTGTTTCTAAGGTCTTGCATTAGGTGGAGGCATCCCCACTCTACTTTTGGAGAGTCCTTTGGAAGGTGGAGGTGTTTACACTCTTATCAGCATTGCAATGTTAGAAGAAAAAAGCTTGGCAACAGGAGGCTGATAATTCCCAAGTAAGGGTTTTCAAGCATTTCTTGGGCCGAGGGTTAGTATAGGCTATATATTAAGAGCTCAGTCCATTTTTCACGTGTTATATTTGGTATAGGTAGTAACATCATAGATGAATCTAGTTATAAGGGGCATATATGGTTGACAAGGCAAGGGTCCTTATTATTCAGGCCTTTATTGTCCATGTACTTTAATGATGTACTCATTACTGTATAAACATTGCATTATGTTGAAATGAATTTCCTTTGTCATTTTCTCCTTCTTTCTTTAGTGTGTGTTAACAAATAAGATTTTTATGATAAACAAATTAAAGAAAATTTAAGTACTAAAATAAGTTTAAAGTTGATGAAACATAATCTGAAAATCAAACCAAGAGTAATCACTCGAACGGATGATCGCATGAGATGCTTGGCCAACCGCATGTGCCTAGAGACACAAGCGGGCGATTGCTTGCGCATAACATACACAAATAGTCAGCTGCGTGCACCCAATGCACACAGGCAGTGAACTGTGTGTGCCCAAGCACATAAGCGGCTAACTGCATGCACCCAAGGCATACAGGCGGTCAGCCTTGCACATTCAAGTACACAAACGGCCAATTGCACGAGGGCAACGTGCACTGGTAGTCAGTTGCAAGTGCCCTGAGCTCTCAAGCGGCCAGCCGCAAGCACCTTAGTACTCACGATCAGCCAATCATGAGTGTACTAGTGTGCTTAAGCAAACGATCGCAAACACCTTGAGTGCTCTAGCAATCAACCATTGAGCACAAGCGGCCAGCCCACTATATTCAAATGGTTAACCGTTGAGCATAAGCAGCCAGGGCTCATACGGGTGACTGAGAACATGAGTGGCCAACCTGCTCTGCTCATTTAGCCGACCAATGATTTGTGCGGTCAACCACTAAACCATATAAGAAAGCAAGTACCCCTTTGGCCGATCAAACCAATTCAAAGACTAACCGAAACTCTTCATCAGCCAACCACATTCCAGGATCCAGTCAATCTTAGTTGATCATTTATTCACAAAGGTAGTCTAAGAAAGAAATAATGTGGATATTGAAAATATTCATTGATTATTCAAAGATTGATGACATGGACTAAATAAATTCTTTAACTAATCAGTTGTCTAACTAATTTTTGAGTTTAAAATCAACATCCTATAATCTTTTGAAAACTTTTTTTATTTGTCAAACTAATATTTCTATTGCAGCAAAAAGGGGTTTCAAACTTTCTTGAGATAGAAATTGCTTAACAAAAATAAGTAGTGAGCTACTTTAAAGACGATAATAGGCAAAAACATTAATTGAGAAGCAGGTAAAAACATTGAATGAGGAAGGTGAAGAGCATCCAATTCTCAACATTCAACCTTACCGACCACTCAACAGCACTCTACAAGAGAGCTATAAATGTCATACTAATGAAGATCAAAGTATCAAGAAATTAAGAAGAGCGGTTGTTGCGAAAAATATGATCTCATTGAACACTCTAAGTACTCTGCTACTCAAAAACACGCATTCTATTAAACTCTCTGTATTCTCTATGTGTATCATTTACTGAGCTTCAATTCCTTTATATCCGAGGAATAGTCTCATTCCCTATAACATTCTCCAAGCTTAATTTCATTATTATTTACTGAGCTTTAATTCCTTTATATTCAAGGAATAGTCTCATTCTCTA
Source organism: Dillenia suffruticosa (assembly GCA_033439265.1). Lineage (NCBI taxonomy): Eukaryota > Viridiplantae > Streptophyta > Magnoliopsida > Dilleniales > Dilleniaceae > Dillenia > Dillenia suffruticosa. Next base: position 4,631,658 of record JAVTVX010000037.1, on the reverse strand, counting down.
TAATATTCTCTAAGCTTAATTTTGTTACATCCGAGAATTAGCCTCACACTCGTAACACTCTTGTACTCCAAAAGAAGTCTAAAGAGCGTGAGGGTTTCATGATCTAGGTTTTGACAGGGAAAGTATTTCCAGGAGAATTACTTGTAAGGTTTTTCTTGTACCTATGAAGCATGTTATAAAGGTTTCACTTGCACTTGAGAAACAAGTAGTGTGTACTATTTGGAGAAATAGTGAAAATCTAGGAGGGTTGTCTAGGTGTGGATATACAATGGATTGATGGAACCACTACAAAAATTGTTGTGTCTGATTTCTTCTTTACTTTTGGTGTCCTTAATCTTCTCTTTTTTAATTTTATTTAGTCAACAATCTCAAAAATCAGAAAATTATTTACCCCCTCTAGTTGTGTTACAGTAGGAAAACTTTCTCTAATATGTATGAAAACTTGGATGAATAAATGAGTAGAGAATTTTCTTCTTTGTTATTGTCGTGTTCTTGTTGTTTTGTTGATCGTGTGTTGAAATAAAAGACTTGAGCTCTGAGTTGTCTCCGATGCAATATAATCGAGAGGGGTGGTCCCCTTTTAGATGTTGAGATCAAGAAACTTGGGGTTGAATTCCACTCATATGCTAGGATCCATACGCGGTGTATAATCGAGAGAATGAGCATCGTATCCTGTTAGGATCTCAAAAGATATAAAGTTGAGAAAGTATGGGTGCCAAGACCTACATGAGGTATGCGAGAGGCTTAAAGCTGAAAGAGTAGGTACGAAACCCTTGTATAGTGCGAGATCAAGAGAGTAGGTGTAGAACCCATTTGGTTTGAGGTGTAGAGCCGAAAGAGAAGGTGCAGAACTCTTTTAAGGCATAGAGTCGAGAGAGTGAATCGCGTCTACTCGATTGGATGGTAGAAACTGTATGATGACGCATTTGAGATGTAGTGGGGTATAGAGCCAAGAAAGAGAGGGTCACATCTACCCGGTCAGGTGATAGAACCTGTATGATGACGCATTTGAGGCGTAGAGCCGAGAAAGAGGGTGCGGAACCCTTTTGAGGCGTAGAGCCAAGAGAGTAAGAGAGAGCCTGCAAAAGAGAAAATGGCAGACTAGGGACCTATAAGTGTAGGGGCCTGTACCACTCATGATTCATTAGGTAGATAACTTTATGTAAAATAGAACAATGTTGTTGTTAACAAGTTGTGGAATGAAAAATGTTAAGATTAGGGGAGAGATAAAGGTTATTGGTAATTGATATGCAGGTTCTCTAAGTTTCGTGTTCTGGGTATAGCAGAACCATCTAGATGGCTGAGATGATATGCTCTTGGATGTACTACCGAGCGCACCTGATAGGGGGCCTTCCTAGTTTGGTGTGAGCTTGCCTCCCAGTTGGGATTACCCTGTTGCTTCTGCTCTTCAGAGGACTAGGTCTCATATTTTGAACGTTCTGGATTTCACTTTTTTGTTATAATATCAAGCCATCTACTATTGATACGCTATTATTCTAGCAAATGCAATGTCCCATAATTTTGGTAGGAGGTCCTATCATTCGCCTAATACATGCTCATTTGACTATAGACGATATTGATCTACGCGTAATGAGTGAATTCCTATTTCCATTGGTATGACTACTTTGCATCTGTAAATTAAGCTAAATGGTGGTTCCCCTATGGCCATCGGGGCGTAGTTCGATAGGTCCAAAGGATTCCATAGAGCTTGTCTACCCAACGAACCTTTGCTTCGTCCGGTGCTATTTTGAGCCCTTGAAAGATCATTCGGTTTGTCACCTCGGTAAGGCTGTTGGCTTGTGGAAGCGATAGAGGTAAAGTGATGTTAAATCTCTAACTTGCTACAGAATTCCCTAAAGCTTTTGTTGTCAAATTGTTTGCCGTTGTTAGTGTCAAGGACATGAGGTAGGTCGAATCTGGTAATGATGGATACCCACCCGAAATCTTATATCTTACTGGTTGTAATTTGGGTTAGTGGTTCGGTTTCCACCCATTTGATGAAGTAATCCATGGCCATGATGAGAAACTTCTGTTATCCGGTAACATGTAGGAATGATCCCACTATGTTCATCCCCCATTTTGCAAATAGCCATAGACTTGCAATTGGACAAAGTTCAAAAGAAGGTTGGTATGGCATCGAATAGAAGCTCTAACACTTGTGACACCTTTTGACGTTAGCCCCTGCATCGGCCTTCATGGTGGGTTAGAAGAATTCTTGGCATAAGGCCTTCTTGGCCAGGTTCCGAGTGCCCAAATAGTTGCCGCATACCCCTTCATGAATTTCTCTAATGATATATGATTCTCTTCCTCTGGCATCAGGCATTTGAGGTAGGGGTGAGTAAAGGACTTCTTGTAGAGGACCTCATTGATGATGGCATAATATGCAGCTATACGCTTGATCTTTGCTACCTCCTGTGGTGAGTCTGGCAATTGACCACTCTACAAGTAGGCCTAGATGAGATCTTTCTAGCTCGGTAAGTTGTCTGCCATCAAAATCTGCTCCGGTTCATTAATACTTGGGTATGGGAGGCTCTCGATGTAAGCTGTTCAACTGGTGGCTATCGACTTCGAGCTTAAAAGCTTGGAGAGTGCATCAGCCCTGGCATTCTCGATCTAGGAATCTGTTGTATGTCAACTTTGTTGCACTTGCTCATCACCTCCCAAAGTTTGGTGAGATATTTTGCCATCATTGGCTCTTTGGTTTCATATGTTCTCTCAATTTTCTTGACCACGAGTTGGCTGTCAGTGAAGACTCGGAGGTCTTTAGCTCCCAATGATGCTATGATCCGCAGTCCAGTTAAGAGTACTTCGTATTCGGCCTGATTGTTGGAGGCTTGAAAATTGAAGCGAAGTGCATATTTTGCTTTGAAATCATCGGGACCCATTAAGATAAGTCTAGTACAACTTCCCGATGAGTTGGAGGACCCGTCTACGTGCAAGGTCTATGTTGGTGGCAGCACCCTTCCGGATGGTCATTGGTAACTTTCTTGGTGAGACTTGGGAGTGTACATTTGATAATAAAGTTGGCTAGGGTCTGGTTGATATTCAATGTCGAATTCGTCATGTTCGATACTCCATTTGATGAGTCGGCTAAAGATATCCATTTTCTATAGAATCTACTTTAAAGGCTGGTCACTTAGTATCACGATGGTGTGTACCTCAAAGTATAGGTGAAGGCGTCGAGTGGTTATGACAAGAGCGAATGCTACCTTCTCGATAGACCTATAATTAATTTTTGAGTTTTGGAGCACCAGGCTGAATAATATATCAGCTTTTGCATGGAAACATCTTGTTTTACAAATGCAGAGTAGAGGTTTCGATCAAAGCTAAACAAATAAAGGTAATATTTCTTAGCAGGGATAGACCGGGAGAGCAGAGGGGGAGATCAGAGATATTCCTTGAGTTTGACGAAGGGCGTTTAGTACTCTAGTGTTCACACAAATTAAGGCATCAAAGAAGGGCTTGTATTTTTTCCCTACTTTCATTATAAACCGACTCAAAGTTACAATCCCATAAGGCGTTACATCTCCTTCAATGTTCTAGGCGGCGCCATACTAGGATGGCTTGAATCTTCTTCGGGCCGGCCTCAATTCCTCAATTGGCGATCAAGAAGCCCAGAAATTTGCCTGATGTGATCCCGAAAGTACACTTGGCTGGGTTTAGCTTCATATTGTAACATTCTAGTGTCTAGAATGTTTTTTCGAGATCTGTTACGTAGCCCTCTGCGCTAGTACTCTTGATGAGCACATCATCCATATAGGCCTCCATGTTTCTGTCAACTGCTCGCTAAAAGCCTTGTTGACTAGTCACTAGAAAGTTGCTCTCGCGTTCTTCAGACCAAATGACATGACCTTGAAATAGTATGTACCGAACTTCGTGATGAAGCTTTTTTTTCATCCTTTGGGGCCATGCGTATCTAGTTGTAGTCAGAGTATGCATCCATAAAGTTTAGGAGTTGGTGGCCTGAGGAATTGTCCACAAGTTTATTGATGTTGGGGAGCAGATAGTTGTCTTTTGTGCATGCCTTAATGAGATGAAATCGACACATAATCTCCACTTGCCATTAACTTTTTTCACCATGGCCATGTTTGCTAGACACTCAGGATATTTTACATCTCTAATGAATTCCACCGCTAGGAGTTTTTGTACTTCTTCTTTTATCACTTGTTGGCGTTCTAATGCGAACACCCTCTTCTTATGTTTTATAGGCTTGCGACTTGCATCCACTGTCATTTTATGAACGATTACTAAGGGGTCGATTCCCGGCATGTCTTAGGTAACCACACAAAGACTTTGGAGTGTTATCGCAGGCATTCAATGATGGCATCCCGAGGAGTTGTCGGCCAATGGGCTCTGATTTGAACAGTTTGACCAGGTACATTTGTAATTAAGACCTAGATCACCTCTTCATAGGCTTGGGTTTAGCAACTTGTTCGATATAGTCTCTGAGTTCCATGGCTTCTATTGAGAGGTTCTTCTTTTCCTCCAAAGGTAATTCGAGGGTCAAGATCGTAATCGAGTGTTACAATACTAACAGACGTTCTAAATTTGATCTTCATATCCTTGGTTCTCGACATGACTTCTCAGCCATCTAAACTGGGGCAGCCCAAGTTAGGATTGTAGAGGGATAAAAGTTTAACCACATTAAAAGTGGTTATGGTGGTAGCATGGTTAGAGGGTGTTTCCAAGTTACTAGGAGCGAGATAATACCTTTGGGTACAACCGTTCATCAGAGAGCCTTTTTAAAGGTCGGCATGAGGCTAAAGATGTGTTATTCTGAAACTTATCTACTGAAAGACTCAACAGAGGAGATCACAGCTCGCCTCTTAGTTGACAAAAATTCTTTTCACAAGATATCAGCCTATCTTGACGGTGATGACTAGTGGGTCATGTTGGTTCGCATCGATCCCCACTAGATCGTTGTCGTCGAAACTAATCATTGGCATTTTTCCTTTTGACAACATGGTGATAGGAAAAACAGGGTAGAACAGAGTGTGAAGTTTATTCGACTAAATAATTAGTCTGTTCCTTTTTCCTTTTGATAACATGCGCATGCATTCTAAGTTTCTTATTTTAAGGTGTAGAAATCCTAGTTTTCTTATAGAGAGATCACTATGAATCTTCTAAGATTACAAAAACTATAGTCAAAGACTTTTAAGAGATTTAAGATCCTATTGATTGAGGGAAGTTCAAGTTGTTATGCAAATTCCCTAACTTATCGAGAGAGCTTACTAAGATTTCCTTCTTTATTGTGAGAGATTATTCTCAAGATTAGGGAGTTCAAATCTTTAGTGATTATGATCTTGGTTTGCCAAGCAGGGCATTATCTACTAGGAAGTTAGTAATAACTGAGAGAATGTTTGATCAAGAGGTGAGCAAGTGGCCTACCAGAGAGGATTTGACCGAGATGGTCGAAAGGCCTAAACAAAAATGTTCAATCAAGAGGGATTTAGCTTAGAGAGCGCTTGACCAAGATTGTGCTCGATTGTTTTAGGTGTTAATCGAGAGAATCCCTTGGTTATGGTCCCAATGGATTTGGTTGTCTCTGGTTTTTATGGTAATGGGCTGTTAGACCATGTACCATCAGTGGTTATTGTGACAAATGTCGAGAGCTAAACCTCTCAATGGCGTTAAAGGTTTTAAAGTAGTGGATGGATCTTAAATTCAAACTTATGGAACAATGATTCAAAGAAATTGTCGATCGGTTGGATGCTCTAAACATCAATGAGTACAGAAATAGGAAAGACGATCATTTCTGAACCCAATATGACTTTGCTCGTGGACAATCTATCAGTAGAAGTGTGCTTGAAAATACCATATCTACATGGAAGACTTAAGTGAAGAAGTTGATTATTGTCAAGTTTAGGAGAAATATAAAATTTGGAAGGCTTAAATATGGTTAAAGGGAGGTCAACGAAATTCAAACTAAACGTAGATATTCCTTATTATAATGAAAATCTTTATATTGAGAAATTTATATATTGGATTATAGAAATTGATAGTTTTTTGAGTATATGGTAATACATGAAGGAAAAAAGGTAAGACTTGTCGTATATCGGTTAAAAGGTTGTGCATCAGAATGGTGGGGAAGATTGGAGTCCAAAAGGATCCATGAATAAAAAAATAGTCATAACTTGAGACCAAATGAATCACTTGTTTTAGGATAATTTTCTTCCTCTTGATTATGAACATATTTTGTTTTGAAATCGATACTTGCGTCTATTGTAGAATCCCCGATGCTAGTGGACAAGAAAAGCTTAATTTTGAATTTTTATGCAAGTTATAAGGTTAGAAATCCTAGTTTCTCATGAAAATAGAGTCCACCAAGTCGAGCATGGTTGGCAACAAAAAATCTTTCACAAAGCCGGTCGCTGATCGTGGCAAAAAGGAAAAACAATTGCCTATAGAAGTTATTCGTGCTACAAATTTGACAAAATTAGGAATGCACCTAGTTTTGTTGTTGTCAAGCCTACCAACATGTTCACGCCCCCCCAAGTGCCCAAAAAAAGAAAAATGTTGATTATAAAGGTGTTCTCGACTCAAGGTTACTTGTTGGAGTAATCAATGCCAAATATGATCGAGTTCGGGATTGATGTTGAGAGCAAAGAGTTTAACCATTTGTAAGTTTCAACAAAGAGCGAGTTGCAACTCTCAATGTTGCTAATGCCAATAAAGCCACAAATCTTGCTCTCAGTGACAAAGGGAAAATTTATATAGGGGCTTTTTGATTACGATGTTTTTCAAGGTCCTCGTGTAGACACGAAGTACTATGATTAAACCCTCAAATACTTTGTGTATGGTAGGCGAGAAGGGTAAATATATTAAGAGGAGGCAAGCATTGGAGTGAGAAGGACCATTATGTCAAGCTAATGGATATGCAAATTTGCAAGGGATGAAGTACTCAAATATGCCATGTCACTTGGAAAGTTCACATCAAAGGTGGGGATGAATTGAAAAGGTTAAATTTATTACATGTTTTTCAAGATTGATTTCAAAGGAGACTAAGCTTGTGAGCAAAGTGGTTTTAAAAGTGAAAATAAAGTCAATACTTGTCATTCTTAGTTCTCTTGAATTTGACTCGAGACGAGTGTTTTTTTTCCTCAAGTACAGAGCATTGGTGCGTGACGTCAAGTAGATGATTATGAAGAGTTGACCAAGTTTTACTTCTTAAAGGGCATGGTTATTTTAGAAAGAGTTCTATTAAATGGATTGTTCTTATTCCTCTAAAATTCTTATTTAGAAAGTATTTTAGTATTAAAATTTATTATTTTTAGAAATTATTTGCTTAGTAATTTTTTTAATTTTAGGAGTTTATTTCTTTTCACGTTAGAAATAAGGTGTCTTTGTTCATTGTAAAGTATTTCATTTTTAACTAATTCAATTATTTTTTAAACTTTTGTGTCTTTCGCAAAATTTTTTGATTGAAATTTGTTTATTCTTACAATATATGAAACACATAATCTAGAATTGATGTGTGAGAATTAGAATACCATAAAGTGTACCTATTTGTTTGTTGGCCATAAAACACTAACACTACAGAAGCAAAATCGAATTTGGCGAAAGCAAGCTAGACAGACTTTGTCTTCCTATTCGATTTTCACAAGATGACAGCTCTCAATGGGTAGGTAAATATCTTTTGAAGTGAAGAGGGGACCTAACCAATATTAGATGTATTATTGAAACCCTAGTTGCCTCCCCATAAAAGGCTTTTTCGGCTTAGACTTAAACAATCGCCAAACCACACTAACCCTAAAAGATGTGCAAAGTCCTATTTCACAATTTTGATCACTTAAAACTTCTATGGGGTTCTATGCTTGTCTCATATTAGAACTAAATTTATCAGCTTGTTTTTTATTAAAACCCAAAATCACAAATTAATGGTAGCACACTTAATGAAAAATTCTAACATTTTCCTACTTAGGCAACATTAATTGGAGTTTTATTTATTTTAAAAAAATAGTTTGAAAATAAGACTCCAAATTGATTTACTCAATTTTAGTGTGGCCACAATTAAAAAAAAAAAACAATTTAGTCCTTGAGACTACATTTCAATGATCCTATTAAAAAAAATTACCTAATACTAAATTACGGCAATCTTAATGTCCCATATTGGGACAAGACTAATCCAAAGTTACAAGTACCAGTAATTCTATCGACAATGGATCTCAGTGTGGTTGTGTAGGAAGAAAATAGTACCCAAATGTGATCATAATATACTACCTTCATTGTTGGTACTCTTTATGATTTCTCTGAACTCCATGAGAACTTCACAGCATCAACAATATGCCAGTATGTCTCCCACTGATTCTTGAGATAACTCAATGGTGTCTTTATGAAACATACTATTAAAATGATTCTTGAGATAAACATTAAGGTCAAGATCTCACAATACGTGATATGACAATCACAATCAATCATGTGTACATGTACAAGTAAAATCAAACAAACTGTATGGATTATAAATCAACAATGATCACTAATCAATATATGATCAACATTCTATAAATTATTCAAACATAGCAAGGTCTCATAAACATGTACAAAAATGTAATGTGGAAGTTTAAAATATAAGTAATATACTCCCACTAACCAAGTATATCAAAAGACCGAAAATACCCACGCTCTTAGCATGGTTGCAAAGACTGTGGGTCTCAACCCCTTGGTCAAAGGATCAACTAACATATTATTTGTGTCATGTGTTCAACCACAATGACATCATTCTTCACAAAATCTCTGACCATAGGAAATTTTGTCTCTAAATGTTTAGACCTAGTAGTGGTTTTGTTGTTTTTAGTGAACTATACAATAGACTTATTGTCACAATAAATCTGAAATGGTTTAGAAATAGAATCAACAACTTGTAGACTGAAAACAAAGTTTTTAAGCCAAATGGCCTATGTAGCAGCTCCATAACAAGCAACAAACTTAGCCTGCATGGTAGAGGAGGCTAAAAGTGTTTGCTTAACACTCTTCCAAAAAACAGCACCTCCAGCTAATATAAAAATATATCCAAATGTGGACTTCATATCATCTTCGCAACCAGCAAAGTCAAAATCTGTGTTTTCAAGAATTTCAAGATTATCCACCTTTCTGTATACAAGCACATAGTCCTTGATCTTTTGTAAATATCTTATCACTTTTTTGGTAGCAACCCGATGAGCATGACCAGGGTTAAAGAAATATCTGCCAAGAATTCCCACTGCAAAGGCTATGGCTAGCCTAGTGCATACCTATGCATACATAAGACTCCTAATTGCATTAGAATAAGATATGTCCTTCATGGATTTTCCCTCCAAATCATTTCTCAGGCACTAAGTTTTAACCTATCACCTTTCACAACAGATGCATCCCCAGCCTTACAATTATGCATATTGAATATGTTAAGCACACAATCAATTTATGCCCTTTGAGTAAGACCCAACAAGTTTTGAGACCTATCCCTACGGATCTCAATACCAAGAACAAAAGATGCATCCCTAAGATCTTTCATGTCAAAAATTTTGGGCAATGAATGTTTGTGTCATATAACAACCCAACATCATTACTGGCCAATAAGATATCATCTACATACAAAATAAGAAAAATAAACTTACTCTTACTGATTTTGAGGTATATGCATTGATCAACCTTGTTCTCCTCAAAACTCATAGAAGTAACTATCTCATCAAACTTCAAAAACCACGTCTAAAGCTTGTCTAAGACCATAGATGGACTTCTTGAGTTTACACATCAAGGGCTCGCTCTCCAATTCCTGAAAACCTTTAGATTGTATCATATAAAGCTCCTCCTCAAGCTCACTATTTAAGAAGTTTGTTTAAATATCCATTTGATGAAGTTCCAAATCAAAATGTGCTACCAAGGCCATAATGATTCTAAAAGAATCCATGGAAGACATCGGCTAAAATGTCTCATTGTAATCCACATCTTCTTTTTGAGTATATCCCTTTGCTACCAACCTAGCCTTAAATCTCTCAAGTCTCCCTTTAGAATCCTTCTTAGTTTTGTGCACCCATTTACAAGAAATTGGTTTATTACCTTTTGGAAGCTCAACAAGCTCCCAAACACCATTTTGAGCCATAGATTGCATCTCGTCTTTCTAGCATCCATCCATATAGCAGCCTGGGAACAACTAATAGCATCACAAAAAGTCATAAGAACTACTACATGACTAATATCATAATCACTTTCTCCAAGAAAGACTAAGTAGTCATTAGAAATAGCAGACCTTCTTTGTCTAGAAGATCTCCTCAAAGGCACCTCAACCTCAACTTTCGGAACCTAGGAACATCAATGGGAGAAACAACTGAATCTTGAGGAGGAGGATTTTCATCATGATGACCTTGATCTTCTCTCTCAATTATCACAGGCACTATACTTCTCTGTGTAATAGCTAAAGGGATAGTAGCATCTTTAACAAGCTCGCTATCAACAACATCCAATATTTTCATGTCAGCAACATCTAACTCCAAAAATTTTACCACTTGTGACTCCACAATTTTGGTTTCATGTGTAGGGAAAAAGAAACTATATCCTTTAGAATGGTCTAGGTATCCCATGAAAAAACAGCGAGTAGTTCTAGGTTTAGTTTTGCATTCATGAGGGTTATAGATTCTAACTTCTGCAGGATATCCCCAAACACGAAAGTGGTTCAAATTGGGTTTTCTACTGGTCCACAACTCAAAAGGTGTTTTGGGAACAAATTTGCTAGGTACTCTATTCAGAATATATAAGGCTATTTTTATAGCTTCACCCCAAAGTGACTCAAGAAGATTGGTTCTACTCCTCATACTCCTCATCATTTTCTTAAGAGTGCAATTCCGCCTTTCCGCCACATCATTTTGTTCAGGACTACCAGACATAGTATAGTAAGGAACAATCCCACACTCTTGTAGATATTTGGCAAACTATCCCATATGCTGTCCAGTTATGCCATGTTTGCCATAATACTCACGTCCTCCATCAGACCTAACTATCTTAATAACTTTTCCTAATTATTTCTCTACCTTTGTTTTAAAGGTTTTAAATTTCACTAAAACATTAGATTTATCATTAATTAGGTAAAGGTAACCATAACGGGAAAAGTCATCTATAAAAGTAACAAAGTATTTGTTACCACACAAGATGGGAGTAAGAGCTCCATTAATGTCAGTGTGTACAATTTCCAAAAGATCACTCTTTTGAGTTGCTCCATTTTTCTTGGTCTTGATTGTTTTACCTTTTATGCAATCTACACAAATGTCTAATTTTTCAAAACCAAGAGAAGTTAAAATGCCATTTTTTACCAATCTTTGAATTCTCTCATCTGAAATGCGACCTAATCTTTTATGTCACAATAAAGTTGACTCTTATTTAATGAGAGGTCTTTTAGACAATATGTTCTCAACACTCATGCAACTATACTCATTATTAGAGATTAAACACAATCTAAATAAATTATCAACAAGTTTAAATTCCCCTAAAATTTTAAAATTCAAAATCAAGTCTATTTTTCCATTTCCAATACCAAAGTGATAACCTAATTTGTTTAAAACAGAAACTGAAATCAAATTCCGCCTAAATGACGACACATAAAAAATATTTTTCAAAATGAGTTCAAAAGCAGACTCTAAATTTAAACCGATTGTTCCTACATAGCAAACATCTATTTTGGCATTGTTTTGAGTTTTGAGCTTAAACTCTGTCTCACTTGACTTCTATTTGCTTTTGAACCCCTGCAGTGTAACAGCAACATGAATAGTTATACCACTATTAAGCCACCAAAAATTTTGTGGTGTATCAATAAAACAGAATTCAAAACAAATGAAAATTAGTGAGTTACCTTCTTGTTTACCCTTTTTCACTAGCTAAGCTTTATGTTTGAGACACTCTGACTTCATGTGACCATTCTTTTTTGCAAAAGAAACACTTGATTACTTTATGAATGATAGCCTTAGGACCTCCTACAACTTTGATCTGACCACTACTCTATCCTTTGTCATCTTAAACTTTCTTATGAGCATTAGACATATTCTTCCCAGGTTTCTTAAAACCCTTTTGAAAAATTAGGTTTCGAATGGGAAACAAGAAGAGCACTCTCACTCTTTTCTTTCTTGAGTTTTTCTTCCTCAGAAACACATTTGGAGATAAGGTCATTGACACTCCAATTCTCATTCACAGCATTGTAGGTAGTTTTAATTTGGGAAAACTCTATAGGCAAAGAATTAAGGGCATGATGAAAAATGAATTTTTCAGGGATGATGATTATATAGGAGGCCAATTTGGTTTGGATGTCAACATTTTCATAATAAAATCTCTAACACCCTATGCATTGTCATACTTCATACCCGTAAACTCATTCAAAAGGTTTCCAAAATCGGACTTACTGGATTTTTGTTATCTTTCCCCTACAGCATGGTAAAGTTGCTTAGCATTCTCAATGGTTTCCAACCCACTCAACAGATGTTTAGACATAGACCTCCAACTGGCATAGAGACACATACAATTCGCCCTATCCTACTAAGCCATGTCAATCTCACTCATAACCAGTGTAAATGACAGATCCTTATTCCACCTCTTATAATTGGACCCATGAAGAATCTCAATGGTAGCTTGATTGTTGCATACGCTAAATGTTACTGTTTGGGACAAGAGATGCAAGAATTAATTGATGGGCAATGATAATAAAAGAAATTAGCAATGATCTAAAATGTGCTAATAATAAACAAAGAGTCCAGGTGTATCATCAAGACTCTCCTTTCGCGGAGAATGTGACATACTAATAGGTACTCTTTACATAAACCTAATATGAGAATATGCCAGCTTTTTAAAAATCTATCTTCTTTGGGCAGATAGGTTCTCTGAACCATATATCCTCAACCTTGATGCTTTATGACCCACACCAAAGTTTCCAAATACAATCACCCCCTTTGGGCAGGCAATTGCACAATGTAACTTCATCATCTTGTAACATGAATGAAAATATTTCATTAATTTTTAGTAAATAAACCACTTTGATAGCCAAACATTTACTTCAATCAATAAAATGTTCTCAAACCGAGAAATAAAAAAAAAAAAGAGTTGCCCTTTGAATTCCAATTCGCATACTCAACTCAATGTATGTTACAGACTACCTTAAATGACATACTGAATCTTGATGTTTCTCATTTGGTTTTCAAACAACATATATTATATCAAAACTCAATGTCTTAAACTATTTTATTTATTAAATTATGCACATAAATATAACCCCAAAGTATACAATTTTCTAGACCTATCTAGGGAGAGCACATACTAACTATAGGTTTTTAGTGTGCCCAAATATTTTATAACATGATAAAATCAAGAATTAATATGCATAAAAGTAGAGTGTATACGAATATAGATCGAAACACACAAAAATAAATTAATACCAAATGAAATCAATAGCACCAGGGATGAGACCATTTGACTGAACCTAAAATCAAAGGGGAAAAAAAGGAGACCTTTTAATTTTCCAAGTCCTAGAGTTGGAAAATATTTAGATGTTTGTTTGGGAATGATAATAAAGCCCTCCTACCATTTTTTTAATTCAAATTACTAACATATAGTTCAATTTCTTTCATCTGTAAAAGTTTGGTCTCCCCCCTCAATTTATGTGCTTTAATAGAAAGGTGACTATTGCTTGGGCAATGATTCAATTTTGTGTAGATCTTATACTAACATTCCCAAATATAGCCTCCTTTAAAAGCCTCACATCTTTCCTTGTGCAAATTGAAAAACGTAATTAATCTACTATTCCAACATCAATTATCTCTCCATCAACCAATAATCAACACGTAATGCACTTTTTTTTTACCTCATATCTTTACCAAATTACTTCAAATGGGAGATTATCATGTCTGTTGGTGGAGTTGTGCCCCAAGATCGATGACCAGAAAACATGTGCCGACAACTCAAATAACAAACCTTTACAATTTACTATATGCAAAATTATAAATAAAAGTAAAAATTGTATATTTAGGTTCCTAATCTCACACAAATCCTGCACTGATACTAAATGAAACACATAATTTAGGATCGATATGTGAGAATTAAAACACCATAAAAGCACATCTGTTTGTTTGTCGGCAATAATCAAAACACTATAGAAGCAAAATCGAACTTTGTGGAAGCAAGTTAAACAGGCTTTGTCTTCCTCTTCGATCTTCACAAGATGATGGCTCTCAATAGATAGGTAACCGTTCGTTGAAGTGAAGAGCAGATTTAGTCAATATTAGATGTATTATTGAAACCCTAGTTGTCTCTCCATAAAAGGCTTTTTGGGCTTAGGCTTACACAACCACCAAACTACATTGACTCTAAAAGATGTGCAAAGCCCTATTTCACAATTTTGATCACTTAAAACTTTTACAAGCTTCTCTGCTTGTCTCATATTAAAAATAAATTTACCATCCTATTTTTTCTTAAAATCCAAAATCATCAAATGACGGTCCACTTAATGAAAAATTCTTACAACAAAGTCGTGATAGTGTTTCATCACAAAAGGACAAGGGTTTAAAACTTGTGTCTTTCTCTAAATTTTTTTTTGTTGAATTTTGTTTATTCAATCATTACATATGCACTGATTTTACCATATAAGATTTTGTGTGAGTGATTTTTACTTACATGGGTGTCAATTGATCCCTTTTTAATTTATAAATTATATTGTAAACTATATATGTATATGTATATGTATATGTACATGTGTATGCATATGTACATGTATGTATGCATGTATATAGTTTGTAATGTTTTACTCTTTAAGAAGATAGAGTAAAAAACTTATTAGTCTCGAGAATTCCTGAGTAACCTTTTTCTATTATCCGTGTGTGAATACTATCCATAACTTTGATCCATATTAAATTATTTTTTTCTATGGTATATATAATTTTATATTTTTCAAATATTCTGCTACTTGCCTTTTCATTATTTTATATTTTACATTAAAAATTGGAGGTATTTCAAAAACTTCAACAATTAAGATTTTTCTAAATTCTACTGTAAAACCTATTACTCATATTTGTGCTTAACAATTGACTACAATCTCCTCTCCGACTTTGTTGTTGTTGAGATAAGGGAGAGAATGTGGTAATACGATTATTAATTAGTATACATGAGGTTGTTATAGGTAATATTGAAAAGCTTGTTTTGGCTTGAAACTAAGCATTTTATGATTTCAAATTGAATCCTTATCTCCACTTCTTTTAGTGTAGGCGCTTCGGTTTTTTTTACTAGGATTGTGATTTTTTTAATTTTTCTTATACATGATCAAAAGGAGGCAAACAAGGAAACGGAGACTAATCAAGGGAAAGCTATCCGATGACCGTATTGTGGCAATCAAGGTCTTGAGTCCGTTCAAGGTTAACGGAGAGGACTTTGTTAATGAAATTGGTGCCATCTTCAGAACTTCCCATGTTAACGTAGTCAATCTTCTTGGTTTCTGCTCTCAGTGTAGTAAAAGAGCTCTAGTTTATGAATTCATGGTCAATGGCTCATTGGACAAGTTCATTTATGATAAAGGATCTTCAGAGATCAATCGTAATTTGGAGATGGAAACACTCCACAGAATTGTATTTGGAATTGCTTGAGGACTTGCATACTTGCACCAAGGTTGTAATGTTAGGAACTTTTTTTTTTCTTAAATTCAAATCACATGAGTTAATACATTCAAAATAAAGTTAATGAAAAAAATAATTAAAAAAAGATTAAAGTGATAAAGAATGTAAGTGATTTGAATTTGGATGCATTTGATTGGATTTTAGTGTCCGATTCAAACTTTTACAAAATTAATCTTATTTTTCAGTTTTGAATATTTAATTGAATTCTCATAATATTTAGTAATAATTTAAAGTAACAATTATCGGGTTTTAATGAGTTTTTTATAGTTGAGAGTTTATATAAACTCCCTCTTAGTATATTGACTTCCTAAATCCAAATTTCTAAATTGCACACCATTTATTGAGTGAAATTGAAGGTTTAGAAGACTTATTCACATGCGAAGAATCATTTTAATACTATCACAATCATCGGAATCGCGAATGGTTGGAGGTACATTCGATCCCCTTTTTTAGGTTATTTTTATTTGTATTCAATTATTATTACATTTGGTACGTAACATAATAGTACATTTGATATCAGAGCCAATTTTGTCCTCTTCTTTCAAAATCCTACGACTTTGAAAATTTTTCAAAAATTAAGATTTTCGGATTTTTGAATATTTGGTTCAAAAATAATTTTTCAAAAAATTGAGACTAAAATTGAAATTTTTGCATTATTACACTCAAAATCATGTTTCCAAAAATTCATATATTTTTTGACAGAGCTCCAATCACCGGAGAACTTTCGAGTGGGTCTGGACATTCAATGTGTTAAGATAGCCGATATACGTGAACAATTGAAACCCTATAAATTGTGGTTAAATGATCAAACATCCACCACGTGGACTGTATTTTGAATGTCATGTGATTGAACAATTAATGTCTTCTTATCAAATGCATTTTGGTATTATTTTTAAAGAATTATGGTTTTGTTCTAAAACTTTCAATAATCTAATGATTTTTAAATTTTTATTAACTGTTGCTATCAAATCCCAGTAATATTTTTTAAAAAGCCTAATAAATTTTGAAATATTTCATATTAGACCTTTGGATTAAATAAATAAATAAATAAAAATTCGAAACGTGATATTTAAAAATTATGTATAAAGTTAATTCGGTAATAATTTTGTATATAAAAGAGTGTACAAATTTATTAAAATATTTTTTGACCGAAAATTTTGAAAAAATTTGAAAAAAAAATTCTCGAAATTTTTAAAATATTTTTTAAGTCCAAATTTTAGAAAATCATACATAAAATTAATTTGAGCATATTTGTACATAAAAGGAGGTACAAAATTAGTAAAATAAATTAGATAATTTAATTGTATTTTTATTAAAATTTTATGCATTTTAACTTGGCAAAATTAATTAATATTATTATCCTTGTGATCAATATAATATTTAAAATTAATTAAGGTTTAAACACAATAGTTACAATTAAGTAGGAAATTATATATAAAGATATGATTACAGTAGGAAAAGAATAAATTTGTCATGAAAATTATGAATCTTATCTCACAAGAATTTTTATTGTATAAAAATAATAAAATAGGAAATAAGATATCAAAATAGTTATCTTCAATAGTAGTCTACTTTGTTGAACTCTCTTTTCTATATAATATTATAAGTACAGTTGATCTAGTGTATGCTTAGGCTGATTCTATCAAAAACACGAAGATAAATCTAAGACTGACCGGCTCTTAAGCAGTTTCATATGATCCACCACCTACCTGGAAACAAACTTGGTACACTAGAAAAGTCATCTTATAGGACTAAGTAAAAAACGATAAAATGACCAAGAAAAACTATCTATTGGTAGCTTCCTAATTAGCCCACAAATATTGAGAAATAATTTATTTTTGATAAATCCTATCTTAAGGTGAAATAAATCTAATAGAATTAGAAATTCAGTACACAGACAATTATTATGTCATAGATTTATTTTCATCTATTTGCATTGGTAAACATATATTAAAGATCTGACATATAGTTAAAAAATATGTTTATTTATTTTATAGTATTCCAAACCATAAATTTGAAATCCAATTTTTTCGATTTGAATGGAGAGAATTATAAGGAAGGAAGGAAAATAGTACTTCTCCATTTGGACTGCTTGAATATTGATTATATTATACGGAAGGACGAGCTACCTCCGGTGACCGATACCAGCTTTATAGATGAAAAGCCTCTTTATGAAAAATGAGAGTGATCTTGTAAGATCCCGTTTCAAGAAAATATTAAGTATTAGTTTGCATTTGCATTTTTGTTTTTTTTTAACACACTCAAATTCTTTTATATCGCATTGTGATAAAATTGGATACACTGTGATTTTAGATGCATTTGCTATGTATGTTTTGATTTCTGTGTTTATGATTTTAAATAGAGGTCGGACATATTGAATATAGCATAGACTGTGGAACATAATGGTAGATGAAAATGATTGAAATAATGCTATAAGAGAACCAAATAAGAGTTTGGTGTGGGACCCACAAAAAAGAAAACAAAAACAAAAAAAAACAAAAACAAAAATAAAAACAAAAATAAAACAAAAATAAAACAAAATAAAACAAAAATAAAACAAACATAATTTGGGGACACCATGGCACTTCATTACTTAACACATGGGAACCCTAGTTTTGACACTTCACCATACTTGGACTCCACATTCCACTTAGGTAGAGAGGTAAAGATAGAGAAAGAATTCAAAAGTTTAACTTTTTTCTTCCAAAATATTCATTTTCGGATTTCATTTTCCTCCTCAAAAAACTCACCCCAACCTCCATTAAAACTATCTTTTATGTAACGCCAACTCTGTGATACCGTATTTTTGTACGAGAAAATTTATTTATTTATATTGAATTTTGATTTTAGGGTATTTAAATTGAATTTTTGATACATTTAAAATTATGTTGTATCCATGAAAATTTGTGTAAAATGAATAATATATATATATATATATATATATATATATATATATATTTATGTGTGTGTATAATAATCATAATAATGATAAAAGAAAAAGAAAAAGACAAGAAAAGAAAAGAAAAGAAAAGAAAAGAAAAGAAAGGAAAAAAAAATCGAATTAGGGCTTAAAGCCCTAATTCTTCCACCTTCTCTCTCTCTCTCTCTCTCTCTCTCTCTCTCTCTCTCTCTCTCTCTCTCTCCTCCTCCGCTGCTGCTCTCTTCTCCTCCGCCGCTGCTCTCTCCCTTCGTCGTTGCTCTCTCCCTCCCCACGACCGCAGCCTCCGTCGCAGCGCGATCCTCCTCGTGTGAGCCCAGCGCGTGATCTCCCGCGAGCAGTGCAAGCGCTCCAACACAACCCCTGCACGAGCGCGAGCGCGATCCCAGCACGAGCGCGAGCGCGCTCCAGCGCGACCCCTGCACGAGCATGAGCGCACCCCAACATGAGCACCAGCGCGCTCCAACGTAACCCTCTACGCGAGCACAGCGCGCTCCAGCGCGACCGTCTGCGTGAGCACAGCGCACTCTAGCGAGACCCACTGCACGAGCGCGCGCGCCTCACAGATTGCAATCCAGCTCACGAGCATGCAATCCAGCTCGCGAGCGCGAGCCCTAGCCCGTGAGCGCTCCAGCTCGCGAGCGCGAGCCCTAGCCCGTGAGCGCCCGCCAGGCCGTGAAGCCCGCTGCTAACCCACGAAGCCCACAACTGACCCGCGAGCCCACTGCGGCCAGCAAGCTGGGCAGTGAGCCCGCGAGCCCGCGACCGGCTTTCCCCTTCGAGAGCTCACCTGCATCTTCACTGCAGGTAACGACTATGATTTGATTGAAGTTCTAGGGTTTGGTATTAAAAATTAGTTGTTGCTAACATCGTTCAAATTTGAAAATATTACAGGTTTAAGACCAATCCGACGGGCGAACGACAGCTAGATCTGAAACCTGAGGAACCCTAGGTGAGAGAAACGCACTCACTTTAAAGTTTGAATAAATTTTGTTGATTTTAAGTTGAATTTAAAATCGGAAGTTATATATCTGTTTGGAAATGTGTTAAATTCGAGGAAAATTAGAGAAAATGAGAAATATTAGAAATTTGATCATTGGTAAGCCAAATGATTCGAAATTTGATGAAACAAGAATTAAGAAATGATTGTGTAAATTAAGGTTATATTAAATTGGAAAGAAAAATTGAAAATCCCTTATTAGGGTTTTATTTGATATAAAATTTGATGATTTGATTATGTTTGTCTTTTGGAGACTCGAGAAGTCAATTGGATTGATTTGAAAAATAGAGAGTGACCACCCTCCCAAAAAATGTGAGTGGGACCCTAATCCCTTGCATAAAATAGTAAAACGTGTTTTCTGTCGTGTTTTTGATAAAACATACTTTTGATATGCATTGATTTGATGTATGATATTAAATTTCAAATCTGTTTTGTGATTATTGGAGTGTCTTAAATTATGTTTACGATGACTATACATCCATGGTTTGAAATGAAACAAAAATTGTGTCATTACTTGAAAATTGAAAATTTCCTTTTCTACCGTTGCATTGATATGCTGTTTTGAAATGATTTGATGAAACGTATTGGTACGCAGATTTGAAATGCTTTGATGAACTATGTGGGCTGGATGCCCACTAGTTATGCGATGATATGATTTTACTTGTGGGACGTTGTGCCCTGGGATGTTGTGCCCTTGTGATACTATGATGATGACATTGATGATTCCGTAGCTACAAAGGGCGTTTGTAGAGGCACGGGTTGTCCGGATACGCTTCTGTATGAGGTATCTGCAAACGTCATTGATTCTAAAGGCTATAGGCGCGGCCGGTTGAACCCACGTAGGGGGAGGACGTGTGTGACGCCACCGTCTAGCACCGGGCCGGGTCCTATACACGATGATGAGCTAGCCCCAACGAACTCATGGCCAACGTCGGGGT
This sequence comes from Dillenia suffruticosa, assembly GCA_033439265.1. Taxonomy (NCBI): domain Eukaryota; kingdom Viridiplantae; phylum Streptophyta; class Magnoliopsida; order Dilleniales; family Dilleniaceae; genus Dillenia; species Dillenia suffruticosa. Next base: position 4,611,168 of record JAVTVX010000037.1, on the reverse strand, counting down.
AGAGAGCGATTTTAAAGTCAATGCATAATAAAACCCCCAATACGCCTGTTCTTGGTCATAGTTGACCTTTGCCAGGATTATCTTTGGTTTGCTCTACTATTATTTGATTTTTAAATGGATGCATACATGCTTGTATCGTGTGATTGATTTAAATGATTTCAAATTGCTAAACATATTATATTTTGCTGCGAAATGTAAATTTTTGTTTCAAATGATATTATTTGACACTCCAATAGTTCACTCACACTATTTATGCTTGATACTATCCCCCTCACTCACTGGATATCTTCCCATGATACTCACCCCTCTCTTTTCCCTCAGACAGGATTATTGTTGTGCTGGAGCGACGTTTCAGATTTTAGAGATTTTGGTGGATTTGGGTGATTCACGAGGTGAGATTTAAGTTTAAATTTGAAAGATGAATTCCGAAATTTATTTTCGACCCTGCGAGATTCTAACATTGAGGTCCGTAGTTGGCCATGTACTTATTTTGGGATGACTGTATAATTTATATATATTTAGTTGTTAAACTCTCATATTTCATTTGCATTGAGGTAATTGTACGTATTTGAATGTTACTTGGGAAAATTATTGTATATAAGATAAAATTTAGGTCTACTTAGTATAGCGGCTGCTCATACTCTAGTTGGACATGATAGTAGAGGTCTGTGGTTAGGATTGTTAGAAATTTACATAGCCTGGCGTTGTTCTGGATGTCTGCTGTGGTTGGTAGGTTGTTGTGAGGACGGGATGACCATTTTATTTTATTTATAGGATGATTTTAAATTAAACAGGTTTATTTGTACATGGGAGATCTCCGATTATGGGGAGGTTCTACCCAATTTTCTATCAGAATACAGCCGGCATTTAGGACAACGGGCGGCTGCTCACGAACCCGATTTGGGGCGTGACATTTTAAGCTTGAAATAATATATCTCCATCCATGTATATGGTAACCCTAGCCTTTGGGAAGTCAAAGGAAGTACAAAGTACGTAGAGAACAAGTTAGAAATCCAAAGGAAGCTTGGAAAGAAAAGAAAGGGAAACTCAAGGGAAGAATTACAAGTTGAGGCAAGTACCTTACATGTTTTTGTTAAATTGATACTCATTAATCCTGTAGAACATATTTTTTGATGTAATTGTGTTGTTGGAACATGAAGGAAATGAATTAGGGAAAGAGAATTTCGTCCTTGAATGAACCCTAGAGAGTTGGTATGCTGGACAATCTGTCCATAGTTCAGTATTTGATCTATTCTTTTTTTCTATACAACTCCAAATTGCATATGGTTTTCTCCTGATGAAACTAAACTTCTGTAACTTTAAAATGACAAAAGATTCAAAGAGTTTCAAGAAGAATTAGATTTTTGGTGAAGTTTTAAAATAACATGATCACTGCAGAAAGACTGTTCTATTTACAGCATAACCATGCTTCATTCCTTGTTAAATATCTTTCCCTATAGATCTGCAAAACAAATGCGGTTTTCTTTGTAGAAACTAGATTTCCATAACTTTAAAATGACATATATTTCGAAAGATTTCATCAAGAAATGAATTTTTGGTGAATTTTTAAATTGCCACGTTTTTTGCAGAAAACTCTGTTTCAGTCTGTTTCTATGTTGAACTTTGCCTTGATTGTTGGCTACCTTCTAGACTGAATTAGGCTAACCTCTGAACATAAACATTGTAGCCCTATGTCTTATCTTTATATGGCCACTGGAATCATCTCAATCCAATATTTGCAGAAGACGTTATGATAGTTTTTCTATAACTGCGTAAGTTATATTGTTAAATTTGGGCTTAACATTGTTTGATATGGCATGCTTTGTACAATTGGTACTAAATCTTGCTACGAATCCTATGTGATCCTTATGACGAATTGGAATCTTTGTGATTATCACTCGTGTGAATATAAAGTAATATGAAGAGAAAGTGATACTGCGATGATAACTCCGAAAGTTTTACGAAGCCTGCGGGCGAAGCTTAAAGAGTACAGTTGGTATGTGGAGTTTCGAAAGCTTTGCGAAGCCTACGGGCGAAGCTTGAGGAACTATGGATATATCTCTTCTCCCTACGAGGGTGAAATTAGAAACAGGTGAAGTGTTTGAGGTATCTAACCTAAAATGACCTAGATTTCATTTAGGAATATCGACTTTTGACTTGCTCTTCAGATTTTCATACACTACCTTGGTTCGACACTCCATTCCTTTCTTTCAATGTCAAATTAAATTGGAACAATGAAAATGAAAAAAGCATAATGGTTTTAAATGTGGCAATTATGATTGTCCTTTTGGATTAATATGTATCCTTGGTATACTTTGCTATGATTCTGATTCTTATATAGTGATGTTAATATTCTTGTGCCTGCTGCTTCTATTGCTTGCTATTGGTTCCCTGTGTACTTGCTCAGCTTATACTGACCCCAATATCCTCATTTTCAAGTGATCTAGGAGACGAGAGGGAAGTCCAGGGTAGAGGCATTTGAGTTGAGGTTTTAGATCTCTATCCATCGTGGACCCCTTTTATTTTGTTTAAGACATGTAATTATTTGTTTTCTTGTTAGTAGTTTGGGATGTATTCCTAAATACATGTATAGTTTTGACATATGAAAATATATTATATATAGTTTTGTGGACATGGTATTCATATACTATAGTATGTTATGCTGAGTGGTCAGGAGGGCCATTAATACCAGTTTGTTTAATTAGGTTGATCACTTCCGCATTTGTATGTTTATCTCCTTTAGCTAGGAGGTGCGACGCCTAGATAGCGGGTCGTCACAAATCTAATCATCTAAGTACCATATTCATAAAGGGTAAAATTTTAGCTAATATCTGTGGCTTTGTCAACTAGCATTCCAATATCCGTACTCTTCTTAAGGCTATAGATGAGCAATTTGCGATATCAAAGTAATCTTTGACCAATACCTCATTATACAATTCTTTTCCATGAATCTCATTACTATCCATGGTGTGCACAAGCACATCATGCGGATGCAAGAAATTATGGCTCAACTAAAGAGCCCGAAGGTTGAGATGTTCGAATCATTTCTCATGCATTTTATTCTAAACTCTCTCCCTCAGCCCTATGGTCCTTTTAAGATCTCGTACAATTTACATAAAAAGAAATGGTCTATCAATGAATTGATGGCCATGTGTATGCAGAAGGAAGGAAGGTTGCTGATCGAGATGCAGCAAAGTTTTGCTAGTGTACATGTGACAGTATAAGGAAAGAAGGAGTGTAAGTCCAAAACAAAACCAAAAGGGCACAAAATTAAAAGTAGACATAAAGAAAGTGTTCAAGTGTTTTTTTTGTGAAAAAAAGGGATACATGAAGTAAAATTATGTCAAGTACAAGTGTTGACTTGAGAATAAAGGTATGGAAATCTCATTAGGTTGTTATGAATCTTGAATGATTGAGATTTCTCATGACACATGGTGGATTGACTTTGGTTGTACCATCCATATTATGAATGTGTTGCAGGGCTTGCAAAAGCTAAGGAAGCAAGTGGATCGTGAACAACTCAGTTATTCTGATAATAAGATGAGCTTATAAGTAAGACCATTAGAGATTACAAGCTCATATTTACAAGTGAACATGTTTTGGAATTAGAGAGAGTATTTTATATATCTAAGTTTTCTAGAAAGTTAATTTCTGTTTCAAAACTTGTACAATTTAGTTACTCTTTCCAATTTATTAATAAAATGACATTATTTTATAGTTCAAATGTCGTTGTTATGGTCTATTATTAGATGGATTATATACTATTACTTTACAAGATACTGGTTGCATGAATGTAACACATGCAAGGGTTAAAATAAGTATCATTAAGGAAAAATTTTTCATGTTGTGGCACCAGAGATTAAAGCACATGTCCGTAAAGAGAATAAAAAAGTTTGTAAAAGATGGAGTACTTGATATTCTAGACTTTAGCGACTTTAAGACTTGTGTGGATTGCATTAGGAGAAAGCAAACCAACAAAACTCAAAAAAATGTTAGGAAAAGTTTAGAATTGCTTAAAATCATATATACTGACATTTGTACTCCAGATTATAGTTATTTCATCTCATTTATAGATGATTATTCACGACATATGTATCTATATATCTTCATCATAAGGATGAGGCGTTGGATGCCTTTAAAATTTTTAAAGCAGAAATAAAGAAATAGAAAGGTAAGCAAATAAAGATCGTGAGATTAGATAGAGGTGAAAAATACTATAGAATGTATACAGAGGATAGATAAGCACCAGATCCATTTGTAAAATTCCTTTAGGAAAATGAGATTGTTGTCCAATATACCATGTTTGGTTCGTATTACCAAAATGGGGTAACTGAAGAAGGGATAAGATCTTGCTTGATATGGTTAGCAGAATGATGGCTAACTCCAAACTGTCTAAATACTTATGGATTGAAACTCTTAAAACTGCAGTGTATATCCTAAATAGGGTTACAACCAAAGTAGTAATCAAAACTCTTTTCGAGTTATTTAGGGGTTGGAAACCTAGTTTGAGACACGTTCACATTTGGGGCTGTCCTACAGAGATAAGGGTTTACAATCCATGAGAAAAGAAATCGGATCCAAGAACCGTGAGTGGATACTTTGTCGACTGTATCAAAAATTCCAAAAGATGTCGGTTTTATTGTCCATCTTACCACACTGATTTGTGAAATTTAGAAATGTTAGATTTTTAGAGAATGACTTGGTCAATGGGATGAATAACTTTCTAGAGTTAACTCCTGAAAAGGATCCATCAAATTCAAGTACCAAATTAGCTGTCGTCCAAAATGACTCTCAAGTGCCTATGCATACAAATCAGGGTATGGGTGACAATCAAGAAATTCCACAAACAGCTGGCCAAGAACAAGTTGGTCAACTTTCTCCGATAAAAAATATTGAACCTACATTAAGTGATCTAATTGAGAAAGAATATCAACTATACCTGATGACTATGTGGTATACATTCAAAAGTCTAACTATAACGTCAGAGCCATAGAGGACCCAAAAACGTTTTTACAAGCCATGATTTCTAAGAACTCGAACTTATGGTTAAATGTTATGAAAGATGAGATAAATTCCATGAAGAGCAATAGAGTCTGGGATTTTGTAGAGTTGCCAGATGAGATAAAATCCATCGGATATAAATAGGTTTTTAAAACTAAGACAGACTCATTGGGTAATATAGAGAAATATAAGACCAGACTAGTTGTTAAAGGGTTCATCCAAAAGGAAAAAATTGACTACTTGGAGATATTTTCTCCAGTGTCTAAAAAAGATCTCCTCCTCATCATTTTGCCACTTGTTGCATATTTTGACCTAAAATGGTAACAAATGATATGAAAACGACTTTTCTTAATGGGGAATTACGGGAAGATTTTTTATCAATTTGAAGGATTTTTCTCTAGTGTTAGTAAGTGGTTGATGTGCAAGTTCAAGACATCTATATATGAACCAAAACAAGTCTCGTGTCAATGGTATTTGAAATTCCACAATATAGTCACTTCATTCAGTTTTGAAGAGAATATTATGGATCAATGCATATACTTCAAGGTCAGTAAGAGTAGATTTTGTTTTCTTATCTTATATGTGATGACATATTATTTGCCACCAATGATAAGGGGATGCTGTATGAGATGAAACAGTTCCTTTCTAAAAATTTTGAGATGAACAATTTAGGTGATGCATCTAATATCATCGGTATAAAGATACATCGAGTAAATCCCATAAGATTCTAGAACTATCTCAAAAGACCTACATCAACAAAATATTTAAAAGATACAGGACGAAGAACTGTTCATCAAGTATAGCTCAATTGTCAGAGGGGATAGATTCAATTTGGATTAATACTCTAAGACATATTTGAAAAGGGAACAGATGGCAAACATTCCATATGCTTCCGTTGTTAGAAATCTCATGTATGCACAAATCTGTACAAGATTTGATGTAACGCATGCTGTATGGATGTTAGGTAGATATCAAAATAATTCGGATTTGGAACATTGGAAGGTTACAAAGAAATTGTTGAGATATCTACAAAATACCAAAAAACACATGTTTATATGTAGAAGAATCGACTGTCTGGAAATAGTTGAGTACTCGGATTCGAATTTTGCTGGCTGTGTTGATTCCTGGAAACCAACATCGGGTTACATCTTTATGATAGCCAGCGGAGTTGTATCGTGGAGAAATACTAAGTAAATATTGACTGCGACATCCACTATGAAAACTGAGTTTGTGGCATATTTTGTGACTATGTCACACGTAGTGTGGTTCAAGAGTTTCATATCCGGATTTAGAGTTTTAGATTATGTACTTAAGTTATTATGTGTATTTTGTGATAAATTAACTGCTGTATTTTTTTGTTAAGAATAATAAAAATAGTAGTCGAAAAAAATAATCGACATAAAGTATTTAGCCATTAGGAAAAAGTGTTGGAAAATAAAGTTGTAATCCAACACATTAACACTGATTGTATGTTGTCCGATCCCTTTACCAAAACCATGCCACCAAATAGTTCAGAGATCATGTTGTAAATATGGATTTATTGTCTTATTTAAATGAAACTCAAAGTTAAATTTTCTCAATAAAGTTGTGCACATGTTATTGTTTTGAGATAAATTTATCAAATTTAGATTCCGAATAAACGTAGAATTTATTCATAAAATAAATGTCACCATAAAATTAGAAAATAGAATGCTTTATAATATAAGGAAAATAATACTCGTATTTAGAGAACTTATCGTCGTGACTCATGTACTATATTTTTATACAAAATTGACTTGGTTTTGATTTCAAGTTGGTTTGTTGAGCCAAGTGGGAGAATGTTAGGAATTTTTTTTTTAATTCAAATCCTATGAGTTAATATATTCAAAATGAAGTTAATGGAAAAAATAAAACAAAAAAAAATTAAATGTGATAAAAAATGTAAGGAATTTGAATTTTGATGCATTTAGTCAGATTTTGGTATTCTATTCAAATTTCTACACTATTAATCTTGTTTTTCCATTTTGTATATTTAATTAAATTTTCATAACGTTCAACAATAATTTATGATGATAATTATAAGATTTTAATGGCTCCTTGATGGTTCAGAATCTATATAAACCCCATCTTAGTCTATTGGGTCTCTAAATCCAAATTTCTAAACTCTATACCATCTATAAAGTAAAATTGAGAGTTTAGAAAATTTATGCACGTCCCAAAAATCATTTTGGTGCTATAACAATCGTCGGAACTCGTCCGAATCGTGAATGACCAGAGGTACATTCGATCTCCTTTTTCATGTTATTTTTATTTGTATTCAATTATTATTACATTTGGTGTACATTATAATATTACATATAACACCAAACTTATTTAGGTTGAGTGGTCAAGAGTACTCTACCCCTTTAACCAGAAATCTCAAGTTTGAGTTCTAGAAATGGGAAAAAAGGATTTGAAAGAGTCAACCCCTAAAAATAAGTCCTATAGTGCTCGAACCGAATTAATCGAGTAAATCCCAGATACCGATGGTGAAAATAAAAAATAATAATAATAATAATAATATTACATGTAACACAAGAATTCTGCATTTTGACATAAAACCTCACAACATCCTCTTAGATGAAACTTTTTGTCCAAAGATCTCCGATTTTGGCATTGCCAAGCACTGCAACAAGGCAGAGAGCAAAATATCCATTGATGGTGCAAGAGGAACAGTTGGGTATATTGCCCCTGAGGTAGCCCTTAGAAGCTTTGGAGCAGTTTCGCACAAATCCAATGTGTACAGGTATGGCATGTTGGTTCTTGAGATGGTTAGTGGAAGAAAGAACCTTAAGGTTAGGGTCTCCAGAACCAGTGAAATATACGTTCTGCATTTCATATACAAGTGCATTCACTCACAAGAGAATTCAAGACCTTTTGGGATTGAAATTGAAAAGGTTGAAAAAATTTCAAAGAAGATGATTTTAGGGAGTTTATGGTGCATTCAAACCAATCCCGCTGATCATCCATCCATGAGTAAAGTTGTAGAACTATTAGAGGGAAGCCTCAAATCCTTACAGGTTCCACGAAAGCCTTTTCTTTGTTCTCCTACAAGATCTTCAGGGCATTCTACCCAAATGTTGTCATGATTGTAAGCATCATATCAGTTCTGAAGCGAAAAGGTCTTTTAATGGGACAGATGCATGTATCAAATAACAGCATCCAGAACTAGCCGAGAAAACCTTACCAGCTTTCATGAAAGTTTCATTTTGCTTCAACATATTGTAAATTCCTCTGCTTGTACAACAGGCAGATGACTTCCAGTTGGTTTATCATTTTTCAGCATATATTGAGTTGTATTTATTGAATGTATCTGATCTTTTTAGTACTGTTACAATTGCAGATATATCTTCGTCTGCCAATGTTTGCAACTTTTGTAATTTTACCAGCAAAAACTAGCAGACAGGAAACCAAGTTGATATCTTCTACCAAATTTGGAAATCGTTCTACTCTGTTAGACATCTAGAGAAATTTGTAGATCATATTAGGTTAGGGTACCAATAATCGGGAAAGTGAAGGTTCTAAACTTCCATTTGAGATGGGATATTAATGTTTATGGCAAGATGCACGTTTCAGATCACCAAAGAAGTAAAAAAAAATTAAATAAATAAATTAAGTTGGTTAATCTACTAATGCCAAAGTCTAAGCATGTCCATTGCACAAATTTGGGGACAAGGACACTCGAAACAATACTCAAGCCCCACCCATAATGCTACTTTTTGTCCAATTGATGGTTGGAACATTTATTAATTTATTACAAGACTGTACACCCAACAAAAATACCATTGCCCTTTCATAATACCAAGGGACATAATATATCCCCAGCAAAGTGCAGGCTTCAAAACTTTCTTGACCTGGGATAGTGGTACAGGCAAAAGGAGGCATATTTTACATATAGGAAGAAGCAAACCAATTGAACTATCCCAAAGAAAAGTCACAAGGGGAAGCTTCAGGCCCACTCCTATTTGTAGACGTACGCAAAGCCCGAAAGACTTTCACAATGATCACATGATTCTTGGTCTAATTAATTGATGAGAAATTGTTCAACCACCCCGATTTCTTATTGCATTTCTTTTGTGGTCATATAATTATATATTTTTCCGTTGGTTCTAACATCTTCAGTCAACAACAACAAACTTCTAAACAATGTTTTCTCAAACCTAAGCAAGGGCATTTGCACCAAATATATTTTTCTTAAATTACGATAGTTGGTGGTCCATATCTATTAGGCTGGTAGGTTGAACAAACAAAGACATGCTGTTAAATCAAAATCAATGTAGCTTAACATCGGACTCTTAGTCAAACAAGAATCTTATCTCTTCAGTAACTGTTAGCAGAAACATTGTTGGCATTACAACCCTTGTGTCCGCAGGCAGAGCTGTCTCTTTAGCAGCAATGAATCAATATCTCTTTTCAATTTCATCGGTATTTCATTTCCTCGCAGTGGTAGTTCTGTTCCCCTTAATTCCGTCAGCCTTTAGTGCTAGCGATGATTGGTATGTGAACTGTGGGAAGAAGCAAAACTATGGAAACATCGCTGATATGGCCTTCCCATTTTGGGGAATGATCGACCAGAGGATTGGAGGGTTCCTGGACTAGAGCTAGTTGGGGTAGATTATGTTGTACAGCCTCATCGGCACAGGATGGTGTAATTCTACAACCATCTCCTGCTGCAGTAGACGTGCTTCTTGTCTTTTGAGTACAAATTAACACTTAAATACCCATAAATGATGCAAAAATAGAGTTAGTAAAGAATCAAGGCTATGCTCAGTTGGAGTCAGGATAAGATATTCTTTTCTTTTTGGGTGGAATTTAGCACTTCAGAAAAAAATAAAAGCATAAACTGATTCTTAGTCCTCACAAATCGGGTCAATAATTAGGATATAGTAATTATTAACAATATCCTCACCCTCTAATGGTGATTGGTTAATGACCAAACCATTAGTATTGTAGACCTACTGGGCCCCTCTTGTATTTCATTTTTCCAATGGCAGCTTGAAATTTTAGAAATCGGTCTATTGACGAAACCTGACCTATATATAGTGTTAGATTTTTTCACATGCAATGGAATTGTATTAAATCATAAAAATTAAATAGTTCAAAATTTTTTATAAATATCTTGATATATAAGTCTCTTAAAAATCACCGAACTACAAACCACAAAATCTGTCAATCTGGAATGATGATCACGAAATCAAACCATTATCGTAGGTTCAGGATGTCTCAACCCAAAGTTCTGTGAATCCAATATGACGAAAGAAATTTTTTCACTCGAAAATTTTTCAATCCGTCAATATTTCTCACTCTAGAGAATTGATCTCTCTCACATTTATCTGATAATGAACATACTCTCTTGTTCATCTAAAAACCCAAATTGCTGCACCCAATTCATGTTAAATGATAGAGAAGAGATATTTAGGAGATAGTTGGAGAAATGGGGATAATAGGGGTTAACCCATTATCTCCAAAATCAAATTTAACTTTTTTTTTAACCTTTGGTAAAATGTCCCTACGTGGGCATATTTATCAATATCTTCCACTTATACATGAGAGCATTTTACGTCAATTATACGATTATAACTTATACGATCTTTTACATCACCCTACTGGAGTTTTATACAGGATTAGGCGTCATGCAATCGGGGAGTATAGCTGCAAACAAAGACTTCTGATGTACATGTTAAGATGACCAAGAAGCAATTATTAGTACCAAAAAGAATTTATTTTACCCAAAACTCAATGCAATTACATCCATCCAGCCACTTTCCTCATCGAAAGTGATCCCCAATCATTTTTTTGACTGTGTATTCACTACTATATTTGAATCTCAATATAGATTAACATAACAGGTCAACCAGTGAATACTACATAATGATATAATGTCGATTAATCTTCCATTTACTAAACTTGAATCCATCAGTCTCAATTCAGTTATTTTCCTAAATCTACCCCTTAGACCTCAATTATCTTCTAAAACATAGATAAACAGACTAAAGTAGTAAATACTAAGTCAAGATTTCTAAAAACAGCAGAAAATAATAAGGGTATAAGAGATCTCACCCAATGGATCTCGAGTCTCATACAGTAGGAACGGGGATCATGATCGCATTATCTTCTCAAATAATAGCTCCCACTATCTCATGGTCGTTTTATCACACGTTGTATGAAATACGTGCAATAGTATTATTCCATCATCTCTCAAAAGGATATATGTCAGATTTCTCTAACACTGTATAGATATGGGATTTAGTTTATACGTAAGATTTTACCCTAAAGATCTCAGAGAGAATATCTCAGAAACAATATCACTAGACGCATGTGATATCTGAGATCTCAAATCTGACTACTTACAAGCAACATAAATGTGGATATGTTCATATTGGTCATATCACATATGATATCATCCTGAACACATATCAGGGCACTTATGTTCTAACAAAACCACTCTCAAAATCTCTTACGATTAAAAACTGTCTCATCCCCACTCACTCAGAACTGGAGGTGGCCACTCGTGTGAGAGAGTCGACCATGCTTACCTAACATATCTTTTATCACAACACACCACAAAATATGATAATAAACAAGTACAACAAATAAACTTATGACTGAATAATGTACATATGTCATATATATATAATAAGAATCAGAAATATCAATATAGTACAAATGAGAAATATCCAATTACATGTAAACCCAATAATTTTATGTCTCACAAAAGAATCTCTCGCAATGGGTTTGGTGAAGGGATCAGTCACCATACTGTATGTAAAAGTGTACTTAATCGTTTTTATACCCTTCTCAATGATATCTCTCACAAAATGGTATTTAGTTTCAATATGTTTGATTTTACTGTGAAACTTAGAGTCTCGATTATAAGTAATGGCGGCTTGATTGTCACAATAAATCATCATTGGCCTCCTACTATCTATTACAACCCCTAAATTATCCATAAATCTCTAAAACCAAACACACTCCTGAACGCCGCTAAGCATGCCATAAGCTCAACCTCTATCATAAATAAAGATACACAGATTTGTTTCTTACTTTCTAAGATATGGCACAATTATCGGGTAAAACAGCAAAAAACTTATATCGATTTGTATCCATCCAGATTGCCACTCCAATCGGCGTCTGAATGCCTAACAAGACGCAAATCATCTCCTCCGTAACATAATAAGAGGTTTGCAGTTCTCTTGAGATATCTAAAAAACCTTTTTACTGCTCCGCAGTAACCTTTTTCAAGATTCGATTGATACCTACTCGCTAGATCGATTGCAAAACAAATGTTTAGTCGTGTACACCTCATCGCATATACTAGATTTCCACTACACTAGTATAAGAGATTCTACTCATCTCCCTTATTTCTTCCTGGATTTTAAGGCATATGTCAAGACTCAGATCTTCACCTTTAGCGATGGAAGCATATATTGGATTGTCATCGCTCATCTCGAAATACTCAAAAATCTTCCTGATGTAGAACTTTTGTGCAATAGTTAATATCTTTCTCGAGTTATCCCTCTAGATCCAAACTCCAAGAATAAACTAACTCTTACCAATATCCTTCATATCAAAACTCAATAATAACCATATTTTAATGGTCATCAAATACTCTCTATTATTCCCAGTTAACAGAATATCACTCACATATGAAAACATGATCACAAAAGTGTCACTTGAACATATTAGGTACATGCAATGATCCTGCTCGATCATGACAAACCCATAAGACATTACCTCCTCCTGAAATTTCAAATACTATTGTCTGAATGATTGCTTAATATTGTATATCGACTTTCGAAGTCGACGGAGTTAATTCTCCAAAACTTTTAGAACGAACCCAGAGCGTTATTCCACATAGATCTTCTTATCCAAACTTCCATTAAGGATTGAAGTTTTTTTTTTTACGTCCATCTAGTGTAACTCCATATCCATGTTTGCGATAATCACTAAAAGTAAATGAATCGAGAAAAATTTGACTACCGGGGAGACACACCCTTAGTCTAAGTGTAACTCTTAGCTACCAGACAGGTTTTATACATCTCCATCGATCCGTCAGCTTTTCTTTCGATCTTGAAAACTCACTTATTCCAATAATCTTTCTACCCTTAGACAAATCAACTAGATCTTAGACTCCATTGATTCTTATTGACTCATTTTCTTCATCTATGGCCTTCAACAAATGGTCCTTCACAGAACCCTTGAGAGCTTCCTAGATCGCTTTAAATTCCTCATCATCCTTAAGAGTCGCTGGGCTCACCTGAGTCGCTAGGCTCATCCGTCTTATAGAAGGTAAAGTCCTATCGATTTCACATCTCCTAGGAAAATCATTCTTAAGGAGTATGGTGATACGAAACTCAATCTCAATGACAGTGTTGTTTGTATGCTCACCTAAAAATACTTACCCTTTGGAGTGTTCTGAGTATTTTATAAAGTTACACTTCTTTCCTCGCAGGCCTAACTTGCCGTGTGGATGCAAGAAATCATGATCATACACAACACAACCACATAATCTCAAGTGATTAAGGTCATGCTGCCTTCTTGTCCAAAACTCATATGGGGTGATGACTATGGACTTTGATGGGATACGGTTGAGGACGTAGGCTACAGTCAATAAAATATCTCTCTAATGGGAGATGGACAAATTGGCCTACGCTATCATAGACCTCACCATCTCTAACAAAGTCAAATTCATCATCTTGACTACTCTATACTACTAAGAAGTAGCATAAATAGTCACTATCACGTAATATCCTTTTTGAAATAGAGCTTTCTAAATTGTTCTGACAAATACTCGTGCCTCCGATCGGTTCTGAAAATCTTTACTCTCAAGTTTAATTGATTTTCAATTTCACTAATAAACTTCTTGAAACATTCCAATGCCTAAAATTTGTGTGAGATTAGATAAACGTAACCGAAACACGTGTAATTGTCTATGAATGTAATAAATTGCACAACTTCATTTTGAACTCTTATGCTCATAGGGCTACAGATATCGGAGTAAACCAACTACAATGGAGTATTAGCTCTCATTGTATTGGCAAATGATTTTCTTATAACTTTGTCGGTTAGACAAAACTCACATACACGCAACTCGAACTGGTTAGTAGCCCAACAGACCGCTCACTGCTAACCGATTCATCCTCTCTTGCCCGATGTATCCAAATCTACAATACAATATATTCACATCATCATCTACGTTATCAAATATAAAGACAATAGAAGAATAATAAAAAATACCATTGAAAGAAACAGCATCTAGTATATATAATCTATCATGGATAAAATCATAACAGATCAAAAAGCTATCGTATCAAGTAAAAACATATGATTTTCTATATGACAAAGCATATCTTAAGCATTCTTAATTAAAGTACTGAAATCAAATTCCGTCGAATATCCGAAGCGTAAAGAACGTCATTTAGATACAAAGTCTGGCTACTTTGTGACTCCAACTTGCAAGTATCAATCCCTCTAATGATGATAAATATTTCGTTCCTTACGTAAATCCTCCTAACCTGAGAATTCACTCGGTTGAACTCCACGTACACACTTCTGTCTTGAGTTACGTGATCAGTGACTCCTGAGTTTACAATCTACAAAGGAGAAAAATCAGTAAATATCACAGTAGATGAGACAATACTCAAACCACGTAAAGAAGAAGGATATTCCTTTACTTGTCACACTCACGAAAGAAATAACCAAGTGTACCTCAGACGTATCACTTCGCATTAGTCTTATCAAGCTCCTTCTTCCTACTCTTTTGTACCTTGTTGTTAGATTTATCAGATGACTTCTTCTTGCCTGGACATCGAGTCTTCTTCTCACTCTTATGTCATTTGTGTTTGGTACCATAAGAGCTCTTGCTCAACTCCGCCACATAAGTATGACCCTAGTACGGCCTGCTCGCCTCCAGATGCTCCTCCTCGAGCTCATAGTACCTACTCATATCAGGGAAAGTATGAATATTTTCGTTGTGCATGAGATTGATTTTCATGGTCTCCTATGAATCAGATAAAAACTGGATCACACACAATGACTGAACCTTATCCGAAATAGGCTTACCCGCATTCCTTAGCTCAATGATCATACTCGACATTTGTATCAAATATTACATCATTGTATGATCAATACTTTTCTTATAAATTATAAACTTATAAATCAGCATCCTCAACTTAGGACTTGAAAAGAGCACCATAATGCTCTTTTAGGGTGAGCCAAACTAACATAACCATAAAATACTACTCATAGATTGGGATCATGTCATTGTGCATGCAACTTATAAAGATTACCTTAACTTGGTTATCCTTTTTCTTTCATGCACGATAAACCTCATTATCCTGTCTAACATGAGGTACGGTACCTTCCCTGAGGCCTACCATCTCATGTCTCAAAATCTCATACATATCTTGCTCCTTAAAAACAAACTAGATCTTCCGGTATAAAATCTCACAGTTGTTACCATTTAATTTATTCTTCTTGTAAAAGTCTAATACGACAATTTTCATTGCAATAAGAGAAACTTTAATAACTTATTGATACTTATTCTCACATTTTGTGTACCTTTCGAATCAACAAATCCCAAATGAGTGAGCGCATAAGTCAACGGATACCATACACAACCAGGAATCGTATCTTACCAGACTTGGATTCGACAACAAAAAGTCACACTTAATGACATAAGACCATCAAAAAAGTGGAAAAATCAAATTCAAAGCAATCTAAAGTGCCACAGGAGTCCCATGCACCGCCACAAGGCGGCGCCTCACGTGCCTGCACATGCTGGCAACAAGCTGCTACATGCGCCAAACACGTAGTATGTTTGGTACGTGCCTTCACATGTGGCCTGAGTCACATCTCGGGTCAGGAAATAAGTCAGTCTCAAATCTGGGTCAACTTAACCCGGAACCCAAACCCTGATGTTCATGCGCCTCACTCATGCGTGAGCTTCACGCGTTAGTCCCTCTACACGTCACACTCCTCTTCGCGCGTGTACTCCATGCTCCAGTAGGTCTGGGCTGGTTCTTCCTCTCTCGAAAGGCCTACAATCGGGTCGTCTTGAGTCGGTTACCAGAAAATGATTTTCTAGGATTCCAATTAGTCATCCTCCAACCATTCTTGACTCGATTTTAGGAAGATTTAATCTCTAAACTCGGCGAAATGTATAACATTCATCGTGACCCTTCACAGCCATTTTGGAAATCCCACTTTCCGGCAACAACAGTTGTAATTGATCATTCAAATTGATAGATCTGAGTGTCAAGAACACATATAGGCCATTTGCATATCTCAATTTGTCCTCTAACTCGATAGATCTAAGGTTTTGAGATCCATATGGTCGAAACGTTCGACCGAACTTTTCATGGTCTTAATTTGTTCAAAAAATTCAAAAGAAATTATTTTCATAATCCTTGAACTATGGGTATTCTTGTGGTATCCTCAAATTCATGAAACTGATCCGTAATCTAAACCTAAATTTTATACCCTACACATTTTATACCTGAAAAAATTTTGAAAATTTTTTTTAATAAATCTAACTCGCTCCGAAACCAATGTTAGATTTATTCATATATATCAAAAGTGTGGTAAATCACAAAAATTAAATAATTTGAAATTCTTTGCTAAATATCTTAATATGTAGGTCTCAAAAAAATCATTGAACTACAAATCACAAAATCTGTCGATCTAAACTCTCGGTCGGGATGATGATCATGAAATCGAACCACCACTATAGATTCATGATATCTCAACCTGAAGTCCGATAAATCCAATATAACGAGAGAAATTTTTCTATTCAAAAATTTCTTGATCCCTCAATATTTCTCACTCTAGAGAATTGATCTTTCTCATTATTATCTGATAATGAGCACACTTTCTTGTTCATCCTAAAACCTAGATTGTTTCACCCAATTCACGTTAAATGATAGAGAAGAGATATCTAGGAGATAGTGGGAGGAATCGAGATAATGGGGGTTAACCCATTATCTCCAAAATCAATTTTTTTTTTTTTTACCTTTGGTAAAATGCCCCTACGTTGGCATATTTACCAACTTATAGCTATAAAAGAGGGAGAGAGAGTCAATCACCTGGTTAACGTGGGTACAGTACATCCATGTTGGAACTTTATCTGCATAAATTATACCAGTTCATGGAGCACATTTGCGCTACTTAGACAGTCATGTTTATAATCTTGATCTTCAATGTGATATAGGAAACATCTTGAATATGAATAGCTAATTCATTGACTATGCTAGTCGGACAACTTTCCTATAGTCTGAATAATTAGATTATAGGAGTCCAAGGCTGCCTTAAGTAATTCTTTAAGAAGCTCTCCCTCTTCCAAAATTTTCAACAATCATACTTCCATCAATTTGAAAACTGAAACAACTTCCACTTGCTTAAACAATCTTCTTCAACCTCTTCAGAAATCCCCTAAACTCTCATGATGCATTCGAACTTTTTCATGTCCTTTCTTGTCCTTTTCATAACCTCAATCATATTACTCAATTTCCCTTTGTCTCTATCTTCTGATGACTCAAGGTATGAGGATTGTAGCAAGTTATTCAACTGTGGAATCATAAGGAGTGTGTCATATCCTTCTTGGGGACATAGTCGACCGGATTGTTGTGGGCTACCAAGGTTTGAGCTTCAATATTAGATAACATCGCTATGTTTACTATAATGTCTCTTAAAGACAAACTTCTTGCAATCAACTGCCAAGTAGAGACACTTACTATTGCTAGAGATGACAACTGAAATTCCATTTGCCCCACAAGCTTTGCTAGCACAACACTCGATGACAGTCTCTTCAATTATGTCCCTAGCCTTCAAAACCTAACTTTTTACTATAATTGTTCTTCTTTTTGTAAAGAATATTGACATTCCTAAATTGAAAAAATCTTGTTAAAGAAGTTTTGGAGATTTCCAAATTAAAAAAGTTTTTGGAATATTGATTTTTCAAAATTTCAATATTGTAATTATTTCATTTATTCTTACAAATCTTGTAAATATTTTATTTATTCTTACCTTTTATATTTTAGAGTTTAATCTCAGAGAATTATCTTATAAATAGGTTCTTTGTACAACATATTAAACATACAATACATGTATCATTCTCTCTCAATCTGCTTTCTTTATTCTCTTTATTTTTTCTATTTTATTTTGCTTTTTCTAACATGGTGTTAGAGCATTAGGTGTTCGATTTGATTTTTTTCTTTCTACTCTTCTCATCAATTAAACATTTTTTTACCTAGTTATGGAGAAATTAGATATTTCTCAACCAATTTCTGTTGTACTTGATGGATACAATTATCAGGTCTAGTTTCAAGGGATGTGAAACTTCCTTAAGGGAAGGTGGCTATGGTGTTATGTTACAGAAGATGTCAAATTGCCTATGAAATCCAATGACGAATTGAATGGTGATTTTGCTAACCATCTTGAAGATTGGGACAGCAAAAATCATCTAATCCTCACTTGCTTTCGTAATACATTTTCACCTTCTATTCAATTGCAATTTAGTCCTTTTGAGATAGTTAAGGAAGATTGGGATTTTCTTGCAAGTCGCTACACTATATCAGATTTGGCTTATCAGTATCGATTGCTCACTGAACTTCACTCTTTGTGATAGGAATTAGGTCAGTCAATTAATAGTTTTCTTGCCTGTATGCAATCAATATGGGATCAACTTGCTCCCTCTGAATCCGAGTATACAACTGATGCTAGCAAATATGCAATATATCGAGACCAAGTACGTCTTGTCCAATTTCTTATGACTCTAACACATATTTTGAGTCTATTAAAGCTTCTCTGCTTAATCAGTATCCTTTTCCTATTATTGAAAATGTAGTTTCTAAGTTAATATCAAAAGAAACTCACATGGGATTACTCAAATCCCAACATAATGATGTTGTGTTGGTCACTATTACTCAAGGATCAAAGATTCCAAATTTTTATCATAATTATTAGAAGTTAGGTCATATCCTTCCTAATTATCTCATTATTCAATGTCAATTCTGCAATAAGTAAGGACATATTTCTAGTCAATGTCTTGCTAATCCTATGATTGAATGTCGATATTGTAAATAGAAGGGTACAT
This sequence comes from Dillenia suffruticosa, assembly GCA_033439265.1. Classification (NCBI taxonomy): domain Eukaryota; kingdom Viridiplantae; phylum Streptophyta; class Magnoliopsida; order Dilleniales; family Dilleniaceae; genus Dillenia; species Dillenia suffruticosa. Next base: position 4,592,057 of record JAVTVX010000037.1, on the reverse strand, counting down.
CTTATTGAGAATTGTCCCAAGAAGGTCATTTAATCCTAAAATCGTTCTATTACTGGTTCTCGACATATCTTATAGTCTGCTGTTGTTGCTGCTGTTAAGAATTCTGCTACTACCACCACTTCTACTCAGCCTACAGTATCTCGTGGTGATTTTCAAACCCTCTTACAATATATTCTTTATTTTGATAATCACAATAATACTGCACTCTCTACCGTATCAGGTACATCTTCTTGGTTTTTTTACTCTGTTTGCTCTAACCACATAACCCATGATTCCTACTCTTTTACTTTTTTATCTACTCCTATCACACCACCTATGATTCATACTGTCAATGACTTTACTATGCTAGTCACTCATATTGGTCATCTTTCTAACTCCTTCTTAGATTTACCAAATACATTATTTGTTTCTACACTCACCTTAAATCTTATCTCTGTTAGTCAATTATGTGAATTTGGATTGAACATAATATTCACTTCTATTGGATGTCACATGTAGGATCCTAGGATGAGAAAGATCTTTGGGGACAGACCGTAAGGTTGGATGTCTATACAAGCTAACTTCTCTTCACATTCCTATTACTCGTTCCTTACTATACTGTGCTGCCACTGTTCCTTCCTCGTTTCACTTATGGCATCTTCGTCTAGATCATCTTTCTCTTAATAAACTTCGTTCTTTGATTTCTTCGATTTCACTAGATTTTATTACTGATGAATCTCTTCAATGTATTTCATATCAAACTACAAAACAATATGTCTTATCTTTTAACACAAATGATTATATTTCTAATGACCCCTTTGATCTTATTTACTCTGATATTTGGGGACCATCTCCTACACCAACTATGGGTGACTCAAAATACTTTGTTATGTTTATTAATGACTACTCCTGCTTTGCATGGATTTACTTGATGAAAAACCGCTCAGAAATACCTAAAATTTACAAAAACTTTGCATCAATAATTCAAACTCAATTTTTTCACACCATCAAAATCTTATACACTAATAATGCATCAGAATATCTTGAGTATACTCTTACTATGTTTCTTAAGCCGCATGGAACCATTGTCTAATATTCTTGTCTAGGTACTTCCCAACAAAACGGTAGAGCAAAACGAAAACATTGTCACATTCTTGACATAACTTGGTCTTTACTCTTCTTTGCATCATGTCCATCACAATTGTAGGGTGAGGCAACTCTTACAACTATATATGTCATCAATAAAATACCTTCTTCTACAATTTCTAAAATCTCCCCTTATGAGCGGTTACACGGCTCCCCACCAACTTATAACTCTCTCAAAATTTTTGGGTATGCTTGCTTTATGTTACTTCAACCCTATGAGCATAATAAGTTATAACCTCAAGCATGATTATGCTATTTTCTAGGATACGGCATTGAACACAAAGGATATAGATGTTGAGATCCAATCTCCAATCATTTTTTAGTCCCTCGACATGTCATTTTTTGGGAAAATACCATATTTTCTTTCTTATCTAATTTCTGTACCACCTCTTTATTACTCACTAATCTGTCTCCTAATTTATTTTTTTCTAGTTCTGATACATGTACAGATATTTTAACTCTTACGGCTCCTCCTTCAAATCATCTCACAAATGATGGACCTGCACCTCCTTCCAATGAAGCCGAGTTACCTTCTGAATCTACTTCTCGACCTACAAAAGTTAGAGCACCTCTTGTTCGTCTTCTTGATCATCATTGTTATTCTATAATCTATACTTTACATGAGTCTCAATCTTACCGAGAGGCTAGTACTATTCCTCTTTGACAGCAAGCTATGCAAGAAGAACTTCAAGCTTTGGAGAACACACACACTTGGGATTTAATTGATCTTCCTAAAGACAAAACTCTTGTAGGATGTAAGTGGGTTTATAAAATCAAAACCCACTCAGATAGGACTATTGAATGATACAAGCCTTGGCTGGTCGTAAAAGGATACACATAGGAATATGGTATCGACTATGAAAAAACCTTTGCCCTTATTACTCTTCTTACTTTTGTGCGTAGTTTGCTTATTGTTGTTGTAGTTAAACAATGGCTCTTGGATCAAAAAAATGTTAAAAATGCTTTTCTCAATGGATTTTTGAAAGAAAAAGTTTATATGAAACCACCTCTGGGTTATTCACATACTGCCAACAAAGTCTGTCATCTTCGTCTAACTTTATATGGCCTAAAACAAGCTCCTCGTGGCTGGTTTTCTACTTTCAGCAATACTATCAGTGATTTTGGTTTCTTTCCTAGTACTTATTATGCTACCCTCTTCATTCAGCAAATTGATCATGGTATTGTTTTATTTCTTATTTACATTGATGACATGATTATCACCGGAAGCGATACTGCTACAATCTCCAAATTCAAATATTTTCTTTGCAGCAAATTTCAAATAAAAATTCTCAGTCATCTTATTACTTTTTGGGACTGGAAGTTACTCCTACATCTTCTGGTTATTACTTGTCTCATGCAAAATATGCCTTTGACCTTCTTTCTCATTTAGGCATTTCAAATAATAAAATTGTTTCCACTCCTCTTGAGCACAATGTCAAACTTTCTCCTATAGATGGTAATCTTCTTTCTGATCCTACCTTATATCGACAATTAATGGGCAGTCTTGTTTATCTTACTGCCTCTCATTCTGATATCTCTTATACTATTTATATTGTTAGTCAGTTTATGGCAGCATCACGATCTCCTCATTTTACTATTATTCTACGAATTCTTCGTTATGTTAAAAGCACCCTATTTCATGGACTTTACTTTTTTGTCTCATCCTCTTTACAGCTACGTGTCTATTCTGATACCAATTGGATTGGTGATCCTATTGCTCGACGATCTACTATTAGCTACTGTATTTTTCTTGGTGATTCTTTAATCTCCTGACGTAACAAGAGACAAACTTTTACAGCTCACTCTAGTACAAAGGAAGAATATCGTGCCCTGATGACACCACTACAGAATTATTTTGGTTTCAGAGGTTTCTTTGTGTCTTGGTATAGATACTTCTTTTCCAACTCCTCTATTTTGTGATGATCAAAGTGCTATTCAAATTGTTCATAATGATATCTTTCATGAACGAACTAAACACATTGAAATTGATTGTCACTTTATTCATCAATATATAACTAAGCATGACCTTCAATTATTCATCTTTCGCTCTGATTACCAACCTGTTGATCTCTTTACCAAAACTCATCTTCGTGGGCGTCATGATAACCTACTATACAAACTCAAGATGATTTCTCTATTTCCATCTTGAGTTTGAGGGGAGGGTGTAAAAAATATTGATATTTCTAAATTAAATAAGTTTTGTTAAAAAAGTTTTGAAAATTTCCAATTTAAAAAAGTTTTGGGAATATGACTTTTCAAAATTTTAATATTGTAATTATTTCATTTATTTTTACGAGTCTTGTAAATATTCTATTTATTCTTATTTTTTATGTTTTAGGGTTTAACCTCATAGAATCACCCTATAAATAGGGTTTTTGTACAACCAATTGAACATGTATCATTCTCTTGAGTCTACTTTTTTTATTCTCTATGTTTTTCTGCTTTATTTTGTTTTTTTTCTAACACTTCTATCGGCTTAACACCAACAGGGTTAGACCAATTGCATCACTGATGGATTGAACCTCAGTGCCTTCTATAATATGCTTTACACTGAAATTGACTCGAGGTTGTGGTCCTGCAAGGATTCAGTCTATGTACCAATCACTGATTCAGGTACTCAAGTCATACAAAGAAATCCAAACGATGTTGGTGCAGCTCTACAAGACGGGTTTGGAATCCAGTGGAGTGTCAATTACGGTCTATGTCATATTTGCACTTCCTCTGGAGGGCAGTGCAGATATAATGCCTCGAATGAAGACCAATTCGCTTGCTATTGTTATGATTGGGCTTTTAATGTAACTTGTCTCAACAAACCATCAGATATTTGCTTCTTTTCCCTGTTAAACTGTGCAGAGGAGGCTGATCTGCACAATCTCAAATGATGCATGTTTTCAGCGATTACTGCTTGAATTAGGAAGATATGGTCTCAAGGACCAAGTCAAGTAGGTGATGTTGTGTGAAAGTCGTGACACTATCAAATGCATTATGCAATACCCTTTACCTAATTGATAGGGTATATTCTCCTTTTAAGCGGCAAACGTGAGCTCCTTACCTATATTCTCTATCCAACCCAAGCACATTGGCACCAAAGACATACATAATCGAAAACATAGCAACAAGCATAATTTTTATTTTTTTTTTTTTTTGGCTTCTTTATCCAGTGTTAAATATTAGGATGGGAAGTTGAGCAAACAAATAAATAGAAATGAATTTAGCGGACAAATCGAGAAAAGCTATTCTTCTATTAACATCCTCATTTAGTTACATAAGAAATATAGAGACACTGGCACAGTTTGGAGACCGGGTCAAGGCTGATGCGTTCGGTATGTATTACATGGTTGTAAAGAAAATTGTAACATCTTAGGCTGAACACAATGATGGGCTAGATTTTTCTTTCCTTGTAATTGCCCTCAACTTACTCTCCCATTTCTTGCTTCACGTATATTTAGGTTCTAAATTCTGTAGTTGGTGTCGGAACTTTTTCATTGGCTATATTGCTTGTCAGACTGTTACGAATATTTGCAAAATAAAAGTATGGTACTAGACATTTTGTATGCTTGCTTGCCGTGACCGCTGTTTCATGACGCCTTTTCTAGAAGAAGATTTTAGATCATAAAGACCAACAAAACTCTGATTGTGGTCAAGAGACCCGCAAAATATTCAAACCTCAAAAATGTTAACTTGAAAGGTAATAATCACTTAATCTTGACCGTTTCCATCGTCCTATAAATCTCATTTTCCTTCTAATTCAATTCTCTCCATCACTATTCTTCCTCCAAGATGAATCAGAATTTTTTCCTGTCCTTCCTTCTCTTGAATCTCATCATACCATGTAACCTTCCATCATTCCTATATGCTGATGACTCGCGTTATGTGAACTGCAGTAAACCATTTCTGCGGATTCACCCAGGGGATCACACATCCTTTCTGGCTTCAAAACCGACCAGACTATTGTGGGATGAAAGCATTTGAGCTTGATTGTCAAGGTAATGTCCCCATGAGTTCTGTGAAGTACAGAGTTCTCCAAATCAACAATCAGAGTAACCCTCAAAATTGCTAGAGAAGATTATTGGGATTCAATTTGTCCCACAACCTACATCAACAATAATCTTGATTTCAGTTACTTCAGTTATGTTTCTGGGTATCAAAATCTGACCTTTTTCTATGATTGTGATATCAGTGTTTTTAAGCAAATGATCCCCGCCTTTTTTGGGTCAGGAAAACTGCAGCACTCCTGGCAACTACGTAAATGTTTTCTATGTTTCTACAACAACAATCCGAGTTGACCAAGAAGTGGTGACCCGCAAACACGGTGTTTATGTTCCAATTTCTGAATCTGCTGCTCAGAATTTAGGGAAGAATGCGACAACTGTTGATGCAGCTCTTGAAGGATTTGTAATCGAGCGGACTAATGCATATGATAATCAATGCAGAGGTTGCACTGATTCTGGTGGATGGTGTGGATACACCGCAAGTACAGACCAATTCGCACGTTATTGTAATGATAAGCCATATTATCCAGCATGTGGCAATGTGCCTTCTCCTCTGCTTTCTCCTCCCTTACCCCGTATGCACCCTTCCCTTAGGATAGCTCAATATTCATTTACCTTTTAGGATAGCTCAATAGATTCGGTGATATTAATCTGCAAAAAGAGGAGAAATCTTCTAACAATTTTGATCATGCTTCTATGCCTAAATAGGCTTCATAGCGGCTTTTGATTTGTTTGCTTGCTTTAAGTAGGTAGTAGTAGTTGCTAACAGGCATAACCTGCGCCTTGTTACTTAAGCGAGTAAGTCTTGGGCTGATTATATAATATATATACCACTCGTACATATAATCCATCACTATATGGGGCCTAAGGAAACAAATTCAAATTCGGCATGCTTGTTTTGTTTGACTCACCAGGAACATCAAATGAGGTCCAATCTCCATGTGAAAGTGAATGCTAAAGGTGGATTTAATTTCCCCAGAGGTGAAAAAATATAACAGTAAGAAATTATGCAAATATCATTTTCTTGTTGGAGCAAGTAACAAAAGTAATATGAAACCATTGACCCGTGTGAGGTACTAAAATTTCCGCAAGAGAAGTTTCTATTCCATTGAAAAAACATGCCAATCCACACTTCGATGCCAAAATTCTGGTCAAATGTCACCACCTAATGGCAGCTTTGCAAATTTAGCACACCAAACTGAGCCACCCCTTTTGAAATTTTGTCTACCCGTATGTAAAACGCTTTGCTTTCCCTTCACTCTCCCATCTTCCCCCCTCCCCTCCTACTCTCTGACCAAGAATGCATTTCCATGGCATCCCAACCTTTCTCCTTCCCTTGATTGCAACCTTAATCATCACTCATGTCCCAAATTCTTCTTGTTCCGATTATCGATACTCAAACTGCAGCCAGACCTTCCAGTGTGGGAATGTCCCAAACATTGGCTATCCATTCTGGGGATTAAACCGGCCAGACTACTGTGGCTGGCCTGAATTTGAGCTAAGCTGCAGTGGTGATGCCCCGGAATTGACAATCCTCTCACAGAAATTTCGAGTACTTAACATCATCAACTCCTCCTATACCCTCAACCTCACAAGAGCAGATTACTGGGGTACTTATTGTCCTAGTGATGGTGAATTTGCCAATACCACCATAGATACTTCATTTTTCACCTATACGTCAAATACCCAGAGCTTGTTTTTGTACTACAAATGCCAAACACTGGAAATTACCGTCGCATCTCAGATATTTGGGCTTAACCTTCAATTTAGCTGTGTCGTGGATGATAAAAATACCACCGGGTATTATGTTACAAGAAATATTTCGTCAACCGGAGTTGGAGCTCTTCTTGGCAGCTGCGAAACAAATGTAAATGTTCCAGTTTACCAGGAAAATGCACAGGTCTTAGAGAACAATCTAACAACATCCCATTTGCTAGAAGCACTAGATGGTGGTTTTGGACTAAAATGGGATGCAAATAATTCTTTGTGTGAAGTGTGTGTTAGTTCTGGTGGTCTGTGTGGGTATAATTCAAGCACACAGAAATTTACTTGTTACTGTAAGGATCAGCCTTACCTGGGTAGCTGTGGATCAACTCAACCTAACACACTTTCAGGTATGCACCTTCTGTCTACTTTGTGGTTCGTCGCTATTTCTATGCAACCTGAACTATAGCCATCATTTTTTTTTTCTAGAAATAAGTTGTCTTTGATTTAGTCTTGTTTTTCCATGATTTTGTTAGTAAGGGGAATAGGTGATTCTCCTGTCTGATTGTAATTTGCTTAGATCAGTTTTTTGGATTGGCATACTTCACTCAAGAGAAAAATCAAATACTCTAACCGGTTCCTTGTTTTCTTCTAATTCAATTCCCAAAAGTAGAAGAGAAATCAAATGGCTGCAGTTGCTCTTACTCGTCAATTTCATCAGCAAAAGGGAGCAGTTCAAAGGTCCCTTTAGTTGATGGATTAGTAGTTCATAGGTCGTGTTCATACTGTATTATAATTTAGGAAAAATTAGACAAAAATCTATGGAGACCTCTGGTTAGGATTTGAAATCCAAGCAGCGGTGGGCTAGTTGAAAAGATCTCTTTCAAAGCTGTTACCATGAACTTGTCACCTTCTGCTAGACGAATTAGCAGATTACGCTTAAATCAGTACTTTTGAAATGCTTGGTTCCTTTTCATATCTGCTATTAGTAATACCTTTCTTCTTGTTCCTACAACTTTCCATGTCGGACAAACAATATCTTTGTTCTGTGCATTATAGCCTTATTGGTCCATCTATACTAGTCCCATAAGAAAATGGAGGACATAGTGAGAGATCCAACGGAATGATCAGCAAATAATTTTGGCCATGTTCAATACAAATTGCTCCGCTTGTGACCTGGACATCACAGCGTCAGAACTCAGCCAACAGAAGGATGCAAAGAATTCAACTCCCCCCCTCCCCAAGTCTACAATACACGGGATTCACGTACTAGGGTGGAATGACATTAAATTCATTGGTACTTTTAGAAAAATGTGGAGGAATTTGCTTTGCAGACTGTCTACCATACCTGCCTCTCATGCAGAAAGAGTCCTTAGCTTCTTCAGCTCCATGTTGCCCTGTTGTCCCCTGTTTCAACCTTTGCCCTGGCTATTACAATCCACCATTTGAATGCAGTCATCATAGCAAGACTTTAAGCTCTTCTCGTTCTCTCAAAAAACTTCTGATCATTAGCATATTTATTATCAAGACAAAAGTCCTATTTAGGCGATCTTTTAAAATTCTCCCATTTGGATTCATGACAACATCAACATAGACAGCTGGCTATTACAGACCGATTGACAAAAGTCTTTCCAGGCTTAGCTTTGAAACTGTCAAGTAGCTTTGCAATAGCCAAGACTTTCCGAGAGGAAGCTTCTATTTTGTTGAAAAATAGCCATCTAGGTGCAGCCAAAACGCGGTCAAATGTAACAATCTTCCCATAACGTAGTTGACGGAAAATAGGCAGCTAACCACACCTTACTTCTTGAAATTTATTCTCACTTTCTTTCTTGTACCTATAACCCTTCTCCTCTCTCTCCCTCTCTCTCTCTCTCTCTCTCTCTCTCTCTCTCTCTCTCTTTCTCTCTCTCAAACTGAAAATGAAACCCTCTCTCTTTTCCATGATTGTGATCTTATTCCTTCTTCATGTCCCAAAAACTTCATGTGTTGATTATCGATACTCAAACTGTAGCCAAACGTTTCAGTGTGGGAGTATTGCAAACATCGGATATCCTTTCTGGGGACAGAAGCGACCAGATTACTGCGGTCGCCCTGAATTTGAGCTGGACTGCACTGGTGATGCACCGGTGATGACAATGGAATCGCTGCTATTTCGAGTACTCAATATATATAACACATCCTCCACTCTCAACCTTACAAGAGTTGATTACTGGAACACTTCTTGTCCTAATGAATTTTCTAACACCACTATTGATTCTTCATTTTTCAAATATACTTCAAACACCCAGAACATGTCCCTCTTCTATGACTGCGCCAGATCACTCCGGGGTGCTGGGATTTCGGACCCATTTAACTGTGACATAGACAACACTAGTATGACCGGCTACTATACTTTGTCGGCCAATGATATTACTATTCGGTCAGCTTGTAGAATAAATGTAAATACTCCTGTTTATCAAGAAAATGCACAGGCCATAAAGGATGATAACATGACTAGTGATAATTTGGTTCAAGTCCTGGATGGTGGGTTTGGGCTACAGTGGGATGCGAACAATTCCATCTGTGAGGTATGTACACAGTCAAATGGACATTGTGGGTACAACTCGAGCGCAAAGCAGTTTGTATGTTTTTGTGAGGATCAGCCATTTCGGGCTAGTTGTAACTCAAATGGACCAAACAGTCCAGGATCAGGTATGTCCTTCGGTTTTCTCCTTGTCATTTCTTAGTTCTTGCAAAGGAATTTAGTCCATGCGCCATCTAAGGATTCATGTTGTTCGAGTACTTCAAGGTTTTGATCTTATCCCAACTTGGTTCACAAGAGTAATTTATAAGGAATGCTTAATTATGATCCACAGTGGTAGAGAAATTATACATAAAGGGGGTAGAATTGTAGATAATTAGATTGTTTGCACTATGTCCATGCTAATTTGTGTAGATAAACCTGGAAGAAACATAGACGCCTAGCAGGATTAAATTTCAATACGTTATTTCATTTTACAACTGCTTTACCTAATTAAATTCAGTATTCTTGAACCCTTGTTTTTTCTATTGATTAGATCTAAGATTAGTTAGCAAACTTCAAGAATCGGTCAATTTTTTCATGTTCCTCAAATACCAAATTGCTCATTTTATCTTCAATCACAAGAAGTAAAAAGGTCAGTCAGTTTAATTATGTCAGACCTAATTGAAAATTAAAGATCAGATGTTTTTAAAATTTTATAATTTTCATGAATATTGATATCTATGGAAATATTGATATTATTTTTCAATATTTTAGCATAAAAGAAATGATAGTTATTAGACAATAATCCAATTAGCACATAGGGATCAATACATGTGAAAATCATATAAACTTTATATTTCTCTTCTTTGTTGAATCCAGTGAATTACCCTTTACTACAAAAAGAAGGAGAAGAGTCGTTGACCCGTGCTTATCAAGTTTAAACAAAACAAGGTCTTCTAATTACTGCTTAAAGCTGGTTGGGGTTTAGGCAAAGGGATCATATCTTGAGACTAGTAGTCAACGCCTCTGTGTTTTTCGGATTTTGTTTTGAAGTACTTCTGCACCAAACCGTGGCTTTGTTAATCAAATTAGTAGTTGATCTCTACTAACTAATTATTCTTGTCCAATTTTTTTTCTCTTTTTTTAGTTATTAAGAAAGTAATTTTCATGGTTCCACATACGGAAACAATAAAATTAATTAATTAAAAAAAAAATCTAATAAGCTAATAATTTGTTTCAGTATTAGCCACTGGTTTGGATTTAAATTTCCTTTTTCTGCGGCTGTTGGCCCTCCAATTTCGTTTTGTCTCAAAATTCTATCTCGAATTTTGAGCTGGATGTTGAAATATAAGATTAAAAAAAAAATAGTGGCAGATGCATATGTCACTAAGTGGTTGCTTTCTGAAAGCAGCCTTTGTTGAAGAGTTGTTACCAAATAAGAATATTTGACCCTTTTGGCTTATTCCAGTGCTTATACCTAGCATGTGTTTCTCTCTCTATTCCTTCTGAACCCTCTCTCTCTCTCTCTCTCTCTCTCTCTCACTTACCAATGAGTTCCCGCAGCATCTCAACCCTTCTTTTCTTCTTCTCCTTGATCATACCCTCACTAGCCGATGAACCCCCCATAGCCACCGATTTCCGATATTCCAACTGCAGCCAAACGTTCCGGTGCGGGAATATCCCAAACATAGGATATCCATTCTGGGGGCAAAACCGTCCAGAATACTGCGGGCATCCGAAATTCCAGCTCAACTGTTCCGGCCAAACACCGGAAATTAATATCCTGTCCCAGCAATTCCGGGTCATGGGTATCAACAATATGACCTACACTCTCAACCTCACAAGGTCCGATTACTGGGGCACTTACTGCCCTAGTGTTTATGAGAATACCACTATAGATTATGATTTTTTCAACTATACCCAAAATACCCAAAACATGTTTCTCTATTATGATTGCCAACCTATTTATATTTCCCCTCCTATTACGGCAGACTCCATAGAATTTACCTGTAACAACACAACCAATGGGCATAATTCTACTGGGTACTATGTGACGAGGAATTTGACATCGGTTCTTACCCTAAATGGGATTTGTGCAACCAATGTAATTGTTCCTGTGTACCAAGGGAATGCTCAGGCTTTGGGGAGCAATTTGTCCACAAATAATTTGCTTGGGGCGATAGATGGAGGGTTTGGGCTAAAATGGAACGCTAGCAATTCCGAGTGTGAAAACTGTGTTTGGTCTGGTGGGCAGTGTGGGTTTAATAAAAGCACTAACGGGTTCGTGTGTTTTTGTGAGAATGGAGCTCATCCTTCTACTTGTCATCCGCTTGTTACAGGTATGTGTTGTGTCTAATTTCTTCATTTTAGGGTTTTGAGTTATTAGGGTTTTATATGCCTAGTTATTGCAACCACATTTCACCGTGATAAATTTTATTGAACTTGTCATTTCTTTCTTCATCCCCAGCCATTGGATAAACCCAAATTGATGGGATCTCTAGATGGGGACTTCTACCCAAATTGATGGAGACCCATTTGATCTGATGTTTTAGGGGTATACCTCTTTTTGTGCTGATTTCATCTTTTCCGATTCTTGGTTATTGAGAAGGGGTTGAACGTGTCACATGTTCTTTATTTTAGCTAATTCTGCACTAAAAATTAAATGTTGTGGTTGAGACCTTTAGTTGCCTGCCTTCTTGTGGTCAATATAGTGAATGTTTAAAACCACATTATTTTAGTTTTAGATAATGTTGCAATTAGCAGCTGGCACCATTAGGGGATAAATAGTATATTTAGTATGTTTGTGCTCAAGTGCAGTATGATTTGCATTTGATGACTTTAATTAATACTTAGGTTCCTTGATTGAGTGCCCTTTGGTATGCACATGTGATTTTGATTGTCATTGGTGTGGGACATAATTCATGCATAATTTCTTTACCATTTGCTTGACTCGTCTAGAAATAAAATATATAGAATCAACGTGCTACTGCTGACTGTTGTCCTCTTTGAACAATATGAATAGCTTTTAAATTTTTACCGCCTATTTCTTTTCTTGTGAACTAATCTCCTAAGAACGTAAACAAAAGAAGCTAGTCAGACTTGTGAAAGGGCTTGGTCCAGACCGGGCCCAAGGTGGGGACAACATGAAAAATGTGGGCTTGGGCTGGACATGGCCTGATCATCGGGTCTCAAACCGGATGCATAGTGTGGGTCAGGATGGGTTGAACCTAACAAGCCCATGTCATACAGGTCAAGTCTAACCTTGGGTTATTGGGCTCAGCCCAGCCGGTCCAAGCAGGCTAGAGTCTAGTAAGCAGACATTTTCTATTGTCTTGGTGCCTATCTGACCTTTTTTTTTTTTTTTTCAATTTAAAAGCATTTTAAAGTTAAAAATTACGTCAAATGAATTTTTCTAAAACTGTTTAAAAAAGAAACTTAACTTTTTTAAATGAAAAATAGAGAAAAATGAGAAATTCCTTAGAGGAGCTTTTACCTGACTTTTCAAATAAAAATGTTTGTTCTGACAAAATCACCCCTAATTATTTCAACTATTATAATTTTATCTCATATATTAACGTTAAAAAAAAAGTGTAACTATTTCAACATTGATGAATAATTTTAATTTATTAATTTTTTTATGAATTTTGGAAATCTTTTAAAAAGTATAAATTTTAAATATTTATGAACTAAAAATATTTATATTTAATTTATAAATATTTTATAATTATTTATGAAATTATTTACTTTATAAATTATTTATAAAACTTTAATATCAATTATGTTTTATTATAATTTCACTACATAATTTTTTAAATAAAATTATCAAACAATTTATCACTTAAATTTTAAAATTTTATTTTTCACATTTATAAGTTAAAAACAAAAATTTTAATAAAAAAAAGGAGCTAGGCAAACAAACTCTTAATTGTATCCGCAATCAACAATTAGACTCAATTAGCATATGATGACAAAGAACTCCTTCCTATGTTACTAACGCACACTGAAGTGAACCCCACATGAAAATCTTCTTCGTATTCTGCAAGTGCATACTCATAATTGTACTCATTTATTAGCACACCCGCCACCAAACTATCCATACTAACTCGTCATTTTCTTCCACATATCTCCATTGTCAAACCTTAGTTATCTTCTCTATCATAGCTTCTCTATTCGTCATCATTCCTCAAAATTCAACTCTATCATAACTCTCTCATGCTTCACAGTCTCTCTCTCTCTCTCTCTCTCTCTCTCTCTCTCTCTCTCTCTCTCTCTCTCTCTCTCTCTCAATCCTCACTCCCAACCATGCCTCTCTTCTTCATCATACTCTTTGCTTGGTTTCCTCTGTTTTCCTCTGCTAACCAGCCTCTTTACCCAGATTGCACACTTCAATACAACTGCAGTTCAATCCAGAATATCACATACCCATTCACTCGATCAATCCGGCTGGTCTACTGTGGACCATTGGAGTTCCAGCTGAACTGCCGGTCTGATTCCATAACCGAAATAACTGTCAATTCTCAGAACTGCAGAGCTCTCAACATTGTCCAAAAACAGGACAAACTAACCTTAGCAAGATCAGATTACTATAACAACGTGTGCCCACATGAATACGCTAAAACCACTCTGAATTCCGCTGTTTTACATATTCTACCAATCTTGAAAAGCTCACCATCTTCTATGGATGCTCCTCTGTCGAAACCCCTATGAAGCCAATAAATCAATTACACTGCAACATTAGTGGGGTTTCTACAACTGCTTATTACTTTATTGGTCCGGTTCCAAGTGACCCTATTTTGCAAATCATTGAGTGTGATGTTTCAGTGGAGGTTCCAGTGTTTGAAACCGCAGCATTGAGTCATGGGTTGAGTTGTATTAGTCTTGAGGATGTTTTGATGCAGGGGTTTGATGTAAAGTATAAGAGGCCTTATAATGGGGCTTGTTCAAAGTGTTTGAATTTTGGTGGGCAATATGGATTTGACTCGAATTTGAATGAACCCATTTGCATTTGTGGTGATAAGTTGTGTGATGTGCAAGGTATTTGATCCTTTTCTTCTTAAGCTAATCTGGTTGCTAGTGCTTTTCTTCTCGGCAATGCATATTCATGATTTTCATGATGATTGAACCTTTGGAAGTGATAGTGGATACAGCAACTGCATGATCAAATAGTCATGCATATTGCAGCCTGTACCTAAGTTTATAGATTTACTACACATTTTTGAGGTGTTGATTCTTCATAGGCTAGTTCCATTGAAGGTTGTCTTCTAAAGGCCATCTAGCTTTCATTATGTGTAATGATGCTGAAACCATCACACTGGCCTCTTATTTCCATTACCTTTTTATTCACTAGTGAAGGCTTTAAGATTTTCAAATTGCTATCATGAAAGATTAGGTTCCATACTGTTTACTTTTCTTATCAGTCGAAGTATAATGTAGCTGCTTCATAGGCTAACTCTGATTCTCTTGGTTGTTCCAACCATAATTGTTAAAATCTCAACTCTACATGTTTAGCTTCATGGTTACAATTGTAGAATTGGGCTATGAGACTACAAAAAAATTAGGTTGCAATTTGGATCACTACGGTTCCTTCTAACCTTGGAAAGCCTGCAAACATTTAAGCGCCGCATATGTTGCATAGTCAATGTAGGTTGTGGCTATGTTGATATAACCAAGACATGATTGGCGTTGCCCTTTGTGAAGTTATTTCTTTACAGGACAGTGCAAGAAAGGTTTGACCTTATTGAAGTCTGATGGTCAATAGACTTAGAAGGAAAGATTTTAGATGGTTATTAATTCAACTACTTTGTTAAATATGTTTCCTCCGTAGGCTCATTACTTGATGCCTTAAGTAACGCTTTTTGGTTTTGTAATTGTTGCAGGAAAAAGTTCCAAAGGTGTTGCACTTGGAATAGGTACAATTCTGTTGCAGACTAATCTTAGAGTGCATTATACAATTGTCAATTGCATATTACAGAGAAATTGATTACTTCTTTCCCCATCCTCAGGCATTGCCATAGGAGGTGCAGGCATTGTTGGCATTCTCGCATCATGTTTATACTGCTATTTCATACATAAAAAGAAGAAACAGATCGATTCGTCCAAAAGCAAGGAAGACATTCTAGGTGCTCCCTCAGGCAAAAGCCTTTCTACTACCAATGCTTCAGCTGTCATATCTCAATCGCAAAGCGTTCCTTCCTTCCCCTACCCAAAATCTGTCGACACTGAGACAGGGGGGAGTACCTATTTTGGAGTTCAGGTCTTTAGCTACCAAGAACTCGAAGAAGCCACCAACAATTTTGATTCTTCAAGAGAACTTGGAGATGGAGGTTTTGGCACCGTGTACTATGGTACAATAATCAACCTGTATATGTATATGTTTCATGCTTGATCTCCTCGCCGGCCTGTTCTCATGTTTGAATATTTTTGAACTATTTGACAGGCCAGCTGAATGATGGGCAAATAGTTGCAGTGAAGCGCTTGTATGAGAACAATATCACCCGTGTCAAGCAGTTCTTGAATGAAGTTGAGATCCTAACTCATTTACAGCATGACAACCTTGTGAAACTTCATGGCTGCACTTCAAGACGGAGCAGAGAGCTACTTCTTGTGTATGAATACATCCCCAATGGAACTGTGGCAGATCATCTACATGGGAAACGAGCAAAATACAGCTCGCTTTCTTGGTCTGTCCGGTTAGGCATTGCTGTAGAAACAGCTGATGCACTTGCTTACCTCCATGCTTCAGATGTCATACATCGCGATGTCAAAACTACCAACATTCTCTTGGACAATGATTTCCGTGTAAAAGTTGCAGACTTTGGGCTCTCAAGGTTGTTCCCAGCCGACGTCACTCATGTTTCCACTGCTCCACAAGGAACACCAGGCTATGTTGATCCAGAGTACTACCAATGCTACCAACTCACAGACAAAAGTGATGTTTTTAGTTTTGGGGTGGTCTTGGTTGAGCTTATATCAGCCAAACAAGCTGTCGATGTCAATAGGCACCGAACAGACATAAACCTAGCCAACATGGCTATCAACAAAATTCAAAACAAGACATTGCATGAACTGGTTGATCCAAGTCTTGGATATGAAAGAGACTATAACATCAAGAAGATGACAACTGCAGTTGCGGAGTTGGCTTTCCGTTGCCTCCAACAAGAGAAGGAAATGCGGCCTAGTATGGGAGAAGTTCTTAAGGTTTTGAAAGAAATTAAAAACGAAGATCTCAGTTTGCGGAAGGCGGAGGTTTTGGATATGTCTGCAGATGATGTAGGAGTTTTGAAGAGTGAGCCTCCTCCGATTTCTCCAGAATCCAATGAAACAGATAAATGGGTCGGTGACCAAAGTCAACCTCATAGCATTTAAATAATGTGGTTGAGAGTTGGGTTGCTCATGGCTTGATGTCCATGTGTGTAGGTTGAAGTTTGCTGTCTTCAACTCTTCTTGTTACCTACCTTTTTAGTTTCATTTTTTTTTTCCCATGAAGTGTAATTTTGAAAGATGCCACTTGCAGATGGAGAAGGAAGTTTTGGGTAATGTACATAGGCTAAATAGCCAGCAATATTTTATTGATTTCCCTAATTGTCGTATCATATAAGAATGCTTTGGCTGTTGTATTGATTTGATACCGACAATTATGGACTTTTTATTTTTTTCAACCCTTGTTCAAAATGAGCTAGGGACAATTAACTCAGATGGAAGCAGTGAATACTACAAATTTGCCTCAATTGCCCATGATTTGCAAGGCATCTGCATGTAATATACATGGAAGTCCATAACTAATGGGCATCTCCAGAACTTGTTGCGTAACCCTCCAAAAACAATTAACTAGGTCATTCATATATTTTTTGGAACTTCCCTAGCTTCTTAAAGTTTTGACTTCCACAAATTTGAAGTGGTATCATGCTTGAAGTTTATCAACAATAGTAAAGAACCCCAACATGGATGGCTTCAGATAGATCAAGTTGAGATTATAGAAAGCTCTTACTAGGATCCACTATGCTACTCTTTCCTTCTTGCCTAGGAGGCTAGGACTATTATTGAAATCAGTATGTTCAGTGAAGACGAGCCAAAGGTGTAGAACTCATCTTGTTTGTTAAATGAAATCTAGGAGAGACCCATTCCTAGTTTATATTTGGTTCATTGAATATGCAATAGCTAAGGTAGCTATTGCATATTATCGTTTAAGAAAAGCTATAATGACATAACATTAGAAAATTCAAACGGAGTAGTTGTGGGTAGGCTATGATAGGCAAGTGGAATTTCACAATCATGGACAACCTACCAATTGAGACAATTCAAACCCCTTTTTGCAGATGAATTTGTATTGTCTATTGTCCGAGAGTGCACAATACAGAACACATTATGATGTCCTTATTATTTTAAAGTCCTCCTGCCGTCTCTGAAACAACCATTTTGCTTGGTGTCTGCTTCTTATCCTCCTCACATTCTCATTCTGCCCACCAAATAAATTCATTCCCCCCCTCCCTTCAAAAAAAAAAAAAAGTTTGTTCATTCTGTGGTTCTCATCATTTTTTTTTATACAAGGTTCGAACTCAAGAGTTATAAGGAGAAATGAAACGGTGCCAATTGAACTATAATTCATTAACTTCTATGGTCCTTTTTATACCTTCATTTCATATTCTGTCTTTTGTCTTCCTTGTATTCTTATGCACGTCTACGGACTTGATTATTATTTACCCAAAATTTCAAATTTTTACTTATCAAGTGGATCAATCATTAACACCAAGTCTATTAGCAAAATATATTCCTTTTCTCATGGAAGAAGTCTTCAAAATTTCAAATTTGAGCTTGCCATTTGTTAAATTGCCTGAAATCACCAACCTTGAACATCTTATTATTAGTTGAATTTCAGTCACTATTTTTTTAGATATATACTACCAGCAAATTTAAGAAACACAAGTAATATAGCTTATATGCAACGACAATATTTTTATTTAAGTTTGGGATAAATCAGTAAAATCCAAAATGCAAAATAAAATAAAATAAAATAAAATAAATTCATATCAATGCAGTTTACATCCAATATCTCACTGTTAGGCATTCAATTTCTAATGTACAAAAAACTTTTAAATACCAATATTTTTTATTTTCAAAACAATTCAATACACTAAATTAATTAATATTTATACAAAAATTTTTATATTTTTTATATTTATACTTTCTCACATTTAATTAATTATTTACTTTTTAATCATAATTTTTTATATTATTTATCTTATCATTAACAATTATATATTTGATTATTTTAAATTCATATCATAAAATATATAGTTATTTTATTAGCTTTATAAGATAAATAATATTTATATAAAAATTTATATATTTTTCATATGTGTTCTGTGGAAATATGCTTGCCGTTTAGGCGCAGCCCTCCATTCAATATCAATAATAACTCGAAATTTGGTGAAATTTCGGAGGCGGAAAATCTTGGGGGTGACTTTTAAATTGTTTTGGCAACAAGGAGGATATTTTTTCTTATTCCTTTGATTTAGGGTGTCCCGACCCAATCCCAAAGACTAATCCTTTTCTTGGCTTGTTTCTTTGTAATTTAGTCCTCTTGGGAAATGTGACCAATGTTGCTCTCATTTGAGTTTCCGATGATCAATTTTCCAAAATATAAATGTTGTCCATCCATTTAATTTAATTCAAATATCATTTATCCTTGAAGATTTAAAATTAGGCAAGCATGCTCATGATTCAAACAATTCCCAATCCCATAAATTGAATCCTTAAACATGAATCCTAGAAAAATATTTTGGAGTGATTTATGAAAAAAAAAAGTATATATTTTCCCAATATGACTAATATTATAATTTTAACAGTACTGATATTTGTATTTTCGTTTACGTTCTTATATAGAATGAACCGGTCGAATCTAAATTGATATGAAAAAATCTTTTCAATTTTTAAGATTCGTGATCTTACCAAATAATCTTATATAAACAATCACTAAATAAACTAAATTCAGTATTAAAACTCAAAACTATTTCCTATAAGAAGCTATACTAGATCAGCTTGTTCTGTGAAAAGATTTTATAATCAAGTCGATTACTAAATAACTCGCGTACCAAAAATTGGGCTAATTTCTAACTATGATATTAAGATTTAAATTGGTCCTCATTTTAGAGTTTAGATAAAACTATTGAATATTAAATGAAGTCTTACTTGCCACATGAATAATATGATAAAAATATTTTATTTTTTATTTTTTTTTACCAAAACTTCAAACGTTGCAAAAGAATGGTTTTATGCTTTATACTTACCATTGTGATTTCTTTTGAAGTCTAAAGAATAATTTGAAAGAAATGGCTTAATTAAACCCTTATTTAAGATTAGAGTTGTTGATAAAAATGACTTTCATAAATTACCATAGTGAAAATGTCTCTAAAAATAGTAAAAGATTATGTATGACTAACACAACAAATCAAATTCTTTTTCATCAGAAATAATTTTGCTCTGACCCCTAGACTAAAAATTAAATACCGTAAAACTATTAGTTTGTAATTTTTTTAATCCCCCACTTAGGAAAAAAAAAAAGAGTAGTTTCTTAAAAACATATTTAATTTTTTGAATGTCTAACTGTCGACAGTAAAAAATATCTTCACCTTAATAAGAAAGTCTGAATCTAAATAAATAAAACTATTAGTTTGTAATTTTTTTAAAAATTTATTTTTTACTAATTTTTTTAATATATAGAAAAAAATTCAAACTTGACGTTTTTAATGAAAAGGGGGTAGGGTTTTCATATCATCTTCATAAACAATGATTTGAAGTTAAAATAGCGATTTATGATAAAGAAAATTAAAGGAAGGAGGAATTAATCAAAAAAGACAAAAAAAGAAAGGAAAATGTGGAAAATGGTATTCAGAAACCAAGAATAATGAAGGTCAAGATTCAACTGTCTCTGGTATGTAGTAAATGGACGCCTTTGTTCTATGTATTTTCCTTCTCTCTCTCTCTCAGTCCCACACGTGGCAAATAATCAAGCCCCACACATATCAAAGATTAAAGCTTAAATGCCCTTTCTCTCTCTCCTAAATAGACTCTACAACTTCAGATCTCGCTTTCTCTCTCTAACAAGCAATCTAAGAAAGAGATAGAAATTGGAGAGCGAAACCCTCTTTTATAAAAGCTCTTGGGGTTTGTTTCTTGAAATGGCGACGCTACAGAAATTCAAGCTGCTAGCAACACAGTGCGCTGTTGCCGGAAGTCCCACGCGTAGTCCCACGACCAGTCCCGTCATCCACCTCCGCCGCCGCAAAACTCTAAGGATGTTCCTCAGTCGCTCCGGCAGCGGCGGAGTAAGCCGGCGGCTTTCTCGCCGGGAAGATTTGCTGGAGGAACGGCAGAGAATCTCCGAAGATTCGTCGTCGTCGTCGTCGTCGTCTTCGACTTCTCAGAAGAGCAAGGAACAAGTCTCCAGTCATAAATTGAAGGATCTGTTTGTTTCTTCTCCGCCTCTCGAGGATCGCAACTCTAAGAATTTAGCGGAAAGCGGAGATTCAAGTGAGCGATTAACGGCGGAGGCATTCCGATATAACAGCGGTGGAAGGAGATCGTTCAGGCCGATGTCCGTGGCGTTGAGGAGTCGGTGGCTGCGACGACCGTGGAGACCTGTGCTCGTCACCATACCTGAGTGAACAGCAGCGAAATAAGCAAGCTCCCACATTACTGTACGGACAATTCTGTGAAATTAATTATATAAAATATAATTTTTTTCTCACCAATGGTGAAATAAATAATTAATTCACTCCTTAGTTTTCTTTTCATATATTAAAAACCGTTGCGAGAATTCCTAAAAAGGGAAAAGTGAATTCTGAAATCATTTCATTTCTTTTTCGATATTATAAATTAATTGAAAATTTGGAGTGGAAACGTGCGCCGAATTTGATGGAATGCGTCGTCGGAACAGGGTAGCATTGGAGGCATTGTATACCCTATTCCGTGCTACGGGCAGTCTGTTTTTTCGCGTGGGAGGAACCATACATACAACAAAAACTGCTTTTGTTTTTTCTGTTTTTTTTTTTTTTATTATTTACTTGATACGTTTTTAAAATCATGGACTTGTTATCTTCTGCGTTCTCAGAAAAGGGGAGGGATTAGAATATAATGGGTTCATTTTGGAAACTATTATATAATATTGGCATTGAGATTTAAATAAATAATAAAGAAAAGAAAATATATCTTAATGGTAGTAATGTTGTGGCCGTGTTTGATTTTCTGGGATAAAAAGAAAATTATGTAATAGAGAGGGATGAAACAAAAATAGGCCTTTTGATGCGTGTCTCCCAAGTGATTGTGAGGTCCCAATTTTTATCGATGTCGTGGTTGATATTTCATAGTGGCGATTGGGGATTGAAGGCAGATCCCAACCCCATTAGTTAAAATTAGTGGGACCCCATTTGGGAATTTTTTTTAGTGTTCATGTTGGACTGGTTGGAAGCCTATGCCTGGGCAACGGCATATGGAGGGTGGGGTCCAAGTGTTCAACATGGGGTGAGGAAATTGACCTGCGACAGCGTGGGCACCGTAAATGAACCGCTCCCGCTAGATTTAATGTGTTTAGGTTTTCCACTATTGCTCCGGAAAGATTCATGTGCTGTGACATCAGTATCGTTATAAGTTCCAAAGTTTTAATTTTGTAGATTAATTTGATATTTGGATTAAATTACTGGTGTTAGGGGAGCTGGACTAATCATGTTAGGAAGCATTTATTTTTAACATCCCATGCTTAAAATTGCTATTCAAAGAACACAGGACACGAGCTTTAAAATCTTGTCTGGAGTAGGAATTTTTCATTAAATTACACTAAAATCTCTATTCAGGAAGAGGTTTTAAAACCGTTGGTTATATACACCAGCATGTGTATTCAAGATAGAGTTTTCAAAAGTTCTAGAAGCTAGGTGGAAAGAAAAACAAAAGAAAATTAATTTGATTTAAAGATGAAACCAAATATGGAGTTGTAACTTTCATGGGGACCTGCCCTAAGATCACTGCATGCATTTCAGCCCCCTCCCTATAGCATATGTACCCATGAAAGAATTGCATACTAAAGCACGAAACTACTTAAGGCAACATAATGCATTTCAGGACTGGCAATAAATTTAATTTGCAATTGTTTTTTTTCTTTCAAATTTTCTTTTTCTACGATTTGTGTGGTTGAGGGGAATTTTAGGAAAGTTTGTATGAAAAAACATCTAAATTAAAATAAAAAATTTTTAATAGTGAAAATAGCCCCTCCCCCCCCCCCCCACGTTGTTACATCCATCAGTAGTATTTAAATTAAAGTGATAAAAATAAGCTTTTTGTAATGAGAATTTGGTCGGGAGTTTGATCTTTATATGAATAAAAAAATCAGTATTGGAAGACTTATCTCCTCAATTAAACGTTACAAGCAGTCGATCTAAATTAATTAAAATGAAATCCTGAATATTAAGTTGATGGTATCATGTTAAAAAAAAATAGAGAGAAGGAATATAATGGCATCTCAACCTCATTGTTTAAGTATTCGCTATTTAAACTTCTGGTGAAATCATTCTGCTGCCTCAAGCATTGAAGGCATGATGGTGTGTGGTCCTTGTACTGTATAAGGCCTAATAATAAGATTTAGGAACCCCCCCCCCCCGCCCCATCTTTTATTTGTACTTGCATTTCCAATCCTTCAACGAGATTATTTGAAAAGTTGAAAATTCATTTCATCACTCTCGTACTCTTTATTGAAATACCAAACATACTTGCATTTGCAGTCCTTCAATGAAATACCTGTGAATGAAATAAAAAAGGATATTACTTCTAATGGGTTTAGTTTATTAAAAAAGATTATCTTCTATTATGTAATCTTAAATTTACATACCTTTAATAAAATGAAAAATATATTTATTATATGTTAAACATGAGTAAATAAAAATTGAAAAAAAAATAAATAGATAGATGTTTATTTGGCACCAATAATCTCCTAGTTAATTGTTTGTGTCCGGTCATTTTCGAGTAAATGTCAAATTTATTGCCCGGAGGCCGGCATTGGCCGGCGCTTGGAGTTATCAAAGAACAATATTTTATAATTTAAATCTAACATTTAATAAAAGAAAAAATTGAGATAATTATATGTAAAATCCCTAAACTTTATCCGTAATTTACAAATTAGTTTCTGAATTTTAAAATACAACGTTGAGATCCAAACTTTATAAACATAACAAGTTGGTCCTTCTATTAGTAACGGCGTTTAACTGATCGTTATGTGTTGAGCTGGCTCAAGGTGACAGACGATGTGGATGTCGTGTGTCAGGAATTGCTTATGTGTCACGTGACACGTCAACACCTCACACACAACATTACCACATCAACATGAATACTGATATGACAGTGCCACGTTACATTTTAAATTAATAAAATTTAATTTTTTTAAAAATTAATAAAAAATTTATCTTCTCTCTCCTCCCCATCCTATCACTCTGTCCTCTCCCTGACCCCAAAAAAAATAAAACTTTCTCTCCTTCCCTCACCTTTCTCTTTTTTCTCTCCCAATCCCAAACCCAAACCCATCCTCTCTCTCTCTCTCTCTCTCCTCAATCTCCTGCGCGGTTCCTCTCTCTCTCACACAACACGACCCCACCTTGAGAGAAGGAAAAACAATGAAGACAACAAATGGCACAAAGCTCATAGGGCTTCACAAGCCATCCTACACCCAATACCACCGTCTCTTCTTCCTGTTCTTTATCTTCTTCTTCACATTTGATGTCTTTCTCTCTCTAACCCCTTAAAAAGTCCTCTCTTTGTCTTCCTCCACCACCACCCACAACAACGATCTCCCAAAGCCCATCTCCGACGCCCTCCTCCACTGCACTATGTCAGACAACAACATCCACATGACCTCTATGGAGCTCAACACTATTGCAAGTGTTTTCATATCTTGCCAATTTTCTTCGAATTAGCCTTTGGATTTAGAATTACCTCTTCACCAACCCCTTGCCCTAACCCCTCCAATTGTTTTTGAACCATACATACACCAACAAACAAAAAGATACAAAAAAAACCTGACTTTGAAGGAAAGTGATGGATTTATTATACTATATGGGCATACGGAAGTATATAAATTAAAAATTTAGAATTTTGGTATAAATATCTCAATATGTAGGGTTCCAATAAATCAATCGAAAATATGTAATCTCTCGTACGAATCGATCGGTCAGAATGGTGATCATGAAAATCGAACCACCATCACTATTTCACAACACCTCAACTCAAAGTCCGGTGATCTCCAATGACGGGAGAAATTTTCATTCGCAAAAATTTCTCGAATCCTCGAAATAATTCTCATTCTAAGAATATTTTCCATGCTCTCAATTTCACCCTAGATAATTTGTTCTTCAAGTATAGTCACAATTGCCTTCATTATTTTTCTGAACATTGAACCTTTCCTCTACTTTTGTGGAAGACACCATGAAGACATCATTGGCAGCAATAGAAAGTGACCTTCCCATTTTTCACACACATACCAGAGAGGGAGAGAGAGTGTGTCATTTTCTTGGGAGTTATTGGGGTGGTTTTTTCTTTTTAAAATTAGGTAACTACCCCTTATGCCCTCATCGGCACATATAAACTAACATCTCCCATTTGCACACGAGAATATTTTACATCCGTCACAAGATTATAACTCATGTGATATGTCACATCACCCTATTGGACTTTCATATAGGATTGGACGTTGTGCGACCGGCGAGTACAACTGCAAACAAAGATTTCTCGATATATTTGTTAGAATGATCGATAAGCCATCATTAATACAAAAAAAACTCGTTGTATCCCAAACTCAACGCAATTATATCCATTGGGCCACTTTCCTCATTGAAAGTGATTCTCAATCATTTGATCGACTGTATATTCACTATTATGTTTAAATCCCAATATGGATTAACATAACAGGTCGACCAGTGAATACAACACCATGATATAATATCGATTGGTTTTCCTTTCATACTACTAATTTTCAATTTCATCTTAGTTGCTTTCCTAGACATATACCGACAAACCGAATCAACCATAGTTTCTTGGTGGTATGCTAAAGTAGCAATAAAAAAAAATCTCAAAAGATAGACGAAAATCAAAAGGGTACAAGAGATCCCACATAATGGATATCGGGTGTCACACAGTGGGAACAAAGATCTTTAATCATACTATCATCTCAAATAATAACTCACACTATCTCTTGATCGTCTTATCCCACGCGATATGAAACATGTGCCACAGTATTATTCTCTCATATCTCAAAAGGGTATATATCATATTTCTTTAATATTGTGCAGGTATGAGTTTCAGTTTACATAAAACTTTATCCCAGTGATCTCAGAGAAAGTATATCTTAGAGAAAGTATCTCAGAGACGATATCACTTGACGCAAATGATATTTGAGATCTCAACCTGGTTTTTCACAGGCAACATGGATGTGGGCATGTCCATATCGGTCATGTCACATATGATCTCATCCTGAACACGTAGCAGGACGACTTATGTTTTAGCAGATCCACTCTCCAAACCTCTTACAATCAAAAACCATCACATATCCGCTCACATAGAGTTGGAGGTGGTTACTCGTATAAGAGAGTCAACCACGCCAACCTGACACACTTTTATCACAACACTACATAATATATGACAACAAACTAGTGCAAAAAATCAACTTGTGACTATATACAATGCACATATGTCATACATATTAATAAACACACAATCAGTACATAGTAAGAAATGTCAAATTTACATGTAAACCTAATAATTTTATGTCTTACAAAGGAATCTTTCATAAAAGGTTTGATGAAAGGATCAATCAGCATGCTGTATAAAAATATACTTAATCATTACTATACACTTCACGGTAATATCTCTTATATAATAGTATCTGGTATTAATGTGTTTGATTTTACTGTGATATTTAAGGTTTCGGTTATAGGCAATGTCAGCCTGATTATCACTAAAAATCATTACTGGCCTCCCACTTTCTGCACAACCTCTAAGTCATCCAGAAATCTTGGAAACCAAACACTCCCTTGAACTACCACAGAGCATACCACAAGTTCAGTCTCTATCATAGATAGAGATATACAGATTTTTTTCTTGTTTCTCTAAGACATAATACTATTTATTGAGCAAAATAGTAAAAACTGATGTCGATTTGCATCTATTCATATTGCTACCCCAATCAGCGTCTGAATATCCAACGAAACGCAAATCACATCTTCCATAATACAAGGAGAAGTTCACCGTTCCTTGAGATATTTTAGAATCTTTTTTACTGCTCTTCAGTGATCCCTTCCAGGATTCAATTGATACCTACTCATCAGATCGACTGTAAAATAAATGTCTAGTCGTGTATACTATATCGCATACACTAAACTACTCATTGCACTGGCATAATTTATTGTACTCAACTCCATTATTTCTTCCTAAGTTATAGGTCACATTTCAAGACTTAGATCTTCGCATTTAGCGATAATAGTATCTAATACATTGAATTCGTTCATCTCGAAATGCTTAAAAATCTTCTTGACGTAGAACTTATATTAAAGAGACAACATCCTTTTCGCGCGATCCCTTTGGATCCTTACTCCAAGAATAAACAAAGCCTCACCTATGTTTTTCATGTTAGAACTCGATAATAAACAAATTTCAATGGTCATTAGATATTTTCTGTTGTTTCCGACCAACAGAATATCACGCACATATAAGAACGTGATCACAAGAGAGTCACTAGAACATTTCAGATAGACAAAATGATCCTTCTCGATCATTATGAAATCATAAAATATCACCTCATTGTGAAATCTTAGATACTACCATCTGGATGACTATTTTAGGTCATATATCAACATCCAAGTCGACAGACTTTACTTTCATGACCTATTAGAATGAACCTAGAGGTTGTTCTATATAGATCTACTCATCCAGACTTCAATTACGGAAAGCAGTCTTTACATCCATTTGGAATAACTCCAGATCCATGTTCGTAATAATTGCTAAATGGTAAACGGATCGAAGTAAATTGGACTATAACTTCTCAGTAGTCCAAACACTTAGTCTACGTATTACCGTGGCTACCAGACAGGCCTAATACCTCCTTATCGATCCATTTGCCTTTCTCTTGATCTTGAGAACCTTCTTATTTCCAATTATCCTCCTGCCCTTAGACAAATCAACTAGGTCTTTGAGAACTTACTTGTTCTCAATGGTTTTTCTGCCTTCAGGCAGATCAACTAGGTCCCAGACCTTTTTCATCGACTCCCTCTATTTATCTATGGTTTTCAATAAATGGTTCTTTGCAAAAACCCACAAGAACCTCTAGAATTGCTTTAAATTTCTCATCATCCCCAAGAGTTGTAATGAGAGTTTTACCCTCATTCGAGAAGCGACGATTAAGTACGTGCTTTCAATATTTTTATGAGAAGAGATAATATCTTTACCTCTAAATGGATCGCTTCCACTAGGATCAAAATTCGTAATGGATTCTTGTGTTCCACCGTTGGGGTCACTTGAGTCACTAGACTCATCCATCTTGTTGAAAGTAAAGTTTCAATTGATTTTACCTCTCGATGGATCGCTCTCATCGGGACGAAAAACCTTAATTGGTTCTTCAATCCTGCCACTGGGTTCAGCTGAGTTACTAAACTCATCCATCGAATAGAAGGCAGAGTCGTTATTAACTTCACCTCTTTTAGGAAAATCATCCTTAAGGAATGTAGTATCACGAGACTCAATTTCAGCAACAGTGCCGTCAGTATGCTCACTTAGGAGCACATACCCCTAGAGTGTTCTAAATATCTTGTAAAAATGCACTTCTTTTCTCGTGAGTGTAACTTATCATGCGAATGGGAGAAAACGTAATCATACGCGACACAACTCCATGACCTCAAGTGGCTAAGGTCAGACTACCTCTCTGTCCAGAACTCAAATGGAATACTGAGTGCAGACTTTAATAAGATACAGTTAAGAACGTAGGCTGCTGTTAATAAAATATCTCCCCAATAAGAGATGAACAAATCCACCTACGCCATCATAGACCTCATTATCTCCAACAAAATCCTATTTCTTATCTCGACTATTTCATGCTACTAAGAAGTAGCAGAAATAGTTAGCTGTCTCGTAGTATCTTTCTCGAAATAGATCTCTGTGTGTAGTTTAGACAAATACTCGTACCCCATCGGTTCTGAGAGTTTTCACTCTCAAGTCTAACTAATTTTCAATCTCGCTAATAAATCTTCTGAAATATTCTAATACCTCATATTTATGCGAGATCAAATAAACATAACTGATACATATGTAATCGTTTACGAACGTAATAAACCACACAACTCAATTTTAAGCTCTCATACTCATATGGACATAGATATCAAAGTGGACCGACTGTAATGGAGTTTCAGCTCTCATTGCATTGCCAAATGGTTTTCTTATCATTTTGCCGACTAGGCAAAACTCACATACGGGCAACTTAAATCTGGTTAGCAGGTTCAATAAACCACTTGCTGCTAACTGGTTTAACCTCTCTTGTCCTACGTGTCCAAGTTTTCTATTGCTATACACTTACATCGTCATATACACAATCAGATATAAAGACAAATAGAAGAATTATAAGAAATACCATTAAAAAGGAACAGTTTCCAGTGCATACAGTCTATAATAGACAAAACCAGAACAATCGAAAACAACTGTTGTAATTAATGGAAACAATTGAGCTTCCAAAAAAAGAACATATCCTAGGTAATCCAAGCAAGGTACTGAAATCAAATTCCGTCAAATATCCGGAGCACAAAGAACGCCATTTAAATACAGATTCTATCCATATTGCAACTCAAGCTTGCAAATGCCAATCCCTCTACTGACGATGACAAATGCTACGTACCTCAAGTGAATCCTCCTAATATGAGGACTTACTCATCAGAACTATACATACGTGCTCCTATCTTGAGCTACGTGGTCGGTGGCTCATGACTTTACAATCTACAAATAAGAGAAATCAGTGAATATCACAATAAATGAGACAAATCTCAAAACACCTAAAGAAAAAAAGTATTCTTTCTACTCGTCACACTTACAAGCAAAATGACCAAAGTCTACCTCACGTAATACTTTGCATTAGTTTTATCAAATTTCTTTTTCTTGCGATTTGTACCTCGTTGTCGGTATTCTCGGATGGTTTCTTATTGTCTAGATCTCGAATCTACTTCACATGCTTATGCTGTTAGCTTGGCGCCATGGGAGTCCTTAGTCGACTCTATTGTATGAGCATGATCCGAGTGTGGCCTATTTGCCTCCAGGTGTTTCTTCTCGAGCTCATAATACCTACTCATAGTAGCGAAAGTACAAATACTCTCGTCGAACATGATACAGATTTTCATGATCTCTCATGAATCAAGTAAAAGACTGGATCACACCCAATACCTGTAACATATCCGAAATAGACTCACCCGCATCACTTAACTTAGTGATCATGTATGAAATGTTGTTTCATTGTATGATCAACCCTTTTATTATAAATTATAAATTTATAAATCAACATTCTCACCTCATGAGCTGAAAGAGTACCATAATACTCTTTTATAATGAGTCTAACCGATACAGCCATAGGATATTACTCATAAACTGGGATCAAATCATTGTGCTCTCCACTGATAAGGATTGCCTAATTTGGCTATCCTTTTTTTTAACGCATAATATACCTCATTATCCCCTCTATATTGAGGTGTGGTACCCTCCTTGAGATCTACCATCTCATACTTCAGAATTTCTTATAAATCTTGTTTTTTTAGAATAAACTGAATTTACTGATATAAAATCTTACATTTGACACCATTCAGTTTAGCATCTTTGCAAAGATATATTAAGATAGTATTATATATAGTTAGAGAGACTTTAGTAATTAATTTATACTTATTTTCATATTTTGTGTACCCTTTGAATTAACAAATCCCAAATAATTTGAGTATAAACCTTAATTTGAGTGTATGAGTCGACGGACCTCATACAGCACAAACCGAAATCGCATCTTACCATTCGAAGTTGGATTCGACACACAAAAAAATCCACAAAAATCAAAAATGTGAACATAAAACCCTTTGAAAATTGAAAAAATCCAATTCCACATGATCTGACGCGTCGTCGGGGTTCTCAAGCACTGGCGGCACATCCCTCACGCGCTAGTTTTTGTCTGGCGCACACACCAGATGCGCGGCATGTCTGTCACACATCGCCCGCAAACCGACCTGGGTTTGTGGGTCGGGTGCATATCTGGGTACAAACCAACCCAGTCCGCGCCCGAGCTATCCATGCGCCTGCACAAACACAACAGCATGTTGATGTGCAAGACGCTCACAAGAAGAAGGTATATAGATTATGAGAAAGGATTTACTATAGCCACATGCTATGGCTTGATGGTATGAGGTGCTCACACAAGCCGCACCATCTTGGGTTCAAATCCAGATGCAATTTTTTTTTGACAAGTATGGAACGGGTCAGATCCGACCCGGGAAGCCAAACACTGTTCACGCGCTTGACGGTTCAACACTCTCCTACTTCTCCACCCGATGGGTTCTGATACCATTGAAGGATTTATTACACTATATACACATGCGGAAGCGTATAAATTAAAATTTTGAAATTTTGGTATAAATATCTCAATATGTAAAGTTTCAATAAATCAACCAAAATTGCATAATCTCTCGTACGAATCGATCGGTTATGACGGTGATCACAAAAATTGAACCACCAACCCTCACAACACCTCAACCCAAAGTCCGGTGATCTCCAACGATGGGAGAAATTTTCATACGCAAAAATTTCTCGAACCTTCGAAATAATTCTCATTCTAAGAATATTTTCTGTGCCCTCAATTTCACCCGAGGCAATTTGTTCTTCAAGTATAGTCTATATTGCCTTTATTATTTTTTTGAACGCTGAACATTTCCTCTACTTTTGTGGAAGACACCATGAAGACATCATTGGCAACAATAAAAAGTGACCTTCCCATTTTCCACCACATACAGGAGAGGTGAGAGTTATTGGGGTGGTTTTTCTTTTTAAAATTGGATAACTACCCCCTCATGTTCACGTGGGCATATATAAACTAATAGAAAGCAACGACATTACTAAACTGCCGCCATCTGGTTACCCTCCGCCGCAACTGCCACCGTGCTCCAGTGGGGCAGCCGCGGCCCCACCACCTCCACCTCCTCCCCTCCTCCGCCAGCTCATTTTGGGCCCCACCACAGATCTATCTATCCTCCTCTTTGGCTTTTACATTACGCGTTGAAACTTCAACTCTTCCTCTCTCTCTCTCTCTCTCTCTCTCTCTCTCTCTCTCTCTCTCTCTCTCTCTAACCATTTGTTTTGTCTGTTGGTTGATCTTTCTGCACCCCGCGTCATTGATTCTTTCAATCGTTGTTTAACCACATCGATTGACACCCCAACTCATATTTTTCACCCCACCCATTTTGTAATTATTGTATTTCATACAATTCTGAGACTTTTTTTTTTCTTTTTCCTTTTCAGAAAAGAAAATTTAACATCTTGATAGAAACCCACCTGATTTTAACCCTGCTCTGTTCACGTTTCTCTCTCTCTCCCTCTCCCTCTCCCAGAAATATTTTGTCTCTCATTATAATTGTGGGCTTTGGTATTCCTGTGGTGGGTGTTTTTTAAGAGAGAGAGGGGGGAGAACAGTTCGCAACTTTATGAACTTTGAAGGGTTTGGGAGTTAGAGAGAGTTAAAGAGACCAATTTGGTGAGTGGTTTCTGATATTGAAGAGTTTTGGGATTGTTTTTGAGAGAGGATGGATTTGGAATTGGGAGTGAAGAGCGAGAAAGGGGAGGGAAGGAGAGAGAAATTTTTTTTTTTCTGGTGAGAGAGAGGACTGACTGTTCGGAGAGGGAAGGAGAGAGAAGATAAATTTTTATTAATTTAAAAAAATTAAATTTTATTAATTTAATATATGAAGTGGTACAACCACATCAGCACAACCACATCAGCATTAGTGCTGATGTGTCAATATTGCTGATGTGTCAATATTGTGTGTGATGGTACTTATGTATCACGTGACACGTCAATAATTCTTGATATACGGTATTCATATCATCAGTCATTTTGAGTCAATTCAGCACATAACGATCAGTTAGGTGTCGTTACTGATAAAATGATCAACTTGTTACGGTTTCTAAAGTATAGGTCTTTAACCGTTACGTTTTGAAGTTCATGAATCAATTCATGAATTGGAGATAAAGTTAAGAGAGTTAACATTTAATTATCTCAGAAAAAAAAATTACAATAGCACTCGAAAAGAATAATAACAGCAATATCTCTCTCTACTCTTTAAACAAAGTAGATAATAAAATGTCGGAAATCAAAGCCATCAATCATGAAAAAGCAGTCATGCTCGTTTAGAAGACCACAACCATGTGATGCACGTTATATTTTTCAAGATAAAAGGGACTTGATGTTTGAAAGCAAAATTTTGGAATGCACTTTGTAAATTTTCCCATAAATTACAAATACATGCCAAACCAAGAATTAGCGTAAAAGATCAAACTATCTGTTTAAATAAGGTTATGCAGACAACTGAAGTCTTAACGTGGAGTATGGAGTTGGGAGGTATGTGAACAGCATTTAATATAAATCACAATCTATTAGGACTACTAGTAGTAGGGTGGCAAAACCCTTATGATAGGAGGGTTCCTTTTCCTTTGGATGGAGACCATTCCCTTCATTTTTTGTGCTACAAGCTCAAAAGTTTGCAAACTACAGGGCCCCAAGAGCTGTCCTTTGCTTCTATTCTTTTCTTTTCCCATCAACCTTTTTCTTCCATTTCCTGCTGTCAAAATTCAAAAGGAATGGCATTTTGGAATGTTGCTCTCATTGACTAGATACCTACACCATTTGGTTGCTCCTTCAACATGTGATCTTCCCCAAATGTAGATTCTTTGCTTTCTCTTTGATCCTTTGATATGGAGTGAATTATTTCTTTGCATGCGAATTTGGTCTGCTTGGGAAGCTCATGGGTTTCCAAAAATTTTGTGTCTATGGACAAGTTCTAAGCCCACCAATATCCTGCAAAATTAAGAGGATGAAAAACATGAGATTTAAGTTTATGCTACTTCTCATGAGCAACTTTACATCAATCACAAGCATAAATATCAAACAGTTATGAGCAGATTCTTTTATGCCTAAATTTTTATATTATTTTGTATATGTTTGAGCCATGAGAACTATTTTCAAAAAGAATTTTTATTCTTTTTATGAAAAATGGATCAATATTTGATTTTTTTAAAAAGAAAATATAACGTTTTAAATAGCATTTGGTATGCGGTAAAAAATTAGAGAAAAAATATAAAGAGAGAAGGATTGAAGGATAATATTTTTTCCTTCTCTGAGTTTGATTTGCATATTAATATTTGGACAACTTTTACCTATCTAGAGGGATGAAATTAGAATTTTTGCCTTGGGGATCAAAATAAAACAAAATATTAAAAAATAATCATGAAAATATTAAAAATATTTTATACAAAACAATAAAAATATTATTTGAGCTAAGTAAATTAATGAAGGGAGAAAGTAATAGTGAAAAGAATCATATCCTAAATCAAGACAATTGAGGCTCCTCATTAACTTGATGGTTAATTTCAAGAAACTAAGTTCATTGTGATATAAAAAATGATTTTTTTTTTATTATATAACTCTAAATTTACAGAATTTATATTAAACCAAAAAATAAATGGACAACCTAAGATTACTCTGAATTTTAAAAAATTAAAATTAAAATTTTATGGGACATATGCCCCTGACCCCTCCGTAAATTCCTCGTCATTATTATTTTTCTTTCTCTTATATAAATTAACTTTTTTCTCTCTCTCTCTCTCTCTACATACATTATTTTTAATTCTTTTTTTAAAGTCTAATCATATTAATTTTTCTTTAAAATAATTAAATTAATTTAAAATTTATCCTTCTAAACACATTAGTTTTGAATTTTTTCTGTCTAAAAAAAATGAATTCATTTTTCTCTCTTAAAACTTAACATATTAATTTCTCTCTCTAAAAATTAATTTAATTTACTTCTTCTCTTTTTAAACACATTTTCAAGTTTTCTTTTGTTAAAAAGATTAAAATTATTTTTTCTCTAAAACTATTGAATTTGATATTTTAATTTGAGAGGAGGTATTGATATCTTCAAATGTATGTTTTGCTTTTACCCACCTTTATATTACCTAAAATAAATTTTCCATACTAAATATGAAAAAATGGGTTAAAAGGTTACTCTTAGACCCCATTTTCCATATGTTGATGCTAAGAATTTAGATCTCCTTTTACCCGGTTACCATTCACTACCCTCATATGTTAAGTTTTCAAGGAAAATACAGAAGTTGGGTGGCACCAAAGCTATTTTCTATGTTCCTCAAGGACAGCTTAAGGGGTAGACTCTTTCCGCTTCTATTCTCTCTTTTCTAATTGATCCGACTTGATCGCATTACCTTATATCAAAAAAAAAAAAAAAAAACCAAGGCTATTTTCTATGGTATGGGCAGTCTTTCATAGCCCGGGCTAGGGCGAGATATCATGGGCTCAGGCAATACAAAACTTGGCCCAAGTCGTCCTAGGCTGGTAAGCCATTTTTTCATACCAGGACTTGGGAAACAGGTGGAAATTCAAGGAAAGAAGCTGAGGGAAGAGGTAACCAAGTGGCGAGATGGTTTAGAAGAAACTGAAAGGAAGGACATGGCAAGTGAGAACGACTAGTTGGGACCTCTAGGATTGGAAGGGACTGAAGAAGCACACAACAATTAGAACAACAGCATCAACACACTATAAGCAGTCCTATCCAATTTTCATGTCATTTTAAATATGATCAGCTTAATTCTCGGTCATTAGACTCTTAGTTTCAGTCTTTACAGCTCTTCTTAGCTCCATCCAATACTTGTTTATTTTGTCCTGTGGCATTCTATTAGTTCGTTTGGGATCTCTCTCTTAAATTAATTACGTGTGCAAAGCAAATTATTTGAGAATAATTATTTCTAAATCAGTCCATCACTGAGCAAAATACCTACCCATTTAATTTGCAGAAGATGTTCGACTCCACCAATTGTTCACTGCTTCTCAGCCCTAAACTCACACAAGAGATTTGTATGAAACTTTTCTTTTGTCATATAGACTTTGACAGCTTCATTGTGGCCAGACCTGTACACGTTTGACTCACATAATCAACGTCTCAGATAAGAGACGAAATTGTTAGAGAGGACAAATTGGCAAAGAAAAAAACTTGGGTTTCTGACCTCTTTGTGATTAGGTTTCGGAAAAGTGCCTCCACAATAGCCAGTTTATGTTTTGACTACTCCATCTAAAACACCCAATGCAGCTTCCGATCCCCAGAAACAATTGCAAAATGTCTCACATATTGACAGAGAGAGAGAGAGAGTTTGTACCACCAGCAAAAACAGCTTGACAGAAATTCAGATGGAACAGAATCGTTTGATGATGCAAAAGTATCATCATAGTCATCAGAATCATATTGAGGAAGTCGTATATACATGTTTGTCCTATCAAGGAGCTTAAAATGGTTTAGTACCCGAAATGGGAGTTTGGACTTTGTTCTGTTTCCTCTCTTCTTTTATCAAATCCCAGTAGACGAAGAGAATGACATCATCAAGACATCAACTCTTCTTCTTCTTCTTCATCTGTTCAAACTTTTTCGGGCCAAAACCGCGCGGGCCAGTCCTGAAAATTTTAGTGCTTTTCTCTTTCCATCGTGCGCATAATGTTGAATGATGGGCCAGTTTAGGCATATCTTTTCTCTTTTATTTTTTTTTTTAATTTTACTTATAATAATTTGTAATTAAAATAAAAATTTTTATATAAAATATAAAATTTATCAAAAAGTTATTAAATTTTTATTAGCGAATATAATTTTGGTCATTATATTTAAAATGTGACATTAAAAAATAAAAATGTAGAGGAGAAGAGGTCCATTCTCTCTAAAATCCTTACAATTAAATTTTTCTTTAAATTTAAAACGTCATGATCTAGTTCAGCCAAGAAAAAATATGATAAAAAAAAGACATGAACTTGTGAAATAGATGTCCAATAAATTTGGTCATCGTAAACTTTTTTTCACAAAATTTTATGTTTTTTTTTTGTCAGATAATTTTTACTAATTTAAGAATTTTTGACAGAATAATAACAACTTTCAAATTTTTCCTTGAAATTTTGCAAATTCTACATTAATTTTTACAACTTTTTGTAATATTGTATATATTTGGTTCGCTGGTTACTTTATATTTAATATTTTATTGAATTTGAAACTTTTTTAGTTTTTTTAACTTTTACTTGTTCCGTATCTAATAAAATTATTCTAAAAATTATTTCTTAAAATATAAAATATGTTATATTTACTAAATATATTCATCAACTTTCTTTACAAGGGAAATTTTTTCGAGGTATTTTTTCCAAGTGAAAATGTATCGTAGGATAGGATCTCACCCCCACGGAGGATTTTGTTGGTGATGGGATGAGTGGTTAGAAACTGGGGGTCCCATGCAGTGGTCTCAAACCATACTCCAATCAAATCTCATACTGATACCAGAAATTCGTTTCATTAAAATTAAATGTCCAACTTGTTAACACCCACCCCCCTTCTCTCTCTCTCTCTCTCTCTCTCTCTCTCTCTCTAAAGCTTTCCTTTCCTATAAAGTCGCCGTCACCCGACAAAAACCAAACATGAAACTCGCACACCCCCAACCCCCACTCCTCTCTCTCTCTATCCGGAGCTAAGCTCCCAACGTTCAAATCAAATTCTCAAATACATGGATTAGATTCCTCAGAAAACAAGAAACATAACATTTCCTTCAAAATCTCTCTCGCTCTCAGATATGCTTTTATGAATCCTCGTCAACTTGTGATGACAGACAGATGGGGGGAGTCACTTCGTCAATCGCCGCTAAATTCGCCTTCTTCCCTCCCAATCCTCCCTCTTACCATGTGATCTCCGACGAATCTTCCGGTGGTCGTTTGTTTATTCCTGAAGTTCCCCGACGAGACGATGTCGATGTCCTTAAGCTTCAAACTCGCCGAGGAAACGAAATCGTCGCCGTTCATGTTAAGCATCCGAAGGCTTCTGCTACGCTCCTCTATTCTCATGGCAATGCTGCCGATTTGGGTCAGATGTTTGAGCTCTTCGTCGAATTGAGCCTCCGTCTTCGCGTCAATCTCATCGGGTAGAAATCCCTTTTCATTCTCTCCCTCAAATTTGATTCAATTTGGTTTTTTCTGGTATGCAGTTGTTTTGATTCTTTCCAACTTGAAATTTTTAAACTTGATCCTTGATTTTTATGTTTGATTTGGCATCTGGGTTAGTCTAATTTCTCAATTTTAGCATCCCCATAAAATGCCTTTAGTATAGAGTATGTCTGCTTCGCTGTTGTGATTCAGATGTTCTTATGCCTCATGATGGAAATTCTTCATGACCTCCCATGTTAGAAAAAGGAAATTGCACTTTATGCCTATGAAAACCAAATTGGAGTTGGAGAAACTTTAGGGGCTTTATCTTATGATCTGCTATGCTTTTGGCATTATCCACTCCATGATGCACAGAAACTTTATAGAGATGAGGTGTTATATGTCAAGACTCACCCTGATACATTATGATCATTTTGTAACTTAAAAGTGGTGTAAAATTTTTAGAACTTTCTCATGTTGATGTATTGCTGTCATTCTGTGTCAAGTGTCCCTTGTTTGTGTCCATGCCATCTAGGTTATATACATAAGCTTTCCGAAGGTAAGGAGAATAGTGTGTGGGCCAATATGTCTAAAAAAAAAAAACTAGTGATATGGCTAGGTTTGGTGCAATCTAAAAACCTAAAGATAGAAGGTAAAATTTTGGTGAAAAGAGAATGGCTCACCTCGTGTACAAAGTGCTCCCTGGCTTAATGCGGGGTAGGGGGAGGGTGGAGGTATATGTATGCAGCCTTCCCCTTGCATTTTTGTAAAGAGACTGTTTCCACACTTCAAATCCGTGACCTTTTGGTGAAAAGAGAAACAGGAGAAAAATGCAAAATGTCAAAATATGTTCGATGGAAGTTTTGTGGTAGTGACTAGTGAGTGCTTTTATTAGTTGAAGGGGAGAAGAGAAAGAAATGGTTAGGGAAGAATTGGAAAGAGTGTTTGCTTGATATGCAAGTTTGTCCCATAAAGAAAAGATGTTGTTTAGGATTAGAGTGTGACCTCTTGGGAGTTCACTGAAGTGGATGGTATTGCCATGGGGTCCCCCAGGGACAGGGTGCGGCTAGATGAAGAGCTATCATCATGTGAGGAGATGGTAGAGGACGAGAGGTACGAATAGTGGCAACTGCCTGTGAGATTAGAGTGTTATTGAGGGATGCCATTTGTGTGGTATTATTGTGGTTAGACTAATCATGGAATATTATGTCGTGGAATATAGATATTAGCAAGAGCACAATTCGGCTTAGGGTTTGGTTATGTTGAGAGGTTGGAAATTTGAGAAATGATTTAATTGTAATGGTATAAATGAGATTAGTAGTGAATGATCATAAATGTAAGCATGTTGACTGATTCACATAGATATTGGCTTGTTTAATATTTAATTAATTTCCATAGCACATGTATGTAAATTATGGTGGGACAATTTTCCCTAACAAATAGCTTATGGTGGCTTCATTGACAAATATTTATTTGAGATTTGGAGGATTTTGTTCAGCCACTTAGGTTCTTGGGTTCTCGGTTGGTACATGAGATCCTAATTTGTTTTGGCACTTTAAGGGTGGCCTTGTTATATTGATGTTTCTCACCGTTTCAAGCAGCTAGGGGCAAGAATGCTGGCTAGTTCTTATATAAGAAAATGTTATATTGATGTTTCTCACTGTTTCTCACTGTTTTGGCTAGTTTAGCCTTCTCAGGTGGTATTTTTTCAAATATACCTTGTGGTTTGGGTTGGGGACCGTTTATGGATTAGATCTTGGGTTGATTTAATAGATTCTTACTTGGAAAGTCGCTTTGGAGGTTCATTGTATGATGATGCTACTTCTTGAAGAGGTTAATAGATGTGAAATAACAGATTGCACTAGTAGATGGATAAGTATCTGGTGGCAGGGTCTTACGTTCTTTATGGGTGGGTATTTGGAAGATGTAAGGCAAGGTTGGAATGTTTTTGCTCAGAGTGTCAGATAGGAGTTGAGGATGTGAAGATGGCTTTATTTTGAAGAATATGTGGTGCAACTTTATCCCTTTAAAAGATTACTTTCTGTATCTCTTTGTGATTGCTTGGGAAAAAGGAGGCTATAGTATGCTCTGAAGTAGTGTACGGGAAACATATTTGCATAATTGTTTTTCACTACCCAAACTCTAGACAATAGCTCTGATGTTCTGCATTCAAACTTCCAGAGTTCACTACTCTGGTTGCAGGGAAGATGATGATACACCAAATCAGCAGCATTTTTATGTGAACAACACTTATGTACCAAGACTTTCTGATAAAAATGTTCTCCTAATTCTGTTGGTCCTCTAATCTTCCAAACATAACACCTTATTCTGTTGATAGGCAAGAAGTGTGGAAGATTCCATTATGATGCCCTCTCAACTCCAAATATAAGATCAATGTCAATACTAAGCATAGACAAACTTATAAAATATAATGATTCCCAGTTTTTGGTGTTGCATGTTACTAAATTCAACTAATATGTTGAAATATGTAAGCGTTAGTTATGACAGCAACAAGATCCCCTTTCTTTCGCTTCATCCCCATTGTTGTCATTGCTTTCATCAGGATATTTACAAGGTGGGGTTTGATTATATATTAGGAGCAAGTGGGAACTAATTATACTAAGAGCAATAATACTTGGACTTGGATCTACGTCTGGCTAAAATGAATCAGGGGATAGTTTACCTGAGAGAACCAAATTAAGCTGTCTGATAAGGCTGCCACGTGAAATCAGAATTTGGAGAACCAAATTAAGCTGTCTGATAAGGCTGCCACATGAAACCAGAATTTGAGAATTTACACCTTACATCATTAGAATATTATCAACACTTTGTCATGAGAGCAAATTGGCCTTGCCATTATCATAGATACAGACTTGTAACAGCGAACAACCATATTCTTATCTAAAACTATAAAATTCTAAATACCAAAAACTACCATAGTGTTTTTTGGGAAGAGGCTTTTCCTCCTCCATTGATGTGAAATTTTATATTATTCCACCTGCACATTTTCTCAACTAGAACCAAAAAAAAAAAAAAAAAAAAAAAAAGTTCAGGTACAGGAAAATGTAGAGTTTTTCAAGAAGTCATAAAATTCTCTATAACTGAATATAAGGTGACCATTGTACCAATAAATTGTTGCATTATGTAAAACTTCTAGCAGAAAAAATGCTAGTAGAGTTCCAACGGCATCTATGTGCTGCATCAATAAGAATATTAAGCAATGTGATATATTTTCAATTTTCACTTTTAAGTGTTTATTGCTGAACCATAGCCATTTGCTTTACTTTCAGGTATGATTACTCTGGATATGGACAGTCAACTGGAAAGGTGCCTAGTTTCTCCACTTTTAACATCTTACAGTGGCAAACAACTAAGTTGCCTATATCCATTTTGTAAATATCCATAATTAAGTTACTGATAAGAAACAGGAAATGAATTGAAAATTCTTGTCCATGGCCCACTTCATATTCAGTTAATATTTAATTCAAAAACTATGTGGCAGACACTAACTTCACATTGGGAAAAGATGAAATCATAACTTTGACAACATTATTGTGAGGTGGTGAGTAACCAGAATATGGTTGGTTGGACAACTGGGTCAGTTTTCAAGTTAATTCGCACACATTATAAGTTAGTTGTGGTCTTTAGATACTGTTGTTTTAGTAGGCCACCCTAAAATGCTCCTTCATTCCAAGTTTCAGCTCATCTACTATTGCTTTTGATGGCAGTAATATTTGTACAAAGTACTTTAATTAGGAATTCTTCAAGAACTTCACAGTTGCAGATCCCATGAAAGTGATGATCATTCTATTAAACTTGTTTCTTTTCTAAAATGTGCATCATTCCATGGTCAAAACTTATGTGATATAGTTTCAGCGGAGAGAATCCTGAAATTACCTTTGATGTATGGACAGGATACTAGGGCTCAAGCCCACCCGTGGGCCGAACTTATTTGCCTCTAATGATAGTCTTAATAGTCGATATATCTCATGCTCTAAGTTTGGTTTTCTTCAATGCTTCAGGTATAAGTATTGATGTTGTATAGAGTGACAGTTATGGAGAAAACTTTTTAGTGCTTCATTGTTGATGAATAATAACTTTCCTTTCTCCATCTTGAGTACTTTATGTATTTCATTTGGGGCCATTAATATGGAACATCAATTTACGTAGCAAGAATGCAAAACATAGCCAGATGTGCCACTGAATAAGAATGATGCATCTGTATTTATATGCTTCTTTTAACACTCATTCTACTTTCTAGACGAACCCTTTTGGAGCAAGCATGGTCTGCTTGAGCATTCCTAGATTGTAGAGAATGCATCATGTTTCATCTTCTAATACTCCTTTTCCTTTTTAGCAGGCTTCACCTTTTTCTTTAACATCTTGTTTTTCTGTTGTTGTACCAACAAGACTGTAACATACTCTCCACAAACTGAATTCCCTTTTGTATCAAACTTGATCTTTGGTGCACTCATCCTTGCAATTGTAGCAACAATGACAAAAAAGAAATCCCGGCACAAAACTGAGATCTTATACTATTTTTAAATCCTATTATCAAGAAAAGAATATATGAAAGATTAAAAAAAAAAAAGGAGAAAATGAAAAATGAAGAAACAGATTTTTTTTTTTTTCCTCTTTGGCAATGTGTCTTAATCTACAAGGGCCCCTTCTTCTCATATGTTACAAAGACTTTTCACTTTGCCTAGCTATATCTTCTGTTTGTCAATAGGACACAACTTGGGAAATGGTACCATACTTGGATTGGATACTTTATTTGAGTAGAATTTTTGAAATGTCTTCACCTGACACTTCTACCTGAGTCTATGTAAATCGATTATGATCATCACAGCAAGAAGTATAGCTGTTACAAGTAAGGTCTTTTTTTTTTTAAACCCATAATTCAAACTCAAATAGCCAACATAAGAAAACCCATAAATCCTCTCATATATTAATACATCGTAGGCCTGTTAACTACCTCAGAATTTGAGTCACAACACACTAGGATCTATTATTTTCCAATCGAAAAAAGACAGCAACTGTCATGCTTCTTTTGAGATTTTTGATTTAGTAAATCTTATGCTAGGTGCTTTAGTAAGTTAATCCTGCACTCCAGTGAAAGCTAGAATAATACCTTTATGGTTCTGATTTTATAAACCAAGGGGATTTAATTTTAAAGGGCTTTAGACCTATTAGTTTGGTTGGGTCTGTATAAGTTCTTATACAAAGTGTTAGTTGGGATATGACCATGATCGTATGAGTGCCTCCAAAACTATAATCTTTATGAACTCCCTAGATTGAGCCCACGTAGAAGTATAACAAACAGTTTTGTCCCATCAGAGAGTGCTCCAGTGTGTTGATCACTTGCTTCTCCACTGCTCTTAGCATTGGCCAGTATGAGAGAAAAATTTTTCTTTCTTAATTATTCAGTTTATAGTAAATTATGGGCATAGAATGGTTTGAGGATTTACACACAAAGGAGAATCTTTTGGATGCTCTTCTGTAACCTTGTTGTAATTGGTTTGGATGGAGCGTAATAAAGGGAAATATATTATATAACCATTGGTTGGTTTATTCAATCAGTTCATCTATGGTCAGCAAGTATGATGGTTCTGCATGTTTTTCGTGTGTATCTCGCCGGTGTATTTAAAGAAACCTGTGAGTTTGACTTGGGCTACGGGTGTGGGCTGTATTTGTTGAAATGAAGATAAATTAGGAATCCCATTTGTAAGATTTCAGAAGGACAGTTTTCTCCTGTCTTTGTGCAGTCCTTCCAGCCCATTTAGGGACCCAAATCAGGCCCTAAATAAGCCCTTTCTGTATGCATCTGCTGGGCCCTTTAGGGCCCAGGTTTGCCTCTTTCAAAGGGGCCCAAAAGGGGGCCCCAACTGCTCTTTTAAAGAGCCGTTGGAGCTGTCCCAACGGCTAGTAGCCCCAATGGCTAGAAAAGGAGAGGGCAGTGCCCTCTCCTCTCTGTTTTCCCTCTTTATCTCTTTTTTTAGCTTTCTTCCATCTTTCTCTATTTAAGGAGGCTCTAGTTGTTCTTTGAAGGTATGAAAAAATGTCTTCAATTCTTATATATTTCTCTTGATAGATCAATAAAACTCTTGAAGTTTTCATTCCTTACTCATTGCGTACTACTTTAAATCTTCAACGGGCTTCAATTCCTTCTTCCTCCATCCTTGGTGATCCACCACCACAAATTAGCACTTCCATGTTCACTTCCATGTTCACTTCCATTTTTTTGGATTCATCAAATTACAATGCTTGGCAAGATACCATCAAGAGATTTTTAAACTTTTTCAATCTTGAAAATCACATATTTGATGATTCTCTTGATGATGCTGATCCATCATTCAAAGTATGGAAGAAAAGAGATGATCAAGTGGTGGTGCTTCTACAAATGTCTCTTGACAAGACCCACAAAGCAATGGTCACTTGCATTCCAAATGCAAAGATCTTGTGGGATCAAATGCATGCTCTATATGACCAAGAAACAAACACTGACAGAATTTTTGAGTTGAAAAACAAGATCTCTAAGATCCAAAAAGGAGGTAAATCCCTACCCGAATACTTTGGGGAATATAGGGATTTATGGAATGAGTTCAATCTTCTAAGACCTCCTACCTTCAATCTCAAAACTCTTCTTCAAACAAATAATGAAGATATGACTTTTGGTCTTCTTATGGGTCTTGGAGAAG
This sequence comes from Dillenia suffruticosa, assembly GCA_033439265.1. NCBI lineage: Eukaryota > Viridiplantae > Streptophyta > Magnoliopsida > Dilleniales > Dilleniaceae > Dillenia > Dillenia suffruticosa. The sequence goes on along the minus strand of JAVTVX010000037.1, from coordinate 4,547,768 downwards.
AATATGCCTCAATTCGCCAAGAAATTCTTAGAATGAAAATATTTCCTTCATTCCAAGAAATCCAATTTATGATTCAAAGGACCGAAACAAATATGAGGCTAGAAGAATCCAACAAGCTGAAATCCGAAGCCCAAGCCTTCAAATCTGTCCAGGAACAACATATGGCCAACAAAAGTCAGAACTTTATGAAAAAGGATGTGTGCACCAACTGCAAAATACAAGGCCACAAAAGGGAAAAGTGCTGGTTTCTTTATCCACACTTGAGGCCAAAGAACAATAAAAGGGAGGTAGATTCACCTGCACACGCTCAACAAGTATCTCAAGTGGCTGCCCTTGAATCTAAGATGGAGGAAATGCATAAAGAAATGAAAAGGCTCATCGATCAAATGACTCCACACTCTGGTAATGATCTAAACTCTTCTTATTTTGATAAATGGCTTATTGATTCCGGTTGTGAAATCATATGGTCAAAGATAGAAACAAAATTAAAAAACTTATTCCTCTTTCAGACCATAAGATTGTCAAAGTTGCCAATGATAAAAAATTGAGAGTTGATTACTTAGGTGAAGTTGAACTTCTTGGCAAGAAAACTAAAGCACTATATGTGCCAAAGCTCAACTCCAACCTCATGTCCATTGGCAAAATAACCAAAGAGCGAGAATGCAAAGCCACTTTTGATCATAACCAAGTTGTATTTCAAAATCTCAAGTTGAATCTCTTGATTGGCAAGGGGTCTAGAAAGAACAACCTATATTACTTGGATGGAGAAAATCAAGTTTTTGCTGTCCAGAGTCAAGATCCTTCCATATGGCATGCTCGTTTAGGACATCTGAGTGACTTAGCTCTGAAACGCCTATTTTCAAACATAGAGATAGAAGATAGGCATTGCAAAGCTTGTGTTCTTGGAAAACAAACTAGGATGTACTATCCAATTTCAAACACAATATATAAAAATACTTTTGAGCTCATTCATTCTGATGTGTGGACTTCACCCATAGTTTCCCATAATGGTTTTAAATACTTTGTAATATTCATTGATCATAAGACTAGATACACTTGGGTATACCTTTTGACAACCAAATCTGAAGTTTTTGAGTCACTCAAGAGTTATTATAGATATGTAACTAGGCAATTCAATGTCAACATCAAAATTCTTAGATCAAATCATGGAGGAGAATATACTAGTCATGCATTTGAGAATTTCTTAGAGGAGAAAGGAATCATCCATCAAAAATCATGTGTATATACTCCACAACAAAATGGAGTTGCCGAAAGAAAAAATACACTTACTAGAAACGGCTAGGGCCATGATGTTCCATTCAAATGTCCCTAAGGAATATTGGAGTGAAGCCATAAAAACAGCCGCTCACCTTATAAACCTTATGCCCTCAAATATCCTAGGAGGAAAGTCCCCCTTAGAGCTTGTTCTTAATAGGAAACCTAATATTTCTCATTTAAAGGTTTTTGGATGCTCTTGTTATGTACATGTTTCAACACATTTTCGAAATAAACTAGATGAGAAAGCAAGAAAATGTGTATTTTTAGGCTATTCCACATTTGAGAAAGGATATAAATGCTATGATTCTTTGACTAACAAACCATACACATCTAAGAATGTGATATTTGTGAAAAATGAATCTTATTTTGCAGAAATGAAGAATCTAGAACACTCAAGGGAGAAAGGTGACCAAGATCATTGGAATGTAGTACTTCCCACCATCAAAGATCTACCTCAAATAAACGAAGAAGACGAACCAATTCAAAGGGAAGATGATCATCCATCCCAAGAAGAATTGGCCTCTTCTCGTACGGATCATGAAACAGACCAAGAGGAAGGGGGAGCCAACTTGGAACACGGGCAAGAAGAACAAAATGATTCTCCTTCTCTTCGAAGATCCACTAGACTTAGACTTCCTCTATCAGAATGGATGAGTTGAAGATACCCAATTCAAAGGGAAGATGATCATCCATCCCAAGAAGAATTGGCCTCTTCTCGTACGGATCATGAAACAGACCAAGAGGAAGGGGGAGCCAACTTGGAACACGGGCAAGAAGAACAAAATGATTCTCCTTCTCTTCGAAGATCCACTAGACTTAGACTTCCTCTATCAGAATGGATGAGTTGAAGATACCCAATTCAAAGGGAAGATGATCATCCATCCCAAGAAGAATTGGCCTCTTCTCGTACGGATCATGAAACAGACCAAGAGGAAGGGGGAGCCAACTTGGAACACGGGCAAGAAGAACAAAATGATTCTCCTTCTCTTTGAAGATCCACTAGACTTACACTTCCTCCATTGGAATGGATGAGTCGAAGATACCCAATTTGTGATTATTATACCACCTCACATGTTTCCTTGAGCCACCAAGCTTTCATAAGAAACATAGACCAACATCAAGAGCCTAGAACCTTTGAAGAAGCCAAAAATCATCCTCAATGGGTCCAAGCCATGAAGAATGAGCTAGATGCCTTGGCTAAGAATGAGACATGGGAAATATCTCTGCTTCCAAAAGGAAAAAGGGCTTTGGGATGCGAATGGGTCTATAAGATCAAACATAAGAGTGATGGAAGTATTAATAAGTACAAGGCAAGATTAGTGGTAAAGAGTTTCACTCAAGCATATGGAGTAGATTACAAAGAGATTTATGCACCGGTGGCCAAGATGAACACAATTCGGGTCTTATTGTCTCTTGCAATTAATCACTCTTGGCCAATGTTTCAAATGGATGTAGCAAACGCATTTCTCTAAGGGAACCTAGAAGAAGAAGTATATATGGAAATTCCTCCAGGATTTGCTCATCATAGCAATAAAGTTTGCAAACTAAAGAAAGCAATCTACTGCCTCAAACAATCTCCGAGAGTTTGGTACGCAAAACTTAGCTCTACTCTTCTTAATCATAATTTTAGGAAATGCAATAGTGATACATCTCTCTTTGTTAAAAATCAAAATGGAAAAACCATAGTAGTGTTAGTTTATGTAGATGACATAATCATAACTGAAAATGATTTAAATTTAATCAACCAAGTTAGGAAATTTCTTCAAATTAAATTTGACATTAAAGATTTAGGGAAACTAAAGTATTTTTTAGGGATAGAACTTGTCTATTGTCCAAATGGGCTTGTTTTATCACAAAGAAAGTATGTGCTGGATCTTTTACAGGAAACAAGTTAGGTGCTAAGCCCGCATGTAGTCCTATCAACTCTTCCTACGGTCTCAAGGATGATGACGAAGAGTATGAGGATGAGCAAAAATATCAAAGGCTTGTAGGGAGATTGATCTATCTTACCATAACCAGACCAGATATCTCATTCGCCGTGAGTCAAGTAAGCCAACACATGCACAAGCCAAAAAGAAAGCGTTGGCGAGTTGCGGAAAGGATTCTCTATTACCTAAAAGGCACTCCAGGCATGGGAATTTGGATAATGGAAAACGGCAGCTCAGAAATCATGGGTTATTGTGATGCGGATTGGGCTGGAGACTCGGAAGATAGGCGATCTACCTCAGGGTATTGCATGCTTGTTGGAGGAAACCTAATAGCATGGAAGAGAAAAAAACAATGTGTAATTTCAAGGTCAAGTGCTGTGGCGGAATATAGAGGTATGGAGGCCGCAACAAGCGAAATAGTTTGGTTGAAGGCTCTTATTGAAGAACTTGGATTCTCTGTCCCAACCTTTATTCATCTTCATTGCGATAATCAATCGGCAATTCACATAGCATCAAACCCGATTTTCCATGAAAGAACAAAGCACATCGAAGTCGATTGTCACTTTGTTAGACACTAGCTTTACAAAGAGTGATCATCAAGTTTCTGATATTCTCACCAAGTCGGGAACCGCAAAGCACATCCTCAAAAATATGGACAAGTTAGGTGTTATAGATATATACACACCCAACTTGAGGGGGAGTGTTGAAATGAAGATAAATTAGGAATCCCATTTGTAAGATTTTAGAAGGACAGTTTTCTCCTGTCTTTGTTCAGTCCTTCCAGCCCATTTAGGGACCCAAATCAGGTCCTAAATAAGCCCTTTCTGTATGCATCTGTTGGGCCCTTTAGGGCTCAGGTTTGCCTCTCTCAAAGGGGCCCAAAACGGGGGCCCCAACTGCTCTTTTAAAGAGCCGCTGGAGCTGTCCCAACGGCTAGTAAAACTAGCCATTGGGGACAGCCCCAATGGCCAGAGGAGGAGAGGGCAGTGCCCTCTCCTCTCTGTTTTCCCTCTTTATCTCTCTCTTTAGCTTTCTTCCCTCTTTCTCTATTTAAGGAGGCTCTAGTTGTTCTTTGAAGGCATGAAAAAATGTCTTCAATTCTTGTACATTTCTCTTGAAAGATCAATAAAACTCTTAAAAGTTTTCATTCCTTACTCATTGCTTGCTATTTTAAATCTTCAACAGTATTGACTGTCTCTTTTGGTGTAACTGAGTATTCCTTACCTTAGGACCAAATTGGTTATTGGGCAGTAAAAATTGTAACAGGTGTACCTGAAGCTATTCCTTTAATAGGGTTACCTTTGGTGGAGTTATTACACAGAACTGGGTATTCCTTTGTTATAGGCAAGGGTTTTGAGTCATTCAGGGTGACCATTGAGCCAAAGCTCTTGGTCATGCTCATACCGTTTTTGTGGATGGTTTCTTGAAAATTTTGTGTTGTTGGGTTACACTTTATTCTGTTGTTCTTATAGAGATTTGTGTTTTTGTGGTTTCAATGATTATGTAATCTCGAGGAGAACACTTTTTGGTGCTTTCTCTGTTTTTATATGTTATTGCTTTAGCTTTTCTTACGTAAGAATGGCTAAACCTGATTGGGCCCATCCCAAAAACAAAAATCCTTTAATTGTAATGGTAAAAGATTTTGTCTTAACCATTATTTGTCTAAATTTATGTCCATGCAAGAATCCTTATTTTTTTCCCTCCATTGAAACAGCCAAGTGAGTATAATACATATGCAGACATTGACACAGTATACAAGTGCCTGAAAGAACAATATGGGGTGAAGGACGAGCAACTAATCTTATATGGTCAATCTGTTGGTAGTGGTCCAACTGTTGATCTTGCATCACGGGTACCTAACTTAAGAGGTGTGGTTCTACATAGTCCTATTCTCTCTGGGCTAAGAGTACTGTACCCTGTCAAAAGGAGTTATTGGTTTGATATTTTTAAGGTAATATCAAATGAATGGTTCTGCATGCATAGATGTATAATCTTCTGCAGTTGACTTATGTTCATTTATGTCTATTCCAGAACATAGACAAAATTGGCATGGTGGATTGTCCTGTTCTGGTAATTCATGTAAGTGTATTTAAAAACTTCTTCCTTGATCTTTAACTTTTGACGTTTAAATTCAGTTTAATGTGCCACACAACACACCCAGATGCAAGCTTTTGCAGTTTGTTAATTGTCCCCAAGTTTTAAACATATGTATACTAGCTTTTAGCTATGTGAGAATCGTATTGTGATTTTCTGTAGGTATTTTCATCCAGCCACTTGAACCTTTTTAGAGAATGACTAGCATAAGAAATAATAGTAGGTCAAAAAAGTTACTTGATGCTGGAGGTGACATATGTTAATTTTTCATAATGCTCCACAGGCTTAAGTTGCCTATTTCTTATGACTCGTCAATTAGTGGGCTATTGTTGCAAATTACAATCTCAATGATTCTGTTTTCATTTGCAAATAGTGTCCCTACACTCTCAACCCGATTCTCCATCTGGCACTTTTTCTATGCTGCCTGTACTGATTCAACCATGGAAAGGAAAAGGAGGTCACCTCCTGTACGGAAACCAGGAAGAACCACCTTGATGAATCCCCTCCCCTTCCCCTATTCTTGTTTAGCCACATGAGACTACAAATCCTTCTTTGCTTCATGATGCATCCTGATGTTGGGTCCATTTCTCATGTCTAACTTATCTTACCCCTTCTCGTTGCCTTGCCTTTCACTAAGCTCTCTCAGGAACTCCAGATTGATATCAACTCCAAGCATGAAATCGTGTGAATTAAGTAGAACTATTACTTCTTTATTTATTTTTTATTTTTTTATTTTTTGGGGGGGTGAAGGTATTTGCCCAGAGCTGGCGTCAACAATTCCTTGTCCTGTTTTCAGGGAACAGCGGATGAAGTAGTTGATTGGTCCCATGGAAAGCAACTAGCAGACCTTTGTAAAGATAAATACGAACCCTTGTGGCTAAGTGGCGGTGGACACTGCAATTTGGAGCTTTACCCTGAATACATTAAGCATCTAAAGAAATTTGTCATAGCCATTGGCAAATCAAAGGCAGCCTCTAATGGTTCTTTAAAACCGAGTGAAGATGCCAATGGTCAGAGCAAACCATCTGAAACTGGAACTTCTAATGCTTTTGAATCTGTTCCAGAAGTTTCTAGAAACAGTTTAGATAGCCGACTCGAGAAGTCAAAGAAAGAAAACAAACCTGAAAAGTCTCGGATGAGTACTGACCGTGTTGACAGGTTTAGGAGAAAAAAGGGCTTAGTCTGGTGATTTCTTGCAAGTAAGTCTGAAATAATTTGTGCATTAATACAACCTGGAAAAAGATAATTTATCCGAGTCTCCTACTTCTATAACATTCTGTTCATGTTTAGTTCAAGTAACAAAGAGTGTTGTGATTTTGCCTGTAAGTGTGTATATTTTAGAGGACTGCAAGAGAGTAAATTTCTGATTGTTTTCCTGTTGTAACTTACGTGATAATTGAAGACCAAAATGATAAAAGCTCATCTATGATGATGATCCTCATTTTTTAGTCGAGGGCATCTTATTGCAACGCGCTAATGGATATTAAAATCATGCATATTCCTTTTCACCTTGTGTTGCAAGATCAATAGGTAGCTTTTAAAGTTAATTTGAGCTACATGCTGGGACTGGATCTTGTTGGAGAATTGCGACTTTATTTTACCTTTTTTTATGTACTTAAATAATGGGACTTTATATTACCTCTTTTTATGTACTTAAATAATCTTACCTCTCTCTTAGTATTGGAAGCATAATTTGGATAGTCTTGGGTACAAGGAGGTGCACTCATTGTCCAGATTGTCACCATAAAGAAATGTTCATAAGATCAGGAAAAGAGCAGTAATTCTAGTAAGAGAACCTCATCCAATCCTTTTATGTTAAAACTAGCAGTTTGGCGAAGGAACACCCCAAGAGCCAGGAACCCTTCTGCCATGAAGAGATTATTAATATGCCATGTCTGATAAAATGAGATACAAGACCTTATAGTTAATTATCTTTACAGTCGGGAACCCTTCCGCCATGAAGAAATTATGTTTACTAGATTATTAAAAAATATTCTTTTCTTTGGGATAAAAAAAATTTAAAATTATCTCATCTCATTTCTGAGAGGTCTTGTATCTAAAGAATGTATTTTGATAAAATACATTATCAAATCCTTCTAGCCAAATTTGATTTTTAAAGATATATTATATCCCTCTTAATTTTTACCAAAAAAAATATAATAATAACCCTTTTACTGCAATATTAACTTGAAAAACAAACGCCACCTTAACACATACATCGCCTCTGCCACATATATCAGGCGAACCATAACACAAGTACCAACATCATAAAGGCTGAAGTATAGGATGCCGTCTCCACTGGCTTCCAGAAAGATGAAAAATGTTTTTAAGAATTACTCATTAAGAAAAACGGATAATGTGTTGGAAAGCTGAAATTTCGGACAAGGTCAAATTTTATTATGGATGTAGAACACCGAACCACACGTTTTAAATTTGAACTCCGCCAAGGAAAAAGTAGTTTTTATTAAACAAGATGCAACAAATGATAAGGGCAATCAAGGGATGGTCAAGGACGTAGAAAAGAGACCAGAAAAGAACACATTTTATTTTCCTTTTACCTACTTGAATAGATCAAAATCTGGTACGGGGGAAGAGGAAACAGAAAACACATCTTCCAATTTGCAAGTCCACATGAGGATCTGAAAGTGATACATATATTTAATACAACAGTTGAAGGAAAGTTCTTGTCAGCTTTGGGTACCATCATCATTGCCCTTTGCTTTGCCCCCTAAGCATTTCGGTGAAACTGCCCCTCATAATACGCCTAAATCTCGTATCCTCTGCCGGTGGAGTTGGTGCAGGCTTCGGGGGTTCCACAGGTACAGGTTCAGGTTCAGGTGCAGGTGGCAGATCCACTGCAGCCTCTTTCTTGCCTAAAAGTCCTCCTTCGCCAAAGAAACTGGTCATTGATGAAGCAAGCCCGATATTTACTCCCATTACTTTACTAATAGCCTCAAATGTTCCACCAGATCTTTCTCTCATTATAATCTCTAGGGCTTCTTTATGTGCTGGATCAATTGCATCTGGATCTTTTATCAAATTCTGTATGGCAGGTAGGAGGAGATCTCGAATGCTATTTGCAGGGAGATCTGTAGCAATCAGGAAAGAATAAGTCAAAAAACTCGGACCTCAGAATCAATGAAATGACCATCATAGAGTCACATAATAAAGTAGAAAATGTTGGGGGGGGGGGGGAAAGAAAAAAGAAGAAGAAAATGGGTACGGTTGGGGAACTACTGGTTCAATTTTGAAGGCAACATATGAAGTAGCTTTTAATGATGATATGAGTAAAAGGTGGTAAAAACTTGAGAATCTGGTGAAAAACCACAAAATAATCAGCAAGATGGATGAATGTGCCTTCCGTTGCTCATTCAGTTTTATCCCTATACATGGATATTTCACCATCAGGTCAACATGTAGGCTAACCAATCCACTGAATTTAACAAAGTTTGAACACTAACATTTTCAAAAAGTTCGGTCCACACCCAACAACCATGATCCCATAAATTGAAGTAACTTTAAAATGGATAAGAAATTTTCTTTAAACAAAACAAAGAGTCTACAACTGCAACCATCAAATCCATCCACAATACACGCCTTGTGTCACTTCGCAAGTCTAATACATCTAAACAAATTGCCGTGGCACTAACATTTTGCTTTGGAGTATTCTAACCGGTTTATCAAAAGGTTACGGGCTTCCAATTTCGCACATAGAAGCGGGCATTGGACAAAGATGTCATTCAAAGATTTCTTATATACCAAAAATCCACTATGGGTGAGGATGAAAGAAGCCTTGCATGGTAACCTGCCTCACAGCAGAATGCAATCAAATATTCAAACTCTTCCGGCCATCTTAAATATGCCACTGTTTGAATAACAGAATCTAGTATCAACTTGACTTTGGCTGCAGTGCGTATAAAACATATGATTTTTATTATTATTATTTTTGGTGTTGTGTCGAGTTCTTTATTTCTGTACAAAGAATAATGCCAAAGCTAGTTGATTAAATCACAGAAGCATGACATGACTGTGGTTCAATATTTACTGTCATTGTAAGCATGAGCTAGACAATTTTTTCACCCACAATAGACTACTCCTTTCGAGATTAATGACTAACAGTGAAATCAATTTCAGAAGACGGCCTGTTTCAATCTTCTAGGGTATCAGTTCTTTGACGAAGGCCAAATCATCTATATAGTAAACTAGAAAATGTTCACCATGTAAGGCCACATTTAGGTGGCTGTTTAAAGAAAATCTAGTAAATTCAACTTAAGATTTCCTCAGAGAAGCAAACCTGTGGCATCTAAGGCACGGATCGACTCACAGAATGTATTTGCCCTCTCGCGCCGGCGCATGATATCACTCCCAGGCGTTGGTGTGGATGTGAGTTGGAAAATCTTGGATAAAAGATGTATGCATCTTAAGGAAACAGAATCAGCAGAACACAAATACAGTCAAACTCAATTAGATTGGTTGCAACCAGGACACAGAAAGAGAAGTTCAAAGCATTGAACAATAGATGGGTAAAGGACAAGGATATAATCTCTTAGTCGATCTGTTGTATGTGGTACAGCCACCACCAATGCACGGACCACTGCAATGGTAGCTTCATGTGATCCATCTTCAAGGAAAGCATCCATTTGGACACGGATCTTGTCAACAATCTGGCAAACGTGTAACTTGGTCAGTCAATCTAGCATACAACATACAACCAAATCTTGATATCCCCCTCCCAAAAAAAAGGGGAAAATGAATATACCACATCATTTTTGAAATGTTGAGCAACAGCACCAAATGCTTCTATGCTTGCATATTTGACAGTGAGGTTTTGATCAGAACCAAGAGTGACAAGGGCAGGCAAAACATGAGTTGAAGCACCTTTTGCATCAATATACGGGACCTATGACATAGAAGTTGGAACCATTATTTTCAACTTTAGAAACAACCATAATGGCAAAGTTACGACTCTTACAATCACTTTCAACAAGTTGGCAGCACTAATCTTCATATCAATGTTGGAACTCACAACCATTTCCCATAAAGTGTTGAAAATCATAGTGTGATGCACTTCAAATGTGCTGCAACATTAGAAGAAAAATTTTGTCATACCGATACCACAAGCAGTAACAAGAACAAGTAAAGCGATACATTCACAACCAACCAAAGGAAGCGGACACCATTTGCAATCTCAGAACTGTATACTGTTGACTGATCATCCTTTGTATATCTTTGAACTAAAATCTTTCTCAAGTATTCTGCCAACTGCTCACACCTGCGGGGAGCACCCAAAATACCAGCCAAGAGAAGTGGTAAGACACACATCATGGCCAGTTTTTCAGCAAAAGCACTCTTTGGACGCAAACCTGAAGGGAGGAAATGTAAACAGAAAATGACTCAATGCCGAATAGTTGGTTCTGTTCATTAAAGTTTTCAATAACTAAGTGGAAAATATTCATGACAGTTTTTACCTTTGATTCTTGGCAGCGCAGTTGGGGAGAATAATGTCAAATCAGCATCATCCCCAACTGCTACTAAGAATACCGGAAGCATTATATGAGTAGCATAATGATCCCCAAACTTTTCAGCAACTGCCAACAGGTACTGCATCAGCAATCGCGGGATTAGCAAGAGCACAAGCATTCCTTTTTGCAGATGAAAAGGGAAACAAATCTAAAAGTTACAGCAGGGTACCCTTGTGATATGGATTCTTAGATTATCTTCCTTTGCAGGTAACAAGGACATGAGTTCAATCAAACTGGGAAAGCAGTCTACATGCATCCACTCAAAAGCAGGCCACTTGACCCCACACCTAAGCAAGACTTTCTTACTTAGAAGCAAAAAAAGAAACAAGCACACTAGCTAAAACAAGAAGGGACTAATCAAAATCTGTAAGAAGCAAACAATCAGGAACTACTGCAAAATTTCCAAACAAGCTCAAAAGGTTCGATATATTCAGCATGCAAAATAAATGCAGAGAGCATACCCTGCATATGACTCAAGCAAGGAGCTTGAAAAGAATGATTCCCCTGGTGCTGAGGCAGCAGGCAGTGGACAAGACTCAATAGCATTTTGGTGCACACGGGGAAGCAACTCAATTAGCATTCGCAATAAAACATCACTATTCCAGCGCTCTCTTTCACCCAAAACACGAAGATGAGATTCAACAGAACCTTCGACACCAGAAAGAGGCGGACAACGCTGTAAAATTAGAAAAAGAAGGAAAAAAATTAGCTTTCTGCTGGTTTCAGTCAGAATTGAGTAATGACAGGTTGGAAACAAGTGTACCTGCACAGATTCCAAGAGATATGTGAGTAGAACCTTTAAAATGTGGTCTAATTTATTTCCCCAGTTTACTACTGCAGGAAGCAATTCTCTGAGTGACGTGTCAACAACTGCCCCAGAAGGATCACAGACCAATTGGAACATCAATTCTTCAACCTATCAAAACAAATGAAAGATATATTATTGGAGAAACCTCTTTTGTTACTATATATTTCTTTTTATGTATGTCATCATATGATGATTGGGGGATATGGCTCCATCATTCTCTAGACCATGCAGTATCAACCTGTTCTAGAGCTTACATTGCAGCAAATTCTGTCAAGTCAGGTTTCTTCTCCATGATTGCCTCGAAGCATATTTAATGAGGCTGACCTTGAAATATTTGTCCATGTTTGGGAAGAGTGGAAGCAGCAATGCCAAATTATGAGCAGCAGCCTCTCGGACCACCATTGCAGAATCCTCTATCAATTGTTGCACAATAGACAAAATAAGTGAGTCACGGATCTCAGGCCGCACAAATTCTGCAAGCTCTCCACATGATTGAGCAACGAGCAGTCTACGCTCCTCATACATATGATTAATCTGCAAAAATCACATGTCGGTAAAATTATTACTACAGAAGAGGATAGAAATTGATTTATTGCAAAAAGCGACATAGAAGGCATACTTGTTCCCAGCATTGAGGAAGCAATTCTGTTTCTGTTCTCATCTGTCCTACATTCTTGGCAAGGGTAACACAGGCCTGAAATAACACAACAAAACAGTTGGTCTAATGTCAACAAGCCAGAATTCCACAAGTAAACTGTAACCTACATCCATTATAATCCTTCTCTGCTGCTCGTCTGGGCGTTTAATTAGATTAAACAATGTGTGCGTCAAAGAATCTCTTGTACTGCTATCTGGATGGCATTCTATTGCACACATCATCAAGGGAAGGAGCTCCTGTGGAAAGCATTAGCCATTTAGTACATTCGTATGTGATCCTTGTGTGAAACTGAAAAGAGATGCAAAAGTCGGACAGAATTGTAAGCAAACCTCTCGATGGTTAATTAAAACATATGGAACAATCTTAGGTAAAGAATCAGAAAGAATTTGTATAGTTTCCAGGCCCTGCAAAGCAATTTTTCATGTGAATAATAGGATAAAGCAATATCCAACACATATATTTTATATATCTATTTTTTTTTCTATCCTAGTTGAAGAATGCATGCACTTGCTACCTTTTCAGACATAGGTTCACTCCTTAGATTGTCTGAAGTGACAAGTAGCCCACCATCTACAGGTGGCAAATTAGGACCACTCTCAGGGACAACCTGACTTATTTCTAGTGAGCCATCAGAAGTTATTTTCTTTTCCTCAAGATCTTGAGACAAAACTGGTAGAGAATCTTCAGCGTTGAAAGGTGCAGCTGTTTCGGATAGATTAGAAACTACACCTTTGTCTTCGTGAATCTCAACAACCTTGTCTTCTGTCTCTGCATGCTCCTGAGAATCCATCCGTTCGGCCAAATTAGAAACAATAGACTTATTTTCCTTTAAACTATCTAGTTCTATCTGCAGTGCATTTAACTCTGCCTTATAGCTTTCTATTGCCTGCGATTGCACAGAGTCCACATCACTGGTCACCAATACCCTTCCAGCTTGTGAACCTTCAATACGCATTTTGAGTGACGTTATCTCAGCTCTGCAGTCATTAAGTTCCTTTCTTTGAAGATCCAGAGATTGCTTCAGACCTTGTACCTGAAAAAATAAATTATGGCATGGTTTTACACAAATACAAGCATGTGAGAGGCTGGAGCTGCTATTGAAACTATGACATGAACTGAGCAGATTACCTGAATCTCCCTATCCTTGAGATCCTTCTGAAGAGCTTCTAGGGATCTTGTCAATCCCATTATTTGCCCATCAGACAACTCTTTAGCTTTCCGCAAAGATTCCTTCTCATTATTTAGCCTTTCATTGGTTTTTTGGAGGGATTCATTTTCTCGAAGTAAGGCAATTTTCTCCTGCAGAATATGACAGTCGCAGTTAGCTCCACACAAGAAATATAAAATGGAAGCTTCAGATAAGAATTAGCAAAGTAAACAAAAACAAGACCACAGCAACCCTTCCACCTTTGCAATTGTTTCAGTAGAGTACCAAAATAATCTTTGACAGCATAAAGAAAAATGATCCGAACAAGTTTCAACCATGCCAAATACCAGGGTAAGTTTCAAACTGCTGATTATATAATCCACAGATATAAGCTCAAAATCAAATTTGAAGATCAGAGAGCTCAAGGGTCATAGTTCGAACTTAATTACATGATATTGAAAGAACAAGGGCATATGTCAAACCATATAATGTAGAAAAAATGGGGGAAGCAGATAAAAGGAATAAGAAGAACCAGAGAAAGGGTCATAACTCTTACGCAATTACAAGATATTGAAATAATAACTGCAAATGTCAAACTATATAATGTAGAAAAAAATGAGGGAAGCAGATAAAAAAGAGAGAGAATAAGAAGAAGAACCAGAGAAAGGAGAGTCGAGAGAAACAAAGCCTACAATAGAGATACCTCAGGAAATCAATTCAATTTTAAAAACCCATTGCATAAGTTTAACTATTATATAAACTCTAAATACCAAAATAGCCAATAGTGATGGGTTCTGCATCACTAAACTCCCCACGATTTTATAAATGCCTGATGGTACAAAACACTTTGTTGATTGATATTGTATATATTATTGAAGCCCAAATTACACATGAACATTTAATATTTAATGTTTCACAGAAATTTTACATTAGTCATAGTCCCAAATGTATAAAAAAATAATAATAATAATGATTATGTTTTCTGACTTGGATTATTAAATTAGACAAAAATGGCCAACATAACTCTAATATGACTGTACATAAATGATTATAATCCTATGACTATAATGACTATTGTACAACACGTGGCATAAACCTAGTCCTAAAAATGACCATATTCATAATCTTGACCTATTTTTTTTTCAATGTGTTGTCAATTGGGAAAGAAGTGTCAAGATTGTCATTTTACATCTTTCAAAGACAATTATTGCAAAATCAATATATTATTTCCATTTTTTTGTGTGATTACAGGAGTCATATTTGACTTTTAATAATATTTGTTCATACATTTTAGTAAATTGGATCAATGTTACATAGTCTAATTAATGCAATAAGAACCAATAATTTTACACTTCAATGTTGAGAACTAAATTTGAACTTTTGGCAAAATCATACCTTATTGCCCAAAACAAATGCAGGAACACACATTGATTGTACTTACTTAAAAGTGTAATCAAAGTACTGGCTAAAGTACATATACAAAAAAAGTTGGCAAATTTTGCAAAACTACAAATCAAAGAACGCTTAGTAGGAAGGAGCAAAAATGACCAAGAACAGGCAAAACTGGTTGAATGGCCCAAAAGAGATTGAGGCAATCAGTTTTTGGAAGTATTAGGTCATCTTGGGATTTCTTTTAAAACAGAACTAGGTTTTGTTTGGCTGGTCCCTGTTTTTAATGAATGCCCCCCCCCCCAAAAAAAAATCAAATGTATAATATATATTTCTTACTTCAGAAAATCTCTTCTTGATCTTAAGTTTTAAGCAAATAAAGGATCATTTTTCTTTCTTTCTACTCCCCTAGATTCCATCTATCACTTGTAGGCTACCAAGGCATCAAGAAACACATTTACTCAGATTGAAATCAGACTGAATCAAGCTCTTGAAAGGTCTCATCAGTACCATACCCAAGTTAACTTAAATTAATATCCCTGAAGCTAGAGTTCTCTGCCTTTTGGTTCATATACAAATATATGTTTGCATTTTGTCAAATTTGAGAAAACCACAACATACGGTTCAAGGTGGATATCATCTTCTATGCTATATAGCTATAAACACTTTATACTTGTAGGTGGATGATGGAATAAAGAAAGGACCAAGAATTGCCTGCTCAAGAATTTGAAGAAAATGGGCCCAGATTGCCCAAATTAGGCCCAAGTGTGGGCTGAAAATTTGTCCCTATAATACCACACCAGTCAGATAACTGAGAACTAGACTCAGCTTCCTCCACCCTCGTGTCCAGTCATAGATGCAGTAATACCCAAATTAGTCTAAAAAGACCAGCCGAACTGGCTGAATTCCACCCATATCGCTAAATGACCCTATGAGATATACACAATAAGAAATGGAAAATTGCAATTTGGATGACTTCAAAAGGGCAGGAGAGGATGCAACTAGGATATGGCTCATGTAAATAAGTAAATGAAACCTACATAATGGTATATCTTGTACTCAAATTCCAAATATAAAAATGCAATTAATGTGTCACATTGTCTCTTAATTCATATAATCTACCAGTAATGGGAAGAACATCCAAATCTATAAAAATCACAACTAGATCATCAATTGGGTGATTAACTAATGTATGAGAAGAATCTAGCGCTTACGCAAATAATAAACAATTTGATCTGCGGATGTTGAATCAATATCAAGCACTCAAAGATGCAAATTGAATCCATACCATGTACATGCACATACAAAGGCATTTCATGTTGATAGTGGCAAGGACATCAATGTTTAGGCATCTAACTACTCCACATAAAACATTCAAGTTATCTTTCTGATAAATACGATGGGCAACATGTGTAAGCCATGTGAAATTCAGGAATCACCTCGGCAGCCTCTGAAGTGGATGAAAGGTACTGATAATAGTAATGACGTAAAGCATCTGGTACGCAGGCAGATGTTTTCTGCCAAACATCTAGGTTTTGGTCAGTAACCTGCAGCAAAGTGGGAAAAAAAAAAAAAAAAAAAAAAAAAGAAAAACCTTGTTATAACATGTTACCATCTCTATCCCCCTCCCCCCAAATAAATAAATAAATAAATAAAAAAGAAGCCAACAACAACAACAAAAACACTAGCACTTAACCAGTGAAATGGTCCAGCACAGACATTTATCTTATTTATTTTTAAATTATAGGAGTGTACTATGAATGACGGATACTTTCAGGTATATCATCAACATGCCTAATACCATGTAAAGAGAAAATGTTCACGTGGTACTTAAAGCATCTGAGTGAACACATGAGATCTAGATTTAGCAATATGTATATAGCCTTACCTTCTTTTTATTAAGAAAAGGCTGCTTCCAACACTTGAATATGAGATCTTTAGAAACGACGCATCCTACATATCAGATATCTTGAAAGTTAAATTAATAACTATTTGGTGTGATTAAGTGATGTTATGCTTTCCTACAACCATCTGGGCACCGAAAAACAAATTAATCAACAAAAACTTATGGACCATATATTCAACTCAAGGATTAGACTAGTCACAATTCTCTTGGAGCCACTCATGTAGATTCTAGCAACAAAACTTGCATTACATAATAAAAAATAACTCAATCTTTGATAGAATTAAGTACTCCACTAAAAAACTTATAATATAATTGACTAGTCCAAAATGAAAACACAAAATGTGAATTAGTCCCTTGCATACTCAAAGGCAATTATCTCTCCCCAAAAACTGGTCATTCACCTCTTCGTTCGTGTTACTCTCATTAACATTACTTGCTTCCTAGTTCTCAGTCTCCAAAATAATCAAGAAAAAGGTTACCGCATTACCAACAATACTCTTCCTCTAATTTCCTTCTAACCTCCCCAGGGTTTGACTTGAAATTGTTGACCAATTTATTTAAATGGCCAGGTTTTGGTTTACACTTTCCATCCCCCATACATAATTGGTCTCCTTCAGCTTTAGGGGGGCCTAGGCCTGACACATCATTATGACCCATTTGTGTTTGTGTTGCATAGCAAAATTTATTTTAACATTCATGAACTAAGAACGTTGACAAATTAAAATTTTCAAATCAAATTTCGCTCAAAAGTGGTTGAACATGATTTAAGAAAAGAAAAGAAGAAGAATTGTATTAAATAGAAAGGAAGCATCTTTCTATGCTCCGAAACCTCCAAACTTTGTAAAACGCAAATTAAGAGACTTCTAGGTCAAACCATCAGTCATCACACATAGCAAAAGGATTATTCCATATCTTCCCAGTTATAAAGAATGTAAAACACAAATAATGTCTACTTTGTGAATCTTTGCAGCACGAAACACAAATACTTGGTAACCAAGATTTTGTAACAAATCATTTGTATCAATCTTGATAAGCACCATAGACCAAACAAAGCGGCTAACTTTGCAAGAAACCTTTGCCTTCCCAAACAAAACTCGGTTACGGACAAGGCGAGGATATGAAGAAGACAAAGAAGACCGACGAAATAATTTACAAGAGAAGATACCTCAATCATCCAGACCCCAAAAACAAATATCCAGGACATTGGAAGAGAGGACTTTTCTTTAAGCAAGGAAATAAGAGAGAAAAACTCTTTAATTTCCCTATATTAAGAGCTTAAAAAAGAAATGAAAATCCTAGACACCATATTTCGCTTCCCAATGCCAGAAATCTTTGAAAGGAAGTACACTTGGTCGATAGAGTTGAGAATAACTATTAGAAAGGGGTGCATCTCAAATTCAAGAATCCTCCCAAAAGAAAATTAGGAAACCATCTCCCACTTGATTTATACATGAATTACCGAGGGCCTGCTCAGTGATTAAGTATTACCCCAATTTTCTAAGAAAAACAAAAAAGGAGCGTGGAAAATGAACTTTGTGTTCAAATAGAACTTTTTTACAAAGTGGAAAAAGGAAAAGGGTTTTTCCATTTTTCTAAAATGAAGCTTCTTCTTGGAAAACACGCAAAAGATGTTCTCCAAAATTTTCAAAACGCTTCTCCACTGCTCTCCAAATTTATGAGTTCATTTGAACAAAAATGCTCTTGACACTTTTATTTAACAATTTTATCATATATGTTTACAAAATTTTCACTCTCCTTACCTCAAAGCATTCGATTTTATCATTTTTCTGTAGGCAAAAGAAAAACGGTATTTTGATTTGAACGTATTTTCAAATAGTTGAACTTGAAAAAATATCTTGAAACTCAGAGAAATAAACATTTTTTTTCTTTACTTATAAAAAATTTAATTAGAGTAGAAAATTTAGAGTTGGAAAATAAAAAATGTTTTTACCGAACAAGCCCCAGATATCAAAATTAAACAATTGCTTTTATTCAATGAGTCAAGAATCAAACTTCACATATACTCTAGGCACGTGCAAGATCAAGAGGGGTATTTACATTTTCAAATTATTTACGTAAGTTATATTATTTGATTTAAATATTTCTTTTCATCATAGTTTCATGTAATTTGTAAATTGACCAAACGGTGTGCTCAATTTTGATCCCACCTCTTAATGATTCAGATTGCAAACAAAACATATTTGGGATTACACAACGTAGGTCATGGTTCCCTGGGAGTTTTGAGCACTCATAATATTAGCGTCAATAACAAATGGCCACGATTTCAAACCAAGCATTCTAAATATCTTTGAAATCATGATCATTAGTTACTAATATTGGTTTTAGAAATTGATTACTGACCAAGTACGGAAGATAGAAGATGAAGCTACACATTTACCAGATTCAATAACAAATAGTTAGCTCCTTTCTAGAAGTAATCATAATGTAACGTAATGTAATGTGATAAGAGACAGAGAGATATACATATGCCCTCCCTAGAAATATCTTGCATACCTCTTCATAAAATGTCATCGCTGTGAGACGATACCCCCCCAGGAGCAGGTATTCCTTCACAGCACAGTTAAGATCCCGACGTTCACTATCCTTTAAAGGGCCCAAATTAGAGAATGAAGTCTCCCTTTTTTGCTGTCGAAATTCTGGTCCTTCATTTGCAGAAATCTCAGTAGTTGGACCTGAAAAAAGCATTCAAGAAGAAAAGGGAACTTATATGCAACGCTCTAAGAACAGCATCAAGTACCAATAAACTTCAGGATGGAGCTTTCCATATGCTTGATCTTTTTGTTTGAGTTTCAGTTCCACAACAAGTGCACTCTACAGTTTGAGGAGCATATAGCATGAAACTTCAATGCATTAAACAAGAAAATAAATTGAAGTAGATGGAAGAAATTTATGCACAAAACGAACACTCAGAAGCAAATAATTTCAGATGCTGAGCAGAATTACAAGCCCACACCATTCAAAGTATCCGGAGGAGACTCAGTTCTTCTTTGAACTTCATCCTTTAGTCTTGTAATATCCTCCTGGGCCAAGCGAAGTTCATATTCACTTATAGCCAATTTTTCCTCCATTGCTTCCTTTTCTTCAAGCAAACTTTGAGGGTCCGCAACTGGTTTTCAGAAAAATAATAATAATAAGAATAAGAACTAAAAATAAAAAATAAAAAAATAAAAAAATAAAAAATTGAAAGGGCTCTAATTAGTTTTAAAGTTAAAAAAGGATTAGGTTAGCCACTAAAAGTGTCCGTACAGTCATAACTAGCTTTTCAGTTTACTGGAAAAGAAACTATTCATTGCAAACTACGCCATGCAAACCATCCTGTTCATTCTATCGATTACTTACATTACCAGAAGTTGAGTGCAAGAAAAAGGATTTGAGCAAAGGAGAGGAGGGTTAATGTCACCTTGCTTGAATGATTAAAATAGATACTGGAGGGATGAGAAACAATTATTAATGTCTATATTGGTAACTACATAGGAAGAAAGGACGTTAACACATCACAAATAAAAGATAGATGAGATCATATATGAAGGACAAAAATAGAAGAACCAAAGATCTGAAAGAAGAAAATAGTACAAGATAGATAGGATCCTTTATAGACACAATAAGACAACACAAATAGAAGTAACTAATAGTTTTCTATTTCCTGAGCAAAGAATGAGAAAAGTACAGAATGGTAGCCAATATTTGTTTGAGCAGTCACATAAAGTTGCCTTTGGGCTTCTTGCACTTGCATTATGAACATTGGACTTGTGAAAAACAATATTTTACCATGAAACTGTCAATTTCCTACATCATCTTGTACCTGAGACTGGACAGTTGGATATAGGTCAAGTATGCCAGATGGTGTGTCCAGCATTTATCATTCTCTTAAACAGTAGACATTTCTAGGACACATCTCCAACACTTTGAGACACTTATTGGACCTATTAAAGATACATTACAAGGTTATGATTAGAGCACATAATAAAAGTGCATCTTTTCACATATAATTTAATTATAGCAACATTTGAATTAATTTATCATTCTCTTAAACAGTAGACATTTCTAGGATACATCTCGAACACTTTGAGACACTTATTGGTCCTATTAAAGATACATTACATGGTTATGATTAGAGTACATAATAAAATAGCATCTTTTCACAGATAATTTAATTACAGCAACATTTGAATTATGTGCTGCTAATTTTCTAACTTTGAAATACTTATAAGCAAAACTATTAATGTAATTAGAATTCAGCAATTATTTCATCGCCATCCTGTATCTTCTTTTCTGAAAATTTCTTGCTTGTCGCCATGTACATATCATCTTTCATTTGGTTCCATGTCCTTAATGTTACATCATAACTTATGATTTCAATTTTCTCTGAATTCCTTGGTGATGGGTTCCCCTTTCTGAAATTTTTTTTATTTTTTATTTTTTATTTTTTTTACGTACAACAGAAAATGGCAAAAACCAAATAGTTTACTGCTACAAGGTAGTTAACATGGTAATCAAATGATCTTCATTCCTACCAATTTGTGGTCGATAGGATTGCCTTCACGGCTTCTCTTTTGGTCTTGATCACAAGCTCTTTTAAGGGTGTTTCCTTCCGGATATATTTAGGGATAGGACAGCTATTCTATTTTGATTTTTTTTTTCCTTCTCCTGTGTCGTTGGATGATTATCCTTTATTTTTTTTTTTTTGGGCATTCTTCTCTCTTACTGATATTACTTCTTTGCTTCTAATATAATAAAAATCAACTTTAGCAATACTTCTACAATATATCAGCTTCTGTATTTTTTTCTTTTTTTCCTTTAGCACTACAAGATTTCATTTTCATGCGTGCACGGACATTTAATGTTCAAGACAAAAACCACAGAATGTTACCTAGATCACGGGTCATGTAGAGTTTACAAGTACGAGAACATGGTAAATTACCTTCCCCTATGCATGATACATATGGGGATAGTGTTATATGTGATTTTGGTGATAAGTACATCTAAAGTAAAATTAACTAATACTAAAAGAAATTAAGAAAAAAAATAAGTATTGAATATTATAATTGATCTTCAGGAAAAAAAAAAAAAGTCTTTCTACTTAGGTGGTTTATATTTTGTTTTTTCAATTTCTTTAAACATATACTGAGTTTGGATTCCCTGTTTTAGTGATCTGGGCCATTATAGTACCACATTTTAGATCACAGGAACTTGATCGCATACAAGTAGGGGTTAAAGTGATCCTGGTAACTATAGACCACACCTATAACACAATCACAGATATTCTCTAAACAATAAAATAGGATGCAGTATGCACCAGCAATTACTCTGCTCGTATTCAATTTTCTTGTACCTTCCCAAAGACATGCAAACAAAAATGGTGATGATAGTTATGTCACAACAAATTATCTTTTTTAAGCCTCTACAGAAATATGTTTTGCAACATCCCTACTTAGGGTCAGACAGACCCAGGCCCTTAGCTGAAAAGATGAACCCCTAACTTAATGGCATGTCAAAGTTTAAATGTTCCCCCTCCTTCCCACTAAGAGAAGTTAAAAATATGATAAAAAGTTTATCACATATCTCATGCTACCACATCACTAAACTTCAAGAGACACTTGAGCTTTCTATATAAAGCAAACAAAGGCTTTAGAAATCAAAATTTGACTTCTTCACAGGTCCTGGCAATAGATTATAGTCTATGAGCATATCACGAAAGGCAAACAAATATTGATAAGGTGAACCTCAGGATACACAACTGCACTCTACACGTACACCATATTCCCAAAAATGAACAAGTTTGAAGCCACGGTATGATTTACGGGGCTCACGGGCATTCCCACTGCTACTCTATGAATTTTTCATACATCATGACTGCATTGGCAAGGGGAAGGATTCTAAATAGTCTTCGTTGTGAACTACACACCACCAAAATCATAGAATATAAATGTAACTTGGTAGATGTACAACCATACCCATTTAACACATCAATTTGCAAGGATCCGAATTGACAAATTCCAATGTGGCGTGGACTCATTTTTCTCTGTCAGTACCAATAAAACTACACAGATTGTCAACGGTCTTATTCAACTTGCTATATCCACTCAAACTCTCATGTGCTTTCGCAATAAACACGCCAACCTAATGCAAGGTTCTCAAGATTCAGAATAAACACCATTGGCTTAAGTATAAACCTCCAGTCCCTCAACTATCAAGATAAGTTTATACATGAAATGGCGAATTCAGAAAATGCCACATCAATGCCCTAACTTTTTATTTTGATAAATGCAACATAACGAGTGAAACTGAAATTGCATCGACCGGCATTGGTAGGTCAATTCTGAGGTCACAAGAATCATAAAAACAGAACATTATAACTAACAGAATCCATATTCGAAACGATCGAGAGCGAGAGAGAGAGAGAAAGAGAGAGAGAAAGAGAGAGAGAGACCTCGGAGAGTGTTGAAGCGAGAGATCTGATCAGGAGGGAAATGAGAGGGATCGGCGAAGAACTCCTTAAGGCGAATAGCCTGAGCGTCACGACCGTCATCGAGAAGCTCGTGAAGAAGCTCAAATGCAGAGAGAAAGTAATTCTCTTCCAATAGAAAGTTCACCACGCAGTTACACAGTGACGATCTATCCACATCCATCGATCAAATTCGAAACCTCTCTTCTCTCTCTCTTCTCTCGTTCTCTCTCTCTCTCTCTCTCTCTCTCTCTCTCTCTGAGTTAAAAATTGGGGATCTGTTGAGGAAGACGAGAGAAGTCAATTCTTCAGATCTGACACCGGAGAAGGGAACCACCGAAAGAAAGACTGATTTTCTAATTTAATAAACGGTGTATTTGTTTTGTGGAAGGACCTCGCAGATTCGAGCTTGCCAACGGTGGAAATGGCTTTCAACAGGTGTTTCGCACCCTACCTATAACTCTATGACGCTGGTGGATTCATCATCTGGGCCTCTTTTGTTTTGGATTGGGTGGGACTGGGTCAGGCCAGACAAGGGAGTTGTTAAGGTATCGGGCCCAACCTTGTTATGGGCCTTTTTTTTTTTTTTTACTATGTAACACCGTTCGATATTCGAGATTTCCTCTCGACTAATCCCGACCGACCTCTACAGTGGCTCCTTTCAGAGAATGAGTCTCCCAACGGAGAACGAGTCTCCCAACGGAGAACACTCTATACATATGAGAACTCGATACTCTCAACGGAAGTTGAACTTTGGCCATACTTAAGGTATTCAACCCTACATCCACTTAGACATTTCTTTAACTAAACCTATCTGTCGGGAAGTTGTGAGCATTTGACCCATTTTTTCATCTTTTTTTTTTATCACCGGTATCTAGATTTTGCCTGATTAATCCGAATCGAATACGATGAGACCCATTTTAGGAATTGACTCTACCAAATCATTTTTTGTCATTATCAGGACCAAAACTCGAGACCTCTGATTAAAGAAATAAAGTGACCAACCACTCAATTCAAAAGAGTTTTAATTTTTTCACATCTAATGTTAGATACCAACACTACCCTCTTTTTTATTAATCGATATCTGAATTTCTCGATTAATCTATTTTAAGTATTGCATAACTTATTTAAGAATTGATTATTTAATTCGATATCTATTTTTTTTATTTTTAAAATTAAAATTTAAAATTTAAGTTAAATAAATTTGATATTCTATCACTGGTTTCATGTAATATTAATATCAACATATTGTTTTATTATAACGAGAATTCACTCCACAAGGCAGGAGCATTCTACCCAAAGCAAGTAAAGTTTTACTCAACAGTAAAAAAGTTCAACTCAACATCCATTGAATCAAGCATATCATACAACATATAGCGCACTATCCCATATCCAAAACTCATAAAGTTCTACAGGATGTCCAAATCCGGACTTCGATAACTACTATAATAACCTGCTTCTAAAGGGGTCTAATTGATATAATAAAAATCCACGGTAGGGAAGTTAGACACGGATCGGTCAAATAAATTAAGAATCGTAATAACAATAATTAAACGTTCATAAGATAATTAAATTTACAAAATCCTCCTCATTACAAAACATTCATCACACTAAATACCATCCTAAGATTTGTTGGTGTCCTGACGTAGCCCGTCACAATCTTGCATATCTGGGAAAAAAAGTGAAGGTATGTAAGGGTGAGTAGGTAACAAGCCCAGTACTCATGTCTAATTATATATATATATATATATATATATATATATCAAAATAGAGTTTGGGTAGGAGAAAATCATATATCACAATAAAACATGCATAGCCATGGATTTACACACACATACATCATGCTTGCGAACAAGCTTGAACTAAATTGAAATTGAGGGGATACAACTGGGAGCCCATATAAATTAATTCTCAAACAGCACGTTGCTCTCCATATGTTTGCCGTAAAAACACAAGAAGGCCCTAGCATGCTTCAGTGACATTAATATGGTCAACCAAATCAAAAAAATAAGAAATAATTTAAGGGGACCTCAAGGTAAGATTTTTTGCCTTTCATCACTATTATTAGGATTTTCTCTTTTGCCTCGAACCTTTTCTTTATCCAAGTCTATACTGTGTTGGACCAAGAACATACTAGGGGTATTGCTGATAAGTGCTTTGTTAACGACATTAAGGATCCAAATCACTTTGTTTTGCTCCATGGATGCCATTATTCAGTATCATAAGACTCAAAACATCCAGTTTTATGTTCGACAAATGATTTTGGTTAAAAATAAATACAATTGTACGTCAACTAAAAGTTCATTTTTGAGTTCAAAAGAAGAAGAAAGATTAATGCCTACAAAAGCAATGCCCATACAATCACCAAGCACGGTGTTTCTTAAACCAGGGGGTTCTTCTCAAATCACCACAATGTCATTTTGGTGAATTCTAAATTTTGTCATAAACTCTGCACATTGTTACCCTCCCTTAATACATGCACAATCTCTCCGACCTGCTCACGCTCCAACACATCTAACATCCTTTACAAGAGGGCACAAAGGGTTCCACTTGGAATTCAAATCTTTAACGAGGTTGATGGCTTCAAGAAGATCAAATTCAAGAACAACATGCCTCCTACCCCTCTCCGAGGCAAAAAGCAACTTATACTTAACACCATCAGTTCCATAACCATATTAGAAGAATGTCGGAGAAGCCTTCGCTCCAGAACCCCAACCGTGTCCCGATTTCCGATAAGTTTATTATCATATTTTGGATGGTTAGACTCAAATCAATTTAGACCTGAGATGATAAATTCATTCAGTAATTCACCTTTTTCGCCACAGTAACCATATTTTGAAAGAGATTAATTCTTTTTTTTTTTTTAACTAGTAAAACAAATGGAGAGAGGACACTCGCCAAGCTAACCGTTATATATGTGGTGGTAGCATAAAGGATCCCACCAGTGGCATAACTACAAATTCATTTTAGCCATGTCATTTGAGTATCATAACAAAAAATTACATTACTCATTATATTAATTTCAATCAAAGTACTAAAACTAAATATGAATTATTTCCGAAATGCAAATAAATAAAAATAGTAGGAGTAAATAGCAAAAGAATTGTCTAACCTGTACTTTCAGACGAAGAAATTTTAGATTAAATATACCAAAATCATAAAGTTGCCTACCAAATTTACGGTCATGGCTTTCCATGTTGCATAAAGAAAAATCTTACTTTTGATATTCAAAATTAAAAAAAATAATAATAAAAAAAATCCTAATTTTAGTGTGTCTCAAAAATGTTTTCGATTTTGGGGGTTTCAACCGCCATGCTATGCGGTGCTAATATTTTTTGCCAATGCGCCTAAAAACCAACTATAGATGATGATGATGATCTTAAAATTATCATCAGAGATAAAGATTTTTAAGAGTACCGCTACAACAATTGAACCTACAAGGTGATACGAATACTATAAGCAGGCAACGTAGATGACGGCTTTTAGGCACATTTGAAAAAAAAAAAAAAAAAAAAAAAAAAGGGCAGTACTGCAACAAGCCATTGACATTGTAGATCAAACTCTCAAAATTAAAAATAATTTTAAAATGATATTAAAATTAAGTCATTTTTATTTTGAACATTCGAATAAAAATTTTGCCTAATTCATATATGAAATCTTTTATTTTCTAGTTAATAATTAACATTAGATGGTGTCATTTGAAGACACTCAAAGTACGATACTAGTGCTCTTGTGTTTTGTATCATTGTAAAATTTCTATTTATTGATAAAATTTAATATTTATACGTATCTATGTTGGAATTAGAGTTTTTTATGGCCCAAATATTCTTTTATCAAAGTATAAAATTGCACCCATTGTGCTTTTTACTTAATTCTTTTTATCATTCTAGTGGTGGTCAAATTGAGCAAAACCATAATAATATTTGCATTAACAACTTCATATTATGCATTTTTAAAATTTGGTGGGGGTCAATGACTCCACTAGCTTGAATGGGGTTCACTTTTTTTGGGGGGGGAGGGCGGGGGGGTTTTAAAGAATAGGGTTCAGCTCATATTCATTGGATGGGTTGATTCTCACCCTATAATTTTTTTTTTAAGTAAATCAGCATTATTTCATGGAAAACCAAAAACCCTTATAATAATTTTAATATTTATATACTCGATAATTTCTTTCCAATTAGTATGTTATTGAATCAAGTTATTAAATAATTATATAAAAATACAATCAATTTATTTAATAATTATATAAAATAAATTACTCTATCATATTATTCTAAACCATTCATGTAATAAAGTGGGGCATGTTGGGAATTAGTCAACGTCTTTGCATTCCCACCTTTTAAATTCAAATATTATAAAGCAGGAGAAAACTCCTAATTTTGGTTTCGTTTTGGCCTTTTGTTTCTTTTGTCTTATGCTACTGTGGCTCTCACCTAAGGAACGTGGGATATCGTTCACCATCCAATGTAAGCGTGAACGTAAAGGGGCTTGTGTTGGGGCCTGTTATGAAAAATATCTCAGGCCATTTCCGCTTCACTATCCAAACCAGGCAAACACGTCTCCGGCCTTCGTTTTGTATAAACCCAACATAAGTATTTTTAACGTTTTTGTCCCAACATGTTGTATGAAAAAAAATTAGAATAAAAAGAAAGAAAAAATACGACCCTTCATTTGTGGATTTCCCCTTTCATTATGTTACTCTATAAATTATTTTAGAAGAATTTAATGCAGAAAAACTCGTCTCTTTTCAATGTTTTGTGAATTCATCTGGTGGCTTTTGCGGTGACAACAAGTTGCTTCCATCCAAATGTGGCCCTTGCATGCCAGCTAATGTGTATTTCAAAACCCAATTGATGGCGTGGCCTTTTCCTTTCTCTTCATTTTTGCTTACCTTTCTCCATTTTTCTCTCTCCTAAAGACAAGGAATTAGAATTCATTGGCATACCATCAGTGGGCAGAAAGAGAAGGACCACACCAGTACACATCCATGTGACATTAATGAAAGACAGCATATCCTTTTCACTAAACTTACCAAGCCATAGAATGTAAATTTCAAGCTTCTACTTTCATTTTCCAAAGGGGTAAATAAGAAAATGGATTTCTGCTAAATTATTGGGTGGGGATCTCACTTCATCTCAATTAGTTTGTCATAAAGCATCAATTGAGCACAAAATGAAAGTAAGCAATTACCAATTTCGTTCGTTCTGAGATAAATTCAAACCTAGTAATTACTTAAATATGTAGAGTTTGTTAGTCGGTAAAAATTCTTAAATAGTATTATGGAATCGGTAGGTTTTAGAATATCTAATCGAATAATCTCTATCTTATTCATAAGAGATAATATATCTCATATATATATATATATATATATATATATATAATTAAATAGAGAAAGGAATAAGAAACTAATTCTTAATTTATAGCCATAAAATAGGAACTAAATCAATTATTCAAAAATTATAATTATTTTCCTTGTAAGTAATAGGAAACATTGCTAAGTAAACGTATCATTCCAACTCTCTTCCTGAATTTGGAGCATAGATATCAATCATGTCCAACTTAAAAAGGTATTCTTCAAATCTGACTCGTGGTAAGCTTTTGGTTAAGAAATCCACAAGTTGTCCATTGGATATAACGTAGGGTATACACACAATTTCTTCTTCAATTTTCTCTTTAATAAAATGTTTATCCAATTTTATGTGTTTAGTACGGTTATGGTGAATTGGAGTGTGAGCAATACTGATTGCTGACTTATTGTCATAATACAATAGCATTGGATTTTCACCTTAAAGTGAAAACTCATCCATGATTCTTCTTAACCATAGAAGTTCACATCTTCCTTATGCAAGAGCTCAAAGTTTAGCCTCAACACTGCTTCTTACTACTACCGGTTGCTTTTTGCTCCTCCAAGTCACTAGGTTGCCTCATATAAATGTTAAACACCCAGTAGTAGACCTTCTATCATTAGCTGACCCAGCCCAATCAGCATCAATGAATGCATATATCTTCCTTGAATCATTTTTCTTGAAAAAAAGTCATTTCCCAATAGTTCCCTTAAGATATCTCAAAATACGTTGAACTGCTCCTAGATATTCCTCATAAGACTCATGCATAAATTGGCTGACCACACTGATGGCATAGGCAAAATTAGGTCGTGTATAAAAAAGATAAATTAAACGTCCCACAAATATTTGATATCTACCTTTATCAACAGGGACCTCTTTCTTCTTATACCCAAACTAGTGATTTTCTTCAATTGGTGCATCAGCTGGTTTACTTCTCAGAAAACCTGTCTCTTTGAACAAGTGAATGATATATTTCCTTTGTAACACATAAATCCCTTTATTTGATTTTACAACTTCCGTATCAAGAAAGTACTTCATAGGCCTGAGATCTTTGATTTCAAATTGTTTAGCTAAAACTTTCTTCATTCTTTCTCCTTCGGTTGTATCATCCCCTATAAATAGAATATTATCAACATATACAATTAAGATTGAGATCTTCTCATCTTGAGACTTTCTAAAAAATAAAGTATGATCAGTTTGAGGTTGAATATAACTATATTTCTTCACCGTTTTGAGAAACGATCAAACCAAACTCTAGGAAATTGTTTCAATCTATAGAGAGATTTTTTCAGTTTGTAAATTGTATCAATGTCATAGAATCTTCAAAACCAGGACATATCCATAAAAACTTTTTCAGTCAGTTCCTTATTTAGAAAGGCATTCTTGACACCTAGTTGTGAAATCGTTCAGTCTAAATTAGCTGTAACAAAGAGAAGAACACGAATAGTATTGAACTTTGCTATTGGAGCAAATGTTTCTTGGTAGTCTATCTCATAGAACTGTGTGAATCCTTTTGCAGCTAAGCGAGCCTTGAACCTTTCGATTGAACCATCCAAATTATACTTCACTATAAATACCCACTTGCACCCCACTGTTTTCTTTCCCTTTGATATTGATACATACTCCCAGGTTTCATTTTTCTCCGGTGCTTTGATCTCCTCCATAATTGCTTCTCTCCATTTTGGAATACTCAATGCTTCTTGGATTGACTTGGGAATTGCTATATTGATCATATTAGTAGCAAAAGCCCGATAGAGGGGAGACAAACTGCTATAACACATGTAGTCTGAAAAATGATGAAACATACAAGTTTTTTTTTCCTTTTCTAAGAGCAATAGGAATATCTAGATCCTCAACAGGTGTTGAATTATTTGGATTTTCATAGGTGGCATGATGTGTAGGAGAGTTCTGATTTGATGTATTATCAAGAACTAGTGGATCCAATTACTGGTTCTGCTCAAGTGTGTGAATTCCTTCATTTTCCTTTCTTTTCCATCTCTCATAGACAAGTAATTTTGGATTTTGAATTTTCAAATATGTTTCTTTAGTGATTGTAGTGGGTATTTCTTGGTCTGGATGAGAAATGGGAGTAAAAACAGGTGTTGGAAAGAGAGCATGGTAAGAATTGACAAGACTGACTAAGTTTGATTGGTCTAAGAAAGAGTAGAAATAGCAAATGTGAAACTTTCAAAGGTAGGAAATGTATCCCAAAAATTGTAAAAACTCTTTTCTGTGGTCACATTCTCCCCCTGAAATGAGTTTTTGATGAAGTAAGGCTGATTCTCAAAGAAGGAAACATCCATACTAACAAACATTTTCTTAGATTTTGGATCAAAGCACTTATTTCTATTTTTTGCTGTTGAATATCCTAGGAAAACACATTTGACAGCTTTTGGATCAAATTTGCTACGGCTATGAGAATGGATATGAACAAAGGAGGTACACCCAAATATCCTAAGTGGTAAATTGATAATTAGGCTGTTTGTTGAATAGACACTTTGAAACACTTCTAGAGGAGTCTTGTATCCTAAAACCCGGGTAGGCATCCTATTAATGAGAAATGAAGCAGTAAGAATAGCTTTCCCAAAAAAGTTTTTGACACATTAGAGGTGAACATTAAGAATCTAGTAATCTCAAATAAGTGTTTATTTTTCCTTTCCGCCAACCCATTTTGTTGTGGAGTATTTATGTAACTATTTTGATGAATGATTCCCTCTCCTTGAAGAAATGCCCCAAGAACATTTTTGAAATACTCGTTACCATTATATGTTCTAAGAATCTGGATTTGGATTTGAAATTGAGTTTTGACCATTGAGTGAAAGTTTTTAAAGATATGCTCTGTTTCATATTTTACCTTCAAGAGATATGTCCAATATAGTCTAGTATGATCATCGATAAAGTAGCCCCTGAGAAATTTTTTATTCGTGAAGGACCCCAAATATCACTGTGTATGATTGAGAAGGGTGTAATGCTTATATGACTGTAATGGAAAAGATACACGATGATATTTAGAGAACTAACAAACCTCACACCGAAAGGAAGAGGGATCTTTATTATTAAAAAGAAATGGAAATAAATTTTTCAAATATGGAAAGTTAGGGCGGCCGAGAGTTTATAATGCCACAACATTACATTATTTTCACATAAAAAAATAGAAAATGATTTGTAAACTGAACTTTGTCTATTTGAATCTTCCTTATCAAGGTAGTAAAGTCCTCCATACTCTTTATCATTGTCAATCATCTTCCCCGAAACCAATTCCTGAAATTACATGAGAAGGAACCAAATTTAGTCACACAATTTTGATCATGAGTGAGTTTGCTAATGGACAACAAATTATGGTAAGCAAAGGAACATAAAGTACAGATTTTAAGGTCAGATTTCTTGACAAGATAATTGACCATTTCCCTGCTATAGTGGCTAATGAACCATCAGCAATCTTTACTTTCAAGTTACCAGCACAAGGAGTATAAGTAAAGAAGAGTGAAGAACAACCTGTCATATGATTAGAGGCACCAGAATCTAAGATCCAAGGAGTTTTATCCTCAGTTAGCACACTGAAAATTTGAGAAAAATTACCTTTATGTGCACTAGAGGCAGATAGAAGAGAGGTTGAATTCAGGAGTTTCATGAGACTTTCCAACTGTTTTTTATTGAGGGAAACTAGAGAATTTTTGGATGTTAATTCTTCTGAAGCCATTTGAAGAGCTCTGCTAATTACTTGACCAGATTGTCCATTTTTTAAATGAGGAGGCCTTCCATGCAACTTACAGCAAGTCTCACGAATGTGACCAGGTTTTTTACAATGATCACACCAGGGTTTGTTTCCCCTTTTATTTAGAGTATCGTTACCTCCATTTGAAACATTAGAGAATCGATTGCTTTTGGTTGCCAGTACTGATGATTCCGTTTCAAGAGTTTCTCGAGTTTCATTTCCCAACATAACACTCCTTCTACTTTCCTCCTTGCAGACTTTGGAGAACACTTCCCGAGTGGATGGCAAGACCTCGCGTCTAAAAATTTTTCCACAAACCTCATCAAGATCATATTCAGACTAGCCAAGAAAGCAAAAACACGCTCTTTTTTATCATTCTATTAAATATGACACTGTCTTATGGACAATGCCATTCATAATCATAAAATAAATCCAACTCCTGCTATAAGGTTCAGAGAGTATTGTAATATTGCAAAACACTTAGATTACCTTGTTTTTTATTCCGAATTTACGTAGAAATTTCATAAATCTGAACTGAATTTCCTAGATTTGAGAAAGTCTCCTTTGCAGCCTCCCAGATTTCTTGGGAGGCAGTAAGAAACATATACATTTTGCTGATTGACGACTCCATTGAATTTATCAACCAAGACATGATTAGGGCATTTTCCGATTCCCAGATCTCAATCACTTCAGGATCTTCCTCCGGTTTCTATGTTGCTCCAGTCAAAAAATCCATCTTTCCTCATCCTTTGATAAAGAGCTTGACCGACTAGGACCATTGAAGATAATTTTCTCCATTGAGTTTGTGGATGATTGGTTGAGTAGAGAGATTATCATGGGTCAAAAAAGTGGTTTTTTAATAAGAGGATTTCGTTAGACTAAAACCAAGTGTGTGGTCACCCACACTTGATGTGCCGGACATGGTGGCTTGTTCTAGAAATAATAGATGAGAAATGCTGTAGGAAAAATGAGGGAGAAAAACAATAAGAAGAATGCGCTGTTTTAAGACAAAAAAAAAAAACAAGGCAGAATAGGACATAATGAAGATCACATAGATTGTACAAGATAATGAAAGACTATAATAGAATTTTGATACCAGAAATGAGCCTAAAGCTCTGATACCATGTGGAATCGGTAGATTTTAGAATATCTAGCCGAATAATTTCTATCTTATTCATAAGAGATGATATGTCTTATCTATATATATAATTAGATAGAGAAAGAAATAGGAAATTAACTCTTAATTTATTTCTAATTTATAACTATAAAATAAAAACCAAATCAATCATTCAAAAATTATAATTATTTTCTTGAAATATTTCTAAATAAACACATCGTTCTAACAAGTATAAAAAGAAATTGGAATCATTTGACAGTGGAGTAAACAAAAGTACAGTCATGTGAAATAACAATTCGATAGATTCCTACCCAAAGAGGTATATTTATGAATTTGTAATGAACGAAAAATGCAAAAATTCGGACGGCTGATGGAACTTCCTATATGCAAGCCAATCCACTCTCAGAAGTCATCCCCTCCACAGTTTTATCATGCCTTGAATGGCTTATAGTGCTTTAAAAGATCAGCTGTTAACACATCACAAAATTTGAGCGTCTAGAGTCCAAACTTAAAACACCTGAAGATCTTTCCCAGGTAAGCACTTCCTCGGCATGTTCCTCAGTTTCCATTTATTAAAACATTTTATTCTGTCTCTTAGTTTGTGCCTGTTTCATTTAAAAGCAGCTTAAAAGATACTGATTTTTTTGCCTATAATTGAATCAGAACATAAGAGCTTGAAACAGTCGTTTGATTTTAGTATGGAACAGACTAAGATGTACAAAGGAGAATTTGGTAACGGAAGAAGATTTGGCTCTGTAAAATCAGCTGTCGATTCCTGAGGGGAGAGAATAATTGAAGGCAATCACGCACCCAAGGAGCCACAGAAGAATATGTCCGAGGTACAATTCGAACAACTATCCTATGTTTTTCTTGGTTTACAGGATTTGTTCAGTTGTTTAATATCGAATGACCATATGAACTTGTCATGCGAAGCCCTCTACAAGGACAAGAGAACTTCATCAAGCAAGGAGGGATATCGGTAGATCGAGTGAGAGCAGAAGAGTAGTGGAGACGGTCAAAGCTCAAGCAGAATCAGAGCTTCACAGTGCAAAGAAGACTGTGAAAGAGCTTACTTCAATGATTGAGGAGTCAAATGCAAAGGCAAAAGTGCAGATTAGAGACATTGAATTGATGAAGAAGCCTGGACAATGCAAAGAAGAATGGGCATTGGCTGTTAGGAACAGCGAAAATCAGCGATATGCGGAGGTTATGAGAGAATTAGAAACTATAAAGCAAGAGTTGAGTAAGCTTAAGCTTGACATGGCTACTGTTTTGGAAGAGAAATCACAGGCTGTTAAGGAAACTGAAAGGTCAAGCTTGAATATGTGGTCATATTCGAGTTCTGCTGAGGCAATAAGAAAAGAGATCGATGAGGTGAATGAAGAGCACGTACTAGTTGAACTAGCAAAAATGGAGGCTCTGAAAGAATTTGGAGCTATTGAAGCTCAAAGAGATGAGGAAGCCATTCGTTTCTCATCTGCAATTGTGGTGAACAGAAAGAAAATGAGTGAAGTCATACCCGAAATTCAGAGGGCAAAAGAGCTCAAGACTCAATTAGCTGTAACAAATTCTGATTTGGATGTGCTGAAAAATGAGCTAAAGCTAGTTCGCGAAATGGAAAAGAAGGTTCGGAGAGAAGACAGTGTTATGCGCTCTGATGGAAGTTTTCGTGAACAACTGGAATGGACACCACTGCTGCTTTCAATTAATGAAGAGTTGGAAACAGCAAAGAAGGAATTAGTAAAGGTAAGAGATGAAGGTTTTCAGTTTATGACATCAATGGACATAATAAGAAATGAGCTTATGCATGTGTCCATTGAGACAGCTCAGTTGAGGAAGGCAGAGGAGAAAACAGATTCAACTGTTGAAAGCCTAAATTCCAAGCTTTTGAGGGCTAAGGCGAAACTGGAAGCTGTGACTGCATCTGAGGAAATGGCTAAGACATTTGTTTCTAATATGACACACACTTATGAGCAGCTAAAAACAGAAATGGA
Organism: Dillenia suffruticosa; assembly: GCA_033439265.1. NCBI lineage: Eukaryota > Viridiplantae > Streptophyta > Magnoliopsida > Dilleniales > Dilleniaceae > Dillenia > Dillenia suffruticosa. The sequence continues at coordinate 4,512,401 of JAVTVX010000037.1, read as the reverse complement.
AGCAGCAAAGAAGGAGAAGGAGATCATCATCGAAGAAACTGCAAGCATCAGGGAGGGGATTAAGAAAACGGAGTCTGAAATAGACTCCGTGGATGCAAAGTTGCAGTTAGCAATGCAAGAACTTGGAACTGTTAAATCAACAGAGGCAATTGCTCTAGAGAAGTTGAAGGCACAGACAGAGACTAAAATGAGAGCTAGAGCTTCTGCATCACAGTATAGCTCAACGATTACCATATCAAAATTTGAGTATGAGTACTTAGCAGGACACGCAGTCGGAGTAGAAGAGATTGCAGACAAAAAGGTTGCAGCAGCTCAGGCATGGATTGAAGCATTAAAGGCAAGTGAGAAGGAGATATTGATGAAGATAGAGTTAGCTCTCGAGGTCAGAGAGTCAAGAGTGGAAGAAGACGAAGAGATGTACAAGACAGAGAAGTCACTTAATGCAAAAGGAGCAGTGGAAGGCGAGCTAAGGAATTGGAGACAAAAACGCAAGAAGAATGCGGAAAGAGATAATATGAAGCTTCAGGGTGCATTGCCTAAGAAGAGCACAAATGGGAATATGACTCCAGGAAGGAGAGCAAAGCTTCGGAAGCCTGCATCACCAGGAATGCGGCAACTGAGTCGCTCAACTTCATTCACCATTAAGAAGAAAAGAAGGGTTATGCTCAACGTATTCAAGCTTTTCATTGGCTAGAGAATGTTGAATGAAGAGGTTGCGTAAAGCATTTTGGTAGTTTTATGGAGACCAACTTAAAAAAAAAAAAAATAGAGAGAGAGAGAGAAACACACACAAACACATTCATAAGCTCCTTATTCTTCTGACCTTGTTGAGTTCAAACAAAATAACTGCTAAATAAACATATAATCCTTTTTGGCTGTGAGATGAATATACATACATACATGTGTATTTATATATGTATGTATTTTTCAATTTGCATCTGTTGTTATGCACTTCTTGTTCATGTGGGTTTCAAGTGGACAAGTGCTTCCCGTACTGTATTTTGAGATTAGATTAAACTTCTCAAATTTTCCCCCCGTTACCACTTACGGTGCCGAGATTTCATCGAAAAACTGAAAGACATTGAAATTTTGATCCAAAGAAAAATTTTATGTTTTGTCACACCAAACAAGATTAAAATTCCTGCGCCGCGCGCGGGGAGGCGGGGTTCATGGTTGTCGTTTTCTTTTCCATTTAAGTATGTATTGTATAAGTTTCAGCTGAAGTGACACCAATCTCCCTCCCTAACAGACTCAAGTTTGAACCTTACTATGGGCAAAAAAAAAAAACATGCATTGTGGAAGGAGAAATTGAACAGAATAACATTTTTTCTAAAAATTTTGCTCTTTTATTTCTTGAATGGAATCATAGAATATCCTTTGGAGCAAGCTATTGAAGCAAACGAATGTTACAAATTTAATATCGGATTCCAAAAAAATCAAAAAATAGTACTTAAGTCTGATAAACTCTCTCACCCAAGGGTCGATCTTTTGGATTAAATTTTCTTATTAAATTTATGTCCATCACTTGGGTTCATGATAAATTGATATCAGAGTCTCCGATCCAATATAGAAAATGGCTACCTAGTGCTTGATAAGGTCCGGAGTGAGAGCCGTCCAAAAAAGGAAAAAAGTTACCCGGTGCTAAAGTGAGAGCCATCTTAAAAAGGAAAATGTCTACCTAGTACTAAAGTGGAAAAGGGCTATCTGGTGTTAGGGTAAGAGTTGTCCAAAATAGGAAAAAGGGTTTCTTAGTGTTGGAGTAAGAGCCATTCAAAGAGAAAAAGGTCTACCTGGTACTCTAAAAAAAGCCAGAGTAAAAGCCTTCCAAAGTGAGAGCCGTCCGTCGACGTCTAGCATCTCAAAAGGTAAGCAATGTTACAAATCCCACGTCGAATTCTAAATAAATCATAAATTAATATTTAAACCCAATAGACTCTCTTACCCCACAGATCGATCTTTTAAGTTGAGTTCTCTTAACCATTCGTGATCTTAGAAAGAAATACGGAGGACGTGCACTTAGATGTGTATGCTTACATGGCAAGTCCACCTGACCCAAAAGAACAACCCCGGCCAACATCAAAGATATGAATCTTTATTTGGTTAATATGGTAAGTAGATGCCTGGGGTAAGCTGCCGTGGCCTTTGCCATGCATGCTTTGTCAATGGTTCCCAGTACGAGCATCATTTATTCTTTTGAGGGATTTATCTTTGGAGAGATTTACCTGATGGGTCGATTTTTTGAATTGAATTCTCCTAACCATTCGTGATCTTAGAAAGAAATATGAAGGACGTGCACTTAGATGTGTATGCTTACATGGCAAGTCCACCTGACCCAAAAGAACAACCCCAGCCAACAACAAACATATGAATCTTTATTTGGTTAATATGGTAAGTAGATGCCTGAGGTAAGCTGCCCTGGCCTTTGCCATGCATGCGTTGTCAATGGTTCCCAGTACGAGGATCATTTATTCTTTTGAGGGATTTATCTTTTTGAGGGATTTACCCAACAAATCGATCTTTTGAGTTGAGTTTTCTTAATCATTCGTGGTCTTAGACAGAAATACGGAGGACGTGCACTTAGATGTGTATGCTTACATGGCAAGTCCACCTGACCCAAAAGAACAACCCCGGCCAACATCAAACATATGAATCTTTATTTGGTTAATATTGTAAGTGGATGCAGATGCCTGGGGTAAGCTGCCGTGGCCTTTGCCATGCATGCTTTGTCAATGGTTGCCAGAAGGAGCATCATTTATTCTTTTGAGGGATTTACCTATGTGGTTTTGCTCTTCAATGAGCAGAACAAGGTATCACCGTAAACTCTTCATTGCAAATCCAAGGACGATGAATGATCTGGCTGGGCCAGCACGAACTGGCCCACCATCCCTAAGGTGGTTTAGTGTAAGACTAGAATGTTGCCTATGAATTTGCGATCATTATGAGGGTCTATATCTTGTTACAGCATGAACTGGATCAGACAAGTATATATGCAGACTTGAATGATCTTATAAGCCTAGTAGAGGAGACTTTGATTGTGTAAGGGTAAGAAGTTGAGACATCAAAGGCTGAATCCTATGTCTTACAATTGAGTCCCAATATTTTTCTCTTTGTTTAATGCTGAGGACAACGCTCTTCTTTTGCCAAGCAAAGATAAAGATTGACTCACACAATGAAAGGTGGCTCTCCCATTACCCAAAATTCTCCAACCATAGTTCTCGTAAAACTTGATTTCAAAATTTCTTGACATCACCCGAATGAACCTTAAATAACTAAACCAACCAACACCAATAAAAACCATGTTCTGCAAGAGTTGGAACTGAATTTCTAATAAACAATCCCTACCACTTCTATTCTTTCTTTAATCTTTTGCACCACACTTTATGTCCAATTCAAGGTTTCAAGGTTTCAATTCCACCTCTGAGGTTTCCCACCCTATTGTTTACAAAACAAATGGTGTCTATGGATCTCATCTTCCTAAATTAAAACAATCTGTGCTTGTGGATCTGGTCTAAACTAACAGCAGTTGGGATGATCAACATGCAGGACAGAATATTCTAGAAAGCATCAAAATGAAAATCACAAGCAATGATTCGAGGAGCTCCAATACAATTCCAACGGCATGCATTGCAGAGAAGTCTAAATTTTTTCAAACTTGAAAACCTTGGAGCACCATGGCAACCATGTATCTGCTTCAAAAGCAGTCCAGTAAGTGCTGTGCAGTGCACCTAACAACCTAGACAATTCCTTCCAATCAGAATGGCAAACCTTTTTCTATAGTAATAGGACTGAGATGCAGATATGAAAAGCTATGAAGAAGAGATGAAAAGTGAACTTGTTAATGAAATGCGTTGATAAATATCTTGTTGCATTTCATCCACGCAAGGTCAAAGAAGTATGCTCCAAGATGGTTTTACATGCCAAGCCTAATTCTTCAAGAAGCAGCTAACACCAAAGAAGGGAGTAAATTGCAAGGGACAAGTGTTTCAAAGCAAGGATTGTCAAGTATTTTTTCACCCTAACCACCAAATTTATCCAGAAGTAAATAAATAAACTAAGAAGGAAGCCATTGTGACTGAATCAACATGCTTTTATTCATTTCATGTTCGCTTGATAACAAAAAGATTGACTTGTAAATATGACAAAATTTTCGGTGCATCACACCCAATACCATTTCTTGAGATATCATACTAGCCATGCAGCAAACTGAATTTGACAGCACCAAACACACATACAAGTCAATGGCATTTCTCAAACTGCAACAGAGAGACAATGCAACCAAAATTAATCAACACAATAACCAAACAAACAAACCCACAAGCAGCACTTAGCCCAAAAGTTGTCCAAGGGAAACTGATTCATTGTGGTTGCGAGGTTCTGATCTGCTGCTTGCTGTTGTCAGTTTGCATCTTTGCCAAAGCCTCTGCTAACAGCACTGTTGCGGCTTCAGTCATTGTTTGGTATCCAGGCAATGCAGGAGCTGGAGGCTGAGATTTGTATATCTGGACAAGAGCAGGATCATTGTCGAGTTCCTTACCAAAAACATCATTTTCCACTGAAGCAACAGTAGCAGAGTGCATGCCAGGAATCAGCTCTGGAGCATCCTTGGTGACTTGGCTGCTTTTGTTGGAAGTTGCTTGCTCAAAAGGGGTAGCTGGTCTGATAGTTTGATAAACCTTTTTGCCAAATTCAGCCATATATGCATCTGTTTTGGCCCCATTATATCCAACAGATGGTGCAACAATAGACACACCAGGGCAAACCAGAGGCTGATTAGGAGCAATAGAAGCAGCATCCATCAAATTAGGATTTACTGATAGATTTTGAGGTTGTGCTGGCATCATGGGCACCAATTAAATGGGATATGGCTGAGTAGGCTGATAACGGATTTGAGGCTGCTGATGCAGCTGTGGATGGTATGAGGAGTGACAGGATGGGATTGGCAAAGAGCTCATTTGATAATGGGGTAGGTATTGAGGAACAAAAAGCATTTCTGGTTGCTGCTGCTGATTTGACTATTGAGTAGGAACTTGAATTGTTTTGTGCAACTGAAGACCAGAAGATTCTGAAACATTACTTTCCGAACCAACAGGACCAGAAATAATTTTGTCATCTGTAGTAGCATCAACAACATCAGCATCTCGATGAACTGTGATTTGTGCAATTTGTGGTTGCACGACACTACCACTACATAAGTGAGAAAAGATACATAGAGTTCAAGACCGTCAGTTTTTCATTAAAAAAAATGAAAAGAAAAATGTTCACAATACCTATAACCATAAGAAGCAGAGAAAGTTCCAAATACACACATAATTTTATACTAAAAGATACCAAAAATTGCGATCATGGACTCTATGATTAATCAAATAAATGAAGCATGCTTATATCGCAAAACAACGAAACAGACAGATGTTCGATAGAAAAGCAAGGCCAAAACCTATAACTAAAGATACCAACTATAAACAGATTAATGAATCAGAGAAAGTCACATTGTGATCATGGACTCTTTGATTAATCAAATTAATGAATATGTTTATATTGCCAAAACAATGAAACAGACAGATACTCAATAAAAAAGCAATTAATTGTACTTAAGCACTTATCTCTTGAACCTACTAGCGAGTATTCGGAGCAAATAGTGAAGTGCTTTGCTCATAATACCCAAAAACATAAGAAGGGGAAAAACCCAAATTCAACCACCACAATAGAAAATCAATTAATTGTTTAATTTGCTAAAATCACAGAAAACCAGAAATGAGCCTTGAAAGCGAGTCCAAAGCACCTAAAAGATGGTGGACATTCTTTTTGACATAAGAAAAATACTATGAAAAACATAATGAATTTTGATGTCTCACTAAGATTGGACAAACTGTGATGATGTCAAATTATAAGATATTGTTATTAAAAGATCCATTCAACAGCAGTCTACCACCTAATTAATGATAAACTAGGAATTTTTTCATGATAAATAGCACTTCTAAAATTTCTACCAACAGTCGGACAAAATAGTGTGTGCTTGATCGTAACACCTAATAACATAAAATGCAGAGAACTTTAGTGCAATTTGTCATAAGGGTTTTCCCAAAATCAATCAAATTGAGAAATTTACGTAGAAAAGACCGAAATGTACCTAGGAAACGAGTCCGAAGAAGGGGAAACAACCCTCTTATCCTGCAATTTAACACCAGAGCCGTCAACAATGGGAGACAAATTAGAGACAGAAAAGGAAGAAGTAGGACGAAGTGGTCTCCAACACTTGAGACTCAGCCAAAGAACACAAATCACCGCCCCCACTTCTCCGATTTTCGACACCCAGAAACCAATTCTCACATTTCTCAACCCCAAGCCCCACACAACTCGAAGGAGAAGTCGATGTCGGAAACAGAAACAACCGAATTCTCGAACTCGGGGAGGACTTGATTAGGTCGTACTCTTCGAGCATGATGCGAAGGTCTTCGTCGGTGGTGATAGAGATGAGAGAGTCAAGGTCTTCGTGGGGGAGCTGGTATTTGAGAGAGAAGAGAGAGAGAGAGAGAGAGAGAGAGAGAGAGAAGCGGAAGAAGAATTGGGGAAGAAGGTGGAGTAGAGGAGAGAGAGGAGATCGGAGAGATGACAGAGAAGTGGTGCGACGGTCGAGGGAGATGAGCTTAGTATCTCCACCGATGTAGCGGAGAGCTTTATCGTGTGGGCGCGGGACGATACCTCCGCCGTAAAGTTTCACAGTTCTTTTTCGCACTTTCTCTTGCCTATTTTATTTTTAAAAATTTTTAAAAGCATCTTTAAAGATATTATTTTGAAAGGCATTTTCCAAGAAACTTTAAATATTTTAAAATATGTAAAATAATTTTCTGTAAAAATAATATCTTTAAAGATGCTTTTAAAAATTTTAAACTCCGAAAATAATATTTTTGAGAATTTTCTCAAATTTTATTTTTAAAAATTTTATATGCTTTTGTAAAATATTTTCAGAGAGTTAGTTAAGGAGATTTTTGGATAAAAAAATAACATGATGTGTTTCAGAATTTTATTTCACTTGAAAATTTCCCAAAAAAACACAAAATATTGATTTTTTTTTTTCCATAAAACCTAAACAATTGAGATTATTCAATCTCTTTCTATGATTCTTTTTTCTTTTTAGGTTTCCTATTATTATAATATTAATTGTTTAGAAGATGAATAATTGCTTAAATTATTTAAGCAATTGTGGCAGAATAAAATATTGATCCTCGAATTGTTCAAAATCTTTATATTTGTGCTGCCAAATAAAAAATCTAAAAATTATCATGGCCCATTAAATTAATTTGACTGAGAATAAAAAGTCTACCTAGTTTTAGGGGCGAGCAAACAGATAAAGTAAACTTCTATCGGGGGCAAACGTAGGACATATGTTCTCATAGGATAGGACAAGCATACAAAATTTAGAATCAATAAACGTAGGGTATAGATTCTAAGTACTGGGTATGGGTACCTATAGAACTAGGTTTTGATAGGATTTGATAAAAATCTACCTTGCGTAAAATTCTCCAAAAAATAAATTTTGATACAAAAATAAATAGTTAATTTTTTTAAAAAAAAAATAGTCAATTAAAAAAAAAAAAAGATGATAATCAATTATTCATTTACAAATTCTAACTTCTAACCATTATTAGTATCACCAATACCAAATCTGTAATTCTAGATTCATTTGCAAGTTCTAATTCCATTAATATTAAACGAAGTTTTAAGAATGTAAAAGAAATGAAAATTTTTATTTAAAATGTTAAATTCAAATTTCAATTTTATTAAAATATTGCTCCAACAAAAAAAAACAAGTTTATACAATTTTAAAAAATAGCAGGTTCTATAGGCTAATCCTGTGCCTTATCGTATAAAAGTATAGTGAAGTATTAACTAACAGTCGGTCTATTAGGAGAAAAATATTAGAGCATTTAATCAAATTTCATATTTGAAATTTAAAAATTAAAAAAAAAATACATTGAGAAAATTACCCCTAAATAAGAGTTTTACGAACGCTCGAATTAAATTAATCAGAATATGAATTTAGAAATCAATATTGGGAACAAAAATAAAAGTATGGTAGAGTTTCTCATAGAATAGGACAAATGTAGAAACTTTTAATCAGTGAGAAATAAGGTAGGGTATATATTTTGGCTTTTATCCTATCCTACCTTAGAATGCTCATTCATATCCTTTTTCTATAACAAATTGCTTCATGGTTATTTAAAAAAAAAAAAAAAATTCCTTGACATGTTATTTCCCCATTTCATCTATGGTTTTAAAAACATATCAACAAATAAAATTCTCATGTATAAAATTTCCGGATCTTGATTGGTTTAAAATCATTTGTCTCTTTCAACGATTGTGTATTATAAGTCTAAAAAACTATTACAAAATTGGATCACTTTTTTTATTCCATAATCCAAATGTCTTGGTGGATAGATGATCAATCTTCTCAAACTCTTCCTCTTTTGAGAGTTTTCTTCTTTTTTTTCTCTCACTAAAATGCCTTTCACTTTTAACACGTGCTCAAAAGAAGTATTCCTATTTTTCTTATTATGTTTCTTTTTCTTTATAAAGAATTGGGAAGTTTTGGCAAATCAAAGGAAAGAGGGGGAGTTAAGGGGTGGTTATCCAAAAACCACCCCTCATTCAAATTCAAATTCAAATTTAACATTCAAACAATGGGTCTCCGTGAGGTCTACCCTTATGGGCCGATTCAAACCCTATTTTCTAATATTTTTTACTCGCACATAAAGATTTGACTCACACATAATAAAATCATTATAATCGAACATTAATTTCATACTAACAAGTGAATCGTCTGACTCGCGAGAATACCAATAGCTCTAGATTTATACACCAGTTAAGAATATATAGTAGTTCACTTTTAATGTGGTGATGAGAACATCATATTTCACTATATTCCAAATTTCTTTTATTAAATACAATCAATATATCTCTAATCGATTAAAACATTGTAAAAACATTATTGACTCAAATTCATTTATGCATCCATAACGTCTATAAATATTATATTATAGATATAATTGATCGACCCGTGAATACAGAGTAATATGTCGTTCAAAAGCAATTTTCCTTTTATATTATTAATTTTTAACTTTATTTTAACTGTTTTTTTAGACATACATTATCAAATCGAATCAATCATGGTTTATTAGTGGCATACTAAAATAATAACATTAAAATAAAATTTTAAAAAACAGACAAAGGTTCCAAATGTATAAATTGAAGTTGAATATAAACCCCCAAGTCTCATGAGGTGAAGAGAAATGCACTATCTCATTATCAATATGGTCATATAAGCATATGTGATACGAACTATATACAATGATACTCTTTCTTTTTATTTGGAAGTATATGTTTTTTTCCCTAAAAATGATATATCATATAGGTATTAGTCTAAATGTACACAATACTTGACTTGAGTTTTTCTTCTGACAAGTCTTCCAAAATCTCATAACATCAAGAAAAACTCACAACTGATTATTAGATAAATGCAATGGATTGTAGAGATTTTATTTTGATTACCATATATATATACAACCAATAATCTTATCTTTGTATTCTACTAATGCAGTATATATGTTAATTCATTACAAATTAACATTTATTCATATCTACATATCACATAAATATTAGACATGATTGCTTGTGTAAGAAACTCAATCTAAAAAACTTGTCTAACATACTTTCAAACATAGATACAAGAATTTTGGATATAAAACAAAATTCAAATATCAATAAATATGACCATTATATTATATATATTTTGTATATTATTACAATCACAATAAAATTACAAATAATGTCATATCTATATAACTCAAGTGATCTAACATGTCTTACAGACATGTGTCTAGATATTAACTTTATAAAGAAATTAGTCACCATCAAATGCGTGAACATATATTTTACTGTCACTTCCATTTTTCAATCATATCACTGATAAAATTGAAATTTATATTTATATGTTTGGTTTTGTCATCGTATTTGGAGTTTCTAGTGTAACCAATAATCGACTGACTATTATAATAAATACTTACAACTCTTACTAAATTGTTTGCAACTCCAAAATATTACAAAAATCTATTCACTCAAATTTTTTTATCAATTGTAGAAACACATATCACAAATTTTACTTTCATTATAGAAAGAAATATACAAATTTGTTTTTTACTATTCCATAAGATGATATCATCATTGAGCAATAATATATAATCAAAGATAGATTTTCTCACTTCTAAATGATCTTTCCAATCAGTATCCATGTATCTTTTCAATACTAAATCATTTTCTTGATAAAAAAAATGATCTGTATTTTTTTAGATATTTCAATATTCTTTTCATAATAATTCAATGACTCTTCTCTAGATTTGATTGATAACTGCTGACCAAACTCACAATATGACAAATATCGGGACAAATACATATCATAACGTATGTCAAAGTTCCAACTGTACTAGAATATAGTACTCTGAACATTTCATTTATTCATCACGAGTTTTCGGGTATATATCATCGCTTGAACTATCGTCTTTATCCACAAAATTATTGATCGATTTGCAGTTTTCTATTTTAAATCTTTTTAAAATTCTTTTTGATATAGAACTTTTAAGAAAACGTCAATACTCTCTTGGAACGATATTTATAGATCTTAATTCTCAATATACAATTTACTTCACTCATATATTTCATCTCAAAATTGGAAGACAACTATTTTAATATCTGAAAGACATATTTCTTATTATTCGCAATTAACAATATATTATCGATATATATGGATAGAATTACAAATTTGTTATAGGACTTCTTTATACAGATACAATGGTTTTCGTTTATCATGATAAAATTATGAGAGATTGCTTCTTCATGAGATTTCAAATACTATTATCTTGAAAACAGTTTAATATTATAAATTGATCTGTTGAATTTACAAACTGTATCTTTTGGTCTTTAATAACAAGATCTTTTGATTATACTATATAAACTTCTTCCTTAAATTATCTATTAAGAAAAGAAGTTTTTATGTTTATTTGATATAATTTTCAATTCAAATTGATCATCGTTGCCAACAATAGGTGAATAGAGACATATCTCACTATCAGGAAAAAAATTTCGACATAATCAATATCTTTTTACTGAGTGTAACCTTTTGTCACCAGTTGAACCTTATACTTCTTAATAATTTTATATGTTTACACTTTGTTTTGAAAATCCAATTGTCTCCAATAACATTGCACCCCAACGAAAGTTCAACCAATTTTTAAATATGATTGTACTCCCGTTAACTCCAATTTTTCTTTGATTGTCTTCATTCATTCTTGGTAGATAAAGATAGAGTTTCATCTATATTTTTAAAATCGTCTTCATTTTCTGGAGAAACAACAAACACATACTCTTCAATCTCAAAATAACAGTTGAACACCATTTTACTTAAACTTTTTTGAGTTGATAACTAAGTTGGATAGATAGAGTTTGAATCTCTCCTACTAGGATCGGCTATTAACTTGTTTTCGCATGATTTCTTTCATCCAATATGGACAGAACTATCCTTTGAATTAATTAATTCAAATAAAAGTTCTATGTTTTTTACATCACCTCTGTTTGGAAATTTATTCTCAAGAAATATGATATCCGTGATCCAATATTTGATACAGTGTCATATTCTCATTTACCAATGAATACATAATCTTTAGACCGATTAGTGTATTTTATGAAGATATACTTTTTTCACAGGGACTCAATTTGTTAAACTTATTGAAAAAATTTTGAATATATGTAATTGATCTCCAAAGTCTGAGATCACTCCTACACAACTTTCTTCGGGTTTAAAGTTCATATAGTGTCGTTGGTACTGATTTAAAAAACACACTGTTCCAAACATAAGTTGCATTCAATAAGGTATCTCCAAAAAGGAAATTAGCAAGTTAGCCTATGCGTTCATGGATCTTGTCATATTAAATAATATTCTATTCGTTCTTTCTATAACATAATTTCTACTGAGGTATATAAGGAATGATAACTTATCTGATTATGCCTCTTTCACTGTAAAGATTCTTAAATTGATTCGATAGATATTCACACATTTTATCCATTCTTAACGCCTTTTATCGTTTTATCCATTTGATTTTCTACTTCATTCATATAAAGTATAAAAAGCTTAAGTGTTTCAAATTTATGAGAAATCGAATAGATATGGCCAAATTATATGAAATTATCTATAAATGTAATGAAATACGAAATTTCATATCTAACCTACATATTTATTAGACCATAAATATTTGAATAGACTAACTACAATGAAAATTTAGCCCGCATGACCTTTCCAAATAGTCTTCTTATCAGTTTGCTAATAAGATAATGTTCAACTTAATAGTTTAAATATCCTCTATCATATTACAAAATCATAAAACCATTTATAGGTTGTATAGAATTAATATACATATCATTTAAATACAATCTAATCATGTCTACTTGAAAGTTTATAAAACAACCGAATTTCAAAATAATAACAACAAATATTTAATTTTGTTAAATTTCTTGCATGTAGAAAATATCATACAAAATGAGAGTTTGACTAATTTGTAATTTTAATTTATAAGTACTAATTCTTTTAATCTCCACTCTTGTATTGTTCCCCAATATAGATACATATCATATTCGAAGGTACTCAACAAAAATTTACAAAGGTCTCACAGTTTTTAGTAACATGATTTATTGCTCATGAATTTATAGTCTACACAGAATAAGAATCAATCATCAAAATAGCATTAGTGATATATACTATACTTAAAGTGCTACATTTTTTCCATTCAAGACATTCACAAGAAAAATAATCAAGAGTTTGACAATTATAACACTTCAGTTTGCTCTTGTTTCGTTTCTCTCTAAAGCGCCCACGTCTGTCCTTTTGTGATTCATCTCTAGTCATTTTGTCTTTCTTGCTTTTGTTCCAGTTTTTCTCACGTTTAAAGCCTGAGACTCTCTTGGAACAGGTCTTTGTAACAAAAATATCAATTGTGGATATTACAGTATTAAATTGATCATCTTCAATCTCAACGTGGCAAGCACCATCTGCAAAAGTCTTTTACATTATTATTATGAATCAAATTGACCTTTTAGTGTTACCACTTATTAAGAATGGATCAGATCAAGATTTAAACTTGCTATTTATCGGAGAGGACATGATTGGCAGATTTCAACTCTTTTATCATATTAGACATGATATTTAAATGTTGTTTGATACCATGATCACCTCTTTTTTTGTAGATATCAAATTTTATGGTTAGTTGTTTGAGATGAGTCATACTGTGTCCCCATATTTCTCTCTAGGATACACCCAAATGTAATGAGCAGTTAGATATTGTTCACATTTAGCGATCATGTCATCAATTATAAAATTTACCAAGATTACTCGAGTAGTGGAATATTTCTTTTTTTCATGCCTGGTAAGAATCTTGATCCCTCCTATGTTAAGTAGTATTGCTCAGACCAGAGTCTTGCATGACATGGTTGATGCATTCCCAAGCATCTTGTTCTTCCAGGACATACCATATTTTGTAGTGTCATATCTCATAATTATCTTCAATCAATTTGTCACATCTGTTCAAACCCGCAATAACGAAGTTCCATGCTATTGTTTGGATTTTAAAAGGGTGGACACAATTACTAATACTCGTATCATAAAGGTGGATACAAGTACTAATATTTATATCATACACACAATTTTATAATTCAAAATTTGTATTTATGACAGATCAACAGTAGGTATAGAATAAAAAATTTTCTAAATTTTCAATTATCATCTATGGTTTTAATGTATTACTATCACAAATTTAATTTAAAATTACTAAATTCAATAGATTTTAGATGAAAATTGCTCAAAATTTTCCAACCAATAAACTCATATTTTGAATATACAAAATATTTAAATAATATTTCAATTTTGAATTAAAATTACTTAAATTTTACCGATTCAAAATTTTTACTAAAAGAACTCTAATTTTTTTTTACATATATGATCATACAATTCAATGAATATAGCCAACATATACTTAATAGAAACTTTATATTAAAAAAAAAACTTAAAAGTTTCTTTTAGCGCATGATCAAGGTTCAAACAGGCAATCATAACCCGCAAAAAAAAATATGAATGTTTTATCTCATTCAAGACAAATTCATTCAAGATATTTTGTTTACAATTTTCTTAAATAGTTTATCTGTAAGAATAAATCTTCTTATTGCACGTGAGGAACTATTTATACTTTGGAATAAATTTTTTTTTTCATTTGGATTTCTATATTTTTGAGTTCCCATATTTCTATTAATATTAATCTCACATCGTCAAAAATCATTCATCCATTCTTGACAATCAATCCATCAATCACGTTAACCTAGTAAGCAGATAGGGAATTTCTTAATACGTATACGTCATCCAAAAAAAGGACATAGATCAAGAAATTCCTAGTTTTTTTCCATGATTTTCAAATATCTTTCAAAATATAAAATGAGTCTATTTTATATGTCAACATTTGATTCAACTTTATCATTTGTTTTAAATTTCTTAAGTCTCTGCCTCTCCACAGAAGTTCGGAAGAATTCGTTCGATTATTACTATCTCACTAAAAAATGGAATTAATATAAGGTCGGATACACAATCTACCATAATATCACACAAGAAATTCAAAAAATATCAATTTCAAATAATATGTTAATTTTCAATTAATTTTATATTGAAAAAACAAAATTTCCATGTATAAAAAAGAGTATAAAATCAAAAGAGTTTAAATAATTTATACTTGTATAGCCAATGGTAAGAAAATAATTTTTCCAACTCAAAAAAAAAAATTCAGAATTTTTCAAACTGAAAAATGAATTTTCTATAATTTTTTAATAAATTATTGATTTTAAAAATCAATAAAAATATTTTTCAATTCTGAAAAATAAATTAAAATTCACAAAATAAATCAAAATAAATAAAAATTTTATTCCGAAGAAAAAAATGATAGAAAACGGTGCGACATGCATTTCTACATGCCGGCAAATGGACACATGTCCACTTTCCTTGACCGGGGCATACATGCTACGCACCACCTTTCCTGTGGCAAATGACTGTAAGATTTTGGTTTCGATACTTTTGAGTTCAACGGTGGTTTTTGTTTTCTAATCGGACATCTTTGGTATGGTGTTTGGGTTTCAAACTCCTCTGCTAAGAGTGAAGAAGGTTTCTGGGTACTGTTCATATTCTTTCCTAATTTATAAAAATTTTATAATTTGACCCAATTTTCAAATGATTATATATCTTTTGATTCTTAACCATTTTTTGTGTTTTTTATATGGTTAAAAAATATATATATTTTTAAAAAATTCTAACCATATAAAAATCAAATATGAAATGCAATATTCTAAAAAATATGAGTACATAAAGTTTCGGTTAATGTTTGAAATATCTCATAATGTACTTGGTATATGCATGACAAATTTTGTAAATTTAATCCTTATAAAATAAACATACTACTATATAAAATTGAAAACATTTCATTAAATATATTTCGAGTTGCTATCAATGAACCTTAAACATTATTCATAACATTCTGATTCTTAATACCCAAAAGAGGCAGAAAACATCCATGCATGGCTTTGATGCCATGATAGCTTTAAAAACATACCGACAAATAAAATTTTCATGTATAAAATTCTCGAATTTAAGTTGGATTAAAATCATTTATCTCTTTCAACGATTGTGTATTTCAGATCTAGAAGAGTAGCATAAAATCAGATCACCTTTTTTGTTACACAATCCAAATGTCTTGGTGGGATGGATGATCACTCTTTGCAAACTCTCTTTTTTGAGAGTTTTCTTCTTTTCTTTTTTCACTAAAATGCCTTTCACTTTCAACATGTACTCAAAAGGGTTTCTACATTCCCATTTTTCTTATTACATTTCTTTTGATTTACAAAGAATTGTAAGTTCCAGCAATTCAAAGGAGAGAGAGAGGGAGTTGAGGGAGAGAGAGTTGAGGGGTGGTTATCCAAAAATCACTCTCATTCAAATTCAAATTTAAAATTCAAACAATGAGTATTGGGTTGGATCTATCTTATGGGAGGATCCAGACCCCATTTTTTTTTTTTTTTTTTTTTTGTATCTTAGATTATTCATCATCTAATATTTGAAATTTCGTTTCAATTAATCTGGATCGACCGTTAAAGAATTCATTTTATAGGGGCGGGTCACTAATATTGTTTTTTTAGTACCCAGAAGGAGTCGAACTTCCGATCTGATTAAGAGACTAAAGTATCCATTTTACCTATATCAACAAGTGTTGGTCCGAAACCTATTTACTAACAACTAGTATTAGCCTTTCTAATTGTTAAGTATATAAATGTAATTTGTTTCAAAGGAAAAAAAGAGAAAAATCTAGCAAAAACTTGAGCAAAGGAGATAATGATGTCAGGTTCAAATCCCCCAACTGATTGGTATAAAAATTAGACAAAAAATTTGAATCTAGTGGTATAAATCATATTTTCTAATTTGGTAATTTTAGATTTAAATTTTTGTAAAAAAAAAAAAAAAGATGTCAATTACGTATGGGCTTACGTATGACTGGCCGCAACCCAGCCCAAAAACTTCAGGGGCAAGATTAGGTTGACTGGGCTTGGGCTTCGCACACAAAACACGCGTCGGCCGACTCTGTTATACAACCCTAGCAATAGCGCTATAAATTCTCCTTTGCGGACGAACGTAAGCTTCCCCTAGGCTTTTTCTTCTCCGCTCTCATTCTCGCGCATCCAGGGCTTCTGGGATTCGACCGTCATGGGGAGAAGTGAGTATCTCTCTCTTTCTCTCTCTCTGTGTTCTAGATCTAGGATTTTAATGGCTTCATTTCCGATTTTGATTTGTTTCTGAGCTGATGTTTTATTGTCATGTAATCTAGGTTTATGAATGTTCGCTTGATATGGCTGCTAGCTTTGTATTGGAAATAATTCTTTTTTGTTGTATATTTTCTATCGTCCCATTGATTTGGGAGACCGAGTATTTGTCGCTTTATTTGAAGATTCAGTTTTAGATTTTATTTGAAGATTTCGTATACTTTACTCATGTATACACCATTTTTGTCTAACTCGTGAAAAAGATTCATAATTTATTATGAATTAGTGGTAGACCGCTGTTTAATAAATACTTTAACAACGACATCCTGTAATTTGATATCACCATGTCCGATCCTAGTGAGACAACTAAGTCTTTCAAATTTTTCATTAGTATTTTTCTTATTTCAAAAAGCATTTTCTTGTGAGTTTCTAGAAAATTAAATGATTAATTGATCTTCTATTGCTTTGGATGAATTTGGGGTTTTCCCCTTAATAGATGGTTTAAATACAAGTAATTGGTATGCTAGGTAGGGACACTGCACGTTATGGTAACTAACAACAGCATGGAATTTTTATAATCTTAATACTCTTATCAGTTTTCATGTTTCATGTATAGTGTGTCTGTGTCCCATGCTTAATATCTACTTATTGGTTATATCATTTTCAATAATGTTGACTTATGGGCCATACTATTTTCATTTTGTGAACCTTGGATATTTGGTTTTATGTGTTGGCTTTCCTGTAATATTCTTCAAGTTTTCTCTATTTCTCCGTGAGATTTGTTGTCAATTATGGGTTTTGGAGTTTTTATTTTATTTTATTTTATTTTATTTTTTTATGGCTGCGTGTTTAATTTTGTCATCTGTGAAGTGCTGGCTTATGTTGAATTTATTTTAACAGGACCCGCTAGGTGCTATCGTCAGATTAAAAACAAACCCTACCCTAAGTCCCGATATTGTCGTGGTGTACCTGATCCAAAAATCAGGATTTATGATGTTGGCATGAAGAAAAAGGGTGTTGATGAATTTCCATTCTGCGTCCACTTGGTTAGTTGGGAGAAGGAGAATGTGTCAAGTGAGGCTCTTGAGGCTGCTCGCATTGCTTGCAACAAGTATATGACTAAGTATGCAGGAAAGGACGCCTTCCACTTGAGAGTAAGAGTCCATCCTTTCCATGTCCTTCGAATCAACAAGATGCTTTCCTGTGCTGGAGCTGATAGGCTTCAAACTGGAATGCGTGGTGCTTTTGGCAAGCCCCAGGGTACCTGTGCTAGAGTTAGCATTGGTCAGGTACTTTTGTCTGTCCGCTGCAAGGACAGCAACAGTGCCCATGCACAAGAAGCTCTTCGCCGAGCCAAGTTTAAGTTCCCTGGTCGTCAAAAGATCATTGTGAGCCGAAAATGGTATGTTCACATTTTTATTTGAATATTATGATGAATTTGACTACGATCATTTTCTGTTGTTTTAGTGAATATGATTTGCGTTGCATATTATATATATTATTGGTTTTTCTGGGATGAACATGGCATCTTTGATATCTGTCAGTATCGCTTATTAGTGTATTCTCATTCAATTTTTTTGTCCGGTTAACCTTCTATCTTTGTCCTTGCTTTTCCCGCCTCCCCCCTTGTCTCCTGTAGCATGTTGGAGGGTAGCATTTGAAATGTCATATTGGTTCTCATATGTATTATGTTTTAGGTTGATCTATTGGGTTGGAAACATGTACTCTTTCAGGAAGCCTGACTAGCTTGGACAATATGAATCTGTAGCTTTAATGTGTACTTTGCATTGTATTCCCTAGCTTGATTATGGGTGATAATTTTATATTTCTCATCTAATCAGTTTAGGAGAATCTAGTTAGTATTCCAGCTTTGCGTACTGCTTCATTTGCCTTATGGTGAAAGCTGAATGCCTATTATTGCTATATATTTAATCTGGACTCTTTGATTTCATTATTTCAGGGGATTCACAAAGTTCAGTCGCACTGACTATGTGAAGTGGAAGGCAGAAAACCGCATTGTTCCCGATGGTGTCAATGCTAAGGTTTGTCTCTTTAGACTGTTAGGATCACAGTTTCGCTTTGCATTTACTTTCTTTTTCTCGTGTGGTTTTGTAATCTCTTTATGAGTAGCTGGCGGATGATTCATTGCTCCTCCGGTTTCATTTCCGTTTTGGGTTCTTAGTTGCATTGTTGATTTATATGCTGTGTATGAGATCTGATAAATGATCATTTTTATTGCTGCAGCTTCTTGGATGCCATGGGCCACTGTCAAATCGTCAGCCTGGAAGAGCATTCTTAACGGCAACCGCCTAAATTCCTAGTTGAGCTCTTTGGATCCCAGATTTTGAACTGTTACCTTTTTGTCATTGCCCTTGGGAGTTGTGAACTTGTGCTTTGAAATACATTCAGTATCAACTTTTATTTGGAACAGTACTTTTGTAATGATGTTGCACACTTCTGTTTTTGATTTAAGTTTCAATTTAAAACATTGCGTTCTCTATTATGTTGCTTGCATCTTTTATACATCTTTTTAACAATTTGAATCATGCATTCTTCTTATTATTTTTCTTTCATGCTTTGTATTGAACTTTTGGAGGATGCAAATTAAGTTGTTGATTTGGGATATCGTGGTTGTCCTGTCAGTTTCAAGTTCCACGGTTCCTGTGTTGTGGAGAAGGATTGTGCAGAACATATTGAGTGATGCATAAGTTATTGCATTGGGTTGTGCCAGGATGTTAGTTTCAGTTATACCATCACTATTCTGGTTAAATATCTTGTGATGAGTAAAATTGTTTTGGCATTTTTGTTTATATTTCATCAACTCATGGTGCATGTGGTCTACTGGTTTTCTGTGTATGGGTTGCCTGTATATGAGTCGAGTTCTGTTAGCTGTCAGAAAAATGGCTGTCAAAAAAACATGTCATCTGCTCTGAAATGTTCTCATTATTTCATCCTTTCCTAAATCAGATATTATTTTTCTATGCTTGATATATTGTTATTGATTGTTAAAGTCTTGATGTTTTGATAAGACTGGGATAGAACAACAGGGTGTTCTCGGTATTTCTGGGACCCTTTTATAAGGTGTCATCATTTGTTTATTTTGTATGTGGTCAAGAAGAATGTTCCTGTGGTAATCTGTGTTGATTATGATTCCCCCCTCCTAAAAGGTAACGCACATTCACCATATCAGCCCACTTTTCATTTCTCACAAACTTTGTACTGTCAATGATCATGCTGCAGTATCAGATTCAGATTCACAAACTTGGTACTCTCGATACATTCAGTATCATGCATCTAGTGTGACCACATTAAGGGAGAAAGGGGTGAGGGTTAAAACTTAAATAAGAAGCTGTGGGTTGTGATTTTATACTTGTAAGAAATGTCTTTGAGTTTTGTCTTGAAATGGTTAAAGATTTTGTGCTTTCCTCTGACTCTGCAAGTTTCTTAGTATGACAAAGTTGAAGTTTTAATACCATGGCCCTTATATTTTTTGGGCTGTTTGATTTATTTGGATTTATTGCTGCCTGAGGTGTGCTGTACTACTTGGAAGAGATTTTCGGTCAGAAGCTTTTGTTCTGTTTGCTATGGCTTATACATGGAAGGTTGGGAGATGTCTTTGCAGGGCGAGATCTTATGCATAATCTATGATATATTATGCTCCTTTCTGTGTGTAATACTAATAGCCTCGAGGAAAGGTAAAAACTTCTGGACTCTCGAAAGATATGACGAGCTGACGCTTTCTAGAGTTTGGAATGATATGCAAATGCTTCACAAATGTGCTAATGGTTTGTCACAGGTTCGCCTCTGCTTTTGCTGGAAATGGTCCATTGTATTGAGCAGCAGAACTGTGCTGCGATGACAAAATTGCAATGTTGAATTCTTCTAAAAGATTTGCTTTTTGTGCATGTTCTTTGAATGATTTGAATATTTGGGATTTGGTTATAAACAAGGAAAATGCCATTATTTTTTTTTCTTGATCTGAGTGAGGGCAGGGCACCGAGGAGAAAACACAAAAACACAGAGGCCTAGCCTAGGAATAGGAGGCACGAAGACAAACAAAAAGAAACTAAATCGCTATATTTTTGGAGGGAGACTCCGTTATTGTCATGTTTTCAGGATGGATATCAGCTCATCAGGAGTCGTCTCCGTGGGGGCCTTCATGGGCTCCTTCTGCGATTGCGGTGATCGGCTTCTGTGTATATATCGTTTACTCAGCAAAACCGGTTCTTTTTTTTTTTTTTTTTTTTTGTTTTTTCATCGTCGATATGTGAGATTTATCCGATTAATTTGGTTCGAATACTGTGGGGACCATTTTAAGGATTGATTTTTTAAAATCATTTTTTGTTATTTTTCAGATTTAAACTCGAGATTTCTGCTTTACAGGATAAAGTGACCGATCACTTTACCCAAAGTATCCAAAGTATTGGTCGCAAGATTTTGTGATTTTATTCTTGGTTGATCATGTTGTTGCACGTTTTGATAATAGCGGATGGGGCGGTGTATTTGACTTGGCCTTTAATAAGAGAATATGTCCTAGTATAGCAAAATTTCTGTGTGGCATGATCAGTTATCCTTATGATTGTCCTATCAAAGTTGCATTGGTTTACATCATTCTTAGAAAGCTCTTTGGTTGGAGCAGAAAGGGAGAGAAAAAGGATGAGAAAAGAGTCACAAAAACGAAGAAGTGTTGGTTGCAATGATTTTGTGTTCGATCTCCCAAAATGATTAAAAAAATTCAAAATATCGCACTTTAACGTAAACACACTTTTCAATTTTCATAAAAATATAACAAAATCTCTAACTAATTAACTTTGTAATGTAAAAGTGTTATTAGGATTTAAATGTTAAGATGTGAAGTGTAATTTATTAAAATAGGAGATGTAAAATGTTATTAAGAATAAATATGCACAACTTGCAATTTCCCTATGGGAAATTAATTGGGTTATTTATAAAAGTATTATCATTTTTAATTAAAATTATTTAAATACCATTGTTTTTTTTTTCTTAAACTATTAATTTCGTACTCTCAAAATACGAAATGTTGTTTTAATTTGAATTTATTATTTTTTATAAAAAAGGAAATTCACACTCTCAAAATACAAAATCAATTTTGCATTATGAGAATGTGAATTTATTACGTCTAAAACTCACAACTTCTATATACAATTTATTCATAGTTACGAATCACCCAAATATATATACAGATATAATTTCTAATTTCTTCTTTCCTAAAAACTCTCTCTCTCTCTCTCTCTCTCTCTCTCTCTCTCTCTCTCTCTCTCTCTCTCTCTCTCTCTCTCTCTCTCTCTCTCTCTCTCTCTCTCTCCTCCAAGTGACTCCCTACAAAAATACAAATTCCTCCTATTATTGTTGGTTTATTGGCTGTGGTGGCAGTGGTGGTGAACTTCAAAGCTTTTCATCTTTAATTCCAATTTCTTCTTATTATTATTATTTTAATTGCCATCTTTGAGGGAGACACAAACATAAACGGTCACTCTTTGAACACCTTTATTTTTTTCTCTTTAAACCCCATTTGTTTCCCTTTGTGCAACTAATTCTCTTCCATTTTCATCTTCTCCTTAGCTTTTAAGCTCTAAAAACCAGACATTTTGTTCTTTTTTACCCTTTTTGATTGTCTCTGAGATTCAAAGAGAGAGAGAGTCGGAGAAAAAAGGGGAAAAACGAGAAGGGAAGAAATTTTTATAATTTTGTATCAGTGTGATTTTAATTTTACACTTATAGAGTATAGAATAGTTGATTTATTGAAAAATAAAAAAATTGGTGAGGTTAGTTTGGATGATTTTACGCTCTTAGAAATAAATAATTTGAGAAAAAAATATTTAAATAATTTTAATTAAAAATAACAATGTTATAGTAAATAACCCAAATTAATTTAAGTTCGGGTCAAATATTTAGCCCAAAGTCCAACTCAGCAGCTGTTAGCGGAGGTAATTACAAGAATAATAGGAGGAAATTTTTGTAAGAACACAAAACCCTAACCCTCGCCTTCGTTTTCCTGATCTACAATCTCTGTCATCGCCGCTGACTTAGAGAGAGAGAGAGAGAGAGAGAGAATGAAGTACAATCCGAGAGTAACGAGCTCACGCCGGAAGTGCCGGAAGGCACACTTCACCGCACCATCAAGTGTCCGGCGAGTTCTAATGAGCGCACCTCTCTCAACCGACCTACGCAACAAATACAACGTGCGCTCAATTCCGATCCGGAAAGACGACGAGGTTCAGGTGGTTCGCGGCACATTCAAGGGCCGTGAGGGAAAGGTCGTTCAGGTCTATCGGCGGCGGTGGGTTATCCACGTGGAGCGCATTACGAGGGAGAAAGTCAACGGATCGACAGTCAACGTCGGAGTCAACCCTTCGAAGGTGGTCGTGACGAAGCTGAAGCTGGATAAGGATAGGAAGGCTCTTTTGGATAGGAAGGCGAAGGGAAAATCGAATGCGGATAAGTCGAAGGGTAAGTTTTCGGTGGAGGATGTTGCGGCTTCAATGGGAGAAATCGATTAGGGTTAGAGTTTGTACTTATTATGGAATTTTTATAGTTATTGTGTTATCTTGTTTGAAAACGTTTTGACCGTTTAGTGTTTATTTATGAATCATATTGATTATATGTTGAAGACTAGTTATGGAATTTTATATGCTTTTCACATCTGTGTTTTTTGTCCAGTTTAGTTTCTCTGTCACTTTGCAAATGACCGATTGCCCTTAATTTTTGAGTCATGGGAGGCTTTTTGCCCATTTATAGGCAACCCCACATGCAAGTTTACAGTGGGTGTGGCTTGTATGGTATGTGCAAGGATATATAATGAAATTATATTTGTGCAGCAAGTGCACTTGTAGGGTAATAGAGGAAGTAGTAGAGAGTCGTTAATCTTGTTACTCTAAATCTAAGGGTACCTGTTAATGCAAAAGCTTATATATTGCTGCACATGCCTGAGTAATAAAGTTGCTGTAATTAAATTTTCGTTTTTGGAAGAATGCAAGAAGCCTCGGCCATTAAGGAAATGCTTATCCATGGAAAAATATTTGAGAGATTTGTTATGGTCGTGAAAGAGTTTTTAAGATGAGAATAGAGTTTAGTGAAAGTGGGGTAATGCAATTGAACGTGAGTGATGATTGTAAGGATTTTAAAACATTTTGTACATTTCTATTCATGATGTCTGTGTTTCATACTTCTCCAGTTTAGATTGCTCATTTCTATGGTTTTGTTTTCAGTAATACGGCATTTTTGAGATTTTAACTGGCTGAAGTGATGGCAGGATGTGGATCATTATCTTGATTGTCCAGTCTTTGAGCCTACGTTTAAAATTTTCTCATGTTGTAAGGGAAAATTGTCCTAGTTTCTTTATCAGTACACAGTTGTGTGAAGCAACTTCTCATTATTGAGAAATAAGTTCATACTCCGTTAAAGGTCAATGTTGTTTTAGCTTTGGGAACTAGAAATGCATAACTGTTACATAAGTTTTGTTGTTCTTTATAGTTAGGCTTATTTTGGATATTTTCTTTTTCATGAGAAGATTCTCAGGTATCTATAAGCAATCTTTTGAACTCATCTTTTCTTGGATGATCTTGAGTTTTTTCAAATTAAAAAAAAAAAAAAATTGATCATGCTTTGTTCAAGTGGCTCTGAAGATGTTGCCACTGCATTTTGTCTTGATTTAGATGGTAGGTTACTAGACATACGTATTTGAGTTGCCCCCTTTTTCCCCCCGGGGGGGTGTTTCAGGGTGTATTTGTGTTGATTCATATAATAGAGGTGTTTGCATTACGTAATGGTTTACCATCATCTGAAGTACTTTAGGTCATTTATGCACGAGTTGTTTGATTGTGTGTTATTTTGGTATGGGTGGTGCCTATAATGGTTTTTATTGGATTGAATAATTTCTGTTAAGCGTATTGCAAACAAGTTGCGGTGGTTGATGATGATATTTGGTTTAGGGAGTTCTCTACAGCTACAATCTTTCCCTGGCAACCGTGCATTGGTTTATTTACTGTCATTTTGGCTCAAGTTTTTTCAAATGTGTGCCTTTTGTCATGTGTGAGGAGATTTGAATGCCAAACCACCATTTATCTCAAAGTTTTAGGACAACATTTGAATGAAAGGTTTTTGTACCTTCATATTCTAATCAGGACATTAAAATGGGATGTTGGATGTTTGTGTCCATGGTGGATTATGCGTTCAAATCCTATCAGGGAAAATGCAAGAAGCAATGCAGTATTAGAGTATTAAGGACTATCATTACCACTTGGGTATCCATTACTTTTGGTTTCATGCTAAAATTGAGAACATAATGTTTTTGGAGACCATGATTATGGGTTGGACATTATGTGGTGTGCCTGGAATTTTCTTCGTTGCTTGTTGTGTTCTAAGGTTTTCTAATACGTGAGAGCGAGCCTGTAGACGTGTGTAACCATGCATGGCTGGTTTAGTGCCATATCTATTGTTGAATCCTTACCACAGGTGAAGAATGAGTCCTTTTGTACCACAGGGCGAAGAGAGGAGTGGTTATGTCCACTCTTGTTAAAAGCTAGGAGGGAGAGGCATATTAGTCCTTTAGTATCAGATTATTATTTTGCATTGAAGAATTTGTGCTTGATCCATATTCCATTTTTGTCATTGCATTTGCTCTATTTGTTATGCATTCGTTCCAAGCAAATCCAAGTTCACATGTGATGCGAAAGACTAATGCTTTTGAATTACGAAACTTATTTGTGTTCCTTCCAAGTAACTCTCTCTCTCTCTCTCTCAACCATCTCTGTTGCGCCATGTATCAGCTATTATTTTTCAATTCTTTTAAACTAATTTTCAAAATTTTTTAGTAAATACAATTACCTTAGAATTAACGAATATTAAATATACGTTGTAAGTATACTTTGTTACCCGGTTGCGTTAAATGTACATCATTTCCCCTTCTTCCAAATCACTTACTAAAAAGAAATAATTTGAACATGAAAAATAAATGTGTTGGATTTATATACACATACACATGCGGAAGCGTGTAAAATTTTCGGAATCATAAAAGATTAGGGTTTTTGGGCATATCTCAAAAAGTAGATTGCAAATAATCTGGGGAACCGCGAACCTCGATCAATCGACCTCGCAGTCGGGATGATAACCACAAAAGATGAGCTATCACCGTAGCACCACGACACCTCAATCGAATCCGGTGACACAAATTCTCTTCGCAGAATTTTTCTCCCTCTCTCTCAATTGTCTCCTCACAATTGTGCAAACCTAGAAAAATTGAATTTTTTTTTTGTGCCTCCTAGGGTTTACCCTAATTTCCATATTCCTCCGTCACCACAAATGGTAGGGAATTCAAATCCCGTCAGTTACCATTTGTGCATATGGAAAGTGGGAAATTTCCTTTTTCCAAATATGGAAAGATGCCCCCACGTGGGCATTAATTCATTCATCTCCCACTTGCAAACGATGGCATTTTCATCCATCATGAGATCACAGCTCATGCGATCTCCTGTATCACCCTTCTGGATTTTCATACTAGATTGGGTGTCGTGCGACTGACGAGTACACCTGCAAATAAAGACTTCTCGATGCACCTGTTAGGATGTTCGAGGAGTCGTCGTTAATAATAAAAAACATTTCGCTGTACCCCAGACTCATCACATTTACATCTTTCGAGTCACTTTCCTCATCGAAAGTCATCCCCAATATATCCTCGAATGTGTATTCACTATTACGTTTTTATCCCAACGTGGATATACGTAACAGACCGGTCGGTGAATACTACACAACGATGTAATGTAGATTGGTTTTCCTTTCCCAAACTCGAATCCATCGATCTCAATTCAGCTGTTTTTCTAGACCTGCCCCTTAGACCTCAATTTATCTTCCGGGCCATAGGTAAACAGACTAAAGTAGCAAACACTGAATCAAGACTTCTAGAGACAGTCGAAAGTAAAATAAGGGTACTTGAGATCCCACCCAATAGATCTCGGGTCTCACACAGTGGGAACGAGGATCATGAATAGATCATCGTTTCATGTAATTGCTCCCACTATCCCTAGTCGTCATCACACGCGGTATGAAACGCGTGCCACAGTGTTAATCCCTTATTTCTCAAAAGGGCATATGTCAGATTTCTTAACACTGTGCAGATACGAGACTCAGTCTACACATAAGACTCTACCCAGAGATCTCAGAGAGAGTGTCTCAGAGACAATATCACTATCGCAGGTGATATCTGAGATCTCAAATCTGGCTACTCACAGGCAACATAGATGTGGGTATTTCCATGTCGGTCATATCCCAAATGACCTCATCCTGAACACGTATCAGGACGACTTTTGTTCTAGCTGGGCCACTCTCAATGCCTCTTATGACTAGAAACTGTCTCATCTCCACTCACTCAGAGTTGGAGGTGGTCGCTCGTGTGAGAAAGTCGACCTCACCTGCCTGACATATATTTTTATCACATCAATAATATACATGATTTAAATAAGTGCATTATTTAAGAAAATATAAATTTGACTGAATAATGCACAAAATCATATATAAAAATATAATAAGCATCACATCGTCAGTTTAGTACAATGAGAAAAATCAAAATATTCCCAAACCCAATGACTCTCTATGTGCTTTAAATGAGTCTCTAGTGATGGGTTTGGTGAAGGGGTCAGCCATCATGCAATGTGTCGAGATGTACTTGACGGTCACTTCACCCTTCTCGATTATGTCTCTAACAAAATTATATCTGGTGTCTATATGTTTGGTCCTACTATGATACTTAGGGTCTCGAGTATAGGCGATAGCAGCCTGATTATCACAGTAAATCATCACTGGCCTCCCACTATCAACCACAACCCCTAAGTCATCTAATAGTTTTCGGAGCCAAACACTCTCCTGAACTGCGACTGAGCAAGCCACGAACTCAGCCTCCATCGTAGATAACGCTACACAGGTCTGCTTCTTGCTGCTCCAAGAAATGGCACCGCCATTGAGCAAGAATGCAAAACCTGATGTCGATTTGCGCTTATCCAGATCACCGCCCCAGTCGGCATCTGAATATCCTATGAGGCGCAAATCCCCTTTCCCATAACACAAGGAGTAGCTCGCAGTTCCCTTGAGATATCGAAAAATCCTTTTCACTGCTCTCCAGTGACCCATTCCAGGATTTGATTGATATCTACTCACCAGAGCGACTACGTAACATATGTCTGGTCGTGTACACAACATCGCATACATTAGACTTCCCACTGCGCTGGAATAAGGGATTTTACGCATCTCCCTTATATCTTCCTGAGTTTTCGGGCACATCTCAAGACTCAGACCATCACACTTGGCGATTGGAGTGTCAATGGGATTACAATCACTCATCCCAAAGCGCTCGAGAATTTTCTTAATGTAGGTCTCTTGTGAAAGAGCCAACATTCTTCTCGATCGATCTCTCTGGATCTTAACTCCAAGGATGAACTCAGCTTCACCCATGTCGATCATGTCGAAGCTCAATGACAACCAAGCTTTGATCGTCATCATATACCGAATGTTGTTCCCAGCCAACAGTATATCGTCCACATATAGGGACAGGATCACAAAAGAGTTATCAGATCGTATCAAGTAAACACAATGATCTTCCTCGATCATTGTAAAACCATAAGATATCACCTCCTCGTGGAATCTTAGGTACCACTGCCTGGATGATTGCTTTAGGCCATATATCGACTTCCGAAGTCGACAGACCTTGTCCTGATGACCTACTAGAACGAACCCAGAGGGCTGCTCCATGTAGATCTCCTCATCCAGATTTCCATTAAGGAAAGCGGTCTTTACATCCATCTGATGTAACTCTAGATCCATGCTTGCGACAATCGCCAAGAGTAGACGGATCGATGTAAATTTGACTACGGGGGAGAAAGTTTCCTCGTAATCAATGCCCTTTGTCTGTGTGTAACCCTTGGCTACTAGACGGGCTTTGTATCTTTGCACCGATCCGTCGGCCTTTCTTTCGATTTTGAGAACCCACTTGTTCCCTATGGCCCTTCTATCCTCAGGTAGGTCAACTAGGTCCCAGACCCCGTTGACCCTCATTGATTCCATCTCCTCTTTCATGGCCTCTAGCCATTGGTCCTTCATAGGACTCTCGAGAGCCTTCTCAAAGGTTTGAGGTTCCTCATCATCCTCAGGAGTTACGATGAGGATCTCATCCTCTATCGGAAAATGACGTCAGGGTATATGTCCCCGATTACTCCTACGAGGAGGAGGAGCCTCCTCACCTCGAGATGGGTCACTCTCACTAGGAACAAGATCCTTTTCAGGCTCTTGGGTCCCTCCCCTGGGCTCAGTTGGGCCGTCAAGCTCACCCATCTCATAAAAGGTGAAATCCTGGTCGATTTCGCCTCTCTTAGGGAAATCATTTTCCAGGAACGTAGCATTACGAGATTCGATCTCGGAGACCGTGCCATCCGTACGTTCACCTAGGAACACATGTCCCTTAGAATGTTCAGAGTACCTTACAAAGATACATTTCTTTCCTCGTGGGCCTAACTTGCCGTGTGGGTGCGAGGAATCGTGAACATATGCGGCACAACCCCATGGTCTCAAATGGCTAAGGTCAGGCTGCCTCCCTGTCCAAAGCTCGTATGGGGTACTAACTACGGACTTGGTTGGAACACGGTTAAGAACGTAGGCGGCAGTCAACAATGCGTCTCCCCAATGGGAGATAGCCAAATTAGCCTGCGCCATCATCGATCTCATCATCTCCAACAAAGTCCTATTCCTTCTCTCAGCTACCCCGTTATGCTGGGGAGTAGCAGGAATAGTCAACTGTCTCGTAATGCCCTTCTCGAAACAGAGCTCTTTAAACTCCTCAGACAAGTACTCGCGTCCTCTATCGGTTCTGAGAGTTTTAATTCTCAAGTCTAACTGGTTTTCTACCTCGCTGATAAACCTCCTGAAGCAATCTAATGCCTCAGACTTGTGCGAGATTAGGTAGACGTAACCGAAACGTGTGTAATCATCTATGAACGTAATGAAATACGTGACTCCATTTCGGGCTCTCACATTCATAGGTCCACAAATATCGGAGTAGATCAATTGCAATGGGGTTCCAGCCCTCATCGCTTTTCCAAATGGTTTCCTCGTTGCTTTGCCTGCTAGGCAAAACTCACATAAAGACAACTCGATCCGGGTTAGCGGGCCCAACAAGCCACTCGTAGCTAACCGGTTCATTCTCTCTTGCCCTATGTGGCCAAGTCTACTATGCCAAATAGAAACATCATCAACTACGCTATCAGATGTATACGCAATAGAAGACAAATCATAAATTTTATTAAAGGAAACCAAATCCAACGCATAAAGTCCATCATGGACTAAACCAGTACATAAAACAGAGTTATCGTAAATGACAGAAACACTCAAATTTCTGAAAATGACAGAGTATCATAAACGATCTAAACAAAGGACAGAAATGAGATTCCGCCGAATCTCGGGAGCATACAGCACATGATGTAGGTATAGGACTTGGTTACTTGGCAGCATCAGCTTGCATGTACCAATCCCCTTCACAACCACAAATGCTCCGTTCCCCACGTACAACCTCCTTGCTTGGGGACTCAATTGGCGGAACTCCACATATGCGCTCCTATCTCGAGCTACATGGTCGGTGGCTCCTGAGTCTACAATCCACAAAAGAGAAGAGTTAATAAGCATCACAGTGGATGAAACATAACTCATACCATGTAAAGAAGAAGGACATACCTTTCGCTCGCCACACTCGCGAGCGAAATGCCCAGATTTGACACAAACGTAGCATCGGACTTTACTCTTGTCGAGCTCCTTCTTCTTTCGTGTCTGCCCTCTATCAACGGTTTTCGCTGTTGGCTTCCTCTTAGCTTGGCTAGGTTTCTTGTCATATTTGCGCCATTTGCGCTTGACGCCTTTGGAGCCCTTACTCGACTCCGCCACATAGGCATGACCAGAAACCGACCTAGCCACCTCATGACGCTCTTCCTCGAGCTCACAATGCCTACGCACGTCCATGAAAGTACGAATACTCTCAGTGTGTGTGAGGTAGGTCTTTACAACATCCCAGGAGTCAGGCAAGGACTGGATTACTCCCAGTACCTGAAGCTCATCAGACTTTGGCTCCCCCATGTTCTTTAGAGAAGCGATCATACTTGACATATGCATCAAATGCTGCTTCATGGTATGATCGGGTCTCTTCTTATAGGTGATAAACCTATAAGTCAGCATCCTCAGCTTAGGAGCTGACCGGGAGCCAAGGTGCTCTCTCAGAGCACTCCAAACCGACATCGCAGTAGGATACTGCTCGTACACTGGAATCAGATCATCGTGCATGCTGCTAAGGAGGATGACCCTAGCTTGGCCATCCTTCTTCTTCCATGCACGATACGCCTCCTCATCCAGTTTCGCCTGAGGCGTATCACCCACCCCGGGGTCTGTCATCTCGTGTAATAGAACCTCCGCTAGGTCCTGCTCCTCGAAGACAAATTGAACTTTACGGTGCCAAATCTCATAATTGTCACCGTTCAACTTGTCTCCCTTAACGAGATAAAGTACGATACTCTTTGTCGCAGCCATTGTCTCTGTCACACAGAAAGAAAGAGACGTTAGTGACTAATAATGTTTATTTTCACAATTTCGTACATCCTACAAATTAACAATCCAAAATGAATCGAGTATTGACCCCAAAGTGAGCATATGAGTCAACGGACACCATACACCACAACCCGGGACCTCATCTCATCATCCGGACTTTAATTCGGTGCACAAAATCCCACAAATAGTCACAAATATGCACATAGGACCTCCAAAAAATTGAAAAAATCAATTTTGGACGACCTGACGCGCCGCCGCCCGCCGGCGGTGCACTCCACTGGCCGCCACGCGCCTCCACGGGCCGGCGGCAGCCTGCTGCACGCGCCAGATGCGCGGCGCGCTGCTCACGCGCTGCCACGCGCCACGCGCGGCTCGGCTCACGCGCGCCCAGTCGCGGCGCGTGGCTCGGCTCACGCGCGCCCAGTCGCGGCGCGCTGCTCACACGCTGAGCCGGATCAGACCGGATCGGTCAACGGGTCAGGGTTGACCCGACCGACCCGGTCAACGGTCCGTCTGACCCCGGTCGGGTCGGTTGCGGGTCGGTCCGGGTCAGGGTCCGCCCCGACCGCCCCCTGTACCCCCGCTTCACGAGCCTCTGTGGCGCGTGCACTGCACGCGCCTGCTGGACGCGCCCTCTGGCACGTGCTCGTCATGCGCCCGCGGGTCTGGGCCGGTTCTTCTTCGCCCGACGGGTCCTGCAACGGGTTTTTCGACCCGATTCTCCGAAAACCAATTTCCGGCTAATTTTTTACGACGGTTTCTGCCGGAAAATATATGTGGACTTCCCAAAAATATTTCGAACTCGTTTTTTTGAATGATTCAAGCCCTAAACACGGCGAATCATATATCCAAATTTTTGCCCTCCGCGGCCTCGCCGGAAATCCCAGTTTCCGGCAATCAATCAATGCAAAATGCATGTCAAAACGTAGATCAATGCAGATGGAACACAAATATGCCATTTATTTAGATCAACTATCCCTCTACGCGGATAGATCTAGGTTTTTAAGTTTTGGGCACCCTTAGGGCCGAAAACTTTAACTCCAATTTTTATGGCTTAAACATGCTCCAAAAATTCAGAAAAAATTATATTTGAGATCTACGTGACTTGGGTAACGTCACGGTATATTCGGATTCACGAAATTCATCCGTGATCCGAAACCCATTTTTGCAACCCTATATTTTTATACCCAAAAAATATTCCGAAAATTATTGTATAAATCCAACCCTACGCTCTGATACCAATGTTGGATTTATATGCACATACACATGCGGAAGCGTGTAAAATTTTCGGAATCATAAAAGGTTAGGGTTTTTGGGCATATCTCAAAAAGTAGATTGCAAATAATCTGGGGAACCGCGAACCTCGATCAATCGACCTCGCAGTCGGGATGATAACCACAAAAGATGAGCTATCACCGCAGCACCACGACACCTCAATCGAATCCGGTGACACAAATTCTCTTCGCAGAATTTTTCTCCCTCTCTCTCAATTGTCTCCTCACAATTGTGCAAACCTAGAAAAATTGAATTTTTTTTTTGTGCCTCTTAGGGTTTACCCTAGTTTCTATATTCCTCCGTCACCACAAATGGTAGGGAATTCAAATTCCGTCAGTTACCATTTGTGCATATGGAAAGTGAGAAATTTTCTTTTTCCAAATATGGAAAGATGCCCCCACGTGGGCATTAATTCCTTCAAAATGAATATGTTTGAGATAGATATTACAACAGGTTTTTTATATTATATTAAAAGATATAAATGAATATGAAAGTAATAATAATAATAATAATAATAATAATAATAATAATAATAATAATAATAATAATAATAATAATAATAATAATAATAATAATAATAATAATAATAATAATAATAATAATAATATGAATTATAATATTCCATTATTTTAACTAATTATTATAATAAATTAGATTTATATAAAAAAAAATATATATGACACAAATATGAAAGTATAATATTACAAATAAAAAAATAAAAAAAAAATAAAAAAAAATTAAATATTCTCAAAATTAAATTAATAATTAATTTAATATTGATACATAAAATATTTTTTTATCTCCTCTTAAAGTTAATATGGTATAATGAAACCCATTAGTGTTTGAAAGAAAATCTAAAATTTTAAGGTGTGTTTGTAACCCTGAAGAGTACTTTTTTGAATGAACTGGATTTGGCTTTTGCTTTAATCCTGGCTCAGTTAGGCTTAAGCTAAGGCTAAGGCTTAGGCTGATGGACTGTGATGTCATGGACACGTGAATAATCCTTTTTGTAAAGAGAATTTTAATACCATATTAAAAAAATAATTTGAATATGAGAAATAGATGAATATGAGTCTTATATCAAGTAAGAGATATTGGAATATGATTTTGATACTATATTAAAATATATAGATGAATATGGAAACAATAATAATAATAGAAATCATAATATATATTATAATAAATTGATTTTATAAAAAAGATATATTCTGATAAATATAAAAATATAATATTATAAAAATAAAAATAAAAATAAAAAATTTAATATTTTTAAAATCAAATTAATAAATGATTTAATTTTGATAGATGAAAACCCACCCAAGTTGTAATTCAGTCAGCTTCGATGGCTCAATTGGTCAAAATCTTGAACTCGTTTTCAGTAAAAGAAGCGAAAATAAAAAACTATAGTCGAGACTGTAGCAAGTCCACGCCGCTCTCCTCCACGAGTCATGGTGTCTGTCATGGTCCACTTTTGCCAGCGATTGACCAAGTTTTTCTATTACATCTCTTTATGATTGAGTTATTTTATTCGAACACTCATAATACTTCAATTTAATTCTCTAATTCTCTCTCTCTCTCTCTCTCTCTCTCTCTCTCTCTCTCAAATGAAGCCAAATCCAAAATCTGAACACACCAAAGGCAATGGTGTCCAACAAAAGGCAGATACGAATCCCATTCCTTTTTGGAAGTGGATGCCAAACAACAGAAACAACGGCCGGAAAAGAAAGCCGGCGGTTTTGGGTCCTGGAGGTGGATTTGGGGTTGGTTGTGGGGCTGGACTTGGCTTCGGACTTGTAGGTGGATTGGCCTTTGGTGCGGGTTCTGCGAGTAACAACCTCCGTTTGGCTTTTGGGGTGGGGATGGGTTGCGGAATTGGTATTGGGTTTGGGTACGGTCGAGGGTTGGGATTTGGTTTCCCCTTGGATTCATTGGAATCCAATTCCTTCCCTAGCCAGAGCTATGATTTCGACAATCCAATTGTAATCAAAATCGGATTAACTCCACAAATGGTACGTGAATTGGTACGAAATGTGCAATTTGGGACTTGAAACTTGTCAAAGTGATAGTGTAATTCTTTTTTTTTTTTTTTTTTTTTCCCAATAAAAAACCTACTAAAAACATAGCTAATATCTTTTGTTTGCACACCCATGAGCTTATCATGTATAATTACCCATAAATTACGTACATGATAAAAGACGTACGACAAATGGTGATGTAATTCTTTTTTCAATGCAACAATTTTTTGTGTCACTTTGGAGGATTGAAAAATTGTTTAACAATCTTCATTGATGGCTAAACCATGTAAATGAGAATAATGTAATAGTTAGCCTTGCTTTCGTTCGACTCAAAAGCATGTAATAGTCTAAAATAGATCTCG
Source organism: Dillenia suffruticosa (assembly GCA_033439265.1). Lineage (NCBI taxonomy): Eukaryota > Viridiplantae > Streptophyta > Magnoliopsida > Dilleniales > Dilleniaceae > Dillenia > Dillenia suffruticosa. The sequence goes on along the minus strand of JAVTVX010000037.1, from coordinate 4,477,270 downwards.
CTATTTCTTCTACAATTTTTTAGAAAATTATTAATTAAAAAAATATATATACTTTGTATTTCAAGGATTTTTAAAACAAAATTATCTATATTTTATTAAAAACATACAATTAAATTTAATGGTAATAATTTCACAGAAGAACCATACCAACAACAAGAAATAAGTAAAGTAGCTTTGGATTGAAAAGTTAAAAATAGATAACTACTTTTATTATATTTTGATTACAATCAAATTATGGGAGTCAGGATTTGGGTAGGCAAGGAATACAATTCCAAGGACTCCAAAGGAGAACCATATCCGTACGATGCCACCAAACTCTCACAGTTGGATATTATAATCATTTAATCATAACATTTAATTTCGAATTATAAAAATAAAGAAATAAAATTTAGAAAAGATAACTCCTAATAAATCCTACAGTACTCAAATCGTATTAATCGGATAAAATCAGAATATCAATCCATCCCAAGTAATCCACTTACATCAAAAAAAAAAATTCCCATCCATGCATGTGGCCAAACCCGACTACAACACCGCAGGCCAATCCAATTCCAAAAGCAAGACGGATATGGTTCCACGAAGACACGGGTCCGCAGCCCAACCAGCCTCTCAGCCTAATGCCCAATCCAACTCCGCACCCAAGTCCAATTCCACTTCCAGGCCCCAAAATCACCGTCTCTGATCTCCGACTTTCGTCAACGAGCAATTCGGGAATGGAAAACGGCTTTGCTTCTTTGATTTTCTTGTTTCTGCTGTTTGGTGACCACTGCCAGTAGGTATTGTTGGTGTCTTCTGCCTTTTGTTGAAGTCCATTGATGTCCACAGAAATTAGATTTGGTGTTATTGCAGTGAAGACCGAAGAGAATGTGCGAGTGAGGAAAATGGAAAGCCAAACAAACAAGTCTTCAGTGTTGGTCTCCTGGGTAATCTTATCATAGCCCATTTACTCTCTTTTTATTGATCACAGAGAACACAAAAATATACATGTTTATTAAATTATAAACACTAAATTTTGACTTGATCTCAATTTCGAATTCAAAAATAATTTTTGAACAAAAACTTTTTATTACCCAAATGTCTCCCCAGAGATATACCATTTACTCTCTTATTATCCTTAAATTGGGTCTTACTATGTTGGAATTTTCTAACTTTGGACAGTAATATCACCATGGCATGCCCATTTGATAGTTCTGTTGATTTTAACGTTTAAAATTTTGCTTCGATCAATTTTTTTTTTAATAAATCACCAACTATTGATTGTATTAATCCTATTTAAATTAGATTAAACTCTTAAAAAATAATTCTCATTAATTATTTTCATCATACATAAGATTTAAATTCTAAACTTTACTCAAAAATACCGATATCATCTATCAGGGCAAATAGGCGTTGGTATTCAAATTTATTATATACACCATCCAAATATCCAACAATTTTTTTAAAAGTATTAATACTCATCAAATTGTAAATATCTAAAAATTTAAAGAATTTACCCTTATGGATGGACTATAAGCATTTTTTATGTACTAACAGGTACAAGATTTGTTTAGAGATAATCTCTCTCTAATCCCTCTCAAATTCCCTAAAAATTCGAACACAGTCTCTATGTATGTTCCAAGGTTTTCACCAGGCAACTTCAGATCGAAGAATTTTGAAACCCTAGAAATCACTCTACCACATTTGTGCTGTACAAGAGGAACAAGGTTGTCCAAACCCAGCCAAATCTAGCTATAACAAAGATGGTTGGAAAATTTAAAAACAACGACTATCTTCGATCAATTTTAAACTACCCAACTGTAAAACAAAAAATGTGTTGAATATTACACCTCAAGAGGAATTGTTAAGTGATGCTTATATGTTGCTGACAAGGATACTGATATGCTTGAAGATTTGCTGGCACCTTATCAAAAAATATGTTGCAAAAAAAAAAAAAAAACAGTTAGAAGATCATGTGAAGACTTGATTTTAAAAAATTGATAATTTTAGATTTTCTAACTATTTGTTACTAGTTGTTATGATCGTGACAATATTCTCCTATTTGTGCTCATTTTAGTTTACATTTTTTTTTTGTATAAATCGAGATTTATGATTGAACTGTCGAAAACACCAACAAATTGGTATCAGCACAATTAATCTCGAGGGATTTGGGAGATTGAAAGAGTTTAAACACTTTTCCTTACTTTTTTTTGTTTGGTACCAGACCAACCAGTATTCAGATTTTACCAAACTAATTTAATTCGAACACTTTTTCTTACTTTATAGAAAATACAAAATGAATTCAGAAACTTCATTTACTCCAATGGCACCTCCGGTGTTTGATGGAATAAATTATCAAATGTGGGCTGTCAGAATGAAAGCATATCGTGATGGAAATAATTTGTGGGAAGCTGTTGAAGATGAATATGAAGTTCTTTCTCTTCCAAATAATCCAACTATGGTACAAATCAAAATTCATATGGAGAGAAAACAAAAGAATCTAAAGCCAAAGACAGCCTATTTGCATCTGTTTCATCTACAGTCTTTACTAAAATCATGATGCTGAAGACTGCAAATGAAATCTGGAACTTTCTGAAGTAGAAGTATGAAGGAAATGAAAAGTTCATAGGCATGCAAGATCTGAATTTGATCAAAGAGTTCAAAATGTAAAGGATGAAGGAATAAAAAACTATCAAGGATTACTCTGATAGACTTCTCAGTATAGTTAATAAGATAAGAATTCTTGGTACTGCATTTTCTGATTAAGAATAGTAAGAAAATTTGAATTACAAATCCTGAAAGATTTGAGACTACAATTTCATTATCGGAGAATGCTAAAAATTTGTCAAATATCACATTAGCATAACTTTTAAATGCACTACAGGTGCATGAACAAAGAAAGCTTATGAGGCAAGAAGGATCTGTGGAGGGTTCTTTATGAGCTAAATCACTAAACAAAAATGGAAGCAAAAAAACAAGAAAAAGAAGAAGAAGAACAACAACAAGAAGCAGCATAGAACAAACTCAGGTAACAACAACAATACTCAAACCTATCTGCCCTGTCCTCACTATAAAAAGACTAATCATCCACAGAAAAGATGCTGATAGAGGCCAGACGCAAGATGTAACAAATATGGAGAGTTAGGGCATAATGAGAGGATCTGCAAGAATCAACAGCAACAAGGAGAAGCCAACACTATTGCAGATCAACCACATAGGAAGAGCTATCTGTGATTTCATGCTTTGCCACTAATAGCTCCATAGAAAGATGGCTAATAGATAGTGGTTGTACACATCACATGACTTATAACCATAAGATGTTCCGAAGCTTGGTGGAACAACCATTACCAAAGTCAGAATTGGGAATGGAGCATGCGTTGCAACAAAAGGCAAAGGAACAGTTGCTATTGAAGGGCTTTCAGGTTTGAAACACATCCTAGATGTATTATATATTCCTAAAATTGATTAAAACCTTTTCATTGTTGATTAGTTGTTGGAGAAAGGTTATAAGATTCTGTTTAAAGACAAAAGTTGTACAATCAAGGATGCAGAAGGCAAGAAGGTATTTAAAGTCCAAATGAGAAGCAAATGCTTTGCTTTGAATTTGTTGGAAGAAGAGTAAGCTACAGTACACTACCAGAAAATGGCCTTTTAATGATGGAAAAATCTATCGCTGAAAATTCATTTTTCGTTGCTGAAAGATATTAGCGACGGATTTTTTTCGTCACTAAATCCGTCGCTGATAGTTACGTCGTTAAAATCAGCAACGGATTTAATCCGTCACTAAAATCAGTGACGGAAAAAAATCTGTCGCTAAATATGCTAAAAAAAAAACCCTTCACTCAACCTGCCCAGCGACCCCCTTAATTCTTGAAAATCTACCTCTAGCGCGTCTCAAACCCAGGAACAAAAGCACCTCCCTTAACACCACAACCACCAAACCAAACTTTATATCTAATCATATTATTATTTTTTATTATTTATTATCTTTATTTCATATTTGTAATACAATAAAATAATATAAAATTATAAAATTTTCGTAATAATAAAATAATAAAAAATAAAATAATATTATCCTTCTACAAAATAAAATAAAAATAAAAATAATTATATTAAAAAAATTAAAAAATTAAAAAATTAAAAAACAATCCGTCGCTAATCCGTCGGTAATCCGTCGCTAATTTTTCCGTCGATAATCCGTCAGTAGTTCTTCTCTGATGGGTTTACAAAAAATTAAAAAAAAATTAAAATTAAAAAAAATTAAAAAAAATTAAAAAAAATTAAAAAAAATTAAAAAAAATTAAAAAAATTAAAAAAAATTTAAAAAAATTTAAAAATCGATCGGTAAAATTTTCGTCTGTAATCCGTCGATAAAATTTCCGTCGGTAATTCGTCGCTGATAGGATTTGTCAGTCGTTAATCGGTCAGTAATTTGTTAGTAAAATTTTCATCGGTAATTTGTCGCTATTACCGACGGAAAAAAATCCGTCGGTAATTTTCTGTCGCTGAAAGTCATTTTTCTAGTAGTGGTACACAAAGAAGTGAGCAATGCAGTGTTTTGGCATAGGAGATTGTGGCATTTTCATTATGCTGCCCTGCTCTTAATGAAGAAGAACAATCTAATTGAAGGATTATCTGAATTAGAGGAGGAGCTTCCAACATGTGCTGTCTGTCAATATGGAAAGCAGACTAGATTATCTTTTCCACAAAACAAGGCTTGGAGGGCTACATGAATGTTGCAATTGGTTTATACAGATGTGGTTGGATCTCTGAAAACACCATCATTAAATTGCAGTAAGTTTTATATTCTTTTCATTGATGACTATACAAGAATGTGTTGGATTTACATCATGAAATTCAAATCTAAGGTTGCTTACACTTCTAGAAGTTTAAGGCTTGGGTAGAAAATCAAAGTGGATGTAGAATAAAGATGATCAGGTCCGATAATGGAATTGAATACACCTCAGAAAAATTTAGCAAATTTTGTCAAGGTGTAGGCATTGAGTATTAGTTGACAGCTTCGAGCCCTTAGCAAAATGGAGTTGTGAAGAGAAAAAACAGAATACTCATGGAGATGACAAGATGATTGTTGCATGATAAAAGATTGTCAAAAAAATTTGGGGCTAAGTCTACAAGCACAACAATTTTTTTGCTAAATAGGCTGCCAACAAAATCTTTGTAGAGTAAAACTCTATTTGAAATGTGGTATGGCTACAAACTTAGTCTATTAAATTTAAATGCATTTGGTTGCCTTTGTTTCTCTCACATTCTCAGGTTAAAAGAGACAAACTAGATAAGAAGGTAGAACCAGGGATCTTTGTAGGCGACAACTCAGTTTCAAAAGCCTACAGGATCTATTTTCCACAAAACAACAAAGTAATTATTAGTAGGGATGCCCACTTCCTTGAGTTAGAAAGCTGGATTTGAAAAGATGATAAGAAGTTTGAATTTCAAGAAAAGAATGATGGTGTTGATGAAGAACCTGCCCAGGAAAGTAGATTACTTCTTGATATTTATCAAAGGTGTAATGTTACTGTAATGGAGTTTGTCGGGTACGAAGAAGCTACAAGAGATCAAAAATGGATTGTTGTAATGAATGAGGAGCTCATGATAGAAAAACCAGACTTGGAAGCCTATAGATAGACCTATACATAAAAGGTAATAGGTGTCAAGTGGGTTTACAAAACCACACTCAATCCTGATGGTTCTATGATCAAACACAAGACAAGGCTTGTTGTCAAGGGATATACTCAAATGTTCTTGAGACTTTTGACCTAGTTGCCAGATTAGATACTATACAAATGCTTTTGGCTCTCGCTGCTCAAAAGAGCTGGATTATACAACAAATAGATGTCAAATTAGCCTTCTTGAATGGACACTTGGAGGTAGAAATTTTTGTAGAGCAGCAAGAAGGCTTTGTTGCTCAAGGACAGGAGGAGAAGGTATACTTGTTGAAAAAGGCTTTGTAAGGAGGAGAAGGTATACTTGCTGAAATAGGCACCGAGGGCCTGGTACAGCAGGATTGATACTCATTTGCGTGATTTAGGCTTTACAAAAAGCTTGAGTGAATGTACTCTGTATATCAAAAAAACTTATGATGAAATACTTGTGGTATCTCTTTTTGTTGATGATTTACTTGTGACGGGGAATAATGTGGAACACATTGAGAAGTTTATAAAAGAAATGAAAAATGTTTTTTAGATGATTGATCTCGGGAGAATGAAATTTTTCTTTGGCATGGAAATACAACAAAAATAGAATGATATATTCATATGCCAGTAGAAATATACCAAAAAAATTCTCAAGAAGTTCAACATGGTGGAATGCAAGCCAACTGTAACTCCAATGAATCAAAAGGAGAAGTTTTGTAAAGATGGAGTTGAAAAGGTTGATGAAGGACTTTACAGGAGCCTAATAGGTTGCTTAATGTACTTGACTGCAATTAGGTTGGATATTATAAATGCTATAAATCTTCTTTCAAGATACACGTACTGTGTTGTGAGATTCATTTCAAGTAGGAAAAAAAATTGTTAGATATGTCAAAGGGACGGTTGATTATGGTTTGAAGTTCAGTCAAGTTAAAAATTTCAGTCTTCCCGGTTTTTCTGATAGTGATTGGGTTAGTTGTGTTGATAACAAGAGAATTACATCAGGTTATTGTTTTATTTTGGTTCTGGTAGTTTCTCATGGTGTTATAAGAAGTAGGAAGTCATTGCTCAATTCATAGCAGAAGCAGAATATATGTTGCTGCTATTGCTATGAATCAAGTTCTCTGGATTAGGAAATTAATGGATGATTTGCATATGGAGTCAAGAGAAAGTACGCAAATATTTGTAGACAATCAAGTTGCTATTCCAATTACAAAAAATCCAATTTTACATGGCAAAACAAAACATTTCAATTTGAAATTCTTTTTTCTGAGGGAGGTACAAAAAGAAGAGAAATTCAGCTGATCTACTGCAAAATAGAAAATCAGAATGCTGATATCTTAACTGAGGCAGTTCTTAAAGCCAGACATGAGTTTCTGAGACAAAGGCTTGGAGTATGCAACTCTAGAGCTAAGGAAGAGTGTTGAATACAATATCTTAGGAGTTGCTACTATAGAACTGCTAAGTGATGCTAATATGTTACTGACAAGGTTGCTAATATGGCTAAAGATTTGCTTGGCAGCTTATCAAAAAATATGCTGCAAAAAAAAGTTAAAAGATTATGTGAAGACCTGACTTTTAAAAATATGTTACTTCAGATTTTCTAACTATTTGTTACTAGTTGTTATGATTTTAACAATATTCTCCGATTGTACTCATTTTAGTTTACATTTTTCTATATAAATTGAGATTTATGATTGAATGAAAGAATGCCTTTTGCAATCCAAAAAACTTCTTGTTATTTTGCTCCTTTTGTACTTTGTTTTTGTCAAAAAAAAAAAACCAACAAGATAGGAATCAGTTGCAGCTGAAATCAGCAAGTAGTTAGACTGTTATGTTGTTAAGAAATTAGTTAGAGAAATTGTATAAAAATAGATTCAAGAAAGAGGAATGAACAGACTTGATGTTTCCGGTTAATTCCCAATCTCTTTCTTTCTCTCTTACTCTCTACTTCTTTCTCCCTCCCTCTCTACTTCTTTCTCCCTCGAATCTCTTTTCTTTTTTTCTCTTTCTACTTTCATTCCCTCAGTTTGAACCATCTTCAATAAGTTCCTCAATCTCCACTGTGAAAATTCAGCTCACCTCTTCTGCCATTTCCAAACTCCATTTTATACCATATTTGAATGCAACGGATATAAGCTAACCAATTTTTCAAGTAGCGGGTTGGGCTGTGACACTAGCCTTCCTTGGGTTTGAATTTTTGATAGAGCCGGAAGTCGCTCTGCCCATGAAGGTGTCTTGGACTATGCCGCATGATAAGCAGAGGAGTATGAGGCCAGAGCTATTGTTCTGGATTAAGTTTTTGTGTTTATACGACTTCGTTTTGGCAAATGCAAACCCTAAGGGCTGTTAAGCATACATATTGGCCCAATTAAGGACCAAATTGGGGTGGGTTTGGACAAGCGTTAGCAGTGCCGGTAAACACCACATGTGTGGTAGAATAGTAAATTTACATCAACTTTACGTAGGTCTAATGACTGAAAACTAAACTCTCTTAATAAAATCTTGAATTTGAGTTTTGAAAATAAAAAAATAGGTATTGGAAAAGTTCGGCTCTAAATTGGCTTATACAACTGTTTGAACTGAATTAATCTAATAATTTATATACTAGTGATCAAATATAGTATATATGTTTACACCAGTGGTCAAATACTTAAAAGAATATTTACTCCGGTAAAACTTACTTTCATGAAGAAATTTTCAACATAAAATTATAAAAAAAATTGTAAATAAAATTCAAAATTGTTTTCAACATATCATTTCACTAATAATTTCTTATAATAAGCATTTTACTTAACCCAACCATAGCTTAGCTCTTCCAAACAAGGAAAAAAACTATGTTTTAGCTATATAAGTTGTAAAATAATACAATATTTTCTGGATAGTTGTAAACTACATATTAATTTATTATTCTTTGTTTTAAATTATGATTATAAAAATATATGATTTCTTCACTAGTTTTATCAATTATTAAAGAAAAAACCTTAAAAGTTGCAAAATAGATTGCCGTGCTGATTTCTAACACAAAATTTCATTTAATTTTCATTCTCATTAATTTCTATATAACTAGCGTCACTCCAAAATTCAAATGTGTGAAGAGGTATTTGATAATATATCAAATTATATAAAATATTTAAATAAAATAAAACAATAAATTAACATAATTCAAATTTAAAATCTTTGATTTTGATATTGATGATATATGATCTAACAACCTATAACTACAAAGTCTAGAAACTATTAAGTTTGTTTGGCCATAATCACAAGACTTACAAACCACCAAGGGACCTCTTGATAAACATCCAAAATGGTCGAACACTCTCGCTCATATCTCTTGACCACTACTCAGTTAAACCTCCAAGCTATCGGCGACCTCTTGGCTACCTCTCTATTAAACCACTACTACCAAATGGTCTCCCACTATATAACATCTCCACCTACCAAATCAAGATTTTGATCACCTGAAATTTTAATCTCCCCTCATCTCGGGAGTAATCTCTCTCGATAAGAAAAGAAATCTCCATAATATCTCCAGATAAAATAGGGAATCTTTGTAATAATTTGAATTTCCCTTAATATATAGGATCTTCAACCTCCTAAAGATATTTAATTTCAGTCCTTGAAATCTCAGAAGATTTCCAAAGATCTCTTTATCAGGAAACTAAAATTTCTACACCCCAAAACAAGAGACTTGCCATGCATGTGCCATATATAATGAGCGAAGATAACTTGCCAGGTACGTCTTACAACTCTACATGCACACATTACGTGGAGATTATACATGGTTAACTTAAGACTCTATTCAATATGTTCTCTTTCTCTTTTATTTCTCTTTTTGACTTCAACATCAGATGCTTCCACCAGACCATCTCTAGTGGAAATTCGCAGGTCTTCTTATCAATGAAGGCCTAGAATATGCATTAGCATCAGTTCCCGCTTGGGTCAGTAGAGCAATTTATCTATGGAGTAAACCTACCTCCAATAGATTGGTATCGTCCATGGGAAAAAACTGACCATTCAGCCCAAAAAACTTCACGTCTTGTTTTGCTCCGTTTTTCCTATCACCATGTTGCAAAAGAGAACAAAACCGATGATTGGTTTTGATGACGACGACTTAGTGGGGTTGATCCAAGCTGGCATGACCCCCTAGTCATCACTGCCAAGATAGGCTAATATCTGGTGATGACCAAGTATGAGCTACAATCTCTTCTATTGGGATGTCTTCTAGCAGATGGGTTTTTGCTGACTGCATCTTCAATCCCATTCCATACCTTTAAGGGGACTCTCCTATGAGTGGTTATACCACAAGGGTACTATCTTGTTCCCGATAATCTTGAGAACGCATCCTAACCATGCTGTCACCACAACTACTTTCAATGTGGTCAAATTTTCTTCCCTCTATAATGCTATCTTGGGCCGCCCTAGTTTAGACAGTTTGGAAGCCTTGCTGAACACTAAATATATAAAGATCAAATTCAAAACGGCTCTCGGTATCGCTACACTCAACTGTAATCCTGACCCTCAAAATGCCTCCACACCAAAGAAGGAAAAGAAGAACTTCTCAATAGAAGCCATGAAACTTGGGGACGACATCGAACAAGTTGCTAAACCCAAACCTAGTAAGGAGGTGGTCGAGGTCCCGATTACGAATGTGCCCAGTCAAACTGTTCATATTTGAACCCCCTCAGGATGCCATCACTGAGTTCTTACTCAACACTTTAATGTCTTTACATGGTCATTGGAAGACATGCCGAGAATCCATCCCTTGGTGATCATTCAAAAACTGATGGTGGACGCATATTGCAAGCTCATGAAATTGAAGAAGAAGGTGTTTGCATTAGAGTGCCAATGAGTGATACAAGAACTGCAAAAACTTCTACTGGCGAACTTCATCAAAGAAGTAAAATATCCTGAGTGGTTGGCAAACATGGTCATAGTGAAAAAAAGCGAATGACAAGTGGAGGATTGTGTCGACCTCGTCAACCTCAACAAGGTATGCCCAAAGGAATGCTATTCGATCCCCAACATCAACAAACTTGTGGATAACTCATTAGACCAACTCTTAAACTTCATGGATGTGTACTCCGGCTACAACCAGGTAAGCATGGCCACGAAGCATGAAGAAAAAACAAGCTTCATTACGGAGTTCGGCACTTATTGTTACAAGGTCATGCCATTCGGCCTAAAAAAGGCAGGAGCAACCTTCTAATGACAAGTCAACAAGATCTTCAGCAAGAAACTCGATAGAAACTTAGAGGCCTATGTGGATGATATGTTCATCAAGAGTACTAGTCTGGAGGGCCTCATAGAAGATATCAAGAAAACATTTCAGATACTAGAACGCTACAACATGAAACTGAATCTAACCAAGTGTACTTTCGAGATCATTTTAGGTAGGTTCTTGGACTTCCTGATCACCAACCGAGGAATTAAGGCCAACTTAGAAAAGATTCAAGCCATCCTAGACATGGTGCCATCCAGAACATTGAAGGAGATGCAACGTTTTATGGGATGAATTGCGGTCTTGAGCAGATTTATGTCAAAAGTGGAAGAAAAGTACAAACTCTTCTTCAACATCTTGAAGAAGTCTCAGAAATTCATGGTAGACATAGAGTGCCAAATGACCTTCGACAAGCTTAAGGAGTACCTCTCGTCTCCTCCTCTACTCTTTTGGCCCTTTCTTGATAAGAAACTCTATCTCTACTTATCTATCTCTGACTGAACCCTTTGCTCTACACTTATAAGATAGGATATCACTATGTAAAGACTGGTATATTATGCTAGCCAGGTGCTCAAGGAGTTGGAAATCAATTATGAGCCTATCGAGAAGATGGCATTTACTCTTATCACAACTACTTAATGCCTTTACCCATACTTTTAGGCGCAACAATGATTGTTCTAAGCAATCAACCTCTAAAGTAGATCTTACAAAAAAGAGACACATCAGGCCGGCTTATCAAATAGAGTATCAAGCTCGATGAATTTAACATCGAATATCAATCGAGACCCCCCATCAAAGGTCAGACCTTAGTCGACTTCATCCTCGAATGCACACCTCCAAGCCTCACTGAGCAAGTCACCAACGACCATCTCGAAAGGTTCTCACCACTTATATGGACCTTACATGTAGACAGGTCTTCCAACTCATTAGAGAGTGGCGCTGGACTCATCTTGATGGGTCTGACAACTTCAAAGCAGAATATGCACTTTGTTTCAACTTTCAAGCCATCAATAACCAAACTGAATACATAACACTGTTGATGGGATTGTGGATCGTAGCACGAATGGGAGCCCAAGACATCTAGGTCTTCACCAACAACTAACTCGTGGTCAAGCAAATCAAGAGAATGTATGAAACTAAAGAATCAATGATGACAAATATCTCACCAAACTCTAAGAGGTAATAACCAAGTTTAACAAGGTTGATATACAACAAATTCCTAGATTCGAGAACACTAGAGCCGACATTCATTCCAAACTTGCCAATTTGGATTTTGTCGCCACTAGCTAAACAGTTTATATTGAAAGTCTCCCATACCCAAATATCGACGAACAAGAGCAAATCCTGACGGTTGATGACTCACCGAGCTAGAAGAATCCAATTCAAGTCTACTTGAAGAATGGTCAACTGTCGGACTCCCCCCAAGGGGCAACAAAAGTCAAGTGCAAAGCTGTGTATTATGCTATCATTAACAAGACTCTCTACAAAAAGTCCTTTTTTATCCGCATTTCAAATGCTTGACACCCGAAGAAAGAAACTATGTTCTTAGAGAAATTCATAAAGGGGCAAGCGGCAACCATTTAGTGCTAGCAACCTAGCCAACAAGGTCTTTTACCAAGGATTCTTTTGACCCACAAAAGCCGATGTCAAATCTTATGTCAAATAATGTGATAAGTGTCAGCACTTCTCATCGATACCTCACTAACCTTCCTATGAGCTTGTCCAATTATGAGTCATTGGCCATTTTCATAATGGGAGTTGGACATATTGGGATTGCTCTCACAAGCGATCGGGCAACGGATTTCTCATCATGGCCATAGATTATTTCACCAAATAGGTAGAAGCCGAACCGCTAGCCTAGATAATGGCTGACAAGATTCAAACATTCATATGGGTGTCGATCATCACTAGGTTGGGCCTACCCCATGTCATCATCATCGACAACGGCAAGCCATTTGACAACAAAAGTTTCAGGGAATTCTACAGCAAGCTTGAGATTTAAAACTACTTCACCTCTATTGCTTACCCACAAGCCAATGGTCTTACCGAGATAACCAATTGGACGATCCTCCAAGGTCTTAAAATAGCATCAGAAGAAGTGAAGGGTCTTTGGTTAGATGAACTCTTCGGCTACGCCCCGAATAACCACCGAGGAAATGACATTAAACCACTATAGGAAAAACGGGTATCAGCGATGGAAATATCCGTCACTGATATCCAATATTCCGTCGGTGAAGACTATTACTGACGGATCAAATCCGTTGCAAAGGAGGTCGTTGATACTGACCCCGCAAATAATTAGTGATGGATATGTGATCCGTCGGTATATTTTTCGACGGATTACCGACGGAAATCAATCCGTCGGTAATTTTTCGTCAGTAATCCATCGGTGAAATTGGAAGCTCACCGACGGAATGCTGTAGGAATAGCGACGAAAATTTGAAATTAGGATAATGATCAGTCGATAATCTGTCGGTAAATTTATCTATTTTACCGACGGCTCACCGAGGGATTTCATTATGCCCTCGCTAATTCTGATGGAAATCCGTCGGTAATGCTATGTCTACTAGAATGAGAATCCGACGGATTTGGTTGTGAACCACGGATTTCCCTTGGAAATCCGTCGGTAATTTTTTTTCCCCCAAATGTCCGGAGTGCATTTTTTTTTGCTGATCCTGAACCCAATACCTGTATACCTATGACATATAATTCCAAGCATATGATCGAATCAATATATAATGCTATGAAAAATACTAGGGTCATCACCATTTCTGCAAAGGAAAAAAATTACCCAAATTGGTGCAACATCATACTTAAAAATTCATTTGCACAACACACAATGAAGATGAACTCAAATACATCAAATAATTTGAAAAGATGTACTACAATCCGTAACGATAAACACCGTAGTCATGAAATAAATGAGAAAAAAATTCACGAATCTCACATACAAGGGGGATCAGAGTCTGGTGGCTGTGTGCTATCAAGGTCAGGTAGTGTAGGTGATATACCTATTTGTCCAAGAATTTCACGAATTTGTGCTCCCATTTCCTGCCTCACTTGACATTGGACTTCCTGTAGCATTTTATTTCTCATTTCCTCCCTCATTTGAGATTGCACTTCCTGTAGCATTTGATGTCTCATATCCTGCATCATTTGATCAACCTCATCCTTAGTGTACATCTGACTCGAAGGCAGGCATGGAGAGGAAGTGGCACCGGAGGAAATTCTGGTTTGCTTGTCATCAACGCCCTCCCCAAAACCATAAAGACGCCCCTTCATTGGACCCCTAGTAACCTCACACCATGATCTCGCATCATAATCTGGCTGTGACGCCCCATCTGAGCCATATTTCTCCTCAAGCAGTAGTTTATACTTACCCTACAACAAGCATAGGTAATTAGGTTTGTGAATTTAATTATATGAATATGTTATGTAAAGTAGATGTAATAATGTTTTTGCTTACACTAATTAATTCTGATTTCTTGTCCACAAACTGGCTTTTTCACGCCTGTGCGTTCGATTGAAGCGGTCGATATGTGAAACTGATTGGTTGCTTTCTTCTAATTGAAATAAGGGAAAAATATAATCATAAAATTATTAGTACAGTTTAGGAGTAGAAAAATATGTTGAACAAAATTTGGAAAGATAAAAATTAATATATACAAACCATCCTTTTTATGCGTTGCAAAAGGGATTGAACTGGAAGTATGCTTCGTAATTTCTCCATCCTTTTTTGTGTTTCGGTTTTGCTTCGCCGCGTTTGACTGACGCTACCATTTTTCAGTACTCCAATGTTTATCGATTAATTCGTTCCAAACATCAGATGTCAAAAATGGAGGGGGTGGCCTTTAGTTTCAGCGATGTTTGTAGCTCCAATGGCCTGCATTGCTTGCTTCCAAGCTGTTCCAAGCATATCCGCATACCTCCTCATGCAGGAAGCTTTCCATGCTTGATAATTCATTAATCATTCACTCTCTCCATATAAATTTATGCTAGATATAGTGAAATGTGATTAAGCAAGTTAATTTGATACAATTACTGAGAACAAATTCTAAAAAAATACAACAACACACCACGGAATAAAACATAATAAAAGGGATCATTGGCAAATCAAAAGAGCTATCTGCATGTGCTTGTTCGAGGCTGGCCGCTTGAGTGCCTGCTGGTGGTCCAGGCGGACTGCATCTTTCCAGTAACAACAGCTGGGTACACAACAAATGCAGGGGAAAATTCTTCTATACATGATACTTAAGTCGGAAAGCACATATGTACAAGAAAACCACTGCCTAAGACTACTTTGAGAAAAATAATTTTTTTTTTTGGATCAATAGACTTTGAGAGAAATCTATGTTCCCTTTTCCATCCATAATAGAAAACTGCTTATACTACAACGATAACAATATGGCATCTAGATAGTGAGGCATTTGCATCAAAAACTAGACCTAACTGGTCAAGAGACTGCTGCTTGTTAGTACCAAATCATCTCTCACCTCTTCAGCTCACTCAAGCTCCAGAGAATTCAATCATATGCAGTGATGGATCAATGCCTTAACAAATGAGAGATAATTATTTACTCCACCTTCTCCACCAACACAAAAGAACCACCAACAGCAGAAGAAACTGCAGCCTTTCAACACATATTGCCTACAGCAAACAAATTAAGTTGCTCCAGAAGTAGCAGTAACCCCAGCACCATCCCTCAGACCTTGAAGGCATAAATGTAGTGTTTTTTGAACACATTCTGCAACCATCCTCAACCTGCCTTGGTTTACATCCGCAGGTGAAGATCCAGATCCATTAACTTCCACGGTTCGAGCAACCCTCTGTTTGCATTTCTCCCAGTTATCCGATCATAACCAGCATCTCTGCCTCCATGGCTTCCTTCCATTCCTAGGAAAGACACAGTGAAGGTTTCCCTACACGAATATCTCAGCCTCACTGAAACACAATGAGGTAAACGTACACCATTCCAAAAAGGCTTAAAATGCATGTACCTCGACACCCAAAAATTTACAAAGCATCCCTTTGTAAATTGAGAGAAATCTATGTTCCCTTTTCCATCCATAATAGAAAACTGCTTATACTACAACGATAACAATATGGCATCTAGATAGTGAGGCATTTGCATAAAAAACTAGTCCTAACAGGTCAAGAGATTGCTGCTTGTTAGTACCAAATCATCTCTCACCTCTTCAGCTCACTCAAGCTTCAGAGGATTCAATCATATGCAGTGATAGATCAATGCCTTAACAAATGAGAGATAATTATTTACTCCACCTTCTCCACCAACACAAAAGAACCACCAACAGCAGAAGAAACTGCAGCCTTTCAACACATATTGCCTACAGCAAACAAATTAAGTTGCTCCAGAAGTAGCAGTAACCCCAGCACCATCCCTCAGAACTTGAAGGCATAAATGTAGTGTTTTTTGAACACTTTTTGCAACCATCCTCAACCTGCCTTGGTTCACATCCGCAGGTGAAGATCCAGATCCATTAACTTCCACGGTTCGAGCCACTCTCTGTTTGCATTTCTCCCAGTTATCCAATCATAACCAGCATCTCTGCCTCCATGGCTTCCTTCCATTCCTAGGAAAGACACAGTGAAGGTTTCCCCACACGAATATCTCAGCCTCACTGAAACACAATGAGGTAAACTTACACCATTCCAAAAAGGCTTAAAATGCATGTACCTCAACACCCAAAAATTTACAAAGCATCCCTTTGTAAATTGAGAGAAATCTATGTTCCCTTTTCCATCCATAATAGAAAACTGCTTATACTACAATGATAACAATATGACATCTAGATAGTGAGGCATTTGCATCAAAAACTAGTCCTAACTGGTCAAGAGACTGCTGCTTATTAGTACCAAATCATCTCTCACCTCTTCAGCTCACTCAAGCTCCAGAGGATTCAATCATATGCAGTGATAGATCAATGCCTTAACAAATGAGAGATAATTATTTACTCCACCTTCTCCACCAACAGCAGAAGAAACTGCAGCCTTTCAACACATATTGCCTACAGCAAACAAATTAAGTTGCCCCAGAAGTAGCAGTAACCCCAGCACCATCCCTCAGACCTTGAAGGCATTAATGTAGTGTTTTTTGAACACTTTCTGCAACCATCCTCAACCTGCCTTGGTTTACATCTGCAGGTGAAGATCCAGATCCATTAACTTCCACGGTTCGAGCCACCCTCTGTTTGCATTTCTCCCGGTCATCCGATCGTAACCAGCATCTCTGCTCCATGGCTTCCTTCCATTCCTAGGCACAGTGAAGGTTTCCCCACACGAATATCTCAGTCTCACTGAAACACAATGAGGTAAACTTACACTGTTCCAAAAAGGCTTAAAATACATGTACCTCAACACCTAAAAATTTACAAAGTATCCCTTTGTATAATTTTCGTTTGTCCACAAAACCCATTATTTTTTTCTACATTCACCGCAAAGAAAAAACAAAAATCTAAAGTATAAGCCTAGCTAGAGAACCACGGGAGAACATACCTTTATCCCTAAAATACACTTCCCTACAGAGATTACTATCATTCCTTCCCCACAAATAAAACTAAAATAAAATAAAAAAGAGACCCCCTAAACAAATACTATCACAAAGCTCACTAAACCCCAACCCCCATAGAAAAATACTATCAAAGAGCTTGCTTATACCACTACCGACCACAAGATAGCCTGAAACGCAGCACTCATGCCATATTTTATGCCAATATGCATTACAGCTCCTCCAACCATTAATAGGCTTCATTCCATCATTAAAGTACTGAAACGCAAGAGTTCCAGATTTACCTTAAAAATCTTAATGAACATCCACACATATTGACACACACTCAATGCAAATGAAGGAACTATAACAAATTACCCCCTCCTCATTTTTAACGAGACAAACTTAACACTGCAACTCATTCTTATATTCATGTCTAAACCAAAGTCTCTTAAAGAAAGATTGATATACACAATGCTGGATGTGCATACGGCAGGGACAAGCAATAGTCTCTTAAAGGTCGCAACATGTAGGAATAAACATAAAGTTTCTCAAATATATAGTAACCTGAAACTTCTCCCAAAATCCATCTTTCGTCTCATGTGGGACCATCCGCCAAATAGGCCATGCCCCAGTGAAATGTCCCTTAATGTCCTCAGTTATAAAACGGACCACCTTAGGATCAAGAAACCTATTTTCAAATAAAATAATGAAAGTTAACTTACAAAAGGCAATCTCTATTAATTGGAAATTTAAGTGTGAATGGACTTACGTATGGTTTGCCGGCTCGATAAATATTCGACCATCTGGATTGTCAGGCACATCGGTGCCACGGTTTGGGCCTCTACGAGGAGCGGAAGAAGACCGCGCAATACCATCATCTTTGGCTTCGGTAGCTTGAGGGATAGCAATGGTAAATGGGATATGACTTGTATTTATAGACTCTCAACCGCTCTCGTTGCTTCTCCTAGAGCTTCCCCTAGAGGTAGATCCTCTGCCTTGTACCATTTTCGTACACATGAAATTTATTACTTAATACACATCTAATAACAACACTAAGGCTGTCCAAATTTGAATTTATTAACAAAATTACAATAAGCCAATGTTGAAAAAAAGAAAAGATAGAGTGACATGTCATGATTCGAATATCATCATTCACCAGCATCTATAGAGTTACATGTCATCATACATAAAAAAGAATAGATATAAAAACCAAAAACATTAGTATGCAATACATTTGAAATTAGAAAAAACATAAGTAAAATAAATTTGTTTACAGTGACATGTCATCATTCACCACCTTCAACATCAACTTCCACAATGTGTTATGTTTTTGAAGAATCGAAATCTTCGGCTTCGTCTTTATCTCCGTCTTCATCTTCATCTTCGTCTTCGTCTTCCTCATCCTCATTCTCATCCTCGTCCTCATCCTCATCCTCATCCTCTTCTTCTTCTTCATCTTCTTCCTCTTCTTCTTCAACACCAGGTGACAAATTCAATATGCTATGTTGTTCTTCCATTATATCATTTGGATTGACCTCCTCCATATCAGGACCAATAAGAATTGTTGGATCATCAAGTTTAGTTGTCGGCTATACAAGTAAAGGAATTGATGGTTCATCTTCTTGGTAAAATATTTCATCTACGATCGGAAGCGTAACACCATCATTATTTGATACTCGATCCTTTGTTTTACAAACAACCCATCAATCATTTCTCTCTCTTTTCCCACAAGGGTATGGTGTTTAGTACACTTGTTGTGCTTGTATGGCCAAAACAAAAGGCTCATTGAATACAGTCTTGATTTATGATTAAGTTCAACAATTCCGTGATGAGGGTGCACCCGTACTTCTCTCTCAGTGTCAGACCAAATGCACTTAAATAAGACGACATTGTTGCCAAATCCAAAGTACTCCAACTGAATGATATCAATCAACATCCCATAGAATCATGTTCGAAATCATTGTAACAACTCCCTTTCACACATATGCCGCTATTCATTGTTGATCTATCATGTCCATACTCATGTGTGTGAAACTTGAAACCGTTCATAAAATATCCATTGAAACATTTCACTGCACGTGATGGCCCTTGTGCTATGTCTCTTACATTTTTACTTACGGAATTTCTCTCATCAGAGACCTATTTAAAAATATTAACAAATATAACCTAGTTAGCTATAACATTGATATACATATATATTAGAAATTAGTCAATAATAGGAAAGTCAAAGTTGGACTTACAAATCTTCTCAACCAACTGTCAAATTCTTGTTCACATTTTCTCTTTAGTTCCTCTTCAGTAATATTTGAAATATGTTGCCTAATAGCAGTATCATATATCCTATTGAAAGAAACGATATAAGATGTCATGACCTTTTGCTTTGCAATGGATGTGAAACATAAAAGGTTATGAACATATGTACTGTATATACTTATTAAGCTCGATATAATTCAACAAGACATTTATTACTGTAGTTTTGTATTCTTCTTCAGTTAGAAATCTCCGAACACTTCCTCCAAGTGGTCTGCCTAAGAGAGAAAATATAGATAATCTTCCCAGTGATTGAGCAGCTCCCCCATCATCATTTCGAGGAACTCGGTTCAACCTTGTCTCAACATGGGGTTCAAAATAGAAGGAGCAAAATGTTAAAATCTCCTCTATTATATAGTCCTCACAAATGGAACCTTCAATGCGTGCTCAGTCTCGTGTTTTCTTTTTCAATCAAAGCATATACCTAAAAAAATTTTTACTAAAATTAGAATATGAATCTACAATGTCAATTTGAGATAAGACAAAACAATACCTCTCAAATGGGTACATCCATCTGTATTGAATAGGTCCTTCGACCTTCACTTCGTAAGCCAAGTGAATTGGCAAGTGCTCCATACTATCAAAGAATGATGGCAGGATATTTTTTCAAGTTTGCATAACGTCTCAACTATATTTCTATCTAACAACTCCATATGCGTCATACGCAACTCAGTCGCACATAAGTTTCTGAAGAAATGACTGAGTTCGATAAAAGCATCCCAAACAGCATTAGGCAGAAAGTCGCGAAATGCAATATGGATCAATCTCTGCATAAATATATGACAATCATGACTCTTTATCCCATAAAAATTGCATTTCTCTATACTCACACATCAAGCCAAATTCAAAGCATATCCATCAGGGAACTTTAAATTTTTTACCTACCGACAATCCTCTAACACTTGATTTTTATTTAATGTGTACGAAACTTGAGGCTTCCAAGTCCTCCCATTAATTACTTTCAATTCTAAATCAGGGCGTCTGCAATACAACCCCAAATCAAGTCTCCCCTTAACGTTGTCCTTTGTTTTTCCTTTAACATCCATAACCGTGTTAAAAACATTATCAAACATATTTTTCTCAATATGCATCGCATCCAAATTATGCCAAATAAGAAGTGTTCTCCAATATGACAACTCCCAGAATATACTTCTTTTTACCCAGTTGTGATCAATTCCAAAACCTGAAATAATCTGTCTCTCACATTTAGTACCAAACAAAATATCAGGTAAATAAGACACTCGATAAAACATCTCTTCACTGGATAGTCGAGGAGGAGGCTCGTCCTTCTTCACTTTTTCTTTTCGAAATTTATCTCTTTGCTTCCGATATGGATGATTAATCGGAAGAAATTGACGATGACAATCAAAATATGAAGTCTTTCGACTATTACTGAGATAAAATGACTTTGTATACTCTACGCAATACGGGTATGCTAACTTCCCTTGAGTGCTCCATTCTGACAACATCGCATAAGTCGGAAAATCACTGATTGTCCATAGAAGTGCTGCCCTTATCTGAAAATTTTGCTTCCTTGAAATATCATATGTGTTAACACCTTCAAACTATAAAACTTTCAATTCTTTAATTAAATGTCTCAAGAATACATCAATATATTTTGTTCGGATTTTTTGGCCCCGGGATAATGAGACTCAGGAAATGAACGGCTACTTCATACACATCGATGGCGGTAAATTGTATACAGTGGTAAATACTGGCCAGCAAGAGTAATGAATGTTTGACTGACCAAAAAGGTTAAATCCATTAGTGCATAACCCTAAACGCACATTTTGACATTCAGACCCGAAAGATGGATGAGCACAATCAAAATGCTTCCAAGCTTCACTATGGGCTGGGTGAGTAACTAGATCATCATCAATACGTTGATTTCTAAAATGCCAAGTCATGTGCTCTGATGTTGCTATTGACATGTAAAGCCTTTGAAATCTTGGTATTAGAGGCAAGTATCGTAATACCTTGTTTGGTACCTGACTCCGTCTTCGACGACCAATTGTTCTTGGCTTATATCGAGAATGACCACATACCACACAATCGGTCCTATCCCTATATTCCCGATAATATAACATACAATAATTTTCACAAATATCAATGTTCTTATACCCAAGCCCAAGTTTTTTTAACATCTTCTTTGCTCTATAAAAATTGCTTGTCAAATTTGGATCTTTGGGTAACATACTTTGTATTATCGCATTCATGCGATCATAACATGTCTGAATCATGTTGAACTTTGACTTGCAATTCAATAATTGTGTCACCACAAAAAATATTGTCTGCATTTTGCACCCATTCCATAATGGTTCTGCAGCCATTGCACCCATTCCATAATGGTTCTGCAGCCTTTTTCAACAAGTCATAAAAACATATCGCATCGGGATTTGGTTCCTTGTTATTGTCATTATTAGTAGAATCGTAATTATAACTCCATTCAACTTGAGGGCCAAAGCCATCCAAAACCATGGATCTATAAGGAGCCTCAACATCCTGTCCATCTCTAGATAATTGTCCCTCATTTGATTCTCTATTTCTGAGTTCTCCATGACAATCCCATATGCTGTAACCATTTACACACCCTTTTGAGAACAAGTGGACCGCAACATCATCTCGACTAAGAAATTTTTGATTCCGACATTTCTTACAAGGACATCTAATGTTAAATCCATCCATTAAGTTATGTTGAGAACATGCGAAGTTCAAGAAGTCATTCACCCCCTCTATAAATTCGTCTCTCAAGTATCCATTAGCTAAACGAAGATACATCCAACTATGATCATTGGACACCCATTTGCAAGGACAAACTGTATAAACAATTAAAGATTTAGAAAATTGACTTTTACACAATGTATGTTAATGAAGTAAGGTATGAAAAAAGGTTAATCTAAATGCCTCTACGTTAATTGCCAATTCATATAGCATTGTGACTATGAAAAAAGAGAGAATGATGTAAAATAAAATAGCAGAGAGGGGTTCGAAAAGAACTTATAATCTAACACACAGAAGGGAAACCTTTAACCTAAGTCTGGCTCTTTTTGGGTTGCATAATCTTTTTCAAAACTTAATGAGACATATCTGAAAAAAGTAAAAATACCTAGTACATTACTAGCAAGCAAGAGAAGAGAGAGAGTGAGAGAGAGACATACGGAATGATATGTTGGGAGATATGGAAGGAAAATAAAACATGAAAATGATAATTACTCGAAACAAAGGTTGTGTACCACTATAGCTGGAGGGGTATTTGGTCCTTTTAGTCCTCTTAGTTCATATCAATATATATTAAATAAAATAAAATAAAGATAAAATAAAGAGAATTCTAACGCGTGAAAATATTAAATAAAGATAAAGTAAATACAATAAGATTAAAATTTATGATTGTGTTGAAGATATTTATATTGATACCGTAACCGAATAGATTAAATAAAATTAAAAAGATTAAAAAAATGTATAAGAAAAATAGAAAAATGGTGTTTTTTCTTGTTTTATTATGCTTGTTAGGAGGGACACTAAGCCATGATTGCATATTAGTCACACTCAACCCCAAGTTAGTATTCATTTGGATGGGGCATGCATTACTAACAACATTACAATAAGCCAAACAAAAAACCAAAAAAAAAAACACCCAATATCTCAAGTAAAACAGCAAACATAATACATACATCCATAAACATATATATTTTTATTTGTTAGAAAATTTTAAAATTACCTCCGATAAAGCAAATGTATAAAAAAGCTACCACTCTTGGCAAATAAACCTGCAAAGAAAATCCAACGGAAAAAATCAAATAAAATGCAAAGCAGAGACATTTTCTAAACAATTTACAATGATGAAAATCCAATAAGAACAAAGAAACAAAATGCAAATGAAAACCATTAATATCCAAAACTCAAATTCATAGAAAAAAAATACTTTCCAGCCAAGTCGTTCCCTTTTTTCTGAATACAATCAACAACACAAATTTATGCAATTAGCAACACAAATTTCTTAACATTTTACAGTGATGAAATGTTGGAGGGGAGAAATCACACAGGTAGCACAATGTTGCAGAGAACACATTAATTCTGGTTTGGGGGAAAAGTAAAGATGAAATTTAGGTTTTTGTGTACTCAATCAGTGCATGCACAATTCATCCGAAAAAAAGAAGAAACAAAATCGATTTTATTTGGGAAAAAAATAAAAACCACAAGAGCACAAACCTGGAGTTTAAGCCATAGTTTAATGGAAATTGCAAAATCACTTGAGAAATAATGAAGACATTTCTCACAGATTCAGAAAGAATACACTTCAAAGCAAGACGAAAAAAATAGGTGAAGCAAATTCAGTACGAAATTATTATAATCAAAACATACACAGGGAGGGGAAGGACAATACACCCTTTGCACGTGGAAACCCTAATGTAGCATTCACAAACACCGAGAAATAGAGGCAGACTATGAGACAAACTTGACAACGGCCCAAGGCGACGCTGATGGTAACGCTGAGGCTCAGGACGACCGATGTCGTAGCTCATGAAGAATCTCCTGATCATAGACGACGACAGTTGAGGGAGGGACATAAACATACACGAATGAAATGAGGACAATCTGCCTAAGTTAGTAGCCCTAATTATTTTCACTGACGGAATACCGATGGATAAAATATCCGTCGGTAATTTCCATCGGTGTTTCACAGCCATTCCGTCGGTAAAGCCTTCCGCATATGTGACTACCGTTTTAGCGATAAAATTACCGATGGAAATTTATCTGTCGGTAAATTTATCAACAAATCCCTCAAAAATCCGTCGTAGATTATGAGCTATGAGGCCCGACGGCAGTCCCTTGTTAATCCGTTGGTATTACCGACGGATTGCTTTTCGACGCTATTTATCTGTCACTGAAGCCCAACTTTCTAGTAGTGAACTTTACTTATAGATATGAAACAGAAGTAGGGATTTATTTGTTACGCATAAAATAATATTAGCTAGAATCAAACAAGCCCTCACTACGTGAAAGATTGGATCTCTTGCCAGAGCTACGAGACATCGAGTTTACTTGGATAGTATCAGTAGCAGATGTCTTGATATTATAATAAAAGGTTGAAAACTAAAATGATCAAGTCAAGATATTTGGTCTTCCGAAGAGTAGAGGCAACGGGGTGACCCTAACTAGGAGGTAAACTCGCACCAGGGCCGTATCGAGTGCACTTGGTAGTTCATCTTCAAACATATCACCTCACTCACTTAAATGGTTCTGCTATACCCAGAATGTGGAACTCAGATAACCCGCATATCTATTAGCAATAATCTTTATCACTCTCCTAGTTCTAGTATATCTCATATTGTGACTTATCAACAATAACATTATTACTTTCTACATGTTGTCGTCTGTCGAACAAGTTATAAATGGCTTGGGTCCTCATACCTATAAACCTATATTCTATCAATCTTTCTCTTGTAGGACTACTCTCTTTGGTTTATGCCTTTTATGCATCTCATATGCGTCCTAACACCCGAACAGGTTGAAGTGGTCCACTCTCTCTGCCATATGCCTCTCCCTTGGCTCTATGTCTTAGTAACACGTAGTAATACGGGTCTCGAGTGTGATGCAATCCACTATCTAGACTTTATGTATCTCTCTCGACTTTTTACCTTGGCAACACATCATAATATGGGTCCTAGAAGTAGAGCAGTTCGCGCAGTCTACTCTCTTGGCTCTATGCCTTAGCAACGCATCATAATATGAGTCCTAGCACATGAGCGGGTTGACAGGGCCCACTTTCTTGGCTCTATTGTTTAACAACGTGTCGTACTACAGGTCCTAACACCCGAGTGGGTTGATGTTGCCCACTCTCAGCTCTATCCTTATTTCTTAGCTTTATGCCTCTTATGCGTATCATATGAGTCCTAGCATCTGAGCGGACTAACGCACCTATCTCTTGGCTCTATACCTCATACGCGTCATCATACGGGTCTTAGCAATCTATCGGATGGGTATAATTCACTCTCTCAAATCTACGCCTAACATAGGTCCTAGTATTCTCTCTCTCTCGATCGACTTTATGCCTCATTCTCTCAGCTTTATGCCTCATACGCATCTTATATGGGTCCTAGCACCTGAGTAGGCTGACACACCCGCTCTCTTGACTCTATGCCTTGTACAGACCCTTGCAGAATATAATGCCTTACCACTCAGCTCTACAGATCCTAGCACACAAACTAAGTCTAACTCTTGTTCTCCTGGCTTCAACGCTTAGAAAGGGTTATAACACCCACTCTCGATTATAATGCATTCCAAGACAACTTAGAGCTCAAATCTTTCTGTTCCAACACAGATCAATCAGACGGTGAAGGGAAAACAATGCAAGAGAAGATGCTTTCAACAAATTCAAATATTTAGATATTACACGTGTGGAGGAAACAAAGTTTATTCAAATTGGGATAGAGTACATAAGAATAGAGTACATCGTTAAAAGAAAGGAGGCATAAGCTACATAGACAAGGAAACTATGAGGAAAAGGAAGGACTATTCCACAACTGGCCAACAATTTAGAGCCTAATGTCATTTTTCTTCACTTCGTCGATCAGGTTCATGCTTACTCTTTCCTTCTTTCATTTCCTCACTCCTCTTGACTAAGTGAAGTCTCACGTCGTAAAAATGCTTGTAAACCCTTAAAAGAGAAGTTTTAGCCTTTGTAAGATAGGGGTGACCACGGTTTGGTTCGAACCGTGAACTGAACGGGAACCGAAGGCCCAAAAATCGAATCGAAATCATCTTTTCGGTTCTGGTTTAGAAACCGAAACCAAAACCGAAACCGGAGACATATGGTTTAGTTTCGATTCCCAATTTTTAAAAACAAAAATCAGAATTGGAACCAGAACCAGAACCAGAACCAAGTATTTTTTTGTTGAAATCAGAATTGAATTTTTGAAAATAAGTAGTTTTTACTTTTGAACAAAAACTAAATTTATTTAAAATTAAAATTTTCATTATTGTGTCACAATCATAACAATAAATATGTACAAAATTCAAAGTTATTTAAAATTTAGAATTTTCATTATTATGTGATAACAATTAACATGTATAAAGATCAAAATTATTCAAAACTCAAAATTTTCATTGTTGTGTTACAATCATAATAAAAAACATGCACAAAAATCAAAACTATTCAAAATTCAAAATTTTTATTATTATGTCACAACAATCAATTTTTAATGTAAGACATACGGTTGAAAATAATTATAAGATTATTAGTTCAATTTTACAAGAATATTATTTAGTGAATATAATTTTTTTATTGGTTTTGATAATATTTCTGTTTATACTGCTTCCATTAGAGATTTAGAAAAAATTTATAAACCTAGTTTTGATGGTAAATTTTTTCATATAAGATGTTCATATCATGTATTAAATTTATGTGTTCAAGATGGATTAAAATCTCTTGAAATTTATCTTACCTCTATTAAAAAAGGAATTTCTTATTTATGGAATTATCCACAATTAATGAAAAATTGGATTAGGTTTTTTAAGGAAAATGGAAAAAGACCTAAAAGATTTGCTAAAAATGTTCCAACACGTTGGAATTCAACTTCTAAATTATTAGATGAATTATTTTCTTATAGACAATTGTTATGTGCTTTTTTTGTAAATAATGTTAAATCTATTATTTTATATTCACACCAATGGACTATTTGTTAAAAAATTTTAAATTTATTAAAAGTATTTAATGATGATACATATACATTGTCTGGTGTTTATTATCCTATATCTTTATTATTTTTACTAAAAAGTATTAATATTGTAAATATTATGCAAGAGTATGAAAATGAGAAACATTTAAAAGATACAGTTTATCTAATGAAAATAAAATGGTGCAATTATTTTTGTAATTTTTGATATATATGATGAATTTAGGCCCCAAAGGATACGTAGTTTAATTTATATAAATTAAGTTCAAGTCTTTTTTTTTCTTTTTTTTTTAATTGTAAAACCAAACAATTAAATATGACATATTGTAATTATAAAAATGATAATATATGTATTCTTTGTTCAAATATATTTTGATAAAAATGTTTTTACGATAAATGTTTGATTTAAAAAGTTACATAAAAAAAATAAATGGATCTAAATCAAATCTCTACATATAAAATTTGAGTTTAAATATAATTTAAATACAAGATAATTTAAGTTAAAATAAATCAATCGAATTCATGAATTGAAAAGCAAAATAGTTAGTCGACTTAATAAAAGAATGAAAGAATTAAAATTAAATAATTTAAATTTCGGTTCCAAATGGTTCGAATTGAAACCGAACCATAAGAAACCAAAATCGTTGGTAAGCGGTTTGGTTTTGGTTCTAGTGGATGATGAATCGAAACCATCAATTCTGGAACCGGGATCAAACGTGAGAAATCGAAACCGGAACCGTTGATAACCGATTCGGCTCCCAATAGACTCAGGACAAGAGTGCAAACATTCCTACCTTACAAAGGACTCTCCAAAACATCCCAATAGTACTCAATGGGATGCAGCCGACAATCACCAAACAAATCACTTTGCATTGCCATGATCATCAGCCTTTCCATATGTTTTAGTAGTTCTTTCTTTGTCTTCTTCCAAAAAGAAAAAACAGTATGTTTTCACAGCCCCTTCTCTATGATTGTACTCCTAATCTTGCTAATATGGCAATAAAATTGTGATTCAAAGCCCTTCACCATCTCTATTTTTCACAAAGTTCGCTAATCATGAACCAAAACCTAACCCCTGAAATCTCATCTCACGAAATAATTTAACAAAACTCCATTGAGTATCCTTTACTATTTATAACAATGAAAAGCATATTGAATACGATTCTTAGTGATCGAAGTAGCATGCTTCACAATTGAAGCGGTATATTTTGCATTTAATAGTCCACCCTACTCTTTTTCCACTTTCCCAAAATACTCTACCTTTGTGCCCTTTCAAATTTTCCAATTCTTACTACTTTAACTCTACTCCTAATGTTACTTTTTCGAAACGACATTAGCGACAAATGATGGTATATGACCCAACAGTCTATAATCATAAAATCCATAAACTACCAAGTCCATTTAGGTAATCACAAGGTTCACAGACCACCAAAGGGCCTCTAGGTAAACACATAAAATGGTTAAACACTCTCGCCCATATCTCTTGACCACTACTCGGTTAAACCTCTCGACTATTATCAACCTCTTGGTTAAACCACTACTAGTGAGTGGTTTCCCACCGTATAACGTCTCTGTCTAACAAATCAAGATCATGATTACCTAAAATTCGAAACTCCTTTAATCTCAGGAGTAATCTCTTCTGATAATGAAGGAGATCTCCATAATCTCTTCCGATAAGATAGGAAATTTTTGTGACAACTTGAATTTTCCTTAATTTATAGGATCCTAAATCTCCTAAATATCTTTGATTCCGGTCCCTGTAAACTTGAAGGATTCTCAATGATCTCCCTATGAGGAAACTGGGATTTTTACACCCGAAGCAAGAGACTTGCCATGCATGTGCTATATATATTGAGTAAAGGCAACCGGCTAGTACGTCTTACAATTCTACATACATGCATTATAGGGAAACTACACAAGGCTAACCTAATATTCTATTCAATTTGTTCTTTTTGTATTTCACTTCTCTTTTTGACTTGAATGTCGCAACTTTCTCTACTGGACTACCTTTGGTGGGCATTCACAATTCTTGTTATCAGTACCAATTCCCTACTCGGGTCAGTAGAGCATTTTATATATAGAGTAAATCCACCTCCAATAGTTTTATTTGTTAGGGCTACAAGGCAACATAAGGTTTTGGAATACCTTTCGGAATAATAATCCTTAGTTACATGTTCAATAATCTACTAGACAATTTGCCTAGAGATTTTGACAACTAAATACACACTTTTACCTTTTTAGTCTCTCTCTCTTCCTAGATTAAAGTTTCAATCCCTCGAAGACCTGCAATTTTGTAAGGCCCACATTAATTTGGCAAGTATGTTAGAATTTCATATCTCTAAATTGTTAATCACAAATGGTTTTAAAAACTAACAACAAAATACAATGTGCATGTCAACATGATCTTATATTAGTAAAGCCTACAACAACAGTTTTTCCGTGTGAGTCCCTTACCTTATATGTCTCAACATTTTTATCGTTGCTTTCATTCAAACGTGATGGAAAGGTTACAACCTTCATAATTTTTTTTTTGAAAAATTTGCAAAATGTTGTAATTGTAAATATTGCTTTAATCATGTTGTATCAATGTGTATATACATATATTTACATAATTTAAAAAGTTTTCTATTGCCATATATTTGTATCAGGGTGCATTCATAGTTCCATCTTCACCAAATTCATGTTTCATGTTGGTAGCTAAATGACTCCATCGAGTTGAAGAACAGATCATAGATCATAGATTGTCTTCCTATAGATTTTCTCTCACTCCATTGATGCACATAAAAAGTTTGTACTCCATTGGTGAATGCTGCATTGTTGTGATATTGCTAGGGCTACAAGGCAACATAAGGTTTTGGATTTCCCGATTGATCTTGTGCCATCAGTTGATTTCAATGTGCTTTATCTCTTTTTTTTAAAAACAAATAAATTTATCAATTTTTATTGTCATAATTAGTTTAGAGAAATCCATTTAACATGTCCTTTGAGGAAAATAAGAGTGAGAAGTGTAGCAATGAAGCTGAAGTTCGCCCTGCAAATCAAATAGTTTTCCCCATAATTAACATAAATGATGTAAGATATAATCACTCTATCCATCTCTACTTTCTAAGATGTGAATATTATTTTTTTTTGTGAAAAGAAAATATTGATCATCTATAAACTATAAATAAAGAAAATAAGGGAATATGTGGTTCAAAAGAGTGTCAACATCTTGTTTTACATGTTACATTTGAGTGTTAAAATGTCAATTTTTTTGCCAAAAAATTTAATTGTGTAAAATGGATTTATAATATTGATTAGTTTACATTTAAATGTTATAATTAATGGTTGCTATTATAAGAAAGCATCACCCTAGATGGCTTCTGATGATATATGGTCTAACAGCCTATTACCATAAGCTCATTATCATAAGACCGAGACTACTCGAGCCTTTGCGTTATACTGTCTTTAAATTTGCTAAGCACGTTTATAGTCTCTCAGCTGAGTACCCTCTTGGTCAAGCACTCTTTGTAACCCTCTTGGTTGTCTCAACTCTCGGTGCTCGAGCTCTCTGGTCACTCTGCTTCTCAATGAACCCGTCCCATCACTACAAACATAATTAATTCCATTACGTGATAGACACAAACTAAAGCCAAACATTAATGGAGTAAATCTTTAATAAATTTAAACATTTTTTAATCGGATACGCATCTTCGTTACTCCTAGAAAAATCTCTTCTAATAAGAAAACATATCTCGACGACCACTCCTAATAAGACACGAAGCCACTATGGTAACGAAAACTTCCCTTAGTTGATGGGATACTAAATCTCCTATGGATTTTTGACTATAGCCCAAGCAATCTTGGAAGATTCCTAATAACCTTCATAAGAAAACTAAGGTTTCGACTCCTAAACTGATACAGGACTTACCCTACAAACATGCTATATAAACTCGACATCGGCAATGAGTCAAGTATGTTCGAACACCCTACACAAAAAGTACACAAGAATAATAGGGGGCAGAGACACAACTCCCTCTCTAGACTATTTCTCTCTTTTTACAAATACTCCCTCCTAACTTGAGAATCGAAATTCTCTCCATCGGATCAACCCTCGATGGTCTTTTGTAGATATGCTTTTGCGGAGCGAGCGAACAACTACATCAACTTCACCTCCACTCTCAAGCCATAGGAATTACTATTTGTGGAGTCTAAACCCACCTCCAACAGATTAGTGCCGTCCGTGGGAACAGAATTGGCAGAGATTCATTTCACGCCCAGTCTTTCATTGTTGTTCTTACCATACCGTAAAAAAGAAAGAGACCACCAATCAATTTTAATGACGATGACATAGTTAGAGTTACTTTGGATAACCATGATCCGTTAGTCATCATTGCCAAAATAAGATCATACATGATAAAGAGAGTTCTCATCGATCAAGCAGCAGATCGTGATCTTCTCTATTGGAACACTTTTCTATAACACCCACATGAAGGTATCGGCATTCTACTGAACCAGTCAACATCAGCACCAGCCTAACTAGACACCTTAGAATATAAACAAAATAATATAGCGAACAGCGGAAAGAAAAGAACATTTTATAATTCAAAAATTTGATCAAATTATATGAATATATTAAGTCTAGTTTTTTCAAATTCCAAATTTAGCTAAATTAACAAAACAAAATATCGAACTAAATAAATTTATGCAAACAAATAATTCTTCCAAAATAAATGAAATATGAGAGAAGACATCCTAAAAACCAAATACTCGCATGCAAAGATCCTAACCTCCATAGAGATCCGAACTCTATCCCACTTGAACTCAACATTGACTGGATGAATGGTCGAAAGAGAGTATAAACCGTGATCTAATTCTCACATGGGAAATGCGAGATAATGATGTGAGACAAAAAAATCTCAGTGAGCGTTACCAGGCTCACAATGGGATTTGTTTTCAAATGCATCAAAATCTGTATAAAATTAGTAATTAAAAATCCATGCATAACAATTTATATTAAAAATACGGTCCATAAGTTTCAATAAAAATAACATTTCAAAATGCATGTCATTTCATAATCAAAACACAAAACACATCAAATTACATAATAGGCTTGGGTCAGTCCAAGGCATACCAAAGGCCATTGGTCAGCAATGATCTAGAAAAAATAGTGCATTCCCTTTACCTTTAGGTGCCAAGGCATTACATGCCATACGCGCGCAGGCAAACCTATATCCAAATCTAAACCATTAAACCATGCATATAATGAAAAAATCCCTAACTTATACTCTCGGATAATAACACTCCAAACAAGATTATAACATATACAACATCTCACCCATGAGCTCAACATATACTAAAATATATGTATATTTCAAGATTCCACATGATTATAAAAAAATCAGGTAATATCCTGTATATAACTGGCAATCATCATCATAGTTTCCAAAACATGCATATAAATAAATAAATCATTAACCAAATCATGTTAAAATATAAATAGTAAATAAAACAATAATTTTAATAGTCATTTTCAAGTATCTCATGTTTTGAAAATATTTTCACAAAAATAACTTATAAAAGTTGTGATCAAAGTAAAACTTACAGATGACCAAAAAAATATATGTGTGGCTAGACCTTGTCCGATCCTGCATACGATCAGATTCAGAAATCCCTAACAAAAAGATAGAAAACAATACAAGAAAATATAAGAATTTTGTATAAAGTACATCTTGCCACATGTCAACATCTAATTGGTCAAAGTGTACGATCTCAGCCACATGTACTACATATGCTCAACATAGTACCACATGACACATTCTGCCATGTGTCACTTTCTGAATGGCTAGTTTGGGTTGAGTCATCACCCACATGGTCAACTATCGCTGTATGTCCTTTTATGTTTGGTTAATCTTTGGGTCTCTATCATGTGGATTACATGTGGCATTAGATCTTGGGTCTGGGGCAAAAAGTTAATTGGTCCATGATGGCGTTAGGGAAATTGGTATATATACATGGTATGATGGAAACTTCTATCCAATGTGGGATTTAAGGTTTTTAGAATGACTTTTTAATTAGTTTGACCATTGTTTTTCCTGATGATCCGGTACCAGAAAGTGGTAACCAATACCTGAGACTGAAAGTAGGAAGTATGGACATCATCCTAGGTTAATTGGAGTCACCGATGGCAATTCAAGGTCATTGGAAAATCGAGTTGAAAGTTTGCTCTGAGTTTGTTTTCTAGTTTTCACATAGTTGACAAGGGATATTCAACATGATTTTTGACCCAGGTCCGATAAGATTCTAAGTCTGTTTTCTAAAAATGAATTATTCTACGAAGTATGATTTTTAAAATGATCTAAAAATCAAAGAAAAAGAAGTGCAGATAAGAAAGTTATGAGCACTCAAAATTGGCTACTCAAAACAGAATTAAAAATCTAGATTATTCCAGTTTGCGGCAGGAGGTTTTCGAATGCAATTTTCTATATGATTTTGAGGGTTTCAGCTCTAGTTTTCTAAAAGTTAATTAATCTATCAGGTATTAACTTTACAATGGATTCACTATAGAGAGAAAAATCAAAACTCAAAAATGGTACCTTGAAATTATCCAAAAACAGTGAGAAGTTGAATTTCCAGATTCTAGCGACTCTTTCCTCCAATTTCTGTTGACTCCTCTAGCTAAGTTTTGTTCTTTCAAGTTTAAATTTTCCTAAAACTATTTTGGCAACAAGAGTCACTCAAGAAATTTTCCCAATTTCTCAAATTTCTTACTATAGATTCTCAATCTCTATCTCTCTCTTCTTCTTCACTCTCTTTCTTCTTCCTCAATTTAACTCTAATTGAAACGTGAAAAAAGGAAATTCAAGAACTTGCTTTAAGTCAAATCTAAGAGAAATTTAGGGATTAGCATGATTTGAAAAAAATTTAAATTTATCTCTTTAAATCAACTCTCTTTCTCCATAATTTTAGAGATAAAAATCTCTCTTTTAATTTTAATTTTTTTTTAAATTTTAAATTGTAATCTTTTTTTTTGAAAATTCTTTTTTTTAGTCAACAAAATAATTACATATAAAAGAAAAAAAAATAAAAAGGAAAAAAAAAAGAATAAGATCACTTACATCATAATCTCCTTAAAAAGAATTTTGTCCCTAAAATTCGACTAAGAAGAGACGAAAGGAAAAAGATGTGGGTACGCATCTCATCCTTGTACTCCCATGTGACTTTCTCAACCACATGATTTCACCATAGGACTTTTACCAAGGGTATGACACTGCGTCTTAATATTTTCTGATGACGGTCTAAAATCTCCACTGGTTGCTCTTTATAAGTGAGATCCTCTCGCAAATGTATGGGCTGGCTTTCTAGCACATGGAATGGGTGCAAAATATACTTGTGGAGTAGGGAAACATGGAAAACATCACGAATACGAGATAACTCCTTAGACAAATGCAACCTATAAGTCACTGGTCAAATCTTCTCCAAGATCAGGTATGGTCCGATAAATGGGGACTAAGTTTACCCCGTTTCCCGAACCTCAAAACTTCTTTCCCTGGGGATATTTTCAAAAATACTTGATCCCCAACCTCAAACTCTAAGTCTTTACACTGCTTATCCACATAACTCTTTTACTTCTCGGTCTTGAGACAATTTTGGATAATTTGTTCTTTATCTCTTGCTCTCTTCATTCCAATAGAGTGGCATATGGCACTTTGAACCATACAGGTCCTCATACAGTGCTATCCTAATACTAGCCTGAAAGCTATTGTTGTATACAAACTTAACCAAGGGCAAGTGGGATTTTCAATCACCCGAAAACTTAACCGCACATTCTCTCAATAAATCCTCCAATGTCTGTATGGTTCTTTCTAACTGACCTTCTGTTTGAGAGTGAAAAGCCGTACTAAACTTTAATTTCAAACCCATGGCTTCCTGAATTTAAGACCAAAATCGGGAAGTGAATCAGATCATGATCAAATATTATAGACAAAGGAACTCCATGCAATTTTACTATATTCTTTACATACAACTCTACCAAATGCTCAATGGAGTAATCAAGATTAACTGATAATAAATGAGTTGACTTGGTCAATTGATCTATAATTATGCAAATAGCATTACAATCCCGGTGAGTCTTAGGCAACACGATTACAAAATCCATGGTTATATGCTCTCATTTTTTCAAGGAATTGGCAAAGGCTGTAATAAACTAGTGGGGTTTTATTGTTTAACCTTAACTTACTGACACATCAAGTACTGAGAGACAAAAGTAGCTATATTTCTTCATTCCTTTCCGCTAAAAGTTTCCCCTAAGATCTCAATATATCTTGGTGTTGCCCAAGTGGATCAACTAAACTGAATTATGAGCCTTATCCATGATCTCACTCCTGAGTTCATCTGTAGGCACACAAATCTTGAATTTGAAAACCAACATAGTATCATCTTGAGGAGAGAAACCATCATGATTAGCATCCTTAACCTTCTCCCTAATCTCAACCAAATCTGGGTATTCATTTGGCCTATCGAATTTGATCTACCAATATTGGTCTAACCTTAAAATTAGCCAACAAGGCAACACTCCCATCTGTACTCAACTCGGGCCCTAGTCTCCTCAACTCAAACAATAAAAGCATATGAGTAGAACAAACATAAAACAAATCTCCCAAGGCTTTCCAACTCAAAACATCTGTAACTACATTTGCCTTTTCCGGATGATAGTCTAGGATCAAATTATAGTCCTTAAGAAGTTCCACCTAGCATCTTTGCCTTAAATTCAAATCCTTTAGAGTGAGAATATACTTCAAACTCTTGTGATCTGTAAACACCCTATACTGCTCACCATACAGATAATGTCTCCATGTTTTCAACGTGAAGACTATAGCCGCCAACTCCAAATCAGGTGTCAATAATTCATCTCATGAGACTTCAACTATCGGGATGCATAGGCTACCACCTTCCCATTCTACATCAATACACAACCAAGAACTCATAGGGAAGTATCACTATAAACCTCATAGCAAATTCCCTGAGTCAGGAAGGTGAGGATAGGGGTGAAGTTATCTAGACTTGAGCTCTTCAAAGCTCTATTGGTGCTCCTATGACTGGACAAATTGGATATCTTTCTTTAATAACCTCGTCATGGGAGTTACAATATGAGAAAATCCTTCGATAAATCTTTGATAATAACAAGCAAGTCCTAGAAAATTGTGAATCTTGGATACATTCCTGGACGACTCCTACTTTACAACAGCCTCAATCTTCTGTGGGTCTACTGACACACCCTTGGCCAATATTATATGCCCCAAAAAGACTACCGGGTCCAACCAAAATTCAAACTTACTGAACTTAGCATCTGAGGGTTTGTAATACAATTCGTAAGTGCTCTTGGTACTTCTCAGACTTGGAATAGATCGAAATGTCATCTATAAAAACTACCACAAACTTATCCAAAAATGGCCTAAACATCCTGTTCATCAAATCCATAAGTGTCGTCGGAGCATTTGACAACCCGAATGGCATCACTAGGAACTCAAAGTGCCCATATCGAGTCCTGAAGTCTCTCTTTGGAATATCTTTAGCCCTGATTTGTAGTTGCCCATTACTGACAATAGCAAACAATTTGACAACAGTGTAACAAAATAGAAATCTAATATCGCTTAACGTTTGTCGCCTACCTACAGTCCAATGGACTCGCCAAGGTAACAAATAGGACAATCCTTCAAGGGTTAAAAACAACTATGGATGAGGCAAAATGTCGATGAGTAGACTAACTCTATGGAATTCTCTAGGCATACCGTGCCACACCAAGAAAGACCACAGGGGAGACACAGTTCATCCTAATCTATGGTTCGAAAGTAGTGTTACCCGTTGAAATAGAAATTCACTTTTTGCAAGTAGAACAATACCAACCAAAGTTGAATGAGCCCGCCCTGAACATTCTGTCAGAATCCAGAGACACCGTATGTGCATGAATGGCGATGTACTACCAACAAATGGCCCGATATTACAATAATAGAGTCGGGGCTTAGGTCTTTAGGCCAGGAGATTTGGTGCTCCGAAGGGTAGAGGCCACGGGACAACCCCAACAAGGAGGCAAACTCACACCTAACCGGAAAGATCCAGACCAAATACGCTCAGTGGTTTACGCTGAAACTATTGACTCCACCGTTTAGAAGGCTTGGTTATACCTCGCACTTGGAACTCTAAATTTCGAATATGATATTTGATTAAAAGACATAACATTTCATTCTATCAAACCAACTGTCCGTTGATACATGTTGGAATATGCTTATTATTTTTACTTGTTGGCACTTATCCTTTGGATTAGCCTGTGTAATCATCAAGAAAAAAATGTATCAGCCTGTATTTGATAATAAATCCCTAATTTGGGAACAAGCGTATTATTTCAAGATTGTCAATTTTCTCTTTTTTTTGTAGTAGAAATAATTAACTTAAGTATATAAATTACAGAATATCCAAAATAATCAGCGGCAGCTCAATGGTTAGGCAAGGAAAGTCCTTCTTTAGACCCCCTAATATTTAATTATAATTTAAGCAATTATAAAAAGAATTAAAAAAAAACATATAACAATTAAGGTCTCATAATTTATCAACTTAATTTTTGCCAATTACAATCTAATCATTGAAATCTCTCATCTTTCCTCAAATCCTATTTTTTTTCCTACATCGTCTCCCCACTCTCTGTATTCCCTTAGCTTCAATCTGATTACTTCTTTTCCTCACAACTAGCTAGTGACAATGTTCACCCTTTTTTTCTTTGGCTTTATAAACCCAAGATTCAAGTGTTTTAGTTTTATTCTTTTATGACTTCTACTCTTTTATTTCTTATACAATATATAATATATATATATATAGAGAGAGAGAGAGAGAGAGAGAGAGAGAGAGAGAGGAAAAGAAGGTAAGATCATTGAACCTCAACTGAAGTCAAAATTGATCTCTTGACGTCACATAACATTATTAATAAGCATCTAAATTCTAAAACCAAGGAGTGACCAAAGGGTTGGTGGGCCCTCTTTCCTATTTTGGATGCCTCAATAATTTGCCTTAAGCAACCAAGCTACCCAAAACCAAAGCAAAAGAAGGATGGAGAATAAAGCTGCAAGTCCATCACATGAAAAATAAAATGATAGCTTGAATTTCAAGGCCAACCTTTTAAAAGTTCACGTCTATGACATATTATTACCGGTAGAAAGTCATAAAGTATAACAAATTCTCCACTTCTGTATATGAACATTGATATAGTGTCCTACAAAAACAGAAGTAAAGGCTTTCCGAGACAGTGGGGTTGGCCAATACCATGTGGCCCAGAAGAAGGAAAACTGAGAAAATGATAACCTTCTGAAAATGGCTAGGTCCAAGATATTGACAGTTTTGAAGGAACATGAGGGAGCTATGGGGTGAGGACAGCTGGAGGGATCAAAATGGGGGTGCACCTCCCCATTTGGGCCTTCTTGGCTTTGGCATTGTCATGTCATCAAAGTGTGTGAACCCCTCCCCCTCCCCCACCCAAAAAAAAAAGGAGAGAGAGAGAGATAAGGCTCTTGTGATTGGGATTTGTCCAAATCTCTACTTCCTTCTTCATGCTTCTTGGCAACTTGTTCTTCACCATTCCCATCAATATGTCCTATTCCCTCTTTCTCATGTGAAAGAATCATGCCCGCGATAATGGAGAATAGGTATAGTTGTTAGGGTGCTATTCCAGTTGGTCTATTTGAATCTTAACTAGATGGACTCATTTGAA
This sequence comes from Dillenia suffruticosa, assembly GCA_033439265.1. Lineage (NCBI taxonomy): Eukaryota > Viridiplantae > Streptophyta > Magnoliopsida > Dilleniales > Dilleniaceae > Dillenia > Dillenia suffruticosa. The sequence goes on along the minus strand of JAVTVX010000037.1, from coordinate 4,438,194 downwards.
AGAGGTGAGAGAAAAACCCCCCTCTGTAAACATGGTCTGTCCTGGACCAACCTCACTTCAACATTGGCGTTGCGCGCGGGTGTGTAAATTTGATTTTTTTTTAAAGAATAAAAAACTTAATAATGATGCGTTTGGAGAGAATTTTAAATTAAATTGATTTTTTATAGAGAAAAAATTAATACTTAAAACTGATTTATTTAGAGAGAAAACTTAAAATGAATTGATTTTTTTAGATAGAAAAATTAGGTTTTTGCTCCCTAAGTTAATTAAGATTAAAAGGTAATTAAGAAGTAAATTAACATGATTCAATGAACTCTTCTAGAATTTATTTACAAATTTTATCTTTTTTTATAATTTGGAAATTCATAATTTATTGTAAATTTAAAAATGAACCCCACATTTTCTTTTTTGAATTCTAGACAATAAAGCTTGGAATTAAAAATACACTCCACAAAGAGTTTGAAGTATGGAATCGATTTAGTTCCCAACAGAACCTTAGTTGTTTTGAGGGTCAAGCTAGCACTGCAGTGCTTCTTTAAGTAGCAATTTCCGGCTAAATTCCTACTCATGTACATTAGTCAATGGAATGGGGAAAACTTGTTACCTCATATGCTTAAAAATCAAAATATAAGAAATCATTAACAAAAAGTTGGACCTAAATTATGAATTCACAAGTTAATGTTTTTATAATGCTTAGTAAGAGTATGGTTCTAGATATCAGTGGCGAGAACCAAAAAAATAATGGTCGATAACAATACGAGATAAAAGGTTTTCCCTGCATGCATGGTGTATAACCATGCCAGTCATAAAAATTTGGGTTTTCTCTGCTGCTTTTATCCCTTTAAGCACAGAATCACTGACTTGCTACTCATATCCTAAGCTCCCCTGTACTTCAAACATCTCAACAACAATATTTAGAACATTCTTTTTACCTTGGCAATACACCATTCCTGGTCTGGATTCGCTACTCCAATCATGTATTTTGGTCTGGAGATTTCTTTGCCCTCAACCAGAAAAATTATTGATCTTACATTGATCAATTAACAAACATCTTTCGCTGTTATCCCTTCTTCCTCATACAACTGATGCATTTCATTTTATGTTCACCAAATGTATTTAAGGACTTGATGACAAACAAATGGAATTAAATTGATGTTGCTCAAGTGGTGGAATGTTTGGCTAGGCACTTGCCTTGTAGAGGCATACAAAAGAGAGCAGTAGCTCCTTTATTATTAGGTCACTTCCTTCTACTAGTTGGCTGAAATGATAGAAAGTTCCATAAACTAAATTAGCAAATGTCAACGGGGGGAAGGAAAGAACAGCTCGTCACTAAGGATCAGGAGTTTTCATTAATTTAGTATACTAATAGGTAGAACAAAGAAAAATAGAATTTTTATCGTGTTACATTTTTCATGTACTGAAATTATCTTCCAGGCATATGGATAAGATGTTAATGCTATGCCTTAAGGAGGGGAAAATAATTCACTGAGCTAATTGCCCTTCCAAAAGACATATTGCTTTAATAATTGAGTAACCAAGGTCCCTCCCCTTCCGTGGGTCCCAATAACACGAACATAGCCACATGCAACGCACACATTTTCTATAAATAGAGCTGCTAGGGAAGTCCAAATATCATCCAAAGATTTCTCTTCTCTCTTGCATTACCAACATGAAATAACTCTCTCTCTCTCTCTCTCTCTCTCCATCTCTCTATCTCGCAGATACACAACTCACACAACATGAAAACAGTGTTTATAATTACAACAGGAAGAGAAGGGCACTGATGATGATGTTGACAGAAGATAGAGAGCACGGATAATGGGAATGTATGTATACTGCATCTCATTTCTTTGTGCTCTCTATGCTTCTGTCATCACCTCCACACTTTACACACACATACAAGCATATTACGTGACTTAGCATGGTAAAGCATATGCTGGAGGCAAGTGGGTGCTGCTGTTGACAGAAGATAGAGAGCACAGATGATGAAATGCTTTGCAGCCCTCTTGCATCTCACTCCTTTGTGCTCTCTATTCTTCTGTCATCACCTTCAGCCCCGCCATTTATTTTCTCTTTCACTCCCATGCATCATTCTTTAGCCAGATTAGCTAAATAAAATCTTCATTGTTCTTTTGAATCCCATTAAATGCCTATGTGTGCTCTATTTTATTTATGTTTGATATTCTATCCCCTTCTTGTAGAATTGGTACACGGACATGGATATAGCAGCTAGTCTAAAGTTTTCCTCAGTCTTATTCATACTACTAGGATATAGCTGCTATCTCCAACATCTTAATTAGTTAAAAAGATTGAACATGCATTAGGCTCTATATTGGAAATTTTTAACAGCAAATTGTAAATGAACCAATTTGTTTGATAATTAATATATTATAATCCCAAGAATGTTAATTTGAGCTTAAATGACCTCCTTTCTTATTCTGAATTATGGTCAAATCATATTAAACGTTGATTAATAGTTACAGATTATTGAGAAATCATCATAATCAGAGATAGTATAAAGAGGGACTGTGTATTGGAGCGTGGCCCCCATGATTTTTAAAAATTTTCTATAAATTCTGGCTGCTTCATTAATTAACTAAGCTCTTTGTCTTTTAATATTTCTCTTATTTATGTTTATAATATTTTTATTTTTATCTTTTATCAAGTTTATTCTTTAATCTTCACGACATGTTAATATTTTATCATTGAATGTTTAATTTTTTTCTTTATATTGAGAAACATTTCTTATATGCTAATCAATTTATGATTGATAAGAACTCATTATCTTATTTTTTTCATACATTCTTGTTATCATCATATTATTTTATATGAATATAGATATGGGATTTAAAAGTATCATTCAATTATTTAATTTTAAATGTTAGAAATATGAAATTGCAGAACTATTTCTTTTTCAAAAAGATAAAGATGGTCATAGTTTAAAGATATAGATAATCATAGATATAACATAGAGTTCCACAGCGGTCTCTTTTGCATCAAAGAATGTTGTACCTGCCCACCTTCAAAACTTCAACATAAATAACATTTTATTGTTTTGTTTAATATATGTTAAATATTTTCTGTTATAAATGTTATATATATTATTTTGCCTCACATAAGGCTAAAATCCAAACTTCATCGTGGACCATGATAGTCCTACAAGAGTGATACTGCAAGTGATAAACACACCATGTGCATGGATCTGTGTCAAAGTTGCAACTTGGATAGAGAGGGATATATACTTCATGCACTACAAAAAAAAAAAAAAAGTCATTTACTAGCGGCCCCCTTTACCAATGACCGGCTCAACCGCTAGTATAGATCATTTTAAACCTAAAAATCACGTTCTCTCCCTCTCCTCTCTCTTCGCTACCCTGTTCTCTCTTCATCTCATCCTCTCCCTGTCTCTCAAGTTCGTTCATACAAATCAACGAAGGATTACTCATCTCCATTCAAATCGACAAGAACGGCTTATTCTCTCTTCGGCTCATCTCTCATGTTCGTCTCCATACAAATTGACAAAAGGTGAGTTGTCGTTGAACTCTCTTCTCTCTCTTTCTTTTGATCTTTCCTTGCATCCAAAGCATTGATCTAATGGTTTCTTCATCAATTTACATCTTGCTGTTTTTTCTCCTCAATCTGTTCTTTGATTATGTTCGTTACATCTTCTTTCTCTCTATGTCCGTGACTATGATCGATCTCTCTTTTTGTTGAATTGTTAAATTTGTATCGTCGATAGTTTCATTTGATCTGAAGGTTTGTATAATGACAGTTTAATTTGGATTAGGATGCTTGAGAATTTTGAAAAACTAGAATTCTATTAATTGGTTTTGGTTTCCAAGTCCTTGTTTCTGTTTTATTTTGAGCAAGATTATAATACTCAATTTGAAAGTATACAAATGATTTTAGAATTACTTAATCTGAAATCACACAGATACATATTATATATACCCTTTTAATTTGCTTCTCTTTTGCTTAGTTGTTTAGGGGAAGATGGTATTTACTTTTGAATTTAGTAAATAATAATGAATTCCAAGCTGAATTAGAGTTACATCAGAAGCATATCCATCGATTCTATATGGTTTGATGGAGAACGTTTCTTATTGATTTGAAGGTCATATGATTCAAATCATTGCAATAACCTCTCACTTGAATTTGCGTTCAATTAAGGTGTGCGCAATACATGTCTTCAAAGCGTGAAACTAGTATTGTGGACAGCATGAAATCTCTCTCAGTGTGCAAATGCATTATATTGTCCTATTCATTTATGGTAATGTGCTCCAGAACAATCACTAGAATCCCTTTTCATTTCCAACAGGAGGAACATTTTGTGGCCAAAGTGCTTTTTTGCCCTGCACTTCTACTTTTACACATCTTAGCTTGGTTCTGTGAATAATGCTATAGACATCTTGTCTATTGCGTTTCGTAAGGAATGGAGATATTGTTCTTCAGCACCATTTCTGTAGATGACCTTTGATATGGTATCTGTATACCAGTCGGTATACATGGTGTTGATGTTGTTGACGTTCCAAACTTTACATGGTGTTGATGTTGTGATGTTCCAAACTTTTGTGATAATAATGATGCAGTAACATTCTGATAACTAGTTCCTTTTTTTTATCATGACCAAAAAAAAAAGGATCATCTCCTCTGTAAAATGTTTTGCTCAAGGGAAAAGAATTAGTGTTTCAGCACCTTATTTGACGGTGAGTGTTACATCAATGTTTTTGCTATCTAAGTTTCATGATTCTTGTTCCTTGTCACCACCGGGACTATATGTATTACTTCTTCTGTATCAAAAAGAGTGTCAAATGTCATTTTTTTGTCTGAAAAATACTTTCCTTTCTGAGAAACTAATTTTTGGAATTACCATATAGCCCTTATATTTAATTTTGTAAAAAGCTTTTTCCATAAAAGCAAGTGTACATAGTGCACTACATTTTTATTCAATTAATTCGAACACTTGAGATAATGATGTTTTTATCCAATTCATAGGTGATAAGAGTAGAGGTCGAGTGATATGCATGAGATGCATCGGACCTGTTGCCTCTATGTCAAAAGGCACGTTATCACAATCACAACATAACAAAACAGTGACAGTATAAGATTTTAAACGAGATTTTATTCAATTTAAGAATTTAATATTTGCGATCTTCAAAAAATACTTTGCATATAGTAATGATGAGTATATAGGCAATTTTCTTAAGAAAGCAAAACAAATTTATGACGGTATCAATATGATATATATACTATCTTTGTATCACAATTTTTATAATCATATTTTCCTTAAAATGTAACACTCATCATTTTTTTTCTATTATCCGCTCATAATGCATACCAATCACAAGAAGACTCCTTTAATCCTAATAAAGGTAAGAACTATATATATATATATATATATATATATATATATATTTTTTATACTCCTTTAATCACATTCCATGGGTATAACATAGTAAATGGTGCACATTAACTATCGTAATATTTTACAACTTTAATATAGATAATTTTGTTTACTTCTATTAGTCGTTAGTGATCCAATTTCATAGCTTAGAGAGAAATAAAATCAAGACTTCATACTCCTGGGAGTTATTTGTTTCAATGATAGGGAAAGGAGGTAATATATATATATATATATATATAGAAAAACATATGTATAGCGTATGTCAGTATGCTCCTGGGTGTTATTTGTTTCAATTAGACCCGGAGGCTTTTATCTCTTCCCCCCCTAGAGCCTTTGGATGACTACCACCTTGTAATTTTTGTAAGAAGGTTGATTCACCGGCTATTTCTAATTCATAATGTGAATAGTTTTCAGGATTCAGATGCTAACATGAGTTCTGTTCTCGATAAAATGGGTGATCATCATTCCCCTGAATATGCTTTATATATATATTTAATATGCCAGCAAAGCATTGTGCTTTTATTATTTTTGTGCATCTTTTCTGGATTCACATTGGTTTCAATATTGATGACCATAGATGCTTGGTTTCTGTAGGTTTTGCAGACACAACACAATCACTGCCAATTCTAATTTACGTTTTCCATTGGACTATTATAACCTCTATTAAGCATTAGTAATGACCATAGATTGTGTTGGCATGACCATGGGTATTACCAGGGTGGATTAACCTCTATTGATGACCATGTGCATATATCTCTCGAGGAATTTTCTTTAATTCATCTTCTGCAATCCATGTATTTTCAATAGTTGGTTTGCCCAACCGCTCCACTAAAAAAGTACCTATAAGTATTTCCTCTTCTGGACCTCACGTCTTTGACATCAAGAATTTCTTCGGTGGTAGTAGGTTGTATTTCTGGAAATTGGCTAACCCGTTCTGCAACTGTAGGCGCTTGCTCGTCCTGTTCACCGTATGATTCCCTATTGCAATTTTTTATTTGTTTTCATATATATATATATATATATATATATATTTTAATTTTTATGTGCATTTTGAATTTTTTATTCATTATTGCACCAGCTTGACTTTCTTTGCTTCACGCACAGATACTTGAGGCACTACTTAAAAATCGCAACCCAGCTGAACCCGATTCTTCTATTTTATAGCTTTACTTATAGCACCAAAGTTAAGATTTTGGATGTAGGATTTGACTACCAATCGGTTAGCTGATGCAAATCGAGATTTTGAACCTGCAAATTCTCTGTGGAATAAGATCCCATATTGTAATTAGTCCGATTGTGATTTTGATGATCGCATTTTTTTTTTCTCTTGAAATTATTTCTTTTATGAGAGGAAATACATATTGTATATTGTACTTTTTATGTATCCTATTGATTGGAAGGGAAGAAAAGATTGACAATACTTTTTATTTTGGTTTGAGATGTTAAAGAGACTATATTCATATAACCAGAATAAAGGACAACATATTTCTTGTAAATAAAATTTGTCCTCTTTCATTATTATTCTCTTATAAGTATATTTATTAGATTTTGATATTTTTCATATATAATATATATATATATATATATTCTTTGATCTTTAAAGAGGGCAAAGTTCTCCTAACAAACACCGATGACATAGAATCTAATCTTTGTCGGCTGCCATGACCGTTGGAAAAGGTTTAAACTTATGCCAGCGGTCACCTAGTTGTTGGCATAGCTTTTTACTAGCATCTGTATAGCCGATGGAAATTTTCACCATTGAAAAAAGACTCCACAATCTCTATCAATGATTTTTAAAGTCTTTATCGGTGATTTTTGACCACTACCAAAAGTCTTTTTTTATTTTTTTTTAGTTATGTATTTGACCACAAAGGTTTTGTTTTAATTTTAGAAAGGACATGACTCCCTCCATTCACTCACTTTCCAGTACTGCCCCAATTGTCCACTTTTTTTCTTTTTTAAGATCGTAAATCTTATGCATGTAGTGGTTTCCGGGGAGCGAGACTAGGCAAGCTGTCTGCAGGCCTACGTTAGCAGCAATCTTGTTGCGAATTCTTTTCAAGATAGAACCCAATGCCTCAATTTACTAGAAAGAGAAAAAGAACAATTATTATGTTGATAAAACTAATGACTTATTAGTAATGGAGAATTTATTTTAGTGATTAAAAAGTGAGATTTTTTAATCAAAATTTATATTTAAATTTTGATAATGGAAAAAATTATGTTGTGAGAATTCTTTCAATAAAAAATCTGATAGTAATTCAAGTTAGATTAGTTAAAATAGAGTTTTGGATATATATCGATAAAGAAAAGGAAAAAAAAAAAAGCACAATGGCTTATCCACCACCCGTGTCTATGAGCTGTGTCCATATATGCGGATAAACTAATGGAAGCATCTATTTCTTGCATAAGTGAGACTTATGGATGAATTGTAAGATAAATTCTATTTGTCTCCGGAATAAGGCTGTTAGGATAACTTTTTTCACGGGGGCCGCACAAGTTCTTATACATTAAAAAGCAATGTTGTATGATGTGAAATTATTAAAACCTAGTATTTTCAATAATAATTATCAATTGAATCAAAAGAACTACTGGTGAGCATTTTATTTACTATGATTGGCTTTAGCACTCCCATATTGATTTTGTGAGAAATAAATAAAATAAATTTAAACAGGACAAGCGCTTCAACCTCAAGTATCAACACATATGATTTATACTCTTATGTCCGTTTCACATGTCTAGAATTTTCATTAAATCAACTCATCTTTAATAGCGTCTCACAATTGAGAGTTTATTGTCTTGTTGTTTTTCTCTCTCATTTATCCAATTTTGATCTGGATAATTTTGTACAATACAAAAACTCTTTTCCATAATAATTTAACCGTACGTAAATATAAGAAAATTTTAATATAATAACTAATGAAGGCATTCGGAGTTGCTCCTCCACACCACCACCACCCACTAGGACCATCACCGCCGCCGCCACCACTACTAAATTCACAGGCTCCACCTCCGCACGAGTGCTTGATTCATCCTCCACCACCTCCGGGGCCACCTGGTCCGCCACCGCCTCACCTTCATCCTCCGCCACCATACTAACATCTCCACAGTATGTACCTTGGGATAAGAAGTCTGGCAAATAAATGTATGGCATGATATCATTATGTTATAAGTGGGATATATTTTTTTTTCATTCATAATGGTCGCTTGATGTTTATACTCTCAAATATGTAGTCTTTTTTTTTTTCTTCCTTTTGCAAAACGATTTCCATTCGTTAATAGGTTGGCAGAATGGGTAGTGGAATGGGGCTGAACTCTTAGAATGACAATAAACTGGGGTTAAGGGTTAGACTGGGTTGATCATCAAAAAAAAAAAAAAAAAAAAAAAAGAATGACAATAAACTGGGGCATGAGTTAGACGGGGTTGAGGGTTAGAAATTAGGCCCAAACCATGTTTAGAGCTCGAACCTAAATGAGCTTTCATAGGATATTTTTCAAATAAGGTCAATTGAACTCATGTAAGGGTGTATAACAATAACAAATTATAGGATTAATAGTTAATTATAATTAATAGAAATAATTAATTATTAATTAGGGTTATTACATTAGTTAATAATTAACAAAATTTGGTTAATAATTAAATGAAATAGTTAACAGAATTAGTATAAATAGTAATCTCTAAACATATAATAAGAGATATGGAAATTGTATTGAAAACCCTCTCTCTCTTGTATTTTCTTTCTCTCTCTATCTTCTCTCCCTAATCTCTCTCCTCTTGATCTCACTCTCTCTTCCTCTCTTTCTTAATTTTCTTGAGTTGGTTTGTGATAAAGTAGTATTAGAGTCTATGAATTTTTAACCAAATAATGGTAGAGGAAACTGAGTATGAATCTATTAAAATTAAGATCAATGAAAGTCATCTTCAATTGGTACAAAATATAGATGAATTTGACCAAAAATTGAAAACTCTTATGGCAATATTTGATGATCGATTCAATACCATCATGAAGATGTTGAACAAAGACAATCACAAGGGACATGAAAGAATGTGGTATGATATATCTCCATTTCCAACTTCTTTTTCAATTAGTCCCCCTCTAGATGAAGATCCACGTGGTCCCACCTATCAAGCAAATTCGCCCGGAAGCAATGAATCAAATTCAATAACTCAATCAAATGGACTAGTTCTCCAACCTCCACTTACATCTCCACACCTTAAGGTTCCCTTTGCTCCAGAAACAAATAAAGAATTTACAGCAATTATGTCACCCAGTACAATGACAGTAGTATCTCCATTTACTTCAGCTTCTCCACCTATAATATTTCATGATATTTCTCCAACTTTGCCACAAGTTATTCCAAAAAGAGTGGCACCAAGTGATAATGGCTCTGTCTCTAGCCCATTGGCTCCAGTACCAGTTGTATCATCCCCAAAGACATCGCGAGAGAATCATCCTTTGGTCCATCCTACAGTACAAGAATTGTAAAAATTTGTAAACCTTACTTAAATTCAACCCAAACCGTTCTATAGCAGGGAGTACCAGGAAAGTTCCCAGGAAAGAGGTGGAGCTCGTCTGTTCTCGCTTAAGAACCTCTTTCCTTGGACAAATGTTTGTCACTTGACAGAACTTTCCTAGACATGCTATGCCATCGCATACTAGAGAATGGGCTTTACTAAAGTTTGGATCACAAATTTAAATATAGACAAAGAGAGATAAAAAATGTGATCAAGTAAAGAGAAAAATAAGGAGAAAAATTTATCAAGAAAAAATGAAATTGAAGAATGAAGAGAATTTATTTTATTGAGTGTGAAAAAGAAATTATCTCAATATTACAAAGACAGAAAAGGAGAAGAGAGATTTTGGAAGAGAGATTGTCTTCCAAATTATGAATACAAGAGAAGATAAAAATCCTATTTATAGAAGATGGAGGAGAGAGAAAGAAAAAATAAAAATAATAAAAATAAAAAATAAAAAGAAATGGGGAAATCCTCCAACGGCTATATAGCCGTTGGAGGTGAAAAATGTGAAATCCTCCAACGGCTATGAAGCTGTTGGAGGTGCAACGGCTATTATAGCCGTTGCAGTCATGGGCCCACTTGGGGGCCCAAGTGGGCCTATGTATTTTCAACACTCCCCTTCAAGTTTGGTGAATATATATCGATGGAGCCTAACTTGTCGAGAATATTATTCATGTGACTAGCCGTAGTTCCTTTGGTGAAAATATCAGCAAGTTGTTCACTACTCTTTACGTAAGGGGTGATTATGGTTTTGTCTTCAATCTTTTGTCGCACAAAATGACAATCCACTTCAATATGTTTGGTCCGCTCATGAAATACTGGATTTGAGGCAATGTGAATAGCCGATTGATTATCACAAAAAAGCTGAATTGGTATTGTGACCTTGAACCCCAAGTCTTCAACTAGGGTTTTAAGCCATATAATCTCACTTGTCGATGCTGCCATAGCTCTATATTCCGCTTCCGCACTAGATCTTGAAACTACTGATTGTTTCTTACTTCTCCAAGACACTAGATTACCTCCCACAAACATACAAAAGTCTGTTGTAGATCTTCTATCTTGAGAATCTCCGGCCCAATCCGCATCACAATATCCAATAATTTCAGAATTTTGGTTGCACTTCATCCATATTCCACGCCCAGGAGAGCCCTTTAGGTACCTCAAGATTCTTTCGGCTGCTCTCCAATGTCCTATTTTTGGATTATGCATATGCTGGCTGATTCGGCTAACCGCATATGCTATATCTGGCCTGGTGATCGTCAAGTAAATGAGTTTCCCAACGAGTCTCTGATATCTCGATATGTCAGTAAAAAATTGATTATCATCCTTTTCTTCTTCAAAGGTTGAGATTGGACTACAAGCTGGTTTAGCTCCAATTTTACCTGTTTCCTGCAAAAGATCAAACGTATATTTTCTTTGGGATAGAACAAGCCCTTTAGAGTAGGCAAGTTCTATACCTAGAAAGTATCTTAGTTTCCCTAAATCTTTAATTTCAAATTTAGACTTAAGAAAATTTTTGACTTGATCTATTTGCTTTATATCATTCCCGGTTATGATTATGTCATCGACATAGATAAGTACAACGGTGACCTTTTCATTAAAAAATTTTGTAAATAAAGATGAGTCACTGTTGCACTTAGAGAAATCATAACTAAGAAGAGCGGTGCTAGGTTTAGCATACCAAGCTCGGGGAGATTGTTTCAAACCATAGATGGCCTTATTGAGCTTGCATACTTGTCCATCTTTGCCTTCAAGTCCTTGAGGAAGTCGCATGTAAACTTCCTCCTTCAATTCTCCTTGCAAGAATGCATTTTTCACATCCATTTGGAACATCGGCCAACTCCAATTTGTTGCAAGGGACAATAAAACTCGGACTGTGGTCATTTTAGCAACTGGAGCAAAAGTTTCAGTGTAGTCTTCTCCATATGTCTGAGTGAAGCCTTTGGCTACAAGTCGTGCTTTGAGGCGATCGATTGTTCCATCACTCTTATGCTTGACCTTGTAAACCTACTTGCACCCTACCGCTTTCTTTCCTTTAGGAAGAGTGGTGATTTCCCAAGTTTGATTCTTGGTAAGAGCATCTAATTCTTCATTCATAGCTTTCCTCCATTCTTGATGACCATTAGCTTCTTCATAACTTAAAGGTTCCTGCATTTGGTCAATGCCATTCAAGAACTCTTGATGACTAGAAGAAATATTATTAGTTGTATAAAAATTAGAGATATGATGAGATGTAACTTTGGAATTATAATAAACTTCCTTATTTAACCATTCTGAAGGACGTCTTAATCTAGTTGATCTTCTAAGTGGAGGAGGTGGTGAGGATGGTTCAATAAGAATTTCCTCATTTTCTTCATTAACTTGTTCTCCCCCTTGCTCATTATTTTGTTCTATAATTATTTCTTGGGGAGATTTATTTTCAACTCTTGGAGATTCCCAAAGAAGAATTTGTAGGTCCTTTTTTATGAAATCTTTATTTTTGCTATGTTCTTTGAAATAGAATTTATCTTCCAAAAATATTACATCCTTAGATGTATAGACTTTATTAGTTTCGGGTTCATAGCATAAATATCCTTTTTGAAATGATGCATAACCTATAAAAACACAACGTCTCCCCTTTTTTTTCTAACTTATCTCTTATTTGAGAAGGAATATGAGCATAACATGTGCAACCAAATATTTTAAGATGAGATAATGGTGGTTTTTCTCTTCTAAGTATCTCTAAAGGAGATTTTCCTTTGAGAGTCTTTGAGGGAAGTCGATTAATTACATGTGCAGCTGTACTAATTGCATCACTCCAAAATATTTTAGGCATATTTGCAAAAAATATCATGGTTCTTGCTATTTATAATAAATGCATATTCTTTCTTTCGGTTACTCCATTTTGTTGTGGAGTATAGAGGCAAGATGTTTGATGAATGATTCCTTTGTTTTCTAAATATTCTTTAAATTCATTACTCATATATTCACCTCCATTATCAGTTCTAAGTATTTTAACATAAGTATCATATTGTTTCAAGATAAAGTTGTTAAAATTTTTAAATGTTTCGAAAGCATGTGCCTTAGTGTGAAGCATGTATATCCATGTGTATCTAGATTTATGATCTATAAAAGATATAAAATATTTGAAACCTCTTCTAGATTCAACAGGGGATGTCCATATATCTGAATGTACAAGATCAAAGACATTTTTATAAATAGTTTCCGAAATCGGATAAAATACTCGGGTTTGTTTCCCAAAAACATATGCTTCACAATGATCATTTTTACAAAATTTTGTTGGAAAAAGTAATTTTAAGGTTTGATCATTTGGATGACCTAATCTAGCATGCCAAAATTGATTATCTCCTTCACATGCTACAAGAGCTTGATTGTCTTGATCCAAAAAATATAAATTGTTTCTTCTAGATCCTCTACCAATCACTTGATTCGATTTGAGATCCTGAAAAATAACAGTATCAGGATCAAAAATAGCTTTACAATTTTGGTCTTTAGTTAACTTACTAATTGACATAAGATTTGAGGTAAATTTAGGAACATATAAAGCATTTGAGTTTTTTTTCAAAAAATTCAACTTCTCCAATTTCTTTAACTTTCAAATTTTGTCCATTAGCTACTTTGACTATTTTATGATTGATGAGAGGTTTAAAACGTTTTATCTTTTCTTTGTCCTTAACCATATGATAGTCACATCCCGAATCTATTAACCAATTTTCAGAATAATAAGTGGAGTTTGAGGAGTTACCAGAATTATTGGCGACTTGTTTCAGTAGCTTAGTGATGCCTTCAAGAGCCGTTTCCAATGCCACATTTTGCGCTACTTTTGGTGCTCCTTGTTCTTTCCTTTTGAGATGCTCTGATTTGAGATGGGGATAAAGAAACCAACATTTCTCTTTGGTGTGGTTTAATCTCTTGCAATGTGAGCATCCTTTCTTATGAGGAGGCTGATAGACTTTGTTGGCAATGGGTTCTGGTGCAGGAATAGAAACTTGTTGCTCAACTTTAAATCCGTGAACCTCAACTTTTGATTGTGAAGCCTCCTCAAGCCGCATGCTAGCATCAGCCTTCTGAATTAGGAATCGGATTTCTTGATATGAAGGGAAATCCTTCATCCGAAGGATTTCTTGGCAAACATTTGAGAAGCGTTCGCCAAGAGAGACAAGAAGGCCAAAAGACTTATCTTCATCCTTCCGTTTCAGCAATATTTTCAGATCACATGTGTGAGGCCTTAGCATCTCCAATTCATTCCATAAATCTTCATATTCTCCAAATAGTTGGGAAAGAATTTTCTCCTCCTTCTGAATGTTGGCGATCTTCCGCTTGATTTCAAAAATTCTTCCCACATTAGATTCTTGCCCATATAGATCATACATTTGATCCCATAAAGATTTAGAGTTTGGACAAGATGACACCATATTTTTGTGAGTTTGATCCATGGCACTAGAAAGAAGAATGAAGACTTGATCATCTCTTTCTTTCCATTCTTCATATGCAGGGTTGGTAATATCAAGAGATTCACTCATTATAAATTTCAAGAGTTTTAGAGTATTGAGTGATCTTTTGATGTGGCCTACCCATTGGAAATAATTTGTGGAGGTTAAGATTGTGGAAGAAAAAAGTTGGGTTTGAAATGAAGTAAACGAGGACGGAGGATTTGTCATGTGAGAAATAATAAAATTCTCTTTGATACCATGTAAAAATTTGTAAACCTTACTTAAATTCAACCCAAACCGTTCTGTAGCAGGGAGCACCAGGAAAGTTCCCAGGAAAGAGGTGGAGCTCGTCTGTCCTCGCTTAAGAACCTCTTTCCTTGGACAAATGTTTGTCACTTGACAGAACTTTCCTAGACATGCTATGCCATCGCATACTAGAGAATGGGTTTTACTAAAGTTTGGAGCACAAATTTAAATATAGACAAAGAGAGATAAAAAATGTGATCAAGTAAAGAGAAAAATAAGGAGAAAGATTTATCAAGAAAAAATAAAATTGAAGAATGAAGAGAATTTCTTCTATTGAGTGTGAAAAAGAAATTATCTCAATATTACAAAGACAGAAAAGGAGAAGAGAGATTTTGGAAGAGAGATTGTCTTCCAAATTATGAATACAAGAGAAGAGAAAAATCCTATTTATAGAAGATGGAGGAGAGAGAAAGAAAAAAATAAAAATAATAAAAATAAAAAATAAAAAGAAATGGGGAAATCCTCCGACGGCTATATAGCCGTTGGAGGTGAAAAATGTGAAATCCTCCAACGGCTATGAAGCTGTTGGAGGTGCAACGGCTATTATAGCCGTTGCAGTCATGGGCCCACTTGGGGGCCCAAGTGGACCTATATATTTTCAACAAGAATTAACACCACAAACTACACAAGTAAAGAATCCACCGAAAATGAGGACTCCACAATTAATACCTTATCCACCAAAAACCTTTTAAAATTTATCATCTCCATTTTCATCGCACCACTCTTTCTGCAACTCAAGTCATATCCGTTGTTCGTCTCCATCACCTTATCTCTCAACACAAATGTAAATCTTGATTCAAGTTTTATAGATTCAAAATTTCAATTTTTGATTTTCCATCCTTGAAGACAAAGATATACTCAAGGGGAAAGTATTGTAACAATAACTAACCATAGGATTAGTAGTTAATCATAATTAATAGGAATAGTTAATTGTTATTGTAGTTATAAATTAATTAGTAGTTAACAAGATTTTATTAGTAGTTAAATGAAATGATTAGTAGAATTAGTATAAATGGTAATCTTTTAAACATGTAATAGGAGATATGGAAATTATATTGAAAACCCTCTCTCTCTTGTATACTCTTTCTCTCTCTATCTTCTCTCCCTAATCTCTCTCCTTCTCTTGATCTCACTCTCTCTTCCTCTCTTTCTTTATTTTCTTGAGTTGGTTTGTGATAGGGTGGGACTGAATGGGCTGCCACACAAGTTAAGAACGATCACAAGGCTCAAAGGTCAAGTAATTTTTTATTTATTTGAACTTTTGTGTCTAATTTATTTAACTAATTTGATTTGAATATTATAAAATCTAATTTAGGGACAAGTTCTCTCAACACATTTTTTTTTTCATTCCCAAAACTCAAATTCTAGATTTTAATTAAAATACTTTAGCATTTTATTACTAAATTCATATCACCTTTGTAATGTTAAAGTAATCTAAGTGTGATCATCTATGCATTTGGTTTATTTCATGATTTCCCTTCTTGACAATAGGAAAAGAAATATGCTTATGTAACATATGGAATATAAAAAGAAGTTGTGAAAAAAAAAACCAATAAAATAGTGATATTTAAATTCTAGAAAAAAGTTAAGAAAAATTTTATAACAAATTAAAAAAAAAAACTTTTAAAATAAAAAATTGTAATAAATAAGATAAATACAAATCATGCCAAATAAAGTAGAGAGATTTATGTGATTTGAGTAATATGTTTATATTCACAAATGGAGAGAAATTATAATTTTATTAAATCAAACTAGAGATACAAAATATGTGAAAATATGACCCAACACCCAAATGGGATTCATGAGGAACCCACCAATATTTTCCAAAACTCAACAGAGAATCCCACCCAAATTTTATTTTTTGTTCAAATAGCCATTTGAATCAAAATTATAGATGTGTTTAGCTTCGAATTTGATTATTTTACATAACAGTTCCTTCATCAAGCAAATAATTTGTCGTTATATATTCAATGGCAAGGATTCAAAAAATTATAAAGTAATTATAATTTAGCAAATGTATACATAATATATCTTCCTTCGGGAAGTAAGATTCGAGTACTAATGACTATAATCTATTTAATAATTATACGAATAACATTACTTTTATTTGTCACACAAGCCCAAATCATGAACCTTTTAATAAATAAAAAAATAAAATATAAAATATAATAAAAATTGGCATAAAATTAAAGGGTTATCTGAATCCAAAACTTGGAGGGACAACAATGGCATTAATGAAAGGAGTATAGATCTGCCAAAGAAAATAAAAGAGCAATTTGACTTTTTTTCCAAATCCCATCAAAGTTTATTCCAATTTATGGTTGAAAATTGTGTCACTCTAATATCATTTACATCAGTATGAGTGTGTCCCTCTTCCTCTTCAAAATGGAGTCACCTGTGACCAAATATGCTTCCCTTTTATTGTTTAATACTTCAGTGTTAAACGTGTAAAAATAGATAAAGAATCTACGAAGCGGCTTGCAAGCAATTTCTCTCTCAATTTTAAATAATAATAGTAATAATAATTTTAGTAATTTTTATGTGCAAAGCAAATGCCTCCAATTATCAGAATTTTTTCTCCCATTTAACAAAAACTGAACCTTTTTTCTTTTTCTTTTTTAATAAATTACCTCTATCTTATTCAATTACTTATCATTTTCTACAGTAGCCTTTTTGTTATCAAGTCTAATTCTAAACGATCAAAAAAAAAAAAAAAAAAAAAAAAAAAAAAAAAAACATCTCTTTTACACTGAATCACAAACTCAGAATGTGCTTGCATTTATTTAATTTAGTTGGATTTTAAAAACATATATTTTTAGTTGGATTTTAAAAACATATTATGTAAATGATTTTTAATTTAATTTTTTATTTTAATTCAAATCATTTAGTCCAAGTGAACAAAGAAGGCCCCCTTAACTAATGAATTATTTTTGGGGTAAAAAACAGAATAAATAAATTAAAAATAAGATTAAAATTATCTGCTTTCAGGATTAAGACGGTCTGCTTGTCAAACTATTAATTGTGGCAGCGCCATATATTAAGTCTACTCCCGGCTTGATTTTTGGCTGATTTAGTAATTATTTCCCTGCCTATCTCATTTGGATTAAATTCTTTTATCTCAAATTACTTTTCTTATTAAAAATTACTCTATTAATTAAAATTTCCCAGCCCATCTCATTTCGATTAAATTCTTTTACCTCAAATTACTTTTCTTATTAAAGAATTACTCTATTAATTAAATTTATTTATAGCTTTCTCTCTCAAAAAACATTTATTTTAAATTTTTTTCTCCTTAAAAATAGTTTTCTCCCTTTAAACTTAAACCTTTTAATTTTATCTTTCTAAAAAAATCAATTTAATTCATATTTTTCTTTATCTAAACATATTAATTTTAAATTTTCTCTGTAAAAAATAAAATTTTGTTGTTTTTCTCTAAAATTAGATACATTAATTTTTTCTCTAAAAATTAATTTAATTCATATTTTTTCTCTTTCAAAACATTTATTTTAAAATATTTACTCTTAGTAACTAAACATATAATTTTCTCTTTTTAAAAGATTGAATTATTTTAAAATTTCTCTCTTTAATAAATAAAATCAAGTTAAAATTTTCTCCATACATCTATTATTTTCTAAAATTTTTATTTCATTTTCTCTTTTGTTGTCCTTATTTACCCCAATTCAAAAGAATAAAAATATTAAAAAAAATATATATATATATATATATATATATAAGAGATAATTTGTTATTCCTTTTCCCTCTACCAAATGTATGAAAGGAATTCGAATGCTTCCATTCCAATACTAAAGTCATTTATCAAAAAGAAAACCAAAATTGTCGTAATTGACACGTAACATAAACAAGCAAGTAACACGTGACCGGGTGAAATCCGCAGAACCTTCTAGACTACTAAACCTTGCACACCTGTTGTCTGACTTTTGAAACTTGAGAATATTTTTGTAAGGTTCTATCTCTATGCGCCACGTTTGCAAATGCAGGTTTATCGTAAATTTTAAATATATATTTTACAAAATAATTGCGCTTATAAAATCATATTTAACCAAAAAAGTAACTTATTTAACTTGTTTAATATTTTAATATTTTAAACTTATTTTTACTAAATATAAAATTTTATAAATTTCAAAAAATTAATTTATCATTAATAATTCCTTATATTAAAAATTTTATTTACTCCCAATTAAGCATATCTTCAACAATCCAAGGTTATATATATATATATATATATATATAGTCTGTGAGAGTTCAAACAGTTTCTAAATAATTATTCTAAAGTTGTCAAATCTTGGGGTAGAATAAATTAATTCCTGCCAAAATCAAACTTACATTTTATTAATTTATCTCAAGCTTGTTTCCATGGTTACCCCTCACGCGTCGTAACCCACCATTCCTCTTCTTCCACTACCAGTCAAAACTTCAACCCCATCGCCCCAACACACAAGAGGGTCAACGATAAATAACATTGTCCC
Organism: Dillenia suffruticosa; assembly: GCA_033439265.1. Classification (NCBI taxonomy): domain Eukaryota; kingdom Viridiplantae; phylum Streptophyta; class Magnoliopsida; order Dilleniales; family Dilleniaceae; genus Dillenia; species Dillenia suffruticosa. The sequence continues at coordinate 4,419,045 of JAVTVX010000037.1, read as the reverse complement.
ACTATTTCAAACCTTAACTCAAAAGCATCAAACAAAATGGACCCTTACCGCAGACACCCGGCGCCTGATCCCTATGCGCCACCCCCGCCGCCTCCGCCTGGCCCGCCTTTCTACCATCCCGGCCCCCCACCACCGCCACATCCACTCTACCCTCCCCCGCCACCGCCCCACTACCATCATCCGCCGCCACCTCCACCGGCTTACGCTCCACCGCCACCTCCCGGACCGCCGGGTCCGCCACCACCGCCCTTTTATGATCCCTACGGTCCTCCTCCACCGTTTCCACGTCCCCCTCCTCCTTACTAAGGTTGATTCATCAGATTATGGTACTCGGTGAGTCTAGAAACTTTGTACTCTATTGCTCTAATTCAATTGTCCATATTGTTTGACACAATTTTCTTTTTTTTCATGGGGATAATCAATTAAATTACATATGGATTTGCTAAAGAAAATACCATCTTTTTTTTTCCCTTTTCCGGGTATTTAGTGACAAGATTCAGGGGTAGTGGATTGGATTTGTTGCACTCAAACTCGAGATCTGAGTTTTTGATATTATTATTACTCGAGATTCAGGGTTATATTAGAGGACTCAAACCTATTCTAGTTTCAAAGTAGGGTAGGATCATCACCCCAACAAGCCTCTTTGTTTTTGGTAACTATGTAATTACTTTTTATTATATACGTGAATTTTGAATAATTCTGATAATTATCTTAACTTGAATTCCTTGATTAAGTATTAAACTACTTTATGATATGTTTATGTGATTACGAGAATTTTGAATAATTCTGATAATTATCTTAAGTATTAAATTACTTTATGATATGTTTCTGTGATTGAGTATTTTTGTTTCTTTGGAATTGATATAAAAATTGTTATTTACGTAATTCTGTGGGCAGGTGTGGCGCGGTGATGCTGAACTCTAGAACTATAGCATGAATAAGTGGAACACTTGAGATGAAGCTATGTAATTTCTCCAGTTTGGATCCAAAGATGGTGTGCTTATTTTGGATGAATTGGTGCTGGCTGGTTTTGGAGACTAGGGTTACTTCTTAATTATAATGAAATTGTCAGCATACTGTCTCTGCTAGTTGTTATGATCAGTGGGATAAATTAATTCGTGTGGACGTGTTATGTGTAAATGCTCTTCTCTAAACAGTCTCTCATACTTGTCAAGCTTACCCTTGCATCACTATTGATTGGATTACTATGCTAAACTCTTCTCATCCTTTTACTTATCATTACTGTCCTAAAATTGGAAAATTCAAATCTCTCCAAGGATTGTCGGTCATGCAAGCAACAAACCACTGATCAACGCAGGTTCCATGGAACCAGTGACTGCACCCTTTAATCAACTGGGAGAAGAAATAATTAGAAGGTTAATTAATTCATTAACAAGTGAAATGAAATAAAAAATGGAGAGAAGTCATACAGACAGAGTTAGAGACAAGAACGTGCTTATGAAACAGAAACGATAACGATGCGACATCGATTGGGCTGTTCATGTTGTCTTGCAAGTAATAAAACACTTGTCGATACACTTCCCATGAACCAAGTACTTTCTACTTTTGTTAATCCATCACAGGTCTCCATTGTTAAACTTGAACAAACAAATCGGACAAATGTTGTCATTTTTGTTGTCGTCGTCTTTGCCGTTGTTGCAGGTGCTGCTCAAAACCATTTCAATCACAGCTTCTTTCATGGAATCCAACGTCTGAATTTGTGCGACTTCCTGGTTTGGTTCTTCTTAGCAGATGAGCAACTATTCTTCCTTCTTCACGGCGGGAATACAGCTTCAAGGGTGGTGCAAAGGCCATGCTTGTTTTTGATGGGAGACAGAGCAAGAGGTTGGAGTGCTAAACCCAAAACTAGCAGAACCCAAAAGCACATTCACCTAATCACATTCTTTCACCTGTAAGTTGGAGTGCTGAATTAATTCTATGTGAAATTTTAATCTAGAATAATCATAAATACTTGTAACAACCAAGGTAGAAACTTGCAATCTAGGATCAAGAAACTTCCCTTCCATTAGAAAACTAATAATATTTTCACAGAACCGAACCCTAGTAGCGCAACTGAAAGACATCTCAAGGACTTTACATAATCTGCATAATGGAGGTCTAGCAGAGATGTTTTATAAAATGCTATAAACGGTTGAGAAAATGAAGCAGCAAAAAAAAATTACACACGATTTGGGAGAAGAGAGGTGTGAGAGGTTAATTCGGGTAGGGAAGCAACCAATTTGGTGACAATGATCGGATATTGAGACAATTTAATAGTACAAACCCCATTTCCCTCAACTTAGTGATCATAGGTTCTAATTCTTGTACAAAAAAAAAAAAAAAAAAGATCGAATATTGAAGGCTATATTTGAATTTATCAGGATCTCCTATGTTTGACAAGACAAGAAGAGGAAAGAAGTAACATCCACATATCTAGCGAATCGCAAATATTCAGTCATTCTATAATCTTCATGACTATCAATACATACCATATGAAGTTTGTTACCGATGGATCTTTATTCAATGATCACCGATTGTTTTATCTTTTTATCCCATAAAAAATAATGATTCGATGATTATTCAATAATCACAAATTTCATAACATGAATACCTTGGTAGATTTAGAAAACTCCACATTTACAATTCACTTCACTTGGAGCAATATCACTAAAAGTCAAAATTCCTACATACAGTGGTGGATTTTACACCCACCACTCTCAGTTGTACTAGTAGTGGGTATTTCTCTTGCCTACTGTTGCATCTGGTGGGTGCAGCTGATCCCACCGCGAAGAGACCCGAGATCCAGAAGCAAGTATGATCGCTCAACATCAAGCTCTCTTAAGAACAATTCCGCCAACAAACCAAAAAAATGCAAGCAGAAATTCCGAGGAGGACGACGACATTGTGCGAGTTGAGGATGGAGACTTGTATTACCAAAAACTGCAAGCATTTGTTTCATGGGTGGCTTGATACTTGCAAGACAGGTTTGAACCGCCCAGTGTGTCGCTCTGTCATTGTCTCTATTTCTGTTTCTTGATTCATTAAGCACCTTCTTTTGTATTTATTGTGGACCAGCTAAGGCTGCAACCCGGGCGCGAGACAGTGAGGAGAATTCCGGGCCGTCCCGTCAAGTACCCGTAAGCTAAGGCTGCAACCCGCCGATTGCTAGTTGTGGAAGGCGATGAATCGGATTCCGAGAGCCACGGCTCTGTTCGCGAGCGAGGTGGCCGGAATTCCAACGACGTCGAACATGTGATTGATGCCGGCGAGAACTAGGGCTTTGGCGATTAGGACATTTGAGTCGATTAGGGTTTTGCCCTTTTTCTCCCCCATTTAAGATAAGCTTGAAGGTGCTTCGAAGAATTTCCCGAGCTAGCTTGAGCTGTAGGGGTGATGGCGATGATGAGAGTGGAATTGAATTTATACATAGGTAAGAGGAGAGAGAGAGAATTTATGGGATGACAATTTTGCCCTCGTGCAATGTTGGGAATTACGGGGACACGGAAATTAGGGGCTGCTGCGGATGGAAACCGACGGAAATGGCCCTAGCTGAAAGCGAATTGGCATTGTATTTCTGAGAACTTGCTGGCCTGGTGTTGTTTGGTGCTGACAAAAAATAGTCCAGAGCAAGGGCATGGGAGCATTCTTCTGGTGGTAAGTAGAAGTAAATAGGGAGAAAAAGGAGAATGTAAAGTGACGAGCATCGTAATAATAACAAATTAAATTTTAATTATAATATTTTTGAATTGATCACGTGAAAGATAAATATAAAAAAATAATTAAAATAAATAAATAATTAATTAAATAATTATATATATATATATATAATGAGGGTTATGAAAAATGGGTTAATATTCTCCTGTCTCGATTTATCTCCTTTTGTGGATTGCTGGGGACCTCAAAGTTGTTTAAAAGAGCAAAAGATACTAATCTTCAAAAGACCATGGTTAAGTAATCTTCTGTCTTCTTTTTGTGCATATGCATAGTAAAAAGCTTCTTCCCCCCCCCCTGGTTGTAGCAAGAGGATGGCTGAGATGACAATAGCAAGTAAATTATTCTTGTTCCCGTACCGTAATGATTCACTGATAGAGCTGCATGTACGCGAGGTCAACCTCATATTGGCTGATGCTTGTTGCTGCCACTGTTATATCATCTTTGGGGGGGGGGGGGGGGGGGGGGGGCGGAATTCAAATATAATATTTATGATCTAATCGCTACTATAATATTATTTTTTTCATTTATTAATAAATACTTAACTTTTAAATTGATCATAATATCTTATAAAAATATACTTATTTTCATGGAAATCTATTTTTCTAAGTTTATTAAAAATCTTAAAATACAAGCCGTTAATCTCCAAGATCCGAGATTACTCAAAATCGACTTTTTACTAGTTTAAAGTTCTTATAATATTAATGATACTGATTTTAAAAATATTTTGTTTAAAATATAACTTGTAGTTAATAAGATATCTCCCCAAAAGAAAATTAACAAATTAGCATACTCTATCATGGATTTTATTATATTTAATAATGTCATATTCATTGTTACTACAACACTATTCTACTGAGATATATAATAAATGGTCAAATATTATATTATATCTCTTTCATTACATAGATACTTAATTGGTTTAATGATATGCACGTCTTCTATCTGTTCTAAAAACCGTTTATCGTTTTATTCATTTGATTTTCTGTCTCGCTAATATAACATATAAAGTACTCATGTGTTTCAGACTTGTGAGAGATCAAATAGATATGATCAAAATGTTTGAAATCATCTACAAACGTAATGAAATTCAAAATTCTATGTCTTGCCTTCATATTTATTGAATGATAAATGTTCAAATGGATTAATAGTAATAGAAATTCAGACCAAATAGCATTTCCAAATAGTTTCTTATCATTGTGCTAGCATGACAATATTTAACTTAATAGTTAAATATTCATTTATCGCATTATAATACCATGAAACAATTTATAAATTGTCAAAACTAATGCATGTCATTCAAATACAAATTCACCATATTTCTCTGAAAGGTTAAAAAAAATATAACCAAGTTTCAAAGAATAACAAAAGATATTAAATTTTGTCGAATTTCTGATACGTAGAAAATATCATGCAAATGAGAGTTCGGTCACTTTGTAATTTTAATTTACAAATGACAATTCCTCTCACCTCCATTTTTGCACTATCTCCTACAAGAAAACACTCGACAAAAATGCACAAATGTCTCTCAGTCTATTTTTATATTTTGAATTGTTTTGTATCCATTTTTAGTCTCATTTCCTTTCTTACTTTCGTTTTAGTTTCTCTCACGTTTAAAATCTGAAACTCTCTTGAAACTAAACTTTACAATAAAAGTATCAGTTGAGAATTTTGCAATATAATGCCGCTCATCCTCAAGCTCAACGTGGAAAGCAACATCTGAAAAAGTCTTCACATTGTCATTATGAATCAAACTGACTTTCAAGTACTCTCACTTGACAGAAATGGATCAGATCAAGATTTGAACTTTTTGTTTATCAGATAGGATATGACCAGCTGATTAACATTTTTTAATCATGTTAGACATGACCTTTAGCTACAGTTTGATACTGTGATCACCTCGCTTTTATTCAGTATCAAACTTTATAGTCATGCGTATAAAATGAGTCAATGATTCCTCTATATTTCTCCTTAAAGTACACCCAATTGTCATGAGCGGTCACATATTGCTCATACTCGAATATTATATCATCAATCACAGAGTTAATCAAGATTGTTCAGACAGTGAAATCTATCTTTTTTCTATACCTGGTAAGCATTTTGTTTTATCTTTTACAGAGCAGTATTGCCATACCAGACTCTTACATGACATGCTTAATATCTTCCAAGGTATCTTATTCTTTCAACACATATCACATTTTATGGCGTTATATCTCATGATCGTCGCAATTCAATTTGTCATCTCTATTCAAGTCCACAATGATAGATTTTGATACTATAGTTTGCGTTTCTAGGAGGGTGGACACTAATATTAAAAGTTCACTAAATTCAGATATAGAATCAAAAGTTCACTAAATTTTCAATCGTTATCTATGGTCATAATACATTAACATATAAATTTAATTTAAAGTTATAAAATCTAAAAAAGTTTAGATGAAAATTATTCAAATTCTTTCCATAAAAACCTCCTACTTAAATATACAAAATATTTAAATAATATTATAATTATGGATTAGAATTATTCATATTCTATTAATCCAAAATTTTAATTTAAATACACAAAATATTTAAATAACACACAAAATATTTAAATAACGTCTCAATTTTGGATGATAATTACTTAATTTTACCGATTCAAAATTTTAATTCAAGGGATTCTAATTTTTTTTGCCTATATAATCATACAATTCAACAAATATAGTCAATAACTACTTAAAAGAAATTTTATATTAAAAAAATTTAAAATTTTTTTAATTACATGATCATGCTTTTAGCCAATAATCATAACACGCAAAAGAAAATATGTAAATAAATTATCTTGATCAGAATCCAATCGGATTATCATATTTACAATTTAGTTATATAGTTTATCATTAGGTGTAATTCTCTTTACTGCTCACGAAAAACTATTTATATTTTAGGACAAATTTTTTTTTCATTTGATTCTCTATATTTTTTATTTCTTTCTTTTCTATTAATAATGGACTTATATCGTCAAGAATCATGTATTTGTTCTAGGCAAACAACACATCAACCACGCTAACCTAATAAAGAGATAGAGAATTTTTTAGTATGTACAAGTCATCGCCCAATAGGCACGACCTAATTAAAAAGTTCCAAACGTTTCTCTTTCATGATCTCAAATGATCCGATAAAATATGAAATGGATATATTTGTAAGTTAACATTTGACCCAATTTTATCAAATGCTCTAAATTTCTCAAATCTCTTTTCCTCTCCCAGAGGCTCGAAGACTTTCAAGAATGCATCCGATTATAAACGTTTTTTTCTAAAAATGGGAACAATATTAGGTTAGACATGCAACCAACTATAATATTATAATAAATCTCAAAATATTAATTTTAAATATATTTGCTCAAATTTAAAATCATTTTGTATTAGAAAAATTAATTTTCAAATATAAATAATGAGCAAAAATATAAATAGATAATAAGTATGAAAAACAATTTTTCAATCGAGTAGCCAAAATTAAGAAAACAATTTTCTAAACTCATATAAAAATTTTCAAAATTTTTTAACACTGAAAATAATTTTTCTATAATTTTAAACAATTTTTTAATTTAAAAATCTATAAAAATTATTTTTGAAATCCGAAAAATAAATTAAAAATTACAAAAAAATCAAAAAAAAATAAAAATTATTTTTTGTGAAAATTTTGACAAAAAAAAGGCAGTCTACGCCACCATGTGCCACTGGATAGGCTGTCCAAAATGGACACTTGCCCACTCTCCTTAGGTGGCCCATGGAATACATGTGCCGCCTTCCCATGCTTTTTCGACCTCCAAATTTTGGCTGATATCTTTGAGTTTAACAGTGGTTTTGAATTTTTAATCGGATGTCTCTAGTCTAGGGATGTATTTCACTTGCCGCAACTGAGAGTGAGAAAAATCAAATTACTATTTATCATCTTTTTAAAATTTCTGGCTTTCGATTCAAATTTCGAATAGTCATATATCTTTCAATTTTTAATCATTTTTTTGTGATCTTTATATGGTTGGAAAGTATTTTTTTAAAGAAATCTAACCATATAAATTTCATATCACAAAATACAATATTTTTAAAAATATGAGTACATTAAGTTTTGCTTAGAATTTGTAATATTTCATAATGTACTCATCAAATGTATACTAAATTTTACAAATTTAATTTTCATGTTATGAGTATACTACTGTATAAAATTGAGACCATTCCGTTGAACCAATTTTAAGTCACCATTAATGCACTATAAAAAAATATTTATGACATTTTGCATTATTAATACCTAACAATAAAGAAGGAAACACTTCAAATAACTCTGATACCAATGAACGTTTAAAACAAATCAACAAATAATTTTTCGTATGCAAAAGTTTCCGAATATTAAATATGTTAGAATCATTTATCTCTTTTTGACGGTTAGATATTTTAGATTGAGAGAATGTCATAAAGTCAGATTACTCTCAATTATTCACGATTCAAATGATTTTTGATGATAATGATTAGTCACATCAAAATTCTCACTTTTCTATTTCTTAATGGATGAAGTTCTATCACTTATTTTACGCTCTCAAAAGACATATCACTTCTTTTCATTTTCAAATTTACATAGGAATTGAATTGTATTTCAAACAACCAAGTTGGAAGTTATAGTAGAGAAGAGAAAGAGGGGGAGAGGGAGTTGTTGGAAGAGAGAGGGAGTCATAAAAAAAAAAGAAAACCTACTCTCTTTTTAAAATATAAACATAAAATGAATTTTGGGTCAATCTTCGTGGACGAATCCAACCAACATTCCCTTTGTTGATTCTTGATATACTGTTGGTTTATTTATGTCCAGTGTCGGGCATTTTTAGAAAGTGTGGGATAATATGGTAACTCTCATTATCCCATTAACTTCCTATTAACCATCTAATGGTAACTCCCCAATTAAGTTAAAAACATGTCCATGTGAATGCCCATTCTTCCTCATCAATGAACGTGAGAAATAATGGCTTGGGCTCCTTGAGAGAAAATATACTTTCTCTAGAGAAAGAAAATATCATGAGGGTTGAAAATTCTCGCGTAGGAAAATCTCTCATCGTTAAATGATTTATCGGGCATGGGGCTTGAGGCGTCGTGGATTTGCAGTGGTGGTTCGATTGCGTGATCACCATCCGATCGTGCGAGCCGTTCAAGGGATATCGTGACATAGATTTTTTGAAGAGTGTCCTATAGATATATTTATCCCAAAAAATTTTGAATTTATTTATTTTACGTTTTCGTATGTACGACTAAATTCAACGTATATAATAGATTGAAGTAGATGATTTGTAAATAAGTGGTTGTGGTTCTACTATTATGCATAGGTGTGTTAACATGATGGCTCTTGTACTGGCGTATCGTTTTCAAGATCTTGGATCCTCTGGTTTTCAAAATAATATAGGCTTCTTAATATTATGTTACGATATATCATATATGATCTATGCAACGTGATTCCTATTTATTTTGGAAAAGAATGTTTACGTTTATTGGATCATGAACAAGTAAGCATGAGCAGGATTATTAACTGAAGAAGATGCTGTTGTCACTGAAGTTGCCAAGCTACACCGTGCTGACAGTAAAGCATCTGATAAAATGGAGGCTGAAATATTGGAGAAACGCGCTAGTATTGCTGCTGAAAAGAATTCAATTCCGGATAATTGGGCTGGCGGTATCTTGAAATGTAAGTCAGTTTTCAGGTGCAGGCTGTGCCAAAGAATTGTCTGTTTGACTGAGGAGAGTCTGATGGCACACCTTAAATCTAAGGTTTGACATTTTCTTCTTCCTATTTGTTTTCTCTTAGAGGTTACAACTGGCTTTCTATTTTCTTTCTTTCTTTCTTTTTTTTTTTATTTTTTTTTATTTTTGAAATAATGTTCGTATAAGATCTCAGTTTTGCGGTTGCACTTATTTAACAGGAGCAGAACTAAGAATGTGTGTTGGTTCCTTGAAGATTTCATTTTCTTTTTAATTTAGAATGGTAATAGGGGAATAGAGAGAGAAGCAGGGGAAGAAGAGAAAGATAAAACCATTGAAGATAGAAAAAGAGAGGGAGAGGAAATATTAGGATCCTCTGATAACTTAGAGACAAGACTTAATTCAATTCATTAATCAAAGTATCACCAATAATAAACCCTAAAACATGGCCTTAAAACAAATATGAAAATAATATCAAGAGAACTATCTCTGAAAAATTAGAAACAAACTAAACAATAGAAATTGTTCTAAAACCCTAAATATCTATATATATATATATTTTGGAACTGATAAAACCCTAAATATTACAAACATCATATTCTCCTGGGGCACGTTGATCAGGAGAAGAATCACGACTATAATATGAAATATGAATTGCTGTTGTGGTATGCCATATCTGAGAGAACTGGACTCGAAATGGACCAAGTGTCAATTTATTCAATTTACACAAATAAATTCATAATCCAAATTCTCCAAGTATATATTACTCCAATCAAAGGTTTAAGCACCGTAGTACTTGAGCTGGGTGAAACTAGGCCCAGATATTGCGAACCAGTTGAAACTCTTGAGGACCAGCCCAGCCAAAGCTGAACCCAGATGTGAACTGGGCTAAATACGACCAATGTCGAATCAGGCCGAAACAGAATTTAGCAGCATCTAGGGTGAAATTGAACTCGGAAGTGCTGACACAGGTCAGACTTCAAACCAGGTCTCTGGTCACACCATAAACATCGGCGGAAAAGTGATTTTGTGGCATGATTGTAATTTTCAGATTTCATGTATAATGCCGGTAGGAAAATAGAGAGAGAAGCAGGGGAAGAAGAGAGATGAACCACGAGAGAAAGATAGGGAGAGGGTTTATCCTATCCACCAATAACTTAAGAGATGCTCAATTCAATTCCTTAATCAAGGTATCATACAATATAGGTTCACCTTCATACACTAGCTTTTTGAATGTGTTCTAACTTGTAATTTCTCCCTCCACAGTTTAGATTGTATGATTCCTTTATAATCTTACTTAGAGAAGAAGTAAAATGAAAAGATTCTCTTAGATTTTGCTTCAGGCAAAGCTGTCTCAAGTTTTTGCTAAAACTAACTTTCGGAGTCGATAATTAGCATTATCCTTGAGCAGGCATCAGTTTTAAGTTTTCCTTTTATCAGTTAATACATAATGTAACTAGTGAAAAATGGTCAGTGGTCTGTGTCATTCAAAAGTATTCCATCTGCAAAGTCTGCAGGGTAGTTTTTACTTAATGTATTACAGATTTTACACTTTTATATGTATCCCTTGCTGTGACTATATGGTTCTGTAGAGCCTCAATTTGTTCTGCTTGTTAGGTGCCTCCAACATTGTGTTTGTAACACTTCTATCTCGGGATAGAAACAAAACAAATGTATGTTTTGCTTGTGGCATTGTTTCTGATCGATTTTGGCCACCTAGCTAATTAGAGTAAGTTTTCTCTTATTTCTTTATCACTTGCAAGCACCCCTGCACTGCCGGGGAACTGATGTTGGAGTTGATTGTCGGTTCATTTTCCTCTGCTATTGTGGAATTTTGAAGGAGTGGTTGGCTCTGGTTTTCCTCACTTCCCATTTGCTGATTGCCGCAGCCAAATTTGGATCCTTGCAAGTTTGGCTGCATTGGAATATGAATGGGTGCAATGGTCCCCAATAATGCTCAATATCTTATCTGAACAGCAGATATAGTCCTTCAGCTAGACTAGCTTTAACCAGATATATGCAACGAATCTGTTTTTGTTGCAGAGACGCGCGATCTGAGAAATTACAGAATGAAGGGAGGCTGAAGCTTATGCTTAATAGTGATGGAGAAATTGAGGAAGAGCAAGAAACCCATGCAGAGAGACGCGCGAACCGTTCCTGTGGCAAAGGTAACCTTATTGCATTGATAGATATGCTAGTCGCTTGGGCGCTTTCTCAGAAAGTGTTTAATTCTGCCATTTGTTTCAGGATCCCATAAATCAAAAAAGGAAAAATAAGGGAAGGCAGAGGCAGAGGCAGAGGATGCGATTGAAAAGGAAGGTAATTGGATATTGATTACAATTAGTTATTGCTGATGTGTACGTTAGGCCTGGAGAAGATTCCTAAATGCCGAATTGCAGTGATGCAGAAAATGGAAGAGGATTCCAATGCAGCAAAAGCGGGAGAATCTTAGGAACATCAAGTCAAGAAAAGTCAAAAAAATGAGGATTAGTGGGAGGGATAAACTAGGGGCGCTTGATTCGCATTCGGTAATCAAAATTACATTTGGAATCAAAGACCTTGAGAGTGGGCTTCAGAAACCCTTGTGTTCAATTACCTTATAGAAATCTTATAATTTGGAGGTTTTATTTTCATTTTATTAATTCAAATAAATCATATAGGTTTCGATTCGATTTTTTATACCGACTCACTTTAACCTAGAGTCTCTGGTTTTTTGACGCGGAATGAGAATATTTTACTGAGAAATGAAAGAATGTTGTTCATCTTTTTGAGTGCTTTTTGTCTTCAACATTTGAGTTTTGAGGTGTGAACACCGTTCATGTTTTGAAATACATTGAGTTGGATGGTGTAAGTTTAAATTTTGATTTCAAATTTTTTTTTTTGCTATTCGTCTTCCTACTTACTGCCAGTATACAATGTCTATTGTTTGCCCTTGTTTCCCATGTTGCCAAATTTTGGTTCATGTTTCTTTAAAGCATCTGGCTTGAAATGATTGACTCCTTGATTGAAACCCTCCATTTCTAAGTCACTAGAAGATGGATGGAACCCCGTTTTCATTGTAAGACCATTGACCTGAAATACTGAAAAGGCCTCTGGAGACCAGACCGGATAGAAAATTTCTATTTCTGCTCATATAAAAAATGGAGAAAGTAAATAATGTTCGTCTCTGCATACAAAAGAAATGATTAAAAAAGAAATAAACACTTTCATCATTATTTTCGAAAATATTACCAAAATACCACAAGTATTGAATTCAGAAAACATGAGTACAATTGTTACTAAACTTCTGACACTTATCCGTGGGAGATTACATAGTTATCCTTCACCGGGAAACTAGATCTGAGAATCCAGTAAACACACCTTCCCGCTTGATAAAATCTCGGTAACTCCCGCCATTTGCGACAACCGGCTACTGCCAGTGATTTCCACTCAATTTTGGCGGTCACCGGTTCACATCCGTCGAAAACCCAAAACACAACCTCCAAAATAAAAATCCATGTCCCTTCATTAACTGTGTTCTCTCTTTCTCTCTTCTCATCAATCTGTGAATCTTTTCAGGGTTTTTCAATTCGATGAAGCTTTCTAGGGTTTCGATTGGTTCGGAAAGCGCGACAATTGAGTTTGACTTGAATACGAGGAGACAACAATGAGCGCTGTTAGCATTACGAACGTGAAGGTCTTGGACAATCCGACGTCGTTTTCTGCTCCATTACAGTTCGAGATCACTTACGAGTGCTTGTCGGCTCTTGCTGATGGTTTTTCATCCCTCTCTCCCTCTCTCTCTCTCTCTGATTGCATCTTCTTGTTCGTTTCAATGTGTTTAATGCGGCTGTATGTGCATCTTTGTGTTCGTGTTGTTGAGGTAAAAATTAGGGTTTTCTTTTGTTCTGCACATTTGAACATCTGGAACAAAGTATTAATTGTTGTTATCATGCCATGTTATCGGGTACAAATTTCTCCCAAGTGAGTAGTTTCTGATTGAAAATTGGTTAGGATTCTTTTCATTGTATTAACTAGGCAAACCTTGGATTAGTTTAATGATTTGTTATGAAGTTCTTTATTGGATTTAGTTTCCACGTCTAGTGCCTCCACTTTGGAATAATTGATCGCATTTGGTCCATGTTCTTGCTGGGGGTGACTCTTTCTTCTTATGCTGGTTGTTAATAGAAGTAATTGGAATGAAAATTTCAACTCAATGAGGCTTTTATGTGTTTGATTTGTTGAAATTGTATAGGATCATCTGGGTCTTTTGAAGTTTCTCACAATTGATGTCATGATAACTGGGAATTTGGGGAAGACCTAAACTCCTCTTATCTGGAGATGTGACTGTCTGATATTCTTGGTATCTAACTTCATCAAGTTTGAGGTTTTGGTTTTCAATTGACCTGTTCCAAATTGGTTACAGGGTAATCGATCAATTTGCTTAAAACTTTTCTTTGAAAGATTTGCTAAGTTTGCATTTTCAGGCCCAATCTTATGATTTTCTTTTCATCTCTCATTCTATAAACACCAAGCATAAACCTTCTCCTAATTTATCAATAGCTTGTTATTAGACGAGCAAATTATAGTTTACATATTGCCAATTAATTATCAAGATTAGAGTTTGTGGGCATAGATCAAATAGAAAATATAAGAGAAGTCCTTCAAAGTTCATGTCGGTAGGAAGAAAAAATAAAGGCTGTAGCTAGTAGATATGGCTAAAAATGCTTTAAAGTCTGTTGGTTTTGATGTTGATTCTTAAAATGCTTCATTGATGATACTGACTTTCATTATTGTAAATGAGTCTGTGTATGAACTTTTTATAGTCCAATGATATTGTTAAAAATCCAATTTTAGGGATGAAAGAAAAGAGGGTGTTGCCATTTCTATTGCTTTGGGCTTTTCTAGTGAAAAGTATCCATGGGATCTTGGAGCAGTTTTTTTTTTTTTTAATTTTTAATTTTTATTTTTTCCCTCACTTGTCTGTAGAACTTGGAAGCAGCATAGTGCTCCAGTTTTTTCTACAGGTTGTGTACATGATTAAGGAGTTCCATACACCATTTTTTCTGTTCCCTGAGTTTAGTTGTTATTTAGGTATTCATAGATGGATTCAGCGTGAGCTATTGCAACTCTTTTTGTGTCGTAGATCATTTAAAGTGGTTTTATTTGCACTTAACTTGCAATATTTGCGTTGTTTCTGATTAATGAAGTTTCATAATGTCACCATGATTCAGATTTGGAATGGAAACTCATCTATGTTGGATCTGCTGAGGATGATGCATCTGATCAACTTTTAGAGAGTGTTTTTGTTGGGCCTGTCAACATCGGAAGCTATCGTTTCATACTGCAGGTAATGTATAATTGCCTTTTGTGATTGAACTAGTCTGCATTTTCAATTTGCATTTGATAGTGACTCTGAAGCATGTCCTTGTCAATTTTGTCAGGCTGACCCTCCAGACCCATCAAAGATCCGTGAGGAAGATATTCTTGGTGTGACGGTCATTCTGTTGACATGCTCTTATAATGGTCAAGAATTTGTCAGGGTAGGCTACTATGTGAACAATGAATATGATGATGAGAAACTAAGAGAAGAGCCTCCAGCCAAGGTTTTGATTGATAAGGTTAAGAGAAGCATTTTATCTGACAAACCTAGAGTCACCAAGTTCCCTATTAACTTCCACCCTGAGAAGAATGAGACCGGAGATGAACCTCCTACCACTGATTGTGTTGAAAAAAACGAGTAATCATCTCCACCTGGTTAATTTGCTTTCTGGGGACAAGATGCATATCTAGTAACTGTTCCAGACCTTCGAGTTTTCTTTTTCAACATATACATTGTGATATTCTGCTTCAGACAATATAGTTTAACCAGATTCCAAGATGCATTTCGCAATATAGCTCTGATTTAGCTACAAACACAGTGATGCTATGATAAATGAATCTGGCTGGGACAGCATTCAACCTACTTCTCATGGCTTACTAAGCATCTGTGGGACAAGTTGGATAGTTTATCCTTTTTTGAGTTTGGTTCTTACGATTTTGTAGAAATACAATGAACGTCTATTTTTTGTTCTATTTGCTGCTTATGGTTTGCTGCCTTATTAAAGATCATAACAGGAGAAAAAAAAATCATGTTCTTACTGAGATTGTGTCATTCTATTGTGGTGGTGAGATTTTCGGATGCATCTTTTCATGATTGGCATCATATTATTTTTTTCTGGTGTTTGCCGATTCTTTAGTACCAACTATTTGGGGACTCCGTCGCAGGATGGATCTCTCTGCAATTTAATCTCTCAAGTTTTCATTTATGCAGGAAACTTCTGGAGATCTAAAATTTCTCGCTTGCTTATGTTGGAATTTGGTATATTCTCAAGACAAGGTTGAGTGGCCTTCGCAGTATACAGATAATTATTTGAACTCATAGAAACAGAAGTATCCTTGGGTTGAAGAAGGAATCCCCTTTATCAAAATAAAGATAAAGCCGCTGTGTGATGGCTGAATATAAAGAAAATTAACGATAACATTTTCCAAAGAATAAAAGAATTTGTCTCCAAAATCTTAATCCTAATCTGTAGTGAAGGTGAATAGACGAATCAAAAATAAAATACAATTATGTAACATCGACTCTAGCTGGTTTATATTCAGCAATGGCAAATCTGTTCCGTTACCCGTGCTCCCTCCATATGTGGTTCATCTTTTCAATTGGAATGTTGTGTGTCTAGTCAAGAGGTAAACGAAGAGGGTCGTTATATCAACTCTAGCTGGTTTACCTTCAGCAGTGATAAATCTCTTCCAACACCAGTGCTCTGTCCAGACGTGGTTCATGTTTTCAATTGGAATGTTCTTTGCCTCGGGCAAAAAGTAGTAGACGAAGAGGGTCATAACAAGCACAAAGGCTGCAAACAATATGAAGAGGCCATACTTGAGGTGGTAGAGCATTGTCAAGAAAACTTCTGCCACTCCAAAGGTGAAGAGCATGTTGACTGAGGTCGTCATGCTCTGTGCTGCTGATCTAATCTCCAATGGAAAGATCTCGCTTGGGACCAACCACGCAAGAGGTCCCCATGACCAAGCAAATGCTGCCTGATATAGGCATAGGCACAATGCCACCAACCCGCCATACCACTTCGCAAGTATGTCACCTCTCCGGACACTCCAAATTTCAGCGAAATGCACTCCAAATTTCAACGCAATTGGCACAGCCACTGCAATCTACATACAAACAACCAAACAATCAATACATTGTAAAAGAAAGCAAGTAAATAATGGATAGATGAAATAAGTATTGGATTACCTGGGATATAAGCATTTGAAGACCTTCCAGAAAGAGAACTTTTCTGCCCCCACCTGTCAGTGCCATAGATAGACATCAAAGCTGCGAAGACATTGATGGCACCAATGATGACAGCAGAGAGGATTAGTATTTGCTTCCGAATCCAAGGGACCTGAAGAGGACCGGGGCATAGAAAGTGACAATATTGATGCCTATGAGCTGCTGAAAGCAGGGAATGAGAATGGACATTGTCAAATGGGGTGTACTTCCTCATTTTGATGTTTTTCCAAGGATGGGCCGCTTTCTTTGAGGCTTCACTGGCAGCACTGAGATCATTGAATTCGGCGTGGACATCTTCAACAAAACATGGATCTTGCGGAGCATCTCAGGGGCTGTCTTGCTTGCCTCTTACAATCGTGGAGTTGCGAGTGTCTGGAAGGATGAATGCTGAAAATGCGATGAAGATGGCAGGAACTCCTGCACATCCCAAACTGATGCGCCAGCCCCAATCACCCTTTATCTCTGCAGTGAATTAGTTGACAATGTTGGCCACAAGAATACCGACAGTGATGGATACATTGAAGACCACATTGAGTGAGCCTCTGTACTCGTATGGAGCCATCTCAGAGACATAAAGTGGTACAGACTGTCAATACCAGCGTGAATTTGTCAGCGACAATAATTTCAGTTAAATGATTTAATCAATCCTGTAAGGTACCTGAACAGAGAAACTAACACCAAAACCTAAGAGGATCCGACCAATAATGAGCATGGCAACTTTCACGGCAGCAGCGTTGATGATAGCAACCAACAAGAAAATCACACTTCCCAAGAACATTGATAACTTCCTCCCCATCTTTTTTGTAACATAGGAAGCAATCAAGAAGGCAACTAGAACCAAGTTGAGAGAAGATGTGAACAATGTTAGTGTGACTGTCAAATTTGCAGTACTGGTTGGTCGAGTGATTTTCCTCTTCCAATCTTTGAACTGATGGGAAAAACTCTTGCAGGAATGGAGCCATTGATGTCACCCAACCTCTTTTATCGTAAGTTGATTAATGAACAATTAATACATAAGACCTTTGTAATTAAGAAAGGAGAGAGAGAGAGAGAGAGAGAGAGAGGTGAAATATAATTCACCCGAAATGCCAAGATCGTAACCAAAGGATAAACCTCCCAAAGCAGAGAGAACACAAGCAAACAACTCGAATCATGTAAGCTTCCCGGGATACTCTTTTCCAGGACCTGACTCAATACCAAACCCTCCTGCCATTCTTGCTAATGAAGTAGAAAACCAGAAGATCGATGGGCTGTAAATGTGAAGGGAAGAACGGTGGGGTGCTTATATAGAAAAGAAAATTAGACAAATCCCACCCAAGAATTTGGATTTCATGCCAATCCCCCATTTTATTTTGGCTGGCATGCAAATGCCATGATTCTTACTCTTTATTAATATTTCTTTTTTTCTGTTATGATGAATTTGGAAAGTAATGCTTGTGTTTGATATACACCCAACATTAATCTATTTGGCATGATTGGTTATGAAACTAGATGCAAATTAATATTAGTGCAATGTTCACTGAAAATTGACTGCAAGGAGGATTTTTACTAGCCGACGTGTGTTGTTGTGCTTGTATTTTTCCTCTTCTTTTCCTCTCTTGCTTCCATTTTTGTGTGCTCTGACTACACCGGCACTTATGTGCATAGTGTAGCGCAACTTTCCTTTTAACTCTCATGAATTTTCCATTTTTAAAAAAAGCTTCGACTAACTTTGAAGGGTTTGGTATGATTGGCTGGTGTTCACGTGTCTCTACTCTTTGCTTTCAACTCTCTTTCCAAAGTCCAAAGAGTATCCTTATGTGGTGATATTGGTCCTGCTATAAAAAAAAATGGTTTAATTTGTTTTACCTTCTCTCTATGCATTAGATTCCACGTTAGATTTATTTGCATGTAAAAGCCATAGCAGGGAGAGAGCACTGTCTTTCCAGATGAACTGAACAAGTGTCATTCATTTTTTCTCTCTCTACGCATCTATCATTTTCTATGTGAAAAATGGGATTTCATTCCAATTCTAAATATCAATACAAGAGCTATTTATATAAATTAAAAACCAACGAACTAACCACTTCTCTATCTAATTAATCTAATAATCACTATTAACTACCAAACTAACATGTCAACTAATGCAAGCAACTCACGTACTCTATAGCCCTATATTCTAATCCTTCAAGATGTGCATGTCTATCCAACATGCACATCTAGGAGTATTAAACACCTAAAATGTCAAAATCCAAAACAAAAAGTTGTAAACAAGCTCTTGGCATGAAAACAGTTGAAAACTCTCCCTAACTTGAGCCACAGCAACAGTAAAGTTGCTTGGATCCTTTAGATACTCTTTTCAGCAACCCAACAAATGGATGAGAATGTCGCGTTTCCACAGCGACAACAATCAGATTCTTGTAGGCATTGATAAGCATGCGGATTACAGCAGCAAGTGTTGGATATTTGATGTCAGCAACAATAACATTAGAGTGTCCAAGAAAATATTGGTCTAAGAACATCTTGCTTAAATGAAAATCAACCACATTTTTTTTTTCTTTTTTTGCTCATCTTCAGCAGCCCTCACAGCCAAACAGACAATTCGGCAGCACAAGACCCAGCCATATCAAAACTAATCTCTGCAAGAGTACAACTTCTGTGGTGTCGCCAGACAAAACGTTCAAGGAGCAAAGAGCTCAAACCAGAACCAGTTCCACCACCAACAAGGTTAAACATCAAAAACCCTCGCCTAGAATGTAAAACACATTCCTTTGAGGAATCTTATCATACACATGAAATTGTAATGGCCAGGCCTATGTCAGACATTCCAATTAAACTACCGAACGAATCTACTCTCATTGGCACAAAAATGAATTCCACATCGATAACTCTGCCTCCAATTCAAAACCCAATTTCCATTTCCCCTAGACTCGATCGAGTGAAAGAAATGCAGGAGGGTTCTTTGATTACAGCTTTAAACTATGAAACCGAGAGGAAGTGCAGAGAAATTACAACAATGGCAGCAAAGAGAGCACTCTGGCATATTCCGTTGAGATTTGAAGAATTTCTGAGATTAACGAAGAGTTAATTCGGAGAGAGGAAGAACAGAATCGGGTTCAATGAAAGGACGCAATTGAAAGGAATCTGCGGAAGAAATTAGGGTTTTCAGATGGTGAAATGGAATAAAAATTCTGTGTTGATAACAGTTTTCCCCGTGTAGTTTGACCGGATCTGAACTTGGGTCTTGTGATTTTAGAAGTGTCAATTTGTCCTCTGGTGGTTGACCCTTTTGGCAAGTTGGCCTCCGAGATTAGCACCTGGCACCCTTCTACTTCCGTCCGCGAATCGCGATTTAGAAATAATTTCAGAAAACGATGAAATTCAAGAAATAATTATGAAAAAAATTGAAACTTTCGAAAGGGTCTGAGGCTAGGGTTTTGAAAAGCTATCACCGGAAAATGGTTTTCTAGCGACGACAATCCACCAGAAAGGCTGAGTAGTGTTTTCGAAGCAGCAAACAGCATTAACAGCGACAATGGCTTGTTTTGACGGCGGAGATGAGTAAGCTGAAGCAAAAATCAAGAATTGTGACCAATTGATGTTAGAAAACTGGTTTTAAGGTCATAATCAAACTCTAGAGGTTGGGAAAAGAAAGAATTTAATTTAAATGAAACATAGTTTACCGTCGGATTCAATGGCGGCTATTTTACGACAAGGGAGTTTTCGATAGAGAAAGAAGAGATTGATGATACGAATGTGACTTTGAGAGAGTGTGTAACGTCGATACTGTAGTGTAGGTAGAAGAGTACCATTTTCGAAATATATATATATATATAATGAGTTTAAATTTGATTTTTGATTTTGGAGTATTGAAATTAAATTTTTTGATATATTTTAATTTGTCGAATCAATAAATCGAAATAAATCTCATTTTTATGAAATTCACATTTCTAACGAAATATGGGTGTGAAAATATATATGCATAAATATATATATATATAATTATTAAAAAAAAAACAGTGGGGAGGAGACGCAGTGTTTTGCTTCAAAACGCTACGTCCCCAAGGAATTAGGGTGAAACCCTAATTCCCCTTCTCTCTCATCCTGTCTCTTCGTCTCCCTTTCTCTTTCTCTTTCTCTCTCTCTCTCTTTCCCCGACTTTTCCTCTTCCGCGGCCGTTCATCTTCCTCCGCCATAGTTGATTGTCTTCCTCCGCCGCGTGCCGCCGCCACCCTCTCCCTCTCTGTCTTCTCTCTCTACCCCGCTCACCGTCTCTCTCTATTTTGTTCTCTCTCTCTTCGGCTTCGCCCAAATCCGCCACCTCGCATCCCAGGCCGCGAGCGCGAGCCAGGCCGCACGCACCAGTGCACGAGCGCGTACCAGCCCGCAAGCCACTGTTGGCCCACAGGCCCATTAGTCGCAAGCCCGTCCGCCCCCCCGCCCGCCAACAGGCCCGCCAGCATACAGCCCATTAACCGCAGGTCCGCCAGCCCACAGGCCCGCCAACCCGTAGGCCCATATGCATGCAGGCCTGCAGGCCTACTGGGCCGCAGTCCATGAGCCCGCTAGCCGAAGCCCACTGGCCCGTTGACCCGTGAACCCACGAGCTCGTTGTAGCCCATGAGCCTGCGACGGCCTGTGAGCCCGTGACAGCCCATGAACCTCCACGCAGGTAACTGACTTAGGGTTTTGCTTCCGATCTAAGTGTTTGAACCTAACTAATAAACTCTGTCTTGATAGGTAGCATTTCAAATCTTGGAGTGATCGATGAGACATTCGGACAAAAGTCTGCAATCCGAGAAAAACCCTAGATGAGTGATTTCGGAGCCATTCGATTTGGTTATCGAATTTAGGATAAATTTAAGATAAGAAGTCTTGTATATACTAAAATGTACACTAAATTCTAAATGAATGCATTTTCGGACATTATATGCCGCTCATTAGGTTAAGTGTAGAAATTTATATGCAATGGGACTGTTCAGTATGATAAAATCAAATTAAGTTGATTTGAATAGTTTCCCTTGGAGTTTAAATTGACCTATGCATGAAAATAGTGGAAAATTAGGATTTGAGTGCAAGGGTTGATGCAGCATTTCTCATTATAAATTATTCTGCTTATAGGTAATTTAAATACGACATCCGTATTATGAAAATAGACTCATATAATTTGAAAATGACATATGACTTGAAACATTTGGATGAAAATCGAAAAGTGTATGATTTTTCAAAAATTTTCCATCTTATAGGAAAATTATTTATTTTAAAACTTATTTCAGATCTTGAGTGGCTTTAAGATTGAATTTGATTTGATTTAAAGATACGTTAATTGTTTATAAATGAAATGCAACTGATGACATTAGAGTGTATTCATAAATTGCAGAGTTAAAATTTGTACAAATTTAGGAAAAATGGATAAACCTTATAATACTTGAAATTTGATGTTAAATTCTAATAATCTGATTAGCTTGATTTTTTTGAAAATTCGAGAAGTCAGATTAGATTTGTTTTGAAAATAAAGAGTGACCACCCTCCCTAAAATAGTGAGTGAGACTTTAACATCTTCTATTGATTGACAAATCATGTTTTACCGATATTCAAATGACATGATTTCTATACGTGTGAAAACTAAATTT
The DNA here is from genome assembly GCA_033439265.1 of Dillenia suffruticosa. Taxonomy (NCBI): domain Eukaryota; kingdom Viridiplantae; phylum Streptophyta; class Magnoliopsida; order Dilleniales; family Dilleniaceae; genus Dillenia; species Dillenia suffruticosa. The sequence continues at coordinate 4,396,699 of JAVTVX010000037.1, read as the reverse complement.
TTGGATTTTGATAAACATATTTTTATGACTATTGGAGTGTCCCAACTGTTGATTTTATAGATTATGCATCAATGAGTTTGATAATTGATATTGTGCCACCTTTTTGACATATTGACATGTTTTAATACTTCTACTGTATTGACACGTAGTTTTAAATGTATTTACATGTACTATTTGGGCTATACGCCCGGCCGAAATTATGTTACGATGCATGAAATTATATGCCCGGCCGACATGATGCTGTGATGCATGGGGCTACGTGCCCGACCAACTTGGTGATATGATGATATGCTTCCTATAGTATTCCGTAGCTATGAAGGACATTTGATAGAGGCACCCTTTGTGCCCGGATATGTTTCGGTTGGAGGTATCTGCCAGATCGTCATGTGTATGGGTGTCCCAAGTTGACCCTCATCGGGGAGGACGTGAGTTTACTTTTGTCTAGCATTGGGCGGGACACCATATACGGCCGACTATATATATATGTATCATTATTATTATTTACAAGTTAGTTGTAGTAGTCTGTGGTCAATATTGGGTAGAGAGCCATTATTTGATATTTGCATAGTGAAAACCCCCAATGCGCCCGTCCTTGGTCTAGGTAGACCATTGTCGGGGTTATTTGTTCAGTCGGCTCTACATATGTGACTTGATACATGGATGGATGCATATGTTATTTTCTGATGTGTGACTTGAGATATGTTTTATTCTGTAACAGTATGTTATTTTCGCGCACTCGATATTTTGTTACATGTTTTAACACTCCAAGTTCACCCTTGATATTGATAGTATGATATCAATCCCCTCGCTTACTGAGTATCCTCCCATAGATACTCACCCCTCACTTTCTCCCCACAGTATTAGTCTTGGACTGAAGAAGAATTATTGTATTCTTGCGACGTGGAATTGATAGTACTGGACTTGGGTATGAATGTTATCATATCTTCCGTTACGATTATTGGAGATTTTAGTTTGATGAATGTACTTATTTATTTATTTTGGGATGACTGTATAATTTATGTATATTTATTTGTGAAACTCTCATAATTTATTTGTATTGAGACGATTGTACGTGTTTGAATGCCACTTGAAAAAATTATTGTATATTATGTAAAATTTTAGGTCCGCTCGGTATGACGGTTGCTCATGCTCTAGTTGTGTATGACAGTAGAGGTCTGTGGCTAAATCTGTTGGAATTTTTTATAGTTTTGCGTTGTTCTGGATGTTGGCTGTGGCATTGGTTGATTTTGGAGAGTTCGGGATGACCATTTATTTATTTTACAGGATGAATGTTGATATACAGGTCAAATTGTACTTGGGAGACCTCTGAAATATAAGGAGGTTTTCTCTGATTTTCTGTAAAAATATAGCCAGTATTCAGGGCAATGGGCGGCTGTTCATGATCCCAGTTCGGGGCGTGACAGTTCGGTTGGTATCAGAGCGTTTAGATTAAAGAAAGGATAGTAATGAAAGCATTCCCAAGTACATTTAAAAGTTCTCAATGCATTAGAGAGTTTCGTACATTCATTTAAAGTCTCATACGTTGTCGTAAACCACTAATTTCATTCATTTTAGGGGGTTAGTTACGAAATAACTAACCCTAATTTTTCAATCATACCAAACTCTAGAATTATATTTAATGAAAAAATTCTCCCTTTGCAGAATTATGCTGCCTAAACGCGGTAGATCAGTGGGATGCGGAGCTAAACTCGCGCTACCCGAGACTCCTTAAGTGCCTAACCCTTCGAAGGGACCTGAGACCCTTGGAGTGCCTGAGGCTGCTTCTTCACGGGCGGCCCCTGCAGCGCCTACTCAGCTGGCTGCTCCAGTCAAGGTTCCACCACTGTCCCTTGAGGCGTTTAGGTAGGTATATGAGTGGTACACCTCCCACGGGATTCAGATTTCACCCCCACCATCACCGACGACAGTGCCGACTTCTACGGCCGTGCCACCTCCACAGTACTGATGGTCGCGCCGACTCGTACAGCCGTGCCACCTTCAATTGTACCAGATTAGCCTCCGGTTGTTGGTTCTTCCACTATTTTAGGACCTAATGACATTACCTCCTCCACTTTGAGGCGTATTCACGAGCTCCCCCAGTTGGTGAAGGAGGCGAGGCAGTTAGGCTGCACGGAGTTCGCGGAAACAGGTGATTCCACAGCAGCGAAGCATTGGATCAACTGCACTCACAGAATTTTGACTGATCTGGGGTTGAGCGAGGACTCCCGACTTTGGATAGTAGAGAGATTTTTAGATGGTGACGCCCTCACTTGGTGGGAGGTGATTTGTGACGAAGCTACCGAGCCGTTACGATGGGAGGACTTCTTGCAGGAGTTTGATCACAGGTACTTCTTTGAGTTCCAGTAGGACCGCAAGAGGTCAGAGTTTCTACACTTACGGCAAGGAACCAGGATAGTGACAGAGTATAAGATGGAGATAAGGCAACTAGCTGCTTTCGTTCCAGACTTAGCCGCTGAAATAGCTACGGTTCAAGTTTGAGGATGGCCTCAACTTGAATATCAGGAGGTATATGACAGTGACTCCTAGTCTCTCTTTTGCGGAGATAGTGGACTCAACACTTAGGGCGAAGGAGATCGTCCGTGCTAAGGGCAGACAGTGGGAGAACAGAGAGTTAAGGAAGAAGAGATCTGGGGCTTCTTCGAGCCAGGGCTCGAAGAATGGCAGGAGTTCAAGATATCAGGAAGGCTCTTCTTAGCCGAGACAAGCACATCTTGGACAGGGATCACGATCTCAAGGATTTAGAGTACCGGCCCCTAGTGCCACTAGTTAGACTTCAGATCAGCGGCACCCCTTTTGTCGCCGATATGGTGGAACCACCCTTTTGGAGAGTGTGGGGTGCTTGTTACATGCTTCCGGTGTGGGAAGGCAGGGCACATCAGGAGCACCTGTCTTGAGTTGGGATTTAGAGGTCAGATAGGTTCAAGACACTCGAGTGTTCCCCGAGGAGGACAGTAGGGAGCACCGGCACACTCGAGTCACACCGCTCCACGGACAGCAATCGGGAGTAATACGGTGCCAGGACCATTCCGACAACAGTAGACGACACAAGCCCGTGTATACACCATGACGCAGGAGGACGCTCAGACGAGTCCTGATGTGATTATTGGTGCTTCTCCCACTGATCATCATGTTTAGAGATATTTTCCTTTTATGTACCTTCTTTTGAGCACCTTCACTAGTTAAAACCTTAGAGGTTTAACTATGTTGGTATGTATATACATTTTGATATATATATATGAGAGCATATATTTTCTTCCATATTTATAAACTAATCTTTTATTTTCTCACATTAAGAGTTATAAAAATATAGGGAGTCGACGCTCGTGTCCTTATTGACACTGTGTCGAACTATTTGTATGTGAGAAGCGTATTTTGCCTATAGGTTGGGTAAGTCTTGTTGCCACTTGATGAGGAGATATTGGTCATTTCTCCTCTCAGTGAGCAGCTACTTAGAGATGCTATCTACAGAGGGAGTAAGGTCATGGTCAGAGATGCGATACTCGAGACAGACTTAATTCCACTTGAGATGATGGATTTTGACATCATCCTAAGGATGGATTGGCTAAATATGCATAGAGGTTCAGTAGATTGTTTCACCAAAGAAGTGGAGTTTCGGAGACCCGAGGAGCCGTTGTTGAGGTTCCTAGGCGAGGGGCGAGTGTTACCTCGCTGTGTTGTATCTGTGATAAAAACCAAGAGATTGATACGCCAAGGGTGCACAACATACCTGGCTTATGTTATTGACACTACTGTGGAGGGGCCGAGGCTTGAGGAGGTCCCAGTGGTGTAGCTGTTCCCAGATATATTTCCCGAGGAGCTACCCGACTACCCCCTGTTTAGGAGTTTGATTTCGAAATTGTTCTAGCTCTAGGGACCATTCCCATATCTATTCTACCATACAGAATGGTGCCAGCTGAGCTTAGAGAGCTCAAGGTCCAGTTGCAGGAATTGCTGGACAAGGGTGGTTTTATCCGTTCGAGCACTTCGTCTTGGGGTGCTCTGATGTTATTCGTGAAGAAGAAAGACGGGACTCTACGATTGTGTGTAAACTATAGGTAGCTAAACAAGGTTTCCATCAACAATCAGTATCCTTTGCCGCGTATTGCTGATTTATTTGATCAGTTCTAGAGTGCGCGTGTTTTTCTCAAAGATCGATCTTCGATCTGCATATCATCAGTTGCGGATTAGGGCTGAGGAAGTGCCCAAGACCGCATCCCACACCCGATATGGACATTACGAGTTCGTGGTTATGTCGTTTGGGTTGACCAATACACCAGCAGCCACAGATAGTGACCGAGGTATGGATTTTCCTTGGTTTTGCGGGGTGTTATTAGCGGTTCGAAGAAGGATTCTCCCAGATCGCTGCTCTACTTTCCACACTAATACGAGGGCGTCAAGTTCTTATGAGACGATCGTTGTGAGACGAGCTTTCAGGAGGTCAAACAACAATTGACGACGAACGGCCAGTCAAAGAGGACCTTAGTGTTCTAGCTCAGCACGTAGCTATTCTAGATCGATATGTCAAAAAGTTGCGGAGTAAAGAAGTTTCATTGGTCGGAGTTTTGTGGAGGAGTGACCAGGTCGAGGAAGAGACCTAGGAGCCCGAGACACTATTAGGAGACAGTACCCCCACTTATTCAGTGTAATGCTTTCTTTTAGTTTCAAGAACGAAATTTATTTTTAAGGGGTTAGAAAATGTAATACCGACACTGCGATATCCATAGATGAGTACCATTTTTGAAATATATATATATATATAAAAAATGAGATTAAATTTGATTTTTGATTTTGAGGTATTGAAATTAAATTTTTTGGTATATTTTAATTTGCCGAATCGGCAAATCGAAATAAATCTCATTTTTATGAAATTCGCATTTCTAACGAAATATGGGTGTGAAAATATATATGCATAAATATATATATAATTATTAAAAAAAACAGTGGGGAGGAGACGCAGCGTTTAAATTGACCTATGCATGAAAATAGTCGGAAATTAGGATTTTAGTGCAAGGGTTGATACAACATTTCTCATTATAAATTATTCTGCTTATAAGCAATTTAAATACGACATTCGTAATATGAAAATAGACTCATATACCTTGAATATGACATATGGCTTGAAACATTTTGATGAGAATCGAAAAGTGTATGATTTTCCAAAAATTTTCCATCTTATAGGAAAATTATTTATTTTAAGGTTTATTTCAGATTTTGAGTAGTTTTAGAGTTCAATTTGATTTGGTTTAAAGGTACGTTAATTGTTTATAAATGAAATGCAACTGATGACATTAGAGTGTATTCATAAATGGATAAATTGATGACTCACTGTTCTGATGATTTGATTAGATTGATCTTTTTGAAGACTCAAGGAGTCAGATTGGATTTGTTTTGAAAATAGGGAGTGACCACCTTTTCTAGAACAGTGAGTGGGACTTTGATATTTTCTATTGATTGACAAATCATGTTTTATTGATTTTCAAATGACATGATTTCTATACGTGTGAAAACTAAATTTTTTGATTTTGATAGATATATTTTTGTAACCATTGGAGTGTCCCAACTGCTGATTTTATAGATTATGCATCCATGAGTTTGATAACTGATATTGTGCCATCTTTTTGACATATTGATATGTTTTAATATTTCTACTGTATTGACACATAGTTTTAAACGTATTTACATGTACTATTTGGGCAATACGTCCAGCCGAAATTATGTTACGATGTATGGGGCTATATGCATAGCCGACATGAAGATGTGATGCATGGGGTTACGTACCCGGCCGACTTGGTGATTTGGTGATATGGTGATATGGTGATATGCTTCCAATAGTATTTCGTAACTACGAAAGACATTTGGTAGAGACACCCATTGTGTCCTGATAAGTTTCGGCCGGAGGTATCCGCCAAATCATCATGTGTATGGGTGTCCCAAGTTGACCCTCATCGGGGAGGACGTGAGTTTACTTTTGTCTAGTATTGGGCGGAACACCATATACGGCCGATTATATATATATGTATCATTATTATTATTTACAAGTTAGTTGGAGTAGTCTGTGGCTAGGGGTAGAGAGTCATTATTTGATATTTGTATAGTGAAAACCCCCAATGCGTCCGTCCTTAGTTTAGGTAGACCATTGTCGGGGTTATTTGTTCGGCTGGCTCTACATATGTGACTTGATGCATGGATGGATGCATATGTTATTTTCTGATGTGTAACTTGAGATATGTTTTATTCTGTAACAGCATGTTATTTTCGCGCACTCGATATTTTGTTACATGTTTTAACACTCCAAATTCACCCTTGATATTGATAGTATGATATCAATCCCCTCGTTTACTGAGTATCCTCCCATAGATACTCACCCCTCACTTTCTCCCCACAGGATTAGTCTTGGAATGAAGAAGAATTATTGTATTCTTGCGACGTGAAATTGATAGTACTGGATTTGGATATGGATGTTACCATATCTTCCGCTACGATTATTGGAGATTTTAGTTTGATAAATGTACTCATATATTTATTTTGGGATGACTATATAATTTATGTATATTTATTTGTGAAATTCTCATAATTTATTTGCATTGAGACGATTGTACGTATTTGAATGTCATTTGGAAAAATTATTCTATATTATGTAAAATTTTAGCTCCGCTCGGTATGGCGGTTGCTCATGCTCTAGTTGGGAATAGCAGTAGAGGTCTGTGGCTAAGTCTGCTAGAAATTTTTATAGTCTTGCGTTATTCTGGATATTGGCTGTGACATTAGTTGATTTTGGAGAGATCGAGATGACCATTTATTTATTTTACAGGATGAATGTTGATATACATATCAAATTGTATTTGGGAGATCTCCGAAATATGGTAAAGTTCTGCCCGATGCCGACATCTAAGGCAATGGGCGGCTGTTCATGACTCTGATTCCAAGCGTGACAAGGTGTGGAGGATGTTTAAGTGGTCAATTGAAGGAAATTTTGAAGAAAAGGGAGAGAGATTCATAGTTGTGATTAGAAGCACGAGATTAATCTGAATTAATTGAATAAAATTTTGAATATTGTACCCTTTCCAAGTTATAGTAAAATAATAAAAGAAAGGAAGAAGATGGCGCGTGTTTCACCTGTGCGAGTGAGGGTGTGCGTGAGAGGAGACTACAGGGGCAAAGTGTTAAAAAGCAAGCCACTTGTCAATTGTCAAGCACAATGACCAACATTTTTTTTTTTTCCGGAAAGTAAAATATCATAATCCTGGCTACGAAAAGAGCCAAAACCAAGGGAGAATTGAAATTTCTAAATCTCGCGAAGAAGATGAAAATTGAAATTTCACAAGGATGAAGAAACGAAAATACCAACAAATTGAGCAAAATTAAAAAAAACTCATCCAAAATTTTCTTCAATCTTAAAAGAAACTATAAAAATCTTAAAATTTTACGAATAATGACAAAAGTTTTAAATTAATCAAAAACGATTAAGAGAGAAATCTAAGACTGAAATCACATAAATTGTCTAACTTTGGCTCCACATGAGAAATGAGATTTCATTTCACTAATAAATCACCACATACTGATTCAGAATAATTCGAGATTAATTAATTAACTATTTTTTAACTATTAAATTAATCCACTAATCATTATTAATCAGATATTAACAAATATTAAGAATAGAAGGCAAGAAGACAAGTAAAGAACAATGGTAGCACATTGATCCATAATGAATAAATTTAGGAAACCGATAATAAATTTTTTTTTTTTAGTTTTTATTATCAGTATCCAAATTTTACTCTATTAATCTAGTTTGAGTACTATAAAACCTATTTTAAGGGTTAATTTTTTTAAATTCTTTTTTATCATTTTTAAAACTCGAACTCGAAATTTTTAATTAAAAGAATAGAATGTTTTTGACCATTTAAATTAAAGGAGTTTGGTAACAACCGATAATAATTACACCCGGCTAATGAAGCAATTTCTTATATTCACTTTGCACATTTATAGTTCAAATAAAAGCCTCCCCAAGTAAATAAAATATTATTGGGGTAATAAAGACATAAAATGTTGAGAATATTAATTTAAAACATTTTAAATTATTGAAACTATCCATCCTATATCACTTCTAAACCGTCTTACGAAAATTCTGTCAATGTCAAGAAAGTTATAACACCGAGAAAATAAAAAAAAAAAAATTATGCATGCATGCAAATTTTGGTTTAGATATTACAGACGAAGCTTTTTATTGAAATATAATACAATTTAATCCTTGTATTAAACTAGCAAAAGACCAACAACCATGCAAACTATCAAAAGTCCCCTAGCAATGCTGGGACAGTTCTACCAGGGTCCGACCGTATACAACCTGAGAAGAGAGAAATTTTTTTTCTTTATTGGCAAATGGGTCTACACAATTTGCATATGGGCTCCTTTGCATTCTTTTCTTTATTGGCCGGTATTTACAAAATTTGAGAAAGGCACCCTCTTAAGAGTAGTGTACTCAAATTGTATTACCAAAAAATTTATCATAATCACAACTTATATTCAGGTTTAATAAATAGAGGGACTAGCAAAACCCACTTCAGTACAAAGTAAGTAAAACCCTTGTTTTAGACTTTCAAAATTTTCAATCCATAAATTTCAGCTCTTCTATTATATTATTATCATTATAATTATAATTTAAAAAATTATTCAATGAATTTATTCAAAGGAAACAATTAGTGAATAGGTTCACTTCCAAACAAACTATTATTTTTTTTCCCTCCACTTATCTTTCTAAATTCCCGACTACCTTCTACCAAATTCCGTAATTATTTTAACATTCCTTTGCTAAATTGCTTGTAACATTCCTATTTTTGTTTTATAAAGTAAATTGATTGGTAGATTTTTACATAATGATATAATTTTTTTTTTTAAATCATGTAGTTTATAAACATATGTATTGGGATAAGCACACAACACTCATTATCTCAACATATAAGTGGATTTCAAGAAATTCAGTAAAGATGTATACTACAATAAACAAGTGTAGATATTTAAAATAAAAAACTGAATGTTAGATTTTACTTAAATTCATTAAAACAAATAAAAAACAATACGAAACCTATTTATGAATGAAAATTATTTTCAATTAGGCATTAGTAGTCTGAAAAATATGGGCAACTACTCAATTAATCTATCAATTAAAGGAAAAAATTAAAGAATTTATGATAGATGAAGAAAAATTGAAATCAATTTATAGTAAAAAAAAAAATTGAAGAAATCTATCATTTAAGATGAAAAACTAATAAAATAATAAAAATACAAAAAGAAGTAAGAGAGAGAGAGAGAGAGAGTATAAATATCTATGTTAGAGAATAGAGAGGGTTTAGATGTGTGGGGGATAGGTAAATGGATTAGAAAAGATAAGAGTTAGTAAGGGAAAAAAAAATAGATATAATTAATTGATTTTTAATTAAGCATTAAACGTGTTAAAATTCAAAAGCTCAAATGACTTAACTCACTACAAAATTAAAGTATTGTGTTGACGGTAACTTTTAGGATCAGTGACTTTTAGTCACGATTTTTATACTTTATAGAGATGATTTATGATAAAACCGTCGAAAAATATAACCATTTCCCAATAGACTAAAATCTCCGTAAAGAAAAGTTTAACAACTGTCAATAAAAGTACCACAATCGTCTGTAAAGACATATTTAATTGTGATGGTTAAAAATTATGATAAGTAAATGTAATAGTTTTTTTGACAAGATTTAAAAACAGTCTCAATATAAATTTTTTTTATTATCTACTTCACAATACTGTCTTTATAGGTTTTAGAAGTATGGTAACATACAAATTTACTGTTTTTTAAAACTAAATTCAATTCTCACCGTTTGTATAAATTTTATTTATATCAACCTATATATTGTAACGTCTATAAAACCTAAAATTGTTATCATATTTGTATCATATACTTTTATATTTGAAAATACTCTAAGTGGTAAGTTGTAATAAATTTATATAATAGTAGTTTTAGCTAGATAAGCAGATGGTAAGTATGTAATAAGTAAGAAAGTAAATTTATATAGTGATAAACTAGTGGTAAGTTTGTGATATATAATTAGATGGTAAGTGATAAGTAGATAGTAAGTGGTAAGTTAGTGGTCATGCTAGCCCGCGCATGTCACTGTGTGCGGCATGCACGTATGCAAGCGCCCTAGAGGGCACCCAGCCAGGCTAGCACGGGCGCCCGTGCATGCCACAGCACGCGGCATGCGCTCATGCACTCAGCATGGGTTAAATAATAACTTCATGAAAGTAATTGTAATTGTAGTTAAGTCATTAATTTCACTAAATCTAATTTTATTTTTATTTTTATTTCAACTATTATATTTTTTCATTTTTTATTTTTATTAATTCTATTTCAATTAATGTAATTAATTTAATTGTGTTTGTTTTTTTTATTTTTTGTTTTTTAAATGAGTATTGAATTTAAATTATAATATATTAATAATTTAAAAAATCTATATATTTAATCACAATTCAAAATATATAAAATTAGTAAATTATAATTCATTCATAATATTTAATTTAAATATCAATAAAATAATATATCAAAATAACAGTAAAAAAAATTTAGAAAAATGAAAAAAAAATGATCCCAAGGTGCAGAAAAAGAATAGTGGTAGGAGTGAGATAAGGGAAAAAAAATAAAAATGTGAGAACTAGATAAAAACAAAAAAAAAGGAAAAAGTGAGGTTGAGATAGATAGGAAGAAAGAAAACAAAAAACAAAGTTGTTCTCCTGTGACATTGTGGTGTGATGGTTGTGACAATTGAGGTTAATCTTCAATTTAAGAGTTCGAATCCATGTGGCAGCAATGTATCTTCATTTTTTGTCTCCTTTTTTTGCATAAAAAAAGGCCTGCAAAGGCCTGCATCAAACGTAGGTGCCAGGAGTGCTTTTTTGTCTCCTTTTTTTGCATAAAAAAAGGCCTGCAAAGGCCTGCAAACGTAGGTGCCAGGAGTGCAAGCGCAGGCGCCCGGCATGCAGTGCGGAGGAGTGATAGGAAAAAGATAAAACATAGAGACATGTCACATCAACTGTGTAAAACAATATTTTGTGTCAATTTATTTATTTAAAATCATATTAAAAATCAATGAAATAGTAAAATCATTATAAATAATAAATATAAATAATATAAATGAAAATATTAACCGAGAGCCATTTTCTTTCTTTTAATTCAAATATTTTGATCCAAAACATCTCTATGTTTCTTTGATCAAAATAAAAAATTAAAAACGATATTTTAATATTAAATATCAAATTAAAATAATATATTTATTTTTAAAATCTGATAATATTTTGGATGATTGAGTTTGTTGAGACTGAAATTTGTTCTTCTTCTTGGAATTGTTGTGATTCTTCCTGTACAATGCAAGAGTGTTTTCAAGGAAAAATGAAGAAACTTTGATTGCGAAAGGATGGAGAAACTTTGATGGTGTAGGATTTATAATATAACATTTTCATAAACAAATTTTTAAAATTACGCCATTCTTTGGATTTTTTCTTCCGCCTCTTTTTTCATTACCGCGTTCTTAATTCGTCATAATTTTTTTATACTTTAAATCAATATCATTACAAGTTGTTGAAAAAATCACTTACTACTTAATTATTACAAACTTACTACATTTCAGCGCTTGTAAGCGTTGTGTTGCGTTAATTATATCCATTTGATTAATAAAAATAATGTATATTCTATATTTAGTATAAATTTATTAATATTATTAATTTAAATAATATAATGATATGAAATTAGTAATTTATATAATATAATATTATAGTTTTAAAAATTCATTAAAGATAATATAATATTATAATTTAAAAATATGATAATTTAATGTAATGTAATGGTGTAATTAATTATGTTGATAACTTCAAAACTCATATTAAGTTATCTCGACTCTCAACTTTCACAATTTATAATTATAAATGTATGAATCTAAATTTAATCTCACATTTCCAAACTCCACATAATTTCTACACATACAACTTTCACATATCCTATTACCAACTCCAACTCTATCTCAATTACTAATATTTCACATGTAACATTATTTAAAATTATTAACGTACTTTGATTTGAATATATTGGTTTTTTGGTATTATGAAATAATTCATTGGTTTATCCACATTAAATGAGAAGTTGGTTCATGTACGTTGGTGATTACGTAAATCTGCGAATGAATCACGTGATGGTTAAAAATTATCGTGAAAATAAATATAATAGTTTTTTCGCACGGTTTGTTGTTGTCAATATAAATATTTTTTATTATCAATTGAATAGTACCGGTATCTATAGTTTTAGATTCTGACTGTGACAATAGTATAAATCTATTTATACTAACATCTATGTTATCATTTTTTATAATATATCTTTATATTTAAAATACTCTGGTTGTGGTAAATTTATGATAAGAAAAGTTATGATAGTGATAATTTAGAAAATATGTGATAATGATAAGAAGTTATAGGTAGTAGTAAGGTAAGTGGGTGATAAGTAGGTAAGTAAGTTTATAAAATAGTTAGTTTGTGATACGTGAATGATAACTATAAAATCAAATATCTTGAAAACAACCTAAAACAATTACTATAATATCAAACATTTTACTATAAATTTCGTATAAAATTCATTGTCGATGATTAGAACATGATATCATGTTTTGATAAAATAAGTTGGATTATGGTAAGCTATTTAGGAGAGCATCTAAACCTAAAGACTTGAGGGGATAGATTGGTTACTTTAACCTTCTATATCTATCCAATATAACATAAATTTTTATCTTTGGTGAGCAACATTAATTTTGTCTTGGCAGCTTAAATATTTTTCAATATAATTGATTTAGTATAATTGTTAGAGGATAGTAGTGACTTATATTATTTAACATAATTAGTGGATAGTAATGACTTTAGTGGGTGAGAATGATGTTATTAGTGGATAGTAGTGACTTATATTATTCTCTTATAACTCTCTTACCACCATTACCCCCTTTGGGAAGTGACCATTTCGGAAGTGGAAACAAATCCTAAATTTTAATGCAATGATATAAATTTAGGGTTATTATTTATTGTAATGTAATATTAAGGGTAAGAATGTAGATGTTATAATATTGTAATAAAAACAAATACACAAATACAGAAAATGAAATTGCTAATGATATAATAACAAAAAAATGAAATTAAACTTATAAAAAGCGGGAAAAAATGACGGTTCTAAAATTTATTTGAGCCCCTAAATTAAATATATAATAAATCATTCTTAACAAATTTCTTTCTCCCCAAAATTTATAAGTTAGGTAGTAAACAAATAGTAAATAGGTAGTAAGTAATAATAATGTTGCATGAGGTTGCACGGGCGTGCATGCGTGGGCGCCCATGTTGGCATTGCCGGGTACCCGCATGGGAGATTGCATGCGTGCGGTGGCATGCGTGGGCAGGCGCTCGGCATGGCCGGGCGCCCGTGTCGGCCCACACATGTCATGCCTCTGCTTTTTTTATTATATAAAAATTTTCACATATGGATTATATAAAAAATTTCAAATATGAATTAAATAGAATAATGATATAATTAATATTATTAATTTAAATAATGTAATAATTTAAAATTTAGAATATTTATTTATTATATTGTAGTAATAATGTAGTAACAATGTAGTAACAATATAGTAACAATATTGTAATACATTAACAAGATTGTAACAAAAACAACATACAAAAAACAAAAAATATAAAATAAAATTGATAATATAATAGTAAAAAAAGTGGTAAAGTAAAATAAAATTAAATTCACAAAAGATAAAAAAACAAAAAAAAGTGACGGGTTTCTAAAGATTTATTTGAATAGTTAAACTAAATATATTTTAAGTGGCGGGCTTTTAAAAATTTATTTGAGCGGCTAAACCAAATATATCATAAATCATTTCCCACAAACTCTCTTTCTCTTCAAAACCTCTCATTTCTTAATAAGCTCTCCTCCTTCAAAATTCAGAGTTTGTGACTTATTTAAAATCTCATTCTAAATTTTCTTAACTCAATATGGGAAGAACTAAACAAAAGATGAATATTGTTGCTGATCATAAAGAATCAAATCTATCCCAAAAACAACTTCACTCTAAAGAAACCCAATCATCCAAAGATGTTATCCCATGTTAGGTTTGGTTTAAAAACAAATCATTTTATTGTGAGATAAGTAGTTCTAATCCATTTTTAATTTTTTTAGCGACCCAACGTATTGGATTTAAAAAAAAGGAAAACGCATGGTTAATGAAGCAAAACTTATTATTAGTGTCCAGTTATGAATGTTATTTTTCTGTTTCACAACAATCTTACTGATTTTACTTTTACTTTTTAATAATAATCCAAATTATTCGTATTTTTACCTTCTCGAATACCAGATGTTGGGAGTGTACATAGAAATCAACAATCACCATCGTCACCGACTCACCAAAAGGTAATATTTTTATTTATAACTATTTATAACATTACCATTATATTATATTCATCTCACTAGTTTTTTTTATTTTATTTTTATTTTATCAATCGATTGACATATTATATTAAAAGTAATATTTTTATTTATAACTATTTTTTAGATATACCATTATATTATATTCATCTCATTGCTTTTTTTTATGAATTAATAGATTAACATGAAGGTGGTGCTGTACTCGTAATCTTTTTGACTTTTGAAGTGAAGCATATGTGTGAACATTTCAGAAAATATAGATTGTGGGATATGTGATCTTTTTTTTTTTGTTATCCTATTGTAATCATTTTCCGGTTATAATATTTTACAAACGTTTCTAACATTTCCCAGTATTTTCTAACACATGTGCTAACCGTCCAAAAAACTTATGATATTTCCTTTATATGTGGTACTGTGATAATGCGATAACCAACCATTATTAACATTTCTTAATAGTGTTGCATCGTAATACTTTTTAGTAGTAACTGACTAGTAAATAACTAGTAAATGATGATAAAAATAATAACATTTCTTAACACCTGTGTATAGTACCGACGATAAAAATTTATAATATTTCCTAACATATTGATATCCAGTAACTAACCATAATTTCTTAACAATTGTATAACCGAAGAAAAAAATAATAACATTATTCATTCATATATGGTAACATAATAGTAACAATATAGTAACCAAAGATAAAAGTAGTAAAATTTTCTAACAGTTGTAACCGATGATAAAAATAGCAATTTTTACTTATACTTTCAAAACATGTCATATGTTATAACATGATAGCAACATAACTGACATGGTAGTAATAGTATGGTAACCAACGATAAGAGTAGAAAGATTTCCCAACAATTGTAACCGACGATAAAAATAATAATTTTTACTAATGGTTTTTAAACTGATGATAAAAGATCAAATTTTACTAACACTTTTTAACCGTCACTATAAATATATGATATGCTCCAACGGTGACCGAGAGTGTCGGAATACACCTATCTCGACTGG
This sequence comes from Dillenia suffruticosa, assembly GCA_033439265.1. NCBI lineage: Eukaryota > Viridiplantae > Streptophyta > Magnoliopsida > Dilleniales > Dilleniaceae > Dillenia > Dillenia suffruticosa. The sequence continues at coordinate 4,381,178 of JAVTVX010000037.1, read as the reverse complement.
TGTATAGCCAACTGAAAATCTATCCGTCGGAGAATATTCTCCCAACGGTTTTACTAGATTTAGGAAACGGTTTTAGTCAGTCAGAATAAGTCACTTATTTTGTAGTGACTGATCACTTTTATCAAAAAAAAAAAAAAAACTTAACTAATTAATTACTTCAATAGTAATAGTAAGCCACAGTATTTTCAATATATTAATGTAAAACAGGTAAAATAGTTTAAAAAAAATCTAAAAATAACTATTAAAATATAAAAAATTTATTTTGAATAATTAATAACTTTTTTATTAATTTTAATTATTAAATATTATATTATCAGCTCTCAACCGGATGATTAAGTGCCCGTTAAGTAGGATTTTTTTTCAACTTTTTTTCTCCTTATAAAGAAAAACTCTGCCAAACATGATTTTTTAAAAGCTATTAAAAAAAGAGTTTTTTTTTATGAAGAAAAATTTGAAAAGTAACTTTTTAAGTAAAAGCTACCAGAGGAGTTTTTACTTCTCATTTTTTTAATACTCCAACTTTTCAAAAAATTTATATATTTTTTTTCATTTATATTCTCACATAATTATTTTTGTTCAATTAATATTCTCATTTAAATGATACAAAATTTCAAATATATTTATTAATTTTTAATTTTAAAATTTACTTCAAGAGTTAAAAAATAAAAAAGAAATTAACTATTTTATTTCAAAAGTAAAAAACCAAAACAACTTTTAACTTTTTTTAAAAGTAATTAATTTTTACTTCTCCTTAAAATATAAGATAAACTGAAAAAAAATCTTACCAAACGGACACTAAATATCTTTTATAAAAATATTAATCTATGTATCCTTCGCAAGTGCAAAAGTGATTAGTTTTAGTAAGGTGCTCATAGATGAAACTGTATCTCTCATGATTGACTGCAATTTCTCCATATCTAATAAAGCCAGTGAGTTTCATATAATTTCCTTATCATTGATGGACTAAGATGAAAACTTTGTGGCACGTTTTAGTGTGGTTTCTCTCCTCTTGAGACTCACTACTACAATTATCCCACTAGGTTGGGGATTTTGTTTCATTGACTGTGGAAAGCCCCTCTCGAATTTCAACTATTCTTCAATGGTTACACTAAAAATGACAAACACTCTCTTCAAGTTCCTCTCCTCTAGAAATTTACTTTGCTGCAGGGCCCTACAACCCTTAATGCAGATTGACTCTAAAGAAGCTGCTGATGCATATTTTGCTCAGTTCAAGAGGGATGTTGATATGTTTCTAAATGTAAGAACACAAGAGATTGTTAAGGAAGGACTGATGTGCATTATAAACTGTGGCCTACCAAAAGGGAGCGATTCCTGGTTTGCGAAGAAGGCAAGGACGCCAGCTGACAAATTTTTCCCATTTCATTGTCTATCTGAAGAAAAAGAGTCAACTGACTTGCTAGTGACCAGCATATTTTATTTTATTTTATTTTTTTTTGGTAGGTAGCAGAGGGCAAGTAGTGAGATTCTTGTTGAGCTTCCCTAACCCTTTCTTGGTGCTTATTGAATAGTTAGTCGAGAATCAATGTGTAAATGGGATAAACATTTTCGTTTTTTAATTAAGTCGGGAGTTTGATTCTCCCGAAAAAATAATGTTGGGAGATCCGCCTTCACAAAGTGAACTCTGCAGTGATTGATTTAGATTAATCGAAATAAATTTTTAGATATTAGGTGATGACCAATCCATTATACAAAAAAAAATAGTTAGTCAAGAAGAAGAAAAGGACTCCTTGGAATTCATCAAGCCTGAAATAGTATTGGTGAAAATAATAATTATATACTTAATTAAAACTAGAGTTTGCTTGTGTTGGCTTGCTAAAAATAAAAATAAACCATAAAATTTTTGGGGTATGAACAAGTTGTTTCTAATGTTGGAGATAATTGAAAGTGAAGAACAGGATAGCAAAAAGGGAAAATGCTTTCTTTATTGCACACAATAATAAAAATGACAGGACCTATTATATAGGTTTACATTGAGCAAAGCAATACTAAATTTAAGCAACTAAGCAAAGGGAGTGGGAAACATGGTCTACTGAACAAAGATAGTGGGAACCATGGTCTATTAACTGTTGGATTTAAAAAAAACTGCTGCTAATTTTAGTTCCACCAATTTTGGAGCACTACTCAACACTCTCCATTGCTTCAAAATTACAAACTCCAACCTTTTGTCGGAAATAATTATGCTTTGCCCGAGAAAGTGATTTGGTGAGAACATTAGCAACTTGATCATTTGTGCTGCAGATCTTTAACACTATCACTCCTTTCATTGTAAGGATACGAATAAAATGATAACGGATATCGATGTGTTTTATTCTATTGTGAAACGCTGGATTTTTCGTCATTGCAATAGTTGCTTTGTTATCGTAAAATATTTTTGTTGCTCCCTCCTGCTCACAGTGAACATTAGCTAGTAACCTTCGTAACCATATAGCTTGACAAGCTGTGGACCTTACAGCAACATACTCTGCCTCTGTTGATGATAATACAATGACATCCTGCTTCTTTGAAGTTCAAGTAATTGCTCCAGATCCCAAACTGAAAATATTACCAGATGTGCTTCTTCTATCATCAATGCATCCTGCCCAATCACCGTCACAATACCCAACCAAGCTGAAATTTGCTTCTTTGGAATACCATATTCCGAAATCAACAGTCCCGACAATATAACGTAGTACCCTTTTCACTGCTCCAAGATGCTGCTTGGTGGGACAATGCATATACCTAGACAACACACTTACAAAAAATATAATATCCGAACGAGTATGTGTTAGATAATTCAGGCCACCAGTCAAGCTTCTGTAAAAACATGGGTCAACTACATCTGTGCCATCCTCAAGCTACATTTTTTCATTTACATTCATAAGTGTAGAAGCATCCCAAACTTGAGCAAAAGATCTTTTGCATATTTTTTTGATGAAGAAAAATTCCATCTTCCTCCTGTTTTACTTCAAGTCCAAGCAAGTATTGCAATCTTACCCAGTTTGACATTTCAAACTCATTTTGCATACATTATTTAAATTTAGCAACCAAGATTTCAGAGAATCCCATGTAAATCATTTCATCAACATAAATACAAACCACTAGAAAATCTCTCATTCATGCTTGTTTATATATAGTGTGGGCTCACTTTCACTTCTTTCAAACCCATTTTTTAGAAAGTACGAGTCAATCCTTTTGTACCATACTCACGGTGCTTGTTTGATCCCATAAAGGGCTTTGTTGAGTTTATAAACTTTGTTCTCATTATCGCAAACAACAAAACTCTTAGGCTGAGATACATAGAACTCCTCTTCCAACTCCCTATTTAAAAATGTAGACTTTATATGAAATTGATAAACCGGAAAACTTAATTTTGCAGCAAGAACAGAAGGATTCTTACAGTTTCAAAACGAGCAACCGGTGAGAATGTTTCATCAAAGTCAATACCTTGATGTTGTGCATACCCCTTTGCCATGAGCCTTACTTTATACTTTTGTATATTGCCGTCAGCATGACACTTTAGCATGTATACCCACTTGAGACCAATAGGTGTCTTGTCATCTGGTAGATCAACCAATTACCATGTCTTATTGTGCTCGATTGCTCTCATTTCTTCAAAAATTGCATTTGGCCATTCTTCCACTTTAACTGCTTCTTGAAAACAAGTGGGTTCTGTCACATAAAAAGCAAATGAACATGATTCATAAATCTCCTACAATGATATGAATTTTTGTGATTGTGTCTCGCTGGAGGAGCATGATGATGCTGAGCTCAATGCTGAGGCATTGTTTCTTTTGGAGGTGTCATTACTTGCTGCTGTTGGAGAAGATCTTGCTAAAGAAGAAGAGCTTGAAGCATTGATTGAGTTCATTAGTGTAGAGTCTGCTGCTACAAATTCTTGAACTGCAAATTCATCTTGTTGTAACTGGATTTTGGGACCATTCTTCACAAAAGTGAAGTCCCAACTTGCATCTTCATTAAACACAACATTCCTGCTAATCAATACTTTGCCACTCACAGGATTATATAACTTGTAAGCTTTAGATTGAGTACTATACCCAACAAGGATACACTTTCAGATTTTTTATCGAATTTACGATGTGACTATTGATTTACCAAATCATAAGCTATACATCCAAAAATTTGTAAGTGGCTTACCTTGGGTTTGTTACCTTTCCATGCTTCATATGGAGTCTGATTATACACTGCCTTAGTGGGTGAAATATTCAGCAAGTACACAGCTATAGCAATAGCTTCAGCCCAGAATTGCTTTAAAACACTTCTTGCTCTCATCATACTTCTGTCCATTTCAACAATAGTACGATTCTTTCATTCCTCAACATATTTTGCTCTGGTGTATAAGGTGCTGTCAGCTCTCTGTGAATGCATTCTCCTCACAAAAAGCGTTGAACTTTGCTGACATAAACTCATCACCTCTATCCGTTCGAAGAGTCTTGATCTGACAGCCACTTTGATTCTCTACAAAACCCCTAAATTTCTTGAAGTTATCAAATGCTTATGATTTAAATTTCAAGAAATACACCCAACTCATATGACTGTAATCATCAATGAATAGCAAGAAATATCGACTACCTCGTAAAGACTCAATGCTCATGGGACCACACATATCAGCATGTACTAACTCAAGACAAGTAGATACCCTCCAAGCCTTTATTACAGGAAATGATAGTCTACTTTGTTTTCCATACACACATCCTTCACAAAAATCAAGAGTATCAATTTTAGGCAAACCAACTACCATATCTTTATTGCCTAAAATTGTAACCCTTTAATATTCAAATGATTATATCGCAAATGCTACAAATTGGCTTCTTTGCTTTCTTTAACAGCCAATACACTACCCGCACAGCTAATTGACACATCAAGTGAAAACATCCTATTTGGGGTCATTTGAACATCAACAACTTTTTGATATGATTTTTTATCATGAATCAAACAAGACAGAATATCCACAACCCATCAATTGTCCGATGCTTAACAAATTATGAGTTAGGTAAGGAACATACTGCATACCATGGAGAAGCTTTATATTACCATGTGAAGTTTTGAGGGCAACTGTACCTCTACCTTCAACTTTGATTGACTTGTCATTTCCAAGACGAACTTCTAATTTTTGTGATTCATCAAGCTCCTTGAACAATGACTTTGCGCCAGACATGTGGTTAGAACATCCACTATCAATAAACCAAACATCATTTAGTACAGCATTTGCAGGAGAGTGAGCAATAAACAAGTTACTCTCCTCTCGCAATTTTTCAGTAAAGTTGACATGCTTTTGTTCTTCCTTCTATTTACTCCAATAGTTAGCTTCCTTGTGCCCATATTTTTTGCAGTAGCGGCATTGGATGGTGCTCTTGAATTGCTGTTGTTCACCAATAAATTGACCTCGTCCTCTACCACGGCTACGACCTTGACCATGATAACCACCTCTTCCATATCCTCAACTTCCTGTATTTTCTAACTTTTCCTTAGAAGAAGACTCCCCCTTTACTTGAAAGGCCTTCTCCTCAGGCATTTCAGATGATCTGTTAAGCCTATCTTCATGAGCTAGTAAAGAACTCATTAATTCATCAAAGAAATAAGTAGATAAATCCTTTGATTCTTCAATTGCAGCAATAGCATGATTAAATTTTGGAGTTAAACTTCTCGAAACCTTGCCCACAATAGTTTGATTGCTTATGCTATCAAAATACGACTTCATGTGATTTACTATTCTAGACACTCTAGATATATAATCTTGCACAGATTCTTTCTCAATCATAGATAGAGTTTCGAAAATACGACGAATGGTTTGTAATTTAACAGCAATTACCGTCTTGTCACCCAAATATTCTTTCTTTAGAATCTCCCATGCCTGTTTAGAGGTGTTAGCTGCTGCAACTTTTGGGAAAATCTCATCATCAAGTGCTTGCTGAATTAAGAACAAGGCTTTTGCATCCTTTTTATGTTTTTCCCGCAATCGTGCATTAGGTTGTTCTTCTGACTCTTCAAACCCATTTTCAACGTGGTCCCACAGTTCTTGAGACTTGAATAAAGTCTTCATTTTGAGACTCCAAAAATGATAATTTTGTTCCTTAAAAATTGGAATTAGGGGTTGTGTGTTTGGGTTACCGACATTTGCTGCCATAGTCAAGCAACCTCTCTCTTTCTCTCCTTTCTAATTTCCCCTTTTCCGTTTTGCCCAATTCGTGAACTAACCTGGATGAAAGAAGAAAAAATCACTGACCCGTGTTTCCTCTCTCTCACAATGCTCTAATACCAAAAATTGTTGGAGATAAATTAAAAGTGAAGAGTCAATAGCAAAACCGGAAAATGCTTTCTTCATTACACACAATAATAAAAATGACAGGGCCTATTATATAGGCTTACACTAAGCAAAGCAATACTAAATTTAAGCAACTAAGCAAAGGGAGTGGGAAACATGGTCTACTGAACAAAAGGATAGTGGGAAACATGGTCTATTAACTACTGGAATTAAAAAAAACTATTGCAAATTTTAGTTCCACCAATTTTGGAGCACTACTTAACATAATTCAATTATAAAACCTAATCTAAACATATTAACAAAAAGGGCGGACATAAGGAATGAATGCAACCAATAGTTGTTGGCGTAGGTAGAATAGATGCCTTCGTTTCTTAACTAGGTTGAGAGTTCGACTCCCCATAGATACGGAAAAAATAATATTGGGCGATCCGCCCTCACAAAGTGGACTCTGTAGTGATCGATCCAGATTAGTCGGGTAAATTTCTAGATACTGGGTGGTGGCCAAACCATGGTACCAGAAAAAAAAAAAAAAGGAATGAGCACAACTCAAACGTTGTTGAACTTAGCTGGTTCGTCTTCAGCTGGGAGAAATCTGCGCCAATACCAGTAGCCCTTCCGCACTCAATGGGAATGTTCTTTGTCCCGGGCAAGAAGAAGTAGATGAAGATGGTCATAATTAGCACAAAGGCCGCAAAGAATATGAAGAGGCCATACTTGAGGTGGCAAAGCATTATCAAGAAACCTTCTGCCACTGCAAAGGTGAAGAGCATGTTGACCGAGGCCATGATGCTCTGCACCGCTGATCTGAGCTCCAGTGGAAAGATCTCGCTGGGCACCACCCACCCAAGAGGTCCCCATGGCCAAGCGACAGCTGCCACATACATGCATATGCACAACACCACCAATCCGGCATACCAATTTGGCAAGTATGTCAGCACTCCACAAACTCCAAATTTCAAGGCAAACAACACAGCCACAATAATCTACACATAAAAGGAAATTTTGTCATATTTCTATATAAAAAAAATTAAGATAATCTATGGATTGAATGAGTACAGAATTACCTGGAAAAAAAGCATTTGGATACCTCCTTCAAGAAACAGAACTCTTCTGCCCCACTTGTCAGTGCCATAAACAGAGACCAAAGTTGCCAAGACATTGATGCTGCCAGTGACAATGGCAGACACCAGAGAAGCATTGCTTGCAAAACCGAGAGCCTTTAAAAGGACTGGAGCATAGAACATAAAGTTGATGCCTGTAAGGTGCTGGAAGAAGGGAATGAGAATGGACATTATCAACTGGGGCCTGTACTTCCTTATTGTGATGTTCTTCCGCATGTTGGCCACTTCCTTGGAGGCTTTGCTAGCTGCGGTAAGGTCATCAAATTCGGCCCTGAAATCTTCAACACCACGGATGATGCGGAGTGCCTTAAGGGCCTTCATGGGTTCGCCTCTTTCAATCATGGAATTAGGAGTGTCTGGAAGGAAGTCGGATGAAACTGCAAGGAGGATAGCAGGAACTGTAGCACCTCCCAAGCTGAGACACCTACCCCAGCCACCCTCGATCTCATCAGTGAAGCAGTTAACAATGTTGGCCACAAGAATGCCATCGGTGATAGATAATTGGAAGATCACATTGAGTGTGAGCTTCTGTACTTGTAGGAAGCCATCTCACAGACGTAAAGTGTCACAGACTAACAATAAGTGCAATTTGTTAGCTGCAATATTCTCATTCCAATAAATTTATGGGTAATTATGGCCTCCCTATTTTCCCATCAGCGTTGTAATAAGTTGCTTTTTTTTTTTTAATCTAATAGCATTATAAAATAAAATTTCTGAAGTTAATCTTCTTGTACTCCACCCTCTGAACTTATTATTTTTTTAATCTTATTTTTTGAATTTGCCCTTGTCCACACCATTGCCACCATTCATTGTGCTATTCATACTCGCTCTTGTGTGTGTGTGTGTGTGTGTGTAAATGTCATCTCTCTCTCTCTCTCTCTCTCTCTCTAGTTATAGACAAGCATTACAAAAAGTCAATGCTTAATAGCATAAACTCCCAAAAATTTAATGTATTCCAAATTCCAGAAATTCATTGCAGAAATTTAATGTATATTATATTCCAGAAAGTCAAGGGTGAGAAATAAATGGGGGAATTCAATACTGTTGCAAGTAAAGGTGTTTCATAACTCTCCAAGCAAAACCCCCAGAGGGATAGTAACAGAGACAAGTGTAATAGTATTATGACAAAGAAAGCAAAAGCATAAAGGTTTCATATTTTCCCTCTTTTATTATTAGTATTCAGAACATTGAGGCTTATGAACCATCAGATACCAAATTTATGTAGGAAACAGACACGTATGTGCTTCTCCCATATGGGGTTGGGAGGGCCTTCATTCTCATTCTCACTCATGTGTTTTGAGAAAGATGCACATGTCGATATTTTTACGATATTTCTCTTCATTGATTAAATGACGACTCGCCGGAAGTTTCTTCAAATAAAGGGAAAACAACTCATCTATGTTAATTTCATCCCCAAAGTGATTTTTGATAACTCCCTCCATAGGAGCCCTGAGTTGTGCTGCAATCATCTGGCCAGTACGCACAAAGCTTGGGTTTTTTAAGGTGCCAATGCTCACAATTCTAAACCGTTGGTTCTGCTTTATCACTTCCTTCACTTCACTCATTGTAGGAAAGTACAGGGGAAGATTGAAAGACTCCACTTTTTCTTCACTTATTACTTCCTGCAAACAAGTTTGCTCAGTTATATATTTTCAATTTTACTTGAAAGCAAAACTAACTCAAATTTATGGTCTCAGTTTTGCTTTAGCTGGAGTAAAGCGCAAGAAAAACTAGATCTGCTCCAACTAGAACTAAACCAAACCGCATGTCATATGATACAGTACCATTTTAGCCATATCTTTAAGACAATCTCCAAGAAGATCATAGGCATAACCAGTGGAGGTGTCTGAGATTTTGACCCCGTCAGGAAGACCAGACATTATAAGGCACAACAATCCGCCGCTCACAATCTCCTCAGCTCTCGCATCTAAAAATAAGTTCATGTCCCTCTTGAACTGACCAAAATATGCATCAGCTACTTCCTTGGACTTTCCTGTGCAATAAATACTCTCTTTATTCCAACGAAGTGACTTACTTTTATCTATAGGGGCCCTGGAAAGCCAATGTAATGCATAAGAGAGGTGTATAACATGAAGAGAGGACTTGGGGAATAGTGGGGCATAAAATGATCCAGGCACACCGGTGGCAAAGTATTTTCTAGTAGAAGGGAGAGATCTAAAGAGAGTGTTGAAATCATTTCCAACATGATCATTAAAAAACACTTGGAATTGAGGAGATTTCTGTTTAGTGGATTTGAATTTGGATTCTGCAGCTTCTATAATGTTTTGTACTGCAAAAAATGTGTTGGGTCCAATGGAACAGCCTAGGTCAGCTATTCTGCAACTGAAGGGTTGTGAAGGATTAAAAGAAGTGTTGGGGTCGATATCCAAGTGTGTTGAAATTGCTTCCCTTATCATTTCCTTGGCAGCCTCCATGACTCGTTTCTACAAATAAATAAAAATTTACATATTTGTTAGAATTTCAGAATGCTGATACAATAAAATTATGGTTCTCAAACAATATTTTTTAGCATAGAACCTGGGGCATGGAATTTTGAGCGTAGCTATTGGGGCCATCACCACCATTCATTGGATGTGCTTCAGCCAAGCCATTGCTATCCTCCTTAGCCATCTCTCTCTCTCTCTCTCTCTCTCTCTCTCTCTCGTGTGCGCGTCGAATGGTGGGAGAAGGATCTCATTTATAGAGACCAATTCCAATGAGAATGCAATTTTTTATTATTGCCGTTTTTAGAATAGAAAAGTCTGTTAAGGCTTCACTTGGATGTAGCGTGACATCTATCACGTGAAAACCTAGAAACTATTAAATTAGATTTTAGGCACATTGTTTACACTTTGAAATTTGTTTTTCAGACATAGACTTTTTTAAGAAAGAATGATTTGAATTTGAATATTAATTTTACTTTATTTGCCGATTATGCGTGGAAGTATTAAGTTGAATAGCTCAAAAACTCATAAATCTCTTAATAAATTTTTTAAAAAAATTAATCCAACACAGCACTCATCGACATAATATGAATAAAAGATAACTTAAAAAGCAAAAAGTGCGATTGCAGTATCATACATGGCTATAATAATAATAAACTTAAGAAAAACATGGTTGGAGTGGACAGCCCCTCCCACCAGGTATGAACAAGCACATGCAATTCACGCTTGGCTTGGGATTTAGTGCTCAACATTTTTTTGCCTCAACGTGCCTACCCTGCAGGCCGCTTCTAATTTAAGAAGTGATTGTCTGTAATGTGAAATGGTTGACTAACTAAACTTAACTATCCACGAGGGTTATATTTTATGCTATAAAACCAAAAAAAAAAAAAACAAAAAACCAAGAAAAGAAAGCAAGATTAATTAATATCTAAGATGTCAAGAAATAAAATAATACGAAAGTCGAATGATCAATTATTTTTAATAAATTATTACAATATATTAAATTTATATAAAACACCAATTATTATAAATATGAAAATATAAAAATAAAAAAATTAAAATATTCTTATAATATGTTCTTATACTCCTTCGAATTCAGTTTGGTATAATAAAAATCATTTAATTTTTAAAAACTCAATAATTGAATGTTGACTGTGCTAACATCTGAATTCTAATATGATTGGAAATGTGGCGCTGATCGTAAGACATGTGATAATGACCGTGTGACCAATAAGAGAAGAGCATATCGTAGAGGTCGAGAGAAAATAGTGAAAGATCAAAATGAGATCGTCTCGAGTCATTTTCAATCTATGCACAATATGATCCGACAAGTCTAATCAATAATCTTTAGGCAATGCATGAAAGCGCACGGAAGACTTTTTCGCATCTAGTTACCACTGTTAGGATCATCTCAAAAATTAAAATTGTTTGATATATAACAAATGATTAATAAATGATTAATAAATGATTTAATAAATAATACTGAATCAGAACAGAAAATTTAAATATTTAAATTTTCTTTTATAATTTTTTTTTTTGTAAAGAAAACTCAACATCATATTAAAAGAAATTTAAATATACATCTAATACCATAGAAGATGGAGAGCAATATAGTATGCAAAGTCCATTGATTAGTGAAAAACGAAAAAAAAAAAGTGTGAGATTGAGACCAGTGAGACCTTTTAGTAAATTAAGCTATTTTTTTTTAATTAAAAGAAAGTTAAGAATTGAATGTGAGATTTAACAATATTCCATAAAATTGGCAATAAATAACTTGGGGAATAAAATGGGACAGAATAAAAAAGGCTCCAAGAAGGAGAGGATAAGAATTTGTTTTAATAACATGGCCGGCCGCGTGTTAACTAGGGTGAAACGTTTTTGTTCCATAACGTCAACTTACTCTACTTTATATTCTATTAGCAAGAATTCCCAGAAGTCGGTAAAATGTCCCAATCGACCCTATCAACCCCAGAGCGCATTCTCATCAATATCGTGATACATAACTACTTTTTATGATAATTCAAATATCACATGATAATTATAAGGATAACCTATTGTTAAAATGTAAGCGCGGGCACCAATGACTCGTGACTCAGTTGGCTCGAGAACTGATACCCTTTAATCATGATCGGGGTTTCGATCTCCCATAAACACAGAAAAATTAACGTTGGGAGAATTGTCCCCTTTAGACCTTATAACGGTTGATTCAGATTAGTCAGGACAAAAATCTGGATATCGAGTAGTGGCTGAACCAAAATAAAAAACAAAAATGTAAGTGCGGGCCCAGTAAAAAGGTCTTACGTAGCTCCTCCAAAGGTGGATCCAATTCTTAGTTGACAATTGCTTCTTGGAATGGTTTCGCCTTTCAAGTTTGCTCTTTGTTCCGCGGCAATTGCATAGTGCCTTATAATACAGGTAATTATAGAATTCTCCTGTGTTCAGTGTCCTTGACATTGACACTTCTGATTTCTTGCAAGAGCACTCTATTTCTATTCTTTTAGCATTATAAAGTGCTCCATGACAACTTGAAGGTGTTTATTGATTCTCTCATCTTGAAATTAAAGGAGTCCTTGATGTCATGACTCTGGAGAAGTTTTAGACAAAAGGACTCTAAATTATTTATGTCGACCCACACTTCACCGGTAGTAATTTTGAATTGTGACCACTCCATGATGTTCATCATCCACCGGTCAACTTGCGGTATCAATGTGGTTCAAAAGGAGTAGTTATCCGCCTTCACACGCCTGTTTTTATTATTATCGCTATTTTTAGAATCAAGAGGTCTATTAAAGCGATATCCCATATATAAAAAATTTTTATTTAAATATTTTTTTTTTTAGTTTTAGTGTTTAAATTTTTGTAAATGAATATATTTTCATAATTTTAGAGAACTGATGAAAAAAAAAAAAAGGCTTACCTGGATACCTATAGCAATAGCTCTGTCCCTCTTTAAGGAAACAATGATATTTGATACTCAAAGTGACTAATGTCAAAATCATCGAATGAGTGAAAAATTAAATATAGTTAATTTTATATCACGGTTCTTTCTCAATAAGTTTTATTTTGAAACGTTTTTCACCGTAAAAATAGTTTTTTTTTTTTTTTTTTTTTTGTAAGATAATTGTAGCAAATTGTTGGCATTTAAAGTGTTATTTGTATCAATTGGGGAGAAGGATCTTGGGTTGATTATGGCCTTCCTATTTTTCCATCAGCATTATAATTTATTTGTGTGTAAAATTCTTTTTTGCTGTTATTACTATATTTTTTTTTCTATTGGAAAAAAAAAATTAGGCTTTCCTCCTTGGAGGTTCTTAATTACATTTCCAGCTTCTCTATTTCTCTTCTACCTAATTGTTGAAGGCTTTATCTCAAGCCTTCAGAAAGGAAGACGGAACCAGCCCAAATGACAAGTGAGTTGGGCTGTCAGTGCTGGGCATTTGCCAATGTTTAATCAAAAGAAAGGATACAATAGGACTCCAACCCCAACAATTGATTTTTTTTTTTTTTTTAAAAAAAACACAATTCTCTTAATGATGCCTTCTTAAGCTAAATAACATTAAACATTTGGGATGGTGCAAGTTGCAATTTTCTATTTTAAAATCTAAATAGCATTATAAAATAAAAGTGCTCAGGGTAGTCTTCTTGTCCTCAACTCTAAACTTATTATACCGAACTTTTTTAAATTGAGTGGTCGAATACTCTATTCCTTAATCAGAAATCTTAGGTTTGATTACTGAAAATAACGAAAAAGAATTTTAGAGAGTTAACTCTTCAAATGAGACTCATAATATTCAAACCAGATTAATCAGTAAAAATCTGAATACCGATAATAAAAACGAAAAAACTTTGAACTTCATGTCATCTTTTTAATCTTAGTATTTTGAATTGCCCTCGCACACACCATTGCAACTATTCATTGTACGATTCTTAGTCCTCTTGCATATGTATATATGCCATGTCTCTCTCTGTCGCTCAAAAGTTATAATAGACTAGCATTTCAAAAGGTCAATGCTTAATAGCAGAAACTCCAAAATTTAATGGATTCCAAATCCCAGAAAATGCGTACATATATATATATATATATATATATATATTCCATCTTCACCGAACAGACACAATGGTCAAGAGTGAGGAAAAAATGGGGGAATTCGATACCATTGCAAGTAAAGGTATGCCATAACTCTCCAAGCAAAACCCCTAGAGGTAACACAACCAAGTGTAATAGTATTATGACAAAGAAAAGTAAAAGCAAAAAGGTTACATATTTTCCCTCTTTTATTATTATTCAGAACATTGGGCCTATGAACCATCAGATACCAAATTTATATAGGAAACAGACACACAAGTCCTCTCCTGTGGTTCCATCGCCTTCATTCTCATTCTCATTCTTGTGTTTTGAGGAAGATACAAATGTTAATATTTTTGAGATATTTCTCGTCATCGATTAAATGACGACTCTCCCGAAGCTTCCCCAAACAGAGGGAAAACAACTCATCTGTGTTCATTTCATCCCCAACGTGATCCAGGCACTCCTGCGGCAAAGTAATTTTCTAGTTGAAGGCAGTGATCTAAAGAGAGTGTTGAAATCATTTTCAACATGATCATTAAAAAACACTTGGAATTGAGGAGATTTCTGTTTAATGGATTTGAATTTGGTTTCTGCAGCTTCTATAATATTTTGTACTGCAAAAAATGTGTTGGGTCCAATAGAACAGCCTAAGTCAGCTATCCTGCAACTGCAAAGTTGTGAAGGATTAGAAAATGTGTTGGGGTCAATGTCAAAATGTTTTGAAATTGCTTCCTATATCATTTCCTTCGCGGCCTCCATGACCCGTTTCTGCACAAATAGAAATTTACATATTTATTAGAATTTCAGAATGCTGATACTATAAAACTATGCTTTTCAAAAGATAGTCTAGAACCTGGATCATGGAATTTTGAGCGTAGCTATTGGGGCCATCGCAGCCATTCATTGGATGCGCTTGAGCCAAGGCATTGCTCTCCTCCTCCTCCTCTCTCTCTCTCTCTCTCTCTCTCTCTCTCTCTCTCTCTCTCTCTCTCTCTCTCTCTCACCATTTGAATTTATATTAAAAGGGTTTGGGTTGGGTCAAAACCACACGGGCGACCCAACCTTCAATTTCCAACATCTCCCACTCACACATGAGAGTTAGATCCGCACTTAGATTGGTCATTTTCATATACCAATAATTTCATATAGACAAATGGATCATGTGATTAGCAAGTACATTAAGAACTCAGAACGACACACTGGTTAATGATATATAGCAGCTCACCATTTAATATAATAAAGATATCAAGTATCGCTATACCTCAGACTTCTTTCTGTCACGCACATTCAACGTATCTTTCGTCCCTTAAACAATACAAATGAGAGCATATTTGACTCAATACAAATTATGCACTCATAATTGTGTTTCAAAACACTAAATTAAAACAGAACTGGTCAGCCAGTGAATACAAAATAATATATCAGCTATAAAATAATTTTCCTTTTATACTACTATTTATCATCTCTATTTTAGCTGTTTTCCTAAACATACATCGCAAAACTGAATCAATCATAATCTTTTGATTACATGCTAAAATAGCAATACTAAAATAAAGTTTTAAAAAACAAACGACAGTTTTAAGGGTATTGAATGGGGTTAAATACAAATCTCTGGATCTCACACAATGAGATAGGGGGATTCATTAACTCATTACTCATAGGGTCACTGAAAACTCACTTGGTATGAAACACGTGTTACAATACATTTTCTATTCAATTAGAAACGTATGTTCGTTTCAAGATTATAATGTATAGTACAGGTTTTAGTTCAAGTGTATCACAACACTTGATATGATTTTCTCTTCTTATAAGTTCTCCATAATTATCACAATTTCAAGAAAAAATCATACTTGACTCATAGACAAGTGTAATAGATTATGGAAAATCTATTTCGATTATCAAGAAAATATATAAAAAGTAATATCATCTTAGTTCTCTATTAAGGCAGCATATATATGTTAATTAACCATAAATTAATATTGTCTCGTCCCTATATATCACATAGATATTAGAGACAATTGCTCGTGTGAGAGAGCCAATCTCAAAAATTTATCCGACATACTTTAAATCAAGGCATGAAAACTTGTAAGTACAAAACAAATTCAAATGTCATTAAAATTATGAGCAATACATTATAGTTATTATATACACAAATACAATTACATTTTATGCAATCCCTGAGATGTTAAATTCTTTAAAAATACATTTATAGGTATATGTTTCATAAACAAATCAGCCACCATCATATATATAGGCATATACTTCAAGGTCACATCCCATTTCTCAATAATGTCTCGAATAAAATTATACTTTGTATCTATGTATTTGGTTCCCCCATAATATTTGGGATCTTTAGTATAAACGATAACTAATTGATTATCACAATAAATTGTTATAATTCCCATTGGATCGCTTATAATTCCCAAGTGTCGTAAAAACCTTCATAACCAAACATATTTCTAAATAGCAGAAACACAAACCACAAACTCCGCTTCCATTGTTGAAAGTGAGACACATATTTGTTTCTTGCTTCTCCACAAGATGACACCAATATTAAGCAAGAAATCATAACTTGAGATGAAATTACGTTCATCTAAATCGTTACCCCAATTAGCATCTGTGTATTCACTTAATGGCAAATCATTTCTTTAATAACAATGAGAATAGTCTGTAGTTTCTTTCAGGTATCTCAAAATTCTTTTTATAGGAATTCAGTGATTCTGACCTAGATTGGATTGATACCACTAACCAAACCCACGACATAGCAGATGTTAGGGTGAGTATACATCATAGTGTATATCAGACTCCCAATAGCGCTGAAATAAGGTACTTTTGACTTCTCGTATTTTTTTTTTCAGTAGTCTTTGGGTATATCGCCAAACTTAAACTTTCGTCTTTAGTCATGGAATATCAATGGGTTTACAGCTATCCATCTTAAATCGTTTTAGAATCTTTTTAATGTAAAATTCTTGAAATAAGGCTAACAATCTTTTAGAACGATTTTTGTGGATCTTAACACTCAATATGTACTCTATTTCACTCATGTCTTTCATCTCAAAATTTGATGATAACCAACTCTTGAAATTCAAGACCTACTCTGTATCGTTTCCGGCTAACAATATATTATCGACATACAAATTTAGAATAACAAATTTATCATTGGACTTTCTCACATAAATACAATGGTTTTCGTCTATCATTACGAAATCGTAAGAGATTACAGCTCTGTGAAATCTCAAATACCATTGTCTTGAAAACTGTTTCAGACTATAAATTGATCTATTCAATTTGCAAACTTTGTTTACTTGGCCTTCAACTATGAAATCTACCGATTGTTCTACGTAGATTTCTTCTTTAAGTTTTCCATTAAGAAACACAGTTTTCACATCCATCTGATATAATTGTAAATCTAAATTGGATACAATATCCAATAATAGGCAAATAGAGGCAAATTTCATTACTGGTGAACAGATTTCTTCATAATCAATACTTTCTCGTTGGGTATAACCTTTTGCCAACAACCGAATTTTGTATCTCTCAATTGTTCTATTAACTTTACGTTTAATCTTGAGAATCTACTTGTTCCCAATAAGTTTGCGCCCATGTGGAAGATCAACCAATTCCCAAACATGATTGGAATCTATCGACTCCATTTCTTCCTGCATTGCTTTTGCCCACTCATCCCTTGCAGGATAAGACAAAGCCTTATTCACATTCTTCGGCTCATGCTCATCCTGTTGAGAAATGATAAAAGCATACCCTTCAATTTCATAATGATGTTTGGGTACACCTTTTCTAGAACTTTTCCAAATCAATGGTTCTGTTGGATCATTGGAATTTGAATCCCTCCTACTGGGATTATCTATGGATTCAACTTCTCGTGGTTCTCTTGATCTATCAGCACATATCTATCATTTGAATTATTTAATTCAAACAAAGACTCTCCTTTTGTTATATCACTTTTGATAGGAAAATCATTTTCTAAAAATGTCACATTTTGTGATTTAATTTCTATTACAGTACCATTTTCACGCTCACCAATAAACACAAAACCTTTTGACTGTTCAGAGTATCTAATAAAGATACACTTCTTTTCTCGGGGACTTAGTTTTTCAAACTTATTGGAAGAGTCATGAATATAGGCTCCCGAACCCAAGGTCTAAGTCCATTTAGACTTGGTGTTATACCAGTCCAAAGTTCATAAGGTCTAGTTGGTACTGATTTTGATGACACCCTATTCAAAATATAGGTCGCAGTTAATAATACATCCTCCCAAAAGGAAATAGACAAGTTAGTTTGTACCATCATGGATCTTATCATATCTAGCAATGTTCTATTCCTCCTCTCAGTAACACCATTCTATTGAGGTGTATGAGAAATAGTCAATCGTCTAATGATTCCCTTTTCACTATATAGATCCTTAAATTGATTTGATAGATATTCATATTCTCGATTTGTTCTTAAAGATTTAATTGTTTTATCCATTTGATTCTCTACTTCATTCATATAACGTTTAAAACATTCAAGTGTTTTAGATTTTTGAGAAATCAAATAAATATAACAAAATCGCGTGAAATCATCTATAAATATAATGAAATATGGCGCTCTATGTTGAACATTCACATTCATTGGACCACAAATATCAGAATGAACCAATTGCAATGGGAATTCAGCCTTTACGGCATTTCCAAATGGTTTTCGGGTCATCTTCCCGACAATACAATATTCATAATGCGGTAAATCAACTTTAGTAAGCGAACCCAATAATCGTACTTTCAGAAGTCGATTCATCCTGTCATGCCCAATGTGACCGAGTCTAGCATGCTATAATTTGTCATCAATATTAGTATCATTAGAAAAAAAAAACATTTAACGAAATGTAACAATCAACATAACAGTTAAATATTTGTGTGTCACAATCCAAAGTGAAAAATCTATTTGACAGATATCTAGTACCATAAAACACATCATTGTTATAGATACATACCCTATCATGAGAAAAGTTCAAGTCATATCCTAGTCTAAGAAGAACAACAATAGAGACTAAATTTCGTCGAATTTCCGATGCATAGAGAACATCATGTAAAATTAGGGTTTGACCACTTCGAACTCTAGTGTGCAAGTGCCAATCATTTTGACTTCCACTCTCGTATTGTTCCCTATGTATATCTATCTTGCACTAGGAAGAACTCGATGAAAGCCCACGAGCGCTTCTCGATCTCTCATCACATGATCTGTTACTTCTGAATTTATAATCCACATAGTATAAAATTTAGAAAGTAAAACAGTACTAGAGATATATATAATACCTAGAGAAGCGTTATAGGATGCTACCTTTTTTGGTTTGGGGTATTCTTGAGCAAAATGACCAAGAACTTTGTAATTGTAACACTTCAATTTGCACTTGTCATTCTTCTTCCAAAACCGTTTGCACTTGTTCTTGCAGTTGGAATTGTTTTTCTTAGACTCTTTCGCAATTTTCTTCCCTTTCTTACCCTTGTTTTTGATCCCCTTGCGCTTAAAGGTCGAAACTTTTTAAGAACTAGATTCAGCTATAAAGGCATTAGAAATCGATCTTGTAGCACCAAACCGTTCATCTTCGAGTGCTACGTGGCGAGCAACATCAGCGAAAGTCTTGATATTGTCATTCTGAGTTCTATCACTATATTTAACAACAAAAATTTCAAATCCATCGCAAAATTTAAAATATAATTAAATAAAATATAATATTAATATAATAATTAAATAATAAATTAATTTAGTGAAGAATTTGGAATTTTTGTCGCTAAATTTAGCGACGGAAATCCAAATCCGTCACTAACTTTAAAATATAATATAATAAAATAAAATATTAATATAATAATTAAATAATAAAAAAATTTAGCGGATGATTTGGGATTTCCGTCACTTAATTTAGCCACAAAAATTACAAATCCGTCACTAACTTTAAAATATAATTAAATATAATATAATATTAATATAATAATTAAATAATAAATTAATTTAGAGATGGATTTGGGATTTCCGTCGCTAACTGTAAAATATAATTAAATATAACATAATATTAATACAATAATTGAATAATAAATTAATTTAATAAATAATAATTAAAATAAAATTTTATTTTTTATATTTTATTTAATATATTATATATTATTATATTTTTTATTTATTATATATATTATATTTTTTAATTACTATATTAATATGATTTGTTAATATATAAAAAGAAATATAATAATGGAAAAATAAATGAAATTAAAATATGAATTGTTAATATAATTTTTTTAATTTGTTATCTTACGCTCACATTTTATTAATAATAATAAAATAATATAAAATGATAATTTGTTATAAAATAATAAAATATTAATTTAAAATAAAGTAATAAAGAATTAAAAAATAAAATAAAGAAAAAAATAATTTTAATTTAAAATATTATAAAATTGTAAATATGATTTTGAATATAAAATAAAATATGGAATAAAATATAAAATGATAAATCCGTCACTAAATTAATCTTTTAAAATAAAATTAGTATTTTGTATTTTATTATCTTATTTTTTTCTTTTATTTTATTTATCTTATTATTCTTTTTCTTTTTATTTTATTTTTTTGAAACCATAGTGTAGTTTATAAATGGACAACTACTTATCAGTAACCATCCGTCTCACTGTTGCTGTAATCCGAAATCCATGTTTGATTTACTTACCTGATAAAATATATCACTGGACATGGATGTATGATCTACTGTCTTTCTTGTTGATGACATAACGAATGAAATTAAACAACTAAATTTTCAAAAACGTTTGAACTATATGAGAGAAGCGAACGGACGTAGAAGATGAAAATATTAAGGGTGAAAAATTATTTGTTACAAATAGATTAAATTATTTATTGTTGAAAATTGTCAATTTGATAAAAATTGTAATATTCACTATATATTTAATTTTATTTCGTTATTCAAAATAGATTAAAAAGAGAGATACGGTTGAAAATAAAAGAAATCTAGTTACGAAATTAGTCATTAATTTTGAAATACCAGTATTAAATTAGTGACGAATTTAGTTACGAATAGTTTTTTTAACTAATTAGTGACAAATTTTACCATAAAGTTTACCACAAATTTCTTTTTAGTGGCTAATTAAGGACTATTTTAATCACGAATTTTCCTTGTCACGAAAATTTCTCATCGCTAAATTTAGTGACGAATAACAATATCCGTGACAAAATATAGCCACGAAATAATTATTTATCGCTAGTTAGCGATGAATTTTACAACAAAAAATTTTTCATCACCAATTAGCAACGAATTTAGTTACGAAAAATTTTTTGTCGCTAATTAGCAACGACTTTAACTATGAATAACATATCCGTTACTAATTTAGCCACGAATAGGTTTTCGTCGCAAATTTCGTTGTAAAATAGTGACGAAAAATTTTTTTGTTGCAAAATGATAATGAATTTTTTCCGTTGTTAAAACCATATTTTTTTGTAGTAACGAAAACTTATGGTGCTAGAACTATAAAACTTAAATTTGCATTTTTTGAAAATTCAAAGCCAAAGAAATTTGTAAATGGTGTGATGAGTTGATACATATGATCATGATTTTGTACGTTGGTTTGGTACTATAGAAATTTCAGAAATTTAGAGTGTGCCCTCGACAAGGTCTGATCATGTTGAACTTGCACGTTATGCACTCTCATGCTTTTTGTTAATACTTCTTTTTTAGTTTGTGTTTGGGGTTTTGCTTATGTTATTTTCCTTAAATTTCGCAAAATAGTATATTAATATTTTAATTATTATGATGCTTATATAGTAAAAATATAATAGATATATATATATATATATATAGCACAAATTTACAATGTAATTTAAGGCACAGTATACATGTAAACATCGTAAATAATAATATAAACCTATTAAGAAAAGGGGTATCATCAATCTTTGATGTGTACCATAATGTAGTTAGGATAGGACCCATATTTTTAAATTTCAAAAGTACCCGTTTGCGTTGGTGCTATATGTATATATTATGAGACCAGCAAAGGCCAACTCATTCTTTCAATAAACCTCAACATCTTTCCTTATGATTTTACGTGTTGATTAAAATGCCATTCATAATTGAGACTTTGAGTAGTCTTAGATTTTTTTTTTTTTTGGGTGACGAATCGTGCATAACACAAACCGTTTTATTAAAACTTTGGTAATCATATACAACTTATAAATATAACTTACAAAGCAACCACAAGTATGGATTCCAACACAAACATATAAAAACATGATGCTCTTTATATATTGTTGTATTATGAAGAATAATGTCGTTAACTTCTAACTTTTTTAAGTGAGAGAGAGAGAGAGAGAGAGAGAGATTCATCTTTATTAATTTGGATTGCATTTATCTGATCAATAAAATGCATTTTTATCTTCATCTCTTAATAATAATAATAATAATAATAATCTATACCATTAAAGAAAAGTAGCGTCTTATGGAGGATGTAAGGAGTGTTACATAAAAAATAAGTATATTTTTTATTTTTAAGAAGATTAGAAATTTAATTACCTATTTTTCTAGAGCTATAATTAATGAAATTATTTGAATTTTCAATAATGAAGTTATTTGATGGTGGATTAATATTTGTTTGTAATTTTAATATTATTAGGTATATTCAATGCATTAAAATGATATAGAAATGTTTTTATTTTTATATCTAATACTTTACCAATTTTTCTCACTAATTTGCATCCCATTTTCCTTAATAATCTGGCTCTTATTCTTACATTTAATTAGGGAGGTCAAAGTCTCTTTCTTCCATGGTAGAAATAAGAAAAGTAGTGCCCTATAAAGGTTGTAGGAAGTGCCACATAAAATATGTATATTTTTTATTTTTAAAAGATTAGAAATTTAATTATCTATTTTTCTAAAGATATAATCAATGAAATTATTTGATGGTGGACTAATATTTATTGTAATTTTAATATTATTAGGTATATACAATGTATTAAGTTAATATATAAATATTTTTATTTTATATTTAATACTTTCTTCTTTTCCTCAATAATCTATCTGTTATCCTTACATAGAACTACTGCAGTCCAAGTTCTTTTCTTCCACTCCCATGGCAGGAACAAAGATGGTAGTGTCTTATAGAAATTGTGGAGAGTTCCACTCTTGTGGGACAGAAACAAGAAATTATTGATTAGTAAAAATCAGCTTTATATCATAATTAGATAAATCACTATCTTATTTAACTTCTATACTTCCCTTTTAAGACAATTCACAGTGTAGGCACGGGCATTTGATATAGTAACAATAATAATAATTGCGGATCGATTTTTATGCCTATAATTATGGTTTTTTTTATTTATCAATATAATAATTAATTAAGAAAACAAACTCTCATGATGTTTCATTCTTATCGGTATTTATTTTTATTGGAAATATCTTTAAATATTGATTTTTTTTTACAAATATAAAGGAGCAACATAGAGATTTAACTACAATTTTTTTTAAAAAAAAATCATGAAACGGATTATAACCTCATCTTTGTCCATTTATAATTTTGTTAAGAACATAGAGAGCATTGTTTGAGGGGTCCTATCAGTTTAGTCAAATTTGTTGAGTAGCTAAGGAAAAATAGGAAATCAAAGTGGAAGGAGTAACAAATGTGCCTAATTGCTTGCGGCCCGTATTTGTGGTATGCATAGTATAAAAAAGATTCAGCTTTTTGTTACTTTTTGCATAGACTGCAGCTATTGCTATGTTCCAAAGGTTAAGGAAGAAATAGTTGGCTGACCATTTGTAGAGCACATAGGGTCATTACTCGGAAGAGCTCACTCAGTTTCAAGCTAGGTTGATCCAGAGAGAAGCTGAGGAAAGAGAGGTAGCCCATGTTGCCTTATGTAAGAAGAAGAAAGAGATAGAGTAGTTGCAAGTGACCTAAATAGTTCATATCAGTATACCAATGCTACAATCACGGAGTGAAAGGCTAGAGGGTGTTTTGAAGAAGTGCAAGGTGGAGCAAGAGTTTGTTGTAAAATTCGCAGAGGAAAGAGGGCAAGCACTTACAGTCTCAGAGAGGATGGTTGTAGAGATTCAAGAGGACTACCAGCATTGTCACTGAGAGCTTTCCAAAGGATTGCGATGACCTGAAGATGTTATTTGCAGAGCCGGGCTAGAAGAATGCTTAGCTGGTGGTGCTGGTGGTGATAATCCCAAGAGATGGGGTCAGGCCCTAGTTAGTGTTCCTGTTGTTGTCTTTTCTTAAGAAGTTGTTGATGTGGGCTCTTGTGTTACCTTTCTTCGGGAAGGTTTTACTTGCAAGCAGTAGAAGCCTTCTCGTCCTCCTTTGCTAGTTTTTTTGTCCCTTATGTATTCTTCTTATTTGGCTTCTCTGTGTATATACTGTTTGCAAAGAAATAATAAAATCTCATTGGCTTTGTTTTGTCTCGTTTGTTGCTTGAATATTACTATAGATTAAGTTATCCTTGCTTTCTCGTTTTCCTTGCGTCCTCGTACTGAGGCTCTTGAGAGTTATAAGACATAGAAGTAGGAACAACATTCAGTTATAGTTCTTGAACAATGGAGAACATCAACGTGACATTTAAGGCTAAGACAGAAGGTAGGTATCGAGCCCCTTGGATATACAGAACCAAGAAGGGGGGTTGTATCCATTCAGTCGAGAGTTATGCTCTGTATTGACCATGTGTTGTAAGGTGTCATGCTGAAAGAGTTGTGATGGTGTTGTGCCAGGGGGACTCATTGGCATTGTGCCTAACGAGAAGTGGGAAGCGTTGTGTCGAAAGGGCTCGTTTGCATTGCGCCAGACGATAGATTGAGGAGTTGTGCCTAGAGGGCTCATTGGCGCTGCGCCACATAAGAGTTTGGAGGCTTAAAACCAAACAAGAGTTTGAAGGCGTTGTACCAGATGGGAGATTGGAGGTGTTACCCCCGGATGGCTTGTTGGTATTGTGCCAAATGAGAGATTGGAGGCATTGCACTTGGATTGCTCAATGGTATTGTGCCAGATGAGAGATTGGTGGTGTTGCGGTTGGAGGGCTCATTGGGATTGTGCCAGATGAGAGTTTGGAGCTGTTCCTGGAGACATTGCACTTTGTAGGCTTGTTGGCGTTGCACCAGATGAGAGATTGGAGTCGTTGTGCCGAAGGGCTCATTAGCATTACGCCAAGTGAGGAGTTGGAGGCGTTGCACCTAGAGGGCTTGTTGGCATTGCACCAAACAAGAGATTGGCAGTGTTATGCATGAAGGGCTAGTTACCATTACGCCAAGAAAGGAGTTGGAGGCGTTGCGTCTGGAGGGTTTGTTGGCATTATTCCAAATGAGAGTTGGAGGTATTGTACTTGTAGGACTCGTTGGCATTGTCCCAAGTGAGAAATTGGAAACATTGCACTTGGAGGGCTTGTTGGCATTACAACGAATGAGAAGTTGGAGGCGTTACACCTGAACGGCTCGTCAGCATTGTGCCAAGCGAAGAGTTGGACGCATTGCGCCTTAGGGAGTTCAGTGTCTGGATATTGCTTGTAGTTGTTCGTGAATGGTTGAGGTGTTATATGAATGTAATAGAGTATGAAAAGTAGAGATATTATTATTGAAATAACAGAGAGTAGAAGCTTTGAATTAAAATATCCAGTTGATGACACAATGTCGCTAATAAAACAGCATGGGTAGAGGTTACTAAGTTAAGGTAACCGAAGGGCCTTGGTCACAACTAAATGTTCTAATACCAAGACGTATCTTGAACTTTACTTGGTAATGCCTCTAGAGCATTCAAGCTTAGGTGATCTAGGATAGCATTATAGGGTGATGGAAACTTGACCACATTGAATGTGGTCATGGTAGTAGAGTGGTTGGGCAACATTCCCAAAGTTTATTGGAGAGAGATCATACCTTCGAGGTAGAACCACTCACTCAACAGTCTTTTTATGGGTCTTGCATGAGGTTGAAGATGTATGTGATCAAAACCTATTTACCGAAACGCATCTCAATAGAGAAGATCACAACCTGCTCCCCAATTGACAAATATTCTTTTCACCTCATATTGTCGATTGTGGCTGCGATGACCAATGGATCATTGCAGCTGGAATCAACTCCTATGAGGCCATCGCTGACAAATCCAATCATTGGCCTCTTCTCTTTTTGTGCATTCTCAATGCGAACCAAGAGGACATCCTTAGAAGTAGATACTTCAGTCATTTGAAAGATCGGTGCAACAATCTACTTGGTTAGACATAGGTCTAACCCCAATGGGTTAATTAAGCCATATGCAAGAGGGGTGTTGTCGGAGATAAGAGGCACTGAAGGTGAAAGTCCACCTTATATGTGGAGGATCACTCTATCGGCTATGTCTATGGTGGCTCTTGAAGGCTATTACTCATTCGATTTATCTGTTCTGTCTATGCTATGTGGTTCCTAAGGAAAGCAATCTCCTTTATCGGCATGGATAAACTTCTAGAGCCTACCATCTCGAATCAACACCTTGAGTTTGTCTTTCCATTTCTATAATCATCTATCAAGTTGCCTTTGTCTTTGTGAAAATGACAGTATCGAGTCTTGTCCTTCTTTGAATCATCACCTGAAAGGCATGGAGGCCACCTAACATAAGATTTGCTCCTGATTTGTAGCAAAATCTAGCTAGGTGTTTCGTTTAGTTCAATATAGTGATTAAACTTATGGTGGGGGGAGGTGTTGGCTAAGTCCTCTTGGAAGAGGATTGGTGAGGGGAACAACTATGCTCATTCCTTCTAGCTCTACTTCGATGCTTGTCAAACGCCTCTACTTCTTCTGTGGTGGTTTACTTCTCAGCCCAGGAGTATAATTCCTAAATGGTAGCTAGGGGGTTCTTTATGATTGAGGTCTTCATTTCGGATGGCCGCAATCCAGAAAACAGCACTGCCAAAAGTAATAGAGTGGTTGAGGCCTGAAACTTTCATCATCTCTATCTTAAATTTTTCAAGAAAATCTTTCAAGGGCTCGTCTTCCATGTGTCACAATGATAGGAGAAAAGTAGATTTCCTTTTAGCCCCTTGACTGATCACGAAGTGGGCCTCAAATAGTTGTCTTAGTTATGAAAAACACCTAATACTAAATAGGGGTAGAGAGTTGAACCATATCAGAGCATTGCCCTTTAGGATTATGGGGAAATGCTTACACATGGCACTGTCAGACATGTCTCTTGAAATCATCACCATCATGAAGTAGGCAGTATGGTTTCGAGGACCACCTAATTTGTGTAGAGTGTCTTTTTCTCTTTATCCTTTTCCGTAGGTGAGCTGCTCTCTCTTTTTGCATTCATCCCTTAAGAGTTTGAGACCAATAGATAACAAATCTCTAGCTTCTGCTAAGAAACAAACGCAAACATATATGTTTGTTGGAGATGGATTTGACTACACAGATAATGACTCTACTAACTCGAATGAGATAACTTGGTTTCTTGATAATCTCGATCAATAAGACTTGCAAAAGACTGTCGAAGGGTGCTCCGGCAAAGGAGGCTTTGATGCCTCTCTGGGGGAGGAGATTTTGATGCTTAAGTTAGAGAGTGATTTTCGAAAGAGGGAAAACAAACAGAAAGAAAGTTTTAGTCATGCCGAAGGCAAGAGAGTGCAAAAATATGAGCCAAGAATCTGCGTACCTCACTGAATAATTTAATGATGTATATATAATTATCTAGTGGGAGAGACGTATGTGTCTGGGGTATTGAAACCCTAGTTTCCTTATGGAAAGCCCCAAAACTTTTGGATTATGATGAAAAGATTCCAAAAAAATTTCAAATGCTATTGATCAAGAAAGCTTTGATGGCTGTAGAGATTTGCTTCCATGACTTAAAGTCTCCTTTCCACTTACGGAAGGTCCTGTCCATATTTTTCAGCAAAAGTGAATATTTGTCTCATAAGTCCGAATGGCGATCATCGAATACTGAGGAGATGTTGTGACTGAGCAATTGTTTACCGATCAAAACTTGGTTGATGAATGTTGAGTAGGTATGGACCGTGGCTACCCATTTAGAAGATGAATCCCGTATTGACGACACACTTAAATAGATGTGTCCCTTGGGCTAGGAATCCAGAGAATTTTAAGTCTTATAATGATGACTAGTCTTCAAACTAAATGATTGATCGATCAGGTAGCTACCAACTGATCAAACAATAAGGATACGGGAGAGTTTTTCTAGGCCAATCTTGAGCCAAATGTGGTTTGGGCTGTTTTGATTATACATCATCATTTGCCCCTACTTCTGTAGTCACTTTAGAGAAAGGGCTTCGGGAATACAACGTAGTGGGAACCTTTTAGATCTTGTGAATAAAAAAATTTAATGCGGCACATGCCACTTCAATTACTATGAAGCATCTCCAACATGCTTTTTATTTTGCATGTCTGTTGATTGGCTTCCCACTACCGCTTTCACCTTTTCAATAGTTAGATATATTAGCGATTCAGCCTTCTATGAAAATCTTCTAAGAGAAATTGCCAAAGGTTCTTCGTCCGGTTCTTATCTCTGCATCGGAGATATCAAAAGCGCTATGTCGTAGGGAGAATTGTGCAACGTCCGAAGCCTCATGTTGTTGTATGACAACTTTGATGTCGTATCAGCGACTGATGCCGACAGAGCCAATATGGCCTTGGGGAATTGAGTTCAATGTATAAGCAGTCGGTGAAGTATGGTTTGAAAGTGTTATACGACAGCCCTATAGCTAGGGTTTTATTATGTTGGAATATTTTTCTGACTCTGCTCATTCCCTATACTTGGTGTTTGGTAGTTGCAGTTAGTTCTCTGATAAGTTTTTACTATTTGTGCTTTGATTTTGAAATCTTGGTATCTGTGTTTATGCTGAAGAAGTATGGGAAAAAGGGTTCCACCAGAGGTTGGTTTTGCTGGCAAACCCGGTAAGAGTAGAACTGAAAGTTCTCATATAGCAAGGCCATTGATAAGGGCTGGATGCACATGTACTTCTTTGTTGAGTTCCTAGACAAAAGCCTGATGCGAGAGCTTTCGGCACCCGATGATGTCCTGCTCACCAAGTTGAAGCCTCGTTAAGACTATCATAATTCAGGCTTTCTTTGATCTATAAGTGAATACTATTAAGCCTCAAAGAGAAGCATTGGGTCGAGCATCTCCTAGATGACGAGATGTTGTTGCCTGCGGGTCTGCTGCTCGACGAGAAAAGGAAAGTCGAGAGGCCTTTGCTACTTGAGAAGAGGAAGAAGAAGAAGTTCATGGATTTTCTACGCTCCTCTGCAGAGAAGGATTTGATAGAGATCACTACTACCTGATAGATGAGAAAGGGGCAAAAAGGAGCCCAAGAGAAACCAAGAGTATTTTGAGGGCTCGTTCGCCTAATTCGACCCTACTCTCCTCTTTGAGGGTCAAGAGGAGGCAAGTACAATTGTAAGAGTCACCCGAGGAGGAGATCGGTAAGAGCCAGGAGGAGAGGTCCCCAGATGCCCGAGAACTTGCTCAACAGGCCATCGATGAGTCAGTAGAGGTTGGCAATGGTGAGCTCAGAGGCGAGTGTTCTGTTGCTGGGAGCAATGAGGGTTCTCCGGTGGGAGAAGAAGGTTACACTCATGAGGCTTTAGTAGAGTCAGGTTCACTTTCTTCAGGACATTTTGAATATGCTGGCACCGAGCTATCAAAAGGACCCAGTTTAGGGTCACCTTTTGCTATTCCATTATTACTGTGATAACCTACTATCTAGGCGTCGCACCCCCTAGCAGAAGGGAACAAAATGAAAATGCGGAAGTAATCAATATGATTAAAATGCGATGTTTGGGCTCACGACAATTGTACTCCCCATGTGTGATAACACGGAATGAGATTTATATTAAAAGAAAATAAATTGCTTGTCATTTCCAAATAAAATAACGACAAACTCTCCTATATTTAGTGACTATTTAACTATTTGGGATTAGTGTAAAACCTGATAAAATACATAGAATACTTCTAATATCAAACAAATATGTATTAATGGCTCTCCCAAGCTAACCAAGTACACACCATGGTATATGATCACAATATAATCAAAACTATATATATAAGGCTCTCTTTGGCCTTACATATAATAGGTAAACTGTACAAAACGAAAAGAAATACAATAACAACATGCCTTGACAATGTAAGGGGGTCAGAAATGAGTAGGGATCAAAATCTCTTAAGTCATGTCTCTCTGATACCTGAAAACAAGGATATCAAGATTAACATAAAATAAGCAAGTACATGGAGGACCAATAGTATGCACAACAAGTAATAATTTACTTTAAATATCAGCATGCAAATAGCGTGACATCAAAAAGTATACCAGAGATACACATTATCCCAAACAATTCCAAAGAAATAAGTACAATTACCACACTAAATTTATTATCTTTCTCTCCCTTTATTGTTCTGATTTGTAATTGATGTTTAAAAAAAGGAATAGAATATCAAACTAAGATAGTGTATGAGGGTTGGAAAAAAAACCAAAATTTGGTATTCCTAAATAAAATTTATGTCTTTTTATGTTAGACATGTCAAACACTTCACCTGCTTTACCCTCATATAGAGAATAAATATATTCATAGTTCCTCAAACTTTGCCCATAGGCTTCAAAAAGCTTTCGGAACTCAATATACCAATTGTACTTCTTAAGCTGCGCTCCCAGGTTTCACAAAACTTTTAGAGAAATCATTGAAATATAATTTACTCTTCATATTATTTCATGTTCACATGAGTAATGGTCACAAAGATACTAATTATCACAAGGATTACACAGGATTCATAAATAAACATCACAAATATGTAATCCATATAATCAACCAACTCATAGACTCCAATAAGCTATTTCAACACAAACAAGTTTTGATAAAACCGCCATATCATGGGTTGCAATGTTTGGATCGAGATGAATCCATTTGTCATACAAAATTATGACTTAGGCTACAACTTGTATATTTATAGCAAGTTTCAATTCCAATTGCACAAAGAATGTCATATCAAATAATTTTAAAATCCAAAATTCACAATACAACTTGCACAATCGTAGAAAAATTAACATAACTTCTTCTACACATATTAGATTGAGGTGATTTCAATGACCATTTAAAGATAAAAATAAGGCTATGACGTTTGTGTTTAGAGATTAGTCTAATTTAGCATAGAAGGCAACCAGCAATCGAGATAATGTATAGCATAGAAACAGGTAGAAAAATGGTTTGCTGTAGCAAATGTGACATTTTGAAAATTTACCAAACACTACAACAAGACAGACTTTCAGCGACGGAAAAAATTTCGTCGCTAATAGTGATGGATTTCCGACGGAATACCGTTGGACAGAATACTAAACGATTTGCGATAAATTAGCGACGAAAATTAGCAATGGAAATATTTCTATTACTAATCCGTCTCAATAGTGGTCAACCATTAAAAAAAATTTATAAAGTTATTATCGATGGATTATCGATGGAATTTTTAGTGAAAAAAAATTTTCATCGCTAATCCGTCAGTGTATTGGTGAAGGAAAAAAAAATTAAAACAAAAAATATGTACAGCCATCAGCGACGGATTGGCGATAAAAAAATTAGTGACGAATTATCGACGAAAAAATTAGCGACGGATTACCGACGGATTTTTTTTAATATTTAATTTTTTTAATATTTTTTTATTTTATTTAATAATTCTTTTTATTTTTATTTTATTTTATTTTGTAGAAGAATAATATTATTTTATTATTTTATTATTTTATTTTAAACTAAAATAAAATTATTTTATTATTTTATTTTAAACTAAAATAAAATTATTTTATTATTTTATAATAAATTATAATTTTATATTATTTTATTATTATTAAAAAATAATAAAAAAAAAAGAATATTATTAGAAGCTTTACTTGGTCTAGTGGTGGTGCTGCTCTTGCCATTTTCATTGTACTTGGGTTCGAAGGTTAATTGAGGCATTTCTCACAAATTAAAGGACGCAGGTCGATGGGCGAGTCGGCAGGTCTTGGAGCAACGCATACATTTTTTTGAGAACTCAAAAATCAGCGAAAGAATTGGATCAGTCACTGATTTTTTTCTTTTTTTTTTATTTTTTTATTAGTGATAAATTTTTTTTCATCATTAATCCATCGCTGTATTAGTGACGGAACTAAATCCGTTGCTAATATTTAGCGGGGTGACTTTTAGAGACGGATTTAACAATAGAAAAACATCGTTGTTGATTGCCTTTGGCAACGGATTTTTTCATCGCTAAAAGTCTATTTTCTAGTAGTGAAAAATTCATTTTGCAATGAAACTTTTTGAATTGTATGTCATTTTAAAGTTATGGAAGTCTAGTTTCTTTAGAAAAAAATCTTACTCAATTTGCTATAGTGCAGAGAAAGATATTTGATAAAGAACAGAGTATGGTTATGCCATGAACAGAGTAGTTTTTCTGTAAAAATCACACTATTTCAAAAATTCGTCAAAAATTCAATTCTTCACGAAACTTTTTGAAACATATGTCATTTTAAAGGTATGGAAGTCTAGTTCCTTCAAGAGAAAACCCTACTCAATTTGTAGTCGTCAGAAAAGATATTGAATAAATAATAAAATATGGTTAGGCTATTCAGAATGTTAAATTTAGGTTTGCTTCCATCTTTTGATATTCCAAAGTGAGATTTTCATTTCATCCTTATTTAAATACCACAAAGGGTCTGCAAACATATTAAATATGGCTATTAGATATCAAAGAAGCAACACAAGTATGGTACTTACCTCAAACTTGCAATTTTTTTTTTCTTTTAGTTTCCTTCCTTTCATTTCCAAGCTTTCTTTGGATTTCTAATTTGTTCTTTGCGTTTCTTACAAGCCTCTTTGCTTCCCAAAGACTAGGGTTAACATATATATGAATGGAGGTCCTATTTCAAGCTTAAAGAATAATTTTCATGAAGGTTTTGATGGGTTTTTGGGGGAAGGTGATGGAATCCGAAAGTTGGATTTTTGGAAGATGAATGTTATGTCTTACTCTTTCTCCCTCCCTCTTTCTTTACCTAAGTGGAATGTTGGCCTCAAATATGGTGAGGTGTCAAAGGTAAAGGTGCCATGTGGTGGGTGATGATGTGCCATGATGGTTTCAATTTATTATTATTTTTTCTTTTTCTTTTTCTTTTCTTTTCCTTTTCCTTTTCTTTTTCTTTTTCTCTTTTTTTTTTCTTTTGTGAGTCTCACTCTAAAACCTAAATTGGTTTTCTTCATGCCTTATTCCTATCGTTTCCATTCACAATATGTTGTATCGTCTATGCTAGTTTTAATATACATAATCTATAGCTAAAACAGAAATAAAAAAACTAAAACATGCACTTTACATAAAAACTCAACGAATTTTAGCACAGTGTAAAACAAGGGGTCTAAACAGGCTCATTAAAATGCAAATGCATGTTTTAATATTTTCTCGAAATGGAAACTTACATTCTTCTCCTCTTAAAAGATCTGGTCCTCCGGATCACCACTCGTGCTAAAAAAGATATGGGTATCACTTTCTCATTTTTGATTCCAGCTCCCAAGATGCCTTCTCGAAGCTATGGTATCTTTACAAAACTTTTATCAATATGATAATCGTGTTTCTTAAGTTCTGCTCTCGAGAGTCTAAAATCTAGACTAGCTGCTCGACATAAGTTAAATCT
The DNA here is from genome assembly GCA_033439265.1 of Dillenia suffruticosa. Lineage (NCBI taxonomy): Eukaryota > Viridiplantae > Streptophyta > Magnoliopsida > Dilleniales > Dilleniaceae > Dillenia > Dillenia suffruticosa. The sequence goes on along the minus strand of JAVTVX010000037.1, from coordinate 4,347,605 downwards.
TCATCAATTTGGAGTAGCTTATAGCTGATTACATGTGAAGGATCAAAAACATACTTTCTCAACATTGAAACATGAAAGGTAGGATGAACTCTCTCAAATGCTAGAGGTAGAGCCAACTTATAAGTAAATAACTCAACTCTCGCCAGAGTCTCAAAAGGACCAAGAAATATAGGGCTGAGTTTTCCCTTTTTTTTCCCCCAAATCTCACTACCCATTTGATTGGAGAAATTTTCAGGAAAACTTTATCTCTTACCTCAAATTCAAAATCCATGTGTCTCTGATTAGCATAACTCTTATGGTGAGATTGAGCCGTTCTAAATTTTTCTCAAATGGTCCGAACCTTTTCTGTGGTTTCTTGTAGATTTGCAAGCCCTGTTTTAGATTAAAGTACCTATTTCTCTCCCTCTTCGTCTCAATAAAGAGGAGTCCTTCATTTTCTCTCATATAATGCTTCAAATGGTGTCATGCCAATGCTTGAGTGATAGCTGTTATTATAAGCAAACTCCACTAATATCAAATGTTCAACCCAACTGCCACGAAACTCTAGGACACAAGCTCTCAGCATATCCTCTAGAGTTCGTACAGTCCTTTCTAAGTGACCATCTATATGAAGATGATATGTTGTAGAGAAATTAAGTCTAGTTTCCAACCTGGTCTGAAAGATTTACCAAAATTGAGAAAAAAAAACATAAATTTCTATTAGAAACAATGGATACGAGTATGCCATGTAATCTCATGATCTCATCAATATAAAGTTTAACTAATTTCTCTATAAAATAAGTCATTATATCTGGGAGAAAGTGAGCTGATTTGGTGAGACGATTTATGATAACCCATATAACATCATATCCCCTCATAGTTTTGGGCAATCTTGAGACAAAATCTATGGTGATATGCTTCCTTTTCCACTCAGGGATAGGAAATGGATGAAGTAGTCCACCGGATCTCTAGTGTTCAGCCTTCACTTGTTAACATGTTAAGCATTTACGAACAAACTCTACAATACCTCTCTTCATACCAGACCACCAAAAGGATTGACGTAAATCCTTGTACATCTTAGTGGATTCTGGATGAATGGAAAAAGTTGAATTATGTGCTTCCTCCAAAGTTAATCTCCGTAATCCCTGAGCCTCCGAAACTAGTCCGTGTCTTGAAATCTGACTGTTTCATTTGATATATTGAATTTAGGCTTCCCCCCTTTAAGAACATCTTCCCTGAGCTTAATTGTCATCTCATCAGTTTGTTGAACTATCTTAATGCGATTAGATAGATCTGATTGAACCATAAACCAAGCCAAAAGAGACCCTTGGCTGGTAACCTCAACATCAATCCTCAACTACTCAAACTCAGCTATCATATGATGTTCTCTTACTCGAAAAGCTGCATTGGAACAGTAAATTTATGATTTATGGCTGAGGGCATCTGCTACAATATTTGCTTTGCTAAGTTGATACCGAATGGTAACATGATAGTCCTTTAATAATTCAAACCATTTATGTTGTCTTAGATTCAACTCCTTTTAGATAAATAAGTATTTGAGATTCTGATGATCAATGAATATTTCTTAGTGCTCACCATAGAGGTAATGCCTTCAAAACTTCAAATTAAAAACAATAGTTGCAAGCTCTAAATTATGTGTAAAATAATTCTTTTCATAGGTTTCAACTGTCTAGAAGTATAAACTATCGCAGTCTGTCCTTATATCAGAACACAACCCAAATCGATCTAGGATGCATAACTAAAGATTACATATCCCTGACAACCCTTGGATGGCATTCTAAAAGATACAACTTGGGCTATGATAAATCTATCACCAATAAAGAAAATCTGTGGTTGTTCTATGGTAAAAGATAAACAATCTTCCGGTAACAATCAACCAGTACATAATTAGCTGATAACCAATCCATACCCAAAATTACATCCAAATCTATCAACTCCAATGATAGCGAATCAATACTGAAATCATGCACCTAGTAGCTCATAATACAACTTCTATAAATCTTAGTAATAAGAACCTCATCCCCAAGAGGGGTAGCAACCCACAACCACTGTTTTAGATGTTCAGACCCATGAGATAAATGCATAATAAATGCTAATGAAATGAATGAATGCGTGGTACCCAGATCAATCAAGACACAAATATCACAAGAAAATAATTTCATTCTACCTATAATCACATCAGGTAAAGCACGAGCCTCCTAAGTAATGATTGCATGAACTCTAGTCTAACCTTCCAAACCTGGTGGCATACCCTTAGGTCATCTCTGCTGTGGTCGTGGTGGTAAAATTGTTCTATGTAGTTTCGTCCTCAACAGAAATGAAGGGGCTGCTGCCTGCTAAGCCGGTAAAAGTCTAGGTGGTGGAATGTGTTATAAAGGAGCAGGCTGTGACTGCATGGGCCTAAGAGGATAATGTGAAGCATTATGGCCTAGCTAAAAACAAGTGAAACAAAGTCTTGTTCCTCTCTCGTATGGCCTCATATGAAGATTTCCACAAATTGAAGATGATGGCCTATTACGGAAGCTTTCGCTATGCTTAAAATGTCTCTTCTTCTCTTTTTTCCTTTTCATGCTTGAAGCTTGAACTTCCGCTGTTCTCTTTCCCCACAACCTTTCTTGTCTATCCTCAGTAACTAATTCTAAGGCCTTTGCATTATTCACTAGGTCTTGATAAGAGGTAAAAGGTAGATCTACCAGATAACTCTAGAAGAAGGATCGCAATCCTTTTCTATAATCTGAGGATCATCACATCTCGTAAAAATCATCGACTCTATCTTCCTAAACTCAGTCATCTGTTTTTAAAATCGACAGTCATCTCAAGGTACACTAGTGTTCCCTCTATCTCCATGTCCCTCTCAGTACTCAGTGGCTCTCTGATCTCTGTCTGATATAGCCTAATCTGATTCAAAACCATTTGATATAGCTGGAGTTGTTGAAACTAACACAACTGAGGAAGTATGAGTAACTTGAATAGCTAGAGAGACATCTGCAAGCTTACTCCCTATCATTGGTTGAGACAATTTCTCTATCAATCTACGAATGTCCCAGACCTAGTACCTACCATAGTCACTAAAACATCCAAAACTTATCACAAATCTCGCTCCAGTCGTATCTGAACACTGTGTGTCTAGGACTGAGGCTCCTGTCTCTATTCACCATCTCTGGGTTCCCTTTCAGGAGGCATTTCTTTTTGTCTTCTAGTCTTAACCATTTTGTATATAAATAGCCTGATGAATGTAAATGACAAATAATGTCACTCATTAGATAAACCACCTTTTATCTAATAATCTATACATAACAGTCACAAATCCTAGGTGCAGATTACCAAAAACCTTAGACTCTAATACCAACTGTGATGACCCGCTATCTAGGTATCATACCTCCTAGCAGAAGGGAATAGAATGCAAATGTGGAAACAATCAACACGATTAAAATGTAACATTTGGACTCGTGACAGTCGCATTCCTCATATGTGATAAAATGGAAGGAGATTTATATTAAAAGAGAATAAATTATTTGTTATTTTTAAATAAAATAATGACAAAGTCTCCCCTATTTAGTGACTATTTAACTACCAAAAATTAATATAAAACTTGATAAAATACACAGTATATGTCTAATATCAAACAAACATGTATTTATAGCTCTCCCGACCATCCAAGTACATACCATGGCATATAATCACAATATAATCAAAACTATACATATAAATCTCTCCTTGGCCTTACATATAACAAATGTTCTGTACAAAACCAAAAGAAATACAACAACAATATGTCTTGACAATGTAAGGGGGTCAGAAATGAGTAAGGATCAAAATCCCTTGACTCAAAGGCCTCTACCCTACAATACCCTCTCGTCTCCCTGATCACCTAAAAACAAGGATATCAGGGTCAGCATAAGCTGAACAAGTACATGGAGCACCAATAGCATGCACAACAAGTAATTAAGCATAGGAATCTCAATATCAGCACGTAAATAGTGTGATATCGAAGAGTATACCATAGATACACATTATCTCAAATAATCTTAAAGAAATAAGTACAATTACCACTCTAAATTCTTTATCTTTCTTTATCTTTCTTGTTCTAATTTGAAATTGATGTTTGAAGAAAGGAATAGAATGTCGAACCAAGCTAGTATGAGGGTCTGGAAGAGTAAACCAAAATTCGGTATTCTTAAATGAAATCTAGATTTTTTTAGGTTAAATACCTCAAACACTTCACATGCTTCTAATTCCACCATCGTAGGGAGAAGAGATACATCCATAGTTTCTCAAGTTTCACCCGTAGGTTTCACAAAACTTTCAGAACTTTATATTCCAAGTATACTCCTTAAGCTTCACCCAGAAGCTTTGCAAAGATTTCAGAGAAATCATTATAGTATCACTTTATCTTCATATTACTTCATGTTCACATGAATAATGATCACAAAGATCCCAATTTATCACAAAGATTACATAGAATTCAAAACCAAACATCACAAATGTGCAATCCCTACATTCAACGAACTCATAGTACTCCAATGAGCTATTTCAGCACAAACAAATTTTGATAAAACTGTCATATCTTGGGTTACAATGTTTGGATCAAGATGAATCTACTAGTCATATAAAATTAAGACTTAAGGCTACAACTTGTATATTCATAGCAAGTTTCAATTCCAATTGCACAAAAAAAGCTACATCAAACAATATTAAATCCCAAAATTCAAAATAACACTTACATAGTCATAGATAAATTAACATGACTTCATCTACATATATCAGATTGAGATGATTTTAGTGGTTATCTAAAGATAAGAGACAGGACTACAATGGTTGTGTCTAGAGGTTAACCTAATTCAGCATAAAAGGCAGCTAACAATCTAAGCAAAATGTAGCACAGAAATAGGCAAAAACAAGGTTTTCTGCAACAAACGTGACATTTTGAAAATTCATTAAAAATTCATTTTTCAATAAAACTCTTCAACACAGAAGTATAGTTTCTTTAAAAAAAAACCTCACTCGAATACCACAAACAATTTGAAAACATATTAAACATGGCTATTAGATATCAAAGAAATAACACAAGCATGGTACTTGTCTCAAACTTATAATTTTTTTCTTTTGAGTTTCCTTCATTTCCTATCTAAACTTTCTTTAGATTTCTAGCTTGTTTTTGTGTTTCCTACAGCCCTCTTTGCTTCCCAAAGATTAGGGTTAACATATATATGGATGGAAGTAGTTTATTTTAAGCTTAAAAAGTGATTTTCATGGAAGTTTGGGTGGGTTTTTGGAGGAAGATGATGGAATCCAAAAATGGACTTTTAGAAAGATGAATGTTATGTTTTAACCTCTTTCTCCCTCCCTTTCTCTTTACCTAAGTGGAATGTGGGCCCCAAGTATGGTAAGGTGTCAAAGATAAGGGTGAGGTGTGGTGGGTGATGATGTGCTATGATATCTTCAATTTATTTTTATTTTTCTTTTTCCTTTTTTTTCCTTTTCCTTTTTCTTTTTCTTTTTCTTTTTCTTTTTCTTTTGTGGGCCCTACACCAAGCCCTAATTTGGTTTTCTTGATGCCTTATTCTGATCGTTTCCATCCACCAATATGTTGTATACTCTATACTAGTTTTAATATATACAATCTATAGTTAAAACAGAAATATAAAAACTAAAACATGCATTGCACATAAAAACTTAATGAATTTTAGCATGGTGGAAAACAAGGGGTCTAAATGGACTTATTAAAATTCAAATGCATGTTTTCATATTTTCTAGAAAAAGGACCTTACAGTTGCCCCTAGGAAAGGGCAAAAATGTGGTGCCTGAGGAGGAAGTGTTTACTTACACTATCCCTATTCAATGTTTTAACAAGCGTCGAGACTCAAAGGAACAGGGAATGGTGATGACTAGTGTTGGGGACAATCGTCATTACTACGTGGACATTGTCGAAGGGAAGTAATAGCCGATCGGTTTGACTTTTATTGTTCGAATTTGGAGCTAAAAAAGCTCTCGCTCAAGCAGGTGATGAGGCCTTGTTTTTTGTGGCTATGATAGTATCTTTCTAAGTGCTTGTCCACTTTTTATGTTTTAGTCCACTGACTAGTGCTCATTTGTTTAGACCATAGTCCGGGCAAAGTTTCAAAAGTGATAGAGGGAGTAAATGTTGAGTCACATGAGACGTCATTTGGATTAGATGGTAAATGATATTTCTCGATTGGAGAAGGCTCTTTCGTAGAAGGAGAGGGAGTTTGAGGAAGCAAGGTCTTCCACGGCTACTATAAGTGCTTGTAACAGAGCAATGGAGTAGTTAAAGGCCAAACGAAATACAGCTCTCTATCAATGTGAGGAGCTGAAAGCGGAGGCTAAGGTTCACAAGACCTCTCTACAAGTTGCAAAGAGTCTAGCCAAACTGCGAAACCAGTCTCTTCAAGCTACCGAGCAACAGATTGCCAAGTTGGGGGCCATTATAGATCAACATGTGCACACTCAGCGCAAACTGTCTGAGAGGCTTCAGTGTGCTATGGAAATCATTCATCAGGCAGGATTGGCAAGTGCCATACCTCCAGACACCACGAATCCAACTCCGGGCCCGAGTCTACCATTGTCCCTATAGAGTTCGATGTTCCTGCTATCCCATAATTGGGGTTTTTTTTTTTAATTTCTTCGTTTTGTTCTTCTTTTCGAATGCATCAATGAATTGTTCTTTTGCTCTTGTCTCATTATGTACTTCATGTAGGCACTATCATCTTTCAATGGATATAGCTTTACTCAGGGGCATCTTCTTGACCGATAATGCATTTATCCGATAGCTAGGTTTCTATTATGAGATGTTCGATAGGACAAATCATAGATATTCGACGGGGGCGTGAATCCCCCGTTGATAATAAACTTCATTTGATAAGTTTTATTCAGGGGTAGACCACGTGATGCTGGCTCGTATAGGGAGATAGACTCTAATGATAGACTCCGTCATGAAGGATTGGTTGATACTAGTCCATTCGGGGAGATAAATCCCCTAATGATAAGCTCCATTCATGAGGACTATGTGACATTGGCCTATTCAAGGAAGACTCTGCTCAGGAGGTCTGGGTGACACAGCCTATTCAGGAAGATAAATCCCTAACAATAGGCTTTGCTCAAGAGGATTGGGTGACAATGACCCGTTCAAGGAGATAAATCTTTAATGATGGTCTCCGTTCGGGAGGACTGGGTAACACTAACCCATTCGAAAGATAAATCCCTAGCAATGGACTCCGTTTGGGAGGATTGGGCAACATTGACCCATTCAAGGAGTTAGATCCCTAACGATAGACTCCGTTCGGGAGGTCTAGGTGATACCGACCTATTTAGGGAGACAGATCTCTAACGATAAACTCCATTCAGGAGGACTGGCAGACATTGACCTGTTCTCAACATAGTCAAATTGCTAAGAAAAATAAAAAACATAGTTATAATGAAATAAAGATCAATAGATTAAGCGCCAAGGCTGGGAGCTATAAGCCATCCGTCAAGAGCTACTACGAATGCAATCGCAATGAGAGAGAGAGATGTAAAGTCTACTTAAGAGGAAACTTAGGGGGTTCTAGATCATAGAGCAACATCTCGATGCCATTGAAGGTCCCGAACTTGACCTTCATCTGGTTCGTACTTGGTAGTGCCTCTAGAGTGTACAAGCTAGGTCGCCCCAAGATAGCATTGTAAACCGAAGGGAGCTTAATCACATTGAACGTGGTTGATGCCATTGCATGGTCGAGTAAAGTCCCAAGAGTCACGAGGCAGTGAGATGATTCTTTTAGGGTAGATCCATTCATCTGAGAGCCCCTTAATGGGTCCAGCATGGGATTATAGGTGTGTGGGGAGAGAAACCCATATGCTAAAAGGCATTCCAATACAAGAGATTGCATCTAGCCCCTTGACGATGAAAATTCTTTCGACTTCATATTACCCAATCTCAGTTGTAATAATGAGGGAATCATGTTAATCTGGATTGACCCCTGCTAAGTCGTCATCAATGAAATCGGTCATGGGCTTTTTCCTTTTGAGTGGTTCTCTGGCATGGGTGGCAAGAACCTCTTTAAATGGAGAGCCAAATGGCTCTATCTTTTGGAAGATTGGAATGACTAGGTGCCCCCCTTTGTTCGTTTGTGCTCGTACTCGATTGCATCGATGTAGTGCTCATAAGACATAGGTCGGGAGGTGATCGATTGCATCACTCGTTTGGGGTACTTAAATTTAATTTTTGGTATATTTAAATTTTTGTCGTATTCATGAAAATTTGAGTAAAATGAACAGATATAAATAATAATGCAATGAGTAAAAAAAAAAAAAGGAGCCCCAGCGGAGTGCCACGTTTTGAGGCAAAACGCAACACCCCCCTTAAAATTGGATTAGGGCTTTTAGCCCTAATCCCTTTCCCCTCTCTCTCTCTCTCTCTCTCTCTCTCTCTCTCTCTCTCTTTCTCTTCTCCTCCGTCATGGTCTCTCCCTTCCGCCACCCAGCCGCCACTGCACCTTCCTTCTAGCGAGCGTACCATAGCCGCCTCGCTTTCCTCCCGTGAACGTTGGCCCACCGCGAGCGTGACTGCAGCTCCTCCGCCGCAACGTGATACTCCCCGCACGAGCCCAGCATGCGATCTCCCGCAAGCAGCGCCTTCCTCCTCTGCACAACCGCAAGCGCCTCTGCACGAGCACAATGCGCTCCAGCGCGACCCTCTGCGAGCACAGTAAGCACAGCGCGCAACCCACTGCGCGAGCGCGCGAGCCTTATAGCGCGCGATCCTGTCGCGAGCACGCGCTCCAGCCCGAGTGCTCCAGCTCGCGAGTAGAAGCCCTAGCCCGAGAGCGCGCCAGCCCGTGCACCCCAGCCCGTGAGCGCTCCAGCCCGCGTGCCCCAACCCATGAGCCTCCGAGCCCACGAGCCCGCAAGCCCACCAACGGGCCAACCAACTAGCCCATTGGCCAGCGAGCCCGCGACGGCCTACGAGCCCGCAACCGGCTTTCCCTTCGAGAGCTCACCTACATCTTCACTGCAGGTAACGACTATGATTTGGTTGAAGTTCTAGGGATTGGTGTTAGAAATTTAATTGTTATTAATATCTTTCAAATTTGGAAATATTACAGGTTTTAGACTAATCCGACGGGCGAACGACGGCTAGATCTGAAACTCAAGGAACCCTAGGTGAGAGAAACGCACTCACTTCAAAATTTGAATAAATTTTGTTGATTTTAGGTTGAATTTAAAATTGGAAGTTATATATCTATTCGAAAATGTGTTAAATTCGAGGAAAATTAGAAAAAATGAGAAATATTGGAAATTTGATCATAGGTGAGCCAAATGATTCGAAATTTGATGAAACGAGAATTTAGAAATGATTATATAAATTAAGATTATATTAAATTGGAAAGAAAAAAATTGAAAATCCCTTATTAGGGTTTTATTTGATATAAAATTTGATAATTTGATTAGGTTTGTCTTTTGGAGATTCGGGGAGTCAATTTGATTGATTTGAAAATAGGGAGTGACCACCCACTCTAGATATGTGAGTGAGACCCTAATCTCTTGCATAAAATAGTAAAACGTGTTTTCTGCCTTGTTTTCGATAAAATATGCTTTTAATATACATTGATTTGACGTATGATATTAAATTTCAAATCTGTTTTGTGATTATTGGAGTGTTTTAAATTATATTTACGATAACTATATATCCATGGTTTGAAATGAAATAAAAATTGTACCATTACTTGAAAATTGATAATTTCCTTTTCTACCATTGCATTGATATGCTGTTTTGAAATGATTTGATGAAACATATTGGCATGCAGATTTGAAATATTTTGATGAACTATGTGGGTTGGATGCCCACTAGTTATGCGATGATATGATTTTATTTGTAGAACGTTGTGCCCTGGGATGTTGTGCCCTGCGACGTTGTGCCCTTGTGATACTATAATGATGATATTGATGATTCCGTAGATACGAAGAGCGTTTGTAGAGGCACGGGTTGCCCGGATACGCTTCTACAGGAGGTATCCGCAAACGTCATTGATTCTAAGGGCTATAGGCGCGGCCGGTTGAACCCACGATAGGGGAGGACGAGTGTGACGCCACCGTCTAGCACCCGGTGGGGTTCTATACACAATGATGAGTTAGCTGCAGCAAATTCATGGCCAACGTCGGGGTAGAGAGTGATTTTAAAGTCTATGCATAATAAAACCCCCGATGCGCATGTCATTGATCATGGTTGAACTTTGCCAGAATTATCTCTTGCTTGCTATACTATTATTTGATTTTTAAATGGATGCATACATGCTTGTTATCGTGCGATTGATTTAAATGATTTCAAATTGCTAAACATATCATGTTGTGATGCGAAATATAAATTGTTGTTTCAAATGATGTTATTTGACACTCCAATGGTTCACCCATACTATTTATGCTTGACATTACCCCCTCACTCACTGGGTATCTTCCCATGATACTCACCCCTCTTTTCCCTCCTCAGACAGGTTTATTATGATAGAGTGACATTACAGGCTTTAGAGCAGATTTGGTATTCACGATGGTGAGATTTACTTCAAATAGAAATATGAAATCTTTATTTTATTTTGACCCTGTGAGATCTTAACATTTAGGTCCGTAGTTAGCCGTGTACTTATTTTGGGATGACTGTATAATTCATGTATATTTAATTGTGAAACTCTCATAGTTCATTTGCATTGAGGCGATTGTACTTATTTGAATGTTATTTTGAAAAATTATTGTATATAAGATAAAATTTAGATCCGCTCGGTGTGGCAGCTGCTCATGCTCTAGTTAGGTATGACAGTAAAGGTCTGTGACTAGGATTATTGGTAATGTACATAATCTGGCGTTGTTTTAGATATCTACTGTGGTTGGTAGGTTGTTGTGAGGCCGGGATGACCATTTTATTTTATTTACAAGATGATTTAATTTAAACAGATTTATTTGTACATGGGAAACTTTTGATTTATGGGGAGATTCTGTCCGATTTTCTGTAAAAATACAGCCGACATTCAGAGCAACAGGCGGCTGCTCACGAACCTGGTTTGGGGTAGGACACACAGTCTCATGACAGCACTGCCAACGCAATATAATGGTATAGTCCAGAGACCTTCATCATCTCTATATTGAACTTTTCGAGAAAATCTCTCAATGGTTTATCCTCCCTCACCATAACGAGAGAAGGGATGTGGACTTTCTCTTGGCCTCTCTGCTGATGACAAAGTATGCCTCGAATTGTTGTCGGAGTTGAAAGAAGCTATTGACACTAAACAAGGGGAGAGAATTAAACTATGTCACGGCGTTGCCCTTCAAAGTTGTTCAAAAGTGCTTGCACATGACGATATCTAACATATCTCTTGAGATCATCATAGTGATGAAGTGGGCAACGTGATCCCTGGATTTGATGGTGCCACCGTACCTCTCCAAAGGAGGGAGGAGCCTATCATGAGGCATCGGCACCAAGGAGATCTCGGGATCAAATGGCGAGAGACCGGTGAGATACAAAGCAGACTCGTCTCTCTTCACATTTTCTCACTTTAGTTTGTTTGTTACAAGCTCCTCGACTTGTTTCCTTAGATCATCTAGGTCATGTCAGGATATCACCGAGGGTTTTCAGTGCTCTCTGGGCTCGTGCCTTTATGTGCGCATGTGACTCAATCTGTGAGAAGAGGACTGGGCTCCTAGTCAAAGAGTACGACTGAGTTCCTCTAGTTGCTTGCTTATATTTTGTATTTTGGACTCCAATCTGCCTACCTGAGATTGAATGGCCCTTGCACAGAAAGCAGGGGTGATTAGCGGTGTTGGCTAACTTGGGTGACCGGCCAAGGGTTGCACCTCTGGTAGATTAGTGATGACAGGAGGCCATGTAGGGTTGTTTGCCACATGCTATATGGTGTTTGTCAGGGAAGCGGTGTGCCCTTCCATTAAGGATACAACTCTGGAAGCAGCTCTAGTCATTCTCCAAGAAGGCATCTTCTTTCGATAAAGTTATATAAGATGAGTTTTTTTCTAGTTTGTTCCCACGGATGGTACCAATCTGTTGGAAATAGGTTTGACTCCACAGAAATTGGCTTTGTTAAGTCAAACGGGATAACTTGGCCGCTTGGTAATCTCGATCAATAAGACATGCAAAAAGACACCGGAGGATGCTTAAGAGGGAGAAGATCCGACGCTCAAATTAAAGAGTAGTTTTTGAAAGAGGGAAAACAGACAAAAAAAAAGCTTCAATCATCCCGAAGGCAAGAAAGTGCAAAAGTATGAGCCAAGAGTCTATGTATCCCACTAAATGATTTAACGATGCATATATAATTATCTAGTGAAAGAGACATATGCATGTAGGATGTTGAAATCTTAGTTTCCTTATTAAAGGTCCTGAGATTATTGGAATAATGATGAAAGGATTGCAAAAAATTTCAAATGCTATTGATCAAGAAGGTTTTGATGGCTTTGATGGCTGTAGAGATTTCCTTCCATGATTTGAAGTTTTCTTTCCGTTTACGGAAGGTACTTCCTATATTTTCAAGAGAATTGAATATTTACCTCATAAGTCCGAATAACGATCACCGAAGACCAGGAGGTGTTGTGACCGAGCAATTGTCTACCGATCAGAATTTAGTTAATGAATGTTGAGAAGATATGGGTCATCTCTACCCGTCTGGGTGATGAATCCTGTGTTGACAACACGTTTCAATAAATATGTCCCTTGAGCTAAGGGTTTGGAGGGTCTTAAGCCTCATAATGACAATTGGTCTTTAAACTAAACGATTAATCGATCAGGTGACTGCCGACCGAGTGAGCAATAAGAATACAAAAGAGTTGTTCTTGGCCAATCTCGAGTACAACGTGGCTTGGGCCATTTTAACTATGCATCATCAATGTTGATGGCGAAGAGTATGTTATAAATATCTCCTAAAACCCATATAATATATACTTATATGCATTTGTGTGTATATGTGTAGACCACCCCAACTGCAATATATTCTATTTTTTGTATGTTTATGATGATTCAAATCTTATCCAAAAATGAGAACACGTTTAGGACATGACCAAAACATTGTCTTAAATGGGGTTGTACAGTATATGATGGGTCCAATATTGACTACTTTTTGCTACTATCCTATAGTTTTTATACGTAGAAATATTAGATATCAAAGATATAACTCACCATTCGCTACTAAATTGATGTAGTTTCAAAATCAGACCTACATAATCTTGACAAGGTACCTAACAAAACAGGGCTCAACCCAAGTCTTTGTCCCCATGTTACCGACGAGCTAGAGGATTGAATGCTCAATGGTAGATAAGTTGTCCAAGGCAATTATTAATTAGTGCATTATATCAAAAGTGCACCTTCATTTTTTTTAAGAAACAGTAATAAAAAATCGATCACTATATTTCCTACGTAAATTTATTAGATATGTAAAATAATTCACAATCTGCACGCACAGTCAATCGTAAACTCAAAAACTCTGTTATTTAAGGTAGCAACAGTGACGGGATGGAGTTGCATCTTGTTTGCCAAGTATTTGTTTATTGACTTTGACCTAAGACTCAAAATCCATTCATTTTGAATATGAAAAGAGAGAGAAAAAAGGAGTTGTTTTTTTTGTACCCACCTTCAACTCTCTCTCTCTCTCTCTCTCTCTCTCTCTCTCTCTCCCTCCCTCCCTCCTAGGTAACCTGTGTATAAGAGATGAGGCAAAGGGAACTTACAAATTTTGAGGAAGGGAGAAATGGGGAGAACATATTCTCACGTTAAAGACAGAAAGAGGGTTGATGTTTTCTTTATCAAAATATATTTGGATTGTGAAAAAAATTGATTCAATCTTGTGATATCTTATAGACATAGAATATCCAATTATCAAAAAAAATAAATTATTCTAAACCGTCTTACAATTCTTGAATTCTATATATGAGAAAATAGATTTGCTGGTATGTTTTAATCAACATGCTGTTATCTAAAGATAGTAATAGTGGCACGTGAGTTACAACTTGTAATGTTCATGCCGACATAAAATCATGGAAAAAGTTTATTAATTATGATGAATTGCAGTCCTAATTATGGTGAATGCAACATTTCCCCAGCGGTCACATTAAGCGTAGCTTTGGTGCCAAATTGATTGCAATCTCAATGTTGGAAGTATTTGCCATTAAAATCTATTTAGAGATTCCTAACTGAAGTGATTGTGACATGTTAAAACAAGGATAATTGTTATATTAGGATATCTTGGGCATTGTTTAATCGGTATACATTTAAAAACTAGAAACTAAGCTCAAATTAGCACATGATTCGTTTTTGGTTTGTGGGTGCCACAAATATAAGTGAAATTATATTTAATTTTTCTTTTATTGAAGAGTTTTTTTTTTTTTTTTTTTTGGAAAATATCATGAAAATCTCTATGGTATCTTCACCAAGAGATTATAGTGTTAGAACTCTAAAACTTAAATTTGCACTTTGAAAATTCAAAGCCTAAGAATTTTGTCAATAATGTGATGAGTTGATACATAAGATCGTTAATTTTGTTCATTGGTTTGGTATTATAGAAATTTCACAAATTTAGTCTCTTCCCTCGACAAGATATGATTATGTTGAACTTGCACATTATGCTCTCTCATGCTTTTGTTATTACTTCTTTTACTTTGTGTTCTGGGTTTTGCTTATGTTATTTTCCCTAAATTTGGCACACTACAAAAAAACAAGGCAATGATGACGAATTTAGCGACGGAAATTTTAGAAAAATTTATCGTTAAATTTTAGTGATGAAAAAATTTTCATTGCTAATGATTTGACGCAAAAATTTAGTGACAAAAATCAAAATTTGTTATCAAATTTAATGACGAAAATCGGAATCCGTCACTAAATTTAGCGACAGATTACTTTTTCGTCACTAAATTTAACGATGAAAATCAGACAACGGATAACTTTTTCATCAATAAATTTAGTGACGAAAATCAGAATCTGTCACTAATGCGCATGCCTACATACAAACGAGTCGCACCCCACCCGGCCACCCGCCCTGCCTTACACCAGCACACCCATGCATGAGCGACCACCCGCGCGCCTACCCCACCCAGCCCCTTGGGTCAGCCCACCCGTGAGCGACCCACCCTGCCACCCGCCCTGCCCTGTGCTAGCATGCCCACCCTATACCCGCCTCCTTTTTTTTTTGGCACTCTCCACCCAGATTCGAACCTATGCATGCAAGGTGATTTTGTATTATGACAACTACTATATCACAATGTCTTTTGTAAATTCTTTTATTTTATTATTTTACTCTCACTTTTTTTTTAATATTTATCTCACGTTCATCTCTATTTTTTTCTTCTTCACCTAGCGGTCATTTTTCATTTTATTGAACTTTTCTTAGTGTATATTTTTTTTTCCATTATCTTGGGGTAATTTTTTTTTCCTTTTCTATTATCATTGAACTTTTCTTACTATTTAAATTTGATTTTGATTACAAATAAAGAAATAACATATTTTTTGACCCAAAAAGATAAATTTGATTAATTAAGATAGAATAACAAATTATTTTTCTTGATTTATCTAATAAAAGAAATATGATTTGTTAATTTTATCATAAATTATTTTTAATATACCCAATAAAATAAATAATAAAATAATGAAAACAAAATGATGTTATGTTATACAATTACAAAGAAAGATAACAAGGGAAAATAAAAATATTTCATAATAGATTGTAAAAGGAATTTAGTTACGAAATTAGCCATAAATTTTGAAATACCTATATAAATTAATGACAAATTTAGCTACAAATATTTTTGTAGCAAATTAGTGATAAATTTAGTCACAAATATTTTTGTGGTCAATTAGTGACGAATTTAGTCATAAATATTGGAGTTTGTTACTAAATTTTGTGATAAATAATTTTTTTCGTAACTAATTAGTGACGAAAAATTTTATAGTTAATTAGCCACGAAATTTGCTACTAAATTTTTTTGTCGCTAAAATTAGAGATGAAAATCAGGATCCGTCACTAAATTTAATGACGGAAATATATATCTGTCGCTAAATTTTGCGACAGAATTGTACTTCTATCGCTAAGTTAGCAACAAATTCAATAATCTGTCGCTAAATCTTTTTTCTTTTATTTTTTAAATTAGTATTTTATATTTATTTTATTAATTTTTTCTTTTCTTTTATTAATTTATTAATTTATTTTATTATTCTTTTACTTTTTTATTTTATTTTTGTGAAATTTTAGAAAAGTTCGTAAATGGACGGCAACCTCTCACTAGCACTCCGTTCACTGTCACTATCCCCGAAAACTACTGTTTGTTTTCTTGCCTGGGAAGATGAATCACCGGACGTAGATGATTGATCTATAGTCTAATCGCTTGAAAATCTTATATAGAGTTCTGATCTAGTGTTTTTCTTACTGATGACAATAATGATGGAAAATGAATAGTTAGACTTTCGAAGGTGATCAAACTGTTGATAAAAGAAGCAAACGGGCGAAGAAGACAAAGAACAAGAAGGGTGAATTCGATGGCAGCAGCTAATGAAAAATTATTTATTAGAAATTGTTTGAATTATTTATTATCGAAAATTGTCAATTTTGTAAGAATTGTAATATTCACTATATATTTAACTCAATTCCATTATTTAGAAATGATAAAAAAGAGAGATACGATTAAAAATATTTCATAATAGAATGTAAAAGGAATTTAGTCATGAAATTAGCTATAAATTTTGAAATACCTATATAAATTAGCGACAAATTTAGTTATAAATATTTTTGTAGCAATTAGTAATAAATTTAGCCCCGAATATTTTTTGTGGCTAATTAGTGACGAATTTAGACACAAATATTGGAATTCGTTGTTAAATTTTGTGATAAATATTTTTTTTCATAGTTAATTAGCAATGAATTTAGTAACAAAAAATTTTTGTAACTAATTAGTGACGAAATTTGTCACGAAATTTTTTCGTTGCTAAATTTAGTGACGAAAATTGTATTCTCACTAAATTTAGCGACAAATACTCAATTCGTGACAAAATGTAACCACAAAATTTCTATTTCTCACTTATTAGCGATGAATTTTGTAACAAAAATATTTTTTATGCTAATTAGCGAGAAATTTTGTTAATAGTGACAAAACTTTTTTTCTTCACTAAATTTATCGTAAAATAGCGATAAATTATTTTCGTCACTAAATTCCATCACCAAAACTGTATTTTTTTTGTAGTAGCAAAATAATCTATTAATTTTTAAATTATGATGCTTATATAATTGAAAATATAATAAAGATATTATATAGCACAAATTTACAATGTGACTTCAGGCACATTATACATGTAGACATTGTAGATAATAGTATATATAAAACGTTTTTCAAATCAGTAACTCTTTAAATTTGCATCAAATTATATATGTATGTATGTATGTATGTACATAAATACGGATTTCATCAATCTTTGATGTGGTACCATATTGTAGTTAGGATAGGACCCACAGTTTTAGATTTCAAAAGTACCCGTTGGCGTTGGTGCTATATATATTACTAGGAGGTGTACACCGTGCGATGCGCGGTGTAGAGTTTTGATTTTGGTTACAAAATGAGGGGAGTTGCCCAATATAGTTTAGTAAAATTTGTATTGATTTTACTTTTGTGATATATATAATTTTTTTTATAATACCAAAAAAATAAAAACAAAAAAAGACAGAGAAATATATTTTAAATATATTCATTTAACATTAAATATATTATATTAAAATAAAAAAAAAATACATTAGAATGAGAAAAAAAGTATGTTATATTTTAATATATTTAGATTTAAGTTGTATATTTAAATACATTTGGATTTAAATGTATATATTAAAAATATAGTGTGCGTGGTGTGTGTGCTACATATTAAAAGTTATATGTTAACTCAAAAAAAATGTTTAAAACAGAATTAAATATGTTTTTTTTTATTTTTTTTTTAATTTTTTTATCGGTTTTAATTTTTTAAAATAGTTCTATACTACACAGGACGATAACGAAATTCTGCGTTTCGCTGACCCACAACGTGATTCTGTATTTTGGAGAGCCAGAAAGTGATCTACGTTTGGCAGAACCACATGTGATATATCTGAATATGTATATTTAGATATTTGAGATTGGATTTAAATATTAAATTGAAACAGAATGTGATAATATTAAATAATAAACCAAAACTAAATTATTATTTAACTATAGAGTTTTTAAATTAGAGTTTTAATTTTTAAAGAATCTTTATCTATCTAAAACTTTTACTTTAATAGTTTTAATTTTTGTCTGTGTCTAACTAAAAGTTTTAAAAATTAGAGTTTCAAATAACATGTTAATCGTAGAATAAAATATAAAAATATTAAAAAATAAGCCAAAACTAAAACCTATAAATATGAATATGCAATTTAAAATTTTATAAGAATAAAAATATTAAAATATTTAATTTAAATATATAGATATTTATTTAAAATTAAATAAATTATATATTTAAAAAATCATATCCGAAAAAAAAATTATCTGTGTAATGTTATGTTTAAACGACATAATTGTTTTTTAGTGTTTGTATATTCCTTGTTTTTTTTTATTTTTTGGGTCTTTTTTTCTATATAGAGGGAGTCGCGACAAAAGATAGCTTGTAGTGTACGTGGTGTGCGTGCTTTATATTAAAAATTATATATTTAATCTGTTAATTTTTATTCTTATACAGTTTCAAATGATAAAAATATTTATAAGTCTATTTAAATAAAAATATTAATAATATTGTTTTGGTTCATCATTTAATATTTTCACATTTCATATTATAATTTCATATTTTATTTAAATAAATATCAAATATCCAAATAAATTATTTTTAATATTATAAAAAATTGAATATTGGAATATTAAGGTAGTACGTAGAACCACAAGGTTCTGATACGCAGAACGACATGGTGGACTCAATTTTTTATAATATTAAATGCACATCATGTTTGCCTTTCTGCTTGCTAAGAACCAAGTGTCAAGATCTTTGCTGACAACTTAACATAGGAGTGTGGACTCAATTTCTATTCTTTTTCTGAAAAAGGGATGCAGGCATACATAACAAAAGCAAAAGTCAGAGTCAATGTGGTAAAGCACAAAGAAAATATCTATCTATTGTGAGGTCAATATAGTATCATAGAGAGAAACTTACTTCTAAGAGTTGCACGTTTATTGGAGTAGATACTGTACGCATCTTCCAAAATATTATTTGAATTACTGCTTGATATTTTCTAGTCTAGATAAACTATAAAAGTGTAGCAGAGTTATGAATCATAGAATTTAAAACTATATTAGAAATATGAAAGTTTAATAGAAATATGAATTATGAAAATCCAGCAGAACTATGAATCATGGAATGCAAAACTATATAGTCCAACATAGTCCAGTAAAAGTATGAAAATTGAGCAGAACTGTGAATAATGAATGTCGAGCAAAACTATATATAAATCATTTAAAAAAATTTAAATTGTACTTTTTTCTGGAAAACAAATATAAATTTGCTTTTTTTAAAAACAAAATCTTTTAGAATTGTGATAATGAGTAAAATATTATGGAATCTATAATTTTTTCTAAATTCATTTAAATATTAAAATACTTTTTAATATTAAAAATAATTTCAAATGTGAAATATTTAAATATTTATATTTAGAAATTTAAAAATTGAATATAAATTTAAATTGCAGTATAAAATGTAAAATTATTAAACAACAAATTAAAACAAACTGATAAAATGTGAAATATTCATTTAGCGGAACTACATAGCAGAACCATATAGTTCCGCTACATAATAGAACCATGTAATTCCGCTACTACATAGCAGAATCATGTAGTTCCGCTACAGAACCATGTAGTTCCGCTACATAACAGAACCATGTAGTTTCGCTACATAGCAGAACCAGCAGAACCATGTAGTTCCGCTAGCAGAACCATGTAGTTCCGCTACATAGCAGAACCATGTAGTTCCGCTACATAGCAGAACCATGTAGTTCCGCTAGCAGAACCATATAATTCCGTTACATAGCAGAACCATGTAGCAAAACCATGTAGTTCCGCTACATAGCAGAACCATGTAGTTCCGCTAGCAGAACTATGTAGTTCCGCTACATAGCAGAACCATGTAGTTCCGCTACATAGCAGAACCATGTAGTTCCGCTAGCAGAACCATATAGTTCCGCTAGCAGAACCATGTAGTTCCGCTACATAGCAGAACCATGTAGTTCCGCTACATAGCAGAACCATGTAGTTCTAGCAGAACCATGTAGTTCTAGCAGAACCATATAGTTCCGCTAGCATAACCATGTTAGTTCCGCTACATAGCAGAACTACGTTGTTCTGCTTAGCAAAAGTATGTTGTTCTGCTACATAGCAAAATTTCATAGCTCTCTGCATTATTTGATAAATTTTTTTTTTAGGGGCTAAATTTTGTGAAGATTTAGGATGACAACCCAGTCGGCTCATATAATAAGAATTTTTTTTAATTTTTTGTGATTTTAATTTTGCCTTTATTTTTTATTTTTTCAATTTAAGTTTGTATATGAATAGAAATAAGTTCTTAATCTTATGAAATTTTAATTGATTTTTTAAATTTTCTCAAATGTCATTTTTAAAAAATCTGAAAGTTTGTCAAAAAGAAAATCTTTCTTTTGTTTTAAATATCATTTATTTCAAATATTTTTTATATTTTTTATATAATTATAAAATTTTTTATTTTAAAAATGAAAAGAAAGATTTTCAAATATTTTTTAACTTAATATTTTTATAATTATAATTTTTATAAATTGTAATTCTACCATACACATTTTTTAAATATTTAAATATTCATTTAACATTAAATATATTAAATTAAAATGAAAAACATATCATTATAATATTAATATCTTTGTAAAATTAAAAAAATATAAACATTAATTTGCAATTATAATATTTAATAATTTAAATTGAAAAAATGTAAGAATTTTTTTGTTGAAAAAATACAATGTTTTTTAATGCAAAAAGTGATTGCATCTGGGTTCGAACATGAGACGCACTTTGATTGTTCTGCATTATGCGCACAGAGCAATGAAGTTCTGCTCATGCAGAATGAACTTCTGCGTTGTAGAACTTAGTTCTGCATGACTGCAGAGCCGTAGAACTTTGTGGTTCTGTAGTACACTATGCATAACTTAATTCTGCAGTGCATTATGTCCATTGTTTTTCCTTTTTCATTCTCATTTGTTTAAATTCGATCTAAATATCCTAAATTAAAATAAAAAAATATCTGTATAATATAAATATATGTGTAAAATCTAAAATATAAAAAAAATGAATGCTCTGAGGGAATAAATTATAAAAAATATCTAAAATATTTATAATGTCTTCGTTGATAAATTATTTTTTTTAGAGGGGTTACATTATAATATTTTGAGTTCTGCATTGCACAACAGGTAAAGAACTTAATAAATTAATAGTTAAGATGTATGTTGATAATATTTTTAACATGCCACTGTTATAATAATATTTTTTTATCTTTATAGATCACTTTGACCAGAAAAAATAAAAGTCCTGCGC
The DNA here is from genome assembly GCA_033439265.1 of Dillenia suffruticosa. Classification (NCBI taxonomy): domain Eukaryota; kingdom Viridiplantae; phylum Streptophyta; class Magnoliopsida; order Dilleniales; family Dilleniaceae; genus Dillenia; species Dillenia suffruticosa. Next base: position 4,326,038 of record JAVTVX010000037.1, on the reverse strand, counting down.
TATGCCTATGGCACACATATTAATATTTGATAACACAAAAAAATATAAAAACACCAAACACTGTTCCATTTGAAGGAATCTTTTTTTTTTCATAAAAATAGTTTTATCATATCATAAAAGACAAAATATTTCAAATATATTTTTATACAAGTTATAGTAAAAGGAAAAAAAAAAAGAGAAGCTCACTACGCAGTACTATGGGATCATGCTAGTTATACGAATCACAATTAATTTTGTGTTACGAACTATGGAATTATCAAAACGTATTATGTTTGTTTTGTGCATATAATTTTTTTCTTAAATTTAATGAATTATAATTTCTAAAATGATATATATTAAATCTTTTTTTTTTGTAATTTTAGAAGCGTCTCTTCATCCCATAAAGGTTTTGATATCTTAGAGATATAATTCTTCCAATAAATTTTTAATTATCAATTCAGTTTTTTCACTATTTTGTTATTATGTTCGGTAGTTTTGTATACCAAACAGAGTCACAACTTTAAAAATTTGACGAAATTCTCTTCATTTCCATTCAATATTTCTATTCAATATGCAATTAATAATAAGTTTTTTATTATTCATAACACATTTTTACTATATTTTTCTAAACTTTGTAATTGATGGAGGTTATGACGCACAACAACGTGCTTGCAGTTGAAGTCGAGTAAATGGCACTTCGCAAGTTGGATTACTGGGCACATGACATACAACAAACAATAGACTTTGATGGCTTTGCATGAGCTCCATACATCTTTGATAGTTCTGCACAAGATATTTGCTAACAACTATGAGTACGTCCGTATCATTTCCAGAAGCAATCTACGGCTTAGGGACAGACGCTATCCTATTATCCTCTTGTTAGATCAAAAAGCAATTACATGAAAGAGAAAATTAGACACGGATCTTGAGACAAGGTTGGAGAAGAAGGCCAACTACAGATTGAAAAGAAAAATATAAAAAAAAAATATTAGTTGCACAAATTAAATATTCTCAAGAGCTAAAGACATAAAGATTTGAGATTGAATACTATGAGATTGAATCTCGAACGCAAGCATTTAAGGATCATTCAGTGCTCAAGAAAATATAAAATTTTTTTAGTTAGGCAAATTTGAAATTTGCCAGCACAGATGCATACCGTGTAATTTTTTTTTGTTGCAAGAAGTGCAATTTTTGTTATTACAAAAAGTGATTGTACTCATATTTGAATATGAGACACACTTTACAGAACTATATAATTATGCACTATGCGCGCAGAACTATGCAGTTCTGCATGTGCAGAATATCAATGCAAAAATATTTTTTTAATCTAAAAAGTTTATAAATTATTTTTTAGTTAGTATTTTTAAAATTATAGTTTTTCTAATATCATAATATTAAATTAAAGTACTTTTATATATGCAAAAAAATTCACATATTTTTAGTATTTTTAATATAATCGTAAAATTATTTCTATTATGAATATTTTAATATAAAAATATTTCCAAAGATTTTTTACTTAATACTTTTATTATTATAATTTTTATAATATTATAATATTATAATATTTTCTCTAAACATCATTTATTTCAAATATTTTTTATATTTTTAATATAATCATTAAATTTTTAATCTAAAAATAAAAAATTGAAAAAAATGATGTAAATTCTGTGCAGTGCAAAACCACATCGTTCTGCACTGCGCAGAACTATATGGTTCTACACTTTGTGGTTCTGCGCGTGCAGAACCATATCGTTCTGCGCGTGCAGAACCATATCGTTCTGCACTTTGTGATTCCGCGCAGTGCAGAACTACTTTTTTTTAACAGAACTAATTTGTTTTAAAACATAGCCAACAACGTATCTAATTACAGAACCACATAAGTACTTTTTTTTAACACACCAAATTTCATAACTATTCTTTTTTAACAGAACCATTTTTTTTTAACGGCGATACAAAATTACTTTTTTTGAATATAGCTAATCACATAACTTATTTTTTCTTGTGAAACTATTTTTGAACTATTTTTTTAGGAGAATTTTTTTTTAATGGCAATACAGAACTACTTTTTTTTGTAGCAGAACTACTTTTTTTTTAATATACCTAACCACACAACCCTTTTTTTAGCAGACTACTTTTTTTTTTTTAATGGCATAACAGAATTTTTTTCAGAACTACTTTATTTTTTTAACACACCTAACTATGGAACTATTTTTTTTTTGTCAAAACCACTTTTTTTTAGAAGAACAATGTAGTTCTGCATAGTGCAGAACCATACGGTTCTTTTAGTAGAACTATTCTAAACTATTTTTTAGCAGAACTACTTTTTTTTAGCAAAACAATGCAGTTTTACGTGACGCAGAACCATGTTGTTCTGCACCGGGCAGAACTACATGGTTCTACGTGGTGCAGAACCATACCGTCTTGTGCTATGCAGAACCACATGGTTCTTTTAGCAAAAGTACTTTTGAACAATTTTTTTTAGCATAACTATTTTCTTTTTTTTAATGGCATTACATAATAATATTATCTAATTACAGAGCTACCTTTTTTTAGTAAACTACTTTTTTTTAACAGTAGCATAGAACCCCTTTTTTTTCGTATCAGTTCTACTTTTTTTTTTGAAAATATCTAACCACAAAACTATACTTTTTTTTAACATACCTAACTACAGAACTATACTCGGATTCGAACATGAGACGCACTTTGATAGTTATGCACTATGCGCGTAGAACAATGAAATTCTGCCCGTGCAGAACTTGATTCTGTACTGCAGAACTATGAGTTTTTTAATATAAAAAATTTATAATTTTTTTATAGCATTATAATGTTGTAATATTTTCTGTAAAAATTATGTATTTCAAATATTTTTGATATAATCATAAAATTTTTTAATCTAAAGATATAAAAAAAATATGAAACAAATGAAATACAGTAAAAACGTTATGATATTATATAATATTATAATATTGTTTTGCACTGCGGAGCGCAGACCACAACGGGTTAAACATCATACAAAAAACCACAGTAAAAAATAAAAGTAAGGGGTATACCATAATACATCTACCGAAAAAGTAAAACATTTCGGATTTTTTTTGTTTATATTTTGACCTAACACTTTCAAATTTTTTTTATACTTTTTAATTTAATATTAATAAATGTATTTATCACAAAATGATGCCATATCGCCAGCACAATTTGAAGAGGAAAAAAAAAAGTCATGCAGGCATATATGCCAATATTCGATAACCCCAAAAATATAAAAATACCAAATTTTATTAGATGGGATTTTTTTCATAAAAATAGTTTTGTCATAACATCACAAAAAGTAAACAAAATCCAAAATATATTTCTATACGTATTATACCATGCTATACTATAGCGAAAAAAATAAAAAAGCTTAGTGTGACCAAATAGCCTTGTGTCGACGAAACCTGCTGTTCTCGTCGACTAAAGTTGAGACTTTTGTCGACGAGACATTCACCCATTGTCAATGAAGAATGGGTCAAGCATGCCAACAAAACCCAAAATATACCCGACCATTAAAAAAAACATAGAACCATGTCGTTTAGTGTAGTGCAAAACCATATCGTTCTGTGCAGTACAGAACCGCATACAGAACTTCTTCCATTCGTATCATGCAAAATATACCTAACGACTTCCTATCATGCAACTTTTTGTTTTATTTTTTTTAATTCCACTCTTATAGCAAAACTACTCCATTCCTAGCATAAAGAACTATTTTTTTTTTTTATAATTGTTTTCTTGTAATAACCCAATTATTCAGAACAGAACTATTTTTTTTTATAATGACATTCTTGTAATAATACAATCATGCGGAACTACTTTTGAATATACATATCTATAGAACTACTTTTCTTTTTAGCAAAACTACTTCCTTTCCTATCAGAACCATTTTTTTTAATGGCATTACAGAACTTTTTTTTTAGCAGAACTACTTTTTTTGTTTGAACATGCCTAACTACAAAAAGACAGAACTGCTTTTTTTTTAACATACCTAACTACAGAACTACAGGATTACTTTTTTTTTAGCATAGCAATTTTTTTTGTTCATACCCAACTATATAATTATTTTTTTTTAGCAAAACTACTTTTTTTTTTAGCAGAACAATGTAATTCTATACGATGCAGAACTATTTTTGTAGCATAACTATTTTAATGGCATCACAAAACTATTTTTTTTAGAAGAACTACTTTATTTTTTTTTAATATACCTAACTACAAAACTTTTTTTTTAAACATACCTAACTACGGAACCATTTTTTTTTAACAGAAAAATTTCTGTTCTGCGCGGCGTAGAACCATGTCATTCTGCATTCGGCAGAACCACATTGTTCTGTGCGGTGCAGTACCATGTTGTTCTATGCAACATAAAATCATATGGTTCTTTTAGCAGAACTACTATTGAATAATTTGTTTTTAGCAGAACTATTTTTTTTTTAATGGCATTACAGAACTATATTTTTTTGAAATAGAACTACCTTTTTTTTCCTGAATATACCTAACCACAGAACCACTTTTTTTTTAGTAGAATACCTTTTTTTAACCGCATTACAGAACTACTTTTTTTTTTAACATATCTAACTACAAAGCCATAGAACTACTCTTTTTTTTAACATAGCTAACTATAGAACTACAGAATTACTTTTTTTAAACAGAAATAATTTTTTTTAAAACATAGCTGACAACGTATCTAACTACAAAACCACATAAGTACTTATTTTTTTTAACATAGCAAACTACATAGCTATTCTTTTTTTACAGAACCATTTTTTTTTAATGATGGTACAAAACTTTTTTTTTTTTAACAAACCTAATCACAGAACTTATTTTTTCTTGCAAAACTACTTTTGAACTATTTTTTTAGTAGAACTTTTTTTTTTCAATGGCAATATAGAATTACTTTTTTTTAGCAGATTACTTCTTTTTTTTGAAATGGCATAACAGAATTATTTTTTTTAGCAGAATGATTTTATTTTTTTAACACACCTAACTATGGAACTATTTTGTTTTTTAGCAAAACTACTTTTTTTTAGAAGAACAATGTAATTCTGCACAGTACAGAATCACATGGTTCTTTTAGCAGAACTATTCTGAACCACTTTTTTTTTAGTAAAACTATTTTTTTTAGCAGAACAATACAGAACCATGTTGTTCTACCCAGGCAAAACCACATGGTTCTGCGTGGTGCAGAACCATGCCGTTTTGTGCTGTGCAGAACCACATGGTTCTTTTAGCAAAAGTACTTTTGAACAAATTTTTTTAGCAGAACTATTTTCTTTTTTTTAATGGCATTACATAACTACTTTTTTTGTTGCAGAACTACATTTTTTTAACGTACTTAATTACAGAACTACTTTTTTTTGTAGATAATTTTTTTTAACGGTATCACAAAACCCCTTTTTTCGTATTAGTTCTACTTTTTTTTTGAATATATCTAATCACAAAACCACAGAACTATACTTTTTTTTAAACATACCTAACTATAGAACTATAGAACTACTTTTTTTTAATAGAACTATTTTTTTAAAAACATAGCCGACAGCATATCCAACAACAGAATTACAAAATTATTTTTTTAACATACCAAACTACATAACTATTCTTTTTTAACAAAAATACTTTTTTTTAAAGGCGGTACAAAACTCCTTTTTTTGAACATACCTATCTACAGAACCTATTTTTTCTTGCAGAACTACTTTTGAACTATTTTTTTTAGTAGAACTATTTTTTTAATGGGATTACAGAATTATTTTTTTTGTAGCAGAAGTCCTTTTTTTTCGAATATACTTAACTACAGAACTATTTTTTTTAGTAGACTACTTTTTTTTTTAATGGCATAACATAAACATTTTTTTAGCAGAACTACTTCAATTTTTTTTTTAACATACCTAACCACAAAACTTTTTTTTTAACATACCTAATGAAAGAACTATTTTTTTTTTTAGCAAAACTACCTTTTTTTAGCATAACAATATAGTTCTGCACGGTGTAGAACCATATCGTTTTGTCTTTTAGTAAAACTCTTTTAAACTTTTTTTTAGCAGAACAATTTTTTTTTACTAGCATTACAAACTACTTTTTTTTGTTGTAGAATTACCCTTGTTTTTAAACATACCAAACTACAAAACTATTTTTTTTTAACGGCATTACAGAACTACTTTTTTTTCATATCAAACCTACTTTTTTTTTCAACATATCTAACTACAAAACTACAAAACTACTCTTTTTTTTTTACATACAGAACTACAGAACCACAGAACTACATTTTTTAAGATAACTATTTTTTTTTGAAAACATAGCCGATAATATATCTAACTACAGACTACAGAAGCATTTTTTTTAACGTACCAAACTATATAACTATTCTTTTTTAACAGAACCACTTCTTTTTAATGGCATTACAAAACTACTTTTCTTGAACATACCTAACTACAGAACTTATTTTTTTTTGCAGAACTACTTTTGAACAATTTTTTTTGTAGAATAATTTTTTTAATGGCATTACAGAATTACATTTTTTTGTAGCAGAACTACTTTTTGTTTTTAACATTCCTAACCAAAAATCTTTTTTTTTTAGCAAAACTACTTTTTTTTAGCAGAACCATGTCATTCTGTGTGGCGCAGAACCATGTCATTCTGCGGGGAGCAAAACCATGTCATTCTACACGGAGCAGAACCATGTCGTTCTATACTGGACAGAACCAAATCCATCAATAAAAAATTCCAGACTTTAAACGCTATTATTAAAAAAAAATGTACTTCTGCAACTCCTTATAGTTGTTCTGCAAAATCAATAGTTTTGAAGTATCAATTGTAAATCCACTTATATATTATAACACACAAAGATCCATGACATATGTAGAAACCAAACGATAACGGTGGCTTGTATAGAAAACAATATAAAGAAAAACTATACAAAGAGCAACCAAATAAGTTTTTAACAAAGCAACCAAACAAACTATGGAGTTCTGTAGACCCAAGGCTCACGATTGCAGAACAACCGAGTGAAGCTATTGCAGAACTGAAAGTGCTATTACAGAACTACCCTAAACCCAGAACTACAGAGTAAAATTATTATAGAAATGAGTTTTTACAGAACTATTGCAGAATCACTAAAGTGCTATTACAAAAAGAACTACCGGCAGAACTACAGAACTGGGCTATTGCAGAACCAACAAAGTGTAATTGTAGAACAAAAGACAAAGACAAACCATCACAACAAAGAAGAATAACTTCCATAATCAGTACTTGAAACTAAACGTCTCCATTCCCCCCACCCAGAAAGGCAAACCTTCAAAAGGAAACACAAAAACAAACCATTATAACAGAGAAGAGAAGAATAACTTTCATAACGCATCCCAAAACTGGGAAAATAAACACAAACCTTGAACACAGAGGGGAAATATATTCGGCACACTCGGAAACACAGCAAGAGAAAACTCAGTGACCATCGTCATCAACACCAAAAAGCGGATATAAAAAAGAAACGGAAAACGTCCTAAGCCGAACGTCTCCATTCCTCCTACCTAGAGAGACAAACCTTTAAAAGGAAAGATAAAGACAAACCATCACAATAGAGAAGAGAAGAATAACTTTCAAAATACATCCCAAAATAGGAAAAATAAACACAAACCTTGAACACAGAGGGTAAATATATTCGGCACAGTCAGAAACACAACAAGAGAAAACCTCAGTGGCTATCTTCTTCAGTGCCAAACAGCGGATATAAAAAAGAAGCCGAACCTGAAACCGAACGTCTCCATCCGCCCCATTGAGAGAGAGAGAAAGAAACAGATAAAGAGAGCACCGTCATACTTTTATGCAGAGAAGAAGAAGAGAAGAGATAACAAAGGAAGATACAAAAAGCATAGATGGATGGCCTCATACACTTGTTTTCCCCTCAAAAGTACAGAAGTTTAATCGCAATGAGTACCAAAAGAATGACCTTACATACTCTTTTTCCCTAACTACTCTGTGCACGTCTTCCGTGAAATCAACAACAAAATCTACTTCATTAATTTTTTTAGCAGAACTATTTTCTTTTTTTAATAGCATTACATAACTACTTTTTTTGTTGCAGAACTACATTTTTTTTAACGTACTTAATTACAGAACTACTTTTTTTTTAGATAATTTTTTTTTAACGGTATCACAAAACCCCTTTTTTCGTATCAGTTCAACTTTTTTTTTTGAATATATCTAACCACAAAACCACAGAATTACACTTTTTTTAAACATACCTAACTACAGAACTATAAAACTACTTTTTTAAATAGAACTATTTTTTTAAAAATATAGCCGACAACATATCCAACAACAAAACTACAAAAGTATTTTTTTTAACATACCAAACTATATAACTATTATTTTTTAACAGAACAACTTTTTATTTAAAGGCGGTACAAAACTCCTTTTTTTGAACATATCTATCTACAGAACCTATTTTTTCTTGCAGAACTACTTTTGAACTATTTTTTTTAGTAGAACTATTTTTTTTAATGGGATTACATAACTATTTTTTTTGTAGCAAAATTCCTTTTTTTTTCGAACACACTTAACTACAGAACTATTTTTTTTAGTAAACTACTTTTTTTTAATGGCATAACATAACCATTTTTTTAGCAGAACTACTTCAATTTTTTTTTAACATACCTAACCACAAAACTTTTTTTTGTTTAACATACCTAATGGAAGAAAATTTTTTTTTTTAGCAAAACTACTTTTTTTTAGCATAACAATGTAGTTCTGCACGGTGCAGAACCATGTCGTTTTGTCTTTTAGTAAAACTATTTTGAACTTTTTTTTAGCAGAACAATTTTTTTTTAGTAGCATTACAAACTACTTTTTTTTTTGTAGAATTACCCTTGTTTTTAAACATACCAAACTACAGAACTATTTTTTTTTTAACGACATTACAGAACTACTTTTTTTTCATATCAAACCTACTTTTTTTTTCAACATATCTAACTACAAAACTACTCTTTTTTTGAACATACAGAACTACAGAACCACAAAACTACATTTTTTAAGAGAACTATTTTTTTTTTAAAAACATAGCCGACAATATATCTAACTACAGAATTACAGAATTACAGAAATATTTTTTTTAACGTACCAAACTATATAACTATTCTTTTTTAACAGAACCACTTTTTTTAATGGCATTGCAAAACTACTTTTCTTGAACATACCTAACTACAGAACTTATTTTTTCTTGTAGAACTACTTTTGAACAATTTTTTTTGTAGAACAATTTTTTTAATGGCATTACAGAACTATATTTTTTTGTAGCAGAACTACTTTTTGTTTTTAACATTCCTAACTAAAAATCTTTTTTTTAGCAAAACTACTTTTTTTAGCAGAACCATGTCATTCTATGTGGCGCAGAACCATAGCACGAAGCAAAACCATGTCGTTCTATGCTGGGCAGAACCAAATCCATCAATAAAAAATTCCAGACTTTAAACGCTATTATTAAAAAAAAATGTACTTCTGCAACTCCTTATAGTTGTTCTGCAAAATCAATAACTTTGAAGTATCAATTGTAAATTCACTTATATTTTATAACACACAAAGATCCATGACATATGTAGAAACCAAACGATAAGGTGGCCTGTATAGAAAACAATATAAAGAAAAACTATACAAAGAGCAACCAAACAAGTTTTTAACAAAGCAACCAAACAAACTATGGAGTTCTGTAAACCCAAGGCTCACGATTGCAGAACAACCGAGTGAAGCTATTGCAGAACTGAAAGTGCTATTGCAGAACTGAAAGTGATATTGCAGAACTGCCCTAAACCCAGAACTACAGAGTAAAGTTATTATAGAAATGAGTTTTTACAGAACTATTGCAGAATCACTAAAGTGCTATTACAGAAAGAACCACCGGCAGAACTACAGAACTGGGCTATTGCAGAACCAACAAAGTGTAATTGCAGAAGAAAAGACAAAGACAAACCATCACAATAGAGAAGAATAACTTCCATAATCAGTACTTGAACCTAAACGTCTTCATTCCCCCCACCCAGAAAGGCAAACCTTCAAAAGAAACACAACGACAAAACATTATAACAGAGAAGAGAAGAATAACTTTCATAACGCATCCCAAAACTGGGAAAATAAACACAAACCTTGAACACAGAGGGGAAATATATTTGGCACACTCGGAAACACAGCAAGAGAAAACCCAATGACCATCGTCATCAACACCAAAAAGACGATATAAAAAAGAAACGAAAAAAGTCCCAAGCCGAACGTCTCCATTCCTCCTACCTAGAGAGACAAACCTTTAAAAGAAAAGATAAAGACAAACCATCACAATAGAGAAGAGAAGAATAACTTTCAAAATGCATCCCAAAATAGGAAAAATAAACACAAACCTTGAACACAGAGGGTAAATATATTCGGTACAGTCAGAAACACAACAAAAGAAAACCTCAGTGGCTATCTTCATCAGCACCAAACAGCAGATATAAAAAAGAAGTCGAACCTGAAACCGAACGTCTCCATCCGCCCCATTGAGAGAGAGAGCGAGAAACAGATAAAGAGAGCACCGTCATACTTTTATGCAGAGAAGAAGAAGAGAAGAGATAACAAAGGAAGATACAAAAAGCATAGATGGATGGCCTCATACACTTTTTTTCCCCTCAAAAGTACAGAAGTCTAATCGCAATGAGTACCAAAAGAATGACCTTACATACTTTTTTTTCCTAACCACTCTGTGCACGTCTTCCGTGAAATCAACAACAAAATCTACTTCATTAATGTTTCTAACAAGAGAGAAAGAAAGAGAAAGAAAGAGAGAAACCACAAGGAAAAGACCAAAAAAAGACTGGAAAAAAAACCAAAAAAGAAAAAAAGAAAAACGGGCTACATCAGCTTCACATCAGCTCCACCTCACCAATGACCAATCACTCTGCGCCAATTGGAGGACGACGAAATCCAAGTGGCAAGGGGTCTTTCACGCTTATATCGATATTGTTAATGAGGCCAGCTAAGGCCAACTCATTCTTTCAATAAACCTCTTCATTTCCTTATGATTTTACGTGTTGATTAAAATGCCATTCATAGTTGAGACTTTAAGTAATATTTGAATGTTTTCTTTTTTGACGATTCTGCGCACAACACATACCATATTATTAAAACTTTGCATGGAGTTCAGCACCAAACATATAAAAAATAAATAAATAAATAATAAGAGAGGCACTTTATAGTTGTATTAAAATTATGGCTTTCTTATTTATCGGTATAATAATTAATTAAGGAAACAAACTCTCATGATGTTTAGATTCATGCCGGTATTTTTTATCTGAAATACCTTTTAAAGTTGAATTTTTTTTTTTTTTTTGAAATGTAAACAAGCAAAATAGAGATTTAAATATCCAATAATTTTTATTAAAAAATCATGAAACAAATTATAACCTCATCTTTGTCTGTTTATGATATTGTTAAGAACATTGAGAGCATTGTTCGAGGGCTTCAATCAGTTTAGTCAAATTTGTTTAGTAGCCGAAGAAAAATGGGAAAGTCCCTCGAGAATAGTAAGTGGGAGAGCTTCCCCATTTTCATCATCTTTTCTCTAATTTGATTCTATTTGATTATATTTTCTTATAAAAAAAAAAGGGATCAAAGTGAAAGGAGTAACACATTATTAGCATTGCTGAGATTAATGAAGTCATCTGTGTCTGCACAATTGCTTGTGTGTGCTTAATTGCTTGCAACCCGTATTTGTGTGCAGCCCGTATTTGTGATATGCATAAATGAATCTTGATGGGGCTTGGGATTAGGATTATAAATTTGCTGATAAGTTCCTCCATATTTATGAATTTGTTAACGAGCCTTTTCTTTTCTTTTCAATTTTTTATATGAGGGATAAAAAAATTATAAAAATATATGAGTCTATAAAAGTTCAAACATTAAACAGATTTTGAGAAAAACACTTGAATAAGAATATTTTACCACTCGTCTATTCTTACAAAACATGCTAATTGCTTGTTTTGAATTATATTTTGTGAGAAAACAAACATTACAAAAAACAGTCTTTTAGTCACAAATTTAGCGATGAAAATTTTAAAAAAGTTCGTCGCTAAAAACATTCGCGAAAGATTTAGCGACGAAAATCAGAAATCCATCGCTAAATTTAGCGACAAATAATTTTTTGTCGCTAAAATTCGTCACAAAATTTAACGACGAAAAATTATCCGTCACTAAATTAGCAACATAAAAAAATCCGTTGCTAAATTTAGCGACAAAAATCTAAAATTCGTTGCTAAATTTAGTTACAGATAATTTTTGTCGCTAAAATCCGTCGCTACTTTAGATCCGTCGCTGAATCAGCGATGGATTCATTCTTCGCTGATTCTAAATTCTCAAATTCGTCGAAATGTTCAGGGAGTGCACGTGCCTAGACGGGCCCTTGCCCACCCGAGCCAGCACGTGCCTGGATGGCCCCGCCGGCCCGAGCCAACACCAGCCTGCAAGCTACCCGCCCGCCCGAGCCATCACCCCTGCTTGCAAGCGCGCCAGCTCCAGCGTCAGCTCTTAATTACTGGAAAATGCCACTTTGCCTCCTGTCTCCATCGTGATTCGAACTCCTGTTCGCACACGCATAAACATAAACCTGTAAACCACCAAACCAAAAGATATTATTTGATATAAATCTTTTTTTTTACTTATTATCTTTTCTTCACATTTTTCTAATAATAATAAAATAATATATGATAACAATTTAAAATAATAAATATAATAACTTTTTTATTTAAACCACCGACCTAAAATAATATTAATTAAAAATAATAAATATGATAATTTTTAATAAAATAAAAAATAATAAAATACTAATTTAAAATAAAATAATAAATTAATTAAAAATATATTAATATTATATTTTGATTTCTTCTTTTTTCTTTTATTTTATTATTTTATTATTTTTTTCATTTTTATTTTATTTTTTTAATCCATAGTTTAAAAATAGATTACGGCATCTCAAAAATATAAAATTATAATTATCAATAAATTATAATATATTAATAATTTAAAAAATCTATATATTTAATCACAAAATATTTTTACTCGTTTGAAAATATAAGAAATTTCAATATAATTATTATATATAAGAAATTTCAATAATGAGAATAGAAAGGAAAAAAAAAACCAAAAAATAGATATGAGAATAAGAGGAAGGAAAAAAAAATGAGAATGGAAAACAAATGAGGAGGAAGAAAGAAAAAAATAATATTATCACACAATAATAATCGGTGGTGCAGTAGTGATATGTCTTTTGTTCAAATCTGAGGTCCAAGGTTTGAATCCCTTCAACAGTATTTTATCATATTTTAGCATTAAAACAATGAAAGGTGGGCACACGTGCATCCATGCGCGAGCGCCCAGGCAGGCAGGCGCACGTGCAACCATGCACGGGCGCCCAGGCAGGCAGGTAGGCGCCCGTGCGTGCATGCGCCAGTGCCCGCACAAGCTCGCACCCAGCATGTCTGACGGATTAATATTTAATTAAAAATTTTGTATTATTAAATAAAATAAAAGTTACCTATACAATAATAAAAAATATTAAATCAAACAAAAAAAGAAAAAATTAATAAATTAATTAAAATATATATATAATTTAAATAAAATAAAATATATGGTTTTTTTTAAGAATTAAATAATATTATTTTTCTAAAAAATGAAATATAATATAATAAAATAAAATGTAAATTAAAATATTATAAAATAATAATATGATTTGTTAATATAAATTAATAAAATAAAATAAAATTCTTATTAAAAATGATTAAATTCAGCGACGGATTTTAAATTCATGGTAAAATTTAGCCACGAAATATTATTCGTCGCTATTTAGTGACGAAATTTGCAACGAAAAATTTTTTGTCGCCAATTAGCGACGAATTTAGCCACGAAAATTTTTTCATCACTAATTAACGACGAATTTATCTACGAATAATGTGTCCGTCGTTAATTTAGTCACGACTTCCTTTTCGTCTTAAATTTTATGGTAAATTAGCGACAAAAGTTTTTGTCGCTAAATTCATCGCAAAATAATGACTAATTTTTTCCGTCATGAAAATTCGTGACTAAAACCGTATTTTTTTGTAGTGAAAGGAGTAGAAGTTGGAGTCATAACTTTTATGTAAGTGCGTTAATATCTATATATTGGTAATAGGTGATCTTAATTAAAAGTAATGGGACAAGGTCATGATTTAGGGGATGCTTGGTATATGTGTTGGGAATACTTTCGATTTTTTGTCACGGAGCGTTGTTAATTAAACCTTGATCATGGAGTCACTATTAGACTTTTCTCCCAGCTAATTAGCTGATCATTCAGAAGTTACAAAACAAATCTAAAGTAAATCTTCAAAAACTATTTTTGAGATTTGTTTACTATTTTACCCCTCATGTTTTATTTAAATTATTATTATAGCATGTATTTGGATTAATTATTTATCCTTATTTTATGTAGCTAAAAAGATTGTCTTTGTTTATAAAGTCATAGATGTTATATGACTTGTATTAATTTTTCTCAATAAGTATTTGAATAAATTATTTCTAAAAGTTTTGTGAAAATTATATTTATAAATTTTATACGGCAATATATAATAACATGAAAAGGAATATTTTAAAAAAATAAAATAGATTTAGCTAACATAGATTTGATATATGAACAGCTATAGTTATCAGCTACAAAAACAAACACTAATATTAATTTATAATAACTATCAGCCGTCAACCATTTTAATTAGAACTTAAAAGATATTTGTGAGTTTATAAATCTAGTCAAACAAACTCCTAATGCCGATCGATAATAGAGAAAACTATAGTTTATTATTTATAATTCTATCAAGACATTATTCTTAAGAACTTTCATTTTAATTAGACAATTGCATACTATACTCAAATGGTTATAAAAATGCGTGTATATACGTAGTTTCATTAAATTAATACATATATATATATATATGTTGAATCCTTAATCTAACACTGGATTTATATATGAATAATTATATGTTATAAATTATCATGTAACTTTAATTCTATTTAAAAGTGATGTACGAAAATTTTAAATAATCTAGATTCTAATATAGTGTGGTTATTTAATGTGTAAATATTAAGAGATAATTTCTATTTTTGTAATATATTAAGATAAAAATACCAAATGATAACAAAGTTGTCGGATAAAAAAAGATCAAGAAGTAACTTTCAGTTCTTTATTTTCTTTTATGTTCTTACCGAATAGTAATTGATTAGATCATTATGAATTCAGGGGCACTTTTACTTATAAATTTAATAACAATATATATAACATAACAATATATATGTATAAATATAACATAACAATTATATATCTTTTTTTATTTGGTGCAAAAGAAATCTAAAACCTAAGATCTACTAAAATAAATATATAAACTTTCAGTTGCGAAATAACTTCTTATCGCATTGGAAGGTTTTGTTCTTATAACAATCATATTTTGACATCCCATCAAAATGGAGATTATAAAAATACATACATGCATATGTATTATCTTGCAGAAATGGCACTCCGTATGATTAAGCAAATAAGTTGAATTAAGCTTAAACTAAATAACACTTTGTACGCTTTTGCACATTGCCATATACTTTAATAATTCTTTTTTTTTTTTTTTTTTACTAATATAATAGTAGATAGTCCAACACGCCAATAAGTTATAGTTTGACACCGTCCTTCCTCCCAAAAAAAAAAAAAAAAAAAATTAAGGATAGTCCAACACAAGTATTGAATTTATTAATTATTATTTTTTTCCACAAGGAATGATCCCGTGAAGCACCCACACATGCCATACCAACCCCTCCTCCTCCACCGTCATTCTCTCGGGATAAATTGAACTAAAATAATTTCGCGATATAATGATTACCAATTAAAATCTACTTCTTACATTACAGAAATTAGACTGGTCAACTAGAAAAGCATTTATTGGCTCTAGCGGTGCAATTTGGTGGGGGAAGGGGTCATCAAACCGCCCTTTTTAGGTTAGTTGACAAATCCTTGAGTTGTCCCATGTATGACTTGGTATTTACCTTCACCATCGCCCAAGCGAGGTCCACCTTAGACTCCAGACCAAGTTGAATATTAATTTTATGAATTCTAATTTTAAAAGATCGAAAGTTATAATATTTACTTGAATAAATTATATTGAGCTTATAGTTTTTCAAAAAATCATATATTAAAATTAGTATATACTTTTAAAGTTAAATCCTTTATATTATTAATTTATCTATCACATTCAAATAATATTATTGACCGTGAAAGCCAGATAAAAATCAAATGGGTAAAATTTATCATAAATGAATGTGAAAAAATTAATGTAAATAACAAATCTTTGCCTACTCAATTTTGTTGTGATATGTGTTATCAAAGATTCGCCATATTCTTTTGGCAAATTCACATTCATGAAGACCCACTTCTGCCAAAGATGGAAGAGCAAGAAAATTTCTTAGTGTGGCGGTAACAGGGATCCGAGGAGTTGCTCCAGAAGCAGCTTTAGGTCACCTAGAATTTTATGAAATTTTACTAATCGAACAAGACATAAATATCATCAAAACTCATCTAGTCAAATTTCTACTCGTTCTCACATTTTTCGGGTATGCCAAATGAATAAAATTGCACAAATTTTATCAAATCATACCGAAACACAACATAAATCTCGTCACCACTCATCTGATAAATTCATGGTAAATTGCTCCAAACTAAATTAATCTTGAATATATATCAGACTATATGGTATATCTAGTAACAGAAAGAGACTGAACTACTTCTGAGTAAAATTATATAAATTGAAGGAAAGAAAAAAGGTACCTAACCCCTTTGGCTTGCTCACTAAGAACTTTTTTTTTTTTTTTTTTTGGTTAAATAAAATTAACAAAAATGTAACAAAAAATCTTTATCTCTCTGTTTCACTTGATAACTAACATTTATCATATGAAAAATTGAAACGTAATGTAGAAAAATTTATTCTATATGGTTTATTTAGAAAAATTTATTTATAGAGATATTATATAGCACAAATTTATGATGCTATTAAGATACATTATACACGTAATTTATACGTATGATGATATATGATCCAACAGATCCATAATCATAAATCCCACAAACCACTGAGTGGTCTCTTAGCAAACATTCCAACAATCTCGTACATTCGACCTCCCGGTCATTCAACTGATCTCTTGACCTTGTCGCTACCTTATTTCTCTCCATACATTGCCCGATCATTCTCTCTCGATACGTTTTGCTCATGCGACCAACAGACCTCTCGGTTTCTTTGGACACTACGGAAATAATTCTTATTACACAACGGGTCTAAGTCGTGACTATCCAGTAAAGAAAAAAAAATTTAATAAATTTAAATTTTTCTTAATCTAATGAGAATCTACCGGGATTTCAGCCGATTGGGAAACAAATCTCCTAACAACTAAAACTTTCATGATCTCTACAATAACACATGAACTTTCCTATTTCAGAGAACTCTGAATCTATAGAAAGTCTATTATAATGATTCTTGCAATTTCAGAAGATCTGTAGCGATCTTTCCATAAGGTAAGTAGAGTTTCGATATCCTTAAATGCATATGAAACTTGCCATGCAGGCTATATATATATTATAGAAAGACAACTTGCCTGGTACGCACACATTATCTCATACTTTACATACAGCACACAGACACTACACTAGTTTCAGACTCTTTTAGTCTTTCATTCCCTCTCACTACTCTTTATGAGTTAAATGTCAGAGATTCCTCCGCTGGAACTACTTCTAATAGATTTTTGTAGATCCCCTCACTGAAGAAGATCTAGTGGATATGACTTCATAGGTTCCCCATTTGAATAAGGAAGGCAGTTTAATTATGGAGTCAAATTTGGATTTAACAGATTAGTGTCGTTCATAGAACAACTGACTGATTAGCTTAAAGAAATTCACACCCAGTTTCTCCTATCATCATATCACTAAAAAGAAGAAAGCAGACGATTGGTTTCAACGACGATGACTTAGAAGGGGTCAACCTGAGTCAACATCACCCCCTGTCATCCCCGCCAAAAAAAAGCCGATACATCAGGAAGAGTTTTAGTCAACCAAGGAACAATCTGCAATCTCCTCTATTGGAATATCTTTTACCAGATAGGCTTCCACCTAGTGCATCTTCGGCCTTCCTTTGGACCTTTGTAATGACTTTAAAATGAGTAACTGTATCTTAAGGGCATTATTTCACTCTCTGTAACCCTAGGGACAACATCCAACCACGCCACTACCGTAACTACCTTCAATGTGCTCAAACTGCAATCTCTACACAATGATATTTTGGGCCGCCCCCAATCTAAATGGTTTAGAAGTTTTGCTGAGTACTAGACATATGAAGATCAAGTTCAGAACACTTATAGTCATTGCAACACTCACTTGTGATCATGATCCCAAAGCACCTCCGCACTGGAGAAGAAAATGAAGAATCTCACAATAGATATCATGGAATTCAGAGATAACATTGAACAATTCGCCAAACCTAAGCTTAGTGAAAAGGTGGTAAAGATCCAAATCACAAATATTCCTAGTTAAACTGTCCAAATCGGAGCCCATCTATAGACACCTCTTCGAGACACCATAACTGAATTCTTGCGAAAACACTCTAACGTCTTCACATGGTCGCCTGAAGATATGCAAGTCGTACACAAATTGATAGCACATCCCAGTCACAAGCCTATAAAACAGAAGAAGACGGTGCTCGCGCTAGAATACTAGCGAGCAACAGAAAAAATACAAAAAACTATTAACAGCAAAGTTCATTAGAGAAGCGAAATATCTCGAATAGTTAACAAACGTGGTTATGGTGAAAAAAAAGCAAACGACATGTGGAGAATGCATGTCAACTTCATTGACCTCAATAAGATTTACTCAAATGATGGCTATTTGCTTCCAAATATCAATAAATTTGTAAAAAAACTCATTAGGACATCAGTTCATAAATTTTATGGATATATACTCCGGCTACAATCAAGATTGCATAGCCCTAAAGGATGATGAAGAAACTAGCTTTATTACAGAATTTGGCATCAACTACTACCAGGTCATGACATTCGGTCTTACAAATGCGGGAACAACCTTCTAACGCTTGGTCAACAAAGTATTCAATAAACAACTCGACACGAATGTCAAGACTTATGTGGATCACATTCTAGTCTAAAGCACTAGCCTCGATAGCCATGTAGAAGATCTTGAGAAAACATTCCAAACACTAGAACGCTATAACATGAGGCTAAATCCAGCAAATGTAGATTCGAAATCACTTCAGTCAAGTTCCTTGGCTTCTTGATCCCCAATTGAGGGATCGAAGCAGATTCAGCCAATATTAGATATGGCCCCACCTAGAACATTGAAGGAAATGTAATACCTCACTAAATAGATTGTAGCTTTAAATCAGTTTATGTCAAAAGTGGGAGAAAGGTACAAACCTTTTTCTGATGCCCTAAAGAAGTCTCACAAATTTATGTGGACACCTGAGTGTCAAGCGGTCTTCGACAAGTTCAAGGAGTACCTCTCATCTCCACCTCTCCTCTCTCAGCCCATCCTTAATAAGAAACTCTAGCTTTAATTGTTTGTATCTGACTACTCTCTCTGTCTACACTCATGAGATAGGATGTCATTGTATAAAGATCCATGTATTATGCTAGTTGGGTACTACAAGAGTTAAAAATTAATTACAAGCACATTAAGAAGGTGGGATTCGCTCTCATAATAACTGCCCATTTCTTTCGTCCCTACTTCTAACCATACACAATCATGGTATTGACCGACCAATCTCTAAAGCCAATCCTATAGAAGAGAGACATTTTGGGTCGCCTCATCAAGTAGAGTATTGAGTTAAAAGAGTTTGATATTAAATATCAATTGAGACCCGCCATCAAAGGTCAAGTCTTAGCCGACTTCATCCTTGAATGCACATTCTCTAGTTTTGTCGAGCCAATTATCGACAGCCCTCCAGAAGGGTGGTTAACTCCACCATGGACTTTGCATGTAAACAGTTCCTCCAACTTATCAAGGAGCATTGTCAAAGCGGAATACAGACTCTTCTTCGACTTTCAAACCACTAACAACCAGGCTAAGTATGAAGCACTACTTACAAGCCTAAAAATTGTGACACTATTTGGAGCTAGGGACATATGGGTCTTCACAAACAGCCAGCTTGTGGTCAAACAAATTGAGAAATTGTATGAAACTAAAGAACTCGGATGGCAAAATACCTCTCCAAACTACAGGAAGCAACAAGTAAGTTCAACAAAATTGACAAACAACAGATTCCCAGATCTAAGAATGCTAGAGCAGATACGCTCTCCAAACTTGTAAGTTCAGACTCTATCAGAACTAGCCGCATATTTTATATCGAGAGCCTCACATACCCAAGCATTGATAAACCAGAACAAATCCCGGTAGCTGATAGCCCACCAAACTAGAAAAATCCAATCCAAGCCTATCTAAAAAATGGTTAATTATCGAATTCGACGCGGAGGCAATAAAGATCAAACACATAGCTATGCATTACACCATCATTGACGGAGTACTCTACAAGATCAAATCCTTTACTCATCTTATCTCAAGTGCCTAACACCCAAGGACGGAGACTATGTCCTTAGGGAAATTCATGGAGGGATATACAGCAACCATTTGGTTGGGCACTCTGAATCTAGCTAAGAAGACCTTACATCAAGAATTCTACTAGCCTACTATGAAAGCTAATGTAGGGACTTGCATAAAACAATGTGATAAATGCCAGCACTTATCCTTAGTGCCTCATCAACCCTCCTCCAAGCTCTGTCCACTTGCAAGTCCATGGTCGTTTGCTCAGTGGTGAATAGACATACTGAGACCGTTTCTATAAGCTATTGGGTAATAGAAATTCCTTATGGTCGCCATAGACTACTTTACAAAGTGGATGGAACCCAAACCACCGGCCCAAATAACAGCAGGCAAGATCTAAACGTCCATATGGACATCTATCATTATCAGATTCGATCTAACCCATATCCTTATCACTGATAATGACAAATAATTTGATAACAAAAATTTCCAAAAGTTCTACAATAAACTCTAAATTCAATGTCATTTTATCTCTATCACTTACCCACAAGCAAACGGCCTTATCGAAGTGACCAACCAAATGATCCTCCAAGGGCTGAAAATAGCACTAGACAAAGTGAAAAGTCGATGGGTAAATGAACTTTATGGAATCCTCTGGGCCTATAGAACTACACCTAGAATGGCCACTGGGGAAACACCATTCAGCCTCATTTATGGATGTGAAGCGGTTCTGCCAATAGAGATAGGCATCCGTTCATTGCACTTAGACCAATACCGACTAGAGTCAAATAAGTCTACATTGTGTGAAAGGCTAGACCTCTTACTAGAGCTATAAGATAATGCATCCACATGGATGGCTGCCTATCAACAACAAATAGTCCAATATTATATAAAGAGGGTAAGGGCCAGAATGTTCAAATCAAGAGACTTAGTCCTATGAAGAGTAGAGGTGATAGGACAGCCACAGCCTGAAAGCAAACTTGCACCAAACTAGAGAGGTCTATTCCAAGTGCGCCTAGTAGTTGTCCAAGAGCATACCACCTCAGTCAGTTAGAAGGCTCTACCATGCGAAAAACATGGAACTCAGAAAACTTACGTGTCTACCATCAGTAATTCCTATCATTTTCCTAACTTTGATACATGTTCCAGTCTATTAGAAATAACACTATTCTTTTATATAACATTGTCTATAGCCTATGATTGGTTTGGGCCCCTATGCTCGCGTGTTCCTATTCTATCGCTCTATTCACTACTAAACAATCTCTTAGCTCTGCACCTTATAGAGGTTCTGCACCCCCGGCTCTATGCCTTACACATGTTCCGTACCTATCCTATCACCAATATACGAATCTAACTCCTGAGCAGACGGTTCCCATAATATCTGGGCTCCACACCACACATCCGCACCCATCCTATCACCAATCTCCAAGATCTAACTCCTGAACGGGTGACTCTCATAATCTCTCGACTTCACATCATATACGGGTTCCGCACCCATCCTATTGTCAATATATGGGATCTAACCCCAAGCTTGTGGCTCCCATTATTTCTCGGCTCCATGCTGCACATGACGTCCACATCTATCCTATTACTAATATATGGGATTTAACTCTCAATCAGGTGACTCCCATAATCTCTTGGCTCTGTATTGCACATAGGTTTCATACCCATCATATCGTCAATATATGGGATCTAACTCTTGAGCGGGTCGCTTCTATAATTTCTCGACTCCAAGCCATACAAGAGTTCTGCACCCATCATGTCACTAATATATGAGATCTAACTCTTGAGCGAGTGGCTTTTACGGGACTCCCGAATGGTTAGCTCTCATAATCTCTCAGCTCTGCACCACACATGCGTTCTATATCCATCCTATTGCCAATATATAGGATCTAACTCCCAGATAGGTGGTTCTCATAATCTCTCGGTTTCGCATCGCACATGGATTTCACATCCATCCTATCGCCAATATACAGGATCTAACTTCTGAGCGCACATGGGTTTTGCATCATCCTATCGCAAATATGAGATCTAACTCCTGAGTGGGTGGCTCCCATAATCTCTTGGCTCCGTGTCTCACATGAGTCCTAATACAATTCTATCGCCACTATATGAGATTTAATTCCTGAGCGGGTGGTTCCTACAATCTCTTAGTTTCATGCCTCACATGGGCTCCGTACCCACTTTCATCCAAATTTCGTACATGTTAGAATCTATACAAGCAAAAGCATGAGAACAGTAGACACAAAAGTATTTACTTTTAACACAATGCAGTGTTTACATATTCAGAATATATCATTGGAAAGGAGGAAATACGAAAGAAATAAAATATACATAGGAGAGATTGCAAGAAAAAAGAAAGATAGGCAGCATCAAGGCACTTCTCCTCCCTTACTTCTTTTCTCTGTGCTATAGTCAGAGTTGCTAGTAATTATAATAAGGGGATAGGATAACTCCACAGCCAATAAACATCCCTTAACTTAAATCTTTGCCTTGCCAAGTTCGTTCTCCAAAACCCCTGTCTTTGCATATTTCATCTCTCCACTCCTCTCACCGACCAGCCCAAGAAATGCTAAGAATCCCCGAAAGAGAATTTCCGGCCACCTGTTGCACCTATTACTCGACCACTCCTGGCATTACAAGGGGAGAAACACCACCACCTTCCAAAGAACTTACCAAAAAGGAAGGGGGAATATCTACACCCAATGCAAGGCCCCTTGAAACACCGATGTCAGGCCACTGCTACATTGGGTTTCCAAATGTCATGCTGGAACCTCACATCAATAATTTCCTTAGTGATGGAATCTCTTATCGACAGTCCTCACATCCTTTCCACAACTATATCACATAATCCCACTTCAGGAAAACTCTCCAAAACATCCTACTGATGATGTGGTGCAAAAGAATCACCATACAAATCAATTTGCTCATGAACTCACCAATATTGAAATATTATTGTGATAGGAAACGTGTTGAATACGACTCTCAGTGATCGAAGCTGCACATTTCAAAATTGAAGCTATACATTTCTCATTTAATGCCACACTGTCGTGTTTTTTCCACTTATCCACAACCGTTCCACTTTCACACCCCTTCCACTTCATTAACTCTATCTTCATGCCTTTTCCACTTCATTTTCACAACTCTTCAAACCCCCAAAGTTCCACCGCAATGACTCCACTCCTAATGTCACTTCTTCAAAAAGTGGGGGGCAAATGATGATATATGGTCTAATATGCCCACAATCATAAAGCCCTCAAACCACTAAGTGGTCTCTCAGCAAACACTCCAATACTCTCGGTCATTCGAATTCTCGATCATTTAACCGATCTCTTGGCCTCCTTGTCTCTTGGTCGCTAACTTACTTCTCTTCATATATTACCTGGTCATTCTCTCTTGGTACATTTTGCTCACCCGACCAACCGAACTCTTGGCCTTTCAACCTCTTGGTCTCTTCAATCACTATAAAAATAATTCTTATTACGTGATAGCTTCAGGTCGTGATTATCTGATAAGAAAAGAAATCTTTAATAAGTTTAAATTTTCTTTAATTTAATACGAATCTATGGGATCTCACCCGATTTGGAAGTGAATCCCCTTGCAACTAAGACTTTCCTGATCTCCACAACAACTGGAATTTTACTATCTCAAAGGAGTCCAAATCTACAGAAAGTCTATTATAATGATTTCTTCAATCTTGGAAAAATTTCAGTGATTTCTCCATAAAATAAGTAGGGTTTCTACAATGAGAGTCGTCATACATGCTATATACACTATGTGAAGGCAACCTGCCAAATATGCACGCATTACCTCAGACTCTACATACAGTACACAGAGATTACACAAGACTCAGACTCTTTCAATCTTTCATTCCCTTTCACTGTTCTTTCCGACTTGAGTATAGGAATTTTTTTCGCTAAAGCCACCTCCAATGAGTTTTTGCGGTTCCCTTCACTATAAAAGATCTAATGGATACAACATAACTGGTCACTCATTCGAGTCAGAAAGGCAGTTTAATTGTGGAATCAAATTTGGCTTCAACAGTATACATAACACGTTTTTCAAATCAATTACCCTTCAAATTGGCACAAATTATACATATAGAAACAATCTAAAAGTGAAAATCCTATGATTAGGGACTAGAGAAAAATATGAAAATGCATGGCAGATAAGATACAAACCTATTAGAAGGAGAAAAGGGGGTGAAAGTTCCATAATGTAGTTAGGATAGGACGCACACTTTTAAATTTCAAAAGCACCCGTTGGCGTTGGTGCCATATATTAGGACCAGCTAAGGCCAACTACTCATTCTTTCAATAAACCTCAACGCTTCTTTATGATTTTACGCTTTAAAATGCCATTCATAATTTTAATTAATTTAAGTTGAGACTTTGAGTAGTGTTTGATTTTATTTTTTGTGACGATTCCGCGTAAAATACACCATATTATTAAATTTTTGCATGGACTTCAACAAAAGCGTATTAAAAAAAATGGTGCTCTTGGTAGTTGTATTATGAAGAATAATTTCCTCAACTTCTACCATTTTTTAATAAAATAAGAAAGCGATTGGTCTTTATTACTTTGGATATCATTTATCTGGTCACTGAAATGCATTTTTATATTTCATCTCTTTATCATAATAATAATAAAGGATAGATTTTTATGCCTATAATTATGGTTTTCTTATTTGTCGATATAATATTTATTAAGGACACAAACTCTAATGATGTTTCGATTCTTATTGGTATTTTTTTATTGGAAATAACCTTTAATGTTGATTTTTTTTTTTTTTTTGTTAGAAATGTGAAGGAGCAAAATTGAGTTTTAAATATCTAATAATTTTTTTTTTAAATATATAATATATTATAGCCTCATCTTTGCCTGTTTATGATTTTGTTAAGAACATAGAATATTGTGAGGGCTCCTATCAGTTTAGTCAAATTTGTCTTGTAGAAACTGGGAAATCACAGCGGAGGAAGAAGTAACACATTATTAGCATTTCTTAGATTAAGCAAAGTCATCCGTGTCTGCGCCATTGCTTGTGCGTGCTTAATTGATTGCACTCCATGTTTGTGACATTTGCATGGTATCAAAATCATTAGGTTTTTTGTGTTCTAGAAACACAAGTGGCGCTTTCATATGATTTGAGTTTACCTTTTTTTTTTTTTTGGTAGATTTGCCTCTATTTCTCAATTTTCAATAGATTTATGAATCTTGATGGGGGGCTTGGAATTAGGGTTATGAATTTGTTGATTAGTTCCTCCATATATATGAATTTGTTAACAAGCCTTTTTCCTTTTCCTTTGAATTTGATTGTGGTAATTGCTTCGTTTGAGCAATAAGTGAGTAAATTGAGGGAGTGGACCATGGAGTCATAACTTTTATCTAAGGCAGTTAATATCTTTTGGTAATAGTTCTTAATTAAAAGTAGTGGCACAAGTTCATGATTTGGGGCATGTTTAGTAGGTAGGGATAATTTTGGTTTTTTGTTGGGGGTGTTGGTAATTATCCTTTTTTCCGTTCCTTCTATATTCAATTTTCTTTTTTATTTTCGAACAATGACTCATTATTATTGGATCAATAATTTCTGCAAGAGTTGCAGAAATAATATTTATCAAAACCGATTACAATTTTTTTCATTATTTAATTAATATGTAAAATTTCTTTGTCTTTTTTTATTGATCAACCGATATATGAGTCATTGATTAGCCCGATTGATCACAATGGACTCAATTTAGAAGTTACTCTTTCAACGGCTATTTTTATATAATCAAGACTATTTGAGATGTTACTTAAAAAAATTGAGCGTCCTATTACTAAATATAAGGGAGCTTGGTAACTTCTTTGTAAGGACTCCAAAAGAAGGGATTATTTGGGTCCAAACAGCTAGGCTTTTGAGTTGCAAAAACCAAAAATTTGTTACCGTCTTGAAATCGAGGATTTATTTTATGAAATAATCAAGTATGGAAATTCATGGCAGATTTATCTTGCAATTTAAGGAGGTTATTATTTCAGTTTATTATGATTTATTATGTACTCAGTACCCTATATTTGTAACAGAGCCCAGGTAGAAAGATTGGTGGCAAAAAAAAAAAAAAAAATTGTTATTCAGCAAGATGGACATTAGCACAAAAAATTGAACGATCTTAAAAAAAATGGATATAGGAGTGGAGAAAAGAAATTAGAAAAAGGAAAAAATAGGGTTACAGATAATAATAGTAAAAGGAATTTTTTCTTTGTATTGATTGATTTGAAAAATTAGTTATAAATTGTATACATGATTACCAAATATGTAAGGATTTTCCTTATAACAAGTGCTTTAAAATGAAATATTAGAGATGCAAATATAGAGAAAACCGATTAATTTCTCTGTGAAATTGGAAAACCATCATTATTATAATATATTTTTTTATTTGACCATTAATATCCGGATTACCCGACTAAGGGTTCGAGTATTGTGAAATCTAATTTGGGGAATAAGCTCTCTCATCTTATGTTTTTCCATTCTAATATTTGAATTCGAGAGCTTAATTAAAAGAATTTAGTAATTCTGTCACTAGATCCAGAGGATATTGGTTTATGATTATAATATATAGTACGTAAAGGGCAGGTTTTTTTTTTTATTCAGAGGGGGAGAGAGAGTAAAAATGGGACAAAAAATCTTCTTTCATTCGTTCTACTTTTCTAATTGCTTCTTGATAAATTAGTAAGCTGTCACCGGAGAGCTTCTAATTTGAGTAGGGTGTCTTTTTCCCTTTATCCTTTTATGTTGGTGAGCTGCTCTCTCCTTGTTGAATTCATCCCTAAAAGCAAGTGTATCTAAATAAATATCAAAATATCTGAAAAAGTTTGAGACAATCGATAACAAATCTCTCGCTTCTGCTAAGAAACAAAGGCAAACATACATATTAATTTCATTAATTTTTTTTTTATTACAATGAGATTTGAATCCCCTAATCACAAGTTTGAGGATGGGGGATGTGACCACCGGACTGTTCTCTTAGGAACAACATATACATTGATGAGGATGAGTATGTTATAAATGTCTCCTAAAACCTATATAATATATACTTATCTGTGTGTGCTTGTATGTAGACCACCCGAACGGCAATATATTCTATGTTTTGTTTGTTTATTGTGATTCGAATCTTATCCAAAAATGAGAACAAGTGAGGACATGACAAACACATTATGTCTTAAATAGGATTGTAGGTATATGGGGGGTCCAATATTTACTTTTTGCTACTATCCTATAGTTTTTATATGTAGAAATATTAGCTATCAGAGATATAACTCACCATTCACTACTAAATTGATGTAGTTTCAAAATCAGACCTACATAATCTTGAGAAGGTACCTAACATAACAGGGCCTACCCCGAGCCTTTGTCCCCATGTTACGTACGAGCTAGAGGATGTAATGCTCTCTGGTAGATAAGTTGTTCATGCAGATCTAAAATCATGGAAAAAGTTTATTATGATGCATTGCAGCCCTAAGGAGGGCGAATGCAACATTTCCGCGGCGGTCACATTGAGCGTTGCATTGGTGCCAAATTGATTGCGATCTCAAAGTTGGAAGTGTCTGCCATTAAAATCTATTTAACTAATGAGATTTGTAATTGAAATGATCGTGACACATTTAAATAAGTTCACACTGAACAAGGATAATTGTTTTATTAGGATATTTTAGCCATGAATTTACACCATTCTCTTCCATTAAAAAGATTTCGAGTCGACTCTGTCATTGTATATAATATATATATATATATCACAAGCATTGTTTATATAAAATAATAGAGATATTATATTGCACAAATTTGGAATGAGAATTAAGGCACATTATACACATAAACATCGTAGATAATATAGTATGTATATATAAAACGTTTTTCAAATCATCGATCTTTGATGTGTACCGTTCCATAATGGAGTTAAGATTGGACCCAGATTTTTAAATTTCAAAAGTGCCCGTTGAGGTTAGTGCTACATATATATATATATATATATATTATGAGACCAGCGAAGGCCAACTCAATCTTTCAATAAACCTCAACATTCCTTATGATTTTACGTGTTGATTAAAATGGCATTCAAAATTGAGACCTTGAGTAGTGTTTGAATTTTTTTTCCTTTTTTTTTTCTTTTGGTGACGATTGCACGCATAACACATACCATATTATTAAAACTTTGGTAGTCATATAGAACTACATATAACTTACAAAGCAACCACAGGTATGGAGTCCAACACAAACATATTAAAAAAATTGATGCTTTTTATATATAGTTGTATTATGAAGAATAATTTCCTCAACTTCTAGCATTAAAAAAAAAAAAAGGCATATAAAGAGATTCGTCTTTATTAATTTGGATTGCATTTATTTGATCAGTAGAATGCATTTTAATCTTTTATAATAATAATAATAATAATAATAATAATAATAATAATAATAATAATAAT
The DNA here is from genome assembly GCA_033439265.1 of Dillenia suffruticosa. Classification (NCBI taxonomy): domain Eukaryota; kingdom Viridiplantae; phylum Streptophyta; class Magnoliopsida; order Dilleniales; family Dilleniaceae; genus Dillenia; species Dillenia suffruticosa. Next base: position 4,296,964 of record JAVTVX010000037.1, on the reverse strand, counting down.
AATGAGAGATGGATTTTTATGCCTATAATTATGGTTTTCTTATTTATTGATATAATAATTAATTTAGGAAACAAACTCTCATAATGTTTCGATTCTTGTCAGCATTTTGATCTCAAATACCTTTTAAGTAGAATTTTTTTTTTTTTTTTTTTGGTTAGAAAAGTAAAAGAGCAAAATAGAGAATTAAAAAAAAAATCATGAAACAGAAGAAAACCTCATGTTTGTCTGTTTATGATATTGTTAAGAACACAGAGAGCATTGTCGGAGGGCTAGGGCTCCTATCAGTTTAGTCAAATTTGTTTAGTAGCTAAAGAAAAATGGTAGAAATGGAAGAAGGAGTAACACACATTATTGGCATTGCTTAGATTCATCAACTCATCTGAGTCTGCACCATTGCTTGCACCCCGCATTTGTGATAAATGCATAGTATCAGAAACAATAGGCTTTTTTGTGTTCCAAAAACACAAGTAGCAACTTTCATATAATTTGATTTTACATTTATTTATTTTGGGTAGATTTGACTCTATTTCTCAATTGCAATCGATTTATGAATCTTGATTGGGGCTTGGAATTAGGGTTATGAATTTGTTGATTAGCTCCTCCACATATATGAATTTGTTAACAAGCCTTCTCCTTTTACTTTCAATCTGATTGTGGTAATTGCTTATTTTGAGCTATATATATATATATATATATATATATTGGTAACAAACGAGGGAAGAAGACTAGTTTCTAAAACAACTCATGCCCCTGATGTCTCTCTTTTAACATATTGTACACCTCACTTGGAGGAGACATCAACTCATGAACCCACAAAGGGGCTAATAACCCCCTGTTTAGTCAGAACATCTGTACATCTATTTCTCTCCCGACGAACTCATGAACCCCTGTTTAGTGAGTAAATGGAGGGAGTGGATCATGAGGTCATAACTTTTATTCTAGGGTGTAAATATCAGTTGGTCATGGTCATAGGTCTTAATCAAAAGTTGAGGCTCAAGTTCATCATTTAGGGCATGTTTGGTAGGAAGGGATATTTTTGGTTTTTTGTTGGGGGTGTTGGTAAGAATCCGTAATTAAAATTAGTGGTCCGGGATCATGGAGAGTAACTTTTTTGACTGTTGACTTTTTTAATGGTTGATAGCTGATAATCTACAAATTACAAAAATTCAAATAACTCTTCAAAAACTGCTTTTGTGATTTGCTTACTATTTGACTCATCGAAAACAAACACCACACACTAATACAACAAAGTCAACTATTTTTTTTAGAATTTGTTTAATTTTCTTTATAAGATAAAATTTATTTAAATTATTATTATAGTGTATATTTAAATTAATTATTTATTTTTTTTAAAGTAGTTAAAGAGACTTTCTTTTTCTATAAATTCATAGATGTTATATGAGATTACAGGGGTGATTAAGCTAATAAGTAGAATTAATCTTAAATTAAATAAACTTTCCATTTACTAATCAAATAATAGATAGGCCAAGGCCAACACAAGTATTTAATTTATTAACTATTTTTTTTTCCCCATAAGGAATGATCCCGTGAGGTACACACACGCCATACCACCGTGACCATGCCAACCCCACCTCTTCCACCGTCATTCTCTCGGGATAAATTGAACTAAAATAATATCGCGATGTAATGACCCATTAAAATCTATTTCTTACAGGGATTAGATTAGACGGGTCAACCAGCATTTATTGGGTCTAATGGTGAAATTTGGTGAGGGGAGGGGAGGGGAGGGGAGGGGATCATCAACTCAACCTTTTTAGATTAGTTATAATTAATGAGTCGTGTAAATATAACTTAACGACATTTTGTCAAGGAAGTTACAATTCCTTTCCTTTGTGTTATTTTGAAAATTTTTGCCTAATCCCATATATGACTTGGTATTTACATTTTACCATCGCCCAACCCAATTCCACCTTTAAACTCCAGACCAAGTTAAATATTAATTTTAAGAATTATAATTTTAAAAGATCAAAATTTATAATATTTATTTGAATAAATCATATTGAGATTATAATTTTTTAAAAATTATATATTAAATTTAGTATATACTTTTAAAATATCTATCAAATTTAAATAATAATATAAACGGCGAAAGCGAGATAAAAATTGAAACGTAACATTTATAACTAAAAACTAACATTTATATGACTGATAACTAGCATTTATCACATGAGAAATTGAAACGTAATGCGGAAAAAAAGTTTGAAGTTAAGAGTAGGACCCACACGCATGAAACAGATGAGGAATCTCCCCGTACACATACAGCACAACCATGAAAATTCGAACATATATATATATATATATATATATATATATATATATATGTAATATTATTATAAATAGAAGATAATCCAAATTTCAAAGTACTAAAAAATAGTAAAAGGAATTTTCATGATAATTTTCTAGTCCCTTACGCGACGCGGGACACTGACCCATTTTACGTTGTCAACTCAAACCCCCTTTCATTCTCAAGCTGTGCAACTCGTCTCCCCAACTGGCCTTAGAATCTTCCTCTTCAACCTACCCCTATTTGTTTAATTAGACTTATATGACTTCTTCCCTCCCGAGACTAATTCATCTTAATCTTCCTTTACTTATTCCCCCTTCCACTTTCCCCTTCCATTTGTTAACACACCTCAATCCTCTCTCTCTCTCTCTCTCTCTCTCTCTCTCTCTCTCTCTCTCTCTCTCTCTCTCTCTCTCTCTCTCTCTCTCTCTCTCTCTCTCTCTAAATCTCTTGCAAAATTTATGGTTGCTATTGATCATCAGCAGAGTTTTAGCTTCCTTCTTCATATGGTACGAAAGAAATTCCATTAACAACTCATCATCCTCAAAGCAACACACGATCCACCTTCCCTTGATTTCTCTGCCATCTCTCTCTCTCTCTCTCTCTCTCTCTCTCTCTCTCTCTCTCTCTCTCTCTCTCGTTCTCTCGCATAGCTACATGGGCAACTACCTCTCGTGCACACTAGCAGCCCCAATGGGGAAGCACTACAAATTATGTGCTAAAGTGATCTTTCCCAACGGAGAAATCCGACAATTCGAGGAACCCACCAAAGCCGCCGAGCTCATGTTGGAAACCCCTAACTTCTTCCTTGTAAACACCCGATCTCTACAAATGGGTCGCAGATTTTCACCTCTCAATGCGGATGAAGACCTCGATTTTTCCAACGTTTACGTCATGTTCCCCATGAAGAGACTCAACTCTCTGGTCACCGCCGCCGACATGGGTTCCCTGTTCCTGACTGCAAAAAGATCAACAGGGCTCGGCGGCGCAGTCCAGAGAATTATGCCTGCTCCGCGGCCGGTTGAGGAAAACAGAGCAGATGAAACAGAGGAGGGTAAAACAGAAACTAAGTTGAAGTTGGAGGACATTGAAGAGTTTTCGACGCCAGAGTTTAGGCATAGGATGTCTATGTGCAGGTCTAAGAAGCCTTTGTTAGAGACCATTTTTGAAGAGCCCGTTTGTTCCAGATGATTTTAAGGTTTTGTGATATTTCTATGGGTTGGTCTTGATTAATGAAAGTTGTAGACGTGCCTAATTAGCTCTAAAAATCAATTCTGGTGTTGAAATTTCATATGACTTTTCAGTTCTCTTTTCTTTGTTTCAATTATGCTTTTTTTTTTAAATTATTTTTGTTGTTATTATTATTATTATATTTTTACTCTTAACTTTTCATCTCACCTCAGGGCTCATATTATAAGGCAGACTTTAGGGAAATTCTGGCTCAAAGGTTAATTTTTCAAAAGATTTTGGATGGCAAAGGGACATATTGAACGATGTACTTCTTCAAAAGATCGTGAACATGACATGGTCATCGAGACAAATTTTTATCATTCATTATTTTTAAAAATTTTATTTTAATAATAAAATTTTAAATAATTAAATTATATCCTAAATTTCCAAGGAATCCATACAAAAGGGTTGAATTTTATTTTATTTTATTTTTGTTCTTGCTAGAATTGTGTGACTTTAAGGTAAGTTTATCCACATCTCCGAGAAAATCGAAAAGTAAAGGGAGAAGAACAGCTTGTTGGCCCTTGATATTGGTACGTAGAATAAAATATCGAATTTGAATTTTATATATATAAAAAAATATACGATAAGAGTTTTATCTAATAAGAATTTAATTTAATTCAAATTAGAATTAATCGATTTCAAAATAATTATCAGATATCGATAATTTAAAAAAAAAATTATAATTGAGTCTATTTCTTGAGAGTTTGAGCAAACAAGAAAATTTCAGTAATTTTAACTAAATTAAAATAATTATATTAAACTGATTAGCATTATTAGACTTTTATCATTCTGAAGCACACGGTAGCACTAACACATGTTGTACTAAATTAAATTCTGTTATTCAGTATTTGACTTTTTTAAGGGAAAAAAATATTTGCATAGTTACCGTAAAATATGGTAGGAAAGGATTGGGAAATAATGAGTTGTGCTTCTGTTACGGTTTCATGTTTGAAATTTTAAATTTCAGTGCGGTTTGACTTACCAATATTTCAGTTTCTAATCAAAATCTCTTAAAATGTTAATTAAGGCTTCATTAATTGCATAAATTAGTTGGGAAGGAGGACCAAGAGTCCAAGGCTGCAATCAATTCGTTATTTAAGTATTTTGCTTTATATAATATATATATATATATATATATTCAATTTATCGATTCATTATTAAAATTCTGATCTATTTTTCAAAATAAACTAATTGAAAATACATTCGCCAGATTATATCGATTTATAATTTTTCTTTTAAGTTTCTCTTCCTTAAATAGTGAGTTTTGAAGTTTTTTTTCATGAATTAGTTATTCTTTTTTTGCATCCCCTTCTTGCTTCAAATCCATTATGCATTTTTGAAAATTCAATTTGCAATTTCATTTCCTCCCTTTGATATTTTCAATTAGGTCAACCCTCGTATTCCGAAAGGTAAGTGTGATTTTTAATTTGGAAGATCAGCAATATAACAATAATTCAATTTAATTTTTCAAAAATTTGACTTTTATTTTATTTTTTTATATATTTTTTACAAGAGTTATGATTCCAAACCATGAACCATTCAACGATTCTTTGAACCATTGTCAATGATTTAGTTTATTTCGTTTTCATGCTTCGGTTATAACCGCGATCACGTCTAATGTGGTGTATAGAGAAGGATTTAGATAATTTTTTAACTTAGAAATAATTAATTTAATGACAATTTTAGTAATAGAAATAAAGTCTTAAAATAATAATAATAAAAAAAAAAAAAAACTCATTTTGATGCCTTCTTAGTACCTCCTTGCAATGTAAATGGAAAATAAAAAGGAAATCATTTACTTCCAAAAATTTTACACATATGTAAGACCATAGAGTTAATTAATTGATTTATTTTTTTTTTTTTTAAGATTATGCATTGAGATGGACAACAAATTGCAGATCCAACATGGGACCTTTAAGTGCACGAATAAATGCAAAGTTGTGCCGATGAGTTATAATTGGTGCCATCCCCTCTACTCTTAAAATCTCAAGTCTAAAAAAATAAATAAATAAATAAATATAAAATAGTATTCTTGTTTTTTTTTATTATATAAGAATTTAAATCTGGTATCATCATATTGGAGGAGGAGATTTGTAACATTGGGTTGTCTCATTAGAGACAAATAATACCCTTTCCTGTTGGGTTGGGCTCAAGATTCAACTTATTTTAACCCAGGTCTCTTGGTTAGGCTTAAGCTAGCTCATGGTGGAGCAATTTGTCAGCGTCCTTGCGTTTGTATTGGTTAGAGATAAGTACACAGGGCTCCTTATTCATTAAATGAGTCCCCTTAAATTCAATATTAAACATTAGGTCAATTTGCTCAACTTGATAAACAAACGGATCAAAATTACAAATCAAACAAAATTCTAATCATTAGAGTATAGTTAGAGATGAATGATTTGATTATAACTATATTCAGAAATTTGTAAGTATTTGAACCTCAATGAGTTTTAATAGCTGATTTATCTAACTCAATTTGTTTTTTTTTTTTTGTATTAGACTAATCGGTGCTTGAAGCCATATTCAAATTAATTTAGTTCAAATGTTGTCGGATCCAATTTAGGAAGAAACTCTTATAATATAATTTTTTTTATTTCCAAATTTCGAACTCAATATTTGGTTAAGATAATTAAAACCTCTATCCACTAGATCGACTTTCCATTGGTCTAATTTAATTAGTTCAAATATATCAAGAAATTTCTAAATTTTTCCTGTCTCAATTATGTTTAATACCGTCAGGGTTTAGTTGATTTAGTGGGAATGGCGTTGAAACCCTTTAACCATGCCTTGGTTTGACTCGACATGGGAACAGAAAAAACCATGTAATGTGTCGTTGAACAACCAAAAATAAATTATCTACTTTGAAAAGACGAGTTTATGACAAGTAGGGTTGAATCCACAGGGAAAAAGAAGATTTATTTCCTTTAAGGTAATAAAAGTTAAAATGAAATTTAGGGGTTTTAAATCGACTAAATTAACTATTAAATCTAAATAAATAAATAATTAAAATCGAAATAGCAAAACGACAAATTAAAATCGGGTAAAATTCAATGAATAAAAATCAAGATAAATTGACCTAATTTAAGGATTCGTTTCCACTTTGATTCAATTGATTGATCATTGATTTAAGGATAATTCAACAATATATAAATAAATTGGTTATAGTCGCCAACAATCGCCCAACGACCAATCTCTCCTTATTTTGTTGATAATTAAGAGAAACTCATTAATTATTTCACTAATCGAGAGTCAACCCTAAAGAAACTCTTAAAATTGAATCTCTCAACATTATTAAGATTTAGAGAGATCCAATTTTAATTAATAAACACATACCATGTTCATTTAAATTAGATCATTTAATCTCATGACACGAATGTCAATTACCACTTTATTAAAACCAACAAACAATTACGGATTTACCATTTTAATTGTTATAGATTATTTTAGAACTATTAAATATTGGTCCCTATTCAATAAATCTTAGAAAATCATGATCCATGAAATACAGAAATTAAATAAATATTTATGATAAATTAAATTAATATGCCAAATTAGATTTTACAACCATTGAAAATAAAAAATTCAATAACCATTCAACCAGAAAAATAAATTAAAAACAAAGCATAATAAAAAGAAAACTCATAAAAAAGGATTTATTGCTCCAAAAGAATGTACCACTACATAAGAAAAATGGCACCTCCCCGGCTGCCACCTTTCTTCCCAATTATGTGCCTCCAAGTCAAGACTGTAGTAAATCTTTCTTTCCAAAGGGCTGTCGGCTGCTCCCCTCCTTGGGGCTGCCTCCAAGTTCCCAAATAATATGAAACACTCATATATATATATATAGGAGTAAAAACCCTAAAGAAAACAGAATTTTTCTTATTTGTGAAAAATAAATATTTTTAACCCTAATAATTACTAAATAAATAAAAAAAAGTAAAAAGTAAAAAGTAAAATTTATAAAATATAATATCTAAGAGATTTATATTTTTAAAAATTTATTTTCCTAAATATTAGGAATAAAATAAAATTCTTCAAAATTTTCAATATTCCAATTCCACTCCAATTTTCTCTTGAATGTGTAATTTGGGAAGAAAATTTTTATTATAGTAAATTTTCAAAATTTCTTAATTGTCTCTTGAGATTCATATGTCCACGTGCTAATGAAAGAGTGTTGTTGTCTAATTTTCCATACTTTACAAAATTGCTCCAATTTATCTTATTTTTCTTCTTTTCTCATAATAAGTTTCATCCGAAATCAAATGTCACAAAATATAAATATTAGTGTAATATTTATTCAAAAATAATGTAAATTCAATCACAAATATTACACACATTTAAACTCTATCAAATTCCCCCCACACCTAGATGATATTTGTTCTCAAGTATCCCTAACTAAAATAAAATTAAAACTATTCAATCTATTTTTTTCTTCCAAACTTCCAAGTCAACAATTATTATAAGAGTCAAACCGAAAATATAATCGAAATAATAAGTATTTCCTAGTAATCTGCACTAAAACAACTACTACATATCTGAACAGCCTCTTATGAAATCCAAACAGTAAAATTCGACAATTCTCTCCAAACGTTCACTCTAATTCACTCAAAAGGAGGGTGAAAAATATATCAATAACAATCAAATCAACACATTAGAATTGGCATTACCATATGTTTGCAAATGTATCAAATCTCCACCACTTAAAAATTTTGAATTTCATACATCAATTTAAAGATTTTTCATTTGGTTATAATGTGGTTAGGGTTAGGGGTAGGATAAAAGGAAATATCAAGTGTTAAAATGTACCATAGAAAATATGAAATTAACCATATGATTCTTTTCCGTGATAACACCTTTGCCCTGCACAAGTGGCACACCAAAATATCATGATCTTGTTACCCACATGTGCTCAATATAACCAATATTCCAATCACATAAAAATAACAACCTTTTTCTCTACGATCCATGATTGAAATGAAATTCTCAAGAATGCAGCATTTTTTTTTCTTTCGCTGCTGCCTTTTCTCTTCTTTTTTTAATATTTTTTTGTATGAAGAACATTTCAGCACAGAGATGAGCAAAGTCAAACTTTTTTTCTTTCCTTTTTCATATGTAGCAAATATCATCATTAAAACTCTAATCAATACATATCTCATGAGACAATCATATAACTAATATCATGCAATTAACTGCATATATCTCTGGTACAAGGGTTGAAACGCTAGCCAAAATAGAGTTATAGTGTTGTATTGAAGGGTTTTGAAGAAAAAAAGTGTCTTAGACTCAAATTGGTTCACTAAGGGGATTATAAATCAAGGTAGGGATTTTTATGAAAGGCAAAATGGGGTAGACCCTATGTGTCTTTATCATTTCAATGCATAAAATTCTAAAATGTGGTCTCGAAATACATAACAATGCAAGTTCTAGAATGCACAATTCAAGTGTGATAATCACTTATCAAGAAAAATGATCTCAAACACAAAAAATGAATTTGTTTGTTATGGCTCAAAACCTCACATTTTAAGTAGAGTTTGTATCAAATTTTGCATGTTCATCATTCAAAGAAAACTGTTAAAGATATGAGTAGCCATTTCAAGTATAAAAACTATTTATACAAGTTATTTTTCATATCTCTAGTCAATCAAATAGCATACGTCAACTAAGAAAACTCGGAATTTTTTTCATTTTTTTAATTTTTTTATTTTTGAAGAAACAAAATATAAACTAATATAACAAAGAAAATAAATATAGTGTCAAAATAAATAAATAAATAAATAAGGAAACACCTAACATCCCCTACACCTAAATCATACATTGTTCCCAATGTATGCTCAAGTTAAGAGAGATAAAAAAATACATAAATAAATCAAACAAAATAAAAGAAAAAAGAACAAAAAATAAAAGAAAAATGTGAGAACAATACTCCTCTAGAGTGGAGTGGAAATGGAGGATCAATTCCAATGACTCGAAGAAAGAGCTATGACGTGGGCATGCCGTAATTATTAAGCATTTCGGTCCATTATTGAGGCTTCAAGGTAGAGAGAGAAGTTCTAAAAAAATGAAATGCAAGTGTTAAAATAGAAGTGAAATTCGTCTCTCTCTCTCTCTTTTTTTTTTTCAGAAGTGAAGTGTGGTTAGGACGTGGGCACGCCCTAAATAAAGAGTGCTTCTGGTTATGCAGTGAAATGTATACTCTTTTGGCAAAAATGGAATTCACTTAGGGCGTGGGCACGCCATAAGCAAGGAGCAAAGTTGTCAATGTGATTTTTGTGAGCAGAAATGGATTTGGCTTAAGGCGTGAGTACGCTGTAAGCAAGGAGTACTTCTGTTTGTTTTTTTTTTGTTTTTTGTTTTTTTTTAGAATCAATCTTAAATCATGTTAACATAAATGAGAATAAATAAATAAAAATAAATAAATAAATCATAAAGAAAATATTGGATTGTCTCCCAATAAACGCCTATGTTTCGCATCTTTGGCTCGACATGATCCCTTCGCTTCAAGCTCACTCAAATATCGGTCCGGTTCATTTTTACTTCAACTTGCTTGGTATGAATTTCAATCTTAAATTGAAACGAAGGACTTTATGGCCTACCATAAATCGTTTCCGATGTGGGAGTTTCTCTTCAAGAAATTTATCCCATTGTGCAACATCTTCTGTTACGTTTTCCTTAGATACAAAATCCAATTCATATTGTACAAAATTATCATAATCAATGAAATCCACCGTACTATTATGAAAAATAAACTTAAAATCATTTAGATATTTCATGACATCAAAAATATTAAAAGTAACAACTTTACTATTAAATTTAAGAGTTAAAATACTCAAATCCACATCAATTATTGTTTAACTGTTTTCATGAAGGGTGTTGACACTTGCTTTATTGCTTCTAAGAGAGAAGTGTTTAATCCTTCTTTCAGAGAAGTTTTCAAAATCTCGTTGTCTTCATCTTTCTTCGATTGTGACAACCTGCTGGGAACATGTGGTAAAATCAAACTTTTGTTTGGAAAGTGTTGGACTCTTTACTTACCTCATTGGTGGATTCATTCGCTGTTGATGATTTCGCTATTTGCTCGTTTTTCATATCTTTTTCGGTTTTTTATAAATTGTCTTCCACTTCTTTTGATGATTTTTCTAATCGATTCAAGGTTGCCATCAATTGTGACATTTGATTCTCCAAATTTTGGATGCTGGCTCTTGTCTCCTGTTGAAATGTTGGCTTTCCTATTGAATCAACAAAGTATTGTTAGCCAAACTTTTATCAATCTCTTCTAGAGACGTATTTTGGTTTGAAAAAGTTTGTTGATATTGAAATTGAAATTGGACTCGTGGTTGTTATTGGAATCCTTGTTGCCAATTTCCATAATTGAAATATGGTTCATTACACCATCCTTGGTTATAGATGTTCAAATATGGGTCACCATAAAGAATGAGACACTTATTGGTTGGATGATCTATCTCTAAACAAATTCCATAAGTTTGTATCGATTGTGTTTTTTCTACAATAAAATTACGCATAAGAGAAGTTAGTTCTTTCAATTTTCGACGAAGGGAAAAATCACTTACCTCATTGACCGTTTTTGGAACATCTTGCCTCATTCCAAATTGTCGGGAAATCTCAATATTAGAAAAATCACTGCAAAAGGTATGTTCATTAAAATCAGAAAATAACAACTCCCTTAAAGTCTTTTGTGTGGCCATATCCTCGTGGTTGATGTCCTTCTCTTTTAAGCCCTTGACAACTTTCGGCAAGTTCCCTACAAAAGATTAGTATTGCAAATAAGAAAAAAAATTAAAAGAAATAAATCACTTAACACCGTTCCCCGACAATGGTGCCAAAATTTGGTATGTCATTGAACAACCATAAATAAATTATCTACTTTGAAAAAACGAATTTAGGGCAAGTAGAGTTGAATTCATAGGGAAAAATGAAATTTATTCCCTTTAAGGTAATAAAAATTAAAATAAAATTTGGGGGTTTTAAATCAACTAAATTAACTACTAAATCTAAATAAACAAATAATTAAAATCGAAATAACAAAACGACAAATTAAAATCGGACAAAATTCAATGAATAAAAATCAAGATAAATTGACCTAGTTGAAGGGTTCGTTTCCATTTTGATTCAATCGATTGATCATTGATTCAAGAATAATTCAACAATACATAAATAAATTGGTTATAGTTGCCGACAATCGTCCAACGACTAATCTCTCCTTATTTCATCGATAATTAAGAAAATCTCATTAATTATTTTCCTAATCGAGAGTCAACCCTATAAAAGCTCTTAGGATTGAATGTCTCAACAGTATTAAGATCTAGAGAGAGCCAATTCTAATTAACAAACGCACACTGGATTCATTTAAATTAGATCATTTAATCTCATGACACGAATGCCAATTACCACTTTATTAAAACCATCAAACAATTACGAATTTACCGTTTTAATTAATTGTAAATTATTCTAAAACTATTAAATATGAGCCCCTATTCAATAAATCTTAAAAAATCATGATCCATGAAATACATGAATTAAATAAATACTTATGATAAATTGAATTAATATACCCAATTAAATTTTATAACCATTAAAAATCAAGAATTCAATAACCCTTCGACTAGAAAAATAAATTAAAAATAAAGTATAATAAAAAGAAAACTCATAAAAAATGATTTATTGCTCCAAAAGAATGTACCACTACATAAGAAAAATGGCTCCTCCCCGGCTGCCACATTTCTTCCCAATTATGTGCCTTCAAGTCAAGACTATAGTAAATCTTTCTTCCCAAAGGGCTGCCGACTGCTGCCCCCCTTGGGGCTGCCTCCAAAAGTTCTCCCAAATAATATGAAACACTAATATATATATATATATATATGAGTAGAAATCTTAAAGAAAATAGAATTTTTCCTATTTGTGAAAAGTAAATATTTCTAAATTTAATAACTACTAAATAAATAAAAAAATAAAAAGTAAAAAGTAAAATTCCTAAAACATAATATTTAAAAGATTTACATTTTTAAAAATTTATTTTCCTAAATATTAGGAAAGAAATAAAATTTTTCAAAATTTTCAATATTTCAATTGCACTCCATTTTTCTCTTGAATGTGTAACTGGGAATATTAGGAATGAAATAAAATTTTTTTAAAATTTTCAATATTCCAATTCCACTCTAATTTTCTCTTGAATGTGTAACTGGAAAAGGAAATTTTTATTGTAATAAATATTCAAAATTTCTTACTTGCCTTTTGAGATCCATATGCCCACGTGTTAATGAAAGAGTATTGCTATCCATTTTTCCATACTTTACAAAATTGCTCCAATTCAGCTTATTTATATTTTTTTTCATAATAAGTTTTCTCCGAAATCAAATATCACAAAATATAAATATTAGTATAATATTTATTCAAAAATAATATAAATTCAATCACAAATATTACACATATTTAAACCCTATCACCATGTTAGGAGATCCCTCCGAAAATGGGTTTAACAACGGATCAGTTCAAATTAGTCGGGACGAAATATTGGATACTCGACGATGACCAAGTCAGGGACAAAAAAAAAACTATGTTTAATACCAGACTAAGGTAATTGAGTTATTTATATGACTAAAAAGTGATGCAAAAGTATAAACTTGTATATTAAATAAGTTGAGTTAGAACGAATTAAACAAAATTTCTAAAGTTATTTGCAAATAAGTCTTAATCTAGCTCGGAGTGCTCATATTGCAGGCCTAGCTTGAAGGCCTCCGGCTGTATAGATGGTTGTTGGTGAGCCCAATAAACAATACAATCCGGTCATGGGCCATTGCGGAGATCGGCCCAACAGGTCAAAATCAAATCGTGTCGTGATTCGTATCGTGCAGACACGTAGGTCTGCAAAGTCAAAGGTCGATCAATTTTGCGCAGTCTTTTGAATTTGTTGCGGTGGTCAATTCCATATCGCCTCTCTCTCTCTCTAAACTCTTCACTCAACACACTTTCTCTCTCCATTATGGCCGGAATCAGACTTCCACCAGAGGAACCAGAGCTCTCTCAGTCACGTGCACCGACATCCGTCGATCTGGTCTCGGATGATGATCGGTCGGTGGCGGCCGACTCATGGTCTATAAAGAGCGACTACGGCAGCACTCTAGACGACGAACAGCGTCAAGCTGATGCCGCCGATGCTCTTTCAACTGCTGTTCTCCGTCCTTCTTCCGACTATGGGTACTCTCCTCTCTTTCTCTCTCTATTTATTTTTTAAATGCTGATGGTATTTACGATCTTGACATCGTATGTGCTGCATTTTAATTTGGAGAAGAGAATTCAGCTGGGAAATGGGTTTTTATTGAATTTCGTAATGCATGATACGTAGACACTGATGCGTTCATTCCACTGCAATTGGAGTTTGTACATATTGGGAATTTGAAAATTTGAAGATTATCCAGAGAAATTTATAGATTTGTCTTTTGCATATTGGAAATAATCGAGGACGGGGTTAGGGTTATGAAGGCCATTGTAGCTGCTTAGTGTTTTGTTGGGGCTGTTGTGATGGGTCTATAGTGGATGGGGCCCTTACGGTAATGTCCAGAGGGATATCCTATTAATAGGAAGAGAGAGAGAGAGAGAGAGAGAGAGAGAGAGAGAGAGAGAGAGAGAGAGAGAGAGAGAGAGAGAGAGAGAGAGAGAGAGAGAAGGGTTTATTATGCATTTGATGAAGGTGGGGATAAATTTAGGATTTATTTGAATATTGTTCGGTGTGTATAATATTAACTACGAATGCTGTTTCGCTCTATTTTGCTAAGATGTAGAGCTTGGTGAATTTTACTTTAGCAGTTTGCTTCCTTAATAACAGTTCTGATAAGGAGGATCCTGATGCGGATGTGCCTACATCAATGTTGGGTCTACAGAGTTACTGGGATGCGGCATATGCTGATGAACTTGTTAATTTTCAAGAACATGGCCACGCTGGTGAAATTTGGTAAGCATATGAATTCCTCAGTTTGAGATTATCCTTCTGCTGGTTAACATAATTCACAGGAAAAAATTTAGGCTGTTAATTACCTTTCACATCAGCATTGTAGTCCAAACCAAAACTAATTGTTGTAGTTTTCTTATCTTACACTATTTGGTATTGAACATGTCATCTGAGACTACTTATATAAACTATCCTGGAAAGTTGGGTCCCTCATTCACTCCTTTTGCATATGTTGCTGAGTCTTTAAGTTGCATTCTAGCTTTTGCTTCTTTTCAGTTGTCACTATCTTTAAGTTGTGCTTTTATTTCTTTCTGTGAGCTAGATTGCCATTTTCGAGCACTAATTGGCTCGATCTCGTTTCTTGTTTAATTCGAGAATTAGTTACACATTATCTAAGTCATATGTTCACACAAGTAGTAGTAAATCATAGGTTGAATGAACTATTTATATTTATAAATATTGAAGTATGATCATTGAGCTGTGATTATAGCTATCAGTATGGTCAATCTAAAGCAAAATTTGGATAAGCAGTAAACCCCTTGTATGCATTTAAATTAAGTAATAAATGAACCTCCACAACCATATTCACCGGGAAGCATAAGAGAAAAATGTATCTATGCCTTATACCGAAGCTTGTCATCCTTTTGAAATTCGTAGCAGTCTCCCATCTGAGCTAAATATGCTTAAAGGTAACCTGGAAGCACTCAGTGTGAGCCTCTATGAATGTCCACTGAATCTTTTAGTTGTTCTTGTCAAGATCCAAATTAGAGAAAGTAAGGTGGGTGATCAAACGTAGTGCTGATTAAGTTGATATTAAGTTCTAGGACAAGTCAATTGATTTGATGTTCATTAATTTTTAAATTTTTTGTTTGGATATGTGTTACAAGTAAAATGGATTTGACTGGGAATTTTGGTGGTCAGTATTAAAGTTTATTAATGTTGCATGATGTGGAGATATCACAAATTGAGGAATGATTGATGGTGGTGAAAGATGGTGGTAGCACTGGCAATCGTGATAGCGATGGCATGAGAGGTTGGTGTGGCACCAACCCTGATGACGGTAAATTGTGGGTGGGTTAATGTCAGGAATGTGTTGTTGGTTGGTTAATAAAGAAGCCTGCAAATTGGAAGGCTGGTGGGAGAGTGGTGGCAATGCCGGCAATGTGGATATTATTTACAAAACCATACAGTATTATTCATTTGCAAACACCACCTTTAATTAATCATGCAAACACCATTCTGACCAATTATTCATTAATCTGCTTGCACCATTTCTGCTGTTATCATGACTAGCATTTGCTTCCACCACCTTTAATTAATCGTTAATATCTTTATTACCATTACCATCATCAACTATTACTGTATCTCCATCCTGCCATGGTCACTGAATTGCCATTATGATTCACCTACTACCCACCACTTCAACTGCTTTGTTCACCATCATATCAACAATTGTGCTGCTAATTTCAGCCATGACTTGAATACATTATATCTTTTTGCCATAAGTTACTCATATTTCATGTTATCTCTGCCGAAATTCTCAATTAATTCTATTGCACTGGTAGCTCATTTCCAAACAAAGAATTTTAAGATGAAATAAATTTTGATATTTATTGGTTCTAAAATGCTTGAAATCGAAAATTTACAGAACTTTAGCCTTATGTGTTTCCATAAACTGATGAGTTCTAGATAGGAATTGTAAAATAATTCTATTCGTTGGCCCAAAAACTATGGTTATCTAAAGATGGCTTTAGCTATTAAGTAATTACAAGAGGACTGGGCAGAATGATTGAAAGCTCACTGATAATCCTTAAATTTAATTAGAAGTTATCAATTGCAAGCAAACAAAGGTTGGATGTAACCATTCATCATTTTAAGAATTTAGAAAAAGGATTGCATCCAAACAGCTTAGAGCAAGGATTTGGGATTTAGTGGAACCTGAGTGATACTCCTAAGACATTTTGTAGATATGTATTTAAGAATTGTTACTGGTGCCTATATTTCTTTAGTCTTTCTCAGCAGGACACTTTTGTGGTGCTTCTGGTATTCTTCCCCAACTCCCTGGGTAAATGAAATGGAGTAATTGATAAGATATTATGGAGTCCCCAAGCAACTCCCCTGGTACACGTATGAATCCATGGATAATAAACTTAGTACACATTTCTAGGGCGTGTTGTGTCTTTTTTGCCATGTTCTGTTTGCTGTGTCTTTGTTTATGTTGTGTCTTGCCCAGATATCTGATGTCTGTGTTTGTGCTTTACATACTAAAAGAAATAAAACTAAGGAGCTGCAAGTCTAATTTGGTAGTCTTTAAGTCCCATTTGAGAATGTTGAGGGTAGTTTTAATTGAGGTTAGGTGGGTTTTAATGATAATTTTAAATCTTTTGTACATAAATTCGACTTCTATTTGCAAAATTTATATTTTCTATCAAAATATATATTTTAAATCTTCTAGCTTAATAAATCAGAATAGAGGTAAGTTGAGGGAAACTGACGTTTTCCTGCACCACCTCAGTTCCCTGCAGAGCTTCTAGCCTAATAATGTTTTGAAGTTGTATGTTTTTATTATGGCATCTCTAGACCAGGGTAAGCCTAGTAGAGGTGGCTTTCCAAGTCTTTCAGTTGGTTTACTAAAGATTCAAGCACAGTACTGAAGATCGTATGCTTGGAGTGGAATAGGGCCCATAGCTGCATTCGGTTCCATGTCAGATAAATTCTGGCCAAATATGACTTGTCTATTTAAATCTTGTTTTAAACACATAGATTTATTGCATTTTGAGGTGATGGATGCAAATTATGGATGTTTCTATATACTACTGTTGTCCTCTTATGATCGAATGGTTAACGAATGTTTAAATTGAGGATCAAATATTTTCTTTTTCACTTTTAGGATTAAATAGTCTTTTCACTTTTTTTCTTTTTCTTTTCTTCCTATTTAAATAGGTTTGGAGCTGAAGTAATGGAGACTGTTGCCTCCTGGACCAAAAGTTTGTGCAATGACCTTTCTCAAGGTGTAATGCCAAATCATATGGATGATGGAAAATCTGTTCCTGATGAACAATTCGACAGGGATCTGTCTGGTTGGGGTGTGCTTGATATTGGAACTGGAAACGGTCTACTTCTTCAGGAACTTGCTAAGCAGGGGTATGTTCACTGCTTGATTTATTTTCAGATGGCTGATATGGTGGCTTGTCAACAAAGATATATGTTGTTTGTAGCTTTGTTTTTCCTTTTGATTGAATTATCATATATAAGATTGTTTCTAATAAAAGAAATTGGTAAGCCTTGCAAAATAATGGCAGTCTTAGAAGCACCTCTAGACAGACTTTGAGGGAAAAGGCCCATGCGACCTTATATTAACTTTTGATTATGCCCTCAGCGTATACCAGTCTTGATTCAATACCGTGCCCCTCCCTGTCTATCCACCTGATTCAATTTTCACATGCAAAATAAATTATTCAGCTTTCTCTAATAAAATATCCAAAGATTAGTCCTATGAGTCTCCTGGATCTCCTTGGAGGTGATAACTTTTTTATCCTCTCTATTTGTCAGCAATCATAATGCCTCCTCTTACTAAGAAAAAAGAAAAAAAAATTGTAACACTTCCTCTGATGGTACCTGTTTTAGCTGCATATGTACTTAAAATTAAATATGCTGCTCTCAGAAACTTGGACTGATTTTCCCACCGCATCACTTGTCATTGCAAGTTTTTGACCTCCTTTCACCTTTTTCTTCCGCTTCTCTAGATTTAGCTTGCATACTTATTCCTTTGCTGTTTTGTTGTTTATCTTTTCTCTTTAAGAGAGGGCTTTTCCATTTTTTTTTTTCCTTTTTGTTTTGAATCCTCTTTTTGGAATATGCTTTCCCTTCCCCCCCACCCTGGGCTGGGGGATAGATAAAAAGGCCAATCTTTTTGCTACAAACTCAATTTTAGCATCTCCTTTCCTTTTCAATTTCCATGCAACAACCACTCTACTTGATTGAACTAAGCCTTACGTCCCAAGGCGGTTGGTGTCAGGAACATAAATCTGTCTTCTACATTTAGTTATGTTTAAAGCCATTTTTGTTATTTTATAAATATATATAAGGTATTATAATGTATCACTACCTCTTCTAATGATTTCTTGTGTCTTCCTTGGTCTCTTGGACATTGAATCTTTAACAACAAGATTCTTGTACACGCTGCCAACCATGACTTGCTGAATTGTTCGATTCCACTTGTACTGAGTGGGAACCTCAGCATAATGTTATCTCTTGATTAATATACTTACCAGGGAAAAAATCTCCACATGGGTGGCTGCAGTATAATGTCATCAATTATTTTCTTAATCTGCTTGAAACTATAGTCTTGCATCTAGACCTCTTTCCTGATTGTTGGAGTAATTGTAGTGCCTATAAAACTGAGATGATTGCTAAGTTTCATTCACCGCATGTAATTGACTCGTATGCGTGGATGCATAGAAATAATTGTTGCCTTTTCTCATAGTTATAAAGTTTTTATTTTTTTGGGGAAATATAAATTTTGGAAAGCAAGAAAAAAGATAGAAAAGGTTATGGTGTGGGGAGCACCTTGACCATTAGAGATTAGAGGCTTGAGCAACTGAAAATGTTGAGATATTTTCAACAATCATGGAGGCACATATATCATTGACTGACTTCTTGAAGGATTCGTTCTGAAATTTGTAATGATAAGCTGAGCCTTTGTTTGTGTACATGTGCATATCTGTACTCACATGGTTAGCTATCCATGCATCATAGCTGAATCTATGCACTTGTGTAAACAATTTTGTCTGGAGGAGTTTTCTTTGTTTGTATAAGCTTGCAAAGATATTTCTTGATAGATGTGCTCATCAAAAGGATTCTTCCGTCTAATAATGCTTTGTTTTTGTCCTGCACTTGTGCACATAGTTCTTAAGGTTGTAATGAAACTTTGAATTCTGATTGTCCCCTTTCTTCAGCCTCTTTCTTTCTTATTTTATATTTTGTTGCCTGTGTGCACTGTGATTGATCATAATAACTTGACATAAGTTTTGTCTTGGATTTAGGTTTTCTGACTTGACTGGTACTGACTATAGTGAAGGGGCAATCAACCTTGCCCAGAGCCTTGCTGATCGTGACGGTTTCTCTAATATTAAGTTTATGGTATGTTACACTTCCCAATTACTTCGGATCCTTAACCTGTTCTCTTTATTGCTGTGCACTTTCTCCCCCCAACCCCCTCTTGTGCCTTTCTTTGTTTTATTGCCTCCCTGTGTTGGCTGCCAAGCCTCCCTGTCATAGATAGACATTGTTGGTTGCTTTATCTTTATATTGAGGCCTGAAGTTCTATAAGTGGGTTGGTGGTAAGGAATATAAATATTGCTGTTGCATTTGTATCTTGTTATGTTGTTTTATATGGGCACATGTTTGAGTGTGGATATTGGATAACATAAAAAATATCCTTAGGGTGACGGTATGAGAATGGGGCATCCTTCATTTAAGAAAAATCCTTTTGATTGCTATTATAAGTTGCGTGATTATTGGAATTTTCATTTCACCCCTGCCCCAAAAATGGACAGAAAATTCCATTTCATCTGGCTTCTCCAGGATGGCCTTAAATCAATTCCTTCTGATTAGGTTGTACACTTTTCCCAGTTTTGATAAGCAAGAGACTGTAGTTATCATTACAAAAGCATTTGGGGAAGAAAACTGTCAGAACTTAGAGAATGCAGGAAAAAAAATTACCTATATTGTAAAGTTCATTTGGATTTAGGGACTGAACCTCATCATTTTAAATTTTTTTCAAATTCATCGATACCACAGGATTGGTGTATCTGATATACAGTTTAAAAGCCTGATAGGTACTATGATCCGTACTTCCCATTTTTGTAACTGTTCCAACTCCTGTTGTACAGTACAATTAAGGTAGGTCTTTTCCAAAAGCCTTTCAAACCACAATTTATCATTTTGAAACATCAACCACTAAATGTTGGCAAATATAATGCATCATAGTTGCAAAAAGTCACTTTCTCTGTGGAAATACTGTAATTGATCCCCATAAAACTTGTATCCATCTTTAGCCAGGGCAAACTTATGGCAAACATGCTAATTTTATATATGTGTGTGTGTATCCTTACCGCGGTGATCTTTAATATGCTTCTTAGGTTGATGACATTCTGGAGACGAAGTTGGAAAGGCAGTTTCAAGTTGTGATGGATAAGGGGACTCTAGATGCAATTGGCTTGCATCCTGATGGCCCTATTAAGAGGTAAATATCCTTTTCTTCTATGTTGTGAATAGGCTTTAATCCTACATCAGTTTAACAAGGTCTGCCACTTGTGTCCTTAGTTTTATTCATAACATTTAACCAATTGAACTTCAAGTTTCTGGCAGCATGATTCCTTATAAAAACCGGTGAAGAGAGGTGGGAGTTAAGGTGGAATCTATCTTTTGTTTTCAGGGTTATGTATTGGGATTCAGTCTCCAAACTGGTTGCTCCTGGTGGATTATTGGTGAGGACTAAGTGTTGCAATGTAGTTTTGGCCTTTAATTTATTTGGTTTTGGGCTGGTCATTTTGCATGTATTAGTTATGATGGAACTTTCTCTTTATCTGATGCCATGATATTTTACTAATCAAATTTCCTAGTACACCTAATAATCTGATATGATTTTTGTGATTTTCTTTAAACTTGTTTTGGTTTTCTCAGGTTATCACATCATGTAACAGCACAAAGGATGAGCTGGTGCAAGAAGTTGATAATTTCAATAGAAGAAAACTATGTGCTTCCCTGGATCCTGAAACCCAGAAGCAGCAGGAGAACTCATGCAGAGATCTTCCATTTCAATACCTGAGTCATGTCCGCACATACCCTACATTTATGTTCGGCGGATCCATGGGATCACGTGTTGCTACTGTCGCATTTCTTAGAAGCTGAAAAGTACCAGCATGAAATAGTATGGTGTTTTTACTCGAGTTTATCTTGGGGTATAGGCTGATTGGTATGCTTTGTGCAGAAGTATGAAAGACCTATTGTGTTAAGCCTGCAAACCACAATAGTTTTTTGACCCAGGGCTCAGCTCATTGTGGATGATTAGTGTTTCTGTGTTAGAAAGAACAGATAGCACAAGGAAAACAATCTTCTAGTTCCATAGTTGTATATCAAGCGCTTGGTGTTGTAAGAGATGTTTTTAACATCCATGGCTGATCCAAGTAATTGCATGCTTTCTCATCAGGACTTCGGCCGCATCTTGTTGATTCCATTCGTGATTTTTTTTTTTTTTTTTTTTTGCTTAAATTCCATTCGTGATTTTCCCACTACAAAGTTTGAAGTGAAAAGATTTGAAGAAAATTGTTTGTTGGATTTTTGTTTGGTTCATAAAAATATTTGTGTACAACATCTTTTCGGCATATTCTCCTCTTCTTTTTGGTGTTAACTTTTAAAAGCAAAATTCCTAAACAGGACCATAATTGCCGGATTCCTTTTCTCAAGCTGGAAGTTCATACATTCCCTGGATATGTTAACGTAGAAACAAAAATTAGGTTTTCCCCATTTTTAAAAGCAAATTTATGATATATATATATATATATATAGCACGAAGGCTTATCAAGTTTCTAAGTACAGTAATCCCGTCATGCGGCACGAATTTGATGATAGGCATAATTTTTACTAGTTTTCTGCGGTTGAGTATTATGCAAGATTGTTTAATAAGTAAACTATCTTGTGAGGTAAGTACACCACACTGCCAGTGTGAACAACCTAACTAACTTTGCATAACCAGCATCAACAATTGCACGTAATCAATCACCCTTAGGATAAGCGAAATTGAAGACGTTGGTTAGAAGGATAGCATGATTGACCAGTTGAAAGGCCCTTTGGATCATGGGCCAGAGCTCTGTGGCCTCACCTGAACAGAAATTAGGTTTATGGACATGGACACATGCTACACCAACTACAGCTGGAGTTGTTTGTCGTATTGGTTACTCCAAGCGCGAGTGTCTTTTGATCCAATTTTTTCTACTAAAATCGACTGAGTTTGAAGAAAAGCCTCCAAGTTGAGACAAATGAGATGTCATTCGGCTGAAATTGAGGCCAGGACAAAATTTTTGAGGTATTAAATATAGGATTTGGTAGCAAGATGATGAAGAAAATGAGGAAAACATACAAATGCCCCCCTTTCTTTAATTGCCTATTTGTCTTCCACTGCTTAACTCATAGTAGTTTGATTGTTTCGACAAATCTTTTCTACCGACACTTGTTAGCGTAGATAGAATGACAATTTTCGTCCCTTAACTAAATCAAGAGTTCGACACCCCCTAAATACGAAAAAAAAAAATATTGGGAGACCCGCCCTCAAAATGGGCCCTGGTCGATCCAGATTAGTTAAGACAAAATTCCAAAGAATGGGTGCCGGCCAATCTAAGATACCAAAAAAAAAACAAATCTATTCTACGTTTAGCGGTAAAAGGATACATGTCACTTACCTAAAAGGTTTATAATAATATTTATATCTTTTTAGATGGTAAATTTTTAATTTAAAATTTGAAATTTTTTATGATATGAATATATACAGTAATATTAGTGTTCCATTCTTTTTTTTGCTTAACCTATCTATGCGTATTCGATAATTAATTTATTAGTTCTAATTAATCCGAGTAAGTTAACTATTGCGTTGAGTTTTCTGAGGCTGGATCGGTTATTCCACCCTTTTTGAAGCCAAGAAAAGGGCTGGCGTCTAATGATTTTGACTAAATTGTGCACATTTAAGGGGGGCTAAGAATGAATGCTCGTAGATTTCGGAGCAAGTGAAAGCCAGAAGAAACACAATCCTTTGTGAATCACATACATTCTAGAACTCCAAATCATGTTAAAAAAAATGTTTCTTAAAGCTGGATAGATAACTTTACTTTCTCATGAGGCTGACCTAATATACCAAAAAAAGAAAAGGGTCTATGAAATACCTGACATTAGTACAAATGTTGCACCTCAACTGCATGAGATAGAGGGAGAGGGAGAGAGAGAGATTTCCCAGTCGGAAGCTTACTAATTGAGATGATACAAGAGAGAAAGAAGGCAAAGGAAAACAGTACCACCAAAAATGGTGAATCCAATAGTTCCACAAGCCAAACACAAGCACTCAAATAACTCCGATAACTCTTTCTCTCTCTTGGTCTTGTAATCATTCCCAGGTGCATAATTCCACCCATATCCGCGTTCCAAACACCTTTCCAATCTCTCCTTGATCTTAACCTCTTCTATTCTTCCTCTTAAAATGCTCAAATTTTCATCAATCATATGACTCGATCTCGCTGTCAAACCCCACATAAGAAACGATATCAGGAAAAATGAAGAAAAACAAAAACTAGCAAGAGTCTAGTAATAAACATCCAGCTACCTTCATCTTTGAAGCTTTGAACCTTCACTTGTAGTGATCGATGTGTCTTGTGCTTGACAGATAGAACTGTGAGACAGGAAGAAGTAGAGATACCAGAAGCCATGGTGAAGAAAAAGGTTGTCGATTTTGAAATTCAAGAATTTTCGGATTGGTGAAGGAGGACAAGAAACCTGTAAAATATAGTTGTACTAGGCCATTCAACATAATGCTTGGTTGAATTTATATATATCATATGATATAAGAGCTGGGCTTTTGTTAGACTTTCAAAAGTTTTAAAGTGGTTTATTGTTTTTCTTAGACGTCATCTCGGTGGGATTATATCGATGGTTATCGGTTGTAGGAATTGAACATTTTATTTCATTGCAGGCGGGAGCCCTTATGGTTGTACCCAAAAGGTAACAATTGCAGATAGCTCCTCTCCACCATTTAACCTAGGCAATAGATAGATAGATAGATAGATAGATAGATAGATAGATAGATAGATAGATAGATAGATAGATAAGAGCTGGCTTTTGGTCAACAATGGGGACAATACAGAAGCTCCCCATGAATCACAAATAGTCAAACCAATATATATAAAGACCAATCTTGCTGGCAAGAACCGCGTAGTTGTTCAAAGGAAGATTGGAGGAAGATCCGATTTTTATATGTTGACCGAGAGTGCCAACAAGCATTACATACAAAGACCTTTCTTCTGTGACATGTTTTTAAAATGGCCGAATGTCACCAAGTTCAAATCGCAAATATGTTCAAAGAAGATGATGAGATCAAAGAGAGACACCTGAGGAGAATATATTCTAGACTTCAAAAAGCAACATGGTGACCAACACATACTCATATTTCTGTCTTGATAAGATATGCTACAGAATGGAGAAGTTCTAATCCATCACTTTAATGAGATGATTCAAAGATAACATCATTTTAAATGGTATGAACCGTTATGGCCTACCCCAATGGTGGCTTATATTTGAACCACCTGTAGTTGATCACACTTTCTGTAATGAAAAAAAAAAGACCTCTTGCAAGATAATAATAATAATAATAAATAAATAAAAATAAGATTACTTTTTAATTAATAATCTGTTGAGTGACAGAAAAAAATTATTTAACGTGGTGACAACTTTTATTCTCAAAAGACTTTTTGTGCAATGCAAGTGTTTGACACAATAGTCTCAATATCAACCTCTCTCAGCAGCTATTTGGCATTCCTGTAAATGGATTGTAGCATTGTCTCCAATTCTTCCAAGCTCCAAATTTGCAATTGCAATGGGATTCACAATCTAAAGATTTTATTTTCATCATATATGCAGACCTTTCATGTGTGGCCCCGGAGACCTTTCATGGAAATTGTGCTTGAATTCATAGAACACTTAGACTAAACAAGATGCTCAAAATTTTATTTTCTTTTGGGTTAATTTTCACAAAATTTCACCTATAGGATATGATGCATGAGGACATTTTGGTTGTATGCAAGATTAGCACCAGTTCACCAAATACACGCATAGCATAGTACCCGCTCATCATTCAAAGGGGGAAGAGAGAGAGAGAGAGAGAGAGAGAGAGAGAGATAAATTCCACAATAAGTGATAAAGTATTTAATTAAGTCCGTTTCATAGATTTTGAAATGAACTAATTTGAACGAAGCACCAACAAATATGAAGAATTTCAAAATTCCACAAGAAGATCAAGTTTTTGGTCTCCTCAAAATAATATTTAAGCTAATCTTTACAAGATTCTCAATCAAAAGACCTATTATATCAGCCATTTACTTTGGAATAAGCACTACACTAATACTTTAATTTAGCTTTTAACTTAGGTAATGATGTAAGCAAACGCCGAGTGGAAAGAGACGTTGATATCTCCTTCTAATTTATAAATTTACATTTAAATTAGAATCCATTTAGTTACACCAAAATGACCTATGGTTTGCAACTAACAAGAAGTAAGAAATTACAAATACTATTTAGGTAAACATTTTCTTTTTTTGGTGAACCTATCATTTTTTTTTATTCTCCCTCATTGAGTCTTTGTTTTTGAAAAACAGGATTTGACTCAAGATTGTCTATTTTTAATTCTAGGGTTTCTCTGAATTTGAAACAACAAACTCACACAAGAGAAAGAACAACTCCACCGATATAGGTTGACTCAACTGGATGTAGGGTTGAGTATCTTTAAGTATGACCGAAATTTGACTCCCGTTGGGAGTATCGGGTTCTCATGTGTATGAAACGTTCCTCGTTAGGAGACCCGTCCTCCGAAAGGAGCCACTGCAACAGTCGATCCGAATTAATCAGGGCGAAACTCCGGATACCGGGCAATATCCAAGACATGGTTCCAAAAAAAAAAGAGAGAACGACTCTAAGGGTCAAATCTCTTCCTTCTAACCCAAGAAATCCCATCCACGTCCTGCTTCAGCAACTCTACTAACGCAACTGGAGAACTGCTAACTTCATGACAACCAGCCTCCACCCACTACACCAACTCAGCCATCTTATTTGCGAACTTGTTAGCTTCCCTGAAGATGTGCTTAATCTCAACAACTCCGAGATCCCTCATCAGCTCCCTCTAGTCTTGAATCAAGTTTTTCCAAGGATGATTCTCCCCAGTACCCCCATTAATAGCTCTAACCAAGGCCAAGGAGTCACTCTCCACTTCCAGACTACCAAGCCACTTTTTTTTTGGCTAACTGTAACCCCTCTTGGAGGCCCCATAGCTTTACTATCTCTCCGTCTGTGGCACTGACAAAAAAAAAAAGAGGGTCAAAAATCACTTTCCCAATTCCCTTTTCTCTCATTTCTCTCCCGTCACTCTCTCTCATCTCTCGCCCTCAATCTCCCTCTCTCAATTTCTCTACCTCCCACGGCCAACACCTTCCTCTCTCCATCCTCCCTCGCACGTGAATAGTTTTCCCTCTCCCTCCTTTGTTCACTCGCACAGTGCTTGCTATGAGCACTTCCCTTCTGTAGCCATCCCAAACCGGAGCCCAATTGGACCTTCGAAAAACCCTAGGCCACGACTGCGATTCTCTCTCTGCGCAGGTAATGACTGGTTCCTAATCCTAGCTCTAGGGTTTTGAATTTGCTTAGTAATTAGATTTAATTGCTAAAATGTGCTTCAATTTGGAAGCGTTACCGATTCCGGACTGAATCAAATGGCACACGAAAGCTAGGTCTGCGAGCTGCGAAACCCTAGATGAGGGAATTTCTAATCCTTTCGGTAGTTGATTGAGTTTAGACTGAATGTAAAATGAGAGTTTTGTATATGTTCTGAAAAATCAGCGGAATTTGAAGAGAGTGCACCTTCCTGAAAATTGATATGTGATTTCTAAGGTTACATATAAATTCTACATGAATGTAGGCTGATTAATATGAAAAAAACGTGTTAGATGAAATTAGAAACTTGTTGGGTGATGTAGAACAGCTTTCCTTAGAGTTTGGTGTATGATTTAATGATTCATTTGTGACCAATATCTTAGGTTAAGGCATTCAGAATTAAAGGAGGGTAGGATTTTATTCGATTTGGGAATTGGGAGTGATTACCCTCCTAAAAGATGAGTGGATGGTTTATTGTACTCTTAAGTGAGTAACTTGTTTTAAAATTGCTTTATAAATGGTTTTGTAAGATTTTTACATATTTTATATAAATTGTTTTGTAATTGTGAGACGTCTGAACTGGATTGTGAAGTATGAATGCATCCACCGTGTTTATGAATGTATGTGTGTCATATGTTAATTGATGTTGTTTTATGAATTGCTATGACAAGAAATTTATGATTATTTGTTAAAAATTATCGCACATGGTTTGTGAAATGAGGTGTTTGAGAAATGAACGGTGTTGGTAGTTAATGGCTATAGTCATTCCCACCACGGAGATACTCGACGGGGTGGCGTGGTTGGGGTTGGATGTGCGGGGGAGTTAGACATCCCTCCCTTTGCCGAAGTCATGCAATATCTGGTTTACACCCCGATGAGGTACTAGTCAACGCTAAGTAAGGGAGTATGTTTTAAAACATTAGATGGAAAAAACTCTTGGCGGGCTTTCATCTAGGTTTGGTCAGCCTAAAATGGGAGTGCTTTCGATGGGACCACATGATTTTCTGATGGAATGATAAATGTGGATGCATGATTTGCAAATTGATTGAATTATTGAAATGCTTTTACATATATAAAGTATGGTTATGAAATATGCTTTGGTTGCCCCACATTCATCTCTCATTTATGAACACGATCTCACCATTGCCCTCTACTTATTGAGTATTCTCCAATACTCACCCATCTCTTCACATTTTTAAGAGAATACTTAGTTCAGAGACTGGACGTTGGAGCTTGTGAATGATATTTCGTCGATTTGTATAGGTATCTAGCAAATGTAAAATTTTTGGGAGTTGTAGTTCATAGAACTATAGGAAAGAAGTTCTGTACATCTCATGTCGTGCATATTTTACTGATACTGGTTGAGTTTTTCAGTAAGTATTGGTAAAATCCGACAATTATGATTTGAAATTTCATTATTTTGATTTAACTATTTTGGATAATGTTTTATCTTGTATCGGGACATTTGAATTGAAATGTTGAATTTCGATATTTATTTTCGGTGTTATGAAGTTTTGTACATCTCATATCGTTTGGACTTTATTAATGCTGATTTATTTTCTTCAGGCAAGCATTAGTAAAAATCCTAAGACTATGATTTGAGATTTCTTTTATTTTGAATGCTTTATTTGTATTGAGATTTCTGAAATGGCTGGGATAGCCACATTGCATCCTTGTGTGTATAGGGATGGACCGGATGGGTCCTTTGCATGTGTATTGTTTTTATGAATTTCTTACTTTAATGGATTTATTGTTCAGTAATGAAACCTCGCGGGGTCCCGATATATAGGAAGGTTCTGCCCGTGTACCGAGACAACGCGGTGGTTGTTGCATGCTTGATTCGAGAATCAGGGCGTAACAACTTTATTGGTATTAGAGTGCAGGTTCGATTTTCTTTTAAACGTTTGAAGATTTGAAATGTCTTCAAATGTCTCTAATGATTTTTCAAAAGTTTTCAAAACAGTTTTCTTTTGAAAATTCAGATTTATAAAAAAAAAAATTTCAAAGAATGTACAAAAACCTTCCATGGATTCTTAGGGAATTAGAGATATCCTTTTTAGGGGGGTTAAATTATTAGTATTTCTCTTAACCTTATTTGCTAAACATAACTTTCCCCTTATAGATAACCATGCCTCCACAAAGGAGAATGAGGAATGTGAATTAAATTCCTCTACAGGAGCACGAGAATGAGTCGTTTTCACATGCTCTTGCTCCACCTGCGTCCACGCACCCGGCTCCTTCTCCTGGGATTACTGCTTCCCGTATGCCGCTCTTCAGCAAGTAATGGAGTGGTGAAGTACCTTCGGAGCACAGTATCAAACTCCACAACCATCTTCGGTCCCTCCACATGTTCCTCCTTCAGTGCCAACTACTGCACCCAATACCCCACTAGTACCTCCTCCTCCGGTTGTTGCACCAATCAGCCGTTCCCCAGTTCAGTTGTCCAAACTAATCAAGGAAGCAAGGCAATTGGGATGTGAGACCTTCTCGGCATCTGGTGATCCTGCAGAGACAAAGAAATGGATCAAGAAGGTCAGAAAAGCTATAATGGATATGGGGATAGAGGATAGTTTGAAACTCATGGTAGCTGTGAGATTGTTGGACGAAGATGCTAGCACATGGCGGGATGGAGAAGAGGAAAGGGCAGCTGCACCTCTCACTTGACACGATTTCCTTAGGGAATTCAACCAGAGGTTCTACACCCGATTCGATCGGGACTTGAAGAGAAGAGAATTCCTTCGGCTTCGCGAAGGAAATATGTCTGTAATGGAATATGAGGCGAAATTTAGAAGTCTATCATCATTCGTACAAGAACTAATCACCTCCAAAGAGTACAGACGCTTCAAGTTTGAGGATGGCTTGAATCTAAATATCCGAGAGAAGATGTCGGTCACAGATGAGTACACATACCAGAGCGTGTTGCAATTGGCCTTGAGGGTTGAACAGATGGTGCTTGAAAGGGGAAATGTTAAGGACCACCGTGGGAAGAAGAGGTCCGGTGGATTTGTACCGGGCCAAAGCTCTAAGAAGAACAAAATTACAGGCTATCAAAGCGATGGATTTATTTCGGGATCGATTGGATTTCCTCAAAGCCAACCAATTCGTAGATCGAGTGCTCCTAGCACTGGGAATGTTGGATTATGAGCTAAACCATAGGGAAGTGAAATTGGAACTTGCCCTAATTGTAAAGGGTATCACATAGGTCTGTGCAGAGAATCTAAGAGATGCTATCACTGTGGGAAGGAGGGACACCTCCGTTATTCTTGCCCTGAGTTGAAGGAAGAAGGGCAAGGGAGTCATCAAGTCAGAGGTCCCTCTAACGGCTCCAAAACTGGTCCAGTTGGTTTGGCGACACCTTCTACTAGTACTAACCCTAGGACGGGTACGGGAAGTAATGTTATAGCCACCTCTGCTCAGCGACCTCAGCCTAGATCTCAAGCTCGAGTCTTTGCTATGACTAATGAAGAAGCCCAAATTAATCCCGACGTAATTATAGGTAATTTTTATTTAAATCTAAGTTCAGAATTTGGAATGTGATATTTATGATTTATAATTATGATTTGATGATTTGTGATAATGCATTAAGGAGTGTGGTGATATAATTTTGTTTATACTTTATATTTATAGGTATGATGAATATTTGTGGTATTGATATTCATATACTCATAGATACCGGGTTGAATAATTCATTTGTAAGTTCGGAATTTGAGAGACATGTTGATAGGCCATTAGTCCCACTTATGAAAATTTGTTGGTTATCACCCCCTTAGGAGAGCATTTGATTAGGGATTCAGTATATAAGTCTTGTGAGGTGAAAGTTGGTAAGACAATCCTTGAAGTGGATT
This sequence comes from Dillenia suffruticosa, assembly GCA_033439265.1. Taxonomy (NCBI): domain Eukaryota; kingdom Viridiplantae; phylum Streptophyta; class Magnoliopsida; order Dilleniales; family Dilleniaceae; genus Dillenia; species Dillenia suffruticosa. The sequence continues at coordinate 4,266,153 of JAVTVX010000037.1, read as the reverse complement.
TGATTCCGTTGGATATGAAAGATTTTGACGCCATCCTAGGCATGGACTGGCTAAATCTTCACCGAGCTTCAGTGAACTGCTTTACTGAAGAAGTGGAATACAGTAGGCCAGGGCATCCTCTACTTGTGTTCGCTGGTGAATGGCGAGTATTGTCAAACTGTATGATTTCAGCTCTTGAAGCATGGAGATTAGTGCATAAGGGTTGTGAAACTTACTTAACTCACATCATTGACACTACGGCGGAAAGCCCTGATCTGAGCGATATCCCTATGGTGAATGAGTTTCTGGACGTCTTTCCGGAAGAGTTGCCTGGGTTACCACCGATCAGGGAGTTTGATTTCACTATAGATCTTGTTCCTGGCATAGCGTCAATCTCTATTCCTCCTTATTGAATGGCACTGACAGAATTAAAAGAGTTAAAGGTCTAACTTCAATAGTTGTTAGATAAGGGATTCATCCAACCGAGTACCTCGCCTTAGGGTGCTCCAGTTTTGTTTGTAAAGAAAAAAGATGACATGTTTCGGTTGTGTATCGATTATCGGCAATTAAATAAGATAACCATCGAAAACAAATACCCCTTGCCAAGGATTAATGACTTGTTTGATCAACTCCAAGAGGCCAGTATTTTCTCTAAGATAGATTTGAGGTCCGGCTATCACCAGTTGCAGATAAAGGAAGATGATGTCCCCAAGACTACGTTTAGGATACGGTATGGGCATTATGAATTCTTGGTGATGCCATTTGGTTTGATGAATGCTTCAGCAGCTTTCATGGACCTTATGAATCGAGTTTTTCACTCCTATCTCGATAAGTTCGTCATTGTTTTCATTGACGACATCCTTGTGTATTCCAAAAATGATTAAGAGCATTCAAATCATTTTCGGATTATGCTGCAGACTCTCCGAGATAAGCAATTGTGCGCTAAGTTCCCAAAATATGAATTCTGGCTAAAGGAAATTGGCTTCTTGGGGTACATAGTATCAGGAGAAGGGATATTTGTCGATCCGAAAAAAGTTGAGGCAATTCTAAAATGGGAACAACCCAAAAACGTCACCGAGGTTAGAAGTTTTCTCGAATTGGCAGGTTACTACCGAAGATTCGTAGGGGTTTTTTCCAAGATTGCAGTTTCGTTGTCTGGCTTGACGCGGAAGGGAATCAAGTTTGAATGGACAGATAAACATGAGCAGAGTTTTCAAGAACTCAAAATGAGACTCACGTCGGCTCTCATACTCGTTCTTCCTACTACCGGTGATGATTATGTTGTCAACAGCGATGCTAGTAAATAGGGGTAGGATGCGTCTTGATGCAGGGCAACAGACCTATCGCCTACACTTCCCAACAATTAAAGAAGCACGAATTGAATTATCCTACCCATGATCTAGAACTTGCTACTATTGTATTTGTTTTGAAGATTTGGAGACATTACTTATATGGAGCCACTTGCAGAATCTTCACCGACCACAGGAGTTTCAAGTATTTGTTTACCCAGAAAGAGCTCAATTTGAGACAAAAGAGATGGTTAGAGCTGATTAAAGACTATGACCTGGTGATTGATTATCACCTGGGTAATGCGAACGTAGTTGCGGATGCTTTAAGTTGCAAGTTCTCATCTTCTTCTTTGATTCAGGGAGATTCTTACCTCTCATGTCTAATGGGACTTCGTGCTTTTGGAACTAAATTTGCTTGTGATGACGATTGTGCATTATTGGTGAAATTCGAAATTTGACCAACATTGGTGGACCGTATTAAAGAATTCCAAACCACCGATGAAGAGTTAAAGGAAATAGTGGAAAAGGTTTGCAAGGGTGAAAATAGTGTTTTCCATATTTAAGAGGATGGTACAGTCATATATAGGGAAAGGATTTGTGTTCCAAAGAATAAGTATCTCCAGAAGGCCATACTTGAAAAGGCACATTCCTCCACCTATGCTATGCATCCGGGAAGTACTAAGATGTATCGAACCATCAAGGAGTCATATTGGTGGTCTGGATTGAAGAGAGAGATCGTCGAATTTGTGGCAAGATGTCTAGTATGCCAACAAATCAAAACTGAACACCAGAAGCCAGCCGGTGTCCTCCAACCACTGTCGATACCCGTATAGACCGTCTCACGAAGTCAGCCCACTTCTTGTCTATTCAGAACACATATTCCTTGGAAAGATTGGCTAAAATATATGTTGATGAGATCGTGAGACTTCATGAAATTTCGGTATCCATTATATCGGACCGTGATCCTCGATTTACTTCTAGATTTTGGCCAAAGTTGCAAGAGTCCTTAGGGACTAAGCTGAAATTTAGTATTGCTTTCCATCCTCAGGCTAATGGGCAATCGGAACGTACAATCTAGACTGTAGAGGACATGTTGAGGGCGTGTGTCTTGAATTTCTAGAGAAGTTGGGACCGACACCTTTCATTGGTTAAATTCGTCTATAATAACAACTATCAAGCTAGCATAGGAATGCTGCCCTATGAAGCTCTTTATGGAAGGAAGTACCGGACTCCATTGTGTTGGGACAAGGTTGGAGAGAGAAAAATTAAGAGTGTAGAATTGATCGAGATCACTAAAGAAAATGTGAAATTGATTCGGGAAAGAATGAAGATGGCTCAAGACAGCCAAAAGAGCTACGCCAACAAAAGGAGGAGACCCATGGAGTTTGAAATAGGGGATAGGGTATTTTTGAAAGAGCTTCACAAGATCACACTATTGCACTCCACTTACTGAGTATTCTCCAATACTCACCCCTCTTTCCATATTTTTTAGAGAATACTTAGTTCGGAGACTGGACGTTAGAGCTTGCGAAGGATATTTCGCTTATTTGTATAGGTATCTAGCAAATATAGAATTTTTTAGAATTGTAGTTCATAGAACCATAGGAAGGAAGTTCTGTACATCTCATGTCTTGAGGATTTTACTGATACTGGTTGAGTTCTTCAGCAAGTATTGGTAAAATCTGACAATTATGATTTGGAATTTCATTATTTTGATTTAACTGTTTTTGGATAATGTTTATCTTGTATCGGGACATTTGGATTGAAATGTTGAATTTCGATATTTATTTTCGGCATTATGAAGTTTTGTACATCTCATACCATTTAGACTTTATTAATGTTGACTTATTTTCTTCAGGCAAGCATTAGTAAAAATCCTACGACTATGATTTGGGATTTCTTTTATTTTGAATGCTTTATTTGTACTAAGATTTCTGAAATGGCTGGGATGGCCACATGGCATACTTGTGTGTATAGGAATGGACCAGACGGCTCCTTTACATGTGTATTGTTTTTATGAATTTCTTACTTTGATGGATTTATTGTTCAGTAATGTAGTTTTGCGGGATCCCAGTATATATGGAGGTTCTACTCGTGTACCGAGACAATATGGCGGTTGTTGAGTGCTCGATCCGAGGATCGAGACATGACACCATCCGTCCAGCCGGCCCACATTACTCTAGAAACCATAGAGCCACTCACCCATGTCGTTCCTGAAGAGGCCTCCCGCATTGGCCGGGCCCCTCATAGGAAAACATATTTAAGCCCTCGATGCAATCACATTTGTATTTTGAACTGAATTAAGATCACAATAATTATGACCAAGGAACAAGAGAAGATTTGGATAGGTTGAGAGTTACTCAATTGCCATAGAGAATTATCACTTAACTGAATTAATTAGAAAATCACTCATAAAATCAAGCCACCGCTTCAATTTAAGAGGAATCACTTAACCCTCTGAAAGGTTGTTGAGCAACCAATATTTTCTCATCAATCTACTTCACTCTGTCCCCCATATTACTCTCTGCTTATATCGGGGAAACTCTTCAAAGATAGGTTAGGATTGTTGACCATTTAACTTTGAAACTTCAAGACAACATTAGAAACTTTGAGATGAAATTTAAAGATGGATAAAACCCTTCACTAGGACTTCTTGGGATGATTAAAAGTTGAATTAACCAATAAACATCGTGGTTCCAAATTAACTTTACTGTACTTTTAATTTGGATACCATATGACTAAAATAGCAATAACTTCTAGAGAAACGATTTTAATGCACCGTTATTTTTGTTAGAAACCAAACACGTAGGGTTTTAAAACAATACCAAACTTGTAGTAGAACTGTTATAAATTTAATGCAAAGTCCATCTAGAAATTGTGTCTACATCTGCCCTAGCTAGGTCTAATTGTTAGAATTGAGTTCCTCACATAACATTTCCCAAGTTTAGACTTAATCTGATGCAAATCAACTTTGACTTGTAATTCAAAAGTGTCTTGCAAATCATCAAAGGACAAAAACTGAAAAACTACAAACAAGGGGACTTCGACACTCAAGCTTATGAAAAATATTGTTGTAGAGGGAAAAAAAATCCTTTTCGGAATAAATATGCGCATAAGACCGCTTTGAGCTACAATAAGCTTTTCATGCCCCTTTGTATGGTTCTTTCATGTAGTCTTACACCTGCAGAAACAATAATTGTTCCCATCAGTTTCAAATAATTGAAAGTTCTCTACAAATGATGTAAACAAGTAGCAAATCTATTGTGATATATTTAAAGAGCAAATTGTCTCAAACTGTGTAATATATTTCTTCTTTGGTGATCCATTTACAAGACTTTGGTACCGTGAGAAAGAGAGAGAGAGTAAATATTTGAACTCTAAATCAATAATTGGAATGAATTAAACATGAAAGAAGAAAAGGCCTAAAGTAGCACTAAAGAGAGTAAGCCTTGCAGTCCTATGAATCAAGCCTATAAGTTCGATGAATTTTGATAGTTCTTCTTTTGATCTTTTTCTTTTGTAAGTATGCACATATGTATAGTTCCACCTATTTCCACTCTTGTAACACCTCTCCAATCTTTCCTCAATCTTTACCTCCTCCATTCTGCATCGAAGAAGACTCAAGTTTTCTTCCACAAAATGTCTTGATCTTCCGGTCAAACACACCAAAGTATTAATGAGCATCTATATCATTACAAATTCAATCAAAAAATAAATAAAATAAAATTGCTCCCCCTTTAACACTTACCTTCATCTTTGAAACTCTGAGCATGCACTTGGAGAGAACTCGATCTAATAGACTTGAAAGTGAGTCTTATTACTGCTGAGAAAGAATGAATCGAAGAAGCCATGTCCATGAATATTATGTTGAATGATCTCCATTATCTCATGATTTATATGCAAGTGAACAGAGTTATCAATCAAATAGTTGATTTAATAGGAATGACGTTAGATGGGTTCAAATCTTGACAATAGAAAGAACAACATTGAGAGAACTCACCCTATAGAAAGTTCGACAATAGATTGAGTCGGATTAGTCAGAGTATGGTTATGATATTAATCGGTCAAGAACAAACAAAAAAGACAAGGAAGGGTTGCCACTTTTAGTCAACGAAATATAATGCAGATAGGATTAAAATTTCTCTAGATCCGGACACCCAAATTTTAATCACTATATTATTATCATGAATGTGTTAAAAAGGTACATATAGTGTTGGTTATGTATGCCCACCGAGGGGTTTTGGTAATTTAGGGATAATAGGGTAACTCCCATTATCTCACTTACCACCCCGTTAATCATTTTTTTATTTTTAGAAAACTCCCTAATTAAGCTCTAGTGTGTACCCTACGTGAAACATGCTTCTTCAATAGAGAAGATAGTGAGATGGCTAGGGTTTCAAGAGACACACACATCTCTAAAGAGAGGGACTACTATGAGAGTTTAGGAATTTTCGTGTAGGAAAATCTCTCTCGCCACAGTATTCACCGGACATTAGATTGAAACGTTGTGGATCTGCGGTAGTGGTTCGACTTTGTGATCATCATCTAACTGAGTGATCCGTTCGAGAGTTTTCGCGACGCGATTGGATTTTTGGAAACCTTACTCGTTGAGGTATTTACCCCAAAAATTCCAAACTTTTTATTACGTTTCCGCATGCGCATATTGTGTCGACTAAATCCAACATTGGTATCAAAATATTAGTTAAATTTAATTAAAAATTTTTTCAAAATTATTTTGGGTATAAAACATTTTAGACTCCGAATCATAGATGAGTTTTGTGAATCCGAGAAGATCACATGAATATACATGGTCCAGGGATTACAAAAATGATTTTTGTTGAATTTTCCGAATATGTTTAGGCCATGAAAAGTCCGGTCAAAATTTGTGACCGTACAGACTTTAAAACTTTAGATCTATGGCTTTAGAGGGAAAATCAATGCATGAAAATGGTTTATGCATGTTCCTCATGCTTATGTCTACATTTTACATATATTTATTGTGAGTTTTAGTTGTCAAAAATTGGGTTTCAAAAATAGCTATGGAGGGCCGAAACTTGGATATTAGATTTGCCAAGATGAGGGCTTGAATCCAACTAAAATCGAGTCAAAGATAGTTGGATGATGATTAGTAGTAATTTTCCGGTGAAAACCGTGTGAAAATGGCCGAAAATGAGTTTTTCGACAACTGGGTCAAAAAACCCATTGCAGAACCTGTCAGACAAAGAAAACCCAGTCCAGACCCGCGGGCGCGTGCGTCACACCCGCGCAAAGGCGTGACCTGGAGGAAACTGCGGGCGCATGTACTTCACACTCGAGCAAGGCGTGTCAAGCGGTAAGTTGACGGCTCGGGTCGGAGCCTAACCCGAATCTAACCTGTTGGACCGACATGGTTGGGTATACTTAACCCATTGACCAACCTGGTCAAGTTAGACCCCGACCCGTATTCTAACTAAATCTACGACTCGGGTGACATGACTCAGCGCGTGAACCACGCGCTGCAAGTGGGCACGCGTAAGCTAAGCAGCTCCAGTCGTGTGGTGACGCATGCACCAGACAGCTGCCGGCGCGTGGCAATGCGTAAGACCCCAGCAGTGTGTGAGGCTGCTCTAAATTAGATTTTTTCAATTTTTTGAGGGTCCTACCTCCATATTTATGACTTTTGTTGGTTTTTGTGTAACGAATCCATATCTGAATAGTAAGATGCGATTTCGGGTCTACACTCGCTTTAGGGTCTACACTCGAGTCATTTTGGATTTGTTGATTTGCAGGGTATACAAAATGTAAGAATAAGCGTCACTAAGTCACGAATATCTCTCTTACTGCATTGAGAGCTGTCGTATTAGATTTTTACAAAGAGAGTAAATTGAATGATGTGATTTATGAGATTTACACCGGTAGATTCAGTTTATTCTCGAAAAGTAAAATCTATTTGAAATTTTGAGACACGAGATGGTGAACCCCATGGAGGGTACCGCACCTCAGAATAGATAGGGTAAGGAGGTCTATCATGCGTGGAAGAAAATAACAGCCAAGTTAGGCAATCCTTATCAGTGATATGCACGATAACTTGATCACGATCTACGAGCAATATCTTACGGATATGTCGGTTAGGCTCGACCTAAAAGAGTATTGTGATGTTCTTTTCAGCTCCTAATGTGAGGATACTAAAGAAAATAGTTGATCATACAATAATACAACATTTGATATAAATGTCGAGTATGATAGTTGAGTTAAAGGAATACGAACGAGTCCATTTCGGTAGGCCTCACTCGAGTCATACTTATTGAGATGAGTCGAGTAAGGACTCCCATGGTATCAAGCCAATAGCATAAGTATGTGAAGAAAACTCGAGATCTAGACTATAAAAATCATCCAAAAAAATCGACAACAAGGTACAAAAGCGTAGGAAAAAAGATTTTAACAAAAACAATACGAAGTGCTACGTTTGAGGTAGATTTGGTCAATTCGCTCATAAGTGTAACAGGCGGAAAGAATACATTTCTTCTTTACGTGGCTTGACATTATGATGCTCATTGATTTTTTTCCCTTGTGGATTGTAAACTCAGGAGTCACTAATCATATAGCTCGAGATAGAAGCATGTAAATAGAGTTCCGCTGAGCGAATTCTCAAGTTATGAGGATTTACGTGAGGGATAGAGCATTTGTCACGGTCAGAGGGATCAGCACTTGCTATGACGTTCTTTATATTCTGAGCATTCGATAGAATTTAATTGTAGTATCTTGTCTAAGATTGCATAGAATATACAAGAAATCATATGTTTTATTAAATATGATGCCCTTTTTAATTTGTTCTAGTTTTGATCCATGATAGATGGAATGCACTCGATGCTGCTCCTAATAGTTTCCTTGTCATTCTTCTATTGTCTTTACATATGATTGGGTAGATGATGATGTAAATGAGTGATATAGTAGATTTGGACATATAGGGTAAGAGATGATGAATCGTTAGCAACGAGTGGTTTGTTGGATCCATTAACTGGATTCGAGTTGTCCGTATCTGAGTTTTGCTTAGTCAGCAAAACGACAAGAAAACCATTTGGCAACGCAATGAGAGCTGAAACTCCATTACAGTTGGTCCATCATGATATTTGAGGCCTTATGAGCATGAGAGCCTGAAATAGAGCTGTATACGTCATGACATTTATCGCATTTCGGCTCGTCTATCTGATCTCGCACAAGTCTAAGACATTAAAATGTTTCCAGAGTTTTATTAGCGAGATTGAGAATCAGTTAAACTTGAGAGTGAAAACTCTTAAAACCGATCGGTGGCACGAAGCTCTGTTTTGAGAAGTGTATCATGAGATAACTGACTATTCTTGCTATTTCTCAGTAGAACGGAGTAACCGAGATAAAAAATAGGAGTTTGTTGGAAAATGGTAAGGTCTATGATGGCGTAGATCAAGATGTTTGTCTCCCATTGGGGAGATGTTTTATTGACTGTTGTCAACTTCCTCAACAGTGTCTCATTAAAGTCCGCAGTCAATACCCTATATGAATTTTGGACCGGGAGATAGCCTGACCTTAGCCACTTGAGATTATGGGATTGTGCCGTGATTTTTTGCATCCACACTATAAGTTAGGCTTGCGAGAAAGTATATGTTATTAGGTGAACATACAAAGACATTATTATCGAGATTGAGTCTCATGATACCACATTCGTTGAGAATGATTTCCCTAAGAGATGTGAAATCAATCTGGATGTTACCTTTATGAAATGGATGAACGTAATGGCTCGAGAAGCCCAATGGTTGGATATAAGAATCCACTACGGATCTTGGTCCGAGTGGGAGCGATCCATCAAAAAATAAAGATTTTTCTCTCCTCGTAGGTGTATCGAGGATGTGTACTTAAATGTCGCTTCTCGATTGAGGGTGAGCCCCTCACTATGACTCTAGAGAATGATGAAAAATCCAAAACGGTCCATGAGGCTCTCAAGAGTGTTACGGAAGACCATTTGTTAAAGGTCATAAATGAAAAAAAATAGGTCAATGAGAATCAATGAGATTTAGACCTAGTTGATTTACCTGAGGGTAGAAAAACTATTGGGAATAAACAGGTTCTCAAGGTCAAGAGAAAATCGATGAATTGAAAGAGAGGTATAAGGCCCGTCTAGTAACCACGATTACATTTAGACTAAGGGTTTGGACTATCAGGGAGTCTTAGTCCGATTTATCTCGATCCGTTTACTCTTAGCGATTGTCATAAATATGGATCTGGAATCACACCAGATGGACATAAAGACCGCTTTCTGTAATAAAAGTTTGGATGAGGCGATCTATATGGAGCATCCCTCTGGATTCGTTCTAGTAGGTCAGGTGGATAAAGTCTGTTGGATTTGAATATCAACATACGACCTAAACACTCATCCAGACGGTGGTACCTGAGATTTCACGAGGAGGTGATATCTTACGATGTTATAATGATTGAGAAAGATCATTGTATATATCTGATACGTTTTGATGACTCTTTAATGATGATGTTCTTAAATATGGGTGACAATCTGTTGGTCGGAAATAACAGAGAGTATCTAAATGGTCATTGTTCTTGGTGAGGTTTAGTTCGTTCTCGAAATCCGAATCCAAAGCGATCGCTTAAGAATGGTGTTGACTCTTTAATAAGAGTTCTACATCAGGTAAATTCATCAACATTCGAAATGAATGATGACAACCCAATAGATAGTATATCGCTAAAAGTGAAGACCTGAGTCTTCCAGTACAATATGCATTCTAATGTATGCGATGAGATATACAAGTGCAATATACAATCTAATGTATGCGATAAGGCGTACACGACAAGATGTTTATTTTGCAGTCGATGTGATAAGTAGGTATCAATCGAATTCTATAAGAGATCACTGGAGAACAGTGAAAAAGATTCTAAAATATTTCAAGAGAACTGCGGACCTCTCCTTTTGTTACGGAGGAGGTCATTTGTGTTTCGTTGGTATTCAAACGTCAACTGGAAGTAGCAATCTGAATGAACGCAAACTAACGTCAGGTTTTATCTTCTTAGAGCAATAAGAAGCAAATCTATATATTTCTATCTACAATAAAGACTGAGCTAGTAATATGCTCAATGACAGTTCATGAGAGTGTTTGGCTTTAAAAATTTTTGGATGATTTAGGGGTTGTGGCAGTTAGTGGGAGGTCAGCAATGATTATTGTGATAATCAAGCCCCATTGCCAACAACGAAACCGTAAGTATTATGATAAAGTCAAACGCATTGATACCTGAGACCGTTCTGTAAGAGACACTACCGAGAAACGTATTGTGACAACTAAGTACAATTTTACATACAGTATGATGGCTGATTCTTTTACAAAACTCATTACGAGAGATTCTTTTGTGAGATAAGAAATCATTAGGCTTAGTGTACTTTAACCTTTCTCATTATATACTGTTTTTATGCTTACTAAAAATAAATGACATGCGTGCATTATTAGGTCACAAGTTTATTCTTTCATATACTTATTTATTGTCATATATCTTGTGAGATGTTGTGATAAAAAATGTGTCAAGTAGGCGTGGTCGACTCTCTCACACGAATGACCACCTTCATCTCTGATTGAGCAGAGTAAAACGGTTTCTAGTTGTAAGAGATTTTGAGAGTGACCATACTAAAATATAAGTCACCACGATCTGTATTCAGGATGAGATCATTTGTGATATGACGACATGGAAATATCCACATCCATGTTGACTGTAAGTAATCAGATTTGAGATCTCAGATATCTCCTGCGATTGGTGATATTGTTTCTGAAATACTTTTTCTGAGATCTCTGGGTAATGTTTTATGTGTAGACTGAGTCTCATACCTATACAATATTAGAGAAATCTGACATATGCCCTTTGAGAGATGGAGGAATAATACTGTGGCACGTGTTTCATACCACGAGTGATAAGATGACCATGGGACAGTAGGAGCTATTATTTGAGACGATAATGTGATCATAATCCTCATTCCTACTGTGTGAGACTCGAGATCCATTGGGTGGGATCTCTTAAACCCTTATTACTTTCGGTTGTTTTTAGAAATTTTGGTTCAGTATTGCTAGTTTAGTCTGTTTTCCTATGACCAGAAGATAAATTGAGATCCAAGGGACAGGTCTAGAAAAGCAGCTGAATTGAGACTGATAGATACGAGTTTGGAAAAAAGAATACCAATAGATATTATATCATTGTGTTGTATTCATAGGTCGACTTGTTATATTAATCCATGTTGGGATTTAAGCATAATAGTGAATACATAGTCGAACAAATGATTGGGGATCACTTTTGATGAGAAAGTGGCTCGATGGATGTAATTGCATTGCGTTTGGGGTACAACGAGTTATTCTTTTTTATACTAACAGTGACTGCTCGATCATTCTAACAGGTGTATCGAGAAGTATTTGTTTGTATGTGTACTTGTCGGTCGCACGATACCCAATCTTGTGTGAAAATCCAGCAGGGTGATGTGATAGATCGCATGAATTGTGATCTTGTGACGGACGTAAAATGTGCTCATGTGCAAATGGGAGATGTTGGTTATGTATGTACATGGAGGGGCATTTTGGTAATTTAGAGATAATAGGGTAACTCCCATTATCTCATTTACTACCCCATTAACCATTATTTTATTTTTGAAAAACTCTCTAATTAACCTCTAGTGTGTACCCTACGTGAAACATGCTTCTTCTATAGAGAAGATAGTAAGATGGCTAGGGTTTCAAGAGACACACACATCTCTAGAGAGAGGGAATATTATGAGGGTTTGGGAATTTTCGTGTAGAAAAATCTCCTTCGTCAAAGGATTCACCGGACGTTGGATTCAAGCGTCGTAGATCTGCAGTGGTGGTTCGACTTTGTGATCACTATCCAACCGAGCGATTTGTTCGAGGGTTTTTACGACGCGATTAGATTTTTGAAGACCCTACACTTTGAGGTATTTACCCAAAAAATTCTGATTTTTTTAATATGCTTCCATATGCACATGTTGTGTCAATTAAATCCAACATATAGAAAATAGAAAATGTACATATATTCTTTTTTTATTCTTGATGGCTCAATGTCACATTAATAATATAAACATTATTCTATACCTATATCGTTAATTTTGACATTTAGGGTCTGCCACCTATTATTCAAACGTCAATCAGCATCTTAATAAAGATTTCATATTTGTCCTATTTTGTTTGGCAATCATGTTGGTTTAAAAAAAAAATGATTACAACATAAATTATCTATCTAGTAACAAATACTTATCCAAGAAAAGAGATATTTAAGTGAGAACAGACGAGCTCCACCTCTTTCTTAAAAACTGTCCTGGTGCTCCCTATTACAAACGTTTTAGATTAAATTTAAGTAAGGTTTACAAATTTCTACATGATATCAGAGTAGAATTCTATTATGGCAAATCCTTCATTCTCCTTTACTTCATTTCAAACCTAACTTTTTTCTTTCACAATTCTAACCCTCACAAATTATTTTCAATACGTAGGGCACATCAAAAGATCACTCAATACTCTAAAACTTTTGAAATTTATAACGAGTGAATCTCTTGATATCACCAACCTTGTATATGAAGAATGGAAAGAAAGAGATGATCAAATATTCATTATCCTCTCTAGTGTCATGGATCAAACTCATAAAAATATGGTATCATCTTGTCCAAACTCTAAATTTCTATAGGATCAAATGTACGATCTATATGGACAAGAATCTAATGTGAAAAATTTTTGAAATCAAGCAAAAGATTGCCAACATTCAGAAGGAGGAGAAAATTTTGTCCCAACTATTTGGAGAATATGCAGATCTATGAAGTGTATTAGAGATGCTAAGGCCTCATACATGTGATCCAAAGATATTACTGAAATAGAAGGATGAAAATAAGTCTTTCGATTTTCTTGTCTCCCTTGGTGAACGCTTCTCAAATGTTTGCCAAGAAATCCTTTAGATGAAAGACTTCCCTTCGTATCAAGAATCCGATTCTTAATTCAAAATACCGATACTATCATGCGACTTTAGAACATTTCACAATCAAAAGTTGAAGTCCATGGAAATTGAGCAACAAGTCTCTATTTCTACACTAAAACAATACATTATCAACAAAGTCTATTAGCCTCCTCACAAGAAAGGATATTCACATTGCAAGAGGCTAAACCATACCAAGAAGAAATGTTGGCTTCTTCACCAAAAGTGGCGCAGAATATGACATTGGAAACGGCTCTCAAAAGCATCACCCAACTATTAAAATAAGTTGTCAATAATTCTGATATCTTTTCAAACTCCATTTATCATTCTGAAAATTAAGTAATAGATTCGGGATGTGACTATCATGTAATTAAGGATAAAGATAAGATAAAACGTTTTAAACCACGCATCAATCATTAAATAGTCAAAGTAGTTAATGAACAAAATTTGAAAGTTAAAAAATTTGAAGAAATTGAATTTTTTGGAAAAAAAAAACTCAAATGCCTTATATATTCCTAAATTTACCTCTAATTTTATGTCAATTAGTAAGATAACTAATAATCAAAATTGTAAGGCTACTTTCGATCCTGATTTTGTTGTTTTTCACGATCTCAAGTCAAACCAAGTGATTGGTAGAGAATCTAGAAAGAACAATTTATATTTTTTAGATCAAGACAACCAAACTCTTATAGAATGTAAAGAAGATAATCAACTATAACATGCTAAATTAGGTCACTCAAATGACCAAATCTTAAAAATACTTTTCCCCAACAAAATTTGTAAAAATGATCATTGTGAAGCATGTATTTTTGGAAACAAACATGAGTATTTTATCCAATTTAAGAAACTATTTATAAAAATGTTTTTGATCTTGTACATTCAAAAACAATATGACGCTCATATTAAAACACTTAGAATTGATAATAGGATGAATACATGAGTAATGAATTCAAAATATATCTGGAAAACAAATGAATTATTTATCAAATATTTTATCCTTATACTCTACAATAAAATGGAGTAGCCAAAAGAAAGAATAGATACTTACTATAAATAGCAAGGACCATGATATTTTTTACAAATATGTCTAAGATATTTTGGAGTGATACAATTAGTACATCTGTACATTTAATTAATCGACTTCCGACAAAGATTCTTAAAGAAAAATCTCCTTTAGAGATATTTAGAAAAGAAAAATCATTCTTATCTCATCTTAAAATATTTGATTGCACATGTTATACTCATATTCCTCCTCAAATAAAAGATAAATTAGAAAGAATGGGAAGACATGTTTTTATAGGCCATGCATCTTTTCAAAAGGGATATTTATGATATGATCCCGAAACTAGTAAAATCTATACAATTAAGCATATAATATTTTTGAAAGATAAATTATATTTTAAAAAATGTAGCAAAGATAAAAATTTCATAAAAAAGACTTTACAAATCATTTTTTAGGAATCTCCAAGAGTTGAAAATAAATCTCCTCAAGAAATAATTTTAGAACAAAATATGGAGCAAGGGGGAGAACAAATTAATGAAGAAAATGAGAAAATCCTTATGGAACCATCCTTACCACCTCGTCCACTTAAAAGATCAACTAGGTTAAGATATCTTTCAGAATAGTTAAATAAGGAAGTTTATTATAACTCCAAGGCTACATCACATTCTATCTCTGATTTTTATATAACTAATAATATTTCTTATTGTCATCAAAAGTTCTTGAATAGCATTGTCCAAGTGCAGGAACTTTTGAGTTATGAAAAAGTTAATACTCATCAAGAATTGAGGAAGGCTATAAAAGAAGAATTGGATGCTCTTACCAAGAATCAAACTTAAGAAATCAAACTTAAGAGATCACTATACTTCCTAAAAAAAAGAAAGTCGTAGGGTACAAGTGGGTTTACAAAGTTAAGTATAAGAGTGATGGAACAATTGATCACCTCAAAGCAAAACTTGTAGCCTAAGTCTTCACCCAGACATATGGAGAAGACTACATTGAAACTTTTGTTTTGGTCGTCAAAATGACTATAGTACGAGTTTTATTGTCCCTTGCAATAAACTAGAGTTGACCGATATTTCAAATGGATATAAAAAATGCATTCTTGCAAGGAGAATTAGAGGAGAAAATTTACATGTGACTCTTCAAGGGCTTGAAGGCAAAGATAGACAAATATGTAAACTCAATAAGGCCATCTACAGTTTGAAACAATCTTCTTGAATTTGGTATGCTAAACTTAGTACCGTTCTCCTCAGTTATGATTTCTATATGTGCAATAGTAACTCCTCTTTATTTACAAAATTTTTTAACGAAAATGTCACGATTGTACTTATGTATATCGATGACATAATCATAATAGGGAATAATATAAAACAAATAGATCAAGTTAAAAATTTTCTTAAGTCTAAATTTGAAATTAAAGATTTAGAGAAATTAAACTATTTTCTAGATATAGAACTTGTCTACTCCTCTAAGAGGCTTGTTCTATCCCAAAAAAGGTACAGTTTGATTATTTGCAGGAAACAGGTAAAATGGAAGCTAAACCAGCTTATCACCCGGTTTCAACCTATGAAGAAGGAAAGGATAACGATCAATACTTTACTGACATTTTGAGATACCAGAGACTCGCTGGGAAGCCCATTTACTTGACGATCACCAGGTCAAATATAGCATATACGGTTAGCCGAATTAGCCAGTATATGCACAATCCAAAAATGAGATATTGGAGTATAGCTGAAAGAATCTTGAGGTACCTAAAGGGCTCTCCTAGATGTGGAAAATAGATGAAATGCAGTCAAAACTCTAAAATTATTGGATATTGTGATGCGAATTTGGCTGAAAATTCTCAAAATAGAAAGTTTACAATAGTCTTTTGTATATTTATGGGAGGTAACCTAATGTCTTGGAAAAGTAAGAAACAATCAATTATTTCAAAATCTAATATGGAAGCGGAATATAGAGATATGACAGTTTCAACAAATGAGATTATATGGCTTAAAACTTTAGTCGAAGTTTTGGAGTTTAAGGTCACAATACCAATTCAGCATTTTTGTAATAACCAATTGACTATTCACATTGCATCAAATCCAGTGTCTCATAAGAGGATCAAGCATATTGAGGTGGATTGTCATTTTGTACGAGAAAAGATTGAAGACAAGACCATAATTACCCCTCACGTAAAGAATAGTGAACAATTTGCTGATATTTTCACCAAGAGAACTACGGGCACTCACATAAATAATATTCTTGACAAATTAGGCTCCATTGATATATATATTCGCCAAACTTGAGGGGGAGTGTTGAAAATATATAGACCCATTTGGGTCCAAAAGTTTTGGCCCAAATGGGCCCATGATGCCCGACGGCTATAATAGTTGTTGGAGGGAGTAGACAAAGTCCACTTCCTCTCTCATCATTTGTAACTTTTTTTTATTTTATTTATTTATTTCTCTCTCTTCTCATCTTCTATAAATTGAGATTTTTTCTTTTCTTATAAACATAATTTAAAAGACAATTTCTCTTTCAAAATTTTTCCTCTCTCTTTGTAATATCGATAATCTCTCATCAACATTCAATAGAAGAAGTTCTCTCCATTTTTCAATTTTGTTCTCTTGATAAGTTTTTCTCATATTTCTCTCTTTTATTCGGTTACATTTTTATTTTTCTTTGTTCATATTTAAATTTTTACTCTAAATTTTTATAAAACACATTCTCTAGTATATAATGGCATAGTATGTCTAAGAAAGTTTTGTCTAGTGACAAATATTTATCTAATGACAAATATTTGTCTAAGGAAAGAAGTACTTAAATTAAGACAGACAAGCTCCACCTCTTTTCTGGAAACTTTTCTAGTACTTCCTGCTACAGAACGGTCTGGGTTGAAATTAAGTAAGATTTACAAATTTTTACAAATTTTTACAAATTTTTACAATAAGAAATTAGAATTTAAGTGAATGAAAAACTAAAAAGATCTTTAATTATACTCATTCAAGCCAAATTGGAAGAATAAATTACCCAAACCTATCCAAAATCAAGGGAGGACGTGAATGAAGAAAATAGGAGCAAAGATTTGGTTAAAATATGTTTCGACACAATTTTTAACAGTTTCTTTGATTTGATCAAAATATGAAAAAGTTTGGTCAAAACAGTTACTTTTATTTAGTTTACTTTTCTTTAGTTTTTAGAAAGCTATTTAAATTATAATTGTCATTTTAGGGGTTACTTTTAATCTATAAATATGCTCTAAAATATTATGTAAAACACAAATTTTGAGAAAAATAATATTATTGTGAGATTTTTCTTCACACAAGTTTTATTCTTTTAAGAAATCTTGAACTTGTTTTAAAATAGGTGTTTTATTTAGTTTTTTACTTATCAATTTAAGTTTAGAACCATCTAAATTAAGGCGTCATTCGATCCATTTTTATACAGAGATTCTTGTTCTGGTGAAAAATGGGTTCAAGATCTTATACTTTAGGTTCTTTCTTTTTTAGAGCAATGGATTGAGATATTTAATTTCATCAGTTTGAAATCATTTGTTGGGATGATTCTCAGATTATATTAACTTATTAATGAGTTCTAGAATTTCTACCCCTATTGGGTTCACATCAACAACTCCCAACACTTGAGCTCATACTTAAAAAAAAAAAAAAAAAAAAAAAGAAAAGAGGCGAAGGGTGTTTGAGTTGATTGATTATATGATTTCTAACTCATACCAGCGAATCACAAATAAGATAAAGTGAGGAATTCATTATATTTCTAAGTCTACAACAAATTTAATAAGAAATGAAATTATAAATGATCAGATGTCCCAATTACAAAGGATGTATAATTGTTGATAAAACACTGCCACCGGTTAAGGCCACATCGGTAATGTAGTTAACCTTATGCCATTTGAGAAAACTAATTATGTTTCTAATCTTAGGATGGACAACGTGCATTCGAGAATACTTACAACCAAGGTTAACGTAATCATTCAAACTTTCCTTAGAATCCATAGAACACACGACCCAAAGGACCCAACGGATTCCAACCAGAGACCCAAGTCAAGAAGGCAAGCTAGAAAAAATCGATTGAGAAGCCAATAGAGTGCAATTATTTGTTGATGATCTTCTTTTTTCGTAATGAATCATTGTATTCATTATTGAACATCCTTCCCCTATGACGCTCTACCAATCAAGTTTTATCTATCTTATTTTATATTTCTAGTTCTAATTATTAACATTAAAATTATGTCCTTCTGATGTAATATATGATTCAAATAAATGTCTGCCATGTATAAAGCATCAAAAGATTATGAAAAAAATATATAAATAATCTTTGTTACTCAATATAATTATATTAAGTTAGTTATACTATGAGGCCAAAAAATTAGGAAGAGGGTAGGGGTTCGGAAACTTGACTTTGGTACCATGAAAAGAAAGAGAGGATGAGGAATAATGTTGTATAATTATTTAATTTGATTATAAGTGTATGGAAGAGTTGTATTGATAGACTCTAAATTGTAATCATAACAGTAGAATATACTATGGAATATGCAGTGATTATACCATAAATAATGTATGGCTATTGTGTAACTAAAAATGGAGAATACCGATAGAATATCGGGTTATTTAAATTATATTAATAGAATATTAATATATCTAAAGTATATTTAATAGAATATCAACATGAATCATGCTAAAAAAATGAAATATTAAATTTATTCTAGAAAAATAATGTTACAATATATAACATTGACTATAATTTGATTAATGGATTAAAATATTTATTGTTTGATGAAACAAATGAAAGACTTTATTTATGTGGTTATTTACTTTAAACAAGATATATTTCATATTATTTTTTATGACGTGGAAAATTAATGATTGAGTTTCATCGGCCGAAACCTCAAAGCTCTGCAAAGGAAATCCAACCAAAATAAAGAAACCTAGTTTCTTGTTAACGGAAATACGTCAAAAACTAAAAATACGATGAGGGAGTTTAAATGGTTTAGGCCAATGTAATAAACTAGGAAGCATTGTTAAAACCCTAAACATCTATCTAAAAATAAATTAAAAATTTGACAAAAATAATAAGAAAATCAAATCAGTCTAGATCGAACCACCCCTGTGAACTTGATTGATCACCCTACCAGAAATTTCAACCTCTCTGACCTCGAACCCCTGCTTGCAATTCCAAGGGCTCGCACCAGTGATCTCCTCTATCTTCTTTTCCTCTCTTCTTGGGTTTTTGACCTTATTTCATGCTTCGTTACTCAAAATACAAATAATAGTACATTCACATCCCATTTACAAGAGCAACTAACCTCTCCAACCCTTTTGATGTATGCTCAAATCCAATTCTTTGTTGACCCATAACTTTTGAATCATTTAAGATTGGCTTAAAACTTACAATCTTTGCAAATGGGGCTACAAAGAGTTGAGTTGGGGATACCAAAATTCACTTGGTTTTTTGAATAATTGTTTTTGATTTTTTTTTTTTTTTTTTTTTTTTGATTGAGGGAGAAAACAATTTCAAGTCCGAAACGAATTTGAACATATTACTCATAAATGAATAATTTAAAACTAAAATTCATTTCTTGACAATTAAATTACAACCAGATTACCGTAATAAGGGTAGTCCATGGTCAGGAATACACGTTCAAACGCAAAGACCAACCTAAATAACCTTACTTGCATGGGATTGAACTGCAACCATAGAGTTATTGGTTGCTAGCTACAACCACGTCTACGCCTACTCCTAAGAAAATATTTGACTTCCAAGAGTAGGTGGTGAATTTTGAAATTTGCATGTTTTCCCTGTAGTTTTATTCGTCTTTTATAGATTTCGGAAGCATTGTTCCTCAGAACTGCTATGGAGATAGTTTTCTTCAATCGCTTGGACTTTGCCTTTTCTGAAGATTAACTCATTCATTTTTTGACGTTCAAACCTTTAAAATATCACTTCCCAAATATAGGCAATAAACTACATCGTGGTCCGGTTTGGTTTAGCTCCTTACTTGAACTCTAGTTCAAAAGGTGAGTCATGAGTGATATGTTTTGTTCTCTTTTCAAACTTGCTCTTGGCATAGATGTCACTCCATGCGCCGGAGGGTTGCCATAAATACTATTCCCTTTTGCCACCTTTCAATGGCACGAAAAGAATGTAGAAGTGTAGCGCCTGATAATTACCTCAGTAACAATAACGTAGATAACTTTCAAATGAATTTGTAATATAAATAAATTAAACTCTATTTTTTATTTTGTGCAGAATAAATGTTTATATGATTAACTAAACAATATCAAGTCAAACCATTACAAAGTAAGGGTTTTTGGGATGTCAAAATATACCCTTTGATTTGTTAACAAATTTGAACAAAATCAAATCAAGTTTTTAACAAGCTAAATCATGAATTACTTGTTAATAGGCCAATTCACATGCACAAAACCTTCTTCAAAAAGGTCTAAGCAGTAAGGTACATAAAAAAACAAAAATAAAGATAAAAAAAAAAAAAATTGATTTTCTTCCCCAACAACAAGCTCCACATAGCAGCATTGTCCTTTGTAAGGGCGCTCTTTGCTTCTTGTGAAACTATCGGAGTCGGTGCTAATTTCAAAGTCAAAAACACATAATAAATTAATTTATAATTTTAACATCAGTTTTAAATTTGATACTTATATTAGTCTCTGATGTGATCATCAAGACTGTAAAAAATTTACAAAATTCAACTCAAATTCCAGTTTGGTCAGTAACAAAAGTTCGAGTTAAAAGATTCAAAAAAATACTGAATAACTTAATTCAGAGGGTTTTACAATAAAAAATTGGAGGCCAAATGAATGAAGAACCAAAAGAGATCTCACTTATGCTCATGCAAAACCCAGTTGGAAGAATAAAAGGTCCAAAACTATTCAAAACCAAGGGAGTACGAAAATAAAGAAAAATAGCAGCAAAACTTGATCAAAATAGTTTAGTTTATTCAGTTTCCTAATTTTTATTTTTATTTTTTGTAATTTATGTTTTAGTTTTCTAATTCTTTATTATTTAAGGAGTTTCTAAATTTTTAGTTGCCAATTATATTTTTACCTTTAAGTTATAAATAGGTCATTGTACATTGTGTAAAAAAAACATTTTGGAGAGAATTAATAAAATTGTGAGGATTCTTCATACAGGTGTTGTTTTTGAAAATTTTGAACTTATTCAAGATATGAGTCTTGTTTAGTTTTTTGACTTATCAATTTAGATTTCGAACCATCTAAATTGTGACGTCATTCATTCTATTTTTATACCAAGGTTCTTGATTTAGTGAGAAACGGGTTTAAGGTCATATACCTTAGGTTTTTCCTCCTTTAGGGCAAGGGTTGAGGTCTTTAATTCTATCGGTTCAAATAATTCGTTGAAACGATTTTTGACATAAATTAACTTGTTCGTGAGTTTTAGGGTTTTTATATCTAACGGGTTCACATCAGTCTCTATTTAAGGTGACATAAAATTCACCGTATAAAATTTTATAACGAATAATCACTCTAACTTGCCCACAGCTTGAGCTTTAAATGATGTTAGAATTGGACATTATAAACTTCACAAAACATAAACGATAAGAAAAAATATTTAGAATTATTAATAGGTTTCTGATTTTTGGTGCGCAAATTTTGAATTATACGGCAATTCTTTTATTCCAGAAATTACAAATTTGGAAAAGGAAAATAAAGGGTGAAGAAACGAAACTTATCCCACCAGAGACGAGGTATCGGCACCGTAATTTCCATCAAAATAGAAAACTCGATAAAATGGACGAACAGGATGAGCAGTTAAAAAAGGACTCAGGGTTGAAACAAGAGTCGTGACAACACGGGGCATATTCTCTCTCACACTCCAATCCCTATATAAGAGCTTCTCCAAGGCCGCCTCTCTCACATCACTCATCCCGTATCACAGCCAAAAACCCTAAAGCATTTCTCTCTTCTCTCTCTCTCGAATTTTGTCTTATCAAAGCTTGGAGGCTAGGGCTTATCGGTCGGTGAGCCTCTGTATCATCTCTATTGATTTTGAATCTTGTTCTGATTCAATTTATATTAACATCATCATAAACCGTTTTTGTTCGCAATCGATCCTACTAAATCGGAATCTATTTTGCTATCGTGCTTAGATTGATTGATGAATCGGTTGTTTGAATCTGTTTTTAGTTCTGTTTTTTTGTGGATTTTCGATTATATTTTTTGATCTGTGGTCTAAGTGTTTTCTCGCTTTCGATCAATCCAGTAGTTGATTTTTTTTTTTCCTTCGGAAACATTAGATTGAATTTTTGAGTATGTCTGAATGTTCTCATTAAATGTAGGGATTGATTTGTTATGTAACTGAGTGGAGTTTTGGATTGTTATGCTTTTGCATATGTGGAGTTGTTAGATTTTTGAGATTTTTTTTATCAATTTCCTTTCAGTTATTTCTTTATGTTTGAAATCATACTATTAACCCTAATAACACTATTCACTTGAATGCGATGTCTGTAATTGGGCTTTTGTGTCTCCGGTTTCGTGCTTTAGTGGGTTAATGATGAGAAGATCTAATATATTTTACTAGTTTTAGTTGCATGAGGGTTTTCTGATGGAAATGACATATCCATTCTTCCGATGCTTCTTTTGGCATCCGGCTATTGAATACTGGTTTGGGGTTGGGTCTTTTAAATTCACTATTTATTTGCAACTGTGAGATTTAGAATGTGAACTTTTTAAGGATGCATGTTCCCTTCATAGCAAAATAAAAGGAAACCGCATTTCCAGAGAGATGTATGCATGTTGTATGATTGTGGTTAATAGAAACCCTTGACTAAAAGGAGACATAACATCTTACAAGGACACATCTGTATCAACTCTGTATTGCATAACACTTAACTCGTTCTTCAGTTATAGTTCAGTTTTGAGGCATTGGTTGTTGCATTGCAAGTATTTCGCTCATATTCCTGGTGTATGAGCTGAGTCAGATGTCATCTTTTATCTGGTTAATATTTTTTGGAGCTTATAACATCTTTTGCTTTCCTTAAATGTAATCACATTTCTAGCAGCTTTTTACCCATTCTGCGGAAATTTCTCCGGTGTTGATTTAATGAGCACTTGATATTTCTCTC
Source organism: Dillenia suffruticosa (assembly GCA_033439265.1). Lineage (NCBI taxonomy): Eukaryota > Viridiplantae > Streptophyta > Magnoliopsida > Dilleniales > Dilleniaceae > Dillenia > Dillenia suffruticosa. The sequence continues at coordinate 4,242,809 of JAVTVX010000037.1, read as the reverse complement.
AATCTCGAGGACTGGATATAATATTTGCACCCGGTAGTTTTGCAACCATTCATAATGAATTGGAGCGAACAAATTAAATGTTCGTAGAATCCAAAGACAAATTGTCACAAAAAGCAAAGACCTTATTCACATTGATGTGGTTGAGACTTCAAATCTTTGGATTATGGAGACTCTGTGTAGGTGAATGGGAATCTCTCTCATATCCTATCCCCTTGAGGAGTGCAGCATTGTTGCTTTTACCTTTTGGGACTTGCCATGAGAATCACATTTATTTCTTTTGATATTTAATGTGTAATATGAGCAATATCTTTTATGATTCGTTCTTTTAGTTTCAGAGGGTGCCATGGTTATGGATTCTTATATAAGCAATTGCTTGACGTGAAAAATTTTTTCATTAGAATGTTTTTAATTTTCTTGAGCTTTGCAGACAGGAATAATGTTGATATTAGTTTTGAAAGATGTTATTAAGGTGGATGTTATCTTCAACTAGGATTAATACTGTATGGGTTAGAATTGTGTCCTTATCCAACATCTTCTGTTGTTTCGCCCCCCCCCCCCCCCTTTTTGTGATGGTGCTTCTTGTCTTTGAATTATAACATGATAATTTCAATTTTTTTTTGTTCATACTTAGGAAGATGATACATTGAATTCTTAAGTAGCATTTCTTGTACAAGTCTATTGGGGAATTTTGGTCAAATTGTGATTTAATCTTTTAGTATAATATTTACAATGATTGCTACACTGCTGGGGTGCTTGAGAGATTTCTTTGCATATGTAGGAAGATGATATCTTAACCATACATTGAGTTCTTAACTAGTATGTATTGTACAAGTCTGTCATATTTATATGAACTGAGTTTTAATGATTTAGTATAGTCTTTACAATGAATGCTACGGGGCCAGTGTGCTTGAAAGATATTTTTGCTGTTGAGTTGCTTATTTTTTATATTTTAAATGGTTTTGCAATTGGATTTGATGCTTTATATTCTAATCATTGCATCTTTGGCATTTCAGATTGATCTGCCATTTGCAGATTCGTCAGGTGAAGAGTGTCAATCTGAATATTTTTTTATGTCCGGAGAGGCTGTTTTGTTTTTGGGATCCATTGGGTTGCTTGGAGAGTACTGTCCTTCGTCAAGGAAAAAGAACAGATCTGTTGACTGCATGCATCTCGGGCCATTTGAGGAACACCTTGAATTTCTTTGTTGCAACTGCTTGCAACCTTTTATTGCTTCTGAAATTCAGTCTTCCTCTGTCCAAGAAGTTTCAGAAGACTTTCTCAATTCTGCCTGTTGCTCTCTTTGATATTTCGCACCTGTTTAGATTATCTACTACAAATTCAAGATGGCATTACAGAACATTGGTGCTGACAACAGGGATGATGCCTTCTATAGGTACAAGATGCCTAAGATGATAACCAAGATAGAAGGCCGGGGTAATGGAATCAAGACAAACGTTGTTAATATGGTTGATATTGCAAAGGCTTTGGCAAGGCCTGCATCATACACAACCAAGTATTTTGGTTGTGAGCTTGGAGCTCAGTCTAAATTTGATGAAAAAACTGGAGTTTCGCTGGTTAATGGTGCCCATGACACAGCTAAGCTGGCTGGGCTTCTTGAAAATTTCATCAAGAAATATGTTCAGTGTTATGGCTGTGGAAACCCTGAGACAGAGGTTATAATCACAAAAAGTCAGATGATCCAACTCAAATGTGCTGCTTGTGGCTTTGTGTCTGATGTGGACATGAGGGATAAGCTGACTACTTTCATTCTAAAAAATCCACCTGAACAGAAGAAGGGAGCAAAGGATAAGAAAGCAATGAGGAGGGCTGAGAAAGAGCGACTCAAGGAAGGTGAGGCTGCTGATGAGGAGCAGAAGAAAATTAAGAAAGAGGCCAAGAAGAAGGCCCCTTCGACTTCCAAGGAAGGACATGCAAAGGCTATATCAACCAAGAAGAAAGCTAATGTCTCTGATGAGGAGCACTCGTCACCAACTCATAGCCAGGTTGATGACAAAGAAGAGGAGGATGATGATGCGGATGATGATGTTCAATGGCAGACTGATACATCTGCAGATGCTGCTCGCAAACGCATCCAGGAGCAACTGAATCCTGTGACTGCTGACCTTGTCATGCTTTCCACCAATGAGCCTGAAAAACAGAAGAAAAACAATGTTCCCAAAAGTGTTTCTCCGCCTGAAGAAAAGCCCAAGTCTGAGAATGGGAGCACTTTCAGTTCGACCCATGTGAAGCTAGTTGAAGAGATAAAGGCATTTCTGAAGAAGGGAGGTTCTGCAAACCAAGCGAAGTCCTTCCTGGGATCACTTTCTGGTTCTTCACAGGAAATTTTGACCGCTTTGTTTGAGTCCCTCTTTCAGGGTGCTGAGAAAGGCTTTGCAAAGGATGTGACCAAGAGGAAGGGTTATCTCGCTGCTGCTGTCGCTGAGGATGAAAATGGGCAGCAGAATCTGCTTGGAGCAATTGAGGCATTCTGTGAGAAGGCAAGTGCGAGTGCAGTTAAAGAGGTGGCTCTGGTGCTGAAAGCCCTATATGACGCCGATGTGCTGGAGGAAGAACACATCTTGAAGTGGTATCAAGATGGGTTGGCTTCTGGAAAGGAAGATGCTCAGATATGGAAGAATGTCCAACCTTTTGTGGAGTGGCTTCAGAGTGCTGAATCAGAATCTGAAGAGGAATGAGGCTATGCTACTTTTAGGTCATGACGTCCTATCTGTTTTGGTTATGGTTTAAGAATAAGGTCTGTCATTTGTTTTCTGCTGTACTTTTAAGAACTATTGTAGTAGCCTCTAGCTGGTCTGATCCGAAAGGCTACAGTTTTCTTTCCTTTCAATGTTGTTATGTTGTAATTTGTCAGACATTTTGTTTGTTCAATTGCATTAGATGATTTGAGGTTGTAAAATTGAGTTTTGTTCCGAATTAATCTCAAAAATAAAAAAATTTTTTAAAACAACACTTTTCAAAAAATATTAATAAAATTAATACACATGTCGTGACTTGAAGTCACGATATTACTGTTTATTGAATAGTGTTATGTCGCGATTTCAAATCACAACATGACATTGTTTATTACGGTTTCATGTCGTGACTTCAAGTCACGAATGATATTATAAATGTCGTGACTTGAAGTCACGATATGGTACTATTCATTGAACAGTTTTTTTACCGTTCATTGAACAGTATTTTATCGTTCATTGAATAATAATATCGTGACTTCAAATCACGATATAAATGTGATAGATTTTAAAATATTTTTTTAGGGGTATTGTTTTAAAATTTTTTTTTATTTTTAAGGTTAATTCAGAACAAAACTCTGTAAAATTTCTCCGGTTTTCTGGCACCGCCCGTCCTTTTACCATGGGGAGCTACACAGTGGAGTTTTCTTTTGATTGATGTGTATCCCTTCCCAGTCGGACGGGGCTACTGGGCAAACATTCTTAGGGGTTACCATGGGCTCCCACCATCAGTTTGATAATGACATGGGCCTGGGGTTTGGGGGTTTACCGGATGGTTTAGGCTAATCGCATTAAAATCTTTATGAAATATGAACGTCTACATGCCTTCAAGCTCTGCCAGAAACCAAATGAACGCATTTTTAGTTTTGCTTATTTGCGATTCCAAGTTTTGTTGCTTGGAACTCAAAAAAAAAAAAAAAAAAATTCATTAAAAAAATGGTGGAGTACACGATTTATAAGTTTTCAAATTATAAAAAATAAGATTGAATTTACAAATAAACAAACTCGACAAGAGTTTGTTAGTGTCCACTTTTATATATCTTAAAAGAGGTAACTTTTTACTTTTAGAGTTCATTTACTTTCTTCATTAAGCAAATTTCATTTTTCTTTTTTTGGTTACAAGCATAAGATTTTATTTACAATGTACTAAACTCTTTAATTGGGTATATTACATTTTTTCAACTACACACTTTTTTATGGTTTATATACAACATGCTAATGCTCCATAGGGCAACAATTCACTGCTGGTGCTGCTGCTTCTTAACCAAGTTCAGCTACTTTTGTAGCCGACACAACAGATGCAGACTCGGAGGAAATGCCCTTTGAAAGATAAATATAGCAGTAATCATCGAACATGAATGTGATGCGCCAGTGGTTGCTGCTCTTGATGCTCATTTTCTTCATCTGAGGATGATCGAGAGAAGTGGGAATCCTGCAACAAAAACAAGCAATCTTTTGTTATTTCTTGTAGCTAAGGATGAAATCAAAATGTCTTTGAAAGGTGAGATGAAATTCCATCTCAATTGCTGCTATGCTATAAATAGATATGCTTCTTTTGGGGAAATGAAGAACGATATCCAAAATAATTCGTCAAACTATACATAACAAGATGAAAAGATCCCAAAGAATAACCAGCAGCAACATACAAAAACACAGATCCATACCCTATAAAAACAAGAAAATAAGGGTAGGGTTTGAGGGGTCAGCAGGTGAAGGAATGATCAACAGAAATCTGCCTTGTATCCCTACTAATTAAGATTGCACACCTAGACATATTATATCTCTTTTTTAACTTATCCTTGAACCTTTACTTGCTTCATTATCCTCTGCTTTATTGGCTACATAGAACCAGCTTATTATTGTTTGTCCCAAATTTGTTTTGTTGTTCATTTACTTCTATTTTAGTCCTCTACCAGCGCCTACATATTTAATACCATATACATCCCCTTCTCCCTCTTGCTTTTCCGGAATATATATATTCCTGAGTTAGTAAATCAACAGAGACCATCTACAGCGATTTCTTGCAATTCCTCCAGGAATGGATAGGAGGCCTTAAATTCAAGACATTCTGCAGAGCTAGAAATGCTGATTCAAACAACTAGTTCTTTAAATAATTAATTTTACGTGGATTCCATTGTGTGGGCATATACTCCTCCCGTGTGATCAAGCAGAAACTTCTATAGAAAACTGAGAGTTTAAGGAGCTGTTGAAATAATTTATGGACAGACATTGGAAGAGTGGCATCATTTATATAAGTTTCCATCAAGTGTTGCTTAGCTTTTGAAGTTTAAAAAATGATAGAGCAATTCATAATTCACTTGTCCAGAAAATTCAATAAAAATGCCCCACAGAAGGTCCCTTGGCATTTGCATCGAACAACTAAAAGAAATATGAGGAGCAAAGCAGCATAGCACATCCAAAAATTTGCTTCTAAGATGTATTTTGATGTGGAGTCCAGGAAAACTTACAACATTGTTAACCTGTTGGTGCCGACGGCGTTGGATAGCAGTTAGTGCTTTAACCATAACATAGATATGCAAAAGAATTCCGATTATTCTTAACAGCAAGAGCTACAAAAGCAATAACAATTCTTAAGCATTGTTTTAAGAGTTTCTATATGCATATATATTATATCACAAAGTTGCTTGCACTAGCATTACCATAAATAAAGTAAATGAGTATTCTCCAGCTCCAGTGAAAATGATGGGTAGCGTATGGCATAAAACCAGAAGGACCATGAACTGTATATAACCACGTGGGTTGAACTAGTGTGAGTAATGATAAAGGTATTGAGCATAGCATACAAAATATATATATATATATATATATATAATTTTTTTTTTCAAAAAATAATCCCATATGTTTGCAGAAAATCTATCATGTGTAGCATCGAGTAGTCATAGGCTTGTAGCATAATTATATAGAAGCAACTTTGCCACATTGTAGGAACAGAAAACGAAAATCAACATCTGAAAACAATATTATTTTGTGAAAAAATAGCTTAAGAAAAAATGATAAGCATGTAGAACACAAAAATCAATTATCAAATCAACTATTCATTGTGAGATAGGCCACATATCCCGTCATATAATGTGACAACAATAACAATTGCCCAAGAGTGTCAACCACTTTTAAACACACAATGGACATGCCATTCCCACCCCATTTTTTGAATAAACCAAAGAAACTAGGTTTAGAATTAGTATTGTTTCCAAGGTTAAAACATATTTAAATGGAAACAGAAAGTTAATTGGAAAATATCACAAAAAGCTGCATTAACAGTGGAAGGTACACACCAAAAAAGAAAAATGAAAATAAGTAACAAGCAAATAATAAAAGGTTGTTACTTCTGCGGGATTAAGCTACACCAGATAAAGGGTAATGCAGGGTATAATTCACCAACCTTTCCTCTTAGCCACAGCCAATCCCAGGGTCATCAATAAACACTAGCATAGAAGAGAGAGAGAGAGAGAGAGAGAGAGGGTACTTACAATTATCGCTATGACACGACAACATATCAAGCTTGTAGAAAAGGGTGGTGAATAATTCTCAAAGTTGGTTCCCAAAAAGTTGGGATCAGTTGCAACCATTGCGATAAACTGAGGATTATGCAGACCCCTCCTTGGAATTTCCCAATTTCCCCTTCAAACACAGGAACAAGTGTTAAGGGCAAGGGAGGGAGGGACATTTTCGAAATTGGATTAAACAAAGCATCATGGGTACATGTTACCTGAAGTTCAGAGAAATACCACTACAGTGATACAAAAGTGGTGGTGCAGTATAACCCGGCTTAAATTGCTGCAACCTCCCAAAAATATCTATATCAGAGATCTGATAACCATTTCCTTTAAGCTTGATTATTCACTTAAAATATGCAAACAAGCATGGTGGAAATGGTTTGTTCATTTCATAATTAACATCGTGGCACACCTGGTGGCATATCTCACAAATTGTATCACCTTTCTCATTGCACCACCTCTGGATACATCTGCGGTGAGCATACTGCAAAGAAGAATGGTCCAAGATCAGATTATCCCGTGGAAATTAGAATCATTTCGACATGCTGACAAAACCAAGAAAAGAGTAAGGAGTTAAATTAGAATTACCGTCATCAACTAATTTGCATGAAAAAAAATAGAAATTCAAGAGCACCGAATCACTTAATGTGAATCCTTACAGATTCTTGCTGATAAATTTGATACAATCCACTATCATGAAATTGGTGAACCATCAAGTAAGGGAGCAAGCAAATGATAGAATCATGGGGTCCATTGGCTCCATTGGATTCTTTATCAATCTAATTTTTCATATTACATAAACATGTGCATGCTCCACAATATTATGCATCTGCCGCTTACAATTCATTATCTTGTGCTTGTTCTTTTACATATTCATTAAAATTTGCAGACTTAGTCGACCAAAATAAGAATTTTCTAGTCTTCACATCAATAATTTATTGTTAAGTCTGAACTTAATTATAGCTTGTTAAGAATACTATAAACTTGGGGAAACTGAAATATTTAATTTTAAATTATAATTAGGAAATAATACTAGTGATGTAGTTAACTGCTTATATCCTTCTGTTATCCATAACTAACCCTTACAATTCCAAAACTTGGCTCTCCCCAGCATGGCATCTCTATGAAAGAATGACCTCCTTGTAACACAATATTCTCTTTGGAATGCCATTATTATTATTATCAGAACAGGAAAATCTCTGAGAGTTGAATTGATCACAATTATACATCTCAAGGACAGGAGCTAATGAATTATGGCTCTAAACAAGAACTCCCACATGTCCCCCCATCAAAACCATCTAGGTTCGCCTTCATTGCAGAATCTTATACCAGTTTTTAATCTTGTACCAGTTTTAAAGATGTCATATATCAGAAACGTTTCGTTATATGAAGCTGTAGAAAGATCATCTTGCAGAGGAAACAAGTCATTACTTGAGATTGACAAGGGAAATTGCTCTATCAAGCAGATTCTCATAGATGCCCGTTGTACAACAATTAAAAGGCAGGTGGTCCAAAAGCAATCAATAGGCCAGCATTTCACAGACAAATTATTAATTTCCAACTTGATATAGCACTCAATGAAAAATAAGTAAGCGTACCTAGCAATGGGATGAAATATCCAAAATTGGAAGATGTTTTCAGGGCTGAATTTTGCTTTAAAGTCCTTTTATACCACGGAAATATCTCATAGACGTGTATGATAAGCACATAACATAAGAACATGCTGTTTGACTAGACATTTGACAACCTAGAAAAAGCATGCTGTGCTTCTGATATCACATAATTGGGAAATCCCAAAACCTATAAAAATCAATTACAAATGCCGTAAAAACTGACCTTCAAGCTGCCACAACAGGAGCAAGGTATTTCCATGTTGCAGTCCTCATCCTCATCATGGCATATCCTACACTCTACCGTTTTCCCTTTCAATAAACAAATATCTCTTTCCATATTTTGGGATGAGGCATCACTCATTATGTCTTCAGTTGCTAAAAGCGGGATTTTGCTCTCAATAGCAGCTTCAAGGGTAGACCGCAACACAAAATGATCTCCCATCTTTCAAACGACAACAAAAGTTCCTTTTACCATGATGATGGTATAACCTAACACAAATTCAAGATATATACGTCATTAACAACCTTCATTCTTCATCAATGGCTCGAAATCGAACCTCATGAAAATTACCCTGCATTCAATCACCGAAAATTCAGAGAAAGGAAATGGAAACGAATAACAAGTAGCAGGGGAAAAGAAGGACAAATATTCAATTATCAGCAGTATTTACAACCGTCAGATGAATCAATTAGGTCAGACAGAGCGTCCAAAAATAGAAACATAATGGAGATCACCAAGAATCACAAAATTCCCATCAAGAATTGAAACCAGAAAAAAGAAAAGAGAGAAAACTCCATTTGCCAGCTGAAGAGGAAAACCTATACCAAGATTAACAAAATAGAAAAATAATTATTTAAAAAGAAAATAAATCAGGAAGGGTAGGTAGACTAAAAGTGAAATAAGGCAACCAATGGAGCTCCATTAGGACAAAAAATAGATCAAAGCAAACGGAGTGGAAAAAAATGTATGATGAAAGAAGTAAAGAGGGCCGTATACAAAAGTGAGTAGGAGCTACAAATGGAGCATCCCTGAGAATGGAATGAAAATAGAAAAGATAGTTGCAGAGGAAATAAAAGAACTAAGAATTGGAATCAATAAAAAAGCCCAAAAGGATAGAAATGAAATAGATACATGAGATGATAGAAATCCAAAGGGGAAGTGTTGAATACCTTCATTAAACCAAGATCCATCAACCATACTTATGGGTATGTACTACAAAAAAGTGAACATGAGAGAGAGAGAGAGAGACAGATGGGTCAAGAAGATTGGAATCTTTGGGAGAAATCCGCCTAAGAAGGATCTTATAGAGAAGGTGGGCTCTTCGAAATTGCTGTTTTGTTGTCAAGCAAGAGATTGAGTGTTGTCCTTCTCCCATACTATCTATCCAAACATGCAAACTAATGTGGGCTCTTCGAAATTGCTGTTTTGTTGTCAAGCAAGAGATTGAGTGTTGTCCTTCTCCCATACTATCTATCCAAACATGCAAACTAATGTGATCCTTCCAATTGGAAATGGAATCCCTCTCTCCCTCTCTGTGAGCAGAAAAGCGTAAGGGAAAGGAAGAGAGACACTAACGGGAAGGCAAGGTCACGACCACGGCCGCAAAGATTCCTCTCTTTTCCGGTGGATTTTGTTTGTTTAAGAATACAGATTATTTCCTACTTGAATCTGAGATTTTGATATGCCTTTTTGGCCGGTATAAAATTCGCTAGGTAGATTCGATATTCTAGGTTGGCTTTCCACGGAGTAAGGTACAAAATGAATTATGAATTTAACTGATTAAATTTTACATAAAAATTAAATTTATATTTTTAAAATTTTTAATTTGATTTGAAGGAAGCTAATTCAAAAAATAAATAAATTTAAAATTTTGTAATTTTTTATTAATATTGGACCATATTATATTTATTCTATTTGATGAAATTTCTAACATTTTTGTTGAAATTTCCAAGTAGTCATTTGCCATAGAACATCCTCCCCATCTTTGAAATTTAATATATAATTTTTTATAATAATATTAGAAAATTATTAATTCACGTGCCGATTCGTTTAGTAATTTTGTTTAATACATATGATTCGTAAGTTAATTGTGACCGAATCATGTACCAATATATATCAAAAAAAAAATTTAAACAACCTTCAACGAAAATTAATTTCGTTTCTAACGCTCATATGTCGCGAGTTCAACCCATGATATTCTGTATCTCGTCTTGACCCGCGACATAGGTTCTGCTGCTACCTGTGGCTCTCCTCTGCTCCCGGCTCTCTCCCTCCCTTCCCTGTGCGGCTTTCTTTCTCCCTCCCGCGCCCCGTAGCTCTTACTCTCTCTATCTCCTCTGCCGCTGCCCGTGGCGCTCCTCTCTCCCTCCCTCCCCCACCCGTGCCTCTCTCTCTCCCCACTGCCCGCAGCTCTCCTCTCTCCCTCCCTCCCCTGCTCGCAACTCTCTCTCTCTCCTCCCCCACCGCCCACGACTCTCTCTCTCTATTTCTCCTCCCTCCCTCCCTCCCCCTGCGAGAGTCCTCCCTCCCTCCCCCCTGTGGCAGTCCTCCCTCTCTCCCCCTATGGCTCTCTCTCTCTCCCCCTCAAGGCTCTCTCTCTCCCCCCGCGACACTCCTCCACTTGCGCGACTCCCGCAGCAGTCCTCCTTCCCTCTCTCCCCCCGCAGCTCTATCTCTCTCTCTCCCCTACGACAGTCCTTCCCCTCGAAGGCTCGCAGCCTCCCTCCCTCCCCCTTGCGGCAGTCCTCCCTCCCTCCCCCCTCCCTCTCTCTCCCTCACGACACTCGTCTCTCTCTCTCTCCCCCCACGGCACTCCTCCCCCTCCACGGCAGAGCGCTGTGGGAGCGAGAAGAGTGCCGCGGGTGGAGGATGTCGCATTTTTCATACGCGAAACCCTGTGTCACGTCTTGGAGACACGACTCGCTGTGCTCTCTGTCATGGTGATAATACACCATGTCATAGGTTTTACTCATGACAAATAGGGTTACTTCTGGAATTATTTTACCTCACAAGTTATTTTATTTTTTATTTTTTTTTGTTCAAATCGGTACATGTCTCAATTGTGACTTGTTTAGAGCATATAATTCCAAAAGAAAGAAGAAAATGTGATTGGGTTTAGGATCCTGTCAAGATAGAGAGAGGTGCCACCGATACTTGTTGATATAGGTAAGTTGGGTACTTTCGTCTTTAACTAGGTCGTGAGTTTAACTTTTTTTTATTATAAAAAAAATAATATTGGGAGATTTGTTCCCATAAAATATGTTTTATAGCGATCGATTCAGATTAATCGAGATGAAATTTCGGATAATGAGTAATGATCAAGGTAAAAAAAAAAAAAAAAAAAAATAGAGAGAGAGGCGCCGGTTAATAAATGTGGGTTTAGAATGCCTCAAAAACACATTTGGGAACATTCCACAAAATAATACCGCAAATTGAGATGAATGCACAAGTTATGGACTTTCGGATTGAACAATAATTTAATTTATATCAAATTTATATGGGTATAGAGATAAAATGTTACATTCTCTAAAAATAAAAAAATAAATTTAAAAGAGACGATCCTCGATGGTGGAGATAATTTTGAAAAAAGAAAAGAGAAGTAATAGGATGTTTTTGTCGGTTTTGAAAGTACCGGACAACTTCCCAATCCTGTTAATCACAAGGTGTTATTTGCAATTTTCTCTTTGTTTTTTAATACTTGTTATGCCAGAGTTTTTTTTCATAATTCTCAGTTCTAGTGGGGAAAAAAAAAGGAACAATGGTTAAACTTAAATTAAAATTCTTATATAGTTATGCCATGAGGAAATGAAAATGGAAAAATTATTACAATGCCAAAAATTTAAAATCAAATTTAACAACATTGGAATTTATGAATATGGGAAAATAGGAAAATAAATAAATCAACAGGTTACTCAAATGAAGACATCATTTTTGGGCAAAACAAAACCACGGCTACTGTCCTTATTGAACAAACATGTTCCTATAAAAAGAGCCTAAAATTATCTTGCCAATGCATAAATATATAAATAAATAAATATAAAAATAAGTTAGAAGATTCATTTTCATTAATGGTACATTCTTGCTAATAGTACGAGGGTATCGAGATTTTTAAATGAAATTTTAAATTTAAATTTTATATTTAATAAAAATAGATATTAGAAAAGTTTTTTTTTTCTTTTTTTAAATCCAACCTATCTCGAATCGAAAAACAAATATAATTTTAAAAATAACAAATGAACTTCAAAAAGGGTCTGTAACAGTAGCAAACACTCGTCGGTGTCTGGCTTAAAACCAATTTTTTTATTGTATATCAATTTGAATATGAAATCATCAGATTAGAGAGGAAAGTTTGTACTACTAAACTATCCCTTTAGAGACGTCTGGCCCAAAACCATGTTCGGCGGGGAGTACTTTTTTGAACACCTCTTAAAAAAATGGGGTTTGAGCCTATAAATTAAAAGGCTTTCAAGATTTTGGCAAACGAGTAAAGTTTTTAGGGTGATTTATTAAAAAAAAAAAATAGGTTTTCCAAGTTTGTGGATAAAGAAAAATATTACTGATATCATTTCATTAGTGTCTTACTTACATTATATCCTATATTTTTTAACTTTTGTGTGTCTCCATATTCATCTTGTGCAATGTCTATCTTAATGCTTGGTGTGGCAAAATTTGAAAAAAAAAAAAAAAAGTAGTAATGGAGCCTTATATCATTTTTAATAAAAATTCTTTTTTAAGACAATGCTGGGTAGAAAATTTACACGAGTTTTTCACCATGAAAGCGTTTTTTTTTTTTTTTTGGTTTCTAACATTTTAAGCAAAAGTAGAACACAACAAGCACGTCCAATGGAAAAGATCGACCAAAGTACTGGCAAACTTCTTTCTAACGTTCGCAACAAGCTTTCGTATTCCAATCCTACCCTTTTACATCCTCTTTGACAATTTGTGATGTTTTTTTTTTAGTATTATATCAATATTAAAAATTATATTTCGATTAATCTGATTTGAAATTTGTAATAGTCTATTACAGGAGTTACCCTCCCCGTAGTTTTTTTCATATACAAATAGCGAGTTGAATTCAAAAATTTGATTAAAAGATATAATGTCAAATCCTACTAAATCAACTGTCTGTCAATAATGCCTTCTTAGCAGAGAGTTCTTCCCAAAACTTATAATTTGGTCTGTTTAGAAGTTGCTACTTGCACCGATAGGTTTATTTTATAATAAAATTAAGTGTTTAACGTTCATATTGTTATTGTTATTTGGAGAAAGAAATTGTAAAATTCTATAAAAAATGAGGTGTATCATTGACTTATTACAACAGTATGCAAAATATAGAAATGAGAAAAATGTTTAATTCTGAAAAGGCCGAGTATGACTTCTCGGACATTTCAATATTTCATCTTACTAACCCTTTAAGTGTTTAAAAAGCTCAATAGGGAAGAAAGAATTCATAACACACTTATAATAAATCAATTATCGACCTTTAGAGCAGCTTTCCAAAAGCCCTCTCACTAACAAGTTGCACTTACTCCTTAAAACTATTGTTGCCTACAACTGAACGTAACTCATGTGATGAGTTTTATTTATTTGCTTTGTTTATGAAATAATTGTTTCAAGTGAATCTCATTACATACAAACGCACCACATCATATAATTGCTTTCGCATTGCTTGGTTTGCTTATATTCTTAGGTGGTGGTGTCCAAATGCGTGACGCATGTGTCTAATTCTTGTTGGAAGCATCAAGTCCAAGAGTCTTTTAGATTTGTCACAACCAATGCTTTTGCTTATCAATCATCTCCAAGAGTCTCTGACCATCATATCCTTTCTTATGCCGCATCCTTGAGGGAGATTAAACACACCAAAGAATCAGGGGGATCATGTCTCCACGTCAAAGTGTAGTAAGTTCTATGGTTCTTGATAATTAGGACGAAGTTTGGCAGTTGCAAGTTTTCAGATATCATCTCCACCCCCAAAAATCGTAATACTATCATTTACTTGCATGTTTAAATGCTGGGAACTGCATTGGCAGAATACTTTAGGAGTATTGCTTGGGGTGCATAAATACAAATTTAGATACCATCTCCCCTCCTAAAAGCTTTTCATGTGCACATATTTGTACCCTACAAATTAAAAATTTGTATACATACGGACACAAGCCTAAGTTTTCCATTTGCTGAAAAATTTAGCTTCAACGACTCCAGGAAAAAAAAAGGGGCTAACAGTCACAGCAAGAATCAAGATCAACCATGTGCAGTTCATAATTTAACAAATTCAACTGAACCATCCTGAGCAGAAATATGCCATCTGATATTGGTATCATGAAATTGTTTTTGCAGCATTTAGTAATGGGATGTACAGCAAACCTTCAGTGTTTGAAGGCAGAATATTCCCAAAGCGTGATATCAAGACTAGAATACAATAGCACGCCAGAAGACACATCTAGAAGCAGAAGCCCCGCCATGCTGCACAGATGGATACCACAGAACACCACGGTCTTCATCAGCCACAAGTTCAATACAGTTCCACCAAAGGAGAGCAAGAAACCAAGTAAGAGAGACCTGAATTATGGTGAGTTTCCAAGGTTCATGTTGCAGCAAACATTAAACATAGGAAAGCAAAAGTCTGAAGTAGACAATGATCCAAATGGATATAGAGAATAAAGCACAGACATGCTGCCAAAATATTAGTGCAGAAGCCTCACTAACAGCGTAGCCCCTCAAGCTGGCAATTGCACCCAAAAGGATAGCACTTGGTGTTGTGTACTGCAGCAAAAGTATGAATCGGTACATTTGGTCCCCTTGAACCAAAAAGTTCAATTTATCAGCCAAGTACACAACCCCAACTCCAATAAGAGGAAGCAACAACAGCCTCGCGACCATAATTCCAACAGTAGTCCGAATCCCAAGTCTAGATTCATTGGGTCCCTCAGCAAGCATTCCTCCTAGAATAAGCATAACAGACGGAACCATAGCCCCCGCTAATATATCTAAACTATCTGTTATGAAGGACAGTGCAGCATCATCACCAAACACGAAGGCTTTGAGCTGAGGAACCATCCCAACAATAATTGCCATAAGGGAGGCAATTGTAGGGGGCTGCATAATGTGTTGAATTGGCGTTTGTACAGCAACATGTCTCATCTTTCTTACCACCCTGGGCTCCGCCAAACACCTTATGGACTTTGGACTATGTCCTCCTCCTTCCTCCTGTAACTCAAAATCAGGAATACTAGTCTGTGATATCCCTGAAATACTGTTGAATATCCTCGCAATAAATGGGGTCTTGCAGTGTTCTGTTTCCTTATCTTCAATTCCTGGCCATTCAGCTTCAACAAGAAGTGGCCTGCTGATGTCATTGACAGGCACTTGTTCCTCAACAATCTCAGTTCCTTCCTCAACAACCTCATAATACTCTAACGGGGGCTCCATCATATGATAGACTAGAGTATAAACAAGAATTACTGCAACCCACTGAGCAAAAGACACATAAGCCACCCCTGTCCTATGGCAATCAGGACCAAACGGGTTATTCTCACTATGGCAGACTGATCCAACAATAGCAAGCAGTAAATTTCCAGTATTCCCAAATGCAGTAGCAATTACAGTAAATCTTATAAATTCAGGTGGCGTACAACATATTAGAGTCACTAAGTAACCCAATAAGCAACCAATAATAGTACTAACAATTACATTCACAGGGATAAACCACCACAAAGTAAAGTTCTTGAGAGTGATGGATTGACCAAGGTGGGTAAAGATCATGCAGGGTAAGAACAACGCAAAAACAAGCTTGCTTAGGAGCTTAAAAGTTGATTTTGGGATAATTTGGGTTTTCGGGTGGGCAAGAACTAGGCCTATAACGGTGAGGGACAAGAGTTTCATCAAAGGCACAACTGCAGTCAACAAATCTTCACCACTTGACTTCATGTTATCATGAAATTGAGAAAATAGAAACACCATCATTAATATTTTACCAGATTAAGAAAACCCCTATTTTATCTTATCCAAAACCCAGATGGAAACTTCAAAGAAATTTCACACACTTCCCCAAAACCAACAAACAACTCCAGCTTCCATTAAACGCAAAACCCAATTCAAAATATTGCGACAAGTGTAAATTAAGTACACAGATCTTCGATTTCACTGAAATTCAACAAACCACAAACCTTAGAAATCCAATCCGACAAAATCTAGTGCCAACTGATTACACAAAGTCAACAAGAAGGTACATAGAAAATCTATAGAAAATCTTACAGAGATGCAGAATCTGGAGTTAATTTCCTCTGTCAAAAATTTTCAGCTTGAAGTCAATAGAATCTGAAAATCAGAAAGAAGCCAATACCCATAAGGATTTTGCGTCCGTCCAGAGGTTTCTCTTGGGGTCTTGCCGACTCCTTTGGACACAATAAATAAATAAATAATAAAATAATTGCTAGAAAAAGTTAAATAAATAAAAGGGTCGAGAAAGAACCACAATGATATGCTCGTTTACTATTCCTAATATAGAAGAGTTTCAATAACGCAAACGTATGATTCTGTTTGGGAGACAGAGAGCCAAAGACCACATTATCTAGAGATTCATTCTTACCTTGTCGATTGCTGTTCGTCTAATTACGAGCTGATTAAATTTGTTGGGACCCTAATAATATTTTATACAATTTGAATATTACAATCAATTTAAAATTATAAAATTATTGGGTGTTGTATTTTGATAAAATCATAATAACAAGATGTGTTGAAAATTTATAATTCTGATCCAATTTAATAAATATTCTACTTTAACAAGAAGTTTTACAAGGATATAGTATCACCATTTCTTCCATCATATTTTATGCTATGAAAAAAAAATGAAAAGTTATGGATGCTTTCTAAGAAAGTTATAGCATTTTTTAAAATGATGATGATGATGACGACGAGAGCATGAGATCCATTCTTGCCCGTTCCATGCTTTCTTCTACTCATTTGTATGTGTTAAACAGAAAATGTGGCAAAAGAAAGTCACTGCTCTTAGAGCTGCACAACCAGGTCGGAGAACCGACTTAGCCGACTGAACCGCCGGTCATTGCGTATTCATGGCTCGACCGCGATAAAAAAAAAATGCTTAACCGAAAGTCGGTTTGATACTTAAAAAATGGTAATTAGCTAACCGAAACGGATGCACAATGGTTCACTTCATATTTTATTTTTTCTGTAACAACGAATAATAATAGTTAATAGTGATTAATAATTAATAATAGTTGATTGATGTAATAATTAGTATTTAATGGTTAAGTGATTAATAATTAATAATTAATTGATTTAATCTTAATTAGTAATTAAAATAGCTAAAGAAAAATATATAAATATTTGAGATAACATAACAAAATCATGAATGGAATGCAATTGATCTTTGATCACACACACACTCTCTCTCTCTGGTTCTCTTTCAATTCTGTCTCTCTCTTATTCTTTCTCTCTCTAACTTCTCTCAATCTCTTTATCTTTCTCTTTCTTTTTTCGGTTCGTGACAAATTCGTATCAAAATTTCTAAATTTTTTGCTAACATTAAATAATGATAGAGGAACCTTGGTATAAAGCTATCAAAATCAAAGAAAATCATCGCCGGTGAGTATGAAGAATGGACAAACTAGACCAAAAAATGGAATTTTTTCACAAATATTGATGACAAAATCAATGCCATCGTTAAAATGCAAAACAAAGATAAAGCCAAAAAATGAGGTATTAAAACACTTTCTAAATATTTCATTGTATTTACTCCTAATGAAGAAAAGTTGAGAACAGAATGAGAGTTGCAAATGTCCAAAAAAATATATATAGTAATGGTGATTTCCTATTGTTGATGAAATTGTTGTATCTTTAATTTTGATAATAACAAAATCTCTCATGTGTTTCTAATCAATCTATTTAGTATACATAATTTTTTATTCAACATAAAAGTGATAAAATCAGTTATAAAATCGATCATAGAAATAAATCTTTTTTTGTCATAAAACTAAGATTTTATGATATTTATTGAAAACCCAGCCAACAAGGTAAGTGTAGGTTGGATACTACACTTAACTTGTAATTGATTCTAAATGCACACAAAAATGCCCCAATATGACAACAAATAAAATTCCACCACTTAGAAATTTTTTAAATATAAAAATATTAATCATTTGACCATATTTAGATTTTCATATCTTCATATATATTAAAATATTTTTAATACCGAAAATTGTGTTTCAAAGAGAATATATGGAATTTCAAAATTAAATAATTATAGTACAATTATCTTGTTGGAATGGTGAAGAAAATTCAGTTAGAAGTTGCTTGATCACTCATTTTATATAGTAGAAATTCTGAACAGAATATGATTTTCAGTGGGTATTTGGACTTCGATATCTGTATCACAGGTTAATAACTTATGAGTTTATTTATTCAATATTATATTACTATAGTTGGACAATAAATATGTGTTGTTATAGTACAATTTCATCAAGATTTTGATGAAAAAATAAATGAGCGAAATTAGCAAGCTATGTTGAAATGCTCTAAGCTGGAATTGAACTTCTGGACTGATTTCGAATTTTTTTTAGGAGCTATCATATAGATATAATCAAACCAGCTTTTGAATATATTGGAGGGATTTTAAGTTTCAAATAAAAAATATTTTCTGTTGGTAAATATCATTATTCAAGGAATATTTTGAGCCTATTTTTCAGGATGGTTGGTGGAGTTGTTGCTGGTAACTCTGGGGAGTTAACTGCAGAATTTTGAATTTTGAAAGAGCAAATTTTTCAACAACAAGATAGTTTCGAAATTCAAGAGAGTTGAGCATACTCAACAGCAACTTTCAGAGAAAAAATAGAAAAATGAAATTCATGAATCAAGAGCAATGAAATCTCTGAATTCTGAGCAACAAATTCTGCATTCTAAACAAAAAAATCATGCTGCTGCATTTATGATTTTCTACTTCTATATTCATTTGTTTAAACATTGTTTAAGTTGTAAAAATGTGTTGAGTGGGTGAATTATTGTATGAGTTATCTTCCATTGTTGGACAAAGGATTTTTCATGGTATGAAAATCAAAAGTCAACAAGTGGAGTGTATGTTGTTGATTCAACAATAGTGGAAACTAGCTAGTGGCTAGACTCTGGCTTACTTTGTTGGAAGAGTGGATGTAGACACAAGGCCGAACCACTATAAAAATAGATTTGTCTCCTCACTCTTACTTTTAATTATTATATTAGATTGACCATAGGTTTAATTATTGAATTTATATGGAGTTAGATTTTTTAAAAGCTAAGTTTAAGACAATCAATTCAACATCTCTTCTTGATTGTCTTTGGGACCAACAATTGGTATCAGAGCTGGTTCTCTACTCCATTAAAGAGACCTCTTTAAAGTGTTTAATCCATGGCTTTTTCCTATAACTTTGGTTAGGCCGTGAATAGGACACCATATTTCGATGTTGTAAACTTTTTCCATTGGAAATGTAGGATAGAGACATTCATTCAATCCACTGATTATGAGACTTGGAAAGTGATTACTTCTGAAAATTTAGAAGTTAAGTTGCCTATAATTATAGAGGATGACAAGAGAAAGATATCTATTAATTCTCGTGGTAAACATTTGCTTTTATGTACAATCTCACAAACTGAATTTAATTTAGTTTTTTCATGTACAACAGCAAAAGAAGTTTGGGACAGGTTGTGCATTACACACGAAGGAACCAGCACTGTCAAAAAGACTCGAATCAATAACTTTGATGTAAGAATATGAATTGTTTCGATTTCAGCAAGGAGAGAGTGCAATGGACATGTTTAATAGATTTTCTATAATAACTAACGAACTTGATTCACTTGGAAAAAGAATTTCAGATTCAAATCATGTGAGGAAGGTTTTTTGAGTCTTGCCAAGAGGTTGGGATGCCAAGAAGACTGCTATTGAGGAAGTACAAGACTTGAACAAGCTGTCCTTCAATGAATTGAGAGGAAAATTGACATCCTATGAGATTGAAGTTTTTCATACTGCAAAATCAGAAAATAAGAAGAAGTCCATAGTATTTACGGCCGAAGAAAATGAGAATTCTGCAGAAAAAAACAGTAGTGATCAAGACATCAACATGCGGGCCAAAATGCTCTCTCGTGCCTTTAAGAAAAGGGATAAAAAGTTCTTTAAATATAAGAATTTTTAGAACTCACAAAAGTTTAAATCCAATATAGGGAAGGATAACAGAAAAATATAGCAAAAAGATCACAAAATTTGTTATGAATGCAAGAAGAAAGGACATATCAAATATAAGTGTCTAGCACTGTTGAAAAAGATTGAAGCTTTCAAGAAGAAAAGTAAAGTTATGATGGTGATATGGAGTGATTTAGAAGATAAAAATTCAGACGATGAAAGTTCTGAAGTATCAAAGGAGGTTAATTTTTATTTTATAGCAAAGGATGAGGTGATCTCTGATAACTCAATAAACATTACTGAATCTGACAATTTATTGTACATAATTTCAGAACTGAAAAAGAAAATTATCACATTAGAAAATGAGGAGCATTTGTTTAGACAAACCAAGAACTTATTAAATGCTGAAAATGAAAAATTAAAATTTGAAAATAGTGAGCTGAAAAATGAGATACATATTCTGAAAAATAGAATTACTGAACTATCAAAATCAATAGACAATACATTTCAAAAGTTTCATGAGAGTGATGAAAAATTAATCAAGTTACTTTCCATACAAAAAATGGATTTTTCCAAGAGAAGTTTAGGTTATGTTAATGATCATGATATAGTATCGAGTTTTAATAATGGTAGGTTTGTTAGAGTTGCAGAAATAGAAAATAGCAACATAGTTCAACCTGTAGTAAATATTCACAGAAACTTATAAATGACTGCTGAGAAAACCAAAATTCATACTCAAAAAATTGCCCAACAAACCATATAAAATATACAAAAAACATACTCATATTCTGCACAATATATGCATAGAAATTTTTCACAAACCGTAGAAAAATATCATAGAATAACACACAAAAATGTCTGCAGAAGTAACCATAGAAGCACCCATGAAAATACCCATAGAAGATCTAGTGAAAAATAGTATTTTTATAAAAAAATTTAATTCTGGATCTAGGTATAATAAATTTAGTAGTATGCAGAATTATTTGCCTTATGAATCCAGTTATGCAAGAAAGAAAAATAATGGTTCATATTACATATATCATAAAATTGGTCATTTTGGTAAAAGTTATTTTTTGAACAACTTAGTACACATCAAGGTAAATTCAATTCCTATACAACCTTGTCTTCAAAAATACCAAAATATGTTTGGATTCCCAAAAATAAATGATGGTTTTTCTTTATGTGTAGGAACAAAAGGCAAAAATCAAAGGTAAATGGTATATTGATAGCGGATGCTCGAGACATATGACTGGTGATTGCTCATTATTCAAGAAAATAGAAAGAAAAAAACCATGGATTGGTGACGTTTGGAGACAATAAAAAAGAAAAAATAATTGAAAAATGCACTATAGTTATAAATTCTACCTCCATAAAGAATGTGTTTTTTGTTGATAAATTGATACATAATTTGTTGAGTGTAAGCCAAATGTGTGATTTAGATTATAATGTGTTAATTAAAAGTGATAAATGTATAGTATTTGATAATGAGTTGCATGAACAAATCTTTGAAAAAATAAGATTAGGTAATATTTATATAGTAGACTCTACAATATTAAATTGTTTAAAAGAAAATTGTTTGATATCCCTCAATAATGATATGTTTTCATGGCTAGATCACATAAACTTCAAACAATTAGAAAAATTGTCCAAAAAAAAAATGGTTAGAGGAATTTTCGAATTTTTATTGAAAGAATCTATAATATGTAGTGTATGTTTTTTGAACAAACAAGTAAAAATATCATTTAAAAGTAAAGATTACATTTCCACATCTAAACCACTAGAAATGTTGCATATTGATTTATTTGGACTACTTAGGAATCTAAGTATTTGAGGAAACAAATATGGATTAGTTATTGTAAATGATTTTTCTAAATTCATTTAAATTTTATTTTTAACTCACAAAGATAAAATCTTTGAATGCTTTAAAATTTTTACAAAAAAAAATTCAAAATAAAAAGATTTAAAAATAGTTAGTTTAAGAACTAACCATATAAAAGAATTTGATAACTTAAAATTTATAAACTAATATGATAAAAAGATAGTAAATCAAAATTTTTCAATACCTTACACACATCAACAAAATAAGGTTGTTGAACGTAAAAATATAAGCATTCAAGAAATGACCAGAACTATGTTAAATGATAGTGGTGTAAGAAAATATTTTTTGTCCAAATCTACATTTACAGCATATTATATAATAAATAAATGTTACACAAAATCTATAACAAACAAAATCCCCTATAAAATTTTTAAAGGAAGAAAACTAAATATTTTATATTTTCATACATTTGGATACACATGTTTTATTCTGAAAAATAATATGAATATTAGAGACAAGTTTGATGAAAAAGCCATTGAAAGAATTTTTCTAGATTATTCTTTAAATAGCAAATTTTATAGAGTCTTCAATAAAAAGTTTAAAATTGTAGAAAAAACAATAAATGTTAAGTTTTATGAAAATGAATTTCAAAAAATAGAAATGTAGATACTACTTTTACACCCGTTGCTAGATTAGAGACAATACGACTACTTTTACCTTTTGCATGTTTTAAAAACTTTAAATTATATCAAATGGATATTAAGAGTGTATTTTTAAATGGCTACATAAAAGAAGAAGTATATTTTATTCAACCCCCTGGTTTTGAAAAACATAATAAGGAATATTATATTTATAAATGACAAAAAACATTATATGGTCTAAAACAAATACCAAGGGTATGGTATGATAGAGTAAGTGAATAGTTTGTGAAAAATAATTTCAAAAAGAGAAATGTAGATACTACTTTATTTATCAAACATGTTAATAATGATATTCTTGTTATTCAAATATATGTTGATGATATTGTGTTTGGATGTACAAATGAGTATTTATGTAATGATTTTAGCAATATTATGAAGAGTGAATTTGAAATGTCAATGATAGGTGAATTAAATTTCTTTCTTGAATTGTAAATTAAACAATTTTCTCATGGTATATTTATAAGTCAAGAAAAGTATGCAAAAGAATTAATTAAAAAATTTAGTATGGAAAATTCAAAACATGTTAATACCCCTATATCTATCTCTATTAAATTAGATCTAGATGAACATAAGAAAGATGTGAATGAAAAATTTATAGAAGTGTGATAGAATTATTATTATATTTGACCGCTTTTAGACCCGATATTTTATTTAGTGTATGTTTGTGTGCTAGATTTCAAAACCAACCTAAGAAATCTCATCTTAGAGCCACTAAAAGAATTTTAAAATATATAGCAAGTACCCAAAATTTAAAAATATGGTATCCAAAAAATTTAAATTTTGAATTAATTGAATATTCGGATGTCGATTATGCCGGTTGCAAAATTGATCAAAAATGTATCTCAGATAATTATCAATTTTTAAGTGACAAAATCATAAATTGGGTATCTAAAAAACAAAATTCAGTTATATTGTTAATAGTCAAATCGGAATATGTCTCAATAGAAAATTATTTTGTTCAAATTTTTGGTTAAAACAATAAGTTAGAGACTATGTGTTAGATTATACAAATATTGTCATAAAATGTGACAATATAAGTGTCATTTGTCTTAGTAAAAATTTCATAAATCATTCAAAATCAAAACACATAAAAATTCGACACCATTTTATTAGATATCATGTTTTCAATGGAGATATAATTTTGGAATATATAGAGACACAAAATTAATTTGTCGATATTTTTACAAAACCTTTAGACAAACAAAGATTTGAAAATATTATAAATGAAATAGGAGTGTACTTTCCATTTTAAAAATTAAACAAAAATAAATTGGTACATAGAGGTTTAAGCCGACAGCACATATAGATCTCTACAGCAAACCATCCCTCTCTCTCTTTGAAAACCCTAATAGAGAACCTAAAATTCAAATCCAAAATGGCTACACGCAAATCTTCAAGAATCATAGGGATGAAATAGGAGTGTACTTTCCACTTTAAAAATTAAACAAAAATAAATTGGTACATAGAGGTTTAAGCCGACAGCACATATAGAGTCTCTACAGCAAACCATCCCTCTCTCTTTTTGAAAACCCTAATAGAGAACCTAAAATTCAAATCCAAAATGGCTACACGCAAATCTTCAAGAATCATAGGAAAAACAATAAAGAATCCATCATCTTCACAAATTAACATCTCAAGTTCTGATTCTCAAAGCTCTGATTCTTCAATTTCTGATTCTTCAAGATTTTGTTTCAATCATGATCCTCAGAACCCTAGATCAAGTTCAACAATTTCTCGTGATTCTGATTCTCAATCAACTGAAAATCAAACTCATTACTCGACTCAAGAAACCCATCAAACCTTCTCAGAAAATCAGATTCTTCAACCTTTTCGAATCCAAATTCCCTACACTCCGTCACGTCCAATCATGTTCGAAGTTGGTTCCTGTAGGTTCGTAGATTTCAACTATTTTGAGCAGATGAGTTTGGAAATGCAAACTATTCTTGAGAGGATCGGAGGTATTAGATTGTGTGATAGCAATAGGAACTGCATAAGAAAGGTAATTTTTGATTTTACAAGAACTTAGATGGTGAATATTCTGATATTTTAAGATTAAGAATATTGGGTATTAAAGTTAAGATTATCAAGAATGATATTGCTCATTGTTTAGGACTTAAACGAACAGATGATCAGTCACTTGAAAACTTAGAGAAAAAAAATGTTTATAAGTTGTTTCAGGATGGTTGGTGGAGTTATTGATGGTAACTCTGGAAAGTTTTTACTATAGAATTTTGAATTTTGAAAAAACAGATTTTTCAGTAACAAAATAGTTTCGAAATTCAAGAAAGTTGAGCATATTCAATAGCAACTTTCAGAGAAAAAATAGAAAAATAAAATTCATAAATCAAGAGCAACGAAATCTCTGAATTCTGAGTATCAAATCCTATATTTTGAACAAAAAAATTATGCTGCTGCATTTCTGATTTTCTACTTCTATATTCATTTGTTTAAGTATTGTTTAAGTTGTAAAAAAGTGTTGAGTGAATGAATTATTGCATAAGCTATCTTCCATTATTGGACAAAAGATTCTTTATGATATGAATATCAGAAGTCAAAAAGTGAAGTGTATGTTGTTGATTCGACTATAGTGGAAACTAGCTAGTGACTAAACCCTGACTTGCTTGGCTAAAAGAGTGGATGTGGATAAAGGTTCGTGACATTCTTTCACTCCCTACTCGCTACCTCCCTCTAATATGATCTCACCCATCCATCTCCTCAACAATTAATCCTAACCCTCCATTCAAAAATCCACCCAAACCCAACTTTAAAGCTTTCAAAAATGCTATTTTATTTCATTAATCTAGATTTAAGCAAAATTAGGTCAAGTTCAATAATAAAAATTATTTATATAATGATAATATTAATTTTTTATAAAAAACTTGGCCTCAACTTATAAAATATTTTATTTTCTAGAAAGGGTAATTTAAAGTAAAAATTTAAAAATAAGATAAAATAGAAAGTAGTTAAAGTCAAGTTGAAATACCTCCAGCTTTCTCACACCGTTTGACAATTCTAGATATAGCACACCGCTCTTGAATATAATAAGAATTATTTATTTGTTTTATAGAAATCATGGTAGTCTCACACTAACAAGGTACATCTTTTTTTTTATTATTATACGATATTTGAATCATAAATCACTGATTATGGGAGGAGATTATGACCAATAAACTGTCCTCTTAGAACTAATAAAGTCTATCTTCTTATTTTATATTAGGGTTACTAAATTAACAGATGATCGGCCATAATTGCTTCTAAAGTGTACTTTAAGTTAATCATTTTTTAACAAAATAGCCCATTTAAAATAATTGATGGGTCTTTAATACAATTTAGTCCATCCATTGGGCTAATAAATTAAGTTAATTACTATATTTTAAAAATTATTCATTAATCCAAATTCTCTTTGGATTTAATTAATTTTTCATATAAACTTGCAATAGAGTTATATAGATGTATTTTTAATGCTATTAACTAAAATTTTATTTAACTTAAAGTTTAATAAATTAATTTAAATCATACTGATTTATTATTATAAGTTTACAAATTTATTTTATAGGATATGTTACAATAAACTTTTTGTAATATGTTTATTATTGATCCCCTATTAACTTTTTGAATTTAATTCAACTGATTCATGGGAACTTGTTGAAATAGATTTATGAACTTATATTATATGAATTCGTTATCATAACTTTTATTGTAATATATTCACAAATGGAACATATGTACCATATAGAATTGTTTAATTTATTATTATAATTTATTTATATTGTATAGATATACTATAATAAATGTACTAAATTTATCCTTTTTTTAATATTATGTTTGTTGATCAATCATATGTACAATTTTTAAATTAATGATCTTAATCATAGGATAAAACTACAAATTCAGATTAATTAAACTTAAATTTATAAATCAAATTTGTTTCAGTTCGATGAACATGTTTCTAAAATCTTGAATATGAGTTTGAACATGGAATCTGAACATTTTTTAGGTTTTGTTTACTACAAAAACATTGACTTTTAGCGACGAAAAATTTTCAATGGAAGAAATCTATCGTAAATAGCGACGAATTAATGTCGGACGGAATATCGAGAGATTAGCAACGGAAATTAGCGATAGAAATATTTCCATCTCTAATCCGTCGCTATAGTGGTCTTGAGTAAAAAAAAAATTTGAAAAACTATCAGCGACGGATCAGCGACAGAATTTTTAACAACGGAAAATATCCGTCGCTAATCCGTTAGTGTAGTGACGAAGGGTAAAAAAAAAACATATTTATAGTTATCAACGACGGATTACCGACATAAATTTTAGTGACGGATTACCGACAGATTTTTTTCCTATTTTTTTATTTTTTTTTTTTAATTTTAAAATTTTTAAATTTTTTTTAGCTTTTTCTTATGTTTTATTATTTTATAATTCTTTTATTCTTTTATTTTATTTATTTTATTCTATTATTTTATTATTTAATTTAATGGATAAATCAAAAAATAATTTGCTATTCTATTGTAATGAAAAAAAATTACCCCAAGGTAAAGGGAAAAAAAAGAAGAGATAAGAGTGAGATAAAAAAAAAATTATGAGAGTAAGAAAAATTTTTTTTAAAAAAAATTGAGAGTGAGATTAATATTTTTAAAAAAGTAATAGTTAAATAATAAATAATAAATAAATAAATAAATAAATATATATATATATATATATATATATATATATATATATTTATATCACAAAACAGATTGTAGTATAGTGGTTGCATAACTCATTTTTCATCTTGAAGATGCGGATTCAATTTCGGGAGTAGACATTTTTCGCAAAAAAAAAAATACAGAGCGTGCGGACAAGTGGATGAGTGTGTGGGGGCCGGGCAGGCAGGTGCAAGGGCGTGGGAGCGTAAGGGCACATGTGGGCGGGTTTCGCAAGAGAGGGTGTGCATGAAGGCGTGTGCGGTCGTGCTAGCACTTGCATTCTCGTGAGCTCCCAAAATTAGCGTCGGATTAGCGACGGAAAAATTCTGACGATATTACTTTTACATATTGTCTTTTATCAGCGACGGATTAGCGATAAATATTTTAGTGACGGAAATATTTCCATCGCTAATCTTTCACTAATAGTTAGTGATAAAAGTATTCCGTCGGTAAAAATTAACGGAGTGATTTTCAACGACGGATTTAGTAACGAAAATTTTTCATCACTGATATTCTTTAACAACGGAATCTTTACTTTTAGCGACCGATATTTCTGTTGTTGAAAGTAAATTTTCTAGTAGTGGTTCGAACTTAACTTTATCTCAAATTCGACTAATCTGATTTTTTTTTGTTCAATTTGCAAGGTCTGAAATTTATCTTAAAAGATAAGGATGAAATTTTCAAATTTTGGAAAAACAAGAAAATGATGTTTATCAAGAATAAGTATCCAAATCAACCAAATTTCAAAGAACTCACGAATTCTTATTGATCTAGGGTTTTGGTTTTATAAATAAGAGGCAAACCTTTAGGGTAGACCACTTATATACATGTCTACGAAGATTTTAAGGTTTTATTTTATTATTTTTCTTTGTTATGTTTAGCAAATTTTCTTATTTTTAAGTCTTGATAAATTCTATTTTTTAATTAATAATATGACTTGAAATTACTTTTTTCGTTAAAATTTATTTGTATGATTATTGTTTGATAAAATTTTATTATAGTTTTTAATGCTTCAATCATCTTAAAATCTTACGTTTTGATGATTTGATATCAAATACATACATGACTAATATAATTATAGAAAATTAGTTCAATATAATAAAATTCACAAGATTAACAGATGATTAATTCTGTATGTGGGGTTTTAAGGGAAATCTTAAATTACAGATATTCCATAAAACTTAATACAATTTAATTTAATCAAAATTATATAACTATTGAGTTTTGGTTAATTGAATTAGGATTTTATTGCATGACCATTGAGTAAATTTAATTTAGAAAAAATTTGTTATCATTAATAATGATTTTTTAGTCAATAAACTGAAGGGGATTGAAAAGATTTGATCATATGAAAGATTGAAAATAGATGAATTTGACGTCTAAGGTTTTTGTAATGATCCACCTCAAAGAGTGGGAAAATGTATAGAGAGAGATAGAAAGAGAGATAATTAAGAGATAGAGAGAGAAAGACTATAAAGAAAGAGAGAGAGAGAATACAAGAGAGAAAAAGAGATTACATTTCATTACCTTCAATTCCATGCCAATACATGCTTTGACATTACTATTTATACTATTTTTACTAACTACTTAACTATTTTTATTAACTACTAACTAATATATTAACTATTAACTAATATTTCTAACTATGATTAATCACTAATCTTAGTTGTTACAATACTTTCCCCTTGAAAACATTCTTGTCCTCAAGGATGAAAAAAAAAATCAAGAATTGAATCTTGAATCCATAAATCTTGAACCATGACTTGCATTTGTATTGAAAAATAAGATAATGAAAACGAACAATCGATATGACTTTAGTTACATGAAAAGTAGTTAGAGAAAAATAGAAATGAGAGAGCTTAATAGAGACATTTCTTGAACTTCTTTTTTCTGAATGATCTTTCCCAACGAACAATGGAAATTCAATCTTTGGAGAGTTTGGCAAATATCCACAATCAAGAACTTCTTTCTTGGACAATTGAAACCTTGTTTCATTAATAGATTCTTTATTAGTCATTTGTGATCATTTTTCCACCTTTAACATTTTTTCATTAGAAGTAGATAAAATGGAAGACTCAAAAAATATATCAATACCTTGTTCTTCCATGTGTATTGATATTGTTTCATTAGTCACTTGAGTTGTTTCATTGCTTTCTAATTTCTTTTCATTTTCTTGCTCATTTTCCAAAAAAGTTTTGATATCTTCATTGATACCAAACATTTTCAATATGCGTGTCATGAGAGTGTCCATCCTTTTATCGTATTCTTCCCATATTTTCTTCCATTCTTGCCTACGAAGATCTCATTCTTTTTTATATTTTTCAAACCAATCATTTTCCGCCATTGATTATGTCAAAAATCGTTTGCTCTGATACCAATTTGTAACAATCCGCCTCAAAGAGTGGGAAAAATGTATAGAGAGAGATAGAAAGAGAGAGAGAGAAAGAGAGAGGAAGAATACAAGAGAGAGAGATTACATTTCATTACCTTCAATTTCATATCAATACATGCTTTTACATTACTATTTATACTATTTTTATTAACTATTTAACTATTTATATTAACTACTAACTAATGTATTAACTACTAACTAATATTTATAACTATGATTAACCACTAACCCTAGTTATTACAGTTTTTTATTCATTGAATCGAGTCTTTTAATATTTTCTTGATTTTTAATTTTTTATAATTGTGATTTGATTTATCTAATTTAAACAGGGTAATTCATAGTTGGTAGTATAAAATATTATCACAGAAACGATATTTACTCGCACTACACACAATACTTGATTATGGTATATTTACCCAAAATCATGATATCAAAGTCACACAACAATGACCGATATAATTATAAAAAATTAGTCGAATACAATAAAATTCACATAGAATTATGAGTTCAACGGAAGTTTATTTCATGTGTGGGGATTTTAAGGAGAAATTCTAAAATACAAAATTTTTACAGAATTTAATATAATTCAATTTAATCAAAATTGTATGATCACTGGATTTTTATTAATCGAATTAGGGACTCATTGCATGACTATTTCGTGAATCTAATTTAAAAAAAATCTGTTATCATAAATAATAATTTTTTAGTCAATAAATTTAAAGGAATTGAAAAGTTTCGACTATGTGAAATATTGAAAACAAATGAAATTGACATTTTAGAGTTTTTATTTATTGATTCAAAATTTTTAATATTTTCATAATTTTTAATATTTTTATAATTAAGATTTAATTTGTCCAATTTAAATAAACTAGTTTATAGTTAGTGGTATAAAATATTCTTATAAGAATAACACTTACACTGCACACAACTATCAACTAGGGTATAATTGCTCAAAATCGTGATATCAAAATCATGTATCATTATTTTATATTAGGGTTATTAAATTAACAGACAATCAGCCATAGTTGCTTCTAAAGTGTAGCTTAAGTTAAGCATTTTAACAAAATAACTCATTTAAAATAATTGATCATCGATATTTAATACAATTTGGTCCATCCATTAGGCTAATTTATTAAGTTTAATTACTTTATTTTTAAAATTATTTTTTAATCCAAATTCTCTTTGGATTTAATTAATTTTTCATATAAACTTGTAATAGGCTTATATAGATGTATTTTTAATACTATTAACTAAAATTTCATTTAATTTAAACTTTAATAAATTAATTTAAATCATACAAATTTATTATTATAAGTTTATGAATTTATGTTATATGGACATGTTACAATAAACTTTTTGTAATATGTTAATTAATTGATCCCGTATAAACTTTTTGAATTTATTTCAATTGTTTTATTTGAACTTGTTGAAATAGATTTATGAACTTACATTATATGAATTCTTTTTCATAACTTTATTGTAATATATATATATATATATATATATATATTGACATATGTACTATATAGAATTGTTTAATTAATTATTGTATTTTATTTATATTGTATACACTACTAGAAAATAAGATATTAGTGACAAAAATATCTGTCGTTGAAAATAAAAAATTCGTCACAAAACTATCCATCGCTAATTCGTCACTGATAGATGAAAATATGTAAAAGTATCGACAACAGAAAAAAATCTATCGTTAAACTATCAATCAATAATCCGTCCCTGATAGTTGAAAATATATAAAAGTATCAGCGATGGAATTTTTCGTCGCTGAATCTTGGAACCCTTGTGCCCATGCACCCGCCTTCACGCGCCCCAGCGAGAACGCATGCTCCCTCACGCATGCCGTCATGTGCCCCCCACGCCCACTGACTTCTTTTAATTTGCGAAAATTTCCTCCAAGCGCCTCTAGCTAGGTTCAATTCAGTGCACAAGAAAAATGTTAGAAATACCACAACCATTGGACTACAATAAGACATATGACCTTTTTCTTTTTTTTTTTTATTTGTTATCTTTACCTCACAAATTTTTAATAATAATAAAATAATATAAAATAATAATTTATTATAAAATAATAAAATGTTAACTTAAAATAAAATAATAAAAATTTTAAAAAATAAAATAATATTATTCTTCTAAAAAATAAAATAAAAAGAAAAAGAATTATTAAAAAATAAAAAGAAAAATATCCGTCGGTAATCCGTTGTTAAAATTTTTTTCGCTAATCGGTCGCTAAAATTTTCGTCGTTAATCTCTCGAAATCCTATCTGACGTTAATCCATCATAATTCCGTCGCTATTACTGATGGAAAAAAATCCGTCGGTAATTTTCTCCGTGTTTTCTTATAGTGATATATAAACTATAATATATTTATTGAATTTATCTTTTTAGTATTAT
The DNA here is from genome assembly GCA_033439265.1 of Dillenia suffruticosa. Taxonomy (NCBI): domain Eukaryota; kingdom Viridiplantae; phylum Streptophyta; class Magnoliopsida; order Dilleniales; family Dilleniaceae; genus Dillenia; species Dillenia suffruticosa. The sequence goes on along the minus strand of JAVTVX010000037.1, from coordinate 4,210,749 downwards.
GTTTGTTGATTAATCATATGTACAATTTTTGAATTAATGATCTTAATCATAGGATAAAACTACAAATTCAGATTAATTAAACTTAAATTTGTAAATTAGATTCGTTTTGGTTCGATTAACATGTTTCTAAAATCATGAAGATGAATATGAACTTGGAACTTGAAACTTTTTAGATTTTGTTCAAACCAAACTATATCTCAAGTTCGATTTATCTGATTTTTTTGGATGGATTTGCAAGGTTTGATTTGGTTTACAAGTTCGGTAGGTTTTTGGAGCACCTCTGACCAATCGTAAGAAGTTCATGAAATAGGTGTTAAAATATATATAAGGGAAATTCAAAGAGTTGGCCCCCTTTTCCCTAACTTGGCTTCTCTGCCATAATACGAAATTCCAACCAGTATCAAAAAATTAAATAAATAAAAGAAGTAGTGCCAAAATATCTATCCAAAATTTAGCTGTGTATTCCATATAATTTAATTGATAGCTTTTGGCGAACTTGAAGACATTATTAAAACAACAATCTTCAGCATATACAACCACACACACAAGTAAAAAATTGGAATTTACATGTTTATATTATGTAAATATCCATGACCATATCCTCATTTGTTTTCTAAGTTGATGATATATATGATTTGACTCTCGCTCAGACACAAACTTGTAGATTGCTTTGGTTAATTCAGTGTGCTCTTGGAAAAACTTCACCCGGAAGTTTCACAAGAAACTCTCTGGTGAAGAAAAGGAAAAGTTGAAAAAGAAAACTGCAAAAAAAAAAGAACAATAAAACTTGGACAGTAAATATCTCATACGATTTATAATAACAATTTCTTCTCTTTTCTAAATGCGAGGAGAATTTGGGCAGACAAATGATACAGACATATATTAAATGCATACGTATGTTAGTCATATATGTGAGTTGAAAAGGACGGCCTTGGCCATCTCAACAACATGAAAGAAGGCCACCGCAGAAGAAACAGGCACACTCAACATGAGGATGGCCACGGTCCCTAAAGCCAAACTAGGCCTAGCATTGATCAAAAGAGTTTGCAGCAACCCAATTGCTTCACACACATCTTCATGATAGTGTGCAGAATATCTCTTCTCCCATTCCATCCAATGTGAAGGTGGTTTATAGCTCGTTTGCAACATCTTCATCTCCTGAATGCGCATTCGAAGAACAATCATGTTCTCATCCACTATTTTTCCTTCATAATCTCGACTTGTATCATCTGCACCACCACCTCCACCTCCACCTCCACCCCCACCCCACCTGGCCATGAAGACTTTAGAACTTTTTGTTCTAGGCCTCAACTGGGGTGACAATGGTGACAAAATGTTTAGAGAAGAAGAAAAAGATGTTACTTCCATACTGGGTTTGTGTTTCTTGGTGTTGAAAGAAAGGGTAATTGGCAATGAATGACCTGGTGACAAAGGAAATATATTTATAGAGGAAGAGGACAAAAATGGCATGTGATAATGAATAATATCAGAAGGAAAGAGTTCAGAAGGAAAGAGTTACGATCGAGTGATGACTATGAAACATAAACCGAGTAAAGAGGTAGACAAATGAATTTGTATTCATTGCGCGTAACGCAAAATATCGGTTTTTCCTTGGCGTGTAGTGATATGGAATGATGTTTCCAAGCAGCGATGTGGGTTTGCTTGCCACGCAATTCCGTGTCTGTGATTGGTGGGTCCCAAACCCGAGCCGTCCGTTGGAAGATTATTCCTTTCCACGTTATTGAATTTACATGGGGAATTTTATATAGTACAACAACATCCGTCCTGGATCCTGCACAGCACAAAATTCTCTCTCTCTCTCTCTCTCTCTCTCTCTCTCTCTCTCTCTCTCTCTCTCTCTCTCTCTCTCTCTCTCCACCCTTCCCGATACAATCACTTAATAAATTAAAATAATTTCAATTCATCCTATTTTGTATGAATCTATTAAATATACTGATTGTGAGGCAGATTATGTCAACTTCTAGGGGTAATGCAAAATTAAGACCTTTTTGTATGTAGGTGATTGATTTAATAATTAGATATTTATATCTTTTAAATAAATTTTTGATTGATCTGATGATTAGATATTAATATATGTTAAATAAAGTATTGAATCTGAGTTTTATGTATAAAAAAATAGATATTAAAAAAATTTTATTTTTAAAAGTTCAATCTAATTTAAATCGAATTTAATCAAATTTAACATGATTATAAAAAAAAAATTAACACATTATATTTGATGTAACAACAAAAGCATAATAAAGAGCACAGCTGCAGTTGTTATTGATTCTAAATTCTAAATAAATGTAAAACATAAGAAGAGGATTCCATAAAATGGTACTTACCCACCATTTGGAATCAAAACGAGACTTTCCATATTCATCTAGTGTCGGCTCCCTTTATTCCTTTTGAGCACATAGGCCTCCCTCGTAATTAAATGAAAAAAATAATGTGAAACACGGCTAGTTTGCTTACTCGGGCATCCCTCTAATCGCGCTTAATTGTCTTAGTAAGGTGTTTAGCACTTATTAACCCGTCCCCATAGGTATAATCTAGTAATTACAATCTTCCTTTTCAAAACCAATGTAGAAAATTTAGTACCAGGTTTCATAAGCAAAAACTTCTTACTACTTTTTTATTTAAAAAAATTGCACAAAAATTTTAATAAAGCAATTAGGTTAAAAAATTATTTTTTAGTTTTCATAATAATAGAAATAATTATAATATGTCATTTATAAACAAATAATTAAAAAATTAAAAAAAAAAATTGAGGGAGGGCAATTGCTCCCTTCCCCTGGTCTTCCCCCCTGCCTGGATGTGCTCGAGATGGTGTTCGTTCTGATCGCCATAAAAGCAATAGGAGGTGAACTCAATCAATTGAAACAAAGTTAAAATACTAAACAATCTAAAATTTTGTATTTCAACAATTTCTTTTTAAGAAGTCTTTCTTGTTTCTTTTTTCGTCTCTCCCACACAAAACCTTTCACTTCTATCTCAAAGGTCTTACTAAAAAATGATATAGAAGCCTATCCATGTGGTTAGCATCGAATGAATGATCAGATAGACGAAAAAGAAGAAGAGGGTATATATATATATATATAAAAGGAATAATTATGCATAAAACAAGTTAAAAAGTGGGGGCTAGTGGGGTCCACTAAATTACTCCTGAAGCCCATTTGGTTTCGAGGAAATTGCACCCTTGACTATGGCTATGGAATGCATACATCTTTCCCTCTGGGAATGATTTCCTGGCGCCTGCCCTAAAAGACACCTTTTTTGTTCTCACCTTGCCTCATAATGGTTTTTGGCCGTTAGCGTGAGTGCTCGCGCCGGGATGGAGGTGGGAGAGAGAGAGAGAGAGAGAGAGAGAGAGAGAGAGAGAGAGAGAGAGAGAGAGAGAGATATAGAAAGACTAGACTAATTATTTAGTGAATCAGGTGCAATGTATCTCACTCACAATGGACATAAATAAAATATATAAATTATAAATTATATTATTATTATTACAGAATAAAAATAGATCTATACTTTTAATATGATTCTGATATCATATTAAAAAAAAACTTGATTGTTATTTTAAAAATTAATTATTAAGATGAGAAATTCTTATATTTATATATTACATTTGAAAAATTGAGCTATTAGATGTACAGAATTTTAAGCAATCTAACTATTTCCCAATACATCATGTCTCACCGTTGCATTGACAAGCTAGGCTTAAACTATGCACTACTAGTTCCACTCGACTTGTTCTAAACTTTATACGATATCATTTCTAGGCAATGTTATCAGAATAGTACCGCGTATTGACCCGTAAAATTCAAAAATATAGTTGAAACAATTGGACCGTGAATTAATATGATCGAACTGCTGATTTTTTAATAATAATTAAATATATATATTTATATATATAATCAATTATTACTTTTAAAATTCATATTGATAATTAATAACTAAATAACTAAATTATAAAGTCATATAAAATATAAATTAAAATCATAATATCAAAAATTAATAGTCTCATCATCTCATAGAAATTAAAAAAAATAAAAAACAATCTTAAAAGTACGAATATTTCCGATCAACAAACTGCATATAATTTCATAATATCCTATACCTAGTAATCCCAACGTGTTACATGAACATGAAGTTATTTTCATCTTAAGCAGCATCAACTCCATCATCTTGAGTAGCATAAACTCCATTATCTTGGACAACACCAACTCCAACATCATTTTCTTCATCTTCATATTCATCATTGAAATCATCTAAGTTGATAATTTCATCTAGAAAACAAAATATAAAATCAACTATATAAGTTTTATATGATAAAAATTATGAATATAACTTTTATCTTAAAACCGTACAATAATAAATTACTATTAGATATATTTTGAATCGAACAAATTGTCATTTGTTGTCTAAAAATTTCAATTTCTTTTGCATTCAAAGTTGAAGGTTCCTCTTCCAATACCCAAATCTCAGTAGATATATAATTCTCAAAATCAATAAGATCATAATTACAACCCTTCCAATAATTCTAAGTTTGAAAAACAAAAATAAAAATGAATTTATTTGAACTTCAACAATTCACATAATAAAATAACTCACAAAAAATACAAGTAAAAGTTTCATGCTCCATACCTTTGTTGCAACTTTAGATTGTAGTGAACATAAACTAAGTCATTTAATATTTGATGTTCCAATCTATTTCTTTTCTTAGAATTATTTGTTCAAATACACTCCAATTTCTTTCACAACCAGAAGCACTGCAAATTTAATTTAGTACCTTAATTGCTAATTGTTGAAGATTTGGTGTGCACTACTTCCATAATAAGACCACCATTGATCTACAAGCAAGTAAAAATATGATTTTAAATTTGCATAACTAAAACAAAAAATAACAAAAAAAACAATAATATAAGAAAACAAAGTTATAAGTTTTTGATTACCTGGTAACACTGCATCTCTATCTACAATAGCAGATACTCGTCCAAAATCATCATCTTCTTATTTGAACAAATTCATCTCTTGAGTAAGCTTACTTCTTAGAACTGCATTTTCATGCGTTAACTTTTCAATCATATCTAATAGCCCTGATATTGTATGACGGTGATTTGTCATGATATCGGAATTATATCGAAAGTTTGGATTAAGCCAAAAACCAACAGCGTGAAGACTTTTTTGAAGCTGATTATCCCAACGATTGTCAAAGATTTTTAGATAAGGCTCCACTCTTTTTTTTCTCATTTGAAATCTTTTTATGATTTCATCTCTGACAACATGAATAGTATAAAACAAATATCCCATAGTTGGCCTATCATCGCTATCCACCAGCACACGCATTAGAGGCTCCGTCAATTGAACAATAGTGACACATTCTTTCCAAAAAGTTGAATCTAATATCAATTCAGTGAATTTTTTTCCTCTGCTATCCCTTGCATAACTTGCTTATGTCCAATCCCTACTAATCAACATAGCACATAAAGCATCCTTTTGAGATAAAATGTTTTGTAAAGCAATGAAATTTATGGCAAAGCGTGTTGGTGCCGGACGAAGAATCTCTCTTCCACCGGTATGTGTTCTCATAAACTAAGTCATTTAATATTTGATGTTCCAATCTATTTCTTTTCTTAGAATTATTTGTTCAAATACACTCCAATTTCTTTCACAACCAGAAGCACTGCAAATTTAATTTAGTACCTTAATTGCTAATTGTTGAAGATTTGGTGTGCACTACTTCCATAATAAGACCACCATTGATCTACAAGCAAGTAAAAATATGATTTTAAATTTGCATAACTAAAACAAAAAATAACAAAAAAAACAATAATATAAGAAAACAAAGTTATAAGTTTTTGATTACCTGGTAACACTGCATCTCTATCTACAATAGCAGATACTCGTCCAAAATCATCATCTTCTTATTTGAACAAATTCATCTCTTGAGTAAGCTTACTTCTTAGAACTGCATTTTCATGCGTTAACTTTTCAATCATATCTAATAGCCCTGATATTGTATGACGGTGATTTGTCATGATATCGGAATTATATCGAAAGTTTGGATTAAGCCAAAAACCAACAGCATGAAGACTTTTTTGAAGCTGATTATCCCAACGATTGTCAAAGATTTTTAGATAAGGCTCCACTCTTTTTTTTCTCATTTGAAATCTTTTTATGATTTCATCTCTGACAACATGAATAGTATAAAACAAATATCCCATAGTTGGCCTATCATCGCTATCCACCAGCACACGCATTAGAGGCTCCGTCAATTGAACAATAGTGACACATTCTTTCCAAAAAGTTGAATCTAATATCAATTCAGTGAATTTTTTTCCTCTGCTATCCCTTGCATAACTTGCTTGTGTCCAATCCCTACTAATCAACATAGCACATAAAGCATCCTTTTGAGATAAAATGTTTTGTAAAGCAATGAAATTTATGGCAAAGCGTGTTGGTGCCGGACGAAGAATCTCTCTTCCACCGGTATGTGTTCTCATAAACTAAGTCATTTAATATTTGATGTTCCAATCTATTTCTTTTCTTAGAATTATTTGTTCAAATACACTCCAATTTCTTTCACAACCAGAAGCACTGCAAATTTAATTTAGTACCTTAATTGCTAATTGTTGAAGATTTGGTGTGCACTACTTCCATAATAAGACCACCATTGATCTACAAGCAAGTAAAAATATGATTTTAAATTTGCATAACTAAAACAAAAAATAACAAAAAAAACAATAATATAAGAAAACAAAGTTATAAGTTTTTGATTACCTGGTAACACTGCATCTCTATCTACAATAGCAGATACTCGTCCAAAATCATCATCTTCTTATTTGAATAAATTCATCTCTTGAGTAAGCTTACTTCTTAGAACTGCATTTTCATGCGTTAACTTTTCAATCATATCTAATAGCCCTGATATTGTATGACGGTGATTTGTCATGATATCGGAATTATATCGAAAGTTTGGATTAAGCCAAAAACCAACAGCGTGAAGACTTTTTTGAAGCTGATTATCCCAACGATTGTCAAAGATTTTTAGATAAGGCTCCACTCTTTTTTTTCTCATTTGAAATCTTTTTATGATTTCATCTCTGACAACATGAATAGTATAAAACAAATATCCCATAGTTGGCCTATCATCGCTATCCACCAATCGTAGCACACGCATTAGAGGCTCCGTCAATTGAACAATAGTGACACATTCTTTCCAAAAACTTGAATCTAATATCAATTCAGTGAATTTTTTTCCTCTGCTATCCCTTGCATAACTTGATTGTGTCCAATCCCTACTAATCAACATAGCACATAAAGCATCCTTTTGAGATAAAATGTTTTGTAAAGCAATGAAATTTATGGCAAAGCGTGTTGGTGCCGGACGAAAAATCTCTCTTCCACCGGTATGTGTTCTCATTAAATACAAAACAAATGTGTGATTATAAATGTATTTTGTTATCTTAGCAGCATGAGTGACTATATCACTAACCTCATCCAATTTTTCAATATCATGAAACATTAAATTCAAGCAATAGGTAGCACAAGGAGACCAAGAAAGCCTACTAAATTCTTGTTCTAACATCCTCCAGACAGCAACATAATTTGCAGCATTATCAGTCACCATATGCACAATATTTTCAGTATCGACAAATAATACCACTTCTCTAAATAATTTATATAACAATTCAGAGTTTTAGAAGCTTTAGTGGCTTCAACAGATTTTAGAAAGACCGTACATCGAGGATAATACACAAGAAAATTGATAAGTGATATCTTGGCTTGATCAGACCATCCATCGGCCATAATTGTGCAACCAGTTTCCTTCCATGTGCTACGAAAACTCTCCACAAAGTTTTTAATCTCTTAAATATTTTTCAACAAAAGATATCCACGAACATCATGAAAATTAGGTGCTTTATACCCTGGATCTATAATTGCAATTGTATCAACTGCTTGTTGATAAAATTTAGAATTAACCGCATTAAAAGGAATAGAAGCATCAATTATCCATTTAGCCACTGCTAAATCAACTTTTTCTTTAGCTTCTTTGGTTTGCATTGCACTATTGATGGTTGGTTGAGCACCTAGTATAGTTCTCGGCATAAAGTATGAATAAGAACCCAAAGCAATAGGTGGAGTCCCTGATTTTGATTTCTTTGGAACACTCCGTCTCATCATGAGTGGCCTTTTTACTTTGTCAATGTTTGGGGCAAAAATAACTTCATTCTCATCATCATCATATTGTCGTGAGCCAAAAGGATTTTGTTTCTCAGATAATATCTGATTTTTCCTCTTCTTTTCAGCAAAGCTCCTCAATATTTTGCTGCATTTGATATTGAATATAATGAGAAACTTGTTTACATAACTCAACAGCTCCACCTTTAACTCCAACTAAATGATCTTTAAATCGAGAAATGTCTCCTCCTTTCAAAGCTTTTTTGCAAAATATACATATCGAACCACCTTTCTTCTTTCCACTTTCAGATAATCATTCTTCCACAATAATTTCAAGTAGGATCACTTCGACCTCTAACAGATTTATAGGGAGGAGAAGAACTTGTGGTTGAGTCTATAGGAGATGGTGATGTTGATGACATGTCTTCAATTGAAAAAGTGAACTTGTCAAATGTATAACATGATCATGAGCTAGAAAAAGAAAAAAGAATTACTCACAATTGATGATACTGCAGAAATGATTCAAACAAGGTCCTAATTTGTCAAATGTTCACAATCACATTGTTCACAATCACATTGTTCACAAATCAAGTCTTAACTTGTCAAATGTTCACATAGTTCACATTGATGCTGCAGAAATGAAGCACACAACTAAACCATACTAATTGATGCTGCAGACATTGTTCAAATGTTCACATTGTTCACAAACATTGTTCACATTGATGCTGCAAACAAATCTCGAGCTGGTTGTTAGGAGACAATTAAGCAATGCTAATCCAGACAAATTTCAAATGTTTTGCATTGATTCCTTATGCTTACGATTGCAGAACAGAGGTGATGCACATTGGAGAGACAGAGAAGATTAAACTATGCTAATACAAAGGTGATGCACATTGGAGAGACAGAGAAGATTGCACATTGCACATTGCACATTGCACAGAGAGAGAGAGAAAGAGAGACTTGGATATTGGATCGTGATTGCAGAGCTGTACTCCAAAACAGAGAGTGATCACCTGCGATTGAAATTGAAGATTATTGAAATCGAAATCGAAATTAAGAGTGAGAAGACGAAATTGAAGGCTTTTGTTATAAAAACCCTAAAAATTAGTACTTTAAATTCGAAACCCTAAAAATTAAAATCTAATCCTATGTATGTTGAAACTTGAGTGATCGACTTTACCTTAATGAAGAATCGATGAACATCAAGTATGGAATCATGGACTGTGAATTGCCGAGCTCGAGAGTGAGTAGTGAGAGTGAAGTCGAAGACGAAGAGAGAAGATGAAGATGAAGACCGTGAGAGTGAGAGAAAGCAATGAGCGAAAGAGAGTGGTGGAGTGAGAGAGAGCAGTGATAGTAAGAGTGAGAGAGAGGAGTGATAGTGAGAGCGAGAGAGAACAGTGATGGTGAGAGTGAGAGAGACCAGTGAGGTGAGTGTGAGGGTGAGGGTGAGGAAGAGACGAAGACGAAGATCACGAATGTGAAGAGAGAGAAAGTAATTTTTTTTTTTAGGTTTTAACCCTAAACCGTGATTTTTTAAAACCGACGGTTCAAGCGGTTCACGTTGAAACCGCCATTGAACCGCCGGTTCAGTTATAAAACGATATTTTTATTCAATCGAACCGCAAAATTGTTATGAGAATGGTTGAATTGGCGGTTCGGTCCAATTTTTATAACATTGTTTCTAGATTGTAGAAAATAAAAACATGAAACAGAAATAGATATAAAATAATATGAAAAAATGACACCTTGTAAAAATGAATGAAATAGAAACGTAAACAAATAATAAATACAAAAAATTAGGATTTATATGTAAATATTAATTGTTTTATAAAAATAATAAAATAATCATATTTTATAATAAAAATTTAAACTAGTCAAAATATAATTATTAATCATAAGAAAAATAATATAAAAATTATACTTAGAATTAGATAAACAAATAATTTATTAAATATTAAAAAATATATAAATAAGGATTTTGTGTAATTAGTAATGAATTTAGCAATTAAAATGTTTCAAAAAAAAAATGTTAGTGTTACATTAGACCATCATTTTAACATAAAATTAGTTTTCATATCAAATAAATTTTTTAATAAGAAATATATTAGTATTAAAATTTTTATTTTTATTTATAAATTTTTTTTACTAAGATATTGTGTTATTCAAATCAAAAATAAAATAAGATGGCAAGTTTAAGTGCCTGTTTGTAGGTTTTTTTTACTTTTCTTTTCTTTATAAGGAGAAACAAAAATTAATAGTTTTTAAAATTAAATTAAATGTTATTTAGTATTTTTACTTTTAAAAATAAACTAATTTTATAATTTTTGAAATAAAGTTAAAAGTTAAAAATTAAAATTTAAAGTTAAAATTTAAAGTTAAAGAGAAAGAGAGAATATAAAGGTAAATAAATTTATAATATAAATATATTTATAATTTTATATCTTTTAAATGACAATATAAATGGAATAAAAAGAAATAGAGTATTTAAAAAATTGATATGTTTTTAAAATAAAAAGCAAAATCTCCTTGAGTTTTTGTTTTTGTTTTTTTTTTTTTAATTTTTCTTCGTTAAAAGGAGTCTTCTTATTTATTTAAAAGTTTTTAAAATAAATTATTTGGTTAGATTTTCCTTTAAAAAAAATTATTACAAAAAACTCAATCAAACATGTAACATCGATTTTCAAGATAAGATTATGTTATCTACGCGAATCATCAAAAGCAATGGCAGGCAGCAACGCCAAGATCTTGCGTTCACACTGATATAATTCAGGTCTAGGTTTATGTTAAATCAAATGTCATTTCATGCCGTGGCGTGCCTACATAAACATAGGTCCAATAATTCTCATTTGTACGATTACATAGGAATGGGGGTGGCCTGGTGGGTGATGTCTAGCGATGGGTATTAAAGGAAATTGAAGAATTTATATTGAATGTGTTGTTGATCTATAGTTCCTACGAGCTGTTATTGAATTATTTAGTAAAACGTCAATTGAAAAATAATAAAAAATAAAGGGACTCTTTTTTTTTAAATTTTAATTTAAATATTAAAGTTAATTAATAAGGAGCTCTTGGAATTGATTTTGTCTTTCTCGAAGGCTTTTTGACTTTCTCCGCTGCCACGCTTCTCATGTTTTTGGATGAATTCTGGTGCCTCATCATTTCCGCGTACGATGCGGTGCGTAGAATACAATGAGTTGCCTGTCAGCATCAATTTATTGCGGCCAGAAGGAGACAAAGGTTTTAATATTTACTTATACCATTTAATTTTAAGAAGGGATAACTAAAAGTTGAATTATTTATCAAAATATTAGAATTTGAAATTTAATTTATTCAAATATTATGGTTTTTTATTTATTTTTTAAAATTAGTAAAGTTGATTTTATGAGAATCGATTTTTTTTTTTTAATTTTTAAAATGACTTTAAACTATCTAGAACGCTTCTTGATCGATTTAAAAAATTACACGAAATCGATTTTACAAAAATGAATTTGAAAAAAATCGAGTCTAAACTCATTTCATTTTTGACATTTATTTTACAAAGTTTGACAACAGAGAGAGGGGTTTCTAGCATCCATTTAACTTGTTTGACTAAGGGGCCTCTTTTTTCTCCACGCTTACGTTTGACCTTTTACATGTTGAGGCATGGCTGCCGTTAATGTATCTCATCATTTGGTGTCAAATCACTTAAAAGTATAAGCAAAAAAGGACATGAATATAGGGAAATAATAAATTTGATGAGAAAAAATTTTTAAATATATAAAAATTATATATATTCAGAATTTTCAATGGAAATAAAATTTGGTTTTTTTTTTTCCTTAAAAACCCTGTTCCGCCTATTTATTCTTGGTTTCAACCCCAACAGGAAACAGAGTGTCGTACCCCTGTCACGTGAGATTTAAAACTAGAAATCAGCTTCATGCAATTTTTTTTTTAATCTGTCGGGAAACATTATGAATATTTAAAGTATATTTTCTTTAAATCAAATTTGAAATCGATTTCTATGAAATCGATTTCATTAGTTTTAAAAAATCAATAGAATCATAATATTTAAATAAATATAATCCCAAATCCCAATATTTTAAAAATTAACTCACCAAAAATTGATATTAAAAGTAGGGGTGATCAAGATTCAATTTGAATCGTGAATCGAACCGAAACCGTTAGTTTAAAAATCAAATCGAAACTGTCTTTTCGATTGTAATTAAAAAACCGAAATTGAAACAAAAAACTCTAGAACCAGATTGAAATCAGAACTGGGACCGAAACCGAAACCAGAACCGAAACCGAAGCCGTATCTTTTGAATAAAAGTGATTTTTATTTTTATACAAAAACCAAAGTCACTTTAAAAACCATTGTTTTTGTATAAAATTCAAATTCATTTAAAATTTAATTTTTTTGCACAAAAATCAAAATTATTTAAAATTCAAAATTTTCGTTGTTGTGTCACAATTATAACCAAAATCATTATTGTGTCACAACAATGAATATATCCAAAAATCAAAACCGTTTAAAATTCAAAATTTTCATTGTTGTATTATAATAACAAACAATAATATTGTTGTATCACAAAATTTAAATTTCAAATTTTTATAATTGCTTTTATACATTTCAAAATTAATTATTATACAACTTTTAAAATAATAATTTTAATTTTAAAAATATGTGAAATTTCTATAAATATCGTTTTAATTTCATTTCCCTTCATAAATCAATTTTCACTTTTTATTTCTTATTATCAATATATTTTTATAATTTTCATTTTAATTCACATTTTTCAAATTCTCAACGATATTTTCAGTTTTTTATTTTTTTCTCATATTTAATTGCTCATTTTTTATTTATAATTTTATTCGACTTCATTTATTAAAAGGTATGTCGACTGATAGAAAAATAGAAAGATTAGAAATTCTTCCCAAAATGAACAATTTTATCTTAATTTGTTTTTTAGATAAGAATCCCAATACATAAATATTAAAATTAAAAATGATGATCAACGACCTTTAGAGACAAATTAATTTAAGTAGCAAATTGATCAACTAATGATGATTTAGAAATAATTTGGAAAGAGATGTTAACTAATATTAAGAGTATCTATAGGGAGGTTCTTGGTGTATCTAAGAGTCAAATCCCAATAGGTAAGGAATCATAGTGGTGGAACGAAAAATACAAACTATGATCCGAACTAAACAAGAGTGTTATAGGAATTTTAAAGATAATAGTAATAGCGATAGATATGAAAAATATAAAAATATAAAAATTGAACTAATAGTATATTTGTAAAGAACGAGTACATAAAAAAATATTTGATGAATTATTTTGATAATTTATTTAATATTAAAAATATAAGAAATATAAAAAATATCGAGATATTTATAAAAGAGATTAATAAATATTTTAAATGTAAAATTTGTTCCTATGAAGTAAAAGAGATTTTAAAGAGAATGAAAAATAATAAACCCATAGAACCTGATGACATTCTCATAAAAGTGTAAAAATGTGTAGATGAATTTGGTATAATAATTTTAACAAATATTTTTAACAAAATTTGGCAAATTAAGAGAATACTCTAAATATGAAAAAAAAAGTATAATTATACCACTATATAATAATAAATGAAACATATAAGATTGCTTTAACTATAGACAAATTAAATTTATGAATTATACTGTGAACTTATGGAAGAGACTGATAAAGTATAGATTGAAATTTGAGATAAATGTGTTTCAAAATCAATTCGGATTTATATCAAAAAAATTTATCACGGAAACAATCTACTTATTAAAACATTTGATGGAAATATATAAATCACAAAAGAGAAATCTACATATAGTATTCATTGATATAAAAAAAGTATATGATAGGATTGCTAAAAACGTATTGTGATGGACGCTGATATCATCTTGAAATACATTAATTTCATTAGAGATATGTGTGAGGGAGTTGTAACTAATATAAAAACTTGCAGGGGTTTAAGCGATAGCTTTTCCATTAATATTAGATTCCATTAAAATTCGATATTAAGTCTTATTCTCTTTGTAATAATGATAAACGAAATCATAAAAAATATTCAATATAAAAAACTATAGTATACATTTTTTTATAGATAATATAGTATTGGTTGATAAAATTAGAGATGAGTATTAATATTAAATTAGAGTTATGGAGGGTCACACTAAAATTTAGAGGGTTTAGATTGAGTAAATCGAAAATTGAGTATATGAAATATAGATTTAGTGACAGTTATCAAAATAATAAAGAAATGATTAGATTAGATGAATAAAATATACAAAAAATGAACGATTTAGATATTTTGATTCCATCATTCAAAATGATGACAATATAGATGAAGATGTGAACTATAGAATACAAGTGGATTGAATGAAATGGAGAAAAGTATTTGAAATTCTTTGCGACCGCACATGCTACTGCATTTGAATGGAAAGTTTTATAAAATCGAGATAAAATCTATACTATATGGTACTGAGTGTTGGGTTATTAAATAATAACAAAAAAATTATTGTAATAGAAATGTAAATATTTAGCTAGATGTATAGCAAGAGTAGATGAAATAGAATTAAAAATGAAAAAATTGGTAACAAGTTGAGAGATAATTCAATTTTGAATAAAATGCAATAATATCGTCTGAAATGATTTGAATATATTTAAAGAAAACCAAAAATCACATCGTTTAAGAGAATCGAGAAATTAAATATAGAAAATCTAGTAAAACGTAAAGATAGACTGCTGAAAATTTAGATACAAATTATCCGTAAAAATATGATAGTTAAAAATTTAGATGAGAAGATAATCTTGGATAAAAATGAGTAGTATAGAAGAATCCGTATAAATTAAATCAACATATATATATATATATATATATATATTTTTTATATTTGTCTCTCAAATACTTGACTGCCATTGTTAGAATTAAAATTCAGATTGTTGTTATTGTTGAAAATGATGATCAACAAAAAAAATATATAGAAAAAGAAAAAATGTTGAAATCTAACATTTTTAAAGTACATTTGCAAAAAGGCTTATTTCTTAAATGATCCTATACAAATTATTTACAATTATTGTGGACAATAATTAAAATTCAAAAAAGATAGAGGATATGGTATATTTAGAAAGCATTTGAATAATTAGTATCAAACTCAAATTGATCGTGATAGAATACAAACCTAAACATCCGGATTTGCATTTTCTAATTCTTTTTATCTTTTTATTTATTTCAATAAAAAAACAAAGAATTAGCTAAAATGATTGCTATTGAACATTTATTTTTTAGTTTTAGTAAAAAAATATGATTTGTTAATTATTTTTCATATGCTTTAAATCTTTCTGCAAAATGTATGCTAGAACCACTGTTACACATATAATTCATAAACTTTATAAAAAAAAGAAAAATGATTTACAAAAATTTTTCAAAAATTTAAATGGTCAAGTTTCTATATATAGTGATACTTTGAATGATCACAGACAACAACATTCATAATGTCATTGGATTGGTGATGGTTGAAATATTCAAAAAACGTATCATTGAATTTAGAGTTTTTGATGAAAGATATACAACTGAAAATATTTCTAAAATTATTAGTTTAATTTTATAAGAATATTTTGCTAATACTACTTCTATTAGAAATTTAGAAAATATTGGTAAACATAATTTAGGTGCCAAATTTTTTCATATAAGATATTCATGCCATGTATTAAATTTATGCAATGAAGATAAATTAAAATATTTTGAAATTTATCTTACTTCTATTAAAAATGTGATTTATTATTTATGGAATCATTCAAAACTAATGAAAGATTAGACTAGATTTTATAAGGAAAATGGAAAAAGATCGAAAAGATTTTCTAAAGATGTTCCAACGTATTGGAATTCAAATTATGAATTATTAAATAAATTATTTTCTTATAAACAATTGTAACGTGTTTTTATAACAAATAATATTAGTTCTATTATTTTATATCCACAACAATGGAATATTTGTGAAAAAATTTAAAATTTATTAAAAGTATTTAATGATACTATATATATATTGTTTGGTATTTATTATCCTACATTTTCATTATTTTTACTAGTTTGTATTAATATTGTAAATAGTATACAAAAGAATGAAAATGATGAAAATTTAAAAGAAACAAGAAACAATTAATCTATTGAAAATAAAATGGTACAATTAAGTTTGTGAAATTTCTAACATTTATCTTGTTGCTAATATTTTTTGTTCCAAATGTAAATTTGATAGTTAATTTGACTATGACTTTGTATGTTGAATATTTAGAAATAGATGATTATGATATTATACAAAAAAGAAAATTATATTAGAAAATTATTTTTTGATATATATGTTAAATTTAGTGTGATATTTGATAAATTTACTCAATAATTTTCTTAATATATAAATTTTGGAAAATTTTTTAAAATAAGTAAAGCTGAACAATTATTATTTCAAAAGAAACTAATAGGTTTATCAAATTCTGCATTTGCAATTGATTTATATCTAATAATTTCTTTTAAATTTAGTGTCTACCCATCATGATTTTTCAGTTCTAGAATGGTGGAATAGCATTCAAACAATTTTCCTATATTATCACAAATTATTAAGCAAATTTTAACAACTCCTACCTTAATTGTGGCGGTTAAACAAGTATTAGTATGGAGGGAACATTTTGGATGAGACAAGATCATATATGACTTCCGAATCGCTTGAGGCACAAACCTATCTAAATGATCGGTGCATAGTAGAATTTAGACAACAAGAGATAATAAAAAAGAATAATGAAGATTTATATGATATTACAACTGAAAGCACATTAACCGTTATATCTGATGATATTTTAGATTAAGTTAAGGTAAGGAGATCATAAATTCAAATGGTAAGTGAATTCGTGGACTTTGATTCCTTTAAACCCTAAAAGAATACATATGCAACTTAATTTATATAAATTAAGTTCAAGACATTTTCTTTATTATTTTTTTAATTATAAAAATAAAGAATTAAATATGCAATATATTGTGATTATAAGATAATATATATATTTTTTTGTTTGGTAATGGAAAATTGTTAACTAAATAGGTTTTGATAAGAATGTTTTTATAATAAATGTTTGATTTGAAGAGTTGTGTACACTACCAGAAAATGAGATTTCAGGGATGGAAAAATCCGTCGATAAAAGTCCATTTTTCGTCGTTAAAGGGTATCAGCGACGGATTTTTTTTGTCGCTAAATCCGTCGCTAATAGTTACGTCACTAAATATGCTAAAAAAAAATTCACTCAAATCGTTCAGCCAACCCCTTTAATTCCTGGAAAAATGCCTCTAGCGTGCTTCGAATCCAGGAACAAAGACACCTCCATGACCAGCACAATCACCAAACCACACCCCATATCTAATTATATTACTTTTTTTTACTTATTATCTTTATCTCATATTTGTAATATTAATAAAATAATATAAAATTATAATTTTTTAATAATAATAAAATAATATAAAATTATAATTTTTAATAATAATAAAATAATACAAAATTATAATTTATTATAAAATAATGAAATTATTTTATTTTATCTTAAAATAACATAATAAAAAACTTTAAAAAATAAAATAATATTATCCTTCTACAAAATAAAATAAAAATAAAAATAATTATATTAAAAGAAATTAAAAAATTAAAAAAAATCCATCGCTAATTTTTTTGTCAGTAATCTGTCGCTAATTTTTCAGTCAATAATCCGTTCTGATGGGTTTACAAAAAATTAAAAAAAAATTTAAAATTTAAAATTTTAAAAAATTTAAAAATCTGTCGGTAAAATTTCCGTCAATAAAATTTTCATCGGTAATTTGTCGCCAATAGGTTTACAAAAAAATTAAAATTAAAAATAAAAAAGTAAAAAATTTATAAAAAATCCATCACTAATCCATCAGTAAAATTTCTATCAGTAATCCATCACAATTCTGTCACTATTACAGATGAAAAAAAATTTATCGGTAATTTTTTGTCACTAAAAGTCCATTTTCTAGTAGTGGTATAACAAACAAATCTATCTAAATAAAAAGTCGACCTGCAAAACTTGAGTCTAAGTAAAATTTAAACACAAATCAAGTTAAGTTAACATAAGTAGTAAAATTTAAACACAAATCAAGTTAGATTAACACAAATCAACCTAAATAATGAATAAAGTTCAGTTCTAAACGAGTTAAACTGGAACCAAATCGAAATCGAACGGTTGAGGAACTGAAACTGGAACCATCTATAAGTGGTTCAGTATTGGTTCCCATGGATGATGAACGGGAGTTGTGGTCACCCCTAATTAAGAGGTCTTTCTTGTAGTGAGCACTATCTGATTTTCTATTTCAGAAGGTTTATTTAATTTTCAATTTTGATTTTTGATAAAATCAAATTTTAATTTACTTATTTGAAAGATTATCAATTTTAATAATTTTTATTTTGATTCAATCGATATAACCGAAATAGTTAAAAAAATATATATTTTTAGATAATTTTATTCATATAAATATTAATAAAATATTATTACCAAAAGTTAAAAGAAAAAAATATTATAATTAAAAATTTAAAAGAGATGATATAATATTATGATTAAAAGTTAAAAGAGAAAAATATTTTAAAATTTTTTTTACTAAATTATAATGTAATGTTATTTTTTTATGAACTACTTGTAGCTTAATAGTTTAAAATTTTCATACGTTGTTATTTTATTTAAAATTTGAATTTTGAAGTTTTTTAAATTATTATTTGATGAATTATGAATTTTAAATTTTAAAATTATAATTTATAGTTGTTACATAGATAGAAATATAAGGTATTGTTACTTAAATTCTTTATAAATATTTCAATAATTCGATCAATTTGGATCGTCGAATCAAATTAATCATCTAATTTGATTAAACTGAACTGTTATTTTTTAGTCTATTAGATTATATTATATGAATTTTGATTACAATTTGACTGATTGCGTATCCTTACTTTTAAGTTTTGGGATTTTTAATTAATTTTAATATTTAAATTAGAATTTACATAAAAAATCCTATTATACTTTTTTCTTTTACTTTTGGATGGACATGTCACTGGGTGGTTTACTCTTGGTCCATAATAATTATGGATTGACAATGCATTAAGTATAAACCTGAACGCTACAAAATAAAGTACACACTCAAATGGCATCGTAGCGATGCCATTTGTAACACCAAAAAGAAAGCAACACAAGGTGAAAGAACATCGCTAGGCGCGGAAGTGTCAAGAAGATGTGTCACCGTAATAAAAAAATAAAAAATATTAAAAAAGTGCTTTTCAACGCTATTTTTGCGATGATTGCAAATTTTGCAATGCCAAGTAATGAATTAGTAACGAAAAACAAGTCACGTTGTCCTTTTTTTTTTAAATTATATTTACGATATTTAGAATCATAGTCCAATTATTTTATTTTAAAACTTACAATGACCCATTTAAAAATTACCCTCCAACGTAATTTGTTTTATCCTAAATTATGAGTTGAACTCAGAATCTTAATTAAAAAATTTAGCGCCACATCATACTATACGAACTGACCGTTAGTTAAGTCACATTGTCCTTGAATCCGTTTTTAAAAACATTTGAATCGTATTAATTAAAATGTGATATCGGTGATGAAAATCAATCAAAAAAAAAAAAGAAAACACATTGCTAAATGTATCGTAGCACGAAAAATTATGACAACTCGCCATGCAGGATCACTAACTTAACTAGTTTAATATTAAACTTAATACTAACGATAGCATCACTAATTTTGTTCGTGACGGTCATTGCAAAATATGATCCAAGAAATTCAAGTATTTTGCATCACTGGATGTTGTCTTGAAAAGCTTTTGCAAATATTTTATGAGACCAATTTCTTATGTCACAAAATGTTATTGCAAAAAATATTGCAATGCAACTATGGCCATCGCATTATCTCGTTTTTGCAAAAATAATAATTATGATGATTATACAAGTTTATAACAAGTTTGAGATCATGCAACAAGTGTCATGATAAGATGAAGAGCTCAAGAATGGCTAGGATAAAAAATGGCAAATTTTATTTTAAATAGACTGTCAAGATCGATTTCAAACTTTTAGTAATTAAAATATTTTGATTAAAATATATAGTTCAAATCTCTCAATAATAGATTTTCTAATCTTAATTTCTCAAAATAGAGGATGTGATTATTTTTTCAAGATTTTTAAATTAAAATAGGTTTGGTAAAATAGTAATGGCTATTTTTAAAACCCTAAATTAATTTTGAAAATCCTAAGAGAACATATCACCAAAAAAAAAAAGAACCCTAAGAAAACACTTTTCAAAATATTCAGAAAAATTAGGAACATGCCAATGAGTTTTAATTTAAATTGCATCATCCTCTTTCCTTTTTCTATCGAGATCTCGAATTTGTGCCTTCTCAATGTAAAAAAAAAAAAAAGGGAACACGACCCAAACACTATAGAACTAGGCACACAACCTAAAATTCCAATGGCAGAGTCCAAGGTCTAAAACCACCAAAATGGCTCACAACAACCAAATGAACCAATTAGTTTGGACACAAATCAGTGGAGGACCAATCCGGCCAATTTATGGCCAAGACTATTCATCTGGCCAACTGAGTCTACAATAATCCAACGAGCTAACACAGCTTCATAGGGCCTACTGAAACTCAACAAGTAACACGCAGACAACAGCCCAATGGCTATCATGGTTTCATGGGTATCATGTCATCAAAATACTGAGGTACAGGTATTGGAAGAGCCAACCTTTTAATGAGTCTTACAGTACCCAGCTGTGCTAAATCTAGATGTCGATTGGGGGTAAGTATCTACTTTCATAAAAAAAAAAAATCAAAATACCTAAATATCAAATATGCATCGAGCATTATGAACTTAATATCACACACACACAAAAGGCCCATTCAATATCTCCAAAAATTTAAGATTTCAAAGATGCTTAAACTAACAAGATAACCACCAAATATGAAAACATTAGAATCTAAATTGCCTGACATGCAACCATGCAACATGAATAATAAAAGCATATGATCTAGGATACTTGTTATTCTAAGTTAGACAAGACATTTTCTCATCTCATCAAACTAGACAATTTCACAAGAGAAACATAATTTAATCCACACATTGTCCATGTAGTCTTACATAGGACTGACAATTGGACTAGGTTAGGCTGAGCTCGACCTGTTTTGAAGGGCCAAAGAGAAAGACACTTTTTTTTTAAGTCTTCATGTACCTTTGGCCCCAACCGTACTCTCCTTAGTCTGTCCTCTAATCTTATAACATCCACAAAAACACACACATGCTCTATCTCTCTCTCTCTCTCTCTACCTAAGATGTTGCCCTTAACAGCTTTGGAAGAAAACACGTCTTAATAGCCAAAACCATCACAGAGGCTTATCCATATCAATATTATCAACATTTTCCTTATCTCCATCACTATTTTCTTGATCTTCTCTCCTCCAAAACGTAAAAAAGAGAGACACCTTTTTCCTTTTCCCATTTTTCCCCATTCCTATCCTAAACCCTGAGTTGTATGTACATTTCCAGAGAGAAAGAGAGAGAGAGAGAGAGAGAGAGCATTCTTCTTCAATTGGTCGTTACCCTGCAAATGTTAAAAGCACTCCTCTTCTTCAATTGGCACAGGTAAACAACCTTGAGAACGGTATAGTGGTTGGCAGCGGCTCGATCTCCTCTTAGTCCTCCATCTCATCCTCTATCTCCATCAGCACCGTTGCTCTATTGGCATTGGAACCTAAGTACAGAGACAAACTCTTCTGTGACTCTGAAACTTCGGATATTGGAGTTAAAGGGTTGTATGTGTGGTGGTGACCACCCAAAGAGTCCTCTTGAGATCATCTTCATTAGAAAATTGAATCAATTCCCCCTCTCTGATATTTTTTGGATTTAAATTGAGCTTGAGATTGGCTTGAAATGGGTTTGAGACTCTTTTAATTGTTTGAGTTGAGCTTGAGCCTTAATATATCGAGCTTTCTCGAGTCGAGCTTAGACTTGAACCCATAAAATTTTAAATGGGCCAAACCTAAACTGCACCGGAGTTTCAAGGACTCACTCTTTAGATCCAAGAGTTTGCCACTGATGGAAAGGGAAGAAAGGATGTAGGAGGATTTTGAGGAAGATGATGAGTTCGATGAATATGGTGAAATTTAAATGGAGGTGGGACTCATCGATGCCCACTGTTCGTGTTTCTGATGATCAAATGCGTCTTCTCCGACGTCAATGGGTTAGCACTTCCTTCAAATTTGGATTCTTATAATATGGAAGGTAAGGAGTGGAAGAGGGTTTTTACCATGTAGAACTCTCAGATAAGTCATATTTTTGCTGAACAATAACAGGGAACCTTGAGTGATTCAAGACCACTATTTGGTTATGATGAAGTGGAGACTTTGGTTTGTTCCATCCGAATTGGCAATTCGTCAGACAGCAGTTTGGATCCAACTCCTTGGATTTCCAATCAAAATTTTTTTATGAGAAAGTGTAGTACAATGTCGGAAAACAAATTAGTCAATCTCTTTGGATACATATTAACATGCAATGGCCATACTTGGAAAGTATGCCTGTATTTGCATGGAGATTGATCTAACGAAGTCTCTAATCCCTCAAATTCAAATTTGGAAGTAGATACAAAGAGTGGAATATGAGGAACTCCACTAGATATGCTTCTAGTGTGGTCAAGTACGTCACTCGAAGGAACTGTGTAAGGTGGGATGTGAGGTGTTATTAGTGGCAGAGAGGTCTCTGGCCTCTTTCGTCCAAAATTTTAGACAACCACTTCAGTCAAAAATAATGAAGAAGGAAATAAAGGATGGGTTTGGCCCGTGAATGTAGGTGCAATGGAAATCGAGGAGGTCTAGTGATTGATCGGCAGTGGAAGTAAAGCTGGCGGGTCAGTTTCTGCAAATCCAATTCGATTGGTTGGTGGATCTGACGATCAGAGAAGATGATTCATCTACTATAGCCAATGGACAGTCAAAATCGATTCACAAAAGGGAGGCCTTATCACACTTGGGCTAGCATCGTGGACCAAGGGTCGAAGAAATGGGTTATGGGATGTATCATGGGAAGGGGGCTTCAGGCCCAAAATGAATGAGCCTTCATAGGCCCAACATGCTCCAAGGGACCCCTAATGTAGGGTCTAGCAATGCAAAGCCTAGTTCAGCCCACACCAGTTTTGGATCTAGTTTCAGGTTGCATGCCTATGAACCTTTGACTACTACTTTGGACTCGGATTCTTTCGGGCCCAAGACCCTAGCCTCGGGTAACCCCTCCTAGATCAATTTTGTTAGCATGTCTATCATCCGTCTGGATAAAAACTATTTTTCAGAACGAACAATACAATAACACATAGCTAATAGTAAGGGTATAAGGCAATTCCAGTTTTCAACCCCCCTGTCGCTATTGAATGCTTCCAATAAGGGTCCAATGTCTCAGCCGATATAGGAGGATCAATTTTTAGGCCAGGCGTTAAGGATTCATAATCCTGAAAACACCAGCAAAATCATTGATAGACTGGAAGAGGTAGGGCAAGCCTATACGGTTTGGATTAACGCAGGCCGGCCCATATCTACTTTGACTACTACTCAATAATAGTGATTTTTGTAGGCCCTCCCACTAAGGAGGGAGTTGGGGAGACAACTGTCCACGGGAGCTGTTAAGCCCTATGGGTACGCTCCTTTACTACTTTCATTTTTTTTAATTATTTATGTTTATAATTCATCCACTATTGGTTTGGAATGTAGGAGTAATGCATAATTCATGATTTCACCATGTCACCAAGAGGCTAACCAAACTCTATTGCCCTAATGTGATCTGTTTAATTGAGACTAAGCACAATTCATAGTGGCTTTCGAGTTTTCTTAAGAGCCCAGGTTATGATCGGAGAATTTGTTGTTTTAGTTTTTGGATTTTCGGAGTGGTCTATGGTTGGTATGGAAATCAGTGAATATTGACATTACAGTGGTTTTTAGTTCAGACCAATTAATCCCTTGGTGTGTTTAGTCAGGGAGAGTGACTCGTTTGTTACTTTGTATATATTTAGCCAAGTTATGTTAAGAAGGTAGAGTCTTGGCATGATTTAAGTATTTTTGTAGCTAACATGACTGGGGTATGGTTTGTTTTAGGGGATTTTAATGGCATTGTGGGTCAGTCGGAGACAAACAATAGGCAATCTAGGGTAATGTCTAGAGCTAAAAAATTTCGGGACTAGTGATGTTAGTGTAACTTTTATGATATGAGGGAGTAAGAAATCAATTTACTTGAATTTGAAAATGAGATTCCCTAGTTTGAGGTAGTTTGGCTTCATCACCCCATTACATAGTGATCATCACCCCATCCTTCTTCATACTAACATGTTACCTCCTGCTCTCTGAACGTCTCAACCTATTAGGTTTGAGGTAGTTTGGCTTCATCATACACAGTCTAATCAATTTTTGCATCCGTTTGGAGAGAGGGTGATGGTGGGCAGTCATTGGTGGGCTCCTTCAAGTCATCTACAACAGCCCTTAAGATTTGAAATAAGTAGGTATTTTGGAATATTTTAGTAGGAAATGTTGTCGTGAAGTTCAGTTGAGAGGCATTTAGGTTTCCCAGATTAGGATCACTTAGTTTCTCTGAGAAAACTTGAGGAGTGATTACTAGGGAGTATCGCTAGATTCTAGATATGGAAGAGACCTTTTGGCACTAGAAATCTAGGATTAAATGGTTTTGCCAAGGGGATAGGAACACCTACTTTTACAACCTATCCATGCTTATCCATCAAAATCCAGTCGAATTTCCTAATTAAAGGTTAATGGGGAGTAGTGTCATGATCAACAGTAGCTTAATGAACATGCTTTGGCGTATTCCAGGGACTTATTTGTGAGGGACTCTCTCAGTAGAGGTTATGGGATGTATGACAACTGGCAATAGACTATTAATGGGGAAGATAAGATCCAGCCGACTTGCCATATCAATCTAGGTGAGATACGGACGACAATCTTCTCAATGAAGGGTCTTAAAGCACCGAGTTCTGATAGTATTCAAATTTTGTTTTATCACAAATTTTGTGATATTATTCATCCTATCTTGTTTTAGTTTGTTTGGGAAGCATTGTGGAATGGTTTCTTCCTGCCGGAGATCTTTTAGTCCCCTTATTGTTCTAATTCTGAAAACAACTTGTCCGGGTAGTTTACAAGAATTCCATCCCATCAGTTTGCTTAACACTAGATATAAAGTGCTTGCAAAGGTATTATTATTCTATAGCGGGTAGACGGCAATATTAGCTGAGATTTTTTGGGGAAAACTCTTCAAGATTTTTAGATCCCTTCCTTTTTGGTCCATTTGATCATGTTTGCACTCTTCCACACTCAATTTACTCTGATTTGGAATGGGGAAACTCTCCCTTATTTTGCCTTAGGAAGGGGATTGAGATAAGGTGATCCTTTGTGCCCTTACTTTTTTATTTTGGTTATAGAAAAATTATCTTACATGGTATAAGCTCAAGTGAGTGAAGGTTCTTGGCCTCCTATATGCACCTTGCGTACAGGCCCGAGTATCTCCCTCCTGTCCCTTTGTGGATGATCTCATTCTATTTGCAGATGTTAAACCCAGTGTAATGACTATAATTTTGGACTATTTTTAGGAATTCTCAGAGAGTAATATTTCTAGACTTGTGTATACTGTCAACCTTACCTCAAAGCGAAATAAGACTATTGGAGGGAGCTGACCTCCATTGCAGATAGCATGCTCGAGCCTTAGATAGTGATGGGAGACTTCAATGACATAGCTAGATCTAGTGAGACTAGTAGAATGGTGGATTTCTCTTGGAAAAGATTTAAAAGATTTTGGAGATAGTGAAGAATGTGTAATCTTATTGACATCAAGTAAGAAAGCCCTTAGTATACTTGGACGGGGAAGAGGAAAGGTAGCATAATGCTTCACTAGAAACTAAACAGAGGGTTGTGTAATTTGGTAGCTAAATTCCTCTTCCCGGAGATGAAGTTGATGAACTTAACTAGATTTCGTGGAGATCATTGTCCAATAAGCCTAAACACAAACCTCTTAAGCCCTCCCACCAAAGACAGGAAGCCTTTCAAACTTGAAGATACCTTGTTTACCCATCCCAACTTCAGTAAAGTGTTTACTAATGCTTGGATGAATGAAAAAGGCTCACTTGAGGTTACCACTTAATCAGTTGTTGAAGAGTTAAAAAGGTTGGAATAAGTTGGAATTTGGAAACATCTTCTATCGAAATAGAGCTCTGGAAGGAAGATTGAAGAGTATCCAGTAAGCCTATAATTACTCTCATTTTATGCAACTTCAGGAGTTAGAATCTAAGTTGCTGCAGGAATTCCATTCAATTCTGGAGCAAGAGGAAATTTTTTAGTACCAAAAGTCTAGAGTTAAGTGGTTATTAGAGGGGGACAAAAATACAAAATTCTTACATGCCACAACCAAGATTAGAAGAAGTGCTAACAAAATTGTAGCTCTAAAAATCAATGGCAATTGGTGCTTCGATTAGGATACTTTAAAGTGTCATGCCATCTTATTAGAGGGGGACAAAGATACAAAATTCTTACATGCCACAATCAAGATTAGAAGAAGAGCCAATAAAATTGCAGCTCTAAAAATCAATGGCAATTGGTGCTTCGATCAGGATACTTTAAAGTGTCATGCCATCTCCTATTTTTCTGGTATGTTTGCCGGTAGGAAGGTTCCCGAGATGGGTGGTAGGTTCAAAGCTTTTAGGAACAAGATTAGCTTAGAAGATCAAAGGAGGCTGTGCAGTAAGTTTGGGGAGGATAAAATTAAAAGAGTAGACTTTTCTATGGATGGTCTAAAAGCTCCAAGACTAGGAGGCTTCCAACCTCTGTTCTTCTGGTCTATAGTGAAGGACAATGTGTGCAGATTTGTGAATAAGGCCTTGGAGGATGGCTACTTCTGTCCTATTATAACCAGAGCTCATATGATTCTAATTCCTAAAGTAACCAACCCTATGGACATGTTAGACTATGGACCGATTAGTCTATTAAATACATCCTTCAAGATCCTCAGCAAATGCCTGGTTCTTAAATTAAGGCCGCTCCTACAAAACATGATTGGATCCTATCAGAGCAGTTTCCTTTTAGGTAGAGATACTCTTGACAATGTGATAGCACTTCAAGAAGTGAACCACACCATAAGACACTCTAGGAGTAAGAGATACTCAATGATCATTAAAATCGATCTCAAAAAGACGTATGATAATGTCAATTGAGAATACTTAGCTAAAGTCCTGTTTGAGATCGACATCCCCATTAATATAGTGAAACTTATTATGTTTGCGGTTTCTAATGGGGAAACCTCCATCATTTGGAATAGTGAAACTCTTCCAGCTTTCAAACCCAAACAAGGGTTAAGACAAGGTGATCATCTTTTTCTTTATCTTTTTTTGTTGGTAATGGAAAGGTTGGCTCTAATGATCTAAGAGAAAGTTAGAAAGGGTGTGTGAACTACTATCAAAGTAGCAAGAGGGGAGCCAATGTTCTCACCTCTTCATTACAGATGATTTAATCCTCTTCACAGAGGCGGAGCATCTAAACTCAATAACATTCTAAGCTGCCTAAAGGAATTCTCAGACGAGTGGTCTCCAAGTTAATTCGGCTAAATCTAAGATTTGGATCTCGCCAAAAGCTCTAAGACACTTAAAAGCCTCTCTTGTTGCATGTAGCTACGGAGAACTTGGGAAACTATCTGGGAGTGTTGATTATTCATGGTAAAGTCAACAAGACTTCTATGACCAGCTCATGGATACAATTCAGGATAAGTTAAACAACTAGAAAGCCAAGCTATTAAGCACTGCGAGTAGAAAATGTTGAACCAATCGGTTATGGCCTCAATTCCTATTTATACCATGCAAATGGCATAGTTGTCGAAGAATACTTGCCACTCGATGAGTTGGAAAGTAGTTTGCGACTCCAAGTGGGAGGGTGGTTTAAGAATAAGGAGTATGAGAGATTATAATATCGTGATGATGGCCAAGTTGGGTTGGAGAGTCATGAATGATGATAGGGCCATATGGGTGAAAATCCTAAGGAACAAGTACTTCAAAAGTGATAATCTTTTGGAGTATAAAAGAGGATGCAACACCTTTGTCGTGTGGAAAGGCATTTGCTCTAATCGAGATTGCCTTAAGAAAGGTATTAAAAGGAGAATTGGTGATGACAATTCTACAAGTTTTTGGTATGACCGATGGCTTGGCAAGGGAGTGCTTGTGGATGATGCTTTAATCCCTAGGGAGGACTGCTCTTCAGTGGCTAAAGTTAATCAATTTTGGGACGACAAAGGCAGATGGAAGATGGAGGAGCTAGCAACAATTCTTCCTAAAAATAAAGGAGAGGAAGTTAGAGCAATGTCTATCCCTAGAGACAGTTCTAGATGTGACTCATTATTTTGGGTTGAGAAAGCAGATGGTGAATTCACGTGGCCTCTGCCTATTGGTTTTATAAGAAAGACCTAAGTCCTGAACAAGAGATGGTTGTAGACTGGAGGTGGATTTGGAAATTGAAATGTCCATAGATGACCAAAGTTTTCTTGTGGTTGGTAGTAAAAGGCAAAGTTTTGACTTAATCAAAGCTAAAGAGGAGAGCAGTGGTGAAGGAAGATGTCTATGATATCTGTAAGAAGGAAGAGGAAACCTTGATCCATGCCTTGAAGGTCTGCAATCATACTCGGAACATTTGGAGTCAAGTGATGAAGGATAATGTCTCTGTAGCTAGCTTTTGGAGCAAGTCGGGCTATAATTGGCTTAAGAATGGGGTGTACAAGAAATTCAAGTTCTGTTGGGAGGAGGAAGAGGTGGGTTTTGCCTTCATAGTTTGGTCTATTTGGAAGTCAAGGTGCTATGCTATCTTCTAGAAGAAGATTGAGCCCCCTCTGCAGGTGGCCAAAAGAATCATTTACACGTTGAACTCTATCTCTAACAGCCTTAGTCGGACAAAAGAGGGAGAGGATGTGATATCTGTGGTATGGTTAAAACCTATGATTGATAGAATTAAGCTCAATGTTGATGGTGGAGCTGGGATCGAGGTGGCAATGCTAGTGCAGAGGGCTTTTTTAGGAATAACAAGGGGGAATAGATATATGGTTTCTGGGCTAATGTGGGTACTACGATGGGTGGCTTGGCAGAGATATGAGACCTAAGAGAGGGTTAAGGATACCAAAGGATAGCAAAGGATACGGATTTTAGGGATCTAATTGTTGAAAGTGACTCTCTTAATGTAGTTGATGCTGTGGATATGAGAGTTATTACAAACCATCCGTGAAGAAACATAGTTTTGGATTGTAATGAAATTATGAAAGAGTTGAACATTCATCATATTTTGCATGTCTATAGGGAGGCCAACAAATATGCAGATAAATTAGTTGAGTTAGGGAAGGAAATCCAGCCTGGCCTTGTAGAATCTTCCAGTCCTCCACCAGGGGTGGATCCTTTCTTGAATCTTGATCTGGCGGGAAGCTCTTGGGCTAGAAGAAGAAAGAAGTTAGCTCACCATTAGACATCCCATCCAAGGGATGCTTGAGTTGGGTTTCGGTCTCTGCTTTGTGTTGCTTTAGTTTCCTTTTCAGGTTTTTTTTTTTTTTTTTTTTTTTTTTTGCTTTTCCCTCACTACCTGTACAAAAAAAAAATAGCAAAAGATTAAAAAACATTATTATAAGGGTAAAGTTTGGAAGCTAAATAGTTGTTCAAATAAAATGAAAAAAGAATGTTAAAAAATTATCTCAAAATATAAAGTTTTATATGATGCAAGTATTAATTTAGATTTAGAGAAACAATCAAACAAAACCGGTACCAAAAAAAAAGAAACAATCAAACAAAAGGAAAAATGGTTCATGGTCCGAAATCTTCTGGGGCCGGACTATGTTGGCCAAGCTCAACTTCATGGAAAGCCCATCCCAGCCAACCTCCATTTGGCCCATGAATGAAAACGACGCCGTTCTCATACATTAATGGGGGTCTACGACATGAATCCCAAGACACCATACCAAGCCTAACATCTAGCGAAACCCTAGCGCCTCCCGCCTCTGTCTCTCTCCCACTACTTAATTCTCTCTCCCCACGGAGAGAAACCCTAGCCCCACTCTCTTTGCTCTCATTTCATTTCATATCCTCTCTCTCTCACATCCCGAGTCCTAACGATGGCCATGGCCATGCCCCAGACTACTAAGGAAACCCTACTCTTCCGTGGGGTGATGGTAGGCCACACCGACATGGTGACGGCGATCGCAACCCCGATCGACAACGCCGATATGATCGTCTCGTCCTCTCGAGACAAGTCCGTCATGGTTTGGCACCTCTCCAAGGACGAGACCAACTTCGGCGTTCCTCGCCGCCGTCTCACCGGCCACTCTCACTTCGTCGAGGATGTGGTCCTCTCCTCCGACGGCCAGTTCGCTCTTTCCGGCAGCTGGGACGGCGAGCTCCGCCTCTGGGATCTCAACACTGGCACCTCTGCTCGCCGTTTTGTCGGTCACACCAAGGACGTCCTCTCTGTTGCCTTCTCCATCGACAACCGTCAGATCGTTTCTGCTTCGCGTGACCGTACCATCAAGCTCTGGAATACCCTCGGTGAGTGCAAGTACACGATCCAAGACTCTGATGCGCATACCAACTGGGTGAGTTGTGTGCGATTTAGCCCTAATACTTATCAGCCGATGATCGTCTCCGGTTCGTGGGATCGGACTGTGAAGGTCTGGAATCTGACGAATTGCAAGTTGAGGAATACGTTGACGGGCCACAGTGGTTATGTCAACACTGTTGCTGTTTCACCAGATGGGTCGTTGTGTGCCAGTGGAGGCAAAGATGGGGTCACATTGCTTTGGGATTTGGCTGAAGGCAAAAGACTGTATTCGCTTGATGCAGGGTCTATTATTCATTCTCTGTGTTTCAGTCCCAACAGGTATTGGCTTTGTGCTGCAACTCAGGATTCTGTGAAGATTTGGGACTTGGAGAGTAAGACCATTGTAGAGGATTTGAAGCCTAATGAAAGCACCAATCTTCCCACTGGTGGAACCACCTCCAGCAATTCTAAGAAGGTATTGATATCGTCTCTCTCTCTCTCGTGAAGTTTTAAGCAGTTTATATTACTCTAGGTCTTTTTATTTTCATGTCGCTCTTGGATCTGCGGTTTGTTTATGTTTTTCGTCTGTTAATATGCTATATGTTAATTTAGAGAGTTTTGTGATTTATCACTTCTGGGTATTTGCTTGTTGATGAATTTCCATTGGGACTGTGTTATTTTGTTGGAGATGTTGATGCATAGGTTGGAAATTACTTAACCATCTGAGTAATTTATGTACCTAGATTTGATATATTTGATAGTTTGAATTTTAATTTGTTTGAAATTGTCGAAGGTGCACTTTTAATGTAAATGTTTCCATATGTTGCTCATATAGGTTTTTGTGTTTGTTGTTCATCCATAATTTTACATTATTAGCTTATTTCTTAAAATTGTTTATATGCTTTGTGTTGATATTGAATCATTTTGTGTTTTATTGCTTTGGAGTAGTTCATAGGTGATGCATTTGATAAGGATTCATGT
Organism: Dillenia suffruticosa; assembly: GCA_033439265.1. NCBI lineage: Eukaryota > Viridiplantae > Streptophyta > Magnoliopsida > Dilleniales > Dilleniaceae > Dillenia > Dillenia suffruticosa. The sequence goes on along the minus strand of JAVTVX010000037.1, from coordinate 4,178,947 downwards.
TTACCAAACTCCTTTGAATTGAGTGATTGTACACTTTATCCCCTTAGTTAGAGGCCTCGAGTTCGAGTCCTGGGAATGGAGAAAAAGGATTTGTGAGAGTCAATCTCTTAATGGGTCTCATAATGCTCGGATTAGATTAGTCGGGTGAAACCCGTATACCGGTTGGTCCTGTACCAAAAAAAGATACGGATTCATGTTTGTTCATTGAAAATGTTTGATTGTTTAAGACTGATGATAATTCTTATACTGATTTGTTTACAACTGATGAATATGTGAGAAGGGTAGAAGTCTTAAAAATTTGTGTTTCTTCCTTCTATTAATTGATTGCTAGCTGTTGGACCCTGAGTTTTACATTCTTTAGCCAATGTAGTAATTGGGAAATGATATTATGTTTTCTCACTTATGTATTTATTGATGTGCTTGCTGCTAATATTTGTGCTTTAATCGTATATTTGTTCTATTTTTGGACCAAGTGTTGTGTGCCTTGTTTTAGTATTCAGAAGTGTAGAGGGCTTTGAAAAAGCGAGGCTCGATGAGTTTTTATGCAAGTGATCAAATGTTGCATTTGATATTCATTGCTGTGTCTTCTACTTTGATGCATCTTATCAAAAGAAGTCAGTTGAGCATTGAAAGAACTGAATACATAAAAATTATCATTTCTTTTGTTTAGTATAAAAGGTTTCATTAGCAATTATACTTGTTGGTTCTCTCTAGGATTTGACAGTTGTTGTAATGTGAATGTTTTCTGCTAAAATGTTGATGAAGGGGGAAGCTAAAGCTTCTAAATGTTTTAGAGCCCTATAATTTTGTGAATTGTTAAAGGTCTTACTCATCAAAGAGGGTTTCTAGTCCTTTTATCTTAAATGGTGTCATAACTGATGAACTTCTAGGACAGTGACAAATTATCTCGAGAGATATGTTTGAGATATGTTTTGTAGTTTATCCATTCTTAACTTTGCCATCCATTTTTGGCTTGTGCTTTCCCGTAGGCTGGATTCTGATATGTGGATAAGTTATGCTTGTTGCATTTCTTTTATACTGTAGCTCAAATATTTGTTGTCTTGTAGGTTGTGTACTGCACAAGTTTGAACTGGAGCGCAGACGGAAGCACCTTATTCTGTGGCTATACTGATGGAGTTATTAGAGTCTGGGTTGTTTCTCTTGCTCGATCCACCTATTAGAATCTTTGTTAGTTTCATCTGTCCAAGACTTCTGTCAACATTTTGTTTTTGTTTTAGCTTTTTAATGGATCAAGTGTTAAGGATTTTGGTTTGTTTAGTTTGATACTTTCACTATGAGGATCGATGAATTGGTTGTTGGCTTTGAGGCCTTATATGTTCGGAAATGCTAGTATTTTTTTTTCTTGCATTGAAATTTTATATTTATTTCCATTTACCCAATTGTTTTTAGCTTAAACAAGCAATACATTTGAGGACTAGGGCCTTATTATTCTCTTGCATGACCACCTTTTGTTCAAAGGCCATAAAATTGTAGAATAAATTTTTAATGAGTTCACTTAATTGTTTATTCCAGGACCAAAATTTTTGTACAAAGGTCATGAAGGGAATATATTTTGTTTGTCTACGTTTCTTGGTAAATGGAATATGATCGTGTATTGCACGGTGTAATTTCACTCTTTAATTTTATTTTATCTCGATTTACCATTAACTCAGCAATTGTTACTCCTTAGTCACCTGTGCCGTTATTATGCTCTCTTGGGCCCGATTATGCCTTCCTTTTGCACCATATCTTGCATAAGGCTTGCTTACATTCGGGATGCAAATTTAAAGGTTCATAAGTTTTTATGTTATATGCTTTAGTCATGTTTTGCAGGTTTTTGTAGCCTTCACTTGTTTTCTTCACTTGTTTTCTTGTTCATGTCTTCATCCCTTACCTCTTTCCACGCCCTCAAAGATGATTGATGAGAAGTGTGATAATTGATGATCTCGTGCAAAGTGATTACAATGTAGCTAGCAGGGGACTGAGAGAACTCTAATAGGCATCTAAAAGATGGTTTCAGGGAACGGTTTCTTTTCCTTGATGGCATGTTACACTAAGTGTCCATTTAACTGGATTTTTTTTCATATTCTCTTATTCGATTTTTTTTCATATTCTCTTATTCTTTTAAGGACAAAGCCTGTCAAACAATAATTTTTTAGAAGTTCTTACAAAAAATGGATTTTTCTTTTTTATGAAGAAAAACAAAAAAAGGCAAAAACTCTTCAGAGGGGGTTTTTGTTTCTCCTTTTGAAAATACGTTTCTTTTAAGGAGATTTAAACTTTTTCATATCATTTATGTCCTCGTTTCGAAGAAAAATTCCATCTCTATCATCTTTTGGTAACCCTCCCACTCTCACTTCTGCTCTAAATTTTTTTTTGGCTCATGATTGCTTCTCTCTACTCTCTCTCTCTCACCTTCTCCACAAGCGCCTCCCTTCTCTTCCTCCTCCGCCGTCAGCGATTCCTTCAGGTTTTGGTTCTCTTTGTGCTCATAATCTCATTGTTCACACGCTTTTATTGTGTTTCTTTGTTACTTTGATTTGACAATTGTAGAAACTAGGGCACTTAATGATTGCAATGATTGGTTCCTCTAGGTGTTGCAGGTGATGGTTGTATTTAATACATTTTTGACTGCTTATGATCCATTGATTGGAATATCATTTATGATACACAAAGACTCATTTGATTATTTCTTTATAAATATTTTCTATTTTTTACTTACTATCGAAAATCGTGAAGAAATCAATTCTTCATATATTCTCGATATATATTCATTTATTTCTCAAATTTTAGACCTGTTTACTTATGAATATAACCATTTAAGTGCTCTCATTAGTAGAGCTTTTTTCTTTATACTTGGAAGGGAGGAAATTGTAAACACCAATATTAGATTGTTGACACTTAAATGACCCTTCTTATTGGCTTTTTTTTAAATTTTTTTTTTTTTAAATTTTTAATGCTTTGGGAAAATGTGGAAGGAGATTGGAGTGCTTTTGTTCGGTCTATCTACTATCATCGCAAAAGTGAAGCAAATTATTTTATATGCCATTATATCAGAGGGAGAAATGTTGGACTTAGCTTTCTTGTTGGGTTCATGTGGTGACCTCAAGCACATGTAGGCAAACTACGTTGAAATTACCAAAATGGATTACTTTGGAGCCAATTGACGACAACATCTAAGGGGTTCCTCTTTCCAATTTTTTTTTTTAAAATTATATCTCAAACTTTTTCTCTCTTACATTCCCTAATTGCACAAAGACAGAGATTCCTAAACCCTAGTATAGGACCTTATCCCAGTGCCTTGTGTTTGTTAAATGGACATTTAGACCGGATTGCATTAACTTTCTTGTAGCCACAATAGAAAAACTAAAGCCAATGTGCACTTTTCAATGATTTGATCTAGAAAGATGTATGTTGGCCCCCAACATTCAGTCGTAAATATACATATGTTTCCTCTTTATCCCTCTTTTTTGGTCCTTGATATTGCATGAAAACAATCTAAAAGTAAAAGTGAGATTACAAAATTTAATGAAATTATCCTTGAGTACATGATTTTTTAAAAATATTAAAATTGTTTTATATATATTGCAGTTATTGCTAGTAGATAAATGTATATATCGCAGAGGGAAATTTTGAAAAATTAAAAAAATAATGTTAAGTGTGATTTCAATACTACTAAAATCTTACTTCAAATTTGCATGGATGAGATTCATAAGAGTGGAAAACCAGGACTTTCATTTAGAGCTAAAAGATGGAAAGTTATTGTTGAGAATTTTAATAATTATGCTAATAAAAACTATAGTCAAAAGTAATTAAAAAATAGGATAGATAGTTTAAAGGGTGAATGGACAAAATTGCTGTAATTAAAAGGAAAAAAGACAGATTTAGGGTGGAACCATGAGACCGGAACTATTGAAGCTGATGAAACATGGTGGGAAGCAAAAATAAAGGTAGTTATTTACAATTTTATATTTTTAGCTATTGCATATTATAATGCATTTTTTTTATATTTTATTTATTTTTTATTTTGATAATTGTATAAGAAAATCCAAAATATGTTAAATTTCGCTATAATGAACTAGATCATCATGTTGAATTTGAATTTATATTTGGAAAAATAGTAGCAACTAGTCAAGTATGGACAGCGATGAATATCCCAAATGAGGGCAATGATGAAGTGTTAATCCAATTAAGCAAGAAGATGGTGTTGAACTTGATAATGAAGACTTCATCTTGTATGAGGATTTTAGCCATATTGCAAATAATCAACTTAAGAGAAAAAGAATAGCGTCAAATGACATGGGGAAAAAAATGTCATAGGGTAAGAAAAAGGTTGGGATAGCAGAAAGCATGAGACAAGCAATAAGCCGAACTGCTGATGCTGTTGAAAGTCACAATGGAAAGTCACAATGCAAATGAAGCTGCTGAAATATTAACAATATCTGTTGTCATTAGACAGTACTCAATTACATAATGTATTAGAGAATTGAAATTTTTGAAACAAGAAGGGGTATTGACTATGGAGCAATTTGGTTGGACTATAAATTTAATTCAAACTGATAAAAGTAGAGTCACTCTTATGTCTTTGTCACGTGCAGAAGACAAGTTAGATTAGTTTATGTATAACTATAATTTAGATAAAGTAAAACTATAAAAACTTGAATTATTTAGAATTTGATTTGATATTTATTATTTAAAATTGGAACTTCATATTACTTTATATTTATTTGCTTTAGGTTGTATTGAGAAATTTTAGTTTTCATTATATTATATTTATGTGGATGTTTCTGATACATATTAATATATTTGCTGTGATATAAATATTTAACTTAAATTTATGTATTTTGGTATTTTTATACAGATGGATTGTAATGATATTATAGTATCAGTAGGAGTTGTCAAAAGAAGAAAACGAGCAAAATTTTTTCAAAAACTTTATGAAGTAGTAGTAATAACAAGTGCACATCACACGAAATATTTATTGAAACAAGATAATAATTTAATTACTCACGGAAAACCATTACCACTCTAGGTGAAAGTTATAAAATCTTAGAATGAAACCACATGTATTAAAACTTATAGATTTATTGAAGAGTAAGGGATGGTAACGACCATTTACATATATGACAGAATTGGAGGCAGTCGCTATATTTCTTTGAATTTGTGGACACAGTCAAACAAATCGTAATGTCCAAAATAAAATTAGAAAATCGGGGGAGACCGTAAGTAGGAAGTTTGTTGAAATTTTAGAAATTTTATATTTGTTAGTTAAGGAAGTTATAACAACTCCAAATTTTGAATTTAAAGAAATTCCAATCAAAATTAAAGGTGATAGTAGATATTGGCCTTATTTTAAAAGATGCATTGGTGTTATAGATAGTGCACATATACCTGCTATTCCTCCTGCCAATGATTAAATTCGTTTCACCGGTCGAAATGGAGGTCCAACTCACAATGTCATGGTAGTGTGTAACTTTGACATGTTATTTGTTTTTGTTGTGTTGGTTGACCTGGTACTACACATAATAGCAAAATTCTTTCAACTGTACTTGAAGAAATGAAAAGTGTGTTCTTTCATCCACCAAAAGGTATAATTTTATTTATGCCTTATACAAATATTGAAATGAATTTTTTTTTTAAATTAACAATTGATCAAATATATTATTATGTTTTGTAGATAAATATTATGTAATGGATGTTAGATATCCTAATATGAAAGGATCTCTAGCACCCTATAAAGTTGACAGATATCACATTCCTAATTTTAGAGGATGTAGCTAGCCACAAGGTGAAGATGAAATATTTAACCATGCACATTCTTCTTTGAAAATTGTCGTAAAACGAACGATTAGAGTTTGAAAAAATAGATGACATATTTTAAATGATATGAAGCCATTTCCATTGATGAAACCTGAGAAGAAAATTGTTGCAACAACAACATTCCATAATTTCATTCGAAATTATGGTAAAGACGAAAAGTTTGATAGATATGATGTAACTCGAATTATATTTCAGAGTTTGAGAACGAAATAAATATCAATGAAGAAATAGGGTCATCTACTTATAGAAGAAGTGAGTGATATTTACATTAATAGAATTCGCAATCAAATGACAGTTACATTGATGGAAAATATAAATATATGATTTATGTTATTTTCAAATTTCTTAATTTTGTTTTTATATTTATAAATGTTTGATATTAATTGTTTAGAAAAATAATCAATATATTTTTATTTTAATTATTAATATTTATACATTTTATTTTAAAAAAATCGATATATCAATTTTTAACCAATGGTTGGTGAGGATAAAAAATTATGTTTTATGTGTATACCCTTTATGGTAATTTTATTAAAAATAGAGTTTATAAAAATTGTTTTGTCAAATAACTAATTTATAAAAATGAGTATATAAGTAGTTTAAAAATTAAAAATATCAATTAGTTTTTAATTTTATTTTAAAAATTATTAATTTTTGCTTCAAAGAGAAGAAAAACTGAAAAAAAAAAAAATGTCAAACGGGTACTAAAACTCTGGCTTTTAGTTTAAGGGTCTATATCACGATAAAAAATGAAATCCAAGTATAGTGGCACTCCAAGACAATGAAATTAAGACAATCATATTGCTTCTGCATCACATCAAAGAACTAAACCTTTTGGAATTTCTTTTAATACCCAAACTTTTGAGCTTGACCCTTCATTCAATTTTAAGATTATCTCAACCAGCCAAAATGTTATGCCACATGGTTTGGATTGGCTTTGCTGACAAGATGGAAATGATATATTGACTATTGTACAACAATAGAAGGGAAAAAATATTCGCTTGTGCAGGCAGACTTTACAAAGATTACCGGATACAAACAGGACCTAAGGAGTAATGCTGTGAAACATGTACGGATGCGAGAGAGAATAAAAAGGTTTAATCATCATAGGACATTAGTGGCAGCAGTGCAACCTGGATCAATTGGATCTTCAGACCTACAACAATGCCAATATTCAAAAACTTAATCAGAAGCAAGAGAGTCAATCAGGAGAGTCCATGGTTCCTCCAGTGTAGACACTCAAATTTCCTTTTCGTTTCCCCCGTAAAAAGGCCCTAAAAACTGGTAGGATACAAAAGTTTTAACTAGTCATGCAAAGTGAGCATGTGAAATAAAATGCCAACAATTATCTATGGAGAGACCATTCAGCATGGTAAATCAAGTTGTGGGTCACTCAAACCACTTTTATAAGATGCCTGACGTCTTATAGATAGTCGTTGTAAGTTCCTATGGTCTGAATTCCAACCTTCTCATTCTTCCACAGGACATGTTAATGGTTGCGGAGGTGATCCAGTAAAATTCCACCATCTTTCCATCAACTTGAACAAAACAGGTAACATTGAAATAAAATTCTCCTTACAAATCCTTTTAAATGATCCAAAAGCTTTCCCAAAGCAGTTAAGTTGCTGAATGACATGGAATAAAGCAATCAATAAAATTCATTTTAACTCCAACTCCTTCATTCATGAGGAAATTTAGGGGGGTGTTTGGTTAAAGGGTATGGGTTTTAAAGAATGGAAATGATACCCATACTGGTTTTTTGGATTAATGGAAAGAGAATGAAGATTTGGAAATAAAACTCTAAAAGTATGAGTTTTGTGAAAGTAAAATGAGGGTTTTCATCCGAAACCCATCTCTCAAACCCAAGAAAAATCCCTCCACTACTTGCACTTCCATTCTACTCTCTCTCTCTCAAATCCATCTCTTCTCTCGGTCTCTCTCTCTCTCCCATTCATCACCTCCCATCCCACCTCTCCACTATCAAATCCGTCGCCGTTTCCGGCCTGTCGCAGTCTCAGGCGGCTCCGACGATTCCATTAAGATGTACGACCTCTCTACCGCGACCGAAATCGGAACTCCAAACAACCATTCCGGCTCAATCACTTCTCTCTCTTTGTTCACCCCTCCCTCTCTCTCCTTCCCCTGGAACCTCTTCTCTCCATCCGACGCTGGCAGTCTCCATCCCTTCGTTCTCCCCAACCAACTTTTGTGACCCATTTGGTTGGCATTGATAGAAGAAAAGAAGAAAAAAAAAGAAAAAAAAATTATATATTGGCTTAAAAAAAAAAAGAGTTTCACAAAAATATGGATAAAAAAATATGGAAGGGCATTATATCTATATATAAATCTTTTTTTTTGGGCATTAAATTCTATTTAAAAACTATCTAAATTTGTTTCATTTAGCAAGGAATAATGCCAACAATATTTTCTATTTCAATTTTTGGTTTGGAGAGTCCTTTGACAAAAAACATAAGGTAATACTGTATTTTTTTTTCAATTTTTAATAAATAGTAATATTTTTTATTTTGTTTTTTTATATTTTTTAATAAAAATAGCAATATTTTTTATCAAGAGCAATGTTTTTATTTTTTTAATATAAAAATATTTTTGTTAATGGTAAAATTGACAGTTATATAATTCTTATTTCGAAAGATATATAATCCAAATATCAACAATAGTGATTATATCCATTCCAGAATTTAAACCAAATAAGGGATATCATATTTGGATTCCGATTCTAATTTTTAAGATTTTTTATTTTGATTCTAATTTTGATTTTTGAGTGCGAACTAAACGCCACCTTAGCTTTCCACCGTCTCCTTACTGATTATAACTTACGGCGTTCTGAGACTAACATCTGAAACCAATTTCTGGGAAAAATGATTCAAGTTCCGACCATTCAAGGATTCCAAAGTTAAGAGTCTAAAAGAAACAAAGTATCATAAGATGCTAGCGCTTAAAGCTTAAAATTCCTTTAATCTTTCCCTTTATTGTGGGTATACTGATTTATTTCTGGTCATACTAATCCGATGAGCCATAGCAGTCTCCTATCTCACCAGAGCCGGGTAATTACCAAGATATATGTATATAGCTCCATGAGGATTAATCCCCTTAAGGGTCTAGAAAAGTACACCAAACACAAGAGGAGTGCTTATGATGGGCTGACTAGTTACTAATCTTAACTTTATGAGGTTGCTTATAGCTTAAAGTTGTACACTTGTACATCGTTAGTGATTTGAAGGTTTCCCTAGTCTGATAACACAGTTAGAATCCTCACATGAATTCACCAAGCCTTTTGATTTGTCAAAACTAATCATTAACTCAATCCATATGAATCAAAAGTACCCAATTCATCAGCCCTATCTTCTTTTTATCAAAAAATATCTTCACTATTACAACAAGTTTCCAAGCAAACTCCAAAGAAAATTCAAAAACTAAATGTTGCAAAAATATTAACACTAAAAAGAATAAAAATAACAACCAACAAAGCTAAACTAACTTCAGGGTCCTGAATGATTTAACAATCACATGCTTAAATCTTGCAAATAAGAATCTCACTAGCCTTCAGAAGCATCACTCAACTCACCCAAGTAATGCACATATTGAGTACCGCAACCGTAGCGCTGCCCCTATGTTTAAGGAAAAAAGTGCTAATAATATTACCAAAAAGAAAGAGTTTGATAAGAATAATTTTAGCTTTTCAGCAAGATTCACCAAGGACCCCAATTATTCTCAGTCTATTTGTGCCTCTGACCGAATTTTGATTCAGACTATTGTCAATGATTATGTCCTAGTCACGGAAATGAGTTGTTTTCCGGACTTTCAAATAACAATTAGTCAAGTATAGCTAACTTACAAGGGAAAATGAAATATATATGGCCGAGAGTACCTTTACACAGTTTCTAACTTTATCCCTACAAGGAACTAGTCTGAAAGGCCAATAAATGATTAATCAAACAAAGGTCCTGGATTATGAGGATAAAAGCTGAGCAAGACCAATAAAGCTTATGTTTATGAATTCTTAGACCGGGAAAGAGAAAATTTGAAAAAGGGGGGAAAATAACGGAGGGGTGATCTTTCAATTTATGCAAAAGGTGGCATAATAGAGGCGTGTGGAAGGGCGATCAGGCCTGCGTAGCAAACTAGGGTGTTTTGGGTCAGGGGAGCTCAGAGATGCCTCAAAAAAGAATTGGATTGAGGATGGAATGTATTTTTTTTTTTTTGTATTATAAAGTCATGTTTTAATTAATTTGGTTCGGGATTTGCAGTGACTTATTTAATAGAACTATCTTCCCAATGTAATTTTTTTTATACCCAAATTATAAATCGAATTTAAGAACTTGGTTAATAGATTTAGAGTCATATCCAATTAGACTAATTGTCCGGTACGAAGGAATGCTTTTAACATGCATAATGATATGCAGTCTCCTGAACTAACAGGCCTAGCCGCCCGTAGCTAACTAGAGAGTTGAGCTGTAAAACAATAGCGACGGGGGAAAATGTCTTAAAACACTATATTATATGGTTATCAATGACATCGAATTTCTTTTACAAGGTAACATAAATCATGATCCCAATAAGAAATCCTATTGTTTTCGATCTTATTCTTTAGGCTTCTTGCTATACCACCATCTTCATAAATCATGCCACGACAAGTGGCGCTTTAATCCCAATAAATGCATTTCAAACCATACCAAATATTAACTTTGTTGACTCCTATTGTGTATTCAATCAGAAAGACTCCTCTGACCTCATATCCACCGCATTTTTCTTCATATACTTTATCTATTATGTGCAGGCAGAACCATTTCAGCTAAATATATGCAAACTAAGCAATTGAGCATGCATTTGATTGGCCTGAAGAGAGAAATGGGAGATGCATATATGCATCAATCTCGAGTGAACACCCAGATCACAGACACAACATGAAAATTGAAATTCGTCAGAAAGGGGCATACCACCGAAATGGGCGGAGTTAAAGCGACAAGCACTATGGTGATTGAGGAAAGGATCGAACTGGGTCATGCAATTCTTGCATGTGCTCTGCGTTTCCCTTGCCTCTCCGTTAGGGTTTACTTCATAGGATAATCGAATTGGTGATGGTGATGGTGATGGCGAAGCTTTTCTTCTCACATAGACACAGGAATTGGAGAAATTAAGAGCGAGGGAGAGATAATAATTAGGTTGTTGAGAGGAGAGAGAAGTAGCAACAAACAGAGAGTCGGCCTCGGGTGAGCACAAAATCAAAAATCTGTTTTCATCGAACGATATATTCATGTTTTGGAAAATTTACCAGATATTCGAGTTTAATTTTGAAATAAATCAAACTTTGGTTTAACTTATTGTTATCGAATCAAATTAATAAAAAATATTATATATATTTTTATATAATTTTTATTAATATAAATATTATTATAGTATTATAGCTAAAAATCAAAAGAAAAAACCAAAAATTTAAAACAAATATAATAAAAAATGCAGGATTAATGAAAAATTTTTAATTTCTATTTTTTGTAATTCCAAATTTTCAATGTTTAATTTATTTCACACCTCTTCTTCTACTCTTAAACTTGAATTTCACTCACGACTCTCCTGCTCCTTTTCTTGTTTCATTTCTTTTTCACATCTAAAATTTAGTTTATTTAAAATTTGAAATTTTCAAAATTACATTTAATAAATTAAAGTTATAGTAAATTATGAAATTGAATGATATATATATATATATATATATATATATATATATATATATATATTATATTTACAGACACATGAATAGAAAATAAGGTTATTTAAAAATCTTTTATAGTAAAAAATTTTAATAATTCGATAAATTTGAATAACCAAATCAAAATAATGGTTTAATTCAGTCAAATAAATTATCAATTTCTAGTGTATTTAGGTAAGTTATGATTATAAAAATTATATAATCGAATTAAATTCGTTATTTCAATTTTAATCATTTCGATTACGGTTTAATCGAATGCTCATCCTTAGTCGGTCCTAGGGTGTTAGGTCTATATAAAAGAGGTCACTCTAAATTGGATTCGAGAATCTTTTGGACCAAATTATCACTTGTTATTCCAAAAAAAAAAGTAACATGTCAGAACATGATGTTAAAGAATGCAATTGTACAGTCCATACAATAATGTAGCTCATTCAGTTAGCAAGCAGTTAAGCAAGTGTTAAGAGTTAGTTAGGCAATTAAGAAAAAGAGTATATGATCTGTATTTGTGATGAAAAATACAGGAAAATACTTGAGAATAGTCAGTTCTTCTTGCTCTTCCTTCCTCTTTCTCTCTCTCTTGCTCTTCTCTTTGCTCTTTCATCTATTCTCCCTCTCTTCTCTTTCTTTTCAAGCTTCTCTCTACTTCTTCTCTACCTGTTCTAATAGTCTTCTCCCTCATACTGTCATAGATCAGCTCCTTATAACTTTGCAAAGCCGCTTACTGAACTATTGAAATTAGTTCATTCTTAGACTTCTTGCAGTCGACTCACTTTTTCAACTTCAGTCGAACAAGGTGGTATCAGAGCATCGACGTCCTTGGCCACTAATAGTGTTTGCCCAACTATGGCGGAAGGAACAAGATTAAAAACCATGGAAGAATATAACAAAAAGCAGGAGATACAAATTCAAGAATTACATGCAGCACATGAGTAGTTGAAAGAGCAATTGGACAAGAAGATAGAGATGTTCATGACGCAAATGGAGGCTCAAATTCTGTCCCTTTCAAGAAAGATATGCAAAGATGGAGATAAAAAATCTGAGGCAAATAAGAGTCCACTTCCTTCTTTGTTACCTACTTCAATGGGGCGTCGAAGGAAGACTGAGGTTGAACCAACTAGAAGAGAAAATAATCCTAAGAATTCTATGCCAAATCATCCAAGAATTGAGTTACCCATTTTTTCAGGTGAAGATCCTCGATCTTGGATAAGAAAATGTCATAAAATTTTCATGATCTACCATATCCCACGCAGCTTATGGATGGAAACAGTGGAGTTCTATTTGGAAGATAGAGCTGACATTTGGTATTAAGGCATAAGAATGACAAAAGGAATGTTAGAGTGGGAAGAGTTCTCCAAACTATTATGTCAAAGATTTGATAAAAAGGGGTTACAAGATGAGGTAGAGGAGTTCAATAAGTTGCAGCAAATGAGTTCGGTTATGGAGTATCAAGAGAGGTTTGAAGAGCTATAGTCTCTGATGCTGATCCGAAATCCTGGATTGACAGAGTCTTATTTCATATCCGGTTTCGTCAACAGATTCAAAGAGGAGATCAAGCCTATGCTCAGATTGATGAAACCCATCATCCTGCTGCAGGCATTCGAAGTGGCTGTGTTACAAAAACAGTTGTTAGAAATGACTAAAAGAGATAGAATACTCACTTCTTGGAACAAGATGGGAGCTGCAAATGAAATAAGTCAGAGCAAAGAAAAAGGAGTAAACTTTCGCATCGAAAAACAAGCTACCACAATGCAAAGGAGTCGGAATCTGAATATGGGAGAAAGAGCTTTTCCACATAAGCTAACCTTCCAGGAGATTCAACATGGAAGAAACAACTAATTATGCTACAAATATGGAGAAAAGTACAACCTAGGCCACCAATGCAAAATGAAGGGATTGAATGTAATATTAGCATAAGAAACTATAAGAGAGGAACACTCTACAAAAGAGGAGATACATGAGGAATTGGAGGACCCTGCAGGTGAGTCTGTAGATATATCCCTCTGTACCTTAGCAGATGCCTTAAATAGGAAGACTATAGTACTCCAGGGGATAATGAATACAACCACTATAGTTATCTTGATAGATACTGGTAGTTCGAACAGTTTCTTGAATCAAAGAATGATACTAGAATTGCAGTTGAAGGCTGAAGTATTTACACCCATGCATGCTGTTATAGCAGATGGAAGTGTAGTTTCTAGTTTTACAGAAGTTAAGAATGTAAAATGGAAAATACAAGGATTTGCTTTCTCATTCAACTTGAGGGTGATTAATTTAGGCAAATGGGATGTGATACTAGGGGTAGATTGGATCTACCATTTCAGCTTTATTCCTTTTGATTTCAAGCAACTGCAAGTCAAGTTTTCTAGAGGGAAGGAGGAAGTGGTTTTAGAAGGTAACGTACAAGAACCCAAGATGAAATTAGTAAGAGGAAAAGAGACTAGAGCATTTAGACAGTAGTAGTTACAGGCATGTGCTCCCATTGAATTCAATATACGAGAAAGTGGGAAAAAAAACACCTGCTGAAATAAAAAGGTTGCTGAAACAATATGAGAATGTCTTTCAAACACCTACTTCTTTACCTTCTCAAAGATACCATGACCATCCAATTGAGTTAAAACCTGATTCCTAACCTTTCAAACTCAGACCATATAGGTATCCTCATTCCTAAAAGTCTGAAATAGAAAAGCAAGTGCAGGACATGCTAAGTAATGGCATTGTTAAGCCTAGTAAAAGTCCTTTTGCTTCACCTGTTTTATTGGTCAAAAAGAAGGATAACATTTGGAGATTTTGTGTAGACTATAGGCAGCTCAGCAACCAAACTATCAAAGAAAAATACCTCATTCCTAATATTGATGAGTTGTTAGATGAATTGTATGGGTCCAAAGTGTTTTCAAAAATTGACTTCAGGTTTGGCTACCATCATATCAAAGTCAGACCTCAGGACACTCCAAAGACTGCATTCCACATTCATCATGGTCACTTCGAATTCCTTGTAATACCTTTTGGTTTGACCAATGCACCAACCACATTTCAGTCTCTGATGAACATAGTTTTCAAGCCTACCTTAGGAAGTTTGTCCTTGTGTTTTTTGATGACATCCTAGTATATAGCACTGATTTAACAACTCATACACAACACCTGTAGGAAGTACTTTCCCTACTTAGACAGAATCAACTCTTTGCTAAAATATCCAAGTGCATTTTTGCACAAAAACAAGTTGAATACTTGGGTCATGTGGTCATTGGAGATGGAGTTAAAATGGAGGATCAGAAGATTGAGTGTATAGCAGCATGGCTAGTCCCTGAGTCTGTCAAAGCCTTGAGAGGTTTTCTTGGACTCACGGGGTATTACAGGAGGTTTATTAAGCACTATGGAATCATAGCAAGACCTCTAAACGACTTGTTCAAGAAGAATAGTTTCAATTGGAATGCTGAGACTGATGTAGCATTTCAGAAACTCAAATAAGTTATGACTTCAGCTCCTGTAATAAGACTGACAAACTTTTCTAAACCTTTTGTGGTTGAGACAGATGCTTGCTCAATAGGGTGGGGAGCTGTGCTGATGCAGGAAGGGCAACCAATAGCTTATCTAAGTAAAGCTCTAGGATCAAAGAGCAGAGGACTGTCCATATATGAAAAAGAACTCATGGCAGTGGTTATAGCTGTGAGCAAGTGGAGGCATTATTTGTTGGGATACCACTTTATTATAAGGACTGATCATCAAAGCCTTAAATTTCTATTGGAATAGAGACTTACTATCCCTTTGTAGCACAAATGTCTTACTAAATTGCTGGGCTATGAAATTTGTCAGGAGTGGATAACTCAGCTGATACTGCAACCTAAGAATAGATCAAACATGCAGTATAGAGATGGGATTCTGAGGTACAAACAAAAGATTTATGTTGGAATTGGCAAGAAGTTAAGAGAGAAGATATTGCAGTCTATGTATAATTCAGCAGTGGAAGGACACTCTGGACAGCAAGGAACACTGAGAAGGATTAAGTCCACATTTTATTGGCCACGCCTTAAATCATCTGTGGTCAAATATGTACAAGAATGTGAGGTGTGTCAGAAAAATAAACATGAAAATGTATTATATCCTGGGTTATTGCAATCTCTACCTATTCCATCACAAGCGTGGTCACAAATCAGCATGGATTTTATTGAGGGGCTACCAGAATCGCAAGGCCAGAACACTATTTTATAGTAGTTGATAGGCTTACAAAGTTTGAACACTTTGCAGCACTATAGCATCCCTTCTCAGCTATGACTGTGGCCAAAGTTTTTGTTGATCAGGTGTTCAAACTACATGGATTACTAGAGGCCATAGTCTCTGATCAAGATAAGATCTTTACTAGCTTATTTTGGCAAGAGTTGTTCAGAATGGTAAGGACTCAACTTCACCTAAGTAGTGCATACCACTCACAGACAGATGGTCAAAGTGAGAGGCTCAACCAATACTTGGAGTGCTATTTGA
Organism: Dillenia suffruticosa; assembly: GCA_033439265.1. NCBI lineage: Eukaryota > Viridiplantae > Streptophyta > Magnoliopsida > Dilleniales > Dilleniaceae > Dillenia > Dillenia suffruticosa. The sequence continues at coordinate 4,162,926 of JAVTVX010000037.1, read as the reverse complement.
GGTGTATAACTGCTGACAGACTTACCCTCTGGTATCAATGGTTGAGTTTGGCTAAGTGGTGGTACAACACAAACTTCCATACCAGTATCAAAATGACTCCTTTTGAGGCTCTCTATGGGTATCTGCCACAACACATTCCAGTGGGACCTTACCTAGAATCAATAATTTCAACAGCTGACAATTTCATCAAGAACATATAGGCTATGCTGCAAATCCTTCATGATCATTTATTTAAAGCTCAGAATAGGATGAAAGTTTATGCAGATCTCAAACAGACAGAGAGGGAATTCAATGTAGAAGATTAGGTATATTTGAAACTACAACCGTATAGGCAGCAGACTGTGGAGGTAAGGAGGCAACTCAAGCGTTCATCAAAATTTTATGGTCCATTTCCAGTATTAGCTAAGGTTGGAAAGGTGGCCTAGGTGGCCTATCGACTGCAACTATCTCAGGGATCAAAAATACATCCAGTTTTTCATGTGTCTTTACTTAAAAACAAACTTGGACCTAATCAAACTACTATGTCTGCACTACCTTTATGGGTTCAGATAAACAAGCCATCGTGGAGCCTGAGGTAGTTCTGAAAAGAAGAGTGATCATGAGAGACAACAGACCAGTTACTTAAGTATTAATTAGATGGGTCAACCTAAGTCCTAAAGAGGCAACATGGGAGGATAGAGACTTCATCAAAGCACAATTTCCTTCGTTTCATCCTTGAGGACAAGGAGAAAGTAATATGGGGGATAATTGTCAGAACATGATGTTAAAGAATGCAATTGTGCAGTCCATACAAGAATGTAGCTCATTCAGTTAGCAAGCAGTTAAGAAAAAGAGTATATAATCTGTACCTGTGATGGAAAATGTAGGAAAATACTTGAGAATAGTTAGTTCTTCTTGCTCTTCCTTCCTCTCTCTCTCTTGCTCTTCTCTTTGCTCTTTCATCTCTTCTCCCTCTCTTCTCTTTCTTTTCAAGCTTCTCTCTACTTCTTCTCTACTTGTTCTAATAGTCTTCTCCCTTATACTATCATAGATCAACTCCTTGTAACTTTGCAAAGCCACTTACTGAACTACTGAAATTAGTTCATTCTCAAACTTCTTGCAGTCGACTCACTTCTTCAACTTCAGTCGACACTCCTCCAAGGTTATGACATAACACAGGTATGGGTTGTAGGGGCCAACAATGACTTTGCCACCCGCCTCTGGTTTCCAACAATTTGTTATGAACCGGTTCAAGAGATAAAGAGAGAAAAAGAAAGAGAGATAGAGAGAGATTAGGATAGAAACACACAGATATAGAGATAGAGAGAGATATAGAGAGGGAGAAAGAGGAATTCTATTACATTCCATTCAATATCATTACATGTTTTGAAAATTATTATTTATACTATTTCTACTGACTAATTTTATTAACTATTTAATCATTTCACTTAACTACTAATCAATTTATTAATTACTAACTAATATTATTAATTACTAACTAATATTTCTAACTATGATTAATTATTAACCATAGTTGTTACACAATTTTATTAGGAAACCTAGAATTAGGGTTTAGGTTTCATTTGCATCGTAGGCCTCAATTTGAATTGAATCCTTAATCAAAGAGTTCAAATTCTTATGCATTATAAAATTTCTGGGTAAGTTTCGGTTTAGTATTAAAATTGAAACAACAATGATATCAAAAGAAAAACAACCGATCTTGCATATAAATTCACCTCACTATGTTTTAAAAATTATTTTACTTATGTCATGCCATTAAATTAAAATAAAAAATTATTATAAAAGTGTATTATTTAATATGACCTCTAGTATGAGAATTCAGTGAACAATATATAATTTTGTACCGCTTGCAATTGTGCTTGGGAGGGATTCCGTCACAAGATAGATAATTTAATCTCTAAGGTTTGCATGAAACTTCTATGAGTTTTGTTGTTTTGGGATGCCCACTTTGGGCATTAGCCATTAGGTAAAATGTTTAAATTTTAAACTTGGGAGATAATGGGAAGTTACCCATTATCTCAACCCCTAATTTTCCTCCCCATTATCCTATGTTCAAGCCTACGTGAATGGGCAGTTTTCCTTCTTCCATCTAGATTGACAAACAGCAAGAATAGTTTTTGAGAGAAAAAAAATAGAGTGTGCACATTTTTGTGTTTTTTGAGAGAAAAACACTTTGAGGGTTTACTAAAATTCCGAGGAGAGAATTATGTATCATTGTCGTCATCGGATTGAGAGTTGAGACGTTGTGAGATTGCGGTAGTAGTCTGTAACGTGATTATTACCCTGACTGCGAGACATTCGAAGCATTACGGTTCCCAAAATCTGCGTATTTAATTACAGAGGTACGCCCCGTCTTTTTATTGTGTATTTTACTATTCCGAAAAATTCCATTATACTTCCGCTGCGTGTATATGCATTAGAATTATCCAACATTGGTATCAGAGCATTCTGTTGGTATTATTAAAATAACTTTTGGAATTTTTTGGTATAAAAAATATGGGTTAAAAATTTGGGGTTCAGATCATGGATGAGTTTCGTGAATCCGATAATACCATGATGTTTTCCATGTTACGTAGATCACATAAATATTTTTTTCATAATTTTTGGAGCACGTTTTAGCCATTAAAATTAAAGTCAAAGTTTTCGACTCTAAGGGTGCACGGAACTAAAAACCTAAATCTGTCAATATAGGGGGATGGTTGATCTATAAAAATGACATAATTGTGTTCCATGTATGATGATCTACATTTTGCTATAAATATTGTGACTTGCCGTTGCCGAAAACTGGGTTTTTCGATGAAGTCGCGGAGGGCCAAAACTTTGGATATTTATTTCGCCGAGTTTAGGGCACAGATAACCTGAAAATCAAGTCTAAGATAATGTCCAAAATTATTTTCTAGTTGGAATCACCATGAAAAACGCACCAGAAATGGGTTTTTCATAAATCGGGTCAGAAAACCAGGTTGCAGACCCGTTGGGCGAGGACGAAAGGATCTAGACCCGTGGGCGCATAGCAAACACCTCTGAGAGGAGCGTTAGAGGGGAACACTCTGGCGCGTGTAACTCATGCTCGAGCAAGGCGCGTGAGGTGGTCGTCGACCTGGATCGAGTCGAGGCATGACCGCTTCGACCCGAGAACCGACACTTGGCGGGTCGGACCAACCGTTGACCGACCCGATCGGGTCAACCCTGACCCATTGATCGACTCGGCTGATCCGGTTCCACGTGTGTAGGTGCGTGACTCGCCCGCCGCAAGTGGACGCACGTGAGCCGAGCCGTGCCAAGCGTGTGGCAACACGTGTAAGGCCCGTTGCGCATCTGGCGAGTGAGCCAGTCTCTTGCCTGCGCGTGGCAAGGCAGACAGACGCGCCGCCGGCTTGTGGCGGTGTGTGGGGACCTCTGCAGTGTGTCAGGTTGTTTGAAATTGAATTTTTTTTCAATTTTTTAAGGGTCCTATATCTACTTTTGTGACTATTTAAGGGATTTTGTGCCCCGAATCCAAGTCCAGATAGTGAGATAAGATCTCGGGTTGTGATGTTTGGTGTCCATTAACCCATACGCTCGCTTTGGGATCAATACTCGAATTATTTTGGATTTGACGATTCGTAGAGTATGCGAAATTGTGTGATAATAAATATTATTAGTCATTAATGTCTCTTTTTCTGTGTGATAGAGACTATGGCTACAACGAAGAGTATCGTATTAGATCTCGTGAAGGGAGACAAGCTGAATGCTAACAATTATGAGATTTGGCACCGGAAGGTTCAGTTCGTCTTCGAGGAATAGGACTTAGCAGATGTTCTAAAGGACGAGATGTCGAACCTCGGGGAGGGTATTACACCTCAGGCTAGATGGGATCAAGAGGCGTATCGTGCATGGAAAAGGAAGGATGGTCAAGCTAGGATAATCCTCCTAAGCAACATGCACGACGACATGATCCCAGTGTATGAGTAGTATTCTACTGCGATGTCGGTTTGGGTTGCTTTGAGAGAGCACCTTGGCTCCCGGTCAGCTCCTAAGCTGAGAATGCTGACCTATAGGTTCATCACCTATAAGAAGAAGCATGATCATACTGTGAAATAACATTTGATGCATATATCGAGTATGATCGCTTCTCTGAAGAATATGGGGAAGCTGATGTCTGATGAGCTTCAGGTACTGAGTGTGATCCAGTCTTTACCTAACTCTTGGGATGTGGTTAAGACCTATCTCATGCACACTAAAAGTATTCGTACTTTCCGGTCAAGCTAATGTGACGGAGTCAAGTAAGGGCTCTCGAGGCATTAAGCGCAAGTGGAGCAAATTTGACCGAAAGGCCAAAAGCCAAAGCAAGAAGAAGCCATCAACAAGAATCGACAACAAAGGGCAAAAACGTAGGAAGAAAGACCTCGATAAGAGCAAAGTGAAGTGTTACGTTTGTGGCAAACTTGGGCATTTCGCTCGCGAGTGTGGCGAGCGCAAGATAAGTCCTTCTTCCTTACATGGTTTGAGTTATGTTTACTGATTCCTCTTCTTTGTGGATTGTAGACTCAGGAGCCACCAACCATGTAGTTTGTGATAGAAGCGCGTATGTGGAGTTCCGCCGATTGAGTCCCCATGCGAGGAGGCTATATGTGGGGAATGGAGCATTTGTTGCAGTAAAGGTGATTGGTACATGCAAGCTAATGCTGCGATATAATCAAATCCTATATTTACATAATGTATTGTATGCTCCAGAGATTCAACGAAATCTCATATCTGTCTTTGTTTAGATTGTTTATGATATTCTGTTGTTTTTAGAAACTCGAGTGTTTCTGTTTCATACGATGATATTCTTTTATGTACTGATTTAGTCCATGACGGATTTTATGCGTTGGATATGGTTTCCTATAATAATAATTCTGATTTCTCTTCTATTGCCTATACATCTGATAGTGTAGTTGATGATATTTCTATTTGGCATAGTAGACTTGGTCACATAAGGCAAGAGAGGATGAACCGGATGGCAGCGAGTAGCCTGTTGGGCCCGCTAACTCGGGTTGAGTTGCCTATATGTTAGTTTTGCCTATCTGCAAAGCAACGAGGAAACCATTTGGAAAGGCAATGAGAGCTGGGACTCCATTGTAATTGATTCACTTCGATATTTGTGGACCTATGAATGTGAGAGCCCGAAGCGGAGCCACATATTTCATTATGTTTATAGAGTATTACACGCATTTCGGTTACATATATCTGATCTCGCACAAGTCGGAGGTATTAGATTGCTTCAGGAGGTTTATCAGCCAAGTGGAAAATCAGTTAAACTTAAGAGTTAAAACTCTGAGAACCGATCGAGGGCGCAAGTATCTGTCTAAGTAGTTTAAAGAGCTCTGTTTCGAGAAGAGTATTACGAGACAATTGACTATTCCTACTACTTCTCAGTAGAATGGAGTAGCCGAAAGAAGGAACAGGACTCTGTTGGAGATTGTGAGATTGATGATGGCGCAGGCCAATTTGGCCATCTACCATTGGGGAGATGCATTGTTGACTGTTGCCTACATTCTTAATCGTGTTTCAACTAAGTCCGTAGTCAGTACCTCATACGAGCTTTGGACAGGGAGGCAGCCTGACCTTAGCCATTTGAGACCATGGGGTTGTGCCGCATACTTTCACGATTCCTCGCATCCACATGGCAAGTTAGGCCCGCGAGAAACGAAGTGTATCTTTATAAGATATTCTGAATATTCCAAGGGACATGTTTTCCTGGGTGAACGTACGGATGGCACGGTCTCTGAGATCGAATCTCGTGATATTACGTTCCTGAAAAATGATTTCCCTAAGAGAGGTGAAATCGATCAGAATTTCACCTTTTATGAGATGGGTGAGCTTAACAGCCCAATTGATTCCAACGGTGGGACTCAAGAACCTGTAACGGATCTTGGTCCTAGTGAGAGTAGCCCATCTCGAGGTGAAGAAGCTCATTCTTCTCGTAGGAGTAGTCGGGGAAACGCATATCGACATCATTTTCCGATTGATGATAAGATCCTCATATTGACTCCCGAGGGTGATGAGGATACTCGGAATTTTCAAGAGGCTCTCGAGAGTCTTGTGAGGGACCAATGGTTAAAGGTTATGCATAAAGTGATGGAATCTATGAGAGTCAACGGGGGTCTGGGACCTAGTTGACCTACCTGAGTGTAGAAAGGCCATTGGGAATAAGTGAATTTTCAAAATCAAAAGAAAAGCTGACGGATAGATAAAGAGATACAAGGCCAGTTTAGTAGCCAAGGGTTACATACAGACAAAGAGTATTGACTATGAGGAGACTTTCTCCCTATTAGTTAAGTTTACATCGATCCGTCTACTTTTGGTGATTGTCGCAAGCATAGATTTAAAGTTATATCAGATAGATGTAAAGACCGCATTCCTTAACGGAAACTTGGATGAGGATATCTACATAGAGCAGCCCTCCGGGTTCGTTTTAGTAGGTCATGAGAATAAGGTCTGTCGATTTCGGAAATCGATATATAGCCTAAAGCAGTCATCTAGGCGGTGGTACCTAAGATTTCATGAGAAGATGATATCTTATGGTTTTACAATGATCGAGGAGGATCATTATGTCTATTTGATACGGTCTGATAACTATTTCGTGATCTTATCACTATATGTGGATGATATCATGTTGGCCAGGAACAACATTGAGTATCTGATGACAATTAAGGCATGATTATCATCGAGTTTTAATATGAAAGATATGGGTGAAGCCGAGTTCATCCTTAGAGTTAAGATCCAGAGGGATTGCTCGAGACGAATATTGACTCTTTCACAAGATTTTGAGATATCTTAAGAGAACTGCGAGGTTCTCCTTGTGTTATGGAGGAAGAGATTTCCGTATTGTGAGATATTTAGATGCCGATTTGGGCGGTGATCTAGATAAGCCCAAATCGACATCAGGTTTTGTCTTCTTACTCAATAGTGGTGCCATTTCTTGGAGTAGCAAGAAGTAAACCTGTGTAACTCTATATACGATGGAGGCTGAGTTTGTGGCTTGGTCAGTCGCAGTTCAAGAGAGTGTTTGGTTGTAACTGATAGTGGGAGGCTAGTGATAATCTACTGTGATAATCAGGCCGCTATCGTCTACACTTGAGACTCTAAATATCATAGTAGAACCAAACATATCGATACCAGATATAATTTCGTAAGAGACATTATCGAGAAGAGTAAAGTGACCATAAAGTACATTTCGACACACAGTATGGTGGCTGATCTCTTTACTAAGCCCATTGCTAGAGATTTATTTGTAGCACATAGAGAGTCATTGGATTTGTTTATGTTTTGATATTTCTCATATTGTAACAAATTGACGATGTAATGCTTATTACTTATATATATATATATATGATTCTGTACATTATTCAATCACACTTGAGTATTTGTTTTTCCTTAAATAATGCACATGTCTTATATCATATATATTTTAATGTGATAAAAGATATGTTAGGCATGCGGGGTTGACTCTCATACACGAGTGACCACCTCTAACTCAGAGTGAGCAGAGATAAGACGGTTTCTAATTGTAAGAGACATTGAGAGTGGCCCTACTAAAACACAAGTCGCCCTGGTATGTGTTCAGGATGAAGTCATATGGGATATGACTAACATTGAAATACCCACATCCATGTTGCCTGTGAGTAGCCAGATCTGAGATCTCGAATATCACCTGCGATAGTGATATTGTCTCTGAAACATTCTTTCTGAGATCTCTGGGTAGAGTTTTATGTGTAGACTGAGTCCCGTATCTGTACAGTGTTAGAGAAATCTGACATATGCGCTTTTGAGAAATGAGGGATTAACATGTGACACGCGTTTCATACCACGTGTGATGAGACGAATATGGAATAGTGGAAGCTATTATTTGAGACAATAGTATGACAATAATCCCCGTTCCTACTATGTGAGACCCAAGATCCATTGGGTAGGATCTCTTGTACTCTTATTACTTTCGACTATTTCTAAAAGTTTTGGTCTAGTGTTACTACTTTAGTCTGTTTACCTATGGGCCGAAAGATAAATTGAGGTCTAAGAGACAGGTTTAGGAAAACAGCTGAAATGAGATTGATAGATTCGAGTTTGGGAAAAGGAAGATCAATAGGCATTGCATTTTAGTGTGGTATTCACTGATCGTTCTGTTATGTTTATCCATATTGGGATTTAACATAATAGTGAATACGCAGTCGAATATTGATTGTGGATCACTTTCGATGAAAAAAGTGGCTCGATAGATGTAATTGTATTGAATCTGGAGTACAGTGAATTCTTTTTTATACTAACGATAACTCATCGATCATCCTAACAGATGTATCGAGAAGTTTTTGTTTGTAGGTGTACTTGCTAGTCGCATGATATCCAATCCTGTATGAAAGTTCAGTAGGGTGATTTAGTAGAAGATATTGGTTTGGGATGCCCACGGGGGCATTAACCATTAAGTAAAAGGTTTAAATTTTAAACTTGGGAGATAATGGGAAGTTACCCATTATCTCAACCCCTAATTTTCCTCCTCATTATTCTATGTTCAAGCCTACGTGAATCGGTAGTTTTTCCTTCTTCCTTCTTGATTGACGAACAGCAAGAATAGTTTTTGAGAGAGAAAAAATAGAGCGTGCACATTTTTTGTGTTTTTTGAGAGAAAAACACTTTAAGGGTTTACTAAAATTCCGAGGAGAGAATTATCTTGTCGTCGTCGTCACTGGATTGAGGGTTGAGAGGTCATGAGATTGCGATAGTAGTCTGTAACGTAATTATTACCCCGACTGTGAGACATTCGAAACATCACGATTCTCAAAATCTACATATTTAATTACCGAGATACGTCCCATATTTTTATTGTGTATTTTACTATTCTGAAAATTTTCATTATACTTCCGCTGCGTGTATATGCATCAGAATTATTCAACAAGTTTTGACTTTACCAACAAAAAAGGCTTGTTCTGAAGTCATAGGATTTTTAAGCTTTTCATATATGCCTTAAATTTTCACTTGCTGATGTTGGAATTTGGATGTTCTTAATACAAGGTTGAGTGTCCTTTGCGGTGCACAGATTTTACTATTTCAACAATAAATATTAGAGACACAAGTATCCTTGTGATAGCTGAATACAAAGAAAACAAATCCAAAATATTTTCCAAAGAACAAAAGAATGGAGTCTCCAAAATCTTTTCTAATGGTGACCAGACGTAACACACTATTAAAATAGTGTCATGTAGCATGGACTAGCTGGTTTATCTTCGGCAGGGATAAATCTCTTCCCACACCAGTGCTCTCTCCATATGCTGTTCATGTTTCCAATTGGAATATTCTTTGTCTCGGGCAAGAAGTAGATGGTCGTCATCGTGAGCACAAAAGCTGCAAAGAATATGAAGAGGCCGTCTTGAGGTGGCCAAGCATTGCCAAGAAAACTTCAGCCACTGCAAAGGTGAAGAGCATGTTGACTGAGGCCGTGATGCTCTGGGCTGCGGATTGAATCTCTCCAATGGAAATATCTCGCTGGGCACCAACCACCCAGGAGGCCCCATGACCAAACAAATGCGGCCACATATGTGCATATGCAGAACGCCACTAATCCGGCATGCCACTTTGGCAAATATGTTGCCTCGCTTGACACTCCAAATTTCAAGAGCACAATCACAGCAGTCTACATGCACACAAAAAACCGATCAGTATATTGTAAAAGAAAGCAAGTAAATAATGGATGGATGAAATGAGTATTGTATTACGTGGAAAATAAGCATTCGGATACCTCCTCCCAAAAAGATAGCTCTTCTCCCCACTTGTCAGTGCCATAGACCGACACCATAGTTGCCAAAACATTGATAGCACCAGTGACGACAGCAGAGAAGAGAGAAGCATTGCATCTAAAGAGGGTCTTGAAGAGGACAGGAGCATAGAACATGACAACACTGATGCCTGTGAGCTGCTGGAAGAAGGGAATGAGGATGGACATTTTCGATTGGGGCCTGTACTTCCTCATTGTAATGTTCTTCCAAGGATGGGCCATTTTCTTTGAGGCTTCACTGGCAGCGGTGAGGTCATCGAATTGGCCTGGACATCTTCAATACCACGGACCTTGCGGAGCACTCAAGGGCCTTATCAGGGTTTGCCTCTCACAATCATGGAGTTGGGAGTGTCTGGAAGGATGAATTCTGAAAATGCGATGAAGATAGCGGGAACTCCTGCACCTTCCGAACTGACATGCCAGCCCCGGCTACCCATGATTTCTGCAGTGAAAAATTTAACAATGTTGGCCAAAAGAATGCCCAGTGATGGATAATTGGAAGAGCACATTGAGTGAGCCTCTATACTTGTACGGAGCCATCTCAGAGACATAAAGTGGCACAGCCTGTGAATAACAACATGAATTTATTAGCCACAAGATTTCAGTTCATTGATTTATCAAAGGAGCGGTAGGCACCTGAATAGAGAAACCAACACCATAACCCCAAGAGAATCCGACCAATAATGAACATGGCAACGTTCACTGCATCAGCGTTGATAACAGCACCAAACAAGAAAATCACACCTTCCAAGAACATTGACAACTTCCTCCCCTTTTTTTTTGGTAACATAGGAAGCAACGAAGGAGACGACCAGTGCAACCAAGTGGAGGGAGGATGTGAAAAAAGTCAAAAGTGTGACTGTCTAGATTCCAGTACTGGTTCGTTGACTGATTTTCCAATTCCAATCTATAAACTGATGAGAAAAACTCTCGCAGGAATGGAGCCATTGATGTCACCTCTCCTATTTCATTGCAAATTGATTAATGAATTAATGAACAATTCAATCATAAGACCTTCAAAGATAAAAAAATGGCAAATAAGAAATATAATTTACCAGCAATGCCAATATCATTACCAAAGATCAGACCCCCTCATAGCTGGGAGAATACAAGCAACCAACACGAACCATGTGAGCTTCCCAGGATACTCCTTTACAGTACCTGACTCAATACCAAACCCTCCTGCCATTATTACTAATGAAGTAGAAAACTAGAACATGGGTATGCGATAACATAAATGGAGGAATGGGTGGGGTGCTTATATAGAGAAGAAAATGAAATAAATCCCAACCCAATAATTTGAATTTTAAGTACTTGTCAATCCTTCATTTTGGCACACTCCTTGCTGGTCTTATCGTAGTATTATTATTATTTTTTTAGATATAATTAACGTATATTCGAAAAATATTTTGATTAATTTGATTCGAATATTATTAGATTTAATTTAGGAAGAGTTTTTTCAATATAATTTTTTTCATTCTTAAATTTCGAATCGGGAATTGAACTTAATCGAATATTCGTTTTATATTTCTATTTAGCTGTTATAATGAGTTTGAAAAGTATATTAATTTTATTGCAAACGTGTATTATCTGCAACAACATCAAACTATTTGGTATAAATCATTTTACAAATGGATTCCCAAAAAAGGGTCTGGCTATATGCCCGGAATATTGGTGCTTTTGACAGAAAAATGATAGTTTTCGGTGGCGGTGAACGTTAAATGTGGGTAGAGGTTATTTAGTTGCTTATCCATGATTCTTAGCGGGCGAAGTTTTTCCCCGTTTGGGATTAGAGGTCACTCTGGATTTTTCTTTTCTTTACTGGCTTACAAAAGTTGAGAGCGAGAAAGACATCCCTTGCCATTGATAAAAACACACAAAATATTTATCGTAACAATATAATAAATATTGGAAAAAATCTTAATTATACTATTAAAATTATAAATAATTTTTAATTTGTCATTTATCTCTAAACTATTTCTAATTAAAAGGATTTGACCGATTATATTAACATCTCATCAATGACATATCAGTGTCACATCAACTCATTTTCAAACTATTTTTGGTCAAGATTTAATTAACCTATATAATATTAAGAGTTATTTACTTAAATATTGGATTATTTACTAAAATACTGTACTTTTAAAAAAAAACTTACTTAAATATAGTTATTTTTTTGTCTTTCCAGAATGTCGATTTCGTACTATGAGAGTATGAAATTTGTAGGCTAAATGCCCACTCTCAAAACGCGAATTTATTTTCTACCTCTGCTCTCTCCTTCTCTGCACTGCGACGACTACTGCGAAGGTCGAAGGTCGAAGGTCGAAGGTCGGACTACTCTCTTCTTCTCCAACAGCGAATATCATCTATCCAAAGTAGATCATTATCCTTATGTCTCGTTTGGTTGGTTTTGTTACTGGAATAGTTGCTTTAAATTAGGGTTCTACGAAAGCGAAATTAGGGTTTGTAATTTATGCATTTCCTTGTCCGAATTATTTATGTTTTAGAGTTTGATTTAGGTTATGTTGTATGCTTTCATGTCTCGTGAAATTAAGGTATTATGGTTGGGGTTTTGAAATTGAAAATAAGATTTTGAAATTGAAATTAGTATTTTGAAATTAGAATTTTAAAATTGAAATTAGGATTTTGAATTAAGGTTTTAAAATTGAAAATAGGGTTTTAAATTTACTTAGGGTTTTAAAATTGGAAATAGGGTTTTAAATTTAAAAGTAGGGTTTTGAAATTGAAATTAGGGTTCTGAAATTGAAATTAGTGTTTTAAATTGAAATTAGTGTTTTGAAATTAAAATTAAGGTTTCGAAATTAGGGTATTGAAATTAGGGTTTTAAAATTAGAAATATGGTTTTAAATTTAAAATTAAGGTTTTGGAATTAAGATTAGGGTTTTGAAATTGAAATTAGGGTTTTGAAATTAAGGTTTTAAAATTGAAAATAGAGTTTTAAATTTAAAATCAGAGTTTTGAAATTAAGGTTTTAAAATTGGAAATAGGGTTTTAAATTTAAAATTAGGGTTTTGAAAGTGAAATTGGGGTTTTGAAATTGAAATTGGGGTTTTGAAATTGAAATTAGGGTTTTGAAATTGGAATTAGGATTTTGAAATTGAAATTAGAGTTTTAAAATTATTCTTGGGTTTGTTTTTGTATTATTTAAAATATTTTTCTATATTGTCCATGTTGTAACACCGACACTACAGTGTCCGTAGAACAGTACCATTTTCAAAATATATATATATAAAAAATGAGATATTACTTAGTTCATTACATAGAGAGAGATTTTTTTATTTAAATCTGATTTTTGATTTTGGGGTATTGAAATTGAATTTTTTGGTATATTTTAATTTTCCAAATCGGCAAATTGAAGTAAACCCTATTTTTATGAAATTCTCATTTCTAATAAAATATGGGTGTGAGAATATATATGCATAAATATATATATATATATATATATATATATATAATTATTAATAAAAATAAAAAATAAAAATGGAGACGCAACGTTTTGGGGCAAATCGCCGCGTCCCCAATTTGATTTGGGGATTAGGGTTGGAAACCCTAATCCATCTCTCTCTCTCTCTCTCTCTCTCACACCCCGAACCTTCGTTTCTCCCCCCACCGCGGCGCCGTGAGCTCCGCCACCAACGAACCACCACCATCATCATCATCTTCTTCTTCTTCTTCTTCTTTCCCTCTTGATTTCTCTCTAACAGTCTCTCCCTCTCGCGATTTCCAGCAATCTCTCTCCCTTCCAAAACCTATCGCTGCAAGCGCGCCACCCACCACCGCTGCTCCCTCCTCCCGTGAGCCTCCGCAAGCGCAACCCAGCGCTTGCAGGCGATTGAGCCACAGTGCGTCTTTCCGCCAGTGAGCTACAGCGGAGCGCGACCCAAGCCGCGAGCGCGAACAAGCGCACGAGCGCGCAGCAACCGTTAGCGCATAGCCCGCAAGCCACTATGGCCCACGAGCCACTGTCGGCCCGCAGGCCCATCAGCCCACTGGCCCACAAACCCGCGAGCCTGCTAGCTAAAGCCCACTGGCCTGCTGACCCGTGAACCCACAAGCCTGCGAGCCCGCGACGGCCCACGATGGCCCGTGAGCCCGCGACAGCCCACAAACCTCCACGCAGGTAACTGACCTAGGGTTTTGCTTCCAATCTAATTGTTTGAACCTAACTAATAAACTCTGTCTTGATAGGTAGCATTTTAGATCTTGGAGTGATCGAGAAGACATTCGGACGAAGGTCTGCAATCCGAGAAAACTCTAAGTGAGTGATTTCTGACCCATTCGATTTGGTTATCGAATTTAGGGTAAATTTAAGATAAGAAGTCTTGTATATACTAGAATATAAACTAGATTCTCATAGAATGCATTTTCCGACGTTGTATGTGGTTAATTAGCTTAAGTGTAGGATTTTTTGTGCTAGTACACGTGTAGAAATTTGGCACTAAGTAAAGTGTGTACATATATGTGTTAATGCATAAAAGAGAGTAGGAATGAGTGCAGGATTTTCTGCACTAAAGGAGTCCAAATGTGTATAGATTTTTGTTGTGCATTAGTGACCATATGCATAAAAAATTTAGGGCATGAGCATGAGAAATTATGGGTATATGCATGCTGATTTTTGAGGTGAAAGTTGTGACCCTATATATGTGCAATGCCTTGGCCAAGTACATTGGAGGGAACCCAAGTATAGCATGTTGTTAGGAGTATTGGGAATGGTGTTTAATAAGCAAAATAAAGGTTTATATGTAGGTATAAGGATGTATGATTGTGTGTTCATGTATTGCCAATATTGGTGTATTTAATTGACTTAAAAATGTGTAAATGATAAGATTTTACAAGAACATGTGTGAGTATGCATATATGGTAGATATATGCTATGGTGTTGCATTAGATAGATAAATGATGCATTTGATGGTTAATAGCATTATGGTTTATCTTGAGTTTGGTGTTTTCATGGTATGTACCCTATGTTGCCATTTTGATGATTTAGAGAAGACATTGGAGATGTGAATGATGATGTAAATAATTGATGTTAGCATCGCATTCATTGCGTTGGGTACCTCTGATAATGTGTGGTAGGAGTTGTTATTTGGATAGTTGAAAGGGATAGTTAAAATATGACCTTTAATTCCCAAATGCTATAACACCTTTAATGTGTTATGTGTAAACTCTTATTGTAGTGATATAGCGCTTGATTGATTGAGGGGAGCACTCTTTCTTCTCTTCGTGGTATTATTGGAGAGTGCGCTACCTCTCCCGTACAGTGAGTGAAACTTTGACATCTTCTATCGATTGACAAATCATATTTTATCGATTTTCAAACGACATGATTTCTATACGTGTGAAAACTAAATTTTTGGATTTTGATAGACATATTTTTGTGACCATTGGAGTGTCCCAACTACTAATTTTATAGATTATACATCCATAAGTTTGATAACTGATATTGTGCCACTTTTCTGACATATTGACATGTTTTAATGATTCTACTGTATTAGCACATAATTTTAAATAGATTTACATATACTATTTGGGCTATACGCCCGGCCGAAGTTATGTTACGATGTATAGGGCTATATGCCCGGCCGACATGATGATGTGATGGATGGGGCTACGTGTCTGGCCGACTTGGTGATATGGTGATATGCTTTCTATAGCATTCCGTAACTACGAAGGACATTTGGTAGAGACACTCCTTGTGCCCGGATACGCTTCGGCTAGAGGTATCCATCAGATCATCATGTGTATGGGTGCTCCAGGTTGACCCTCATCGGGAAGGACGTGAATTTACCTCTGTCTAGTACTGGGCGGGATACCATACACTACTGACTATATATATGTATTATTATTATTATTTACAAGCTAGTTAGAGTAGTTTATGGCCAACATTGAGGTAGAGAGCCATTATTTGATATTTACGTAGTAAAAACCCTCAATGCGCCCGTCCTTGGTCTAAGTAGACTATTGCCGGCGTTGTTTGTTTGGCCGGCTCTATATATATGAATTGATACATAGATGGATGCATATACTATTTTCTGATGTGTGCCTTGAGATATGTTTTACTCTGAAACAGCACGTATCTAACCCTAATTTTTCAATCATGTCAAACTCTAGAATTATAGCTAATGAAAGTTCTCTCCTTACAGAATTATGCCGCCTAGACGCGATAGACCAGCGGGACGAGGAGCTAAACTCGCGCTACCCGAGAGTCCTTAAGTGCCTGACCCTTTGAGGGGACCGGAGACCCTTGGAGAGCCTGAGGCTGCTTCCTCTTCATGGGCGCCCCCTACAGCCCCTACTCAGCCGGCTGCTCCAGCCGAAATTCACCACCGTCCCTCGAGGCGTTTAGGCAGGTGTATGAGTGATACACCTCCCACGGAATTCAGATGCCACCCCCACCACCACCGACAGCAGTGCCGACTTTTACGGCCATGCCACCTCCACAGTACCGATAGCCACGCCGACTCCTATGGCCGTGTCACCTTCAGTTGTACCAGATCAGCCCCCAGTTGTTGGTCCTTCCACTATTTCAGGACCTAGTGACACTACCTCCTCCACTTTGAGGCATATTCACGAGCTCACCCAGTTGGTGAAGGAGGTGAGGCAGTTAGGCTGCACGGAATTCGTGGGGATGGGTGATCCTACAGCAACGAAATACTGGATCAACCGCACTCGTAGAATTTTGACTGATTTGGGGTTGAGCGAGGACTACTGGTTTCGGATAGCAGAGAGACTTTTAGATAGTGACGCCCTCACTTAGTGGGAGGCGATTTGTGACGATGCTACCGAATCGCTGCGATGGGAGGACTTCCTGCGAGAGTTCAATCGTAGGTACTTCTCTAAGTTCCAATAGGACCATAAGAGAGCAGAGTTTCTATACTTGCAGCAAGGAACCAAGAAAGTGACAGAGTATAAGATGGAATTGAGGCAACTAGCTGCTTTCGTTTCAAACTTGGCGACACCAAAGCAGCTACGGTTCAAGTTTGAGGACGGCCTCAACTTGAACATTAGGAGGTGCATGACAGTGACTGCTAGCTTCTCCTTTGCGGAGATAGTGGACTCAGCACTTAGGGCAGAGGAGATCGTCTGTGCTGAGGGCAGAAAGCGGGAGAACAGAGAGATAAGGAAGAAGAGATCTTGGGCTTCTTCGAGCCAGGGCTCGAAGAATGGTAGGTGTTCAGGATATCAGGAAAGTGCTTCTCAGCCGAGACAAGTACATCCTGGACAGGGATCACGATCTCAGGGATTTAGAGCACCGACCCTTAGTGCCACTACTCAGACTTTAGATCAGCGGCACCCCTTTTGCTGCCGATGTGGTGGACACCACCCTTTTGGAGAGTGTAAAGTGTCTGTTACATGCTTCCGGTATGGGAAGCTAGGGCACATCAGGAGCGCTTGCCCTGAGTTGGGATTGGGAGGTCAGATAGCTGCAGGACACTCGAGTATTCCCCGAGAAGGACAGCAGGGAGCACCTACGCACTCAAATCACACCCTCAACAGACAGTAGTTGGGAGCAACACAGTGCCAGGACCATTCCGACAACAGCAGAGGACACAGGCCCGTGTATACTCCATGACGCAAGAGGACGATCAGGAGAGTGCTGACGTGATTATGAGTGCTCCTCCCACTGATCCTCATGTTTAGAGATATATTTTTTTTATGTACCTTCTTTTGAGCACCATCACTAATTAAAGTCTTAGAGGCTTAACTATGTTGGTTTGTACATACATTTTGATATATATATATGTGAGCATATATTTTCTTCCATATTTATTAACTGATCTTTATTTTCTCACATTATGAGTTATGAAAATATGGGGAGTCGACGCTCGTGTCCTATTTGACACCAGGTCGAACCATTTGTATGTGAGTGTCTTTTGCCCACAGGTTGGGAAAGCCTTTGTCATCACTTGTTGAGGAGATATTAGTCATCACTCCTCTCGGTGAACAAATACTTAGAGATTCCGTCTACAAAGGGAGTAAGGTCATGGTCAGAGATGCGATACTTGAGGCAGACTTAATTCTGCTTGAGATGACGGATTTTGATGTCATCCTAGTGATGGATTGGCTAAGCATGCATAGGGCTTCAGTAGATTGCTTCACCAAGAAGTGGAGTTTCGGAGACCCAAGGAGCCATTGTCGAGGTTCCTAGGAGAGAGGCGAGTGTTACCTCACTGTGTTGTATCGGTGATGAAAGCCAGGAGATTGATACACCGAGGGTGCACGGCATACCTGGCTCATGTTATTGACACCACTGTGAAGGGGCCGAGGCTTGAGGAGGTCCCAGTGGTGCAAGAGTTCCCAGATATATTTCCCGGGGAGCAACCCGGACTACCCTAATTTGGGAGTTTGATTTCGAGATTGACCTAGCTCCAGGGACAACTCCCATATCTATTCCACCATATTGAATGGCGCCAGCTGAGTTTAGAGAGCTCAAGGTCTAGTTGCAAGAATTGCTGGACAAGGGTTTAATCCGTCCGAAAACTTCGCTGTGGGGTGCTCCGGTGTTATTCGTGAAGAAAAAGGACGGGACTCTATGATTGTGTGTGAACTATAGGCAGCTAAACAAGGTTTCCATCAAGAATCGGTACCTTCTGCCGCGTATTGATGATTTATTTGAGTAGTTCTAGGGTACGCGTATTTTTCTCAAAGATCGATCTTCGATCTGCATATCATTAGTTGCGGATCAGAGCTGAGGATGTGCCCAAGACCGCATTCCGCACCCGATATGGACATTACGAGTTCGTGGTAATGCTGTTGGGCTGACCAACACACCAGCAGCCACAGAAAGTGACCAAGGTGTAGAGTTTCCTTAGTCTTACGGGGTGTTATCGGCGGTTCGTAGAAGAATTCTCCTAGATCGCTGCTCCACTTTCCAGACTGATACGAAGGGCGTAAAGTTCTTATGGGATGATCGTTGTGAGATGAACTTTCAGGAGCTCAAATAACAACTGACGACGGATGGCCAGTCAAAGAGGACCTTAGTATTCCAGCTCAGCATGTAGCTATTCTAGATTGACAGGTCAAAAAGCTGCGGAGCAAAAAAATTTCATTAGTCAGAGTTTTATAGAGGAGTGACCAGGTTGAGAAAGAGACCTGGGAGCCCAAGGAGACTATTAGGAAACAGCACCCCCATTTGTTTGCTGGTTAGTCCTCTTTTAGTTTCGAAAACGAAACTTGTTTTTAGGGGGTTAGAAATATAACACCGATACTGCGGTGTCCGTAGAAGAGTACCATTTTCGAAATATATATATAAAAAAATGAGATATTCCTCAGTTCATTATATAGAGAGAGATTTTTTATTTAAATTTGATTTTTGATTTTGGGGTATTGAAATTAAATTTTTTGATATATTTTAATTTGTCGAATCGGCAAATCGAAATAAACTACATTTTTATGAAATTGGTATTTCTAACGAAATATGGGTGTGAAAATATAAATGCATAAATATATATATAATTATTTAAAAAATAAAAAATAAAAAAAATGGAGACGCAACATTTTGGGGCAAAACGTTGCGACCCCATTTTGATTTGGGGATTAGGGTTGGAAACCCTAATCCCTCTCTCTCTCTCTCTCTCTCTCTCTTCCCGACCTTTTGTTTCTCCCACCACCGCGGCCCCGCCCTCCTTCGCCGCGGGCTCCGCCGCCTACGGACTACCATCATCATCATTATCATCATCATCATCTTCTTCTTCTTCTTCTTCTTCTTCTTTCCCTCTCGGTTTCTCTCTCACAGTCTCTCCCTCTCGCGATTTCTCACGATCTCTCTCCCTTCCGCCACCCATCGCCACAGGCTCGCCACCCACCGCCGCTGCTCCCTCTTCCTGCGAGCCTCCGCGAGCGCAACCCAGCGCTTGCAGGCGATCGAGCCACAACGCGTCTTTCCGCCAACGTGCTACAATGCAGCGCAACCCAGGCCGCGAGTGCGACCCATCGCACGAGCGCACAGCAGCTGTTAGCGCACAACCCGTAAGCCACTGCGGCCCGCGAGTCGGACTGCGGCCCGCGAGCCACTGCCGGCCCACAGGCCCATTAGCAACAGGCACGCTAGCCCACTGGCCTACAAACCCGCGAGCCCTCTAGCTGAAACCCACTGGCCTGTTGACCCGCGAGCCCGCGACGGCCCGTGAGCCCATGACAGCCCACGAACCTCCACGCAAGTAACTGACTTTGGGTTTTGCTTCCGATCTAAGTGTTTGAACCTAACTAATAAACCCTGTCTTGATAGGTAATATTTCAGATCTTGGAGTAATCAAGGATACATTTGGACAAAGGTCTGCAATCCGAGAAAACCCTAGGTGAGTAATTTCGGACCCATTCGATTTGGTTATCGAATTTAGGATAAATTTAAGATAAGAAGTCTTGTATATACTAGAATGTAAATTAAATTCTCATAGAATGCATTTTTCGACGCTGTATGTGGTTAATTAGGTTAAGTGTAGGATTTTTTGTGCTATTACACGTGCAGAAATTTGGCATGAAGTAAAGTGTGTACATATGTGTGTTAATGCATAAAAGTGAGTAGGAATGAGTGTAGGATTTTCCATACTAAAGGAGTCCAAATGAGTATAGATTTTTGTGGTGCATTAGTGACCATATGCATAAAAAATTCAGGGCATGAGCATGAGAAGTTATGGGTATATGCATGCTGATTTTTAAGGTGAAAGTTGTGACCCTATATATGTGCAATGCCTTGGCCAAGTATATTTGAGGGAACCCAAGTATAGCATGTTGTTAGGAATATTGGGAATGGTGTTTAATAAGCAAAATGAAGGTTTATATATAGGTATAAGGATGTATGATTGTGTATTCATGTATTGTCAATATTGGTGTATTTAAGTACTTGAAAATGTGTAAATGATAAGATTTTACAAGAACATGTGTGAGTATGCATATATGGTAGATATATGCTATGGTGTTGCATTGGATAGATGAATGATGCATTTGATAGTTAATAGCATTATGGTTTTATCTTGAGTTTGGTGTTTTCATTGTGTATACCCTATGTTGCCATTTTGATGATTTAGAGAAGACATTGGAGATGTGAATGATGATGTAAATAGTTGATGTTAGCATCGCATTCATTGCGTTGGGTACCTCTGATAATGTGTGGTTGGAGTTGTTATTTGGATAGTTGAAAGGGATAGTTAAAATGTGATATTTAATTCCCAAATGTTATAACACCTTTAATGTGTTATGTGTAAACTCTTATTGTAGTAATATAGCATTTGATCGATTGAAGGGAGCACTCTTTCTTCATTTCGTGGTATTATTGGAGAGTGCGCTACCCTCTCCCATACAGTGAGTGGGACTTTGACATTTCTATCGATTGATAAATATGTTTTACTGATTTTCAAATGACATGATTTCTATACGTGTGAAAACTAAATTTTTGGATTTTTATAGATATATTTTTGTGACCATCCAGATGTCCAAACTGCTGATTTTATAGATTATACATCCATGAGTTTGATAACTGATATTGTGCCACCTTTTTTACATATTGACATGTTTTAATAATTCTACTGTATTGGCACGTAATTTTAAATGGATTTACATATACTATTTGGGTTATACGCCCGGCCGAAGTTAAGTTACAATGCATGGGGCTATATGCTCGGCCGACATGATGATGTGATGCATGGGGTTACGTGTCCGGCTGACTTGGTGATATGGTGATATGCTTCCTATAGCATTCCGTAGCTCGAAGGACATTTGGTAGAGGCACTCCTTGTGCCCGGATACGCTTCAGCCGGAGGTATCCGCCAGATTGTCATGTGTATGGGTGTCCTAGGTTGACCCTCATCGGGGAAGACGTGAGTTTACCTCTGTCTAGCACTGGGTGGGAAATCATACACGGCCGACTATATATATTTATTATTGTTATTATTTATAGGCTAGTTGGAGTAATCTATGACCAACATTGGGGTAGAGAGCCATTATTTGATATTTGTATAATGAAAACCTCCAATGCACCCGTTCTTGGTCTAGGTAGACTATTACCGGGGTTGTTTGTTCGGCCGGCTCTACATATGTGACTTGATACATGGATGGATGCATATATTATTTTCTAATGTGTACCTTGAGATATGTTTTACTCTAAAACAGTACGTTATTTTCGCATACTCGATATTTTGTTACATGCTTTGACACTCCAAATTCACCGGTGATATTGATAACACGATATGAATCCCCTCACTTGCTGAGTATCCTCCCATAGATACTCACCCCTCACTTTCTCCCTACAAGATTAGTCTTGGACTGAAAAAGAATTATTGTATTCTTGCGACGTGGACTTGATAGTACCGGGCTTGGGTATGGATGTTACCATATCTTCCGCTATGATTATTGGAGATTTTAGTTTGATAAATATACTCATTTATTTATTTTTGGGATGACTGTATAATTTATGTATATTTATTTGTGAAACTCTCATAGTTTATTTGCATTGAACCGATTATACGTATTTGAATGTCACTTGAGAAAATTATTGTATATTATGTAAAATGTTAGGTCCGCTCAGTGTGGTGGCTGCTCATGCTCTAGTTGGGCATGATAGTAGAGGTCTGTGGTTAAGTCTGCTGGAAATTTTTATAACCTTGCGTTGTTTTGAATGTTGGCTGTGGCATTGGTTGATTTCGGAGAGGTCGGGATGGCTATTTATTTATTTCGCAAGTAATATCGTTCAAGATGTTGTTCTCATATAATGAGACTTTATTGTTGCTGTAGATAAAAAAAAAAAATATGGGTGACGACCATGTGAGATTGGTATTTTATTGGGGAGGTATAATTGGTGGTGTTGAAAACTAATATCGATATAATATTGAACCAAAAAGGAGTATTGTGATTAATAACAAAATCAAATAGCAGGAGTTTATTAAAATCTTACATCGCAAGAGTGGGTTTGATTGTAGGCAATTCAAACTGAACGTTGCATGTAGATATCCTCTATGGTCTAGGCAATCTCTCTCTTATTGTATATTACCTGTGTAGAATGATGAATTTTTATCGGAGGTGTTGAAACTTCCAAAATATATTGGGAGTTTGACGGCAGCTGAACTATTTTTAGAAGCGAAAGCAATTGTGTGTCCACCTGTTGACCTACCTACAGTGGGGAAAATGTGAAAGACATCCCGGGTAGCTCAACGTCAATTAAAAATAGTGCAGAGGTAATGGGTGATGGTGGTGAGAGAAATTTTGGTTATTACATAGATCTATTGGGTGAGAATATTGGAAATGATTGATAGAGTATGTGCATTTCTTTCGGATAATATTGCTTTGGGGGTTAGTACAAGTAGACCTTATGAGAGGCAGGAGACAAATCCGGTAGATGTATTTGTTGTTGAGGAATCGAAGGATGCAAGTGATAATGAACATAATGTTATTAATGAAGAAGATGAAGCTATGGAAGAGGAAGAAAATTGGGTTGTTGAAGGGGAAGATGAGATACCATAGTTACACACTATAGATGAAAGGGCCATAATGGTTGATGAATATAATAACTATGATCATCCAACATGATATAATGATCAGACAGCTGAGTTAAAAGTTGGAATCGTCTTCGCTTCGAAAGAGCAAGTTCAACATGCTGTTAAGTGCTTGTCGATGCGAGAGCATAAGTACTTTAAAGTCCATGAAAGTTCTTCAACCATATGGTTTGTAAGGTGTTCTTTGACCACGAAAATAATTGTTTGTGGTATGTTCGAGCTAGACTAAAGAAGAGTCATTGGTTTTGGAAAATTATGAGATTTAATACAAAACACACGTGTTTCCCTCAATTGCCTTTGGGGGATCATCCGAATGTGGACTCGAATATGGTGGGTCGTATCATTAGAAGTCACATTAAAGAAAATGTCGATTACAAAGTATGTGACGTAGTTGAGAATATGAAAACGTACAGGGTAAATCTATCTTACAAAAAGCCTTGAATGGGACGTTGAAAATCCATTAAAATGGTGTATGGTAATTGAGAGACTTTTTACACATTGTTGCCACAGTTTCTGGATGCTGTGCAGATAAGTAATCCTGGCACAGTTATTGAATAGAGGTTTACTGAATTATCGAGGGCTAATGATAGGGTCTTTCACTCAGTTTTCTAGACCTTCAAGCCATGCATCAAAACATTTAGTCATTGCAAGTCGGTGATTAGTATTGACGGCACATTTCAATACGGGAGATATAGGGAGAAAATTTTAATTATCATTGGAACCGATGCAGTTAACCATATTGTTCCTTTGTATTTTGCTATTGTTGATGAGGAGACAATTGTTAGTTGGGATTGGTTTTTGGAGAACTTGAGAGTACACATTATTGGTGATCAGCACAAGGTGTGTTTGATATCAAATGGAATGCCAGGTATAATACGAGCCATAGAGCGAAATGCTAATCTCCAACCACCACTTATCTATCATAGACTTTGTTTGCATCATGTGGAGGCTAATTTTAACCAACGATTCAACAATAAACTGCTAATAGAGTTAATGCATAAGGTAGCCAAATAAAGACAGATAAGAAATTTTATGCCGTGATGAACAAGATTCAAGAACTTAGCGAGCCAGCTTATAGGTGGTTGATGGAGATTCTGCTTGACAAATGGACTCTGTGTTATGATGGCGGATATAGATGGCGCAACATGACCACCAATCAATCGGAATCATTTAATAGTATGCTTAAGGGTACAAGAAAGCTGCCAATAACTACATGTGTGCGAGCGATATTATACCATATGGTTTGATTCTTTAATAAGGATTGAGAACAAGTAGCTAATAGTATAAGAGATTGCAATATGTGGCCAACAAATGTTACAGAAAAATTGGTCAGAATTGAGTAGAAAGCCAAATTCCATCGCGTTATTGCGTTTGATAAGTCCAGGGGTAAGTTTGAGGTCATAACAGGATTTCATGGTGGAAGGGGAGAAAACAACCACACAGTTCTGTTAGATGTTCCATCATGTACATGTGGAAAATATATAATATTTAAATTTCCTTGCTCACATATATGGAGAGTTTGTGCGGATATGGGTCAAGAGTTTAGGAATTTTGTAGATAGCCTCTGTAGTTGTCAAGCTTTAAAACTAACATATTGTGAGAGATTTCATCCCCCTCCACACAAAGACTATTGGCCATCTGCTATTTGCTACACAATATCTCACGGCTTAATAACCAGCCAGATAGACCTCGAAGTACGCGGATACACAATGAAATGGATAAAAGAAGAACTCAGCGTTATAAGGTATGTAGTGAATGCGGCCATAATCGTCATCATTGCCCGAATATGGCTTGTTTACAAGTGAAGACTAGACGAGGTTAAGGAGGTTGGCAAAAATATATTAATGTTTTCATATTATGGATGTTAAACATTTTCTTAAGTTATGATTTAACGTGTTCATTTCATTTCTTATTTGTATTGACTACTTAGAAATGTTATTCTTATTTATTTTTCTTGTCATTTTAGATATGGAGTACACTGCTGTGGACTTTATTCCAGGCCCTTGGGACCCTAGTGTCCTGACGTTACAGGCCACACACCGGTCTCAGTCTATCTGGGAGACCGGCAGTAATACCCCTCTAGAGGTGCGACGTTCAGACCGTAGGTTTTGGGCAGCTTGATCTCTTGATATTAGGATACAAGAGATTATGTTACGAGTTGGGTTTTATAGTGTGTATATGTGTGGCCACATTCAGCATGATCATGCTCTTATTACTGTGTTTGTAGAGCAGTGGAGACAAGAGACCCATACTTTTCACTTATCCATCGGTGAGGCAATGATTATGTTTCAGGGTGTTTCAGTCCTACTAGGGATGCCAGTTAATGGAGATGCAGTTATAGGAGTAGATTACTCTCGTTCTATTACTGAGTGACATGATATTTGTCATGGTTTATTGGGTTTCTATCCTGCACTAGAAGATTTTTTTTGGAGGCTGTCTTAAGATACGGGCTATCACTGATTTTCTTGCTTCACATCCTCTAGAGCCGGATGCAGATGCTACAGTAGTAGAGTTTCATGCACGCTGTCGCATTATGCAGCTATTGGGTGCTCTTTTTGGAGATCAATCGGGATCGAGAGTTAAGATTTGTAATTTGGAGTTTTTATGAGATTTAGAGTGCACGGGACGGTATAGTTAGGGCAGTGCTATCTTGGCGACACTTTACAGAGCCTTGTGTCGGGCTTGTGTTGATGGATTTAGATAGATTTATGATCCGGTTTTACTTGTACAGGTAATTTATCTCTACTTTATAATTGATTCCTTTTTTCTAACAATACTTTATATAAATAATAGATCATTTATTCAATATATTTTCTCTTATCAGCTTTAGGCATGGGAGAGAGTTTCCACGTTTACCCCGATCAGGCGTTATCATGTTGATCCGATACTATCTGCTCTATACTTGCCCGAAGGGTCTCAAGGATCACTGTACGTAATGTTGATTTATTTTATTTGTAATTTATCTAAACTATCTTAACTTTGTTATATTTTATATTGACATTATCTTATTTGTATATAGTTGAGATGTTCCTTGTAGTTATGTACATACAGGGCAGTTCATTCTTAGAACGTATAGGGACCAGTTGGATCATATGGGAGATACAGGAGTGAGTATAATTTTCTTTTATTGAGATGTCATTCAATTTATATAGATTTTACTAGCAAGATAATTTTTTTTCAATTTATTTGGATGCCATATTCGCATGTCGACTTTATGGTGTTGCCTTCCTATTGTCTCGTCGGCAGCGATATATGGCGTGCCGAGATTCTGTTGATTTGTTTTGAGATAGTCGAGTATCATTACCCTCAGACGGTTATGAGACAGTTTGGACTTTTGCAGTGTGTTCCTTTACTAGTACCTACGCACTAGGATTTACATCGGACTGATTGACACAGGAGGCAAGGGTGCGATTGGGCGAGGAGACATGTTGTACACTTGCAACCATAGGATAACCGGACATACCACATTGTACAAGGTGATGACTCTTTCGATGAGCCAAGAACCACATCTGACTATATGCGGTAGTATCGTCGAATCACCGTTTTATATATTGCATCTCCTGCCTATTGTTATCACTACGGATACCGACTCATCGCAACACAAATGGAGTATCTCGTAAGTCAATATATGTTTTATAGTTTACATAATGTTTTATAGTTAATCTTGTCTGTCCTGCCTATTTATTCTTCTATACTTGATGTAATATTTATTTTCTTTTATCTTTTGTAATGCTTTGAGTTGGAAAACATGCACCTAATGTCGTCAGATGTACCCGCTAAGGATGGAGTGAATCCGAGATTTGGATAGTTCAGATATGCGTTATGGCGTGCACTTCAATATGTCAGCCATGTACCATTTGACGATGCCGCTCCTTCAACATCTGCGCACAGACACTCCTTCAATGTACCTTCGACCTTGGGTGCTGCGGATGATTATGATGAGGTGATAGAGATACTTCCATCATCTTTCTATCCCACTCCGACTCCGATATGCACTGACAATGTTGATGAGCTGCCACAACTTAGTGTTTATGAGGAGCCGCCACGACTTAGTGTTTACAAGTGGAGACATCGTCATCCTTGACATTCAGTTGATGTTCCTCCAGTTGCATTTCCCGAGTTGGATGAAGGTGCACCGTTATACAATATACCTCCACCTGCACCTAGTAGGCCAGCTCGTATTCCCGTGAGACGTCACATGCAACACCATGCTGGACAACCTCCTTGTGGCACTTAGTATATATTTCTCATTTGTTTTGTATTAAATTTGAAATTTGTAATCATTAATTTTATTTTTTTTTATAAAATAATTTTCTTTATTAGTTTCATATTGTTGTATATTTCTTATGTAATTCAACGTTTTTTGATTGACATTATGTGATGATTCTGGTTCAAAATATTGTGTTATTGGTTCATGGTATCTTTTGCCTGTGTTTAATTGTCTTTGCTTTTGTTCAACTAGTACTCTGGAGTATGGGTGATAGTACTCACACTAGGTTTGGTGGTATTTCG
Source organism: Dillenia suffruticosa (assembly GCA_033439265.1). Lineage (NCBI taxonomy): Eukaryota > Viridiplantae > Streptophyta > Magnoliopsida > Dilleniales > Dilleniaceae > Dillenia > Dillenia suffruticosa. The sequence goes on along the minus strand of JAVTVX010000037.1, from coordinate 4,135,116 downwards.
AGATTGTTTTATTTGTATTCGGTATAAGTAGACTAGTGATATTTTGACAGTTACAGTGGGTGAATTTAGTTTTTACACTGTCTTGAGAATCGAATAATGAAGGTGCACTTCTGCATGTAAGCAGGGGCAGGGGTGTGGGTGGTGGAAGGGCATGTTTCGCACTCCCAGAGTGCGAAACTAGATTTCTAAAAAATATAATAAAATGGTAACAAAAAACCTAAAAAATAATAAAAAAAAAAACCTTGATTTCGCACTCTCAGAGTGCGAAATCAACATTCTGGGAAGAGAAAAAAATAACCATATTTAAGTAAATTTTTTTTAAAAGTACATTATTTTGGTAAATAACCCCTTAAATATTGTTATTTTTAATTCAAATTATTTATATATCGTTATTTTTTTTCCTTTCCTAAACTATTGATTTCGGACTTTCAGAGTGTGAAACTAGATTCGCACTCTCAAAGTGCGAAACAGCCACCCCACGCATTGCGCTGAGGCCATGTGCGTTGTGCCCGTGCAGTGTGCTTGCATGGCATGTGCGCTGCACGCAGGGTGCCCATGCCTCGACACGCATGGCTTGTGCGAGTTGCAAGCGGTGTCCATGCAATGGGTGTGCATGGCTTGTAAATGGCTCGCGATATGCCGGTGCAGTGCATACGCATGGTCTGGGCACCACGCTTGGCACGCAAAGGCCATGCACACGCACAGCACCGGCTCTATGCACATCGTGCATAGGTAATGCATGCGCACTACACTAGCACCCGCGCGCAGCGTACATGCCATGCACGCATCTAGTGCGCATGGCCAATACCAAGACAAACATAATATATCCACTCCAGCACCTACAACTTCTACCCACTTTTCATGAAAAACGAAAGACCAAATGCACTCATTCCAATAGTAAAATATCACCACTCTACTCCACACTAAATACAAGTAAAAATATCTCCAAATAAACAATACACATTCAACCAAATATAAAAAAAATATAACGAAATAAACATATTGTAAAATACCACCACCAAATCGATACTGCAATCGTTATTAAACATACTCCAGAATACTAGACAGCAGCAACCAAATATAGCCAAAAATAGTCAATAGAAACGCCAACAATAAAATACAACCAATTCAGTCATGACCACCACGTAATTTAAATCGAAATACATCACTTTCAAAAAAGTGATGGAACTGGTAAATGTAAACTATAATAACAAAAAATATTTTATTAAAAATGAAGTTAATGATTATAAAATTTAAACATAATACATATCAAATGGTAAACGTAAACTAAGTGCCACAAGGAGGTCGTTCAGCATTGCGTGCTGACGTCTTATGAGAATACGAGCTGATGGTGCACCCTCATCAATCTCGAGAAATGCAATTGGAGTAACATCATCTAAATGTCGAGGATGACGGCATCTCCACTCATAAACACTAAGTCATGGAGATTTATCGATATCGTCTATACATATTGGAGTCGGAGTCGGATACGAAGATGATAGAGGTATTTCCGTCACTTCATCATAATCATATGCAGCACCAGAGGTCGAAAATATATCCATCGATTCAATAGATCTTTATACGTATGTCGAACGACAGTACTCGTCAAATGGCACATGCTCGACAAATTGAAGTGCATGCCATGACGTATCTCTGAAATGTCCAAATCTTGGATCTACTCTTTTCTCAGCAAGTACATCCGAGTGCATGTTTTTCAGCTCATAGCACTGCAAAAGATAAAAAAAAAAAAAAAGAAATATTATATAAACTATAAAACAATATTAAGCGGTAAACTTATCTTGACTTATGAGATACTCCATTTGTGTCACTGTGGATCAATATCCGTACTAATAACGATGCGCAGGACATGCAATGTATAAACGCGTGATATGACGATACCACAGCATATAGTCAGATGTCATCCTCAACTTATCGAAAGTGTCATTACCTGATACAATGTGGTATCTACGGTTATCCCACAATTGCAAGGGTATGCATGTGTACTCGTCCAATTGTGTCTATGCCTCCCACTGTGATTAGTCCGATACAACTCCTGGTCTGTCTATACTGATAAAGAACTTGTTGCAAGAGTCCAAACTATCTCATAACCCTGTGAGGGTAATGATACTCGACGACCTCAAAACAAATCAAGGGGACATCGGCACGTCATATATCGCCACTAACAAGGCAATAGGTGGGCAATGCCATTAGGTTAACATGCGAATATGGCATCCAAATAAACTGAAAATTAAAAGAAAAATGGTGTTAATGAAATCTATAATAATTGAAGATGGTCTAAAAAAACGAAATTTATACGCACCCCAATATTTCCCTTGTGATCTAACTAGTCTCTGTTTGTTCTAAGAACAAACTACCCTATATGTACATAACTATGCAGAACATCCTAACTATTTACAAATAAAACAATGTCAATGTTGAATAGAACAAAGTGAAGGGAATAGGGGATAAAAATACAAATATATAAAGTCAACATTACGTACACTGATTCTCTAGGGCCTATGGGCAGGTGTAGAGCAGAGGGCATCAGATCAATAGTGTGATGCCTAATTGGGGTAAATATAGACAATTTCTCCCATACCCAAATCTGATAAGAGAAAATATATTGAATATATGATATAGTATGCATATAAAGTATTATTAAATAAAAAATAATACATCAAATTGAGATAAAATACATGTATAAGTAAAATCGGATCACAGATTTGTCTAACACCATCCATAGAACCCTGACATATGGCTATGTAAAGTATCGCCAAAGCAGTATTGCCCCAACTATACTGTCTCATGAAATCAAGATCTCGTAAAACCTCCAAATATATGAGCTTCACCCTCAACCCCGACTAATCCTCGAAAATAGTACCCAATAGCTGCATAATGCGACCACGTGAGTGGAAGTCCACTAATGTCACATCTAAATCCGGATCCAAAGGATGTGAATCAAAAAAATTCATAACAGCTCATATTTTAAGACGGTCTCCAAAAAAATCCTCTGGTCTAGAATAAAAACCCAAGAGACCACAACAAACGTCATGTCACTTAGTGATAAAACGAGAGTAGTTTACCCCAATAACTATATCTCCATCTACAGGTAACTCGAGTAGGACTGAAACGTCATGTAACGTAATCATAGTCTCACCAATGGGTAAGTAAAAAGTATGAGTTTCCTATCTCTATCACTCGACAAACGCGATAATAAGAGCATGATCATACTGAATATGCCCACACCGATAGACACCATCAAACCCAACCCGCAACAAAATCTCCTGTACCCTAATATCAAGTGATCGAGCTGCCCAAAACCCACGGTTGGAATAACGCACCTATAGTGGAGTATCATTGTCGGTCTCCTAGATTGAGATCAATATATGGCCTGTAAACTCAAAACATTAAGGTCTCGAGTACTTGGAGTAAAGTCTGAACTAGTGTAGTCCATAGCTATGATAACAACAAAATTGAAGAACAATAAAATTTCTAAATTGTCAAACCAAATAAGAAATTAACACATAAAATAATAAGTTATGAAAATATTGTATATTCATAATAATTGATTAAGTCGATTACACAATATGAAACAATCAGGTAATGAGAAAAAAAATTCTCAACCTTATCTCGCTCTCCCTTGTAATCGTGCCATATTCGAGCAATGATGATAATTATACTCGTATTCACCACATGCTTTGTAACGTTGAGTTGTTCTTCTATCTATTTCATTATGAATCCACATATTTCGTGATCTACCTGAATGGTTATTAAGTCATGAAATATTGTGTAACAAACAAAAAGAAAAGGAGACCAATAGTTCTTGTGTACAGAATGATGAAATTTCCCACCATATTTAAGCTCCGTTTATTAACAATTATGGAGTCTATCTACAAAAGTTATAAACTCACAACTCATATCCATACAAACTCTTTATATATGTGAGCAAGCAAGTTTGAATATAGTATATTTTTCATATGTACATGATGGGCTATCTGACAGTACGGTGTGGTTGTTTCCACCCCTCCCACTATGAAATTTTGTTATGAATTCATACTTACCTTTGTACCTATCAAACGCAATGACATAATGGAATTTGACTTTTTGCTAAATTCTAACTAATTTTTCTATAACAAATGTTGGTCACATATTGTCTTCCTTAATATTATTAGCAACTTTTTCTCGATTCTTATTAAAGAATTGAACCATACGATATAATGTCACCCTCACACATGCAGTTATTGACAGCTTTCTTGCACCTTTAAGCACAACATTAAATGATTCTGATTGATTGGTAGTCATATTGCCCCATCCGTGTCCTCCATCATAACACAAAGTCTATTTTTTGAGCGAAATCTCCATCAACCACCTATATGCTGGCTCACTAAGCTCTTTGATCTTGTTTATCATGACATCAAATTTTCTTATCTGTCTTTGCTTGGCCGCCTTATGCATCAATTTTGTTAGCAGTTTGTTCTTGAATCATTGACTAAAATTAGTCTCCACATGATGTAAACAAAATCTGTGATACATAAGTAGTGGTTGCAGATTACCATTCCTCTCTATGGTTTGCATTATATGGGGCGCCCTATTCGATATCAAGCACACTCCATATCGATCATCAATAATGTGCACTCTTAAATTCTCCAAAAATCATTCCTAATTCACAATGGTCTCCTAATTGACAATAGCAAAACGCAAAGGAAGAATATGGTTAGCTGTATCCGTTCCAATAGCAATTAAAATTTTCTCCCTATATCTCCCATACTAAAATGTCTCGTCAATACTTATCACTGATTTGTAATGTCTAAATGCTTCAATGCATAGCTTGAATGCCCAGAAAACCGAGTGAAATACTCTCTCATTAGATCCCGAAAATTTAGTAAATCTCCGGTCAATAATTATTCTAGAATTACTTATCTGCTCAGCATCCAAAAACTATGGCAACAATGTGTAAGAAGTCTCTCAATTACCATATACCATTCCAATAGATTTTCGACGGTCCATCCAAGTTTTTTTATATGATAGGTTTACCCCATAAAATCTCATATCCTCAATCACGTCACACATTTTGTAATCGACATTCTCTTTTATATGGTTTCTAATCAAACGACCTATCATATTCGAATCCACATTCAGATAATCCCCTAAAGGCAATTAAGGGAAACAAGAGTGTTTGGTTTTGAACCTAGTAATTTTCCAAAACTGATAACTCTTCTTTAGTCTAGCCCGAACATACTACAAATAGTTATTCTCACGGTACAAAGAATACCTCACAAGCCATATGTTTGGAGAACTTTCATAGACTTTAAAGTACATGTGCTCTCGTATCAACCAGCAATTAACAGTATGTTGAACTTTCTCTTTGATGCGAAGACCATCCCAACTTGTAACTCCGATGTCTGATCATTATCCCACGTTAAACGATCATAGTCACTACACTCATCAACCATCATGGCCCCTTTCTCCATAGTTCGTAGGTTTGGTATTTCTTTTTCCTTTAACAACACGACTTTCTTCCTATTCAACAACTCGATCTCCTTCATCAACAACATTCTGCTCATCATTACTTTCACCCTTTGATTTCTCAATAACAAATGTATCTACAAGATCTGTCTCCTGCCCGTCATAAGGTCTACTCGTACTAGCCTCCAAAACAACATTATCTGAAATAAATGTACCGTACTATAGCCATTCATCTCAAATATTCCCACTTCTCAATAGCTCTATGTAAAAATCAAAATTTCTCTCACCCCAATATCAGCTATCACGTCAGGACAATTTTGAATCCTAGTAGAGCTACTCGGGATGTCTACCATATTTCCCTACCCCAACTTGAGCAACCTAACATGGGTGGGTTAACAGGTTGAGGCACAATTGTTTCTGTCTCTAAAAATAGTTTCACTATCGTCAAACTCAAGATATATTTCGAGAGTGACAATACCTCCGGCAAAAATTTATTGTTCTCCACAGCTCAAACACAATAAGAAAGAGATTAGACAGGTTAGAAAGGATATATACATACGACATTCAGTTTGTATTGTTTACAATCATACCCAATTTTACGATACAAGATTTTAATAAACTCCTGTCATCTAATAGTGTTATCAATCACAATACCCATTTTGGACCAACATTATATCGATACTCATTTCAACGCCACCAATTACACTACCATTTATACCACCCCAATAAAATATCAATTTCACACGATCGTCATCCATGTTTCATTTTTCTATTTATGACAACAATAACAAAGTATTATTATATTGCGATAGTATAAAATCACACATGATGATTAATATTAGCATATTTCTTCCATTCAATAATTAAACCATTGAGAATCAAGTAAAACAATAATAATTCAAGCAAAACCTTAAAAAAACCCTAAAAAATCAAGTAAAACAATAATAATTTAAGCAAACAATAATAATATTAGCATATTCCTTTCCATTAACAACTATCATATACCCTATGTAAAACATGTTTTGGGTTTAAGTTGTATGGATTAGAATGACCAATATATGAGAAGATTGATTGCTTTTTCATTTCCTATTGAAGACTAATAATTTCCAGGTTTCAAGCTAGTTCGATTGAGTACATTGAATAGTTGGTGATCAACCTACACGCTCCTTCACACTTTTCTGAGAGTGTCAATTGGAAACCCTAATTTCAAAATCCTAACTGTAATTTTAAAAACCCTAATTTCAAAACTTTAATCCGAATTTCAGTAAAAATGAATGGAGCACACAGAAATTTAAGCAAACTCTCAAAACAAAAACAAATTAAAGCCAACAGAGAAGGAAATTGAGAAATGAAAAACCCAAATTCACTTGGTTAGGCTTCTTCTATTCAGCTAACAAAACCACCAAACAAAATCAAACCCTAAAACTCTGAAGGCAGTAACAATTCAATTACATTGGACAGATGTTCTTCATGCTGATGAACAAGAAGGATGCTGACCGTTCACCGTTCGTCGTTCGCTTGCATGCGAGAATGTAGAAGGATGCGAGCAGAAGAAATGAATTTGCAATCTGAGATTGGTCATTTAATCCGATAATTTCGCATTTTGAGAATATAAAATTAGTTTCGTACTTACAGACTATGAAGTCTATTTTTTTAAAACAAAAATTAATAACATTAAAAATGCATGATTAAGTCAATACTTAGGGAAAAAATTAACGATATTTAAATAATTTTAATTAAAAAATATAATATTTTTGTAAATAATCCATGATTTTAATATAATTACTCAAATTACTTTTTATTTGGAATGGTTTAATAAATTTGGCAAGTAGCAATTACAAGTGTTGGCTTTGTTAAGCCCAAATAAAGCTAGGACAAATAATTCAAGCATGGACCGGACCTAGCGCTGCTACTTGATAGCTTGACCAAGAATTGAGCTAAACTCGTATAAACTCCTTCAAGTTGAGAATTGAGTTTCTATTATACGAATCCAAACCGATGATCGGACACCTTGATTTTGAATCAAAATTGGGCATTGAATTGCATGCGAGCAAATATCTACTATTAATCGACTTCTAATAAAGTAAAATTTATTGTAGAATTAAAGTTGAACCTTTGGTTAAAGAAATTATTGGAGAAATACTCTTCCTTGAATTGATTTATCCATTACGAGCAAGGGTGCCTCCAGCTAATGATTTGACAAACCCAATTTTAAATTTAATAGAATATTTAAAATGTTAACAAAGAGGGACTGTTGGGGCTACAAAGCAACCCTTAATATGCATCGTCTTTCAACCTGAAGCACAGCATTTTTCAGTTTCCTATTTTGGGATTCTTTGGAGTAATGAAGAAAACTTTTAGGGTGATCGAGTTCAATGCAATGTAAACACTTGGTAATATTAATCAACAACCATGGCTAATGTTTCAATTAAGAGAGGGAGAGGTTCTTGACAGAAGTCTTACTTACAGAGGCCTTGAAATTGTCTTCTTTTTTTTTTTTTTTTTTTTTTTTTTGGTTCCATAACAAAGTTGTCTAGGCAGATACTAGGTGACGTTGACATCACAAAGTGCAATTTTCCTTTAACATGCCATGGAATATAAAGATACATCTTTAATGGGAGCCACTCTTAATTAAAAATTATGCTAAATCAATTAAGTAAGATCGTTTTAATATAGTCAATAATTGAACAGGATTTGGAGTAAGTGAATCATATCGTTCATTGTATTCAATAAACGACCACAAACAATAAAATCGTGTTTGAGAATGGAAGAATTATATCCAATTCTAGAGCTAAATAAATATATAAACAAAAAGGAAAGAAATGAAAAGCACAAGAGATTCTTGTTAAGCTTCTACTAGTGAAGACGAAGTGGACTCCTTGAGATTCATCAAAAACAGAAAGTCTTTGTATTCTTGCTTGCAAGTTGCAAACGAAGAGCCTAGTTAAAGTTGCCCTCAAAATTTGCAAGAACTAAGTTTCCAAGTACACAGCGACGTGAATTTTCTCCGTAACATGCCAAGAAATATAAAGATACGTTCACCGGTAGAAACTCTTAACCAACGAATATGCCAAGATCAATGAAGTGGGATTACGGTTTAGCAAACAATTTGACAGCAGCAACAGCTGAAAGAGTATAAGGGAAAATAATAATAATATACTTATTAGATTAACACTAAGACCTGTTTGTGTTGGCTGGCTTAAAACAAAAAACAAAAACAAAAACAAAAACAAAAACAAAAACAAAAACAAAAACAAAAACAAAAACAAAAACAAAAACAAAAACAAAAACAAAAACAAAAACAAAAACAAAAACAAAAACAAAAACAAAAACAAAAACAAAAACAAAAACAAAAACAAAAACAAAAACAAAAACAAAAACAAAAACAAAAACAAAAACAAAAACAAAAACAAAAACAAAAACAAAAACAAAAACAAAAACAAAAACAAAAACAAAAACAAAAACAAAAACAAAAACAAAAACAAAAACAAAAACAAAAACAAAAACAAAAACAAAAACAAAAACAAAAACAAAAACAAAAACAAAAACAAAAACAAAAACAAAAACAAAAACAAAACAAAAAAACAAAACAAAACAAAACAAAACAAAACAAAACAAAACAAAACAAAAAACAAAAACCAAAAACCAAAAAACAAAAACAAAAACAAAAACAAAAACAAAAACAAAAACAAAAACAAAAACAAAAACAAAACAAAACAAAACAAAACAAAACAAAACAAAACAAAACAAAACAAACAAACAAACAAACAGTAAAATTTGTGGGGAATGAGCATATTGTTTCTACAGTTATAAAACCTAATCTAAACATATTAACAAAATGGGTAGAAATAAGGAATGAACACAACTCAAACGTTATCAACCCAAGCTGATTCATCATCAGTGGGGAGGAATCTGCGCCAATAACAGTGCCCTCCCCCCAAACGCCTGATTCATGTCTTCAATGGGAATGTTCTTTGTCTCAGGCAAGATGAAGTAGATGAAGATAGTCATAATGAGCACAAAGGCCGCAAGGAATATGAAGAGGCCATACTTGAGGTTGGAAAGCATTGTCAGGAAAACTTCAGCCATTGTGAAGATGAAAAGCATGTTGACTGAGGCTGTGATGCTCTGCGCTGCTGATCTTATCTCCAATGGAAAGATCTCGCTGGGCACCAATCACCCAAGAGGTCCCCATGACCAAGTGAAAGCCGCCACATATGTGCATATGCACAACACCACCAATCCAGTGCACCGCTTTGGCAAGTATGTCACCACTCCAGAAACTCCAAATTTCAAGGCAATCAACACAGCCACGGCAATCTACACATAAAAGGAAGAATCAGTATTTTTCATATTTCTATAAAAAATTAATAATAAATCGACGGATTGAATGAGCATGGAATTACCTGGAAAATAAGCATTTGGATACCTCCTTTCAAAAACATAACTCTTCTGCCCCACTTGTCAGAGACATAGACAGAGACCAAAGTTGCCAACACATTAACACCGCCAGTGATGACAGCAGGCACCAGAGAAGCATTGATACCAGTGATACCAGGGATCTTGAAAAGAACAGGAGCATAGAAAATGACAACATTGATACCAGTGAGCTGCTGGAAGAAGGGAATGAGACTAGACATTGTCAATTGGGGTCTGTACTTCCTCATTGTGATGTTCTTCCATGGATAGGCCACTTCCTTGGAGGCTTTGCTGGCTGCGGTGAGGTCATCGAATTCAGCCTGACAGCTTCAACACCATGGATGATGCGGAGCATCTCAAGGGCCTTCTTGGGCTTGCCTCTTTCAATCATGGAATTTGGAGTGTCTGAAAGGAAGTAAGATGAAATGGCAAGGAGGATAGCAGGAACTGCAGCACCTCCCAAGCTGAGGCTCCAACCCCAGCCACCCTCAATCTCAGCGGTGAAGTAGTTAACAATGTTAGCCACAAGAGTGTCAACAGTGATGGATAATGGGAAGATCACATTCAGTTAGCCTCGATACTTGTACGGACCCATCTCAGAGAAGTAAAGTGGCACAGACAATCAATAACAATATGATCAATTTGTTAGCTACAATATTCTCAATCCACTGACTTAATTAATTAAGAAAGTTTATTGAAATTGCAATAGTAGTACCTGAATAGAGAAACCAACACCTAAACCCAAGAGAACCCGACTAAGAATGAGCATTAGAACATTCAAAGCCGCAGCATTGATGATAGCACCACTCAAGAAAATCAGACCTCCCAACAACATAGAAAACCTCCTCCCCATTCTCTTTGAAATAGAGAAGGCCATGAAGGAGGTGACCAGTGCAGCCAAGTAGAGGGAAGATGTGAACATTGTCAAAGTCTGACCCAGGACCTCTAATAGTAGCACAAACCCAAAGAATATAAACCGCTTATATCTTTTCACATAGAAAAATGCTTTTAGTCACCACAACCAAGATCTTACAAACAAGTTTTCACAGACCAAAACAAATTTATTAGTCAATGCTTGATTGCCATGCGAAAAATGAAAATGTGTAATCACGGTTTTCACCATGACCAATAATATTTTTCTTCACACATAATTTGTTTTACTCAAATTTTTGCTGGTTCTTTCTAAATTTCACTTGCAGTGCAGGGAATGAGGAGAGAAGAAAGGCAAGAGGCTAGTAAGCTGCCAGTGTACAAACCCCAAATAAATGAATTGGAGGAAGTGATTAGGAATCATTTGGAGATGAGAGCTGTTTTCTTTGTACTTGAAGAAGCTTCGGGAAGAGTTGTCCAACAATACTGGATCAATGACATATATCTAGAAAATATTGATTCGTGCATCATTTCAAACCGGTGACCCTCTATTTCCCTTTTGTTATATGGTGACCTTCTTTGCCATATTATTGCATAATTTTCAGCAGCACATTTTCAATAGATAGAGAGAGGGTACAATTCATTACATAAAAAATATAATGAACTTGTGCGAGATATGCAATTTCATTACATTCAATTTGATCCATGAACTTTGTCAGTTTGGTTCAGTGTAAACCCTCTGTCAATATTAGAGCTATGTCTAGCAACATGGCTATCAAGATAAGTATGATTTTTAATGGGCAATGACCGACCAATTAAAAATCTATATAAACATGGCTACTAAGCTAAGTCTAGCAAAGTAGGTCATGCAGGAAGTAATATCGTAATATCATAATATCTATATATTTATCTTGAGTTTAAAGGTGATTGAGAGTAAAATTAGGATATAAACATGGTGGCTATCTGAGTACTCATAAACCTCCCTCCTCCTCCGGGGTAATCTGAATTTGATTTCAAGATTCCACGACACCATTTCAAAGATTTTTATCAACTGCATTTGCAGACAATGGTACCTAATTTCATTTTTTTTTTTTTTTGTCTCTTGTAGCACAACAATCTAAAAGTATACAGAGCTGAGACCCTAATAGCATGTGCACTATTTTGTTATGGATTTTGTAAATGTTTGCAAGTACTGAACGGCAGACATTTTGAGAATCTCTGTGTTATCCAAGCTAGTACCTTGAGGAGGTGAGACAACTTACTTCTCTAGACTAAGTCACCATGCAATTGCCCTGCTTACATATGCATCGCATTCACAAGAGCATTGATGAGAATCATCTGGAAAGAGGGATGAAGCTGAGGCAATGAAAACCTCCAGAAAACCAAGAGCAATGTCAGCAGAGTTTTATAAGAAGTGTTGGGGTTGCAAAACTTAGATTTCACTATGTTATTTTCAAGAGTTCACAAAGTCGTAGCAAATGCCAATCCTAACATGCTTGGGTATGGGTAAGTGCATGAGAGAATCAGGCATTTCATGTTTCGTGAAATATTAAAGTTGGTTCTTCAGAGTATGATTTCTGCACTGGTCTGATAAGGTACAATTTTATGAGATAAAAAGCCCCAATTTCCAAATTTATAATAGGATGATTAAGAACACCATAACTTATCCATTAAAAAAAAAACAGAAATCTCATGTGTTTATGCACATCAATGCTGTCCTTTTCTTGAATTGTATCACCTACAAAGAAAACTTTATGTCTCCTTTTTGAAGCCAAGGCAAAGATCCAATCATTCAACTTATGAAAGGTTACGTCATCCGGTCAAGATTAGTAAATTAGCCAAATGTTGAGAAACAGAATTTGTAGATCTAAGCTATCGAAAAATGAAGAATATTTATTAACATGTAAGTTTTCCAACAGCAAATGCACAACATACTTGTTTAGGTACACTGTACAAACACATACCAGAACCTCAAGGCCAACCAGGAGAAGCCTACACCTGGTTGGAGCAGATTCTCAAGGGCTTTATTCATCTAAGACAGGTGAGCAGCAACAATACATCCTGGATCAAGTGGATCTTCAGACCCACAACAATGCCACCATTGCAAACCTTTGCCAGAATCCAGAGTATCCTTGGTTCCTCCAGTATGAACACTCTTGATTTCCCCTGCAAAAAGGAGTAAAAACGGACCCTAATCAGAAGTAACCAAATTTCAACAGGTCATGCAGGGTGAGCATGTCAATCAGAGTATGGGCCATGACTAGTTCAGAATTGCCAATATATTGGGCAAGGTGCATGACACATAGCCCATAAGTACATATTTTTGTGTTTGCAAGAAATAATTTTCTGCACTCTCAACCTTCATATCATTCCACTGATTGTGAATTTTGTCAACAACTTAACGGATTGTTGGGAAAAGTACCATCAAAAACAAATACACCACTAAAACTAAATTAGCAGCAAACAAGAAAACATAAATACCAAACTTTTAACATAGTTTGCCCAAAACTTGCCTGCACCCAAGTATATGCCAAACCAAATTATTCGCGTCTGGTGATGGTATTACACACTCATAAACTCTCTCTTACAAACTAAATATCTCTCATAAATCACCTACATTCAACCCAATATCACAAAACTATTCTTCTCAAACTAGAATGTCCTCCATAGCCATGCATGCCTAATCTCCACATGGTGAGGAACCCTACTAAAAGACCCCACAATTGTCAAGCCTTGCATGGTGACTGATGACTCTACATAGTCACACCATCATCCTAATCAAATGAAGAAATTGTGTGCAAATATCACATCCCTTTAGGTTTCAACTTCAGGAATTTTTTTTTTTTTTTTTTTTTTTTGCTGCTTTTACTCTGCTTTGTAACACAATCTCCAAACAAAAATAAATAGAAATCAGAACTAAATAAACATCAACTCTACAGAGAATCTTCAATTGAATTTGAATAGCATAATCAGATTTTTATGGTTATGAAGCATACAGGGTCTTCGAAATTTGAAGTAGAAGACCAAATTTTTGATCCTCTAAAAAGCGTAATTGAAATTCTAGGGTTAGAAGAAGCAGAAGGGGGGGCCATACGCGTACCACCAAAATGGCAAGTGTGGAAGCGACAAGCGCGAGGGTGACTGAAGAGAGGATCGAATTGGCGCTTGCATGTCTTGCATGTTCGAATCGCAGCGTTTGGCTTCCCGTTAGGGTTTACTACGTAGGAATTTCGAATTGCCGATGATGTTACTGGTATTCTAGTCAGAAGGACAAAGGAATTGAAGAATTCGAGTGCCGACGAATGAGGTTTAAGAATGAGATTAAGAAGAAACAATTTAGAAGATACACAAGTGTGGATTGTGATTATCGGCATTCGAACACAAGAGCCTAAAACAAGGTTTTACGTTTGTGTTGGAGGACTAACGGTTCAGTGCCTCATTCATGTTGGTTTTACTTTTTATACCCAATAAATAAAGGGAAAAATCCTCCTAAAGGATAGAAGTTTCGAAACGTCGTGATGAACCTTTGTATCATAATATGCATGGATTAAACAAGAATTTTGAATTTTAAAATTGTAATGTGACAAAAACTATCATCTCGAAGACTATTTTTACTAATATGTAAGGGAAAGAAAAAAAAAAAAAAAAAAAGCATCGTCTTATTAAACCCCAAAAACAGCATATCGTTTGGAGAAAATCTCAAATTTTAATTTTTTTTAATAAATAATATATATAAGTGCAAAAAAAATTGATAAATAAATTGATTTTTTTTTTATTTGTTTACAAAGATGTATTTTAGTTGTGGTCAACATTTTTTGATAAGTTGAACCAGTTGAGCTAAGATCTGAACACAGATAATGTTTAATTTGTAAAATTATGCACATGAAAATTCCAGATTTTGCTTATGATTTGTTAAGATTGACTAAGTATTATATTAAACGCCAAGCAAGACCATGTTTGACCAATTGTCATAAGTCCAAATAAGAGCCGATGAACATTTTGAGTTTATGTTTTTTTTTTTTTTTTTTGCCTAAAATAATTGAAAAGGATAGTTAATATAGCAACCACTTAATTTTTGAGAATATATATTGTGCGTGTGTGAGTGTATATACATAGTTTAAAGAGTAAATTTGTGGATGTAATTCTAAGATGTCAAGCTAAATGAAAATCGAAGAATTGCGTCACAATAGAGAAAATTGTTATTTGGTCGATATCTTTAATAGAAGACGCATGCAAAAAGTCTACTCAAGTCCATCTTGAAAATAAAAAAATTAACGTCGAAAAAATTTTCCCTAAAAATACCCGACAACAACTCGTATCAATATAATCAAAATATAATTTTAAATACCGATTAACTCAATATCCCAAAAAAAATTTCCAACTTGCTAGAAATTATTTTCACACATGGATACACCTAAATCCAACTTTTGTAAAAATAACTCCTACTAAAATTTTAATTTAGTTAAATATGACTCCATATACCGATTGGCCCAATTAAAAAATCCATCTTTCTGAAATTATTTTCATAAAAGGATTCACCTAAATCCAAATTTTGTAAAAATTCCATCTTAATAAAAATTTGAATTATTTAGTTTAAATTTTGAGAATAAAAAAACAAATGATAAAAGAATCTATCTTTAAATTAGACTCCACAAATGATAGGCCACATACCGGTGATCAAGTAAAACAAAAAGAAAAAAATTGATTTACTCAAAACAAAGTTTATAATCTAATTAGTACCCTATATTTATACTTTAGAATGTCAAATTAAAAGAAGGTAGTCATCCTAAACCCTATCTTCAATTGAAACTCGCTCACGGAGAGGAGAGCACAACAATATATTCACTTATTTGAGCTTTGTATATTTGCAACCAAATATTCACTCCGAATTACCAATTCACACAACTTGAAGTTTTTTTAAAAAGAAAATAAAATATCCAAATCAAAAGAATAGACCCTCCAAAAAACACTGATACATGAGGTAGTTCAAGCCGCGGTGCAGAATTCCCCGGCCTTAGATCTTTTTTATTTTTATTTATTTATATTTTTGAGTAAAAAGAGTGGAGAAAAATGTCAGAAAAGCTAACCTCATCACAGCCCCGCGCCGCAATCTGTCCAAGTCATGGTTATTTCCTATTAAGCAAACCCCTCGATACAATCCCAACTAGAGCCCTACGATTGATTTTTTCTTGTAAAAGCATCCATAAAGGCTCCTTTCCCTCTTAATCTAGACAGACCGATTCGGCAGTCTCAACCCTCATCACAATGCTCACCTTCATCCTTTGCTCCTGTTAAAAGCAGGAGTGAATAATAATTTCCACAAGCCCTTGTGTGCAAGGGTCTGTGTTACCATTAGCTTGCTTTGCTGTACCTATCCTGTTCGGGAGAAACCCAGATGAAAATATTCCAATACTTGCATCCTAAACACAGATACCCCTTTTCTTGAAAGCCAGTCATCTTACTGGATTGACACGGTACTTAAAAGCCTAATACATTTGCTGAACTTTATAAACAGACTCCGATCTACTTGACAACCCACCAGTGACTACTGTCACTCCAGGTAAAAACACAACATCGTTTGCAAGAGATAATGTCAAAACAACAAGCTCAAAAACAACTGCACATGATTTTTAAGCATCCAAAGAGGCTGGAGTAGCCAGTCTCTAAAGAGATAATGAAACCCTCTCAAGTTATTTACCAGTTTCACTACTTAAGTTCCATAGTCCAGTTCATTTTATCCTCAGTAAGACCCATCTGTAGTTTGGTAAGAGAAGCATACAGCTGTTGTGATACAATGCCGACCCCATTGTTACCATAGGTTACCCTACAGTGAAAAGAACATGAAAACTGTTACATAATTCAATGATGTAATAGAAACACCAATGTTTTATTGTCAGGCATGAGGAAAGACATCACGACAAAAAGTGAGGGATACCTTTCACCATGATATGTTACACTTCCAACTGGTGACACAACCACAGCCGTTCCGGTGCAAAAAACTTCATCAGCATCCAGCAATTCCTCCACTGATACAAGTCGTTCCTCCACCTGCATCACATAATGAGTTCTATGACATCCATTTAAGCATAGCCACCACATGGTCAAATGTCATGCCAAAACCTCAAAGTGGAGACAAGATCAAGAGATTAGAGAAAAGGTAAACAAAAACATTCTTGCTCAAATGGAATTAGAATTTCAAAAGATTTTTATATTACATTATATAAAAGTATTAAATTAAGAAATTCAAAGTTTTAAGCTTATGAAAGACTTTAAAGCTACTGCATTTGGTGGCCAGAAAAGGTAAAGCAACATGGAGATGGCAAGTCTGGCCAACCATATGGACTGCGGAGAAACAAATGATACCACCCCAACCAGCGTAATTATTATAAATTTAGACATGGGTCATCAGTTCAGTGAAAATTTTACAAGGAACTGGAAGGGGCATGGGATGCCTACAGAAAGCAACTCACATCTGTCTCCCTCCACATTACAATTAAATAACGTAACTCTCTCTCTCTCTCTCTCTCTCTCTCTCTGATGCAATAAATGGGGAGGTATGTTAAAAGGTAATGCATTGTACAAAGATTCCAATCAGTATGGAAGCTCAAAGTATAAATATTATCTCCTCATTTGGGGAACACAAAATCTAAAGCTACATAATCACCATCTCAAGTCTCAATGCCTCTTGTTGGTGAATGTATTTTATCATTCCCAAACATCCACCTCCAGAACCTTCAATCTCTAAACTTTCCAATCAATTCAACATAGAATGTAACATAAGTAAATATGTTTTGTCCAAAGAAGAATTCCTAGCAATGTATTTCAAACAAGTCACTTGATAGCAAAAGGGGATAGAAATTACTAAGGATATGCAGCAACACCCCAAACAACACACCCTCAAAGACAAAGTCAAGAAACAGATGTAACAACATAAATCATGTCCTGTTTCAGCCAATTTTCAAGCAGCATATAAAAACCTGGAATCCCTGGCTACGAGCAACATCAATTATACTCTTCCTTGTTATCCCAGGTAAGATGGTCCCCTTCACTGCAGGAGTCAATATGGTGTTACCCTGGAAACAAGATAGCCAAGAGTATAAAAATTTGCCATCTCAATAGACAAATGTTTTGTAAAGGATAAAAGTTATGGCGGACAAATGTTTTGTAAAGGATGATAGTTATGGCAAAGATTGTACCAAAGCCATTTCACTAGCATATTACTCTAGGTAAGAGGGAAGATGACTATCACTCGTATCATAATTCCAGTTCCCAGTGTTAAGCTATAATACAGAACCTGGTCCTAACTTTACAAACCAATCACTGTTGCCAGCTGGGAGAGCTGGATAAAAGAAGTGTCGCAAACCAGCACCTTCCAAAGTCCATTATTTTTCTTATTTATATTCAAGAATCTTGATTGAAAAATCAATATACAATCTTAAATACAACAACAACAAACTGCGCTTTAATCCCAATAAATTGGGGTCGGCCATTTGAGAGACAAACTTGAAAAGGAGAGAAAAATAAAATAAAAATAAAGATAAAATAAAATAAAA
This sequence comes from Dillenia suffruticosa, assembly GCA_033439265.1. Lineage (NCBI taxonomy): Eukaryota > Viridiplantae > Streptophyta > Magnoliopsida > Dilleniales > Dilleniaceae > Dillenia > Dillenia suffruticosa. Next base: position 4,116,808 of record JAVTVX010000037.1, on the reverse strand, counting down.
TAAAATAAAATGAAAAATAGATAAATAAATCAATAGATCAATATTTTAAAAAGTATTGGTTTAATTTGTGCGGATTCTACTACGCCATCCATTCCTATCCAAAACCATTTCCTCTTCCTATAATATACAATCTTAAATAAGAGGAAAAAATTATAAGATATTTTCCCTTGCTTATCCAATAAAAGCAACCACACCAGATTTTGAGGACTCTGCTAAAATTTGTTGTACCTCATTATAATGCATACCTTGACTATGAAAAGATTGCATGAAGACACTTCCTCTAAATATTTTTTGTGGATAGAATCAAGATATAGAACATCAGTGTAGCCTTTGGCTTTCGCAGCAGTTTGTGCCTTCAAAACCTACAAAAATTTTATGGATAACAGGTAAGTCAACAAACATAAAATACAATAATAAGTACTAAAAATCCCATTTTTAAGCAAAGGGTTATCCATGGCTGCCTCTCATCCACCTTCAGTTCTATGCCAGACTTCCCTAAATTAGGTATTCTGCCCAGAAAGAGTAGAGCTACCTTCCCCCAAATAGGTGGGATCCAGCTTTTACTCCAACAATGGGGGTAGTAGAATTCAGAGTAGAAGCTATTGCAAAAGAAAAATGTAAATTAGGAAAGATAAAGCTGCATAGGTTCTTACTGTTCCCCAAATAGCAGGGATCAGGCTTTTATCAAACTAATGGGCATGGTAAGATTCAGAATAGAAGCTATTGCAAAAGAAAATTATACATCACAATAAAAGCAATAGCTACAAAGTTCAACCAAATTCCACCCCCTTGTCAAATATAAAATTAAGAATTCAAGCACTACTTCACATCTGGATGCACTCGGACAGTAACGATTTTTGGAGCTCAAAGTTTAGGAATTTATAGATATATGCTCAAATCAACCCGGCAGAGTATCTATCCAGACTTAGAAAGACCAGCAGATCTTCATACTAATTTTTGAAAACAAGCATGATGATAAAAGTAGATGTAAAGAAAATAGAACTCAGATTTTGGCCAATTTGTGGACAAGTAACTAAGGTTTTCTTATTAACATACAACAGTAGCATTCAGCTAGCAAGTGCACAACAATAAACATAGACCATAAACATCTTAGTATATAAAAACAAATTGTGGGAACAAGCAAACAGTAAGTTGCATATTTACACACAAAACATAAATGACAAATAATCAAATAATCCAGAATGCCATCTCACCGCAGCATAGTTCCCTATGGTCTTCACTCCTCCAGTACCACCAGGAGTAGCACGATGCACTTCAGTCTCAACCACCAAATTTATTGGCGCTAAACCTTCCTGGTATGGTATACAAATAGGCAACAACCAGCAAAAATAAAGTGGTACATCATTAGCAAACATGTATATGGACCTTGAAAAACAGCATTCATTTTTTAGTACGCTGAGAAGATAAATTATCATACCTTGAAATAGTTTCCAACAGGACATACATAAATCAGAAAGGTGTATTCTGGAGCAGGTGCAAGACCAAGAACAGCTCCACTACCCATAAGCAATGGCCTGATATAAAGTGACCCCTTACCAGTTGGAGGTACCTAAAGCAAGACATTGACTCATTGTTAACTACTGTCAAGTTTTTCAAGAAATAAAGATTAGAGAACACAAAAGTCAATCTGCCACATTACCCATCTTTTGTTAGCTAAGACAGCAATCTTCACACCTTCAATAAATTGTTCCACTGTTGGTGCATGCATGCACATCCTCTCAGCTCCCATCTGCATCCGTAAAGCATTTTCTTCTGGCCGAAATAGCAATATGCTCCCATCTTGTTTCCTATATGCCTTTAATCCCTCAAATAAACCCTACTCAGACAAGGGGAAGGAAATTTATGCCATATCAAAAATAATTTACTGAACAAGTACTAAGACCGTCTTGACAGTATCAGAGTAAAGATGAACAAGGTTCTGGATGGTACATGGTGTCCTACATTATAGCCAGCTCACTTGAGCAAGAAGATCGAGCCCATCAAATTTGATACAAAAAACTAATGATGTATTTATGCTGCTTTGAAGGTATGGAAATAGAAGAGTAACTACTTAGAACCAAGCTGGCAATCATTTGGCCATAAGAAACAATTACATGAATGGTTGCTGCTCCAGGTGGCAATCAATAGACCATAAGGCAGCTGTTAGAGCTCCCATTTCATCACAGTAGAAAAGAAAGAAAAAGTTATTTAAAAATTTACAGAGAGGCAAATCAAATCAACTGAAAGCCCTGGAAAATGTTGACACTACTTGGTTTGCTTAGCTGTTTTCAAATGCTCCTACGGTGTTTTTTATTCACTTCACCATCATTTAAGAGCATTAACTCCCTATAGGAGCAAAATTTCATGTGTTACACACATAAGCATTTAATGCTTTCTCTAGATCAGCAACTCATCTTTGTACCTAGCTTGCAAAACACTTCAACATGGGTGTCATTTTGTAGATTTTTCTACAAAGGTTCATATACTTGTAGATTTTTCTAAGAATACAAAAATGAATATAAATTTCCATTACACTCTGAGGCTTTGTTACATAAAATAAATCAGAAGTAAAATCCAACTTAGAAGTACAAAACTCGCAAAATACAGTTCATCAAGAATTTTAAACTAACAGAATAAGTGAAATGAATGCAACCGCTTAAAGAGGACATAGCAAGGTGTAAGCTTTGAAAAGATTTCTATTTGCAAGAATTCATCGGATGCAACTTTTATTAGTACTATCTCTTAAAACACAAACCTGCCCATAATTTAAGACTCCAGCCGATGGATTCAACTCAATGTTCCCAAATCGTTGCAATTCCCCCTTTGAGAAAAATCCACCTTTTGTAGACTTCATGACATACATGTAATCAGTAGGCTGATATCCAAATCCAAGGTTGTCCCAATCTATATCAGCCAACTCAGATGTTTCACTTCTGCATTTAAAGGCACCAGTAAATATACAGATGTAAAACCTAGCTGTTTCAGGTGAAATAAACTCCTATTTCAAAAAGGAGTTAGGAGATACCAAATTCGGTAAAATCAGCAAATTTAACCACAATCCAATGAGTTGGATGATAGTTACTGGTCCTCCAATGCAATAGGTCAATTTAAAGGGAAGCGGCCTTGTCTAGGTTTTAGGAGTTTCACCTTGGCTTGTTCAAATTACCGCTATTCACACTTCTTTCTGCAACAATTGCCACTAGTTGCATTTAAGTTGCATGAGAAAAACTTCGGTTCTTTGGGTGATGTTCTATCATTATTTCTGATCAATAATATAATAATCAACTTGCATTCGAATATCTCACATGCTTCAAAATCCTTTTCGTATTTAGGTCCATTATAATGTTTTCACCAAGATACTTGAGCATTTAGATATCTGGGACAAATCTGTAAGAATTTTCCTTGTAGAATGATCTATTCAAATAACATAGTATAGAAGAGCTAAAAGCTCTGCCCATTAATTTTTACCCCCCCCCCCCACAAAACAAGAAAGGTATTCAGCAGCAAAGAGAGATTAGCATTATTGACAAAACTTTCTGGGTAATTTAGTTAAAATGCCAAAAATTATAGTTCATGAGTATGCTTCTACTGTTATAGTAATATGTCTCACAAAGGCAATCAAAAAGTTTAGTAGATACCAATACTTGCCAGAAACTCCACCATTCACCCTAGCATATATAGAAGACCCGTCACAAAAAAAGTACATATGCAGAACTTCCAATACCGCTTTCACAAGTATTAACAATTAATCAAAATCGGGAAGATAATTATATTAATATTAACAATAGATATCTATTCCTAGTGATGAGTTTGTTTCTTCGTATGACCGTCCACATCAAGGTGTTGAAGCCCCAAAAGAAAAGGGTCATCATAACACATTCAAAGAACCCTCACAAGATGTTGCCTAAAGCGCTTTCCATGGCCTAAGGGCCTATGGCATTCCATGAGAAGCTAGGTGCTTACCGGAGTGAAGCAAAGAACCTACTTGGGGAGAAATTTATTAAGCAAAAGAAGAGTAAATTAAGCTTAAATTTCATTTTTTGCTAAGTAAAAGGATGGATAATCAACATTTCTACCCCCTATAGGCGACACCTTGAGAGCCTCCATCCGCCATAAAATCTCTGTGTGGAGCCTTAGCTACTACTTGTAAGGTGAGGATGTCACCATAGCCCCACCAAAGTGCCAAGCAGCCATAATGTGCTTCATGACTCGAGAGGTTGTAGGTTTACTATCGCAAGCAATTTCCTTTAACAAGATTCAAACTGAGGACCTTAAGGTTATCGAGTGTTGAAACGATTTCAATGATAAATTAAAGCTTAAACTATTCATGTATCAGGGAATTTCCATGAAATTCAAGGAACAAAAATGTCATATACCATCTTTATGCATTATGATTAACATAGAGCACAGAAATCAACATAACCTAAATCAAATGAATTCCTATATCATTTAACGTTTCAATACCTAAACAAATTCAATAAAAAAATCTACATATTTTTTTATTTGAATTCAATAAAACGAGATGAAGAAAATAGCATACTGACATCAAATTGAACATAAATAAGTAATAGAATTTTGGTGTTTATCTTCCTGAAAATTCACATTACCAACAAAATAGAATAAAAACAGAGAAAAATTCAAAAACATAAATTAATTATAGAAAATAGAACAAGAAACGCACATATAAGTATCAGACAACGTCGCGTCACATCTTACGTGTGATCCCACTTTCATGTTTGAAGACGCAAAATTCACCTGCTTTTGCACCTGCACCCAAAAGGATGCAAAATAATTAAATCAAAATTTTTCCACAGAGAGAGAGAGAGAGAGAGAGATAGAACGATGAATACTCGGAGAGAATGAAAGGAAGAGGATCGTTTGTCGGAGAAGAATGGAGGAAGAACAGAAGTAGCATTGCGTGAGGGTGCAAGAAGATGATTGGGCTGAAGGCCTGCAAAGATCGCGCCGCTACTCTCCATCTCTCTCTCTCTCTAAAATTTCAGTTTCAATGAATATTATAAAAAGAAACGAGCAAATTTTTCAGAAACAGAGAAGAAAGCCAATGGCAATGAAGAAATGGGAAGCCAGCGATAGAGTCAAAGAGAGAGGTGTTGGCTGTCGACGGCACAAGTAGGACAATTCGGAGGACGTGCTAGGTCTAGGGCTCCAAGATAAGTTTACTTTCAAATTGCGAATTTACCCCTCTGACCTCATTATATGGATGCAATGGACAATCTATAAATAGAATTTTCTAGTCCAAAATAAAAGAAAATAATAAACTCCAACTCAATCAAAACGAATCTTACAAAATCATATCAAAATCCTGAAAAATGATTTTGTTCAGGTTCTTAAAGAGCATTACATCCCAATGATTGTTTTTCAATTCCTATTTTTAAAATTAAAATGGCAGTCTTTATAAAAATTATAGAATTAAAATCAAAATTAAACTAAAAAATTAACAATAAAATCATAATCAAAATCTTTCGATTATAGAACCAAAATCAAATTATAATTTTCTTATTTTAAAACAAAAATCAGAATTATCGTAATCATTTCAATTTTAATTATTTTTTTCATATAATTAAAATTTTAATTCTCATTCAATTACATTTTAATTTAGAATCTAAAGTTTATCTGATAACAAAATACGTATACGACTTCAATGGGAAATGTTGATTTGATAGATGGGTTTGATTTATTCTATTTTAGTTTAATTAATTATAATATTTTCTAATAAGAGTAAAAAAATAACAAAAATTTTATATTAAAAATAAATTTATTTTCCAATTCTCCTAACAATTATGATTTTTGTTTTAATTTTGAGTCATAATGTATCATATTATTTGCAATAAATAAAAAAAAAGAAATAAAGAAGAAATAAATTGATGTACGGTATTCTTACTTTAATGTAATCATTCTTTTGAATAACATTGGGAGATTCTTTTTCCATAATCCAAAGTTGGATGAGTTTTGAAACCCCAAAAAAGGGTTAATGAAGAATCAAAGGCTGCACATGCATGGAATTTAGGAGGTCCGAATATTCATGGCAGCAACAAGTTTTGCTGATTTGATACATTCAGTTGAACCATTATTTTATTTCATTTGTATTTTTAATTCTCTTCGATAAGTGCCCCATCTTTATTTTTTTTTTCTGGTGCAATACACTTTTTTAAATATTTTTTAATATAATACTAATGACCAAAATTATAAAAATCTTCACAAACTTTGAGGGTACTAACATATAGCTTCATAAGTTTCAATTGGAAGGAATCAACTGAGATGCGGAGGATATATTTTGATAAGATTAGTTTAACATATTTATATTTAAAATAAAAATAATAGTTCAAATGAAACGATTTACATTGAGAACTAATGGTCAAACAAATTCAATCGTTATTAAATCTTTTATTTTTTATTAAATATTCAAATTCAAATCGATAATTTTTTTTTTAAGTATAGAGATTCAAATTTGAGATTTTAATAAAAAAAAAAGAGAGAAAATAATAGTATTTGGTAAAAAAGTATGAGAATAAGAAATGAAAATGAAATCGAACGAAAATGTTTAGGTTAATATTATAGAAATGAACATATTGGATTCATATCTAAAAATTTAGCAATCCACAAAATCCAATTAAAATGGTAAGTTTTGTTAGAAATCTATGTTTTATTCTCAAATAACTATTTACTCTTGCATTTATCCAAAATTATTAATTACTCTCTCATCTTATACTTTCTTATCTTTTCACATTCTAAAAAGGAAATTACCCAAAATCTAGATCTTTAATTGAACGATACTTTTAATAAGTGAAATCATGATTAATTTTATAAGATAAATTTTAATGTAAAATCTCATACACCTTTCTAAAATTTTAAATTCAAAACTTTATATATATATATATATATTTATGTATGTATATATAAACTAAATAAGTGAAAAAATATAAATTTTCATTATTAAATTTACTTGAAAAATATAAAAGATATAAATTTTCTTTTTTCTTTTATTTTTGAAAAGAATATAAAATTTACTTGATAAACTTATATAATATATCTTTTTTAAATGAAATTAATTTTATTTAATATTTTAAAATAGTTTATTTTTAATTATTTATAGTTTTATTGTATATTAGAGTAAGGATAAAATTGGAAAATTGTTTATTCTTATTCTTTAAAAAATAGCCAATCAAATACCACACATATGTATATATATATATATATTAAATTAAATAGATGAATTAGAATGATTATTTTCATTCCGAATTTAAAAAAGATGATTCCAATTCCCGTTCCGATTTATAAAAAGTGAATCAAACGCCTTCTCAATTGTGCTACAATGGCTCAAATTAATAACTCCAATCAAAATATAAAATAGTAATTATCATTTTTTAAGAAAACGTGGATTCGTCTTATTTGGCCGTCCTGTCGTTAGAGATTTAGTAAATGGTTCTTAGTCAAACTTCGCGTGCAATGCTAGGAATCTTCAAATTCAAACGAGAAGGCTGAGGATTGAAATTAAATATCGAATAGCGATGTGGTCACTTAGGATTTGCATGAAATTTTTGTTCATAGCTAGATTTTAGACCACGTCAACTAGAAAGCGCATCAATTTATCATATTTTAAAAAATTATAATACATTATCTATATTTCTTTTAGTGAAATACTTGATACATAAAATTTTAAAATTGGGAAAGAAATGTGTAAAAAGAATGTAAAAGAATTTGTTTGAACACTAATTTTCTGATTGAGTCATACCTACACATGTCCAAAGTTTATGAGTATACAATGAAATCCAATTAAAACCAGTACTTGTAAAATCAAATTACAACGTTGAAAATTGAATACAATTTTTAGTTCATATAACCAATACTTACAAAAGTAAGGGTTCATATAACATGAATCTAGGTTCTCCTCCTACAAAATTTAGTTTTAATTCAGTTCTGATTTAAAATTAAAATGTTAAATATATTTAGATATTATTTATTTAATTGGTTTTATAAATTTAAATTAAAATTAAATAATTATTTAAACCCATTTCAAAATTATGCCCAACTTGGTTCACTTTATTTAAAAAATGAGCTAAGTTAAATACTTTGGTTCATTTATTACACTAATTATAAATATAATTTTCTATGAATATGATAACCAATTCTCTCTCTTTATTGTTATTTTTGGTTACTGGGGCTTACAACGCTCAGACTCGACACAAGAAACTAAAAACAACACGGGAAGAACACAGAACAGAAAAAACAACAAAGCTATGGCCCCACCAGGTGAGCAAAGGCGGAGGCAAACACGCAAGGAAACCGTCTTCTTCTTTCCTGGTTGAATATTTGCCTGAGGATACGACCATACTTGAAACTGAACCACAAAATTACGAGATAATCCTTCTCCTACAAGTCAAGTCAAACCAATAACAACCTTTGACAAGTGGAGGTTAGGCAATGTTAAGACTAACTTGTCCCTGAATAGACAATTTGAAGATTATAACTTAATTTCTAACATTGTGATACGAGATTTAAATCTAATATAATAAAAAAATTAAGACTAATTAAAATTTTTAATTGGACAATTTTAATTAATATTGTTATTTTATATTTATATAAATAATTTATTTTTACTTCTTTCTTTTTATTTTTTAATTTTATTTTCTTTATTTTTAATTTTTAATTTTAATTAATTAATTAATTTCTCTTGTATTAGTCTTTCAAATTGTTGATTTTAAAATTCACAATTAAAATTCAATTTATTATTGTTAATATTTTTAACTTTTATATAAAAGTATAGGTAAATATTCTGTTAAATCATAACCGAAATAATCAAATTTGGAATAACATATTTAATTATGTTATATAATTTTTATAATTATAAACTAATCAAATAAATGAAAAATCAATAATTCATTTGAGCAAATTAGATACTTAATTCGGTTTGATTATTCAAATTATTCGAATTATTGTAATTTTTGTCTATAACAAAATTTTAAATAATTCTTTCTCGTGTATGTGTCAACAAAATCCATAAAAATTAAAAAATAAAGAAAATATTCAAAATAAAATAGTTATTTTTATATCGTGATGATGTGTAACAGAGTAGCGTGGAAATAAAATTAGAGCATGAAAGTAATAAAGAGGAAGGAAAAATGAATGAAATAGTAGGAGGAGAGGAAGAGATGTGAGTGAGTCTCATATTTGGGATCGAAAGAGTTATAAATTAAACTAAATATTGAAAATTTAAAATTATAAAAGTAGAAACAAAAAATCTTTCGTTAATTGTACGTGCTTCATTATATTAGTTTTGATTATTAGGGTTCTTATAGGGATATGTAAGTGATAAATAAATCTACTCAAATATTTTTATCAAATTTTAAATTTGAACCTATGGATATATATATTTTCAGGATTTTCATGATTTATATATAACAAAAAAAAGTTTTGACTTTTAGGTTTTCTTTTCTTTTAGAAATTTTTATTAATTATAATATTTTTTATTTTAATTTTCACTTATAATATTATAATAATATTTATATTAATAAATATTATCTTATATATATATATATTATATTTTTAATTAATTCAGTTTTTCAATTTAATCAAAATAAAAAAACGTTAAAGTTGATGACTGTCCAATAAACCAAATTAAAATTTGATATATCTAGAACAAAATCAAATATGTAATAAACCACCCAATATATAAAATAAAAAGTATAGAAAAATGGGTTTTTTTCGATTTTAACTGATAATACATGGTTTAACAATTTATTACCATAAAATTTTAACAGGCCTACAGACCACTAAACAGTTTCTCAGTAAACATTATTACACTCTCGGTTTTTGTTCGGTGAAACTCACTCTCGACCTAAGTCTCTTGATGAAACGCCCTTTCAGTCAAGCATTCTTGCTTATATGTCATGGCTATCTCAGCTAAACCCTTTCGGACAAGTTGTTTATTCACCTCTTGATCACTATCTTACTTCTCTCCATATATTAATCTGTCATTCTCTTCCGGTGTATTTTGCTTACTCGACCCTTCGACCCCCAGTCTCTTGATCTCTTGATCCCTTTGATCATTATAGAAATAATTTTCATTACACAACGGGTTCAAGTTATGATTATTGGATAAGAAAGGAAATTTTTAACAAATTTAAAACTTCCTTAATCCAATATGAATATTGCATGATCTCAGCCAATTAGGAAGTAAATATCCTAACAACTAAGACTTTACAGACCTCTACGACAACAACTGAAAGTTTCCTATCTCTGAGGACTTTGAATCTACAAAAAATCTATAATGATGATTCTTATAATCTTGAAAGATCTCCAGTAATCTCTCCGCAAGATAAGTAGGATTTTTATACCTTTTAACACATATGATACTATATATACTATGCAAAACAATTGGCTAGGTATGAGCATACACTTTTGTGTTATATATTTACAACACACAGAGACTAATCGGAACTCAGACTCTTTCAGTCTTTTATTCATTTTTATCACATTTTTTGAGTTTAGTATTGGAGCTTCCTCTGTTAAAGTCACTACTGTAAGTTTTTGCAGGTCTCCTCATCGAAGAAGATCCAGCAGACACAATATCATTTTTTCTCCATTCATGTTAGGAAGGCAATTTAACTGTGGAGTCAAAATTGGATTCAACAGATTAGTGCCATCTATAAGAATAATTGACTGACTAGCGTTGAAAGTTTTATGGCTTGTTTTGATCTCTTTCTCCCTTGCTTCACCATGCCACAGAAATGGAAAAATGGAGACAATGCCTCCAAAATGACGTCCAAAGCAGTAGGACAAATATCCAACCCCATGGCTCTTCTTTCATTACCACCTCTGGCAATTTATCTGAATACCTTCATTGCTTGCACACAACACCAGGAGGAACTACCCTCCTGGTAACTCCCAGCTTTATGCCATTTCGCCTCAAAACTATCTGATTCCTCCCCTTGCTTCGGCCTTTCCTGATGAGGTCCACCATTCTCGAATGGAAAATCTAGAGTCCCAAATACAGGGGATAAGCAAGCAATTGGAAGAAATCAATCGGAAGAAATCAATCGTGCTCTTTGACATCAAGTTTCATCTTCCTCCAAGAAGTTGGCACACTTGCGTTCATATGGGCTTTAACCCTGCATATGCCAGAGCCCTTGATGATATCCCGATGGGAGCTGCAAAATTTAGAAAAACAAAATGAAGAGATTGTGACTACTAAACCTCAGCAAGCCAATGCAAGACGAGATGACCCCAACCATTATATTTCCAACTTTTCGCTATTCGACTCTAAAATCGTTGCTGCGTCGATGCCGCGCAACGTTATCTTTCCCCTTATGGAGATGTATGATGACACTACTGACCTTAGAGACCACACAACCCATTTTTTCATGGTCATGATTTCAAGAGATATGTCAAATGTAGGCCATGTGTAAGCATTTCGCCACAACCCCTAAAAGGGAATGCATTGACATGGTTCAACTCGCTCTCACTATTCAGTATCAGAGGTTTCTCTCAACTCAGGTAGCAATTTGAAGTCTTCTTTGTGATTAGTTGAAGGGATAAGAGGAAATCTACGTCCCTCCTATCCCTTTGGTAGAGAGACAACGAACCCTTGAAAGACTTACTTGACAAATTCAAGACCAAAATGATGAAAGTCTCCGACTTAGATCATTTTATTGCCTTAACGGCATAGTTCATAGGATTATGGCCCTCAAGGATAAAGACATTGATCACCAAAAATTTTTTGGCCACTATTTAAGAGTTCTAACTTGAGCCAAGAAGTACATTACCAGCAAAGAAGCTGAGACATTCGATAAACGTCGAAGTTGCGGAGAAAGGAATGAGTGAAATCGACCTCAGTTGCACTAGCCTTCACCGAAAAGAACTCGGGCAGGACCCCCCAGCCCCTTATAGGTTTACTAATTATACTCCCTTGAACAACATGTCTAACCAGATCTTGATGCAGATCAAAGACTGGTCTTACGTCAACTAGCCTCCTCCCTTGAGGGGATATGATTTCAAGAGGGATAAGAGCTAATATTGCTATTTCTACCAAGAACATAGCTATACAACAGATGAATGTTGAAGGTTGAAAGATGAACTTGAAGCCATAGTCAAAGAAGGAAGGCCACAGAGGTTCATTGATACAAGGTAAGGGTGAGATCCCTTGCAAAGACTAAGAGAAAGAGACCAACCAGCATCTAATCACATCGAATTGGTAGAGCCCCCAGTATAGGTGCCATTTGGAACCAGTTTCAAACATCCTCTAGGTATAGAGAAAAGATCCTTCGTGATGCTTTGCCAGCTATTTGGTTACTCTAGTGTTTCAAAGGATAAAGGCACCCCCTCCAAGAAAGTTTTCACTACCCACGCTGAGAGGGGGTAGAAGAAGAAATGGCCAACAATTGGCTTTGCCGACGAGGAACAAGTAAGAGCTAACCTGGGATAACATGACTCTCTGGTTGTCACCACTGAGATAGGATAATTCACTATCAAAAGAATTTTCATCGATCAAGGGACGGCCTGTGACATCCTCTAGTGGGATGTATTTTGATGATGGATCCAAGCCAAACAGATCTCCAACCCCACGCGGGGTCATTGAAGGGACTCTCCGGTGAGTGGGTATACCCTGAAGGCACCATCCTGCTTCCGATAACCTTGGGAGTATTGCCTAATTAGGCCACCGCCATAGTCACGCTCAATGTAGTGAATTGATGTCTTCCTATTATGCTATTCTGGGTTGGCCTAGCTTGTATAATTTGGAAACAATGTCGAGTACTAGACATATGAATATTAAGTCTAGGATATCTTTTGTTATCGGAACACTTGATTGCGACCCAGATCCATAGATAGCCCTATCTTAGTGATCTCTATCTACTGCATATTATTATTGTGCCAACTTTCCATTGTTATTATTTCGTCGTTGCAATTTTGAATTCTCATCCATTATAATATTTCAATTTTATATTCATCCATTTCTATATGATGTTTTGACTAATGGTGAGAACTAAGAACCTTGCGCCCATCAATTCTACATCTATTATGATCTTTCCTTGTAGGAACCATCCCCTCGGTACTACGCCCATCCTATCGACAATATACAATATCTAACTCTTAAGTGGGTGGCTCCAACAATCTCTAGGCTTCTCATTGCACATGGGTTCCACACCCATCCTATCAGCAATGTATATATCTAACTCTCAAGCAAATGACCCCCACAATCTCTTGGTTCCGTGCCCCGCATGGGTTCCGCACCTATCCTATCGTCAATATATGAAATCTAACTCTCACGCGGGTGGCTCCCAAATAATCTCTCATCTTCATGCCACATATGGATTCTGCATCCATCCATCGCTAATATACGTAATCTAACTCATAAGTGGGTGGCTCCCAAACAATTTCTCGATTTCATGCCGCACATGTGTTCCGCACTCATCTCATCGCCAACAAATGAGATCTAACACGTAAACGGGTAGCTTCTACAATCTCTTAACTCCGTGTTGCACATGGGTTCTACACTCATCTTATCACCAATATATGGGATTTAACTTCTGAGCGAGTAGACCCCAAACAATTTCTTGACTCTCCACACCCATCCTATCGCCAATATACGGGACCTAACTTCTGAGTGAGTAGCTCCCATAACTTCTCAGCTACGCACATTACATGGGTTCCGCACCCATCCAACCGCCAATATACAGGATCTAACTTCTGTGTAGGTGGCTTCCACAATCTTTCAACTCCGTGCTGCACAAGATTTCTACGCCCATTCTATCGCTAATATACGAAATATAACTTTCAAGTAGGTGGTTTCCATAATCTATTGGCTCCACGCCATGTATGGTGTCTGCACTTATCCTATCACCAATATATGAGATATAACTCCCAAGCTAGTAGTTTTCACAATCTCTAGACTTTACTCTTTATATGGACTCTATACCCAACCTCTCGGATCTACGTCACCTATGGGTTTCATACTCGCTCATTCGGTTCCGTGTTCTATGCTACTTGCATGACCCCATGGCTTAATCTCTTGATTCCACATCATATGCAAGATATTTTTTGGATATGCTTCAGTTATATGTCCCATGTGAGCATTTTCTCGATTTTAAGTTTTATTGGAAATTCTCTTGACACCATGCCCTTCATGAGCACAAGCATAAAGGAAGGATCTAATTCTCATTTTCTCGACACTATACTTTACGAGTTATGTCTCTATCTCTGTGTATACCCTCTCGACTATCACGGTGTCACAAACAGCTTAACGATCAAGTTGTTCTACTTTGTACACGATCAAAACAATTAAAGGGAAAAGGTGACTTCGGGAAAACTCCTGTGACATCCATTTCAATATAAAATTACACTAAACAAGGAGGTTCATACAGAATCTAGGGGCAAGGTACATCAAGAGAGGAAAACTAAAGACGAACACACACATCATGATGAAGGAGATGGAGAAGGAGGATGCCTCTGCTGCAAATACTCGAAATCATCTTGGAAAGCAGTAACACGGGGGCTTGCATTAGCAACCTCTTGAGAAAAACCATTCCCAGGAGCGTCAACTAAGCTCGGATCCGACGTCTCAATATTACCATCACCAGCGTTACCCACCAAGCTCTCCTCTAACTCGACTCTGCAAATGGTTTTTTTTTTGCACACCGCAACTTCTAAAAAAGTTCATGATAATTGTGCTGGTATTTTCTAGAATCTCTACAACCTTCTCCTTTAGGTTCGCAAATTTCTTCTCCGAGATAAGGAGTGATTGCTCTTGTTCCTGTGCCAACCTTTTGGCAATCAACCGCCCTGGCTTAGTCTTACTCAGTAGAGCTTCCAACCTCTCGCATTCTACAATGGTTGTGTTACACTGCTCAAACACAAAATCCCGGTCAGTTTTCAACCATCTTATCTTCTTTTCTTTTTTGTACAAGGTGGCATTTACCACGCTTTCCTCTTCTCATTTCTTCTCCCTTTGGGCCAAAACGACTTGAAGCCAGGAGATTTTCTCACCCCTCTGATCCACTAGGCCCTCCAAATGACCTAACTAATTCATTTTTAGCCTTCGGAATTCGACCATAACGGTAGCCTACACAAAAAGCGACAAACTACGAAAATCATAGTCGAACACCAAGTTCACCAATACAACAAGAAAAGAAATATACCTGAATTCCAAGAGCGATTACAGTCTTATCACCCTAAATTTTGTTAATTTTAGCCATCGCGGTTATATAAGAAATCTGGTAAACCCTAAATTACCGAATTCTTTCTCTCAACAAAGTAAACTATCAGAAGTGCGAACACCACAATGCTTGTAACCAATCACAAACTGAACGATAAGAAGCGTGCTAGAGAAGGTTTGCGGCAAAAATCGACCCGCATTTAATGCTATGCCTTCGCGTTTTTCCCACTCCACTAAAATGCACCACTTTAGCACATTTTTCTCTACTACTAATGTTATTCCTGTTAAACGATATTAGGAGTGAGGGACAAATGATGGTATATGGTCCAATAGGCCATTACCATAAAGGCTGAGTAGGCCTATAATCATAAAAGCCTACAAACCACTAAACAGTCTCTCGATAAACACTCTTATATTCTCAGTCTCTGTTTAGTCAAAATCTCTCTCGACCTAAGTCCCTTAGTAAAATGCCATCTTGGTCAAGCATTCTTGCTTATATCTCAAATCAATCCCGGCTAAACCCTCTCGGACAAGTTACTTATTCACCTCTCGGTCGTTACCTTACTTCTCACCACACATTGTTCATCATTCTCTCTCGTTACACTTTGCTCACTCAACCCTTCGACCCCTCGGTCGTGTGATCTCTCGGTCCCTTTGGTCACTATAGAAGTATTTCTCATTATGCAATAAGTCAAAGTCGTGATTATTTGATAAAAAAGAAAATTTTTAACAAATTTAAACATTTTTTAATTCAATATGAATATACTGTGATTTCATCTGATTAGAAAGTAAATCTCCCAACAACTAAAACTTCTCGGACCTCTGATATAACAACTGAAACTTTCCTATCTTAGATGACTCCGAATTTGTAGAAAATATTTAACAATGATTCCTACAATCTCGAAAAATCTCTGGTGATCTCTTCACAAGATAAGTAGGGTTTTTATGCCTCTTAACACACATGATACTATATATACTATGCAAAAACAGCCAGGCAGGCACACATGCATACACATTTACATTATATATTTACAGCATATAAAAACTATACAAGACTCAAATTCTTTTAGTTTTTTATTTCTTTTTATTGCTTTTTCTGAGTTGAGCGAGCTTCTTGCAACAGAGCCACCTCTGATGAGTTTTTGCAAGTCTTCTTATTGAAGAAGATCTAGCTAACACATCACTTATTCCCCATTCGGGTCAGAAAGGCAGTTTAACTATAGAATCAAAATTGGTTTCAACATAACCAAATAGTGTTCATCCCTCTACAAAAGTTTAATTTTTATTTACAAAATATAATTTTTTATTTTACTTAAAAATATTATAAATAAAATATAATATAAATTAAAATGCCTCGGAGCAAACTTGCAGACAAGGCTCCTCATAGCCATGTGGGATAGCAAGAGAGAACTTGCCCATGGGTATGGGAGGAAAAAATGGCGGGAGTGATAGGCGAAAATGAGCGTGTTTGAGATTCTGAATATGTACGTTTGCTGCAACTAGCTTTGATTGCACTCTGAGTTATTTGATATAAATCACTTTCTATTGTTATAAAATTCAGAAAACAAAATAATAATTAAAGTGTGAGCGGGAGTGTTTGCAGGGTTAAGTACCATATTAGTGCCCACTAGAGTTTATAAATAAGAAAAAATTATCCAAGCCACACAATTAAGATGGTGTTGGAAAGATATCATACATTCTTTCATTATTTATTTTATTTTTTTGCCATTTTGAAAAATCCTTTTTTTAAAAAAATCTATTAACACCTTCCTTTATTTCTTATAAAAACATATCAGTATCTAATTAGTTTAATAATTAAATATTAGTATTTTTTAAATAAAATCTCATATTAGAGTCTTATTTATAGAGAAAATAGATATCGAAAAACTTTTAATCCTTAAAAATTTAACTTTGAATTAAATTTAATTAAATTTAATACAATTATCGATACCAATGATTTATATATAAAAAAAGTTTCTCCACAAACAGAAATACTTTCATTGCATAGTCAAACTCGTGTAATCATTAATTGCCCATATAGTAATTTGACGTCATAAAAATTGAAGAAATGGATTTTCACATGAAAAATGATAAAGCTTATTCACATCATTAAAATTAAGAAAAAAATGGATGATGACGACTTCGTGGATTTGGATTCCAAAGTTTTGTGAAATAAAGTTCCAAGTAAGTTTTTATCTTGAATGCCATAAATTGTGAGTTTGATTTGAATAATCCGGTCCATTAAAGTCCTCAATACCGAATTGTGGAGGCATTGCATTTTTGAACAATACAAATCCCTCAGTTACAAGTGAGTATTAATCAAGGAAATAGCATAATGTCATCTAAAAATATTTTTTTTATTGTTAGTCTTTGATTTCTCTTCTTTATGCAACGAGAAATCCTTTATATTTTTGCGTCATTAAGGTTATTCGATTTTTTGTTTTATCGATTCATGTGAACCTTAAATGATACGGATTGAATAAATAAGAAAGTGGGTCAATGGGCTTTGAGGCTACTCCTAAGAAGGCCTCTCTCTTTGGTATTTATCGTGGAGAAGCCTCTCTCTCTCTCTCCCTCGCTAAACGGCTGCGCCGAGGTTGTTGATAATTGGGCAGAAGTAACAGGCCGAGTCTTACCAAAGTAGGCCCAAATAGTACGCATCACAAAAGAGGCGGCCCAGAATCCACGTTCCTAATTAGGGTTAGGGTTAGGGTTTTATTTTTCTCTATAAATTGAGGGGAAAGAGCTCGACGGTCCTCTCATCCTTTTCTCGCTTCTCATAGCACTTTCTCTCGGTGTTGCGGTCTTCTTTGTTTGCATTCTCATGGAAGGAATCAAAGTCTTCGTTCCCTTCTCAGGTTTGGTGTTGTTGTTGTTTGCATTGTTATGGAATGCGTCGAATACTGATTACGAGCGGTCTTGTGGTCGCTGCGTATGAGCCGACGCTATATCCGCTCCGTTTCTCTCTCTACATTCTTAGCTTGGCTTCACTACACATAGCCTTTTTCTTTCAGATTCGGAGAATATATATTTTGTCCTTTTTTTTTTTAATTTGGGGGGGGGGGATTCAAGGAGGAAATGGAGAGGGAAGTGATGAGACTTTCCCCAAATGATCGAATCTGATTATATCTGTGCTGTTTCTAATTTTATTTACGCCAGATGTTCTGATCCTTCTCTATTACTCACTCATTCGCTTTCTCTCTCTTAAAAAATAATTAATTGTTATTTATTTATATATATTTTCTGTTTGGAAGAAAAAGAAGATGGAGATGGGGAAGTGATGAGACTTTCCCCAACTGATCGAATCTGATTATGCTTTTGCTATCTATTTATGCAATTCTCTTTTGAGAATTCAAGCCAGATCTTCTGATCCCCTTCTCCATATTCTTCTCTTTTCTGCTTTTGTTTAAAGTCAATTTTCATCCTAAATTATATTATATTTATTTTAATTTTAGGTTTTAGTTTAGTTTTGTCATGTTCATGGATGGGAGAAAGTTGTAATTATTTTATTCTAAATTTGTTAATGTTAATTTGGGTGGCATCATCGTAAGCAATGATTCAAAATCAAACAAATGTTGGGAATTAAAAGGTTGTTTATTTGTTTGATTAATTGTTTCTCTATGAATCATGATTGGGGAAGACTCTTGTGATTAGTGGTGCCCCTAAAAAAGAGAGAAAATTCACAAAGAACATTGTGACCTGAAACGAGGGTCACTGGTGAGGATTTTGGAACCACCTTATTTATCATTCATTTTCTGGCATTGGCTATATCAGTTAGTTATG
Source organism: Dillenia suffruticosa (assembly GCA_033439265.1). Lineage (NCBI taxonomy): Eukaryota > Viridiplantae > Streptophyta > Magnoliopsida > Dilleniales > Dilleniaceae > Dillenia > Dillenia suffruticosa. The sequence continues at coordinate 4,097,856 of JAVTVX010000037.1, read as the reverse complement.
ACGGTATACCTAACAATTGGATGTTAAAAGCTAGATTACCTTCTTACATTTCACCGTTACTACGGCAACAACAGCTGCCAACTTTAAAAACAAAAGCTTCCATGCAGAGCTTACCTGCATCATGATCAAAATAGGAAGACCTAAAATTTAGATTCTTGTTTCATAACCTCACATTTCGTCGATCCATGTTAAAATTTGATGATAAAAATTGAAGTTCCTTCCATAATCAAAGCTTGGAGAGCTTACATGTATCATTATCAAAATAGGAAGACCTAGAATTCAGATTCTCATTTCATAACCTGTCATTTTGTAGAACCCATCATAATCAAAGCTTGAAAATTGGAGGCAGTGGAGAGCAGTAATGAAGTGAACAAGAGACAGTAACGAAGTGAACAAGAGAGTTTACTTACCTCTAGTAAATGTTATCCGTATATCGAGCCTGTTTCAACCGACTTGGTTGAACCAGTGTTTTTTTAATAATAATTAAAGAATATATAAAATTATTTTTGAGAATAAATATCTATATTAATTTCATACTTTCATATAAAAGTTTAAAAATGAAATTTTAATAAATATCAAATCAATGATCACTTTTAAAATTCATATTATTTGATAGATTTATTTAATCTTTCAATTTGAGAGATTGAGAAAGCAGTGAAAAAAGATGGGGAAGAAGAGAAGTCGGTAGATTTGGTAAGATTTTTAAAGATATTGATTTATAGATTTTTTTTTTTTTTTTTGTAAGAGTTAAATGCCTTTCCATCCAAAGTTTGATGAATTAAATTTTAGTAGATTTTTTCTATTTGAAAATTGAATGTAAAAACTGTCTTGTTCATTACAATACTATGAGTCGGATGGTTTACTAAAAAACTGTGGTTGAATTGTGTTAATCCATGATTCAATTATTTAGATGGTATTTTATTCAAATTGACTCGTTTTTCCTTCGGACTATGATATGGTATGATTCGCCTATGGTAATGGGGTGATGGAGTTGTGATGAAGCTTTTTTGCTGAATAAATAGCAAAATTGATGACTAAAATGAAGTATTTAATAATGTTTTGATGGTGTTGTCGAGTCTAGATTGAAGGAAAACAATGGATTAGGGAGAGAAAGGTGAAATCGAAGAGGGAGGTTATAGGTGTGAGGTCAAATATGATGAGAAATCTTCAAATGGGCAGCTTACTAATTAAACCAGAAAGAACTAATTAATAGTTTTCTCAACTCACACCGGTCATAATCTAGGTTGGGGACGAAGGCTTACATCATGGTCACCGTGGAGGTGTCAAAATTTGAGGCATTGAAAAAATTGAGGATTATCACAAATTTGTGGATAGAGAGAAATGAATCATCTCTACTACAAGTTCTTGTGTTAAGAAAATTATTATCAAATATTAATATTTTGATGATAACAAAACCCTATATATGTTATTAATCAATTTATCAAGTGTGTGGATTTTTAGCTATATTAATTTTTAAAATAACATAATCTTCTGTGGATAGAAGCTGAGGTTCTATAAAGGTATCTGAACAAAGATTAACTGTCTAAACACAAGCATAGAAGTTGTTAGTATAGAAGAATCATCTTCTATGGAAGAAGTCGAGACTTTGTAGAATCTGTGCAGTTTTGATGCAAATGCAATTTTATCCCAAATCAAGACCCAACTCAGATTAAGTATAGATTGGACCTTGCACTTAGTGTAGAAATATGCCTTAATGCATCATCAGAGGTTCAGGTAATTGAAGATTTAAATTCAAATTATTTACTACAGTAAAGCAAATTTCCATGAACAAGAGGCTGGTTTTGAGGGAATATTTTGCCTTCCACTACTTCTCCAACAGCCTATCATTTTCAACTTTGAAAAATATCAAGTTAAAGAGAGATTGTTGGAGTTTAAATTCAAATATTTACAAAAGTAAAAATCAGAGCATAAGGTGGAGAAAATCAAACACGAAATCAGCAACTTACCTAATTTTTACATCAGAAAAAGTTGGCTAGGAAGCTATTTTTACAACCTTAAATCTTCTCGACGGTGACCAGTTTCAACAGAACTCTTCCTGGGATTTAAAGTTCAATATATGGAGAATACTCAACATTTTTTATAGAGTTATTTTGATACTTTGGGAGTGAGATATTAGTTCTAAAAATTGTTTACTTAAACAATCTGGGTTGTTTATCTGTCTGTTCGGCAAAGATTGTTAAGCTTCAATAAGTTTGGGGAGAGTGTGAGAAACACTTAGTTGGGTAGATAGACTAGTTGGGTAAAAGTTAAAACCGTTTTTTTGTTGGATTAAGTCATCTTATAGAAGGAAATGTGCAAATCATCAACAAAGAAGGATTGTACTCATATTTGTAACTCTCATCGTATAGTAAAACTAACTATCACTGGGCTCGATTTACTGAGTCAGAAGAGTAGACGTAGACATAAGACTAAACCACTATAAATCGAGTTTTTTTTCCTTTTATTTTTTCTACACATTTGCATGCTTTTTTTGCCTTAGAATTACTTAGGTTAACTGGAGACTAATATAAGCTTTTTAGGAACATTCAAGTCAATCCCCTTTCTTGATTACAATAGGGACCAACAATTGGTATCAGAGTAAGTGCTTTTTCTCTTAAAAGTGTTTACTTTTGAGCTAAAGATCCAATGACATCACACTTAACTTTGGCTAATCCATAGGACTCCATACTTTAATGGAGTGAATTTTACTTATTGGAAGTGTAGGATAGAAACCTTTATTCAAACCACCGATTATGAGACATGAGAAGTCATAGCCTTTGGAAATTTAGATGTTAAACACCTTATAGTAACAGATGATAAGAGAAAGATTTCAATAAATTCTGAGGTAAAACATATACTGTTATTCACTATTTCTCCTACAGAATTTAATCTTATTTCTTCCTGTGTTATAACTAAAGATATTTAGGACAAATTGTGCATTACTCATGAAAAAACAAACACTGTAAATGAGACAAGAATTAACCTTTTAATGCAGGAATATGAATGGTTTATAATTCAGCTAGAAGAATTGGTAAAAGTTATGTTCAATAGATTCATAACAATAAAAAAGAAGTTGAATTCACTTGGAAAGATCTTTTCAAATGCAAATCTTGTCAGAAAAATTTTGCAAGTTCTTCCTAGAGCCTGAGATGTAAAGAAGACAGTAATAAAGGATGCTCAAAATCTATCCAAATTATCACTGAATGAGCTAAGAGGAAAACTCATGTCTTATGAAGCAGATGTCTTCCATGTCGCTGAGATTGAAAGCAAAAGAAAGTTGATTGCATTTGCAGTAAAAGAGGAAAAGGAATCTGAAGATGAAAAATCCAACGATGAAGAAGTGAACATGTTGGCAAAAAGGTTGTCTCAAGCCCTCAAAAAGAGAGGTAAAAAGTTCAATAAATTTAAAAATGCTAATGTCTCTCGAAAGCTCAATGATGATGTAGGAAAAAGCAGAAAAATGAAGGAAAAGAAAGATCAAATTATCTATTTAGAATGCAAGAAATCTAGACATATCAAGTATGAAGGCCCAGTCTTGATACATAAACTACATAAATTCCAGGAGAAGAGAAAGGCAATGATGGCAACATGGAGTGACTTGGATGAGTTCGATTCAGAATCAGAAAGTTCAGAAAATGCGAAAGAAGCACATTTTTGTCTCATGGAAAAGTCTTAGGTCGATTCTAAAACTGAACTTGATCATGTTGCATAAATTAATAAACTGCTAATAGTTATCTCAAAGGTAAAACGCAAGAATCTTGACTTGAAAAATGAAAAAGATACTTTGAAACAAAAAAACTCAATTTTGAACTCTAAATTAAATGTTGTAAAAACATAAAACATTGCCTTAAAAGATGAAATCAGCTGCTTGAAAACAATGATAGAAGATCTGTCCATGTCTATTAAAAACACATTCCAAAAGTTTAATTAAAGTGATAAAAAATTAACTAGATTTCTTGCAATTCAAATTTTTTTTAAGAGCGTCCTAGGTTATCATAATGAAAATAGATCAGTTTCACAAACTAAAAGAACTATTTTTATGAAAGAAACAAAAAATAGACAGAACAGAAACACATAGACTGTAGATTTTAGACATAGATGCAGTGGTCATAGAAACAGATCTTCTAGAGATAGAAGAAATAGTGAAACACTTTATTTTCATAGAAATTTTAGAATTTTTCTTAAAAATAAAAAATTTGATTTTCAAATGTAAAATATAGATTTAAGAATAATTTTCAAAAAATGAAAAATAATTTTTCATACTATTATTATTATAAACATGATCATCTTGCAAAATTTTGTTTTTTTAACATTGAACAAGTTTAGTGAAAAACAAGATAAATGCAATATATGTATAAATTTGTTTTCTAGAGAACCCAAGTTTGTTTGGGTTCTTAAAAATAGATGATACTCTACTTTATTGTGTAGCAATATGAGACAAAAATCAAAGGAAAATGACATGTGAATAGTGGATATTTAAAACACATGACGAGAGATGCCTCATTGTTCAAGGATCAAGTAGATTCTTGAGTATTTCAAGATGAACTAATGTAACCTAAAAAGGATACTCTATCACTAAAGGTGAATACCTGAGTTTTGACAGATGTCCTACAATTTAAGGAATAAATAAAGGAGATGAGTAAAATCGCTTATACTAGTACAATGTGCATTCTAGTATACGCGATGAGGCATACACATGCAATGTACAGTTTAATACATGCGATAAGGCATACACGACCAGACGTTTATTTTGCAGTCAATTTGGTGAGTAGCTATTAATCGAATTCAGGAAGGGAATACTATAGAGCAGTGTAGAGTAATAAGAAGCAAACTTGTATAACTTTATCTATAATAGAGACTGAGTTTGTTGTATGCTCAATTGTAGTTTGGGAAAATGTTTGGTTCTAGAAATTTCTGAATGACTTAGGAGTTGTGCCAGATAGTTGGAGGTTACTGATGGTTATTGTAATAGTCAGACCGCCATTGCCAATAGCTGAGATCCTAAAAATCACAATAAGTCCAAACACATAGATACTAGATATCACTCTATGAGAAACATTACCGAGAAGGGTATTGTGACAACTAAGTATACTTTTACATACAACATTGTGGTTGATCTCTTTATCGAACCCATTGTGAGAGATTCCTTTATAAGACAAAAAATCATTGGGTTTAGTGTACTTTAACATTTCTCACTAGTACTGATTTTGATTGTTATTGAAATATGTGACATGTGTGTATTATTAAGTCACAAGTTAATTTCATATACTTATTTATTATCATATATTTTGTGATATGTTGTGATAAAAGATGTGTCAAACATACATAGTCGACTCTCTCACACAAGTGACCACCTTCGGCACTGAGTGAGTGGGGATGAGACGGTTTCTAGTTGTAAGAGACTTTAAGAGTGGCCATCCTAGAATATAAGTCAACCTGATATGTGTTAAGAATGAGGTCATTTGCGATATGATCGACATGAAAATACCCACATCTATGTTGTCTGTAAGTAGCCAGATTTGAGATCTCAGATATCACCTGCGATTAGTGATATTGTTTTTGAGATATTCTCTCTAAGATTTCTGAGTAAAGTCTTATCTATAGACTGATTCTCATACCACATAGTGTTAGAGAAATCTGACATATGCTCTTTAAGAGATGAGGGAATAACACTGTGGCACGTGTTTCATACCACGTGTAATAAGACGACCATAAGATAATGAGAGCTATTATTTGAGACTATAGAGTGATCTTGATCCCTATTCCCACTATATGAGACTCGAGATCCATTAGGTGGGATCTCTTGTGCTCTTATTACTTTCGGCTATTTTTAAAAGTTTTGGTTTAGACCGATTGATTTGAGTTTGGGAAAGAAAAACCAATCGCCATTATATCATGGTGTTGTATTCACAGGTCCACCTGTTATGTTAATCCATGTTGGGATTTAAATATAATAGTGAATACATAGTCGAGCAAACAATTGTGGATCACTTTTGATGAGAAAAGTCGCTCGATGGATGTAGATGCGTTGGATCTGAGGTACAACGAGTTATTCTTTTTATATTAACGGTGACTCCTTGATCATCCTAATAGGTGTATCGAGAAATCTTTATTTGCAGGTATTCTCGCCAGTCGCATGACGTCTAATCTTGTATGAAAGTCCAATAGAGTGATATGATAGTTCGCATGAGTTGTGATTTTGTAACGGATGTAAAATGCCCTCATATTCAAGTGGGAGATGTTAGTTTGGTATGCCAATTGAGGGGCATTTTGGAAATCTTGGGATAATGGGTAACTCCTATTATCCCATTAACTACCCATTTCATTTTCCCCTTAATTACTCCTTAATTCCACCGGACTCAAGGATTGAGGAGTTATGGTTTTGCGATAGTGGTTCGATCCCATGTCACCATCCCGACCGAACAATCTGTTCGAGGGATTTCGCGACATGATTAGATTTTTGAAGACCGACCCCATTGAGGTATTTCTCCCAAAAAATTCTGATCTATTTACTACGCTTCCGCATGCACATGTTGTATCAACTAAATCCAACATTATTTGATGAAAAATAATATATTCAATAAAAATTCAAAATTACATATTTCTTCTACTCGATATCTAATCTAGATTCCTTTTGGGTTTTCTAATTCAGATCATGGGCTTTCTAATGGTATGAACAATTTTAAAAAATTCACTCCATATTTGATGCTAAATTAACCCAACACAAGCTCTGATACTAATACTATAATTAACAGCAAAAATAAAATGTGTTACCTGAATCAATTTTTGGGATGTTTCTTCACAAATTCTCTTGAACCGATCGTTGTATTGATCACATTCCCAAACCAATTTTCTAGTCTGTGTCATAGTACGGTACTAGTCTACCGCTCGACCACTATTGACACGTGTGTGGCCATTCTAAAAGTTACTTTCACCAAATATGATCATCTAAAATGACATGGAAAGAAGTAAGAAAAGTTTCGAACCTCTTACTATAATTTTCCCGACAAAAGAAACAGTTTGAACTACGATCCGCTTTATTTATGTTGAAACAAAAAGTAACACTATATGATCCCTCCTAAGTGTTACATTCTGTAATTTGTAAAATATAAAAAGGAATAAGTTTTAGTATAAACTCAAAATTATCTCATAGGAAAAAGATAGAGCTCAGAATGCTTGTTTTCATCCAAATGATCGGACATGTGACGGACCCGCCATCACGTCGAACCATAAATAACCTCACTACTCTAGATGTGCACCAGTTGGGAATTGAACCCATGTCTGCACCATGGCAGGATACTATTGTGTAACAAGAATACTGGTGCCTCGTGTGAGTCATTTCTAAAAGCCGCGTTCACCAAGTATGATCATCTAAAATGAGATGGATGGAAGCAAGAAAGATTTCAAACCGCTTGCTGCAATGTTCGCAACACAATAAGCAATCTGAATTTCGAGCTGGCTCATTCCGATTTAAACAAAAAGCAGCGTTATATGCTCTCTCTAAATGTGTTCCAATACACTTTGAGTTTGTTATTTGATGAAAAATAATAAATTTCAAAATAAATTCAAAATTACTTATTCCTTTTACTCGATATCTAGTCTAGATTTCTTTAGGGTTTTCTAATTCAGATCATGGATATTCGAATGGTATGATTAATTTTAAAAAATTCATTTGATATTTGATGCTAAATTAACCTAACAAATGCTCTGATACCAATATTGTATTTAACAACAAAAATAAAATGTACTACATGAATCAATTTTTTGGTTGTTACTTCACGAATCCTCTTGAATCGATCGTTGTATTGATTACATTCCCGAATGAATTTTTTTGGTCTGTGTCACAATAGGGTACTACTCTACTGCTAGACCACTACTTCCTCATGTGTGTCCTTTCTAAAAGTTACTTTGACCAAATATGATTATCTAAAATGACATGGGGAGAAGCAAAAAAAGGTTCAAACCTCTAATTATAATTTTCCCGACAAAAGGAGTAGTTTGAAATACGATCCTCTTCTTTCATATTTAAACAAAAAGTAACACTATATGATCCCTCCTAAGTATTAGATTCTATAAATTATAAAAAAATAAAAAGGAATACGTTTTAGTATAAACTCAAATTAGCACATACGAAAAAGATAAAGCTCAGAATGCTTATTTTCGTCCAAATGATCAGACATGTGACGGACCCGCCATCACGTCGAAGCATAAATAACCTCACTGCTCTAAATGTGCACCCGTCGGAAATCGAACCTGGGTCTGTACCATGGTGGGGTACTATTCTACCAATAGACCACCAGTGTCTCATGTGAGTTATTTTTAAAAAGCCACTTTCATCAAGTACGATCATCTAAAATGGGATGGATAGAAGTAGGAAAGATTTCAATCATCTTGCTACAATTCGCCCTACACAACAAGCGATTTGAACTTAGAGCATACTCATTCCTATTTCAACAAAAAGTAATGTTATATGCTCTCTCCAAATGTGTTCCAACAAACTTTTAGTTTTTTATTTGATAAAAAATAATAAATTTCAATATAAATTCAAAATTACATATTCGTTCTGCTTAATATCTAGTTCAGATTCATTTGGGGATTTCTAATTCAGATCAAGGGCATTCTAATGGCATGAACAATTTTGAAAAATTCACACGATATTTGATGCTAAATTAACCCAACACAACCTCTGATACCATTATTGTATTTAAAAGCAAAAATGTGCTACCAGAAACAATTTTTTGGCTCTTTCTTCACAATCCTCTTGAACCGATCACTGTATTGATCACATTTTTTAAACAATTTTTTAGTCTTTGTCACAGCAGGGTACTACAGTACCGTTAGACAACTTTTGCCTCGCGTGTGCACTTTCTAAAAGTTACTTTCACCAAATATGATCATCTAAATTGACATGGAGAGAAGCAAGAGAAGTTTCAAACCTCTTGCTATAAGTTTCCGGACAAAAGAAGCAGTTTGAACTACGCTCCGCTTCATTCGTGTTTAAACAAAAATGAGATGGATGGAAGCAGGAAAGATTTCAATCTTCTTGCAACAATTTGCCCGACAAAACATGCAATTTGAATTTCGAGCCGGCTCATTCCTATTTAAACAAAAAGCAACGTCATATACTCTCTCCAAATATGTTCCCACAAACTTTTAGTTTGTTATTTGATAAAAAATAATAAATTTCAACATAAATTCAAAATTACATATTCCTTCAACTCGATATCTAGTCTAGATACCTTTTGGGTTTTTAATTCAGATCATGGGCATAATAAAGGTATGACCAATTTTGAAAAATTCACACGATATTTGAAGCTAAATTAACCTAACACAAGCCCTGATACCAATAATGTATTTAAAAGCAAAAATAAAATGTGTTACCAGAAACAATTTTTTGGGTGTTTCTTCACGAATCCTCTTGAACCGATCGTTGTATTGATCACATTCTTGAAACAATTTTTTGATCTTTGTTACAACAGGGTTCTACACTACCGCTAGACGACTACTGCCTCGCGTGTGCCCTTTCTAAAAGTTACTTTTACCAAATATGAACATCTAAAATGACATGGAGAGAAGCAAGAAAAGTTTCAAATCTCTTGCTATAAGTTTCCGGACAAAAGAAGCAGTTTGAACTACGCTCCGCTTTATTCGTATTTAAACAAAAAGTAACACTATATGATCCCCTCTAAGTGTTACATTCTATAATTTGTAAAAAATAAAAAGGAATAAGTTTTAGCATAAACTCAAAAGTAGCCCATAGAAAAAAGAAAGAGCTCAGAATGTTTGTTTTCATCCAAATGATCGGACAAGTGATGGACCCGCCATCACGTTGAAACATAAATAACCTCACTGCTCAAGATGTGTACCAGCGGGTCTGTACCGTGGCAAGGTAATATTCTACCACTAGACCACTGGTGCCTTGTGTGAGTCATTTGTAAAAGATGCTTTCATCAAGTATGATCATCTAAAATGAGATGGACGGAAGCAGGAAAGATTTCAATCTTCTTGCAACAATTTGCCCGACAAAACATACAATTTGAACTTCGAGCCGGCTCATTCCTATTTAAACAAAAAGCAACGTCATATACTCTCTCCAAATATGTTCCCACAAACTTTTAGTTTGTTATTTGATAAAAAATAATAAATTTCAACATAAATTCAAAATTACATATTCCTTCAACTCGATATCTAGTCTAGATACCTTTTGGGTTTTTAATTCAGATCATGCGCATAATAAACGTATGACCAATTTTGAAAAATCCACACGATATTTGAAGCTAAATTAACCTAACACAAGCCCTGATATCAATAATGTATTTAAAAGCAAAAATAAAATGTGCTACCAGAAACAATTTTTTGGGTGTTTCTTCACGAATCCCCTTGAACCGATCGTTGTATTGATCAAATTCTTGAAACAATTTTTTGGTCCTTGTAACAACAGGGTTCTACACTACCGCTAGACGACTACTGCCTTGCGTATGCACTTTCTAAAAGTTACTTTCACCAAATATGAACATCTAAAATGACATGGAGAGAAGCAAGAAAAGTTTCAAACCTCTTGCTATAAGTTTCCGGACAAAAGAAGCAGTTTGAATTACGCTCCGCTTTATTCGTATTTAAACAAAAAGTAACACTATATGATCCCCTCCAAGTGTTACATTCTATAATTTGTAAAAAACAAAAAGGAATAAGTTTGAGTATAAACTCAAAAGTAGCCCATAGAAAAAAGAAAGAGCTCAGAATGCTTGTTTTCGTCCAAATGGTCGGACAAGTGATGGACCCGCCATCACGTTGAAACATAAATAACCTCACTGCTCAAGATGTGCACCAGCCGAGAATCGAACCAGGGTCTGTACCGTGGCAGGGTACTATTCTACCACTAGACCACTGGTGCCCTGTGTGAGTCATTTGTAAAAGATGCTTTCATCAAGTATGATCATCTAAAATGAGATGGATGGAAGCATGAAAGATTTCAATCTTCTTAGAACAATTTGCCCGACAAAACATTCAATTTGAACTTCGAGCCGGCTCATTCCTATTTAAACAAAAAACAACATCATATACTCCCTCCAAATATGTTCCCACAAACTTTTAGTTTGTTATTTGATAAAAAATAATAAATTTCAACATAAATTCAAAATCACATATTCCTTCAACTCGATATCTAGTCTAGATACCTTTTGGGTTTTTAATTCAGATCATGCGCATAATAAAGGTATAACCAATTTTGAAAAATTCACACGATATTTGAAGCTAAATTAACCTAACACAAGCCCTGATACCAATAATGTATTTAAAAGCAAAAATAAAATGTGCAACCAGAAACAATTTTTTGGGTGTTTCTTCACGAATCCTCTTGAACCGATCGTTGTATTGATCACATTCTTGAAACAATTTTTTGGTCTTTGTTACAACAGGGTGCTACACTACCGCTAGACGACTACTGAGACCCGGGTTATTTATGTTTCAAACCTCTTGCTATAAGTTTCCGGACAAAAGAAGCAGTTTGAATTACGCTCTGCTTTATTCGTATTTAAACAAAAAGTAACACTATATGATCCCCTCCAAGTGTTACATTCTATAATTTGTAAAAAACAAAAAGGAATAAGTTTGAGTATAAACTCAAAAGTAGCCCATAGAAAAAAGAAAGAGCTCAGAATGCTTGTTTTCGTCCAAATGATCGGACAAGTGATGGACCCGCCATCACGTTGAAACATAAATAACCTCACAGCTCAAGATGTGCACCAGCCGAGAATCGAACCCGGGTCTGTACCGTGGCAGGGAACTATTCTACCACTAGACCACTGGTGCCCTGTGTGAGTCATTTGTAAAAGATGCTTTCATCAAGTATGATCATCTAAAATGAGATGGATGGAAGCATGAAAGATTTCAATCTTCTTAGAACAATTTGCCCGACAAAACATTCAATTTGAACTTCGAGCCGGCTCATTCCTATTTAAACAAAAAACAACATCATATACTCCCTCCAAATATGTTCCCACAAACTTTTAGTTTGTTATTTGATAAAAAATAATAAATTTCAACATAAATTCAAAATCACATATTCCTTCAACTCGATATCTAGTCTAGATACTTTTTGGGTTTTTAATTCAGATCATGCGCATAATAAAGGTATAACCAATTTTGAAAAATTCACACGATATTTGAAGCTAAATTAACCTAACACAAGCCCTGATACCAATAATGTATTTAAAAGCAAAAATAAAATGTGCAACCAGAAACAATTTTTTGGGTGTTTCTTCACGAATCCTCTTGAACCGATCGTTGTATTGATCACATTCTTGAAACAATTTTTTGGTCTTTGTTACAACAGGGTGCTACACTACCGCTAGACGACTACTGAGACCCGGGTTATTTATGTTTCAAACCTCTTGCTATAAGTTTCCGGACAAAAGAAGCAGTTTGAATTACGCTCTGCTTTATTCGTATTTAAACAAAAAGTAACACTATATGATCCCCTCCAAGTGTTACATTCTATAATTTGTAAAAAACAAAAAGGAATAAGTTTGAGTATAAACTCAAAAGTAGCCCATAGAAAAAAGAAAGAGCTCAGAATGCTTGTTTTCGTCCAAATGATCGGACAAGTGATGGACCCGCCATCACGTTGAAACATAAATAACCTCACAGCTCAAGATGTGCACCAGCCGAGAATCGAACCCGGGTCTGTACCGTGGCAGGGAACTATTCTACCACTAGACCACTGGTGCCCTGTGTGAGTCATTTGTAAAAGATGCTTTCATCAAGTTTGATCATCTAAAATGAGATGGATGGAAGCATGAAAGATTTCAATCTTCTTAGAACAATTTGCCCGACAAAACATTCAATTTGAACTTCGAGCCGGCTCATTCCTATTTAAACAAAAAACAACATCATATACTCCCTCCAAATATGTTCCCACAAACTTTTAGTTTGTTATTTGATAAAAAATAATAAATTTCAACATAAATTCAAAATCACATATTCCTTCAACTCGATATCTAGTCTAGATACCTTTTGGGTTTTTAATTCAGATCATGCGCATAATAAAGGTATAACCAATTTTGAAAAATTCACACGATATTTGAAGCTAAATTAACCTAACACAAGCCCTGATACCAATAATGTATTTAAAAGCAAAAATAAAATGTGCAACCAGAAACAATTTTTTGGGTGTTTCTTCACGAATCCTCTTGAACCGATCGTTGTATTGATCACATTCTTGAAACAATTTTTTGGTCTTTGTTACAACAGGGTGCTACACTACCGCTAGACGACTACTGAGACCCGGGTTATTTATGTTTCAAACCTCTTGCTATAAGTTTCCGGACAAAAGAAGCAGTTTGAATTACGCTCTGCTTTATTCGTATTTAAACAAAAAGTAACACTATATGATCCCCTCCAAGTGTTACATTCTATAATTTGTAAAAAACAAAAAGGAATAAGTTTGAGTATAAACTCAAAAGTAGCCCATAGAAAAAAGAAAGAGCTCAGAATGCTTGTTTTCGTCCAAATGATCGGACAAGTGATGGACCCGCCATCACGTTGAAACATAAATAACCTCACAGCTCAAGATGTGCACCAGCCGAGAATCGAACCCGGGTCTGTACCGTGGCAGGGAACTATTCTACCACTAGACCACTGGTGCCCTGTGTGAGTCATTTGTAAAAGATGCTTTCATCAAGTATGATCATCTAAAATGAGATGGATGGAAGCATGAAAGATTTCAATCTTCTTAGAACAATTTGCCCGACAAAACATTCAATTTGAACTTCGAGCCGGCTCATTCCTATTTAAACAAAAAACAACATCATATACTCCCTCCAAATATGTTCCCACAAACTTTTAGTTTGTTATTTGATAAAAAATAATAAATTTCAACATAAATTCAAAATCACATATTCCTTCAACTCGATATCTAGTCTAGATACTTTTTGGGTTTTTAATTCAGATCATGCGCATAATAAAGGTATAACCAATTTTGAAAAATTCACACGATATTTGAAGCTAAATTAACCTAACACAAGCCCTGATACCAATAATGTATTTAAAAGCAAAAATAAAATGTGCAACCAGAAACAATTTTTTGGGTGTTTCTTCACGAATCCTCTTGAACCGATCGTTGTATTGATCACATTCTTGAAACAATTTTTTGGTCTTTGTTACAACAGGGTGCTACACTACCGCTAGACGACTACTGCCTCGCGTGTGCCCTTTCTAGAAGTTACTTTCACCAAAATTTGAACATCTAAAATGACATGGAGAGAAGCAAGAAAAGTTTCAAACCTCTTGCTATTAGTTTCCGGACAAAAGATGCAGTTTGAACTACGCTCTGCTTTATTCGTATTTAAACAAAAAGTAACACTATATGATCCCCTCTAAGTGTTACATTCTATAATTTGTAAAAAATAAAAAGGAATAAGTTTTAGTATAAACTCAAAAGTAGCCCATAGAAAAAAGAAAGAGCTCAGAATGCTTGTTTTCGTCCAAATGATCGGACAAGTGAGGGACCCGCCATCACGTTGAAACATAAATAACCTCACTGCTCAAGATGTGCACCAGCCGGGAATCAAACCCGGGTCTGTACCGTGGCAGGGTACTATTCTATCACTAGACCACTGGTGCCTTGTACGATTCAATTGTAAAAGATGCTTTCATCAAGTATGATCATCTAAAATGAGATGGATGGAAGCATGAAAGATTTCAATCTTATAGCAACAATTTGCCAGACAAAACATGCAATTTGAACTTCGAGCCGGCTCATTCCTATTTAAACAAAAAGTAACGTTATATACTCTCTCCAAATATGTTCCCACAAACGTTTAGTTTGTTATTTGATAAAAAATAATAAATTTCAACATAAATTCAAAATTACATATTCCTTCAACTCGATATCTAGTCTAGATACCTTTTGGGTTTTTAATTCAGAACATGCGCATAATAAAGGTATGACCAATTTTGAAAAATTCACACGATATTTGAAGCTAAATTAACCTAACACAAGCCCTGATGCCAATAATGTATTTAAAAACAAAAATAAAATGTGCTACCAGAAACAATTTTTTGGTTGTTTCTTCACGAATCCTCTTGAACCGATCGTTGTATTGATCACATTTTTGAAACAATTTTTTGGTCTTTGTTACAACAGGGTTCTACACTACCGCTAGACGACTACTGCCTCGCGTGTGCCCTTTCTAAAAGTTACTTTCACCAAATATGAACAACATGGAGAGAAGCAAGAAAAGTTTCAAACCTCTTGCTATAAGTTTCCGGACAAAAGAAGCAGTTTGAACTACGCTCCGCTTTATTCGTATTTAAACAAAAAGTAACACTATATGATCCCCTCTAAGTGTTACATT